>CP106734.1:16499728-17790735 GCA_025506655.1 Gossypium rotundifolium
CAAGGATGTTACAATCTGATATTTAAATGAATATGAGAAAAGTATATTGAATTTGGTACGTTTGATATGTACTTGATGTATGTGTATGGAAGGTAAGTATACTATGAACTGATCTAGATGGAATTTGTGCAAGGAATTGATGAAGTAAAGTATGATATATGATTGAATATGCTATGCTCTAATGAAGTATATGGTGATATGTATGTTAGTAAGCAAATGGCTAATCCATTGAGCCAAGAAAAATTATGAATGTGCAAATGAGCTATTAGTAATCTTGTATTTGATATGATAATGTGAATTATGTGTCAAGTTTATTTGTATATGGTTTACTAAGCTTTTGAAAGCTTACTTTGTCTATATTTGCTCTATTTTATAGATCGTCAAAGCTACTGAAGGCTCGGGGACCGTCGAGGATCGTCATCACACTACTCAATCTTATTTTGGTACTTTTGAAAGTATATATACTAAGTATGGCATGTATAGGCTAGTTACCTTGAGTTATGTTTGAAATATGTAGATAGCCATGTGTTATGGCAAGTTAAATGGTTGTGCAATGAATGAAGAGTCATGCTATATGGTGTTTGGTTTTTGTATGATTCTTTGGTTATGAAATGGTCAAGTTAATGGTAAGCTTAGTGATGGATTGATTCCATAATGAATTGGTAAAAATGTAGATGAATTATGCTTGGTTATACTTATGATTTAGTTGTGCAAATTGGCATAAAAGTTGGTATGTTTAGAAATGTATTTGAATGGGTTGAAAAGATGACTATTTGATATGATTTTGGTTGCCAATTGTCTATAGGATAATGCTTGTATGTTCTTGTAGGACTGACCGAAGCATGGGTGGCATTTTGGCCTTGGAAATGGCCTATAACTGCCCATACGGTTGAGCACACGGGCGTGTGACTCAATCGTGTCCGTCGTGGTTATATTTCAAAACAAGTCAGACTCGAACATGAGCTAGACACACGGGCGTGTGACTAGCCATGTGATGCAAGTCAGTAGCGACCACGGGTGAGGCATACAGGTGTGTCCACAGCTGTGTGGACAAGTCAGTATGTATGCCCTATTTTGACACGGCTTAGACACACAGGCATGTCTAAAGCTGTGGGAGGCACACGGCCTGCCCACACAGGCGTGTGACCTCTGTAACTTAGAAAAATTTTAAAATTTTGAAAATTTTTGTATGTGTTCGATTTAGTCCTGGCCCTATTCTAAAGCATGAATAAGGTCTCGTTAACCTATTAAAGTGGCACTTTGATTGCATTTGATGAATTGTATTATGAAATGTTTGTAAAAGTTCTCGATTGTTCGATAATGCCTCTTAACCCCATTCTGAAGACTAATACGGGTTAGAGGTGTTACATTTTATTGGTATCAGAGCTACGGTTTAGCAAATTCTCGGACTAAGGTAACATGAAAGAGTCTAGCTATACATGCCATATATTTGAACTATGATAGTGTGATGAATTCTGATGTGTAAAATATGTTTATCGTATAGCAATGGATCCCAAAAGAGCCATAACTGATGATGTTGAAAGCAATACGCCCGCTCCCGCTTAAAGGATAGCGCCATCTGATTCGAGACCGGCTACGAGCGGTCAAGAAGGAGAAGCTAAACAAGCTTTCTTCCAAATGATGAGTGAGTGGTTCACTCAGTTCATAAATATAGTTTGGTTGTTTCACAACCTCCGCCCCCACTTAATCCTCCTCAGACTTCTTCTATACCTTCAGCTATAAATCTGAATTTGTTGAATAAGCCTCCTGATTGCTGCAAAATAGTCTAGTTTTAATATTTATAAAAGAGTGATCGAATCTATAGACTGACTGCGACAACAATAGAGGCAAGCGTACCTATCGAACAGTAGTATAGCTCAGGCAAGAATATCTTATCGAACCCTAGGAACCTAAAAGTACTACTACTCACTTTCTTTTTATTATTTAGCCTAAAATATGGAGTGATTGGTTTATTAATCTAAAACAAATGAAATACTTAAACTTAAATGCAAAGACAAAAGGAACGAAACGTTGAGAAAAGACATTGAAGAAAACTCAATTGATAAAGACGATACCTTCGGGAAGAATCCACCTATGACTTCACTTATTATCTACCTTTTCAATTCATATGATTTCTTTACTTAGCTTGATCGTGAGACTCCTAACCTATATTAAACCTTATCTCAAGTGAATAACGTCTAACCTTAGGTTAATTAGTGGAACTCTCATTCTCTTATAATAACCCCCTAAGGAAGCAGTAAATCGATCAATAGACTCCCAAATTAGGTTTCACCCTAATTTGGCAAAATCTCGTAACCCTATCTCTAGGCGCCCGATAAACTCCACTCAATTATGTTAGATCTACTCTCAGGCGGGGTCTATTTCTCCTCCACCTAAGCACATCAGATTAAATTAAGCAACAAAATTAAGAACAAACTAAGTACTTATCATATAATTTAGAAATCAAATAAAAAAATCCACCATAGGTTTCATCCCCTTCAGGTATCTGAAGGGTTTAGTTCATAACTAAATAAGAAAACATCTCAAGAGAAAAGATAAAATAAAACATAAGAAATCCATAAAACTCCCTGAAGGAATTGAAGGAGAGATCCTCCATCTTGAATGGAGTTTCGACTTCTTGAGATGGATCAACTGGCTATCTTCAAGTGACTCCCTAAAAGATGAATGCTTCAACAAAAAGCCTCTACCAAAAAGCCGTCTACTTCTGCTTCTACTGAACTCCCCTTTTTAGTTGCTCCCTTAGGCGTTTATATAGGATTTGAGATGCTTTACTTGGCTCATAAGTATCCTAATTCAAGTAGAATTCCTCCTAGGATGTTTAAGTAGACTTAGGGATGTGTTTCTTTACCTCCAAGCATCCAAATCCAAGTGAAATTGCTCTTTCCCACTGTAGGGGCACGCCCATGGCACACACCCGTGTAAGTCGTCTTTAGGCTATGTCTCGATTCTGTCGATTGGGGCACGGCTGTGTAAATCGTGGCATGGCCATGTGGCTTGAAGTCCAAGTCGTGTCGATTTCTTGGGTTGGCTCAATTTGGTCCGTTTTAAGCTTGTTTTATGTTCTTTTTATCCTTAGGTGATTTCTTGAGCATAAGACATGAAAAGAAAGGATGAAGAGCACCTTTTTACATAAATCAGGGATAAATCATCGAAAAGCATACTAAATGTGGGATTACAATATGTTACTTTTACGGTTTATCAAATACCCCCACACTTAAGCTTTTGCTTGTCCTCAAGCAAAATTCTCAACTTACAATTAAAACGAACTTTCCATAATTCATAATTCCTATCGACAATGTCTCACCATAATTCATAGATAATTTATACATGGATAATTCAACTCAAAGAGTCCTAAAGATTCAATTACGATAAGTCATACCTTTGTAGTACGAAAACATTAGTGTCTCCCCTTATCTAAGTAATTACCTTTAATTCAAAATCGACAAGGATTGACATCCTCACAAAAGATTCACTCAAATCACTCGAAGTGTTTAAGGTTCAAGAATAAGCACTCATAAGTCGAACCTGAAAAGTTAATCCCATAGGCTTGCCTGAAAATCAAATCTCCACCACTGTATATGAGATGATACACAAATCAAAAGGTCTTTAATCAAGGTTGTAATGGGGCTTGGGTTAAAAGGTGTAGATAAAGGCTCAATTAGAAGGTTAGAATCGAGACTGACTTGACAATTTACCTAACTAGAAACAATGAACTAAATATGAATATTTACATCGAATGAAAACTAATAATACTTACTATTGATAATTACTCTATAATAAAGAGAATTTTCATCACTTGAAATTTGATAATACTTTAATACGAGCTTTTTCTTCAACAATTGGAGTTTTAAATGCTCTAAGATTCTCTCTCTCTCTTTTTTTTAAGAACAAACCGAGATATTACATCATAAATGATAAATGTAACTACTGAACTAATATAATTTGGTAACTTAATCAAATCAAACCTCGATGAAAAGGTAGTTAAAAGAAAGGGTGATAACAAATACAAAGGGGTTTTTGGGTTAATATTAGTGGGTGAGTCAATAAAAAGGTTGTTAGGATTCAACGCGGTTCACTAGAGGTTAATTTGTGAAGGTAGGCTTTTTATGGAGTAAGTGGGTTAAATCCTAGGTGCCTTTATCATCTCTGTATATCAAATCAAAAGTGTGGTCTTGACATGTATAAATGAGGCAAGTTCTAGAATAACAGTTCAAAGTTGACACACTCATAATCAATAAAGTGAGCATGAAAAAGAATATATGCTCTATAAGGCTCAAAATCTCACAAAAAATATGGGTGTTTTTGACCTCAATCCCTGTAAATTTCAAACTTCAAAGTAATACTCAAATTCAATTCAACGACTTATTAATTTTAATTTTAGAAAGTAGACTTATCATGCTCGATTCTCTAGTATCCTTCAAATTTAATCATCAATGCACAATTAAGTATGACTTAATCTAAAACATATCAATAAAAATCATACATCATTAGAAATTTCATCCTAATTAGTAATATGAGAAAAATACTTTCGAACAAGACTAAATTTAGGAATTTGAGAATAATGCAAAAAGTCAGGTACTTTTACCCCCCACACTTAAGATGTACATTGCCCTCAATGTACAAAGATAGATAAACAATTATGTAATAATAAAATCAAAATAGAAGGGGAGAAGTAACACTTCCTGAATTTTTGGATGAAGTCTATGAAAAGAAACCGGATAAGATTAGAGGTTAATGTGGGGAAGCGTCTCGAACCATTTGAAATTGAATCCTCGAAGTATCCGGCTTGGTTTTTATTGTATCCTAAGCTAAATCTAAATATCATAAAGAATAAGAAGAAGAAAATAAAATAAAATGAAGTAAAAAATAATGATGAAATAAAATAAAAACAAAAATAAATAATGGAAAATGAAGGACAACTAGAAGAATAGGGAATGAGGTTTAAATAGAGATGTAGCCCGTATTTTTGGATTTTGAATTTTGAACACATTCAGGGTGTTAGGGCATGGCCGTGGGTGTTGTGGCACGCCTGTCTTTCTTCACACGGTCATTTAATATGGGCGTGCTCCTTCTGTGTTGGATAAGTTAGAATGTTGGCACGGTTGAAAGGCACGGCCGTGTTTAGCCCGTGCTTGACAAGTCAGTAACCTCGCACGGGCCATTGGCACGGGCATGGACTATTATCGCCACCCGTGTTGGGAAAAAAATTTCTATGTCGTGCACGGCTACTGGCACGCTCATGGTTCATCCCCTGGCTTCCACACGGCCACGAGCACGCCCGTGTGTAGGGTCGTGTGGCCTAGAAATCTGCTCTTTGGTTAGTTTATGGTTAGGTGCTAAAAGGAAAAATAAAAATAAAATAAAATAAAATAAAAAATGTAAAAATAGGGTTAGTGCTCGGGTTACCTCCCGACAAGCGCTCATTTATAGTCTCAAGCTAGACTTTACCTCTTGTACGCACAATCAAGGTGGTTTGAGGAGGTGGAAATCCTTTCTCATGTGATCAACTTGGTTATGGATATAAAGTTTAAGTCGAGTAATGTTTACCTCAAAAGTGTTGAATTTAGGATTGCTTACCTCAACTGTGCCGTGTAGGAAGACATTAAGTACCTCAAAAGTGATTTCTTCATTTGCCTTAAGTTCTGAATTGGTGATTCGAGGGTCTTTCATATTCAACAATACCTGATCCTCTATTTTGATGTGATTTGTTGTTCCTATCAGCTCGTCTGGGGGCTCCTTCGGTTTCACTTCGTGCGGTTCCTGTTCCTCTTTGATTTGTGTTTCCTGCTCTTTTAGGTTGTCAACCCTAAGGCTTTGTTCCTTATGTATTTCTTCTTTGTTGGCACGAGGTTTAGGATCTAGCTCATCTAAGTGATTTCGTGATGCTTCTTGTAAAGAAGGTTGAACCAAATGATTATCAATAGAATTAACGTTCGTACCTTTATTACTCGATGTCCTAGCTGAGTTAAGAGCTTGAAGAGTGATTGTTTCGTCGTCTACACAAAGTGTGAGTTCACCGAATTCTTCCTCTGTGTGGTCTTTTTTTATTGCATCGGGATATGGCATACGAGGTTGGCACTCTGTAATTTTCGATTTTGGTAAATCATGGTACACCTCAACCTTACCTTTTCTTCCCACAGGTTCTTCCCTTGGGTTTGGATCCACTAACAATTGACTGTTATGAGCTTGTACGGCTTGGGGCCCATGATTCGGCTCAAGTTTGTAGCCTTGTGGTGTTTTCTGTGGTGAAAGTTGAACAATTTGATTATCAACTGAATTTACTTTCTCACCTTCATCACTTGATGTCCTGGCCGAGTCAAAAGCTTGTAGACTAATTGATTCGTCACCTACACGAAGAATGAGTTCTCTAATTAAACATGGAATTGTAAAACTCCCTGTGTCTTTTTACTTTTGTGGCAGTTTGTTCTGTAACATTGTTGAGCATGCAGCGTTTAATTCCACGTGGTGCTCCTCGTCTAATTTGCATTTTTTGTCAAAACCTGCCTTAAAGATTTCCTCGAGTCTGGTGTTTGAAAAAGAGCTTCAAGAAGAGGTAAGTTAATATGTAATTTCTTTAAGAGTTTAAGAAACTTACCAAAATGTTCCTCTAAATCTTCTCTTTTCATTGCTTCGGGATAAGGTATGCGAGGTTGGTACTCCTTGATTACCTATTTCGACTTTTCTTGTGTTACCTCTACTTTACCTTCGTCTACCTTGGCTTTTTGTATTGGATTGGGTTCATCTAACCTCTTACTGGCATGAGCTGTGATAACTTGATTTTGCTCATTTGGATTGATCTCAATGTTACTAGGTAGACGTCCTTGCGGTTGTTCTGACATCAACTTTGCGAGTTGTTTGACTGCATTAGTGGTTGCCTTAACTGACTTAGTAAGTTCCCCGAATCGGTTCTCGTTGCTTTTACTTGTTTTCTTAGTTTTTTTGGAGATGGTTTTTTGTGTTTGCCATGAATTTTTTCAGCATCTCTTCAAGATTCGGCTCCTCTTCTTATTGGTGAGGTGGTTGTTGAAAATTTGGAGGAGATTCCGATCTTTGGCTATTTTGATCATCCCACGAGAAATTGGGATGGTACTTCCAACCTACATTATAAGTGTCACTATAAAAATTATTTTGACATCTAGAATAGTTACCTATATAGTGAGCTTGCTCATTTTCTATGCCATATCCGTAGGGTGGGTACTCAGGATTCACCACACCTCCTAGATTCAAATCATATTGTATTTCTGGATGTACCTGCGAGGGACTATACCAATCATCAATTTTTTTATTCATCATTGTCGAGGTTGAAAACACTGGTTGCTTTAGTAGGAATTGCCCCTATGCCTTGCCACTAATAATTATTTAGTGCCATCTTTTCCATAGACTAATTTTTTTGTAAAAAGCACAATAGAGAAAAAAATTAGCAAACTAAAAATAAAAATAAAAATAAATAATAATAAATTGTAATAAAAAATTGGCTAAAGTAATAGAAATAATGCTTTCTTAATATTTTAAAGTTCCCCGGCAATGGCGCCAAAAACTTGATCGCTGCAAAATAGTCTAGTTTTAATATTTATAAAAGAGTGATCGAACACAGAGGTCGATGCGACAACGATAAAGGCAAGCGCACCTATCGAGCGAGAGTATAGCTCGAGCAAGAATATCTTATCGAACCCTAGGAACCTAAAAGTACTACTACTCACTTTCTTTCTATTATTTAGCCTAAAATATGGAGTGATTGGTTTATTAATCTAAAACAAATGAAATACTTAAACTTAAATGCAAAGACAAAAGGAACGAAACATTGGGAAAAGACTTTGAAGAAAACTCAATTGATAAAGACGATACCTTCGAGAAGAATCCACCTATGACTTCACTTGTTATCTACCTTTTCAATTCATATGATTTCTTTACTTAGCTTGATCCGTGAGACTCCCTAACCTATATTAAACCTTCTCTCGAAGCGAATAACGTCTAACCTTAGGTTAATTAGTGGAACTCTCATTCTCTTATAATAACCCCCTAAGGAAGCAGTAAATCGATCAATGGACTCCCATATTAGGTTTCACCCTAATTCGAAAAAATCTCGTAACCCTATCTCTAGGCGCCCGATTAACTTCACTCAATTATGCTAGATCTACTCTCAGGCGGGGTCTATTCCTCATCCACATAAGCACATCAGATTAAATTAAGCAACAAAATTAAGAACAAACTAAGTACTTATCATATAATTTAGAATCAAAAAAAAAATCCATCATAGGTTTCATCCCTTTAGGTATCTGAAGGGTTTAGTTCATAACTAAATAAGAAAACATCTCAAGAGAAAAGATAAAACAAAACATAAGAATCCCTAAAACTCCCTGAAGGAGAGATCCTCCATCTTGAATGGAGTTCTGACTTCTTGAGATGGATCAACTGGCTATCTTCAAGTGACTCCCTAAAAGATGAATGCTTCGACAAAAAGCCTCTACCAAAAAGCCATCTGTTTCGGCTTCTGTCGAACTCCCCTTTTTAGTTGCTATCTTGGGTGTTTATATAGGCTTTGAGATGCTTTATTTGGCTCCTAAGTATCCTAATTCAAGTAGAATTCCTCCTAGGATGTTTAAGTATACTTAGGAATGTGTTTCTTTGACTCCAAGCATCCAAATCCGAGTGAAATTACTTTTTCTCGCGACAAGGGCACGCCCATGGCACACGCCCGTGTAAGTCATCTTCAGGCTGTGTCTCGATTCTGTCAATTGGGGCACAACCGTGTGAATCGTGGCATGGCTGTGTGAAGTAAATGGCAAGGCACGGCCGTGTGGCTTGAAGTCCAGGTCATGTCGATTTCTTGGGTTGGCCCAATTTGGTCCGTTTTAAGCTCGTTTTACGTTCTTTTTATCCTTAGGTGCTTTCTTGAGCATAAGACATGAAAAGAAAGGATTAAGAGCACCTTTTTACATAAATCAGGGATAAATCATCCAAAAGCATACTAAATGTGGGATTAAAATATGTTACTTTTACGGTTTATCACCTCCGGTCAAAAAAATCCGTAAATATGGGGCTGAAGAGTCTAGGGCTACTAGTGATGACGATGCCAAGAAAGTCAAGTTTTGGCTTGAGAACACAATATGAGTATTTGATGAGATGTCACTGAGTCCCGAAGAATGCATAAAATGTGTTGTTTCTTTGTTACGAGACACATCTTATCAGTGGTGGAAAACCTTGATTTTGTGGTTCCAATAGAAGGGGTTACTTGGGATTTCTTTCAGTCTGAGTTTAGGAAGAAATACATTAGCCAGGGATTCATAGATCAGAAATGGAAAGAATTTCTGGAATTGAAATAGGGTTGCATGTCCTTCACTGAGTATGAACGAGAGTTCATGAGATTAAGCCAATATGCTCGAGAATGTGTATCGTCGGAAGCAATAATGTGTAAGACATTTGAAGATGGCCTTAATGAAAAAATCCATTTGTTAGTCAAAATTCTGGAAATAAAAGAGTTCGTGGTGCTTGTTGATCGAGCGTGCAAAGCTGAAGCACTTGGGAAAGACAAAAGAAAACTTGAGTCTAAAGCTAGAGATGTGAGAAAAAGATTTCCAAGTAGAACATTTCAATCTGCTTTGAAGAAATTCAGAGATAAGCATAGTCGTTCCAGGGCAAATATGGGACAATCGAATAGAGATCGAGCTAGATCATAGTCGAATACCAAAACTCTAGCTACTTCTATGGAAAGTGTTGGAAACGTCCGATCTGAACGACCTGAATGTAAGCATTGTGGTAAAAGACATTCGGGAAGTTTTATATTGAATGATCGAGCTTGCTTCAGATGTGGATCATTAGACCATTTTATCTAAGACTGCCTTGAGTCTGTTGAGCAAGAGATTGTTCAAAATTTGAGGTCTGATAATGTCCGAGTGAGAGGTAGACCTTCCCGAAATACAAGAAATGTCACTGGTAGTCAGAAATCTACGAGGGATACTGTTGAGAGAACTAAAGCTAGAGCGCCTGCCAAAGCGTGAGGAAGCTTTATCTCTAGATATTATTACGGGTACATTTACTCTTTATGATACTTCCGTGATTGCATTGATAGACCCTGGTTCTACTCATTCGTATATATGCATGAACTTAGTATCCAGTAAGACTTTGCCTGTAGAGCCTACTGAATTTGTTATTAGAGTATCAAACCCCTTAGGTAAAAGTGTCCTAGTTGATAAAGTATGCAAGAACTATCCGTTGATGTTTTGAGATATCTGTTTTCCTGCTGATCTGATGCTATTACCAATTGATCAGTTTGATATAATTTTAGGTATGGACTGGTTGACATTGTGATCGTGTCTGTCAAGTCTTAAAATTTATAAAGAGAATGATCGAACCTCGAAACTAACTCTGACAATGATTTAAGGCAAGTGCACCTATCAAACAATAGTATAGCTTAGGCAAGATCGGACTGTCAAACCCAAAAGAACTAAAACTACTAATACTAACTTTCTTTTTATTATCTAGCCTAAAATAAATGAAGTTGTTGTTTAATCTAAATTTAACTAACTACTAAGCTAAAGACGCAAAGTCAAAAAGAATGAAATGGGGAAATACTGTTGGGAAAACTCAGTTGATTAAGACGATACCTTAGGGAGAATCCACCTAGACTTCATTTGTTATCTAACACTGAACCAGATGATTTATTCACTTGACTTGATCCATAGGATTCCCTAATTTATATTAAACCCTCTCTCGAGGCGAATAACGTCTAACCCTAGGTTGATTAATTAAAATCTCTTTCTAATTAAAACCCTAGAATCGCATTAACTTGATCTATGGACTCCCATTTTAGGTTTGACCCTAATCCGGTAGATTTTTGTCACCCTATCTCTAGGCACGCGATCAACTCCGCTTAACTATGCTAGATCTACTCTTAGATAGGGACTTTTGCTCCACCACCTAAGCACATCCAACTTAAATCAATATCCTGGAAATATTAACACAAGGATTAAGCACACATAATTAAGAACAAATAAAATATTTATCATATAGTTCAGAAAATAATAACAAGATCCATCTTAGGTTTCATCCCCTTTAGGTATTTGAAGGGTTTAGTTCATAATAATAAAAGAAAACATCTCAGAAGAAAAGATAAAACAAAACATAAGAAATCCCTAAAACTCCCTGAAGGAATTAAAGGAGAGATCATCCGTCTTTAGTAGAATTTCGGCTTCTTGAGATGAATCAACTGGCTTACCTTCGAGTGAATTCCTATAAGTCTGCCCTCTTTGGCCTAGCAAGACGGCCCCTGACAAAAGTCCTAGGGTCCTCTGCATCCTCTAAGTTGCTACCTTGGGTGTTTATATAGGCTTTGAGATGCTTTACTTGGCCCCTAAGTATCCTAATTCGAGTAGAATTCCTCCTAAGGTGTTTGAATAGGCTTTGAAATGTGTTTCTTTGCCTCCAATATCCAAATCCGAGTAAAAATCCTCTTGGCCGTGGCAGGGACACGCCCATGGCACACGCCCGTGTAAATCGTGGCCAGGCCGTGTTCAAATTTCTTTAATGAAGCACGGCCATGTGAATCGAGATCAGGCCGTGTTCTAGTAATTTGATGAGGCACGGCCATGTGGGATGAAGTCCAAGTCGTGTCGATTTCAACTTTGGCCTAATTTGGTCCGTTTTAAGCCCGTTTCTCATTCTTTCCATCATCCAGTGCTTTCAGAGTATAAAACATGAAAATAAAAGATTAAAAGCACCTTTTTACATAAATCAAGGGATAAATCATCCAAAAGCATACTAAATGTGGGCCTAAAATATGTTACTTTTATGGTTTATCACATTGCATGATGCGGTTGTGAATTGCAAAAGAAAGACTATTAATTTGAGATGCAAGAATAGTGAAATAGTTCATATTGAGTCTAATGATTTGAATGGATTACCGGCTGTGATATCTGCGTTGAAAGCTCAGAGTTATGTGAAAAAGGGTCACGAAGCTTATTTTACTTATATAATTGACTCAAAAGTATTTGAAAAGAAAGTTCAATCAGTGCCAGTTGTTTGTGAGTTCCCTAATGTATTTCCTGAAGAATTACCAGGATTACCTCCGATACGTGAAGTCAAATTTGGTATTAATCTATTTCCTAGTACAACCCCTATTTCGATAGCTCCGTATAGAATGGCACCAACAGAGCTGAAAGTGTTAAAGTCACAGTTGCAAGAGTTGACTGACAGAGGGTTTGTAAGACCAAGTTTTTCACCTTGGGGTGCTCATGTCCTATTTTTGAAAAAGAAAGATGGCACGATGAGAATGTGCATTGACTATCGTCAATTGAACAAAGTGACTATAAAGAACAAATATCCTTTGCCCAAAATTGATGATTTGTTTGATCAGCTAAAAGGAGCCACTATGTTTTGAAAGATAGATCTGAGATCGAGGTACTACCGGTTGTGAGTAAAAGATTCAGGCATTTCGAAAACTACTTTCAGAATGAGGTATGAACAATATGAGTTTTTAGTTATGCTTTTCGGACTAACGAATGCTCTTGTTATTTTTATGGATCTCATGAACAGAACTTTTAGACCACACCTAGATCAATTTGTTATTGTTTTCATTGACGACATTTTTATTTATTCTCGAGATGAAATTGAACATGCTGAACATCTGAGAATTGTGTTGCAAACTCTGCGAAAAAGCAATTGTATGCAAAATTCAGCAAATGTGAATTCTAGTAGCGTGAAGTCGATTTTCTAGGACATATTATATCGGCCTCTGGAATATGAGTCAATCCGAGTAAGGTTTCTGCTATTCTAGAATGGAGACCTCCGAAGAATGTGTCTGAAGTTCATAGTTTTCTGGGACTTGTTGGTTATTATCGAAGATTCATAAAAGGCTTTTTGATGATAGCTACTCCGTTGACTAGATTGTTTTAGAAAGATGTGAGGTATGAATGGTTCAATAAGTGTTAGAAAAGATTTGATCAGTTGAAAGCCCTTTTGACTAAAGCTCTAGTGTTGGTACAGCCAGAATCAGGCAAAGAGTTCGTGATTTATATTGATGCTTCATTGAGTGGTCTGGATTGTGTTCTGATGTAGGAAGGCAAAGTAATAGCTTATGCCTCGAGACAACTAAAGCCTCATGAAAAGAATTATCTGACACATGATCTTGAACTAGCTGCGATTGTGTTCACCTTAAAGATTTGGCATCGCTATCTTTTTGGTGAGAAATGTCACGTGTTTTCAGATCATAAAATTTTGAAATACCTAATGACCCAAAAAGATTTGAATCTGCGACAGATAAGATGGTTAGAGCTATTGAAAGACTACGAACTTGTGATAGATTATCACCCCAGGTAAAGCAAATGTCATTGCCGATGCATTGAGTCAGAAGTCGTTGTTTACTTTACGTGCAATGAATGCTCATTTAGACTTGTTTGATGATGGTTCAGTGTTAGTTGAATTGAAAGCGAAACCATTGTTTTTACAACAAATATGTGATGCTCAGAAAGTTGATAATGAAATGCTAGCGAAACAAGATCAGTGTGATTCGAACTCCGATTCTGAATTTTGAGTTGATGATAATTATTGTTTGAGATTTTAAGATCGATTATGTGTTTCGAGAAAATCGGAGTTGATTCAGTTGATTTTGAATGAAGCACATAACAGTCGTCTATTTGTACATCCGGGAAGTACAAAGATGTATCATGATCAAAAGCAACACTATTAGTGGTCTGGTATGAAAAGGGGTATGATAAATCGTAAAAGTAACATATTTTAATCCCACATTTAGCATGTTTTTGGATGATCTAGCCCTCGATTTATGTAAAAAGGTGCTCTTAATCCTTTCTTTTCATGTTTCTACTCAGGAAAGCACCCGAGGACGAAAAGAACAAGAAACAGGCTTAAAATGGGCTAATTTGGGCCAAAGTGGAAATCGACACGGCCTGGGTTTCAAGCCACATGGTCGTGCCTTATCAATTAACTAGAACACGGCCCAATCACAATTTACACATCGTGCCTCCCTCAGCAGAATCGACCACGACCTAAAATTGATTTACACGGGAGTGTGACATGGTCGTGCCCTTATCGTGGAAAAGAAGAATTTCACTCGGAAAGGGATACTTGGGGAGAAAGAATCGCATTCCAAGATTCTATATAAAGACCCTAAGTGTAACTTGAAAGAGGGCGGTCAGTTAGGCAGTCAACTAGGCCAGGAAGCCAAGCCAGAAGGCCAGATTCGTGGGAATCACTCGAAGATAGCCAGATGATCCATCTCAAGAAGCCAGGATTGTACTCAAGACGGCGGATCTCTCCTTTAATTTCTCAAGGGGGTTTTAGGTATTTTATCTTTTCTCTTGAGATGTTTTCTTTTATCATTATGAACTAAACCTTTCAGATACCTGAAGGGGATGAAACCTAAATGAATCTTGTTATTGTTTTCTGAACGGTATGATAAATACTTAGTTTGTTCTTAATTATGTGTGCTTAATTCTTGTGTTGATATTATCGGGATATTAATTCAAGTGTGATGTGCTTAGGTGGTGCAACAAAAGTCCTTACTTAAGAGTAGATCTAGCATAATTAAGCAGAGTTGATAGCGTGCCTAGGGATAGGGTGACGAGATTTTTTCAGATTAGGGTGAGACCTAATATGGGAGTCCATAGATCGAGTTAATGTGATTCTAGGGGTTTTAATTAGAAAGAAATTTCAATTAATCAACCTAGGATTAGACGTTATTCACCTTGAGAGAGGGTTTAATATAAATTAGGGAGTCCTACGGATCAAGCTAAGTGAATAAATCGTCTGGTTCAATGTTAGATAACAAGTGAAGTTTAGGTGGATTCCTTCTAGGGAATTGTCGTAATCAACTGAGTATTTCTAAAAGTTATTCCTTCAATTTGTTCTTTTTTTATTTGCATCTTAGTTTACTAATTAGTTAGCCTTTTAATTTAATCAACCAATCCCTTCATATTTAGGCTAAATAATAGAAAGAAAGTGAGTATTAGTACTTTTAGTTCCTTTGGGTTCGATAATCCGGTCTTGCCTAAACTATACTACTATTCGATAGGTGCACTTGCCTTAAGTCATTGTCAGAGTGAGTTTCCAGGTTCGGTCATTCCCTATATAAATTTTTAAGACTTTAATAGAGCGATCAAGTTTTTGGCGCCGTTGTCGGGGAACTAAAATATTAAGAAAGCTCTATTTTTATTACTTTAGCCATTATTTTTATTTTTAATCTTTATTTTTGCAATTTATTTCATTTTATTGTTTTTACTAATTTTATTTCTTTCTTTTTCCTAGTAGGTACCTCTAGTTTATGACTAGAAGAAACTCAACAGGACCTCTAATATACGGTAGTGAAATCGAAGCTACCGCTAGTAGGAATCGCAGAGAAATCAAGCAAGCCTTAAATTACCAAGAAGAGCAGTAACAAGGCGAATCCAATCCTACTGAAGGGATGGATGAAAATAATCCACCACAAGATGTGGCTGATATTCCACGTACTATGTATGATTATGCTAAACCTAATTTAACAGGAGCATAATCTAGTATTGTTAGGCCTGCTATAGCCGCTAATAATTTTGAATTAAAGCCTACCACTATACAAATGATTCAACAATTTGTTCAATTTGATGGTTTACAGGACGGAGACCCGAATACTCATATAGCTAATTTCTTAGAGTTCTGTGATACCTTCAAGATAAATGGCATTTGATGATGCCATACGTCTTGATTATTTCCCTTTTCATTAAGGAATAAAGCTAAACAGTGGTTGAACTCGTTACCACGAGGGTCAATAACCACATGGGATCAAATGACCGAAAAATTTTTATTAAAATATTTCCCACCGGCCAAAGTGGCCAAATTATGGAATGATATTTCTTCTTTTGTGTAGATGGATTTAGAGACATTATACAACACATGGGAGAGATACAAGGATCTCTTGAGGAGGTGTCCACACCACAGATTACCTTTGTGGCTTCAAGTCCAAATTTTTTACAATGGTGTAAATCCCTCAACGAGGCAACTAATTAATTCCGTAGCCAGTGGAACTTTGAATAAGAAAACTTTTGAAGTAGCCTACAAGTTCATTGAAGAGATGTCGCTAAACAACTATCAGTGGTAAGTTACAAGGACAAAACCAATGAAATCGGCTGGAGTTTTTAACATCGGCGCAGTAACCATGCTATTAAATCATGTAGAGATGATGAATAAAAAGCTTGATAGTTTGTGTTCTTCGTAGGTACATCCAGTAATGCAGTGCGATGCAAGTGGATCCGTGGCGATTCTTGAGTACCCACCCTACCAACCAAGCACAGAAAGCGAACAGATGAACTATATAGGTAATAATTTCAGATCTAATAATAATCCTTATAGTAATACCTATAATCCAGGTTGGAGGAACCACCCAAATTTTTCATGGGGAGGTCAAGGAAATCAAGGAAATCAAAGACAACAACCTCCTCCAAATTTCCAAAACCAGCCTTATCCACAGGAAAAGAAGCTGAACCTCGAAGATATGTTGACAAAATTCATGATAGCCACAGAAAACCATCTTCAAAAACCGAGGCAGCACTTAAAAACCAACAAAAATTGATGGATGGGATCAAGAACCAAGTTGGGAAACTTACTAAGTCTGTCGAGAAGTTACAAAGTCAGTTGGACAACTTACGAAGTTAATATCTGAATGACCACAAGGGCATCTACCAAGCAATACCGAAATTAACCCAAATGAGCAAATCCAAGCCATAACAGCTCAAGAAAATGTAAGGCTAGATGAACCCAATTTAATACAAGAAAGTGAGGTAGAAGAAGGTAAAGATGAGGTAACCCAAGAAAAGCCAAAATCGGTAATCAAAGAATACCAACCTCGCATACTTTATCCGGAAGCATTAAAGAGAGACGATACAGAGGAACAGTTTGGTAAATTCCTTAAACTCTTTAAAAATTACATATTAACTTACCACTTCTTGAAGCTCTTTCATAGATGCCAGATTCGTGGAAATTTTTAAAATAAATTTTGACAAACAAGCGTAAGTTAGACGAGGAACTGCATATGGAACTGAATGCAGTATGCTCAACAATGTTGCAAAATAAACTACCACAAAAATTAAAAGATCCAGAGAGTTTTACAATTCCGTGTTTAATTGGTAGACTAACCGTTGATAATGCATTAGCTGACTTAGGGGCAAGCATAAATGTCATGCCTTATAAAATGTTTAAACAGCTAGGTCTAGGGAAACCCAAACAAACTAGGATGAGTATTCAATTAGCTGATAAAACTGTTAGAATTCCTAAGGGTATTATCGAAGATGTTCTCGTAAAAATTAATAAATTTGTTTTCCCAGTAGACTTTGTTGTCTTAGACATGGATGAGGATAATTCGATTCCTTTAATTTTAGGAAGACCCTTTTAGCAACTGCCAAAACTAAAATAGATGTTGGTGCAGGAGAACTCATACTTAGTGTAGGTAATGAACCTATCAGATTACAAACTCTTGACTCGGCCAAGACATCGAATGATGAAGGTAAGAAAGTAAATTTAGTTGATAATAAATCTGTTCAAATTTCACCACAGGAAAAAGCATAAAGCTACAAACCTAAGCCGGATGATAAACGTCGCCCCAACCAAGATGAAATATATGGGGAACGAAGCCTTGAGGTCGACAAACTAAGGGAGTGGAAGACCCATTTTAAAGAAGAACCAGGACCACACACAGAAAAACCAAAAGAACTTTCAGAAGTGCTTGTAGGGACATTGAATCACTTCAAAATAGGAGATCAGGTACGATTAGATAAAGTAGATCTTCGCATCACCACACCAAACATAAATTCAAACACAGACATTCCACTTGAGGTACGAAATATCTTTCCATACGGAACAGTCGAGGTAAGTAATTCTATATTTGCCACTTTTAAGATAAATGCTTCTCAACTTAAAATTTATCATGAAAATAGAACCAACAGCATGACGGAAGATGTTCAAACCTTCAAACCACCATGATTGTAACACCCTAAATTAGGGGTTGTTTGTAATTTAATTAATTTCCCATGTGTGCTTAAAGAAATAAATAATATGACTTTATTTGGCATGTTTTAGGGTCTAAAAATAACCCTGAGCTAGGCCTGACCTAGTATTAAAAATTTCTTTTTAAGTATCTAAAAGGAGGGAGATAGGTGAGATAGGGCCTAAATAAAGTTTTGGGTGAAATATGACAAAAAGAATAGGCTTGGCACAATTGGCTTGGTGCGTCTAAGGGTTTGCAAGGGAGGTCTTGGGTTCGATTCTTGGGAGTTACAAGGGGGAAATGTTTTTTCTTTTGGGTTTTTGGGGCGTTAAAGTGAAGAGGGCTTTAAAGAAATTTCGGGCAAGGTTTGAGCATGAAAGTCCAGGTGGTTGGAGTGGCTTGGGGTGCCACTTAAGACTTTAGAAGTGGCAGGTCTCGGGTTCGAGACACAAGGGACGCAAGGAGCATTTTATTTTAGGCTTTTGTGTTAAAAGAAAGAGGGACAAGAAGAAGGTATTATAAATAAATGAAGGGTTATTTGACATGAAAGTCTAATGGGAGAAGTGGCTAAGGCGTTAGAAGAGAGGGTCAGGGCATGAGGTCACCGGTTCGAACCTAAGAAGCGAAGATATGGATTTTATTTTTTCTTTCTTCTTTGGCGTGTAGGAGAGTAAGTGTTGGTGCTATTTGGACGCTTTAAATGATAAGGGATAAGGTTTTTTTTTTGCTTAATTTTGGTGGAAGAGTAGCTATTAGTGTTTTATTTGCTATTAAATTGTTTAAGGAAGATTAAGAGATAAAGATGTAAGATAAACCTTGTTTAATTGTTGATAACTAAAGGTGAAGTTAATCACAAAATCAAGGTGTTGGCGAATATGGGACTCCTTAGAGGCCATCCATATTCGATTTGGGCGAAAAAAGTGCCAAAATTACGCAAATTGTTCTTTTCTTTCTCTCCATTTAGTTCTCTTAAATTTCCCTAGCCTCTCTTGCCAAAATTCTTCCAAAAGTTCTCTTCTTCTTTTCTTCTACTAAGTCAAACTACCACCACTTCCCTACATCTTTTCTTTTCTTTTTCTTTCCCTAGTAGCCAGAACCTACTTCCTTCTCTTCTCAAAAATTCCAGCCCTTCCTTTTGTGTTGGCCGAATCTTCTCCCCTCCCTAACTAAGGTGCTGCCGAATTTCATAGTGTGGTAAGGGATCTCTCTAATCTTTATTCTTGTTATGGCTAGCCGAAATCCGGCATTTGTTGATGGTCTGGCTAACTATTCTCTTCTTAGGAACCAATTTCCCATAAGGTACTCGGGATTTTGATGTACTCAATCCAACCTCTATTCCTCTAGCAATCGATTTTGGTAAGTGAATAAGCTACATTCGCCAAGGGCCTTTCGATTAAAAAGTTTATGTTAAATGTCAAACTAACATGTGCCATGGATTTAGTGGCTAATTAAGGCTTGGATTTGTTTGGAAATCAAATCATTTAAGGTAAGTGCCACAAGAGCCCTTGGTATGAATTTTGGTTTGGCCGAATGGGCCTTTGGTACTAACATTGATGATTGGCCGAATTTAGGGTCGAGATCTAGTACTAAAGATTAGAAACTTCGGGATCTAGGAATTTCGGTAGAAACAGGTGTGTAAACTCTTTACACACTTTATTAATAAACTTGCTATATTATTGCCTTGTGTATAAATTTTGGTAGTGATCTATGATATGCTTGTGGGCTTAAACATGGATTCCGGGTAAGTCCCCTAACTTGTGATTTTTGATATATGATTTGCATGCCATCACATGAGGTTAAATGCTATGACATGATATATGAAAATTGATATAAAAGCATGTGATGTTGGGATTGATGAGAGGAGGGGGATGATTTTATGGACTGTCGTCAGTGGTTTTGACCACAAGATGGGTTGGCCCCATCAGATTATTTGTGACCTATGGTCATTAGTGGTTTTGACCACATCGATTCATTATTTGCGACTAAGTCCCAGTGGTTTGGTACCACCAGTGGTTTTAACCACACTTGATTATTTGTGGCCTATGGTCATCAATGGTTTTGACCACACGATGGATTGGCCTCATCATTTAAATTGTGACTCTAAGTCATCAGTGGTTTTGACCACACGGGGTATTTAAGGAGTATGGATGGTTAGGTTGGGTTGCATATTTGCATGTTAATTAATATCTTGTGTATGAGTGTTTTACCGGGTGGGGGATCTACACACTGAGTCCTGGTGACTTACCCCTTCCCTTAACACTTTGCAGATGAGTAGATCGCGGAGATGGAGCCAGAGAGGACTCGAGGCGGCCATGCCATCATTGGATTTGAAATTACTATGTTTTAGTTATCTTATTTATTTTTCCAAGTTTTTTATTTTGGGATTGTAATAAGGCCGCTATTTAATATTTGGATGTTAATTTATTTTACTTATGTTATGTTACAAATGAAGTTTTTAAATGGTAAGTGAACCGGTTAAAAGTAATTTTTCAAACTTAATAAACTTCTACGGGTTTTTTTAAGATGTTACCATTGGGTAACAAAATTTACCAAGTCACCAATAACTCAGATGAATTTTAAAATGCTACATGATCAAATGTTTTCAAAAGGGTTCTCAGCTCAACTGTATTTATAAAAAGCCCAACTAAGTTTTCAAACCCTGTTTTCACACCCTAGCCAAATTTTACCAAGATTTCACCAAACTTTCAAAATGAATCAAATTACTTTACTCTGTGACATACCAGATCCGGTCAGGACTCATGGGCCGGGTTTGGGGTGTTACATTTTTAGTATCAGAGCCCGATTCAAAACTCGGCTGTGGGGGGCCCAAGAACCCATAATGTTTGGTTTTTGTTAGTAGGCCTTATTGAAATGTTTTGGAAAGTGATTCTGGTTTGAACAGCATGGCACCGAGTCTCCGACACCTATCCGCCCAGGTAAGTACTTCTATCCATTTTTGTGAATTCTTTTGATGAGGGGTAGAAGGGTAAATTGGGAACGTAGACTACTAGAGTAAAACTGTTCAACCTTAGGGTTAGTATACCTCAACTATGCATAAGATTTAATAATTACCTAAACAACCCTGTGAGTTGTCACTAAGCAAAGGATATGGCAATCGTTATACGCATGTCTAGGATTGGATTCGGTGGGGCTTGGTATTTAAGCGATCCTCGTGACTCACCTCCTACTCACTCGAATCCTACAGTGCGTAGTAATCAGTTCATCCTAAATGAGACGACACACTCATAAATTTGAACTTGATAGCTAAAACCCGAAAAGGGACTAGCCGTTTTGTTTTTGAAATAATTAAAACTTTAGTTTTAAAAAAAAAACCAAAATACCCCTCAGTTTAAAGAATGACCAAAATACCCCTGCCTTGTAAATTACCAAAATACCTCCGTATGAAATTTTTCAAAAAGAAATTTTCAAAATTTCCTTCTCTTGTAAAATCACTTAGAACACAAATTTTGGAAATCATTTTTGGTGGAAATGCCCTGAATGTGAAAAATTACGAAAATACCCTTAGGGGTAAAATTACAAAAATGCCCTTGATTTATAATATTCCCAAACTACCCACAGTTTAAATCAAAATTTTCATCACATAAAAAGTGCCCAAAAACCTTAAATTGCAAAAACATCATGATTTCAGAAAATTACAAAATTGCCCCTAACCTACAAAATTACCAAAGTGACCCTGAATTTCAAATTTTTACAATACCATCAATTTGGAAGATAAATTCTTAAAAATAACCCTCAAAGTCTTACAACTTTTGAAACATCCCTGATTTATCAAATTTTACAAGTTCACCCTGATTTGTGAAAAAAATACCAAAATGCCCTTGAGTTTCAAAATCACCGAAAGACCCCGAATTTCAAAATTTTTCAAAATACCCCGAGAAATTAAGAGTTTTAAAATAATTTTTGACAAAATCATCCGAGAACATGTATTTTTGAAAATTACAAAAATACCCCTGTGGGACAAATTACGAAAATACCCCTGGGTAGTGGAAAAATAATCACAACAAAACTACAACATCTCTTTGGAATGAATGAATGAAAGACTGTGTGCTTGTTTGATTACGAAAGAACCATTTCTAAAACTCCTATCATAAAATTTCTTCACGGATAACCAAGTGAAATACTAATGCATAAAATTCTTAAACAGATAAACGCGATCGTTAGAATGAGTTCAAGAGGTCGTGGACGTCCGTCGCGTGGCTGTGGTTGAGGTAGGATGACCTTGTCGGAGCCCACGAGGTCTGGTCATTGGTCCGAAAATGAGATGCCAAATCTGTCGGCGGCAAAAACTGAGTTTCAAGACCATATGGGTGGTAACGACGTAGTATCCCAAGCGGTGCTACGAGTGTTAGAACGAGTAGCTGAGGCTGGCGCGGGTGCAGGAACCCATAAATCCGTGGCTAAACGACTCCAGGCTAATGGAGCGAAGTATTCAAAGGAGTATCCGGAGTGGTGCCCAGTGCGGCAGAGTATTGGTTGGAATCCACTGAAAGGATTATGGGTGACCTGGATTTCACGGCTGAGGAGAAGTTAAAGGGTATCATCTCTTTGCTTCGGGATGAGTCATATCAGTGGTGGCTCACCGTAAGGGATGGAACGGTGGCAGAAAATCTCACCTGGGAATTCTTTAGGGAGGCCTACCAAAACAAGTATATTAGAACTAGCTATGTAGATGCACAGCGGGAGGCTTTCTTAAACCTGGTTCAAGGTAATAAGTCAGTGGCAGAGTATGAGGTAGAATTTCTCCGGCTGAGTAGGTATGCTCATGGTATTGTGGGTACCGAGCATGAGTGCTGTGTCATATTTGAAGATGGCTTGAGAGATGAGTTAAGGATGATGATAGCTCCACAGCAGGAAAGGGAGTTCGCGATCTTAGTAGAGAAATCGAAGGTTGCTGAAGGGGTATCATTAGAAGGAACCAGGATAGAAATTGGAATAAGAGGAGCTCCAGACCTTCAAAGTTTTTTGGTAATCAGTAGAAGAGGACAAGGTTTGGTGGGTCTAATCAAGCTGCTAGGCCTGTTGCTGCTACTAATTCTCAATGGCCGCCACGGTGTGATCGGTGTGGAAAGTCTCACAAGGGGGAGTGTTGGAATGGTAATCATGGATGCTTCGAATGTGGGTCTATGGATCATCGGGTTAGAGACTGTCCAAAGAATACAACTAGGCTGAGAACGAAAGGTCAGGATAGTGCACCGAATAGGCGGGATAATCAACAACCTCAAAGGGGTCGTGGTGCAAGTAGAGGATGTAATGGTGCTGGTAGAGGTTGTAGGGCACCGAGGGGAAATATCGGTGGTACTAAGGCTAGACAACCTGGTTTGGTCTATGCCGCGAGGCGTCAAGAGGAGGGCAATGCACCGGACATCATAACCGGTATGTTCCTGATCTTTGGTGTGCCTTATAATACTTTGATAGACATTGGCTCAACCCACTCATATATTGCTAGTAGCGTAGTGGAAACCTTGCATCTAGACTCTGAGCTTACTTCTAGAAAGATGACTGTATTAAGCCCTTTAGGTCACTCTGTAGAAGTAAGTAAACTTTATAAGGATGTACCCCTAGAACTCCAAGGGGTCGCATTCTTGGCTGATTTGATGGAACTACCATTCTGGGAGTTTGACCTAATTCTTGAGATGGATTGGCTAGTTAAGTATCAGGCTAGCCTAGATTGTGTGGCTAAGCACATGGTGCTAAAGACCGAGGAGGGTGATGAGGTGGTGATGATAGGTAAAAGGAGAGATTACCTATCTAACTTGGTTTCGGCATTAAAGGCGGAAAGGATGGTGAAGAAGGGTTGTGAAGCATATGTGGTGCATGTATGTGCCTTAGAAGCTAAGGATGTCACTGTGGGAGATGTCTGGACTGTAAGGGACTATGTTGATGTGTTTCCAGAGGAGCTTCCGGGTCTACCTCCGGACCGTGAGGTTGAATTTGGGATAGATCTATTACCCAAAACTGCTCCAATAACAATAGCTCCGTATTGGATGGCGCCAAAAGAATTGGTGGAGTTAAAGGCGCAGATTCAAGAACTGTTGGATAGAGGGTTCATCCGACCAAGTGTATCACCGTGGAGAGCTCCAGTGCTATTTGTCAAGAAGAAGGATGGGACGATGAGGATGTGCATAGATTATCGACAGCTGAACAAGTTGACGATAAAGAACCAGTATCCTTTGCCCAGGATTGACGATCTGTTCAATCAACTCAAAGGGGCATCGGTGTTCTCTAAGATTGACCTTAGGTTGGGGTACCATCAGCTTAAGGTGAAGGAGGCTGATGTTCATAAGACGGCATTCCATACTCGGTATGGACACTACGAGTTTCTGGTAATGCCTTTTGGTTTGACAAATGCACCAACCGCGTTTATGGACATGATGAACCGGGTTTTCCAACCCTATCGGGATCGGTTCATCTTGGTTTTCGTAGATGACATCTTGGTGTACTCAAAGTCGGAGGAGGAGCATGACGCATATCTTCATGTGGTTCTACAAGTTCTAAGGGAGAAGCGGTTATGCATAAATTCACAGAAATGTGAGTTTTGGCTCAATGAGGTAACTTTTCTAGGGCATGTAGTTTCAGCTGAGGGCATTAGGGTGAATCCCCGTAAGATTGAGGCGGTGTTAGAGTGGAAGCCACCAAAGTCTGTTACGAAAATTCAGAGTTTTCTAGGATTGGCCGGATATTGTAGGAGATTTGTGGAAAATTTCTCCTTAATTGCAGCACCATTGACTAAGCTGCTGAGAAAAGGAGTTTCATTTGTATGGGCTAAGAAGCAGTAAGAGAGTTTCGACAAGCTGAAGAGGATTCGGCGAAGCACCGATTTTAATTCATTTCGAGGCCGGAAAGAGTTCATCAGTGTCTTGTGATGCATCGCATATCGACTAGGGTGTATCTTGATGCAAGAAAGAAAGGTGGTTGCTTATGCGTCCACTAGCGCTTGAGGCCTCACGAAGCCAATTATCCGACACACGATCCGGAATTGGTCTGCTGTGGTGTTCGCCTTGAAAATCTAGAGGCACTACCTGTACGGGAAGTCGGAAGTGTACACAGATGACAAGAGCTTGAAGTACCTCCTGACTCAGAAGGATTTAAATCTGAGGCAGCGGAGGTGGATTGAGTTGTTGAAGGACTACGACTGTTCAATCGAATACCACCTGGGGAAGGCTAATGTGGTAGCCGATGCACTGAGCCGAAAGGTGGTGGCGAATTTGCGAGCAATGTTTACTCATCTAAGTCTGTATGACGACGGGAGCCTTTTGGCGGAATTGCAAGTGAAGCCGTCTTGGGTTAATGAGGTCAAAGAGAGGCAGTTGACCGATGAAGCTTTGAATACTCGAAGGTTGCAAGTATAGAATGGTGAGGCCGAAGGTTTCAGTTTGGGTAGTGATGGATTGCTATACTTTCAGGGAAGAGTATGCATGCCTAAGGACGATAGGTTGAGGCAGCGAATCCTTAAAGAATCTCATAGCGGTGCGTACGCTATGCACCCAAGAAGCAGCAAGATGCATCGAGATTTGAGGGAGCAGTTTTGGTGGCCGGGTCTGAAGCGAGAAGTGACCGAGTTAGTGGGCAAGTGTTTGACATGCCAGCAAGTTAAGGCTGAGCATCAATTGCCATCGGGGCTGTTACAGCCGGTAAAGATCCCACAGTGGAAGTGGGAGGAGATTACTATGGATTTCGTGAGTGGGCTTCCCCTTACGCCCAAAGAAAGATGCTCTGTTTGGGTGGTAGTAGACCGGTTGACTAAGTCGGCTCATTTCATACCGATAAGGGTTGACTATTCACTTCAACGTCTAGCTAAATTGTATATCGCTGAGATAGTGCGGTTACATGGAGTACCGGTGTCCATTATCTCAGATCGGGATCCTCGGTTTACGTCGAGATTTTAGAAGGCCTTACATCAAGAGTTAGGCACCAAGTTGAATTTCAGCACGGCTTTCCATCCACAGTCTGATGGACAATCTGAGAGGGTAATCCAAGTGTTGGAAGACATGTTGAGGGGCTTTGTTTTGGATTTTCGTGGTAGTTGGGAGGAGTACCTACCTTTGGCAGAGTTCGCTTATAACAATAGTTATCAAGCGAGCATTCAGATGGCACCGTATGAGGCGCTGTATGGTCGGAAGTGCCATACTCCTACATGTTGGACGAAACTAGGAGAACGTCGGATGTTGGGTCTAGAGTTAGTAGCAGAGACAGAGGATAAGGTCAAAGTGATTCGGGATCGTCTTAAGGAGGCGTCGACGGCGAAATCCTCTGGCGACCTTAAGCGCAGAGAGGTTGAGTATGCAGTGGGCGATAAGGTTTTCTTGAAGGTATCACCTTGGAAGAAGGTGCTAAGGTTTGGCCGGAAGGACAAGCTAAGCCCTAGATTCATCGGACCGTACACGGTGTTGAAACGTGTAGGACCGGTAGCTTACCAGCTCGAGTTGCCGGTGAAATTGAGCCAGATCCATGATGTCTTTCATGTTTCAATGATGAGGCGTTATCGATCGAATCCATCACACGTAGTGCCAGTAGCGGAAATTGAGGTGAGCCCGGACTTGTCTTTCGAGGAGGAGCCAGTACAAATCCTAGATCGAGATGTCAAAGTTCTACGTAGGAAGTCAGTGCCTTTGGTGAAGGTATTATGGTGGAATCATGGTACGGAGGAGGCCACATGGGAACCCAAGGATGTGATGCGGCAGCAATGCCCTAGCTCTTCTAATCCAGGTAATTTCAAGGCCAAAATTCTTTTTAAGGGGGGTAGAACTGTAACACCCTGAATTAGGGGTTGTTTGTAATTCAATTAATTTCCCATATGTGCTTAAAGAAATAAATAATATGACTTTATTTGGCATGTTTTAGGGTCTAAAAATAACCCCAGCTAGGCGACCTAGTATTAAAAATTTCTTTTTAAGTATCTAAAAGGAGGGAGCTAGGTGAGATAGGGCTAAATAAAGTTTTGGGCGAAATATGACAAAAAGAATGGGCTTGGCACAATTGGCTTGGTGCATCTAAGGGTTTGCAATGGAGGTCTTGGGTTCAATTCTTGGGAGTTACAAGGGGGAAATCTTTTTTCTTTTGGGTTTTTGGGGCGTTAAAGTAAAGAGGCTTTAAAGAAATTTAGGGCAAGGTTTGAGCATGAAAGTCTAGGTGGTTGGAGTGGCTTGGGGCGCCACTTAAGAGTTTAGAAGTGGCAGGTCTCGGGTTCGAGACACAAGTGACGCAAGGAGCATTTTATTTTGGGCTTTTGCATTAAAAGAAAGAGGGCCTTATAAATAAATGAAGGGTTATTTGTGAAAGTCTAATGGGAAGTGGCTAGGCGTTGGAAGAGAGGGGGGCATGAGGTCATTTGGTTCAAGTGCCAAAAGTAAGTGTTGGCGCTATTTGGACTCTTTAAATGATAAGGGATAAGCTTTTTTTTTTTTGCTTAATTTCTACCGAAGAGTTGTTTTTATTTGCTTTAAATTGTTTAAGGAAGATTTGGAGATAAAGATGTAAGATAAACCTTGTTTAATTGTTGATAATTAAAGGTCTCTCACAAAATTGTTGGCGAATATGGGACTCCTTGGGAGGCCATCCATATTCGGAAAAGAAGTTCTACAAATTTCTTTTCTTGCCAAAATTCTTCTCAAAAGTTCTCTTCTTCTTTTTCTTCTACTAAGCCAAAACTACCACCACTTCCCCTACATCTTTTCTTTTTCTTTTTCTTTCCCTAGTAGCCGAACCTACCTCCTTCTCTTCTCAAAAATTCCAACCCTTCCTTTTGTGTTGGTCGAATCTTCTCCCCTCCCTAACTAAGGTGCTGCCGAATTTCATAGTGTGGTAAGGGATCTCTCTAATCTTTATTCTTGTTATGGCTAGCTGAAATCCGGCATTTGTTGATGGTGTGGCTAACTATTCTCTTCTTAGGAACCGATTTCCCATAAAGTACCCGAGATTTTGATGTACTCAATCCAACCCTCTATTCCTCTAGCAATCGGTTTTGGTAAGTGAATAAGCTACATTCGGCCAAGGGCCTTTCGATTAAAAAGTTTATGTTAAATGCCGAAACTAACATGTGCCATGGATTTAGGGGCTAATTAAGGCTTCAGGATTTGTTTGGAAATCAAATCCGTTTAAGGTAAGTGCCACAAGAGCCCTTGGTATGAATTTTGGTTTGGCCGAATGGGCCTTTGGTACTAACATTGATGATTGGCCGAATTTAGGGTCAAGATCTAGCACTAAAGATTGGAAACTTTGGGATCTAGGAATTTCGGTAGAAACAGGTGTGTAAATTCTTTACACACTTTATTAATAAACTTGCTATATTATTGCCTTGTGTATAAATTTTGGTAGTGATCTATGATATGCTTGTGGGCTTAAATATGGATTCCGGGTAAGTCCCCTAACTTGTGATTTTTGATATATGATTTGCATGCCATCACATGAGGTTAAATGCTATGACATGATATATGAAAATTGATATAAAAGCATGTGATGGTGGATTGATGAGAGGAGGGGGATGATTTTATGGACTGTCGTCAATGGTTTTGACCACAAGATGGGTTGGCCCCATCGATTATTTGTAACCTATGGTCATCGATGGTTTTGACCACATCGATTGATTATTTGCGACTAAGTCCCGTGGTTTGGTACCACCAATGGTTTTGACCACACTTGATTATTTGTGACCTATGGTCATCGATGGTTTTGACCACACGATGGGTTGGCCCCATCATTTAAATTGTGACTCTAAGTCATCGTGGTTTTGACCACAGGGGTAGTTAAGGAGTATGGATGGTTAGGTTGGGTTGCATATTTGCATGTTAATTAATATCTTGTGTATGAGTGCTTTATCGGGTGGGGATTTACACACCGAGTCTTGGTGACTCACCCTTCCTTAACATTTTGCGGATGAGTAGATCGCGGAGATGGGCCGGAGAGGACTCGAGGCAGCCATGCCATCATTGGATTTGAAATTACTATGTTTTAGTTATCTTATTTATTTTTCTAAGTCTTTTATTTTGGGATTGTAATAAGGCCGCTATTTAATATTTGGATGTTAATCTATTTTACTTATGTTATGTTACAAATGAAGTTTTTAAATGGTAAGTGAACTAGTTAAAAGTAATTTTTCAAACTTAATAAACTTCTACGGGTTTTTTTAAGATGTTACCATCGGGTAACAAAATTTACCAAGTCACCAATAACTCAGATGAATTTTAAAATGCTACATGATCAAATGTTTTCAAAAGGGTTCTCAGCTCAATTGTATTTATAAAAAGCCCAACTAAGTTTTCAAACCCCGTTTTCACACCCTAGCCAAATTTTACCAAGTTTTCACCAAACTTTCAAAATGACTCAAATTACTTTACTCTGTGACATACCAGATCCGGTCAAGACTCATGGGCCGGGTTTGGGGTGTTACAATGATTATATAAACAAAAGGAATGTCCAGCTTAAGACTTTAAATGAGCGCTTCTCGGAGGCAACCCGAGCACTAACCTTAAGTACTTTACATTTTTTTATGTTGCTTTATTTTTATGCTACTTTCTTCTTTATGAATACCAAGTTGAAAACTGACCAAAAATGCAGATTTCCAGGCCACACGGCCTTGCACATGACCGTGGCCATGGCCGTGTGGATGCATCGAATCTCTATAGTGACATGGTAGGGATGGTACGAGTCAGAATGAATAATTTTTCAAAGTCACGAACCCAACTACCAAGCCACGGCCGTGCGAGACAGCCATGGTCGACACTAAGAATTCACACACAGTCGTGGCAAACTACACATGGGCGTGAGAGAAATGATATGTCCCACACTATGGCTGTGTGACGTGCCCATGGTCGACCCTGACTTCTCAAAAATGAGCGTAGGGAAACAACACGTATCACAACACGACCGTACGAGGCAACTGTGTGAATCGACACACCCATAGCCCACAGGCGTGGGAAAGCATCAGACTTTAAGACTTTATTTAAACCAACCCGCTCCCTATTCTTCTCACCCACTCTTCTTATCCTTCCTTGTAACACCCCAAACCCGGCCCATACGTCATGGCCGGATCTGGTATGCTATGGGTTGAATGTTGAAAACTTTACTTTGAAAGGTTTTGAAAATCTCAGTTTATTTTAACCGATTAATCATTAATTGTGATATTTTAAAGAAACTTTAGCACTTGCGTTGGACCCACTTGGAAAACCCATTTTAGTTTCACCTTATAATTAAGACTTTGGAAACTTAAGTTTGTAAGATGTATAGAATAAATAAAGAAGGGAAAAAAATAAAATGATAACCTAAGTTATGGGGCCTTATTACAAAAATAATCCCAAATTTAAACTTAAAGAAAAAAAACGGAAATAGTCCATAAAGATAACAAAAACTTGATGGCCCCTCGAGTCCACCTCGGCTCCCATGTCCACGATCTACTGCTCATCTAAAATGTTGGGAAAAATAAATGGGTGAGTCACCAAAACTCAGTGTGCAAATCCAAAAACACGTAAACGCCTTGGCTCCATTCAAACACATTATGGGCCTAGGCCCATTCACAATGGAACAGAATATATTACATGCAACATGGCCTATCCCAAACCTAAAAGTCCATCCTCTACACACCCCCGTACCAACCATCACACCGTGGGGATTTTTACAATCAACCCTCCATCCGCTACGCACCATATCGATCACTATGTAACCTATGTGGCAAAGCCACCGATCGCTATGCGACCTTAATAATGTATCTATAGCTACGCTGCCTGTCATATAGACCTATCACTATGTGACCTATGTAGCAAAGCCACCAATCACCTCGTGACCTGCTCCCCTTCCTCATATCAATCCATCCCATGCATACATACATGCAAGAATCAGAACATTAAACTATCTAAACAGATCACATACTTTTACATACTTCGATGCACATAGAGAAGTTTCTATGATTATGTACCTGGCATCCCTTGCTTACCCTTTTTGGGTATTACGACTATTCATACAGCCTCTCTTTTTGTCTTTTAGCCCATAACATACATATAATACAAATTAACTAGTGTGATAGAGATCTACACACCTGATTACCGATAGGACAGTACTTCCTATGTTGACACTATCAAAAGTCGATACGACTGCTAACTGCCTAAGGTTTTGCTCCGAAGTCGGTCCACAACCCGGCGGCCAATCCCAAACTGTTGACACGGTGCATTTCTTAAACTTTGGGGCTAAAACTACAGATTTGACCCCGTCCTTTAATTTGCTGACATTCGAGTCCATGAGTGATCTTTGGTCAGAAGATACTATGATGATTGCTTAATGCAACATTAGGTTAATGTATGAAAAAGAACCAGATTAAACAACATAGGAAGAATTGAACCCTTACCTTGAAATCCCGAAAAGAGATTGAGACTCTGAGACTAGCATTTTCGGCTTTTAAATCTAGGCGATCTACCTAAATTCTGAATGTCTCCCAACATGAAATTATACAAAACCATTACACCATTAGCTTTTCGGCTTTGTCTTCCAAAAACCGAAAGAGAAAGTGAAGAGATAGGAAAATCGACACTCACCTTAACACAAAGAATTCGAGTACCCCTTAGAGATTCTGGCTTTTGAGAAGATCAGAAGAAAAGATGATAGGAAGAAGTTTATGTAGATTCGGCTTTAGTGAAGAAATCGACAAAAGGGAATAGGAAGTATTCGGCTATAGGGATGAAAAGAGAGTTTAGAGTTTCGGCTTTTGAAAGAAAAGATGTTGAGAATAATTGGGAGGTTTCGACTTTTGAAAGAAAAAAGAAAAAGAAAAGAGAACAGAACAATGGACTTTCGGCTTTTGCATAAAAGTGAGGATGAGAGAATGGAAAAAGAAAATAGGGACCAAATACCGAAATTGAAGAGATATCCCCTCTATTTAAAGAGAATTTTAGCACCCCCTAGAGTTGGAAATTCAGCCACCATTGTGCTTAGCAGATAACTCCTAAACTTCCTCCCTTATCTTTATCCAATCACTCCTTCAAAAGAGGCCTAAATAACACCACCTCTTCCTTCCTTTATCAACACATTATCCACATGTTATTATCCTATTATTTTCAAGCCTTGTTGCCGTCCAACTCCACCTAGTTAATTACCAAAATTTAGCTAACTTTAATTAAAAAAATTGGGCTTCATGCAACTTGAATTTGGCCTATTCAATTGACGCCACCTCCTTGCTCTCTAAGTGGCGTCATTTTGCACTGGGCCATTAGCCCATTTGTGTTTTTCAACACAGATAACACCCTTTAAGCCCTATCCTAACTGGTTTCCCACTAGAGTGTCTAAACAGAAATTCAATTAAGGCCTCGGCCTAATCCTTGAGCCCATTTTTGTGTCTTCTCTTTTCTTAATCTGCTTATGAGGCCTCATGCCTAAGACTAGGGACCACTAAGTAGGAAAACTAAATTTTCCCTAAGGTCTCCCCTAACTCTAAGGCTTCAAATAATCCCGATAATACATTAATATTATTAGTCTAAGTGCTATACATACATATTAACTACCTTGCACAGAAATTAAAAGTTTTGAGATTATTGGGGCGTTACAACCTAATAGGCCCAAATCTACTAGGCCCAAATTTGGGATGTCATAAACCTACCCTCCTTAAAGAAATTTTGTCCTCGAAATTTTCAACTAACTATCAATAGTACTACCCAAGTCTCAACACTACGCTTTCGCTGTGCATTCCAATTCTAAAAATAAACACTAGTATACTATGGTAGGGTACGCACCATTATTCTCATCTGGAGCGTCTTTGACCCCTTGGCGATGTGCTCGTAGACCAAAGCTGGTGCCTCACCTCGGCATAACCTACACCTCGGCCTGATGCTTCACGGCCTCGACCGAAATCGTTACCACCTTTGGATTAAGACCTCTCTACGGCTGTTGACCTCCTCTACCTGGCTGAGCATTTCCCTGCCCTGCGGGTCCTACATCGCCCCGTGGTTGTGGGCAGTCTCAGATCCACACCTAAAGCACTTCCTACTACCTGCCCAACACTCACCTACATGGAATTTACCATATTGAGCACACTTCTGTGTCTGACTAGCAGCAGGTCTCTTATCCCGTCTCGGCCCATCTGACCTAGGTCTTTTCTGATCATGCCCGGTTGCCCCTAATGATCCAAAATTTCTCTTACCTTCACTCCTATCTTTATCCCTGTTTAGTCTTTCCATCCACTTCACCTTCTCAGCTATCTTAGCCTTCTCCACAAGCACAGCAAATTCCCTCTCACTGTGGAGCTATCAAAACACATAACTCATCCTTCAGGCCATCTTCAAATCAAACACACCGTTCATGTTCTGTGGCCACTATCCCTTGAGCATAATGACTAAGGTGTAAGAATTTTGCTTCATACGCCTCCACCGACCTACTTCCCTGAACCAGATTTAGAAATGCTCTATGCTGCGCATCCACATAACTCGTTCCAATGTACTTACTCTAGAATGCCATTCTGAAGTAATCCCAGGTAATACGGTCAGCCACTGCACCATATTTAACTGTAAGCCACCATTGATAAGCTTCGTCCCGAAGAAGGGACACTACGCCTTTTAGCTTCTCTTCTTCCGTAAAATCCAACTCATCTATTATGCATTCGACCACCTCCAACCAATACTCAGCTGTACTCGGGGCTATCCTAGAAATTCCCTAAACACTTCTGCCCTATTAGCTCTAAGTCGCTCCTATGCCCATGCCTGCCCCAGCAACCCTTTCTAAAACCCTCAACATCTCCTGAGATACCGCATCATCTCCGGCCGTCTGATCCTAAAATTTTGCCTCCACAGCTGGTGGCACTGGTACCTCTTTCCCCGACTTGTGACCGGACCCTATGGGTTCTGACACAGTAATCATGCCTCTACCTCGTTCACGCACACCACGTCCTCTAGTGCTCATTCTACTGATTCTGTAACATCCTAATAATTAGGGGTTATGCATCTTACTTAATTGAATGATGTTGCAAGTTTAATTATGATTGAGTATGTTTTGGAAGTTATTTTTGAACTTCATTAATTAAGCGAATGCTTAGTGGAACTTTCAATTTCTAATAATTAAGATGGAGCTAAGCATGTTAGGCTTTAAGAATTAATGACAAGGAGCTTAAAGCATAAGATGAGTAATTAGCAAAGTGGTAAGGACACATGGATGAGTGCTTGAGGGAGAGGTTGAATCCTAGGCGGCAAATGGGAGAATTTTTATTTTGTTTTTCCTGTAGTGTCGGCAAGGTTCTTCTAGAAAGGATGAGCATTCTTTTAATTTTGGCTATTTGACTATATGAAAAAGGCAAGCTAAAGAATTATGGCATGGAATCAAGATAGGATGATAAGATAGGGGGGACAAGAGGCTTGATATATGGGCAATGTTTTGGAAACTTGTTCATGGTCATTTGACCATGAACCTAGTCGATTTAGGGGCTAAAGAGGGTGGTTAATGGTGATAGCAATCTTAGGGTTGATGGGGAAGAATTGTAAAGGAAAAAGGGGATTGTGTTGGCTTCCTTGTTGGCGAATTTGACTTAAGTTAGGGGTGAAAGTTGGCCAAAAGTTCTAGCAATTGTGCATCTTTTCTAATTTCTCCAAAACTCTCCTCTTAGCAAGATCTTGCTATGGGCATTAGGTAAAACTTCTCTTTGTTTTGGCTCTCATTTTGACCATTTCGATTAAAATTCCTATTCTCTCAAAATTCTTGTCAAAAGCATCAAAAGTTAGAAAAGCCTTTCTTCTTTTCTTTTTTCTCTCATTCTTAGAATGTACCAAAGTTCAAGCACCATTTTCTTCATTTCTCCCTCTTGGCCGATTGCACCTAAGCCCCAAAACCTATCTCTTTTCTCTTTGAAAATCATCATCATCATCATCATCTTCTTTTAACCTCTCTTTCTCTTTCTCTTTTCTTCCTTTTCTCTTTCCTTCTCATTTCATTTTCTTTCTTTCTTCTCTCATAGCGAAACTATCCTATAATCTTTTCACCATTTTCTTTCTTTTCTTTTGGTTAAAAACCAAACCATCATAGTTGAAACCACCATCTTTTCTCTTCTCTTTTGTTAAAGTCAAAATCACCATCTTTTCTCCTTTTCTTTTTGTACAAACCAAAACCACCAAATCCATTTTATTCTTTTCTTTTTGTTTTAAGTAGAATCTTCAAGTGGGTAAGTAAAACTTTTAGTCAATCGTTTTCATTATTTCTTTCTTTTACTTTGGCAAATTTAGAATCATAATCTCTTATTTTCTCTCTAGGCGAATCCTTGGAAAGGATTTTAGGGATCCTTGTTGAAGCCAACTTTTAAAGTAACCTTTGAAATCATCCAAGGTAAGATTTTTCCACATTGGTTATATTAATCCTTTTAGAATGGATCACTAATCAACTTTATTTTAGGGGTGATTTAAGACTAACAAGATAGGTAAGAAAAAGCGATCTGGAGTATTTGGAAGAGAGAGGCCTTTGTTTTACCATCGAACTTCAAAAGAAGGGTCATGTCGGTAGAAGAGATTTTCCAAGGGTTGTGGACCCTCTGCTAATGAAGATCGGTTATTTGAAGTAGTGCATACAACCGAACCACTTTACGTTGGTGGGATATCGTGGTTTTGATCCATCTAGCGGAGAAAACCACAAATAAAGGTTGTTCGAGAATCAGGGGTAAGGATTTAGATCCCTTATCAATAGTATAATTTTACTAGTAATAGTGTATACTAACCAAGTGTGATGATTAACTAGGTGTTGACGGCGAGAGTATCATTCTCAACATTGTCATAAGGTGTGTAACCCTACATTAAAACTCATAGATCTATTTTATATGTGATTTTATGATAATGTGTTTAATAATGATTTTTGGATACCATTCGGTGGTATATAATATTGATCGTTTACCCCAATATTTTGTTAATTTTGCTATATGCATAAAATGTGAAATAAGTATGATTATATTACGATTTTGGGTAAATGGCATGAAAACTAAATGATATGTATGTGCATGGGCATATGGGTATATTTGATAAAGGAGGAAGTATTCGGTGGTTTTACCACATTTGGTGACTACGGTCACATATTGGTCTGGTGACTTGGTCACAAATATGAAATCTGGTGACTTGGTCACAAATATGAAATTGGTGACTTGGTCACAAATATGAAATCTGGTGACTTGATCACAATTTTGTCAGTGGCCTTGCCACAAAATTATAAGGCGATGTGCATGTTGGTACGACAAGCGCCTTGATGGTCTGTAGCGGATGGAGGGTCGATTTAGTAATCCCCACGGTGTGTTGGTTGAGTGCGAATTGGTGTGTAGCGGATGGATATTTAGGTGGGCTGGGTTTGCATTTCATTATATGTGCATATCCATGTGATTTAAATGATTATTATGTAATCTGCTTTGAAAATGGGCCTTTGGGCTAAATATGAGTTAAATGGGCCTATGGCCATATTTGAAATTTTTGGGCTTTAAGGCATATGATAAAATGGGCTTTTTAATGTATGTGTTACACATTGAGTTTATAACTCACCCATTTTTGTGGGATAACTTTTCGGATGATTCGTAGTGCGATGGATCGGTCGACCAAGGACTTGAGGTGGCCAATGCATTTTCAAAGTATTTTGGAAATTTTCCTACTTAAACTTATTTAAGTTAATTTTTGCTACTTAGACTTTATTATGGGTTTTGCTATTTTTGTAATAAGGCCACTATAAAGCTGCTTTTAATTTTTGTGTTTGGACTTTTATTTTGTCATGGACAAATATCTATTAAATAACTAAATGGTTTTCGATAAATAATTTAAAAATGTTTTTGTCACTAATATAAATATATTTTAAAGTAAATTCCTTAAATTTGGTTTTCTTTTAATTTATTAATTCCTTCCGAAAGTAATGTTTTAAAAGACATAAATTTACTATACAATTTGATTTCAATGCTAACTTAATCATTTTCTACAAAAATCATTAAGTTTTTCTTAAATAAAACTAGAATTTGCTAAAGTTAGATTAGAGAACATAACAAATCCGGTTAGGGCTTTTTGAAATTTGGGTTTGGGGTGTTTCAACTTGTATCGAGCCAGTTTTAAACTCTTGGCCTTGGGTTTTGAAGCCCACAACATTTTCAAAAATTGGCCCAAATGACTTTTTAAAGTTTTCTTAAGTTAAAATGGTTTTATAAGAGCATGGCACTTAGTTCTCATTAAATCCATCGGTATGTATCTTTATTGATAAAGTGATATGAAAGTCGATAAGCAAGGAAACTATAACTTTAAAGACATGGACCCTAGGTGTATGTGTACTACTACGGAAAAACCACTGAATATCTATTTCATAAAACTTTCTTTTAATAAGAAGTGAAAAGATTCTAATACATAAGACTTCTTAGTAAAAACAGATAAGACACGTAGTAGACATGAGCTCTAGGGGCGTGGACATCGTGGGCGTGGACAAGGAAGAATGGTCGTGTCGGAACCGATTAGATCTGGTCAAGGTTAGAAAATGATGCTCCACCACCATTTGTTGGGGTGGATTTTCAAGAACAAAATGAAGGAGGTGACGCTTGATATCACAAGTCGCTCTGCGAGTTTTAGAGCGAGTGGCGAAGCTAGTCTGGAAATGGGTCTCGAAAGTCGAGTGGTGAGAGACTAAGATCAAATAAATGAGGTTTTCGGAGGAGTATCTGGGTAGCTCCAAATGTAGCGAGAATCTTGGTTGGAGGCGGTCGAGAGGACTATGGATGATTTAGGCGCCTTCTGAAGAGAAATTGAAAGGTGCTATTTCACTACTCAAGTGATGAAGCCTACCGGTGGTGGCTCACTATCAAGGAAAGTACCCACATGGATCATTGGATTGGGGTATTTTAAAATTAAATTCGAAGGAAAATACGTTGGAGCTAGCTACATCGACTCCCGGAGGAAGACATTTCTAAATCTAGTGCAAGGCGATAAGTCGATAGGCGAGTATGAAGCGAGTTTTTGCGACTTAGCCGTTATGCGGAGGATAGTAGCTCTTGAATATGAACGGTGTGTCGATTTGAGGATGGACTTAGAGAAGAAGCTGCAGTGATGATTGCTCATAGACCGGAAAGAGATTTTGTAATCTTAGTAGAAAGAGCAAGAATAGCTGAAGAGGTTAAGCGACGGAAAAGACGAACCGGACGGAGGTCGAATAGAAATAAGAGAAGCTTTGGGTCTTGAGGTCATCAAGAATTTTCAGAAGAAACCAAGAAATGAAGGACCGTGAGGTTAGCAGACTGCTACGGGTGGACAACATCATGCTTGTGCCCAATGTGGGAAAATGCACTCGGGAGAATGTTGGAAAAAGACCGAGGGATGTTTCAAGTGCGAATCTAAAGACCATATGATCAAGGATTGCCCGAAGAATTCAGATAAGAACCGCCCAGTGTAACACCCCAAACCCGATCAACACACCACGACCGAGTCTGGTATGTCACGAGGAAAAAGGGATTTTGAGAAGTTAGGTTTCTGTTTACATGTTTGGTGAAAAACACTTCGCTAAATTGTGTATTTGAAGAAAACTTGAGTAGGCTTGATTAAAATCTAATGATGTATTTGAAAACCCGTAAATTTTAAAAACTTAATCAAATGTGTAGGTAAAACAAGTTTATCTTATTTAGAAGTTTAAGTTGTTTCTTATTATTACTAAAACATTTTGACTTAGTAGAAAATCGAGTTTAAGTTAGAAAACATTTGAGTTCTCTTTATCCCAAATCATAGTGTGATCTGGATGGTATAGTTTAAAACATCTCGATTTGTAGTTTTGAAATTGTTGTCCTTCAAGTTTTAGCAAATTTTAACCCCATTAACTTGTTAAGGCATATTAAAAATCTACTTTAAGCATAAACATAGCAAAACATAATTTTAAAGGCCATTTACAAACCAAAATTAAACCAAATAGTAATAAATAAGCTTATGTACCAAATTTTATAAAAGTAAAAGCAAATCCTTATTTAAGCATGGCATGAGCACCTCGAGTCCATCCGGCTCCATGTCGCGTCTAAGTGTCACTGAAATGTCAAAGGAGAGAGTGAGTCGCAAGACTCAGTGTATAAATCCCCCTCCCGATAATACAACATGCTAACACACATCATAGCAAAGCAATACAATTAATGCACCCATTCCTAACCATCCATTACACCTTTTCTACCCCGTGTGGTACCAAACCACTTGGTGGTGCCAAACCACCGTGACCCAAAGTCACGATATCCATAATGTGGTGCCAAACCACTTTGGTGACCAAGTCACGAATAATCCAATGATGGGGCCAACCCATCGTGTGATACCAAATCACTAGCGACAATCCCGTATCTCATAAGTGGGGCCAACCCACGGTGGTGTCAAACCACGAGGACGAGTCACAATGAGGTGCTAAACCTCGGTGTCCCAAAGACAGTGTGATACCAAATCCTTTGGTGGCCGCATCACAAATCCGATGATGGGGCCAACCCATCGTGTGATACCAAATCACTGGCGTCAATCCGTATAATCAAGCGTGGGGCCAACCCACCGTGATGCTAAGCCACTGGGACGAGACGCTGAGGTTCCAAACCTCTAGTGACCCAAAGTCACAAAATATCATTTGTGGTACCAAACCACTGGAGGTGCCAAACCTCTCGTGTCCCAAAGACACAGTGTCCCAAAGACACGGATATCATACTCCCCCTCCTCTCATATTACCCATACATGTCATCTTGACTCATGTACAATATGCAAATCATGTAATTCATGCCAACATGTCCAATATTGCATCTTATAGCACATATATCATGGATCATCATAATAGACGTATCAACAATAGAACTCGTAATGCTACAGACTTACCCGAATCCGTGAACATACCCTATTGGGTATCATGACAATCATCAACTGTTTCACTTGTTACAACACGGTTATTAACTTATTACTAAGAAATCGGTGTGTTAGCTTACACACCGGTATATCGCAAGTCTTAATCTCAAAGAACCCGAATGAAACCCTCAATCCTCTTGCTCCTAAAACAATCGGCCAACCATGGGTTAATCACTTAAACCATTCGGCCATAACCAATTAAACCAAAGGGTATATCGATTAACCCTTACCTTAAACTTGATTTGGTTTTCTACCAAATTCGAAACCAACAATGGTTCTTCCGACAATCGGCCTCACCCTAGAAAGAAAATGGTTAATCCCTTAATAGCTTGACTTAATGAAGACTAAATGAATAGTCTAAAAGAAACTACTCTTACCACCACTTACTGTTTGCTTAACTGAGAAATAAGGCTCCTCTCAATTGTTCCCAACTCCGGATGTCCTATAGAAAAGATTGGTTTACACAATAGATTAATACCCTTCAACCAATAACAAAATTGGCCCTTATCTAAACCACAATATAAGAACGAGAGAGAGGGAAAATGGCCATTCGACCAAGCTCTTACCCACTACCAGCCGATTGAAAACAAGCACCCAACAACAACCAATATTCGGCCAACAAAACACCACTAGGAGAGAAGAAAGATTCGGCCTAGATGTTAACACTCCTACTTTCGGCTTTGTGTGAAAAGAAAAGAGAGTATAGATGAGAAGAAATGGGTTGATATTCGGCTAGGAATCGAAATGGAAAGAGAAGAAGTAGAGAAGCACCTTCGGTTTTTCTTGGAAAAGAAAAGGAAATGGAGAATAAAGCTTTGGCTTCACACCAAGGAAGGTTCGGCTAAAATGGTTTTGGAAAAGAAGAAAATAGAATGATGAATGGAGGGGTGCTTTCGGTTCAAAGAAAAAGAGATAGAGGATAAAGTTTTTGGAAGGATGTGTTACGGTCAAGAAGGGAGAGAAAAAAACTAGTTTCGGCTTCAACAATTGGAAAAGAAAGGGAGAGAGAGATGAACATTCGGCTACCAAGGTTTTCAAATGAGAAAAGAGAAAAAAAATGTGGAGAAGAAAGTGTTGCAGTTTCGGCAAGTAAAGGTGCTTGAGGTTTGGTTTACACAAGATGCAAGTGGAAATGGGAACAATATTATTACACACACACCAAGTAAAAGATGCTAAGCAATTTTGGCAAAAGCGATACTTGGACTTTCGGTTAAAGGAGAACAATTGGAAAAAGAAGAAGGCACTTGGGGTTTCGGCTTGTTTTGACCAAAGAGTGAATTTGCTTCCCAAAAATGCTTTTGACCGAAAAACACAAAATGAAGAAGGAGTTTTCGCACTCCCACTCTCACAACACTTACCAACCGCCACTCCCCAAACCTCTCCAAAACAGGCCAAACTCCCCCAAACACTCCCAAGCCACCAATTCAAACTAGTTGAACTAGTCTCCCTCCTACTTTCACTCTCCACCATTGTTTGAAGTTTTGACTTGGTCCAGGCGGAGTTCAAGCCGCCTACAACTCCTCCCTCCATGCAGTCAAAATGGATGCAAAAATAGGGATTTTCGCAGCTTGAACCGGGACATCCTCCCTTGCACTTGACGTCACACACAAGCTCTAAGTGGCGCATGCTTTGCCACTTTGCTAGCTCTTCACTTGTGCAACAATTCACCAAATAAAATACATAAGACCCACTCCTTGACCCCTATCACATAAAGCCCAAAAACAAAAATTTCTCCTACCATTCGAGCTTACACCTAGCTTGTAACTAAGCCCCAACAATATCGAAATAACAACATAGCACATCATGCACATGCAACAAAGCCAAAATAAAATAGCCCTTAACCCGGGATATTACGGTTCTACCCCTTAAAATAATTTGACCTCGAAATTACACGATCGAAAGAGTTGCGGATATTCTTTGTCTCATCATATCCTCGGGTTCCCATGTAGCTTCTTCCACGCCATGATTCCGCCAAAGAACCTTAACCAAAGGCACAGACTTCCTCGCAGAACCTTCATATCCGATCTAAAATCATGCAGGGCTCTTCCTCCATGGTCAAATCTGGGTTTACCTCAATCTCTCCCACTTTGCTACCACATGCGATGGATCGGCGATATCGCCTAAGCATCGAAGCGTGGAACACGTCGTGAATCGACTTAGCTCTGCTTGGCAACTCAAGGCGATATGCAAGCGGTCCCACTCGTCTCGATACCTTATCATTGACAAACCTCGGACTTAGCTTGCCTTTCCTTCCTAACCTTAACACTTTCTTCCACGGTGAGACCTTGGAAAAACTTGATCCCCGGCAAACTCTATATCTCTTCGCTTAAGATTGGCATAAGACTTCGCGGTCCAAGCTTCCTTCAATCGAGCTGAATCAATTTAACCTTGTCTTGGTCTCGCAACCAACTCTGGCCCCAACAAGCGGCGTTCACTTAACTCTGTCCAACAAGTAGGTGGCGACACTTCCCACCGTCTAGCGCCTCATATGGTGCCATCTTGATGCTTGCTTGGTAACTATTGTTGTAGCGAACTCATTAACGGTAGATACTCCTCCCAACTACCTGAAGTCCAATACACAACCTCGTAACATGTCCTCCAAGATCATATAACCCTTTACGACTACCGTCGATCTGCGGATGAAATCTTGTCTTGAAATCCAACCGTGTTCCCGAGCTCGATGCAACGCTTTCGAACCTTGGCGTAAATCTGGGATCCCTATCCGAGATGATCGACATCGGCACCCGTGCGGTCTCACTATCTCGACACATACTGACTTCGCCAACCTCTCAAGTGAGTAATCCACCTCACAGGAATAAAATGAGTGATTTAGTCGATCGATCCACAATTACCAAGCTGAAACCTTCTTGCTCGGTGTAGCGGTAATCCACTAATGAAATCCATAGTTATCCTTTCCCACTTCCACCGAGGAATCTTCCTTTGGTGAAGCAACCGGACAGCGATGCTCACCTTGACTCTACCGACATGTCGGACACTTCCTACAAACTCTGTCACTTCCTTTTTGGACCGGCCACAGGCGTTCTCTGAGATCCTATACATTTTGCTACCTCCGGGATGCATAGCGTAGGGCTGCTATGTGCATCTGAAGAATCTTCGCCTTAACTCGGTGTCTCTCGGCATACAAGCCTTCCCCGAAAACACACGACACCCATTACTAGACAAAGCGTAACCACGCAAACCATCATTACGCACTTGTGTCCTCTGCGCACTCAAAACCTCATCCATCAACTATTTTTCTCGATCTGCTCAACCCAAGTAAACAACTGCAGCTCTGCGAGAATACTCCCGTCGTCATACAAACTCAAGTGGGCAAACATCGCTCTTAGATCCGAAACAACCTTACGGCTCAACGCGTACGCCTAGCGTTAGCCTTGCGGATGATACTCAATGGAGCAATCGTAGTCTTTAGCAACTCAACCCATCTGCCGCCTCAAATTCAAATCCTTCGAGTCAAAAGGTACTTGGACTCTTGTGATCTGAATAGACTATCGATCTCTCTCCGTTACAAGTAATGCCTCCAAATCTTCAAGGCAAAGACTACGACCGCTAGCTCCGGATCGTCGTTGGATAATTTACCTCATGTGGCCTCATTTGCGGGATACGTAAGCCACAACCTTCCTTCGCATCATTTTACAACCCAAACTGTATGTGATGCATCGCGATTACTTTGTGAATTCCTTACCGACCTCGGGTTGAATTAGGACCGAACTTGATCAAAATCTTCTTCAACTTGTCGAAGCTCTCCTGCGCTTCTCAATCCAAATGAACGGAACCCTTTTCTTAATAATTTGGTCATCGGTATTGCGATCAACAAAACCCCTCTACAAATCTTGGTAGTATCACGCCAAACCCAAAAACTCGAATCTCGACTCTTGACCTAGGCGGCTTCCAATCCAAAACCGCTTCAACCTTTTGAGGATCCTCTAATCCCTCGGTAGATACTACATGACCCAAGAACGTCACCTCCTTAAGCGAACTCGCATTTACTAAACTTAGCATAAAGTTGTTTCTCCTCGAATCGCAATACCACTCATAAATGCATCATGCTCCTCCTCGGTCCTTGAATATACCAAGATGTCATCGATAAAACCACTCTGAATGATCTGAATCTTTGTTGGAACACCACTATTCATCATGTCCATGAAGAATTTGCGTAGCGTTAGTCAACCCAAGCGGCATAATTAAGAACTCAAAGTGCCCATACCGAGTACGAAATGCCGTCTTGCGGATATCCGCCTCCTTCACCTTTAGCGGTGATACCACGACCTTAAATCAATCTTGAGAAAATTGACGCACCTTCGGTGATCAAACAAGTCATCTATCAGAAGCGTGGATACTTATTTTGATCGTCGACTTATTCAGTTAGCGGTAGTCTATACACATCTGCATAGTCTGTCTTTCTTCTTGACAAAAGTACCGCGCTCCCAAGGTGAAACACTTGGCCTGATAAAGCCTCGGTCCAACAACTCCTGGATCTGAGCCTTAAGCTCCACTAACTCCTTAGGCGCCATCCTGTACGGAGTAATAGATACTGGCGCAGTTCCGAGTAACAGATCTATCCCGAACTCTACCTCACGATCTGGTGGCAAACCCGGAAGCTCCTCAGGAAACACATCAACAAATTCCCTAACTGTCCGAACCGTCTCCACAGCAGACTCTTTAGCCTCCAAGGCATACACATGAACCACATATGCTTCACAGCCCTTTCTGACCATCTTCTCGGCTTTCAGAGTAGATACCACATTGGACAGATAATTTCTCCTATTACCGATCAGAACTACCTCATCACCCTTATTTTTTGAACCATAAACTTAGCAGCGCAATCCAACCGCACGGAACTTAACCAGCCAGTCCATCCAGAATCGGATCGAACTCCCCAAGCGGCGGTTCCATCAAATCACCCACGAATACTACCCTTGGAGTTCTAGAGGTACATCTCTATCTGACTTATCTACAACTACTGAGTGACCTAAAGGGCTTATTACGGTCATCTGCCTAGAAGATATCTCGAGTCTAAATCCATGGTCTTCACTATGCTACTTGCAACATATGAATGCGTCGAACCCACATTAATCAAAGCAGTAAATGGAGAACCAAAGATTAAAAATGTATCGGTTATGACATCCGGTGCGTCGCCCTCCTCTCGACGCCTCGCCGCATATACTAGCCCCATTTGTCGGCCTCGGCATTACGCACCTCTGCGGTGCTCCACGGCCTGACGAACCATTACCTCCTCTGCCATTACCTCGGCCCCTCTGCGGTGGTGGTCAGTTATTCTGTCTTGAGTACGGCCACGACTCTCGGGTGAATCCTAGCCAACTTGCGCGACGGGTCCCTCACACAGTGGTCAGTGAGCCACACTCAAAATAGCCCTTTCCACAGGTCAACATCCTCCCCAATGAGCTTTCCCTAGCGGTTACTACGGCGGTCCACGGCTAGTAGCAACAAACCTACTAGGCCGATTAACCACTCGGTCTAGCCCTTTCATGCGGATTACCCGACGACCCGGAAGATCCAAAACTCCTCTTGTGCGGTTCCTATCCATGCCTTGCCTTACAGACTCTTTAATACCCTCGGCTACCTTCGCCTTTTCAGCAGATCTGACAAAATTCACGCTCCTGCTTGGCGCAATCAACAAACTTAATTAGTCTCGCAGGCCATCCTCAAAACGAACACACCTCTCGTGTTCAGTAGCCACCATACCCACAGCATACCGACTCGACCTCGAAACTCGCCTCGTTACTCGACAGTTTACTCCCACGAACTAACCTCGAAATACTTTCGTTACTCATTAATGTAGTTAGCTCCACGTACTTTTTCGATAAGCGACCACGAAATAGTCCCAAGTCGGATCTTCCATTTGTATGTTGTCTCGAACCGTGAGCCACCACTGGTATGACTCATCTCGGAGAAGTGATACTATCCCCTTTAACTTTTCTTCAGCAGTCAGGTCTAGATCGTCCATGATCCGCTCTGTCGCTTCCAGCCAATATTCAGCAGTGCTAGGAGCAACACCCGAGACACCCCGAAAGAATTCGGCCCCGTTTGCCCGAAGTCGCTCAGGCACAGATTTCCTAACTCCTGCGCCTCCGCCTACTCCAGCTACCCTTTCTAAAACACCAAGATCGCTTTGTGACAACTGCGTCATCCCGATCATTCCTAAAACTCACCACCTCCGGTGAGGCGGGCAAATATCTCATTTTTGACCCTTGACCAAATCCTACGGGTTCAAAAGCATCATCCTACATGACCTCGTCCACGACCACGTCCACCTCGGTACTCATGACTAAATCTAAATGCGATTTAAAAATTTTATGTATCGAGAATCATTCCAATGTTTAAAAGCAAAGTCTTATGAATATTAAAGAAGCTTTGTTTTCATGAGTCCTTGAGTCCTATCGGTTTCAATTTCTAAAGTAGTCTTACTATCACTAGCCATCCAATCACATCTCATCAATATCACAAACAATAGTAAGGGGTACTTACAGGCGGATTGGTCTGGGAGACTCGGTGCCATGCCATTCACACTATACTTTTTTAAAACATAACACTTAAAACAGACTTTTGAAAACATTTTGGGCCTCAGGCCCACAGCCGAGCCTTTGAACTTGGCTCTGATACCATAATTGTAACACCCCAAACCCGATCAACACACCACGACCGAGTCTGGTATGTCACGAGGAAAAAGGGATTTTGAGAAGTTAGGTTTCTGTTTACATGTTTGGTGAAAAACACTTCACTAAATTGTGTATTTGAAGAAAACTTGAGTAGGCTTGATTAAAATCCGATGATGTATTTGAAAACCCGTAAATTTTAAAAACTTAATCAAATGTGTAGGTAAAACAAGTTTATCTCATTTAGAAGTTTAAGTTGTTTCTTATTATTACTAAAACATTTTGACCAAGTAGAAAATCGAGTTTAAGTTAGAAAACATTTGAGTTCTCTTTATCCCAAATCATAGTGCGATACTCGATGGTATAGTTTAAAACATCTCGATTTGTAGTTTTGAAATTGTTGTCCTTCCAAGTTTTAGCAAATTTTAACCCCATTAACTTGTTAAGGCATATTAAAAATCTACTTTAAGCATAAACATAGCAAAACATAATTTTAAAGGCCATTTACAAACCAAAATTAAACCAAATAGTAATAAATAAGCTTAAGTACCAAATTTTATAAAAGTACGAGCAAATCCTTATTTAAGCATGGCATGAGCACCTCGAGTCTATCCGGCTCCATGTCCGCGTCTAAGTGTCACCGAAATGTCAAAGGAGAGAGTGAGTCGCAAGACTCGATGTATAAATCCCTCCCAATAATACAACATGCTAACACACATCATAGCAAAAGCAATACAATTAATGCACCGTTCCTAACCATCCATTACACCTTTTCTACCCGTGTGGTACCAAACCAGCGGTCGTGCCAAACCACTTGGTGACCCAAAGTCACGATATCCATAATGTGGTGCCAAACCACTTTGGTGACCAAGTCACGAATAATCCAATGATGGGGCCAACCCATCGTGTGATACCAAATCACTAGCGAAAATCCATTATCTCATAAGTGGGGCCAACCCACGGTGGTGTCAAACCACGGGACGAGTCGCAATGAGGTGCCAAACCTCGGTGTCCCAAAGACACGGTGTGATACCAAATCCTTTGGTGTGCACCGATCCAAAATCGATGATGGGGCCAACCCATCATGTGATACCAAATCACTTTGGCGTCAATCTTGTATAATCAAGCTATGGGGCCAACCCACCGTGGTGCTAAGCCAACTTTGGGGCGAGGCATGAGGTGCCAAACCTCTGTGACCCAAAGTCACAAAATATCATTTGTGGTACCAAACCACCGGAGGTGCCAAACCTCCGGTGTCCCAAAGACCAAGTGTCCCAAAGACACGGGATATCATACTCCCCTCCTCTCATATTACCCATACATGTCATCTTGACTCATATACAATATGCAAATCATGTAATTCATGCCAACATGTCCAATATTGCATCTTATAGCACATATATCATGGATCATCATAATAGGCGTATCAACAATAGAACTCATAATGCTACGGACTTACGAATCCGTGAACATACCCTATCGGGTATCATGACAATCATGACTGTTTCACTTGTTACAACACAGGTTATTAACTTATTACTAAGAAATCAGTGTGTTAGCTTACACACCTGGTATATCGCAAGTCTTAATCTCAAAGAACCCGAACTGAAACCCTCAATCCTCTTGCTCCTAAAAACAATCGGCCAACCATGGGTTAATCACTTAAACCATTCGGCCATAACCAATTAAACCAAAGGGTATATCGATTAACCCTTACCTTAAACTTGATTTGGTTTTCTACCAAATTCGGAACCAACAATGGTTCTTCTGACAATCGGCCTCACCCTAGAAAGAAAATGGTTAATCCCTTAACAGCTTGACTTAACGAAGACTAAATGAATAGTCTAAAAGAAACTACTCTTACCACCACTTCTTGTTTGCTGGCGAGAAATAAGGCTCCTCTCAATTGTTCCCAACTCCGGATGTCCTATAGAAAAAGATTGGTTTACACAATAGATTAATACCCTTCAACCAATAACAAAATCGACCCTTATCTAAACCATAATATAAGAAAGAGAGAGAGGGAAAATGGCCATTCGACTAAGCTCTTACCTACTACCAGCCGATTGAAAACAAGCACCCAACAATAACCAATATTCGGCCAACAAAACACCACTAGGAGAGAAGAAAGATTCGGCCTAAATGTTAACACTCCTACTTTCGGCTTTGTGTGAAAAGAAAAGAGAGTATAGATGAGAAGAAATGGGTTGATATTCGGCTAGGAATCGAAATAGAAAGAGAAGAAGTAGAAAGCACCTTGATTTTTCTTGGAAAAGAAAAGAAATGGAGAAGAAAGCTTTGGCTTCACACCAATGAAGGTTCGACTAAAATGGTTTTGGAAAAGAAGAAAATAGAATGATGAATGGAGGGTGCTTTGGTTCAAAGAAAAGAGATGGAGGATAAAGTTTTTGGAAGGATGTGTTACGGTCAAGAAGGAGAAAAAACTAGTTTGGCTTCAACAATTGGAAAAGAAAGGGAGAGAGATGAACATTAAACTACCAAGGTTTTCAAATGAGAAAAGAGAAAAAAATGTGGAGAAGAAAGTGTTGCGCTTTGACAAGTAAAGGTGCTTGAGGTTTCGGTTTACACAAGATGCAAGTGGAAATGGGAACAATATTAAATACACACACACACAAGTAAAAGATGCAAAGCAATTTTGGAAAAATGATACTTGGACTTTTCGGTTAAAGGTGAACAATTGGAAAAAGAAGAAGGCACTTGGGGTTTCAACTTGTTTTGACCAAAGAGTGAATTTGCTTCCCAAAATGCTTTTGACGAAAAACACAAAATGAAGAAGGAGTTTTCGGCCTCCCACTCTCTCACAACACTTACAAACCGGCCACTCCCCCAAACCTCTCCAAAAACCGGCCAAACTCCCCCCAAACACTCCCAAGCCACCAATTCAAACTAATTGAACTAGTCTCCCTCCTACTTTCACTCTCCACCCATTGTTTGAAGTTTTGACTTGGTCCAAGGTAGAGTTCGAACTGCCTACAACTCCTCCCCTCCATGCCGTCAAAATGGATGCAAAAATAGGGGATTTTCGCAGCTTGAACCCAGGACATCCTCCCTTGCACTTGACGTCACACACAAGCTCTAAGTGGCGCATGCTTTGCCACTTTGCTAGCTCTTCACTTGTGCAACAATTCACCAAATGAAATACATAAGACCCAGCTCCTTCAGCCCCTATCACATAAAGCCCAAAAACAAAAATTTCTCCTACCACTCGAGCTTACACCTAGCTTGTAACTAAGCCCCAACAATATCAAAATAACAACATAGCACATCATGCACATGCAAAAAAGCCAAAATAAAATAGCCCTTAACTTGGGATATTACACCCGATGGTCGGGGTGTTAATCAGTGGCAGAGGTGAACAATGACCGATAAGGGCCGTGGTCCAAATGGAAGGGTAATGGCTCTTAGAGGTCGTGGAACTTGAGTGAGGCGGTGGTAGCTCGAGGCGAGACGGCCAGTCTGGTATATCGATTCATCGCGAGAGGATAGTGGCCTTTTGATGTTATCACGATGCGTTTCGATTTAGGGTTGCCCTTTATTGCTTTGATAGATATAGGGTCAACTCATTCCTACATTGCTAGTGAAGTATCTGGAACTTTGCATGTGACTTCTGAGACTGTACCTAGGAAGATGACCGTAATTAGTCCTTTAGATGACGATGATTATAGACAAACTTTTAAGGAACTGCCTTTAGAAGTTCAAGGGATACAATTTCGGTGATTTAATGGAGTTGCCATTCGGAGAATTCGACACGATTTTAGGCATGGGTGGCTTGTGAAGTATCGTGCAAATGTGGATTGTCTTTGCTAAGCGAATGTCATAAGAACTCTTGATGACAAAGAAGTTGTAGTGATGGGCAAGAGGCGGAACTACTTATCTAATGTAGTATCCGCTCTTAAGGCGAAAAAGATGGTTAGAAAGAGATGTGTAGCCTTCGATGTTGGTGAGTGCCTTGGAGGCTAAGGAAGCAAGCTGTTGAGGGAGTCGGGTCGTGAATGAATTTGTAGATGTTTTCGGAAAGAACTTCCGGGTTTGCCTCCGGATCGTGAGGTAGAATTCGGGATTGATTTATTGCCTGGAACGGCGCCAGTTTCTATTGCTCCATATAGAATGGCGCCGAAAGAGTTAGTTGAGCTTAAGGCTCAGATTCAGGAGTTGCTTGATTGTGGATTCATCCGACCTAGTGTGTCTCCATGGGGAGCACCGATCTTATTTGTGAAGAAGAAGGATGGATCGATGAGAATGTGTATAGACTACCAGCAGTTGAATAAGCTGACCATCAAGAACAAGTATCCTTTGCCAAGGATCAACGACTTGTTCGATCATCTTAAGGGAGCTGCAGTATTCTCAAAGATTGATCTAAGGTCGGGGTATCATCAACTTAAAGTGAAAGAAGTGGATATCCATAAGACGGCTTTCCGAACTAGATATGGGCATTATGAATTTCTGGTAATGCCATTCGAATTGACAAACGCCCCAGCTGCATTCATGGATATGATGAACTGAATTTTCCAACCCTACATGGATCAATTCATCGTGGTATTCATGGCGACATCTGGTGTATTCTAAGTCCAAAATAGAACATGATGAGCATCTTGGATTGTGTTGCGAGTTTTAAGGAGAAAAGCGTATGCCAAATTCAAAGAAGTGTGAATTTTGGTGAAAGAGGTTGCATTTTTAGGCCATGTGGTGTCTGCGAAGGGATAAGGTGGATCCTTGGAAGATTGAGGTGTATAGATTGGAAACCACCTAAGTCCAAGAATCAAGTTCGCAGTTTCTTGGGGTTAGTGGATACTCTGAAAGATTTGTTGAAGGATTTTCTTCAATAGTCGCACCTTTAACGAAATTGTTGAGAAAGGAGGTACCTTTCGTGTGGTGATAAGCAACAAGAGAGTTTTGAAGCTCAAGAAGGTTTTGATGAAGCTCGATTTTGATTCAAATTGAGGTAGGAAAGGATTTTGTCGTGTATTGTGGCCTTCTCACATGGGATTAGGATGTGTTACGATGCAAGACGGGAAGGTAGTTCGTGTATGCGTCTCGGCGATTAAGACCTCACGAGGTTAATTACCCGATGCATGATTTGGAGTTGGCGGTAGTCTTTGCTCTTAAAGTTTGGAGACATTATTTATATGGGGAAAAGTCAGTGATATACACGGACCACAAGAGTCTGAAATATCTACTGACTCAGAAAGAACTGAATTTGAAGCGGCGAAGGTGGATAGAGTTGTTGAAAGACTACATTGTTCTATCGAGTACCACCCGCAAGGCGAATGTGGTGGCGTACGCCTAAGTCGAGAAAGTGGTGTCGATTTAAGGCGATGTTTGCACATCTTAGTCTTTACGATGGCGGAAACTTGTTGGTAGAATTACAAGTTAAACCGACATGGTTGAGTCAAGTGAAAGAGAGGCAATTGATAGACGATAATCTGAGTATAAAACTTGACAGTGCGAGTGGAGAATTGGAAGATTATGGTATTAACGGTGATGGGGTATTGTGTTTCAAAGGTAAAGTCCAGTATCTTGGGGATCGGGAATTGAGGCAAAAGATTCTTTAGAGTCGCATAGTAGCCCTTATGCTATGCATCACGGAGGAAGTAAGTTATCTGAGAGACTTGCAAGATCGGTTTTGGTGGCACGGACTTAAGCGAGAAGTTACTGAGTATGTAGGAAAGTGCTTAGCGTGTCGACAAGTCAAGGTGAACATCAAGTACCTTCTGGGATTGCTTGATAGATAAAAATTCCACAAGTGGAAGTGGGAGAGAATCACTATGGACTTTGTTAGTGGGCTTCCTCTTACGCCTACTAAGAAAGACTCTATTTGGGTGATAGTGGACCGATTGATGAAATTTGCACATTTTATCCCATTGGGTTGATTACTCTTTCTGAAAATTGGCGAAGTTATATGTGGTCGAGATTGTGAGATTGCATGGAGTCTCGTTGTCAATCATTTCGAGATAGAGACACGAGGTTTACGTCTCGATTTTGGAAAGTATTGCATCGAGTTCGGGCATCGATTGGACTTCAGTACGGCATTTCACCCTCAGTCGGACGGTCAATCTGAAAGAGTAATCCAAATCTTAGAAGATATGTTAAGGGGTTGTGTGATAGATTTCAAGGGAAGTTGGGAGAAATTCTTACCGTTAGCGAGAATTTGCGTCTGACAGCAGCTACCAAACCATGTTCGGATGGCACCATATGAAGCACTATATGGACGGAAGTGTCGCACTCCTACGTGTTGGGCGTAATTAGGGAACGTCGATTTTAGGTCCAAAAATAGTGGTGAATCCAGAAAAGGTTAAGGTAATCCGGGTTCGGTTAAAGAAGCATCGACAGTAAAAGTCGTCGCAGATCTAAAGCGGAAAGAAATAGAGTTTCTTTGTGGGGACCAAGTTTTCCTAAAAGTTTCACCTTGGAAAAAGGTAATGAGATTTGGTCGCATGAAGGAAGCTAAGTCCTGAGTTCATTGGACCTTATCGGGTTTTTAAGCGGGTCGGATCTGTGGCATATCGGTTAGAATTACCTTGAGTTAAAGCAAATGCGATGTGTTCCATGTTTCAATGCTACGCCGTTCGGCTCGGATCCACCTCATGTAGTGCCGAGTTGAGGAGGTGGAATTAAGACCGATTTGTCTTATGAAGAGGAGCCAATTCAAATTCAGGCGAGATGTAAAGGTTTCTGAGAGAAAGTCGGTTCCTCTTATCAAAGTGTTATGGCGAAATCATGGATCGAAGAAGCTTCGGGAGAAGGAGGAAGCGATCGACGATAATACCCTCACTTATTCCAGCCGGTAATTTCGAGGGCGAAATTATTTTAAGGGGTAGAAGCGTAACATCCTAATAATTAGGGGTTATGCATCTTACTTAATTGAATGATGTTGCAAGTTTAATTATGATTGAGTATGTTTTGGAAGTTATTTTGAACTTCATTAATTAAGTGAATGCTTAGTGGAACTTTCAATTTCTAATAATTAAGATGGAGCTAAGCATGTTAGGCTTTAAGAATTAATGACAAGGAGCTTAAAGCATAAGATGAGTAATTAGCAAAGTGGTAAGGACACATGGATGAGTGCTTGAGGGAGAGGTTGAATCCCTAGCTAGCAAATGGGAGAATTTTTATTTTGTATCCTTCCCTATAGTGTCGGCCAAGGTTCTTCTAGAAAGGATGAGCATTCTTTTAATTTTGGCTATTTGACCATATGAAAAGGCAAGCTAAAGAATTATGGCGGGGAATCAAGATAGGATGATAAGATAGGGGGACAAGAGGCTTGATATATGGGCAATGTTTTGAAACTTGTTCATGGTCATTTGACCATGAACCTAGTCGATTTAGGGGCTAAAGAGGGTGGTTAATGGTGATAGCAATCTTAGGGTTGATGGGGAAGAATTGTGGAGGAAAAGGGGATTGTGTTGGCTTCCTTATTGGCTGAATTTGACTTGAGTTAGGGGTGAAAGTTGGCCAAAAGTTCTAGCAATTGTGCATCTTTTCTCATTTCTCCAAAACTCTCCTCTTAGCCGAATCTTGCTATGGGCATTAGGTAAAACTTCTCTTTGTTTTGGCTCTCATTTTGACCATTTCGATTAAAATTCCTATTCTCTCAAAATTCTTGTCAAAAGCATCAAAAGTTGGAAAAGCCTTTCTTCTTTTCTTTTTTTCTCTCATTGCCGAATGTACCAAAGTTCAAGCACCAATTTTCTTCATTTATCCCTCTTGGCCGAATGCACCTAAGCCCCAAAACCTATCTCTTTTCTCTTTGAAAATCATCTTCATCATCATCATCTTCTTTTAATCTCTCTTCTCTTTCTCTTTTCTTCCTTTTCTTTTTCCTTCTCATTTCATTTTCTTTCTTTCTTCTCTCATAAATTAAACTATCCTATAATCTTTTCACCATTTTTCTTTCTTTTCTTTTGGTTAAAAATCGAAACCATCATAGTTGAAACCACCATCTTTTCTCTTCTCTTTTGTTAAAGTCGAAATCACCATCTTTTTCTCCTTTTCTTTTTGTACAAACCGAAACCACCAAATCCATTTTTCTTTTCTTTTTGTTTTAAGCCGAATCTTCAAGTGGGTAAGTAAAACTTTTCGTCAATCGTTTTCATTATTTCTTTCTTTTTACTTTGGCAAATTTAGAATCATAATCTCTTATTTTCTCTCCTAGGCCGAATCCTTGGAAAGGATTTTTAGGGATCCTTGTTGAAGCCAACTTTTAAGAAGTAACCTTTGAAATCATCCAAGGTAAGATTTTTCCACATTGGTTATATTAATTCTTTTAGAATGGATCATTAATCAACTTTATTTTAGGGGTGATTTAAGACTAACAAGATAGGTAAGAAAAGAGCGAGACGAGTATTTGGAAGAGAGGAGGCACTGTTTTACCATCAAACTTCAAAAGAAGAAATTTGTATCGGTATGAGATTTTCCACCAGTTGTGGACCCTCCGCTAACTAAGATCGGTTATTTGAAGTAGTGCGTACATAACCGAACCACTTTACGTTGGTGGGATATCGTGGGTTTTGATCCATCTAGAGGAGAAAACCACAAATAACAGATTGTTCGAGAATCAGAGGGTAAGGATTTAGATCCTCATCAATAGTATAATTTTATTAGTAATAGTGTATACTAACCAAGTGTGATGATTAACTAGGTGTTGACGAGCGAGAGAGTATCATTCTCACTTGTCATAAGGTGTGTAACCCTACATTAAAACTCATAGATCTATTTTATATGTGATTTTATGATAATGTGTTTAATAATGATTTTTGGATACCATTCGGTGGTATATAATATTCGAATACGTTTACCCCAATATTTACGTTAATTTTGCAATATGCATAAAATGTGAAATAAGTATGATTATATTACGATTTTGGGTAAATGGCATGAAAACTAAATGATATGTATGTGCATGGGCATATGGGTATATTTGATAAAGGAGGAAGTATTCGGTGGTTTTACCACATTAGGTGACTACTGGTCACATATTGGTCTGGTGACTTGGTCACAAATATGAAATCTGGTGACTTGGTCACAAATATGAAATTGGTGACTTGGTCACAAATATGAAATCTGGTGACTTGGTCACAATTTTATCTGGTGGCCTTGCCATAAAATTATAAGGCGATGTGCATGTTGATTGCAAAGAAGCGCCTTCGATGGTGTGTAGCGGATGGAGGTCGATTTAGTAATCCCCACGGTGTGTTGGTTGGTGCGAATGGTGTGTAGCGGATGGATATTTAGGTGGGCGGGTTTGCATTTCATTATATGTGCATATCCATGTGATTTAAATGATTATTATGTAATCTGCTTTGAAAATGGGCCTTTAGGCTAAATATGAGTTAAATGGGCCTATGTCCATATTTGAAATTTTTGGGCTTTAAGGCATATGATAAAATGGGCTTTTTAATGTATGTGTTACACATTGAGTTTATAACTCACCCATTTTTGTGGGATAACTTTTCAGATGATTCGTAGTGCGATGGATCGGGTCAGCAAGGACTTCGAGGTGGCCAATGCATTTTCAAAGTATTTTGGAAATTTTCCTACTTAAACTTATTTAAGTTAATTTTTGCTACTTAGACTTTATTATGGGTTTTGCTATTTTTGTAATAAGGCCACTATAAACTGTTTTTTAATTTTTGTGTTTGGACTTTTATTTTGTCATGGACAAATATCTATTAAATAACTAAATGGTTTTTCGATAAATAATTTAAAAATGTTTTTGTCACTAATATAAATATATTTTAAAGTAAATTCCTTAAATTTGGTTTTCTTTTAATTTATTAATTCCTTCTGAAAGTAATGTTTTAAAAGACATAAATTTACTATACAATTTGATTTCAATGCTAACTTAATGCTTTTCTACAAAAATCATTAAGTTTTTCTTAAATAAAACTAGAATTTGCTAAAGTTAGATTAGAGAACATAACAAATCCGATTAGAGCTTTTTGGTAGGGTTTGGGGTGTTCAGATCCGTGTTTATCTGATTAGAAATTTTTATGAATTATTAACTTCTTCCACTAATTTATAACAAATAATCTTATGAAAAGTGGTTTTAACAGTAGTTCTTTCAAATTCGAACTCTATCTACAAGGTTCAGTTCTCAGGTCTGTATTTCCTAGCTCTAGGATCCACATACATTCAACCATCACACATCAACATACAATAGCATCCCTGAACTCACATTAATCACATAAAGGTATTTTTGTCATTTCACTACCCAGGGGTATTTTCGTAATTTTATCCTACAGGGGTATTTTTGTAATTTTCCAAAATAGGGTTTCTTGGTTATTTTACAAAATAGGGGTATTTTGGTAATTTTTCAATCTGGGGGTATTTTGGTAATTTTGCCAACTGGAGGTATTTTGGTAATTTTACAAATTTTGATATTTTTTTACAAATCCAGGGTATTTCAGAAATTTTACAAAACTAGGGATAATCTTACAAAAATAGGATGGTCGGTCCTTTGGGTTTTAGTTATAATTTTAGGCGTCAACAAGCCTTCTCGGTTAGAGTGAAAAAACACTACGCACTAGGTAGGATTCCATGAAGAGGAGGTGAGTCATTAGGAGTTCTTTCAATTCAACTCTATCTACAAGGTTCAGTTCTCGTGTCTATATTTCCTAGCTCTAGGATCCACATACATTCAACCATTACACATCAACATACAATAGCATCCCCGAACTCACATTAATCACATAAAGGTATTTTTGTCATTTCACTACCCAGGGGTATTTTCGTAATTTTATCCTACAGGGGTATTTTTGTAATTTTCCAAAATAGGGTTTCTTGGTTATTTTACAAAATAGGGGTATTTTGGTAATTTTTCAATCTCAGGGTATTTTGGTAATTTTGCCAACTGGAGGTATTTTGGTAATTTTACAAATTTTGGTATTTTTTTACAAATCCAGGGTATTTCAAAAATTTTACAAAACTAGGGATAATCTTACAAAAATAGGATGGCTGGTCCCTTTCGGGTTTTAGTTATAAATTTAGGCCCGTCAACAAGCCTTCTCGGTTAGAGTGAAAAAACACTACGCACTAGGTAGGATTCCAGCGAAGAGGAGGTGAGTCATTAGGCCGCTTTAAATACCAAGCTCTTCCTGGATCCAATCCTAGACATGCGTATGCCTGTTACCACACCCTAACACTGTGACTTGTTCACAGACATGTTTAATTAAAGATTAAGTCTTATGAGATTTAAGAGTTGTTCAAAACTAGGCCTAAGGTTCATAAATTATAGTAGACTTATATGTGTCCCGTAAAGCCCATCAAGCCCATCATGCACATCACATAGTGAGTTTAGAATACTTACCTGCGTGGATCGGGTGCTAGTAGACTCAAAGCCATATCTCAATTGAACTTTTCTCAAACTTACATCTTTTTTTACAAATCACTACTAGACCCATTTCACAGCCCGAGTTTTGAACTGGGCTCTGATACCAAAATGTAACACCCCAAACCCGGCCCATACATCGTGGCTAGATCTGGTATGCTATGGGTTGAATGTTGAAAACTTTTCTTTGAAGGGTTTTGAAAATCTCAGTTTATTTTAATCGATTAATCATTAATTATGATATTTTGAAGAAACTTTAGCATTTGCATTGGACCCACTTGGAAAACCCATTTTAGTTTCACCTTATAATTACGAATTTGGAAACTTAAGTTTGTAAGACGTATAGAATAAATAAAGAAGGGAAAAAATATAAAACGATAACCTAAGTTATGGGGCCTTATTACAAAAATAATCCCAAATTTAAACTTAAAGAAAAAAAAACGAAATAGTCTATAATGATAACAAAAACTTGATGGCCCCTCGAGTCCACCTCGGCTCCCATGTCCACGATCTACTGCTAATCTGAAATGTTGGGAAAAATAAACGGGTGAGTCACCAAGACTCAGTGTGCAAATCCCGAAAACACGTAAATGCCTTGGGCCCACAAACACATTATGGGCCTAGGCCCATTCACAATGGCACAGAATATATTATATGCAACATGGCCCATCCCAAACCTAAAAGTCCATCCTCTACACACCCCTGCACCAACCATCACACTATGGGGATTTCTACAATCAACCCTCCATCTGCTACACACCATATCGATCACTATGTGACATATGTGGGAAAGCCACTGATCGCTATGCGACCTTAATAATGTATAGACAATTTATTTTCATCATAAAGACCGATCACTATGTGACCTATGTGGCAAAGCCACTGATCGCCTCGTGACCTGCTCGCCTTTCTCATATCAATCCCATCCCATGCATACATACATGCAAGAATCAGAACATTAAACTATCTAAATAGATCACATACTTTTACATAATTCGATACACATAGAGAAGTTTCTATGATTACGTACCTGGCATCCCTTACTTACCCTTTTTTTGTATTACGACTATTCATATAGCCTCTCTTTTCGAGTTTTAGCCCATAACATACATATAATACAGATTAACTAGTGTGATTGTAACATCCTAAAATTTGAGTATTGAATTGATGCATGTTTTAGTGCTTAACTTGTGTATAATAAAATTTTTTATGTTTAGTATGGTCTTGAGAAGACTTGAGAACTATTCGAAATTAGAATAAATTTTAGTAAGGAGTATTTAATTGAAGTGGATCAAGTGACTTTGAGGTTTAAGTAAATTTAAGTGTTAAAAACTAGCATAAGATGAGCTAGTAGCAAGGTGGTGTTGGCGCATGCATGTTTGCTTGAGGTGAGAGGTTCGAATCTCCTAGCATGCATTTTGAAAGCTTTTATTTTTTTTGCTTTCCTTAGCAAGTGTCGGTCATGGATAAGGTTAAAGGATGAGTTGGGCAACATTTTTGGCAAGAAGACTAAAGGAAAAAAGTTAAGTAAAGGTTTAAGGAAAAGAATCTCATGAATTAAGGTGATAAGGGGACATAAGGCATGGATCAAGGGCTCTGTTTTGGAAAGCTTTGAATGGCTAATTGTCCATGAACTTGAACGATTTTTGGGGCTAAGGAGGTTGGCTGAATTTTGTTAGTAGTTTGATAGGGATTAGGAGCTAGTTTACTCATTTGGTGTTTTTTTTTCAAAGCTTGTTTCTCTCTAATTCTCTCCTCTTAGCCGAATGTTTATTGGACAAAAGGTAAACCATATTTTTTCTCTTTTCTTTTGGCCATTTGAGTTTTGACCATTTTGGTCTTATTTTTCCTATTCTCTCAAACCATTCCTCCTAGTGCCGAAATCACCAAGGCATTGGAAGGCCATTTTCTTTTCCTTTTCACCCTTGCCGAATGCACACAAGCCCCAAATTCAATTCTTTGTTCATCTCCCATTCTTGAAAAGAACTGAAACATAAACACCCTCTCTTTATTCTTTTGTTCTTCTTTCTTTTTGTTTGTTAAGAACACTCAAACATCACCATTTTCCAAAACCTTTCATCATGGCCGAATGTTGATGGTAAAAACCTTAACCGAATCTTTCTTTTATTTTTAATCTTTTCTCCTTCAATCAAATCCTTCTTTCTTTGTAGTGGTATAGTGGAGTGCCGATTTCTTTTCTACATCTTAAGTTGATCATAGCTATTATAGATCGGGTGAAAAAGGAGATTTCATCAGTCAAGGTAAGGGATTATTTCGAAAAGGGATTCTATTTTTATCCTTCTATTTTGATAATATTGTATTGATTAAATCAATTTTATCATAGGGACTCTATCAATCGACTTCCACCTTTTGAACGAAAGAAACTTGTGGTAAGTCAATCTCACTCTTAAAATCAATTGGTGGTGATAAGGAAATATTAGTTTGACTAACAATTATTTGTCTTTGAAGACAATCAAAATAGGGACAAAAAGGGCAGTAAATAGTGTTTGGAAGAGGGGTGGTTCCGTTATTCCTCCTAAGTTTAAGAGAAGGACTATTTTGGGAATCTGAAACTTTCCACCGGGTTGTGGATCCTCATCCGGAAAAACCAATTATTCGAAGTCATACGTACCCCCAAACCATTGTTTACTCGTGGTTCTGAACCTTTGATCGGAGAGAAATCACAAATAGTGGTTATTCAAAATTCCTAGGGTAAGATTTAGATCGCTCAATATTAGAATAATTTAATATTAAATTTTAGTGTTCTAATCCTTCGTAATGTGTGTTTAGATATCGACGAGCGGGAGAGTGTAGTTCTCATCGTAATCAGGTGTGTAATCTCACATTGTATCTCATGGGTTAGATGACTATACAATAGTTAAAGTTGGATTAAAAATTGCAAAGTTGGTGAAATCGAAAAATATAGTATTATCAACACTTTAGTGTTAAAATCATGAATTCGGTATTAAGATCGTGAAAATTTTGGAATCGCCCTTAATGGCTAAAACGATAATAAGTGATAAATTTGGGCCATATGTGATATTTGACAAATTTGGGCCATATGTGATATTTGATAAATTTGGGCCATATATGTGATATTTGGCAAATTTGGGCCATATATGTGATATTTGGCAAATTTGGGCCATATGTGATATTTGACAAATTTGGGCCATATGTGATATTTGACAATTTGGGCCATATGTGATATTTGACAAATTTGGGCCATATGTGATATTTGAGAATTTGGGCCATATGTGATAATTGATAAATGGGCCATAAGTGAAATTTGATAATTGGGCCATTTATGATAATTGATAAATGGGCTATATGTGATATGTGTTTTAATGGGCCAAAATTCATAAATTATAATATGGTTTTCTTTACAAATATTTTGTAATACATAAACATGATTGCATGGGTTGGGATCAATGATGAAGAGAAGAAAGCTTGATGCCAAATTCTAGATAGGTGACTCATCACGATGGCCATTGCTCTAAATCTAGATCGGTGGTTCTACCACAATTATTTAAATGGCCGTTGCCACAAATATTATATTGGGCTTAAAGCCTACTTTGGTGTGTTGGCGGGGTGGGTGACTAAAGCTCCCCACAGGTGTGCTGGTTGGGTACGGGGGTGTGTAGAGGATGGAATTCTAGGTTTGGTTTTGGGAATTGCATATCATTTGCATTTTTTTTATAAATGCTAAATTATTATATTTTGAAATGGGCTTAGGCCCAAATAAATGTTTAAATGGTCTTGGCCTAGTGGACTATGGTAAGTGAGTTACACACTGAGTTCTAAGTAACTCACCCCATTTTTTTCCCTCTCAGGTAATAACAATTGATGGAGACTTGGGTCGGAGATGACTTCGTGGGGAGGCTATACTACAAATGGTGGTTTATAAAACTTTAAGACTTCTTCAATAATTTTTATTAAATACTATTTTTAATGGCGATGTAATAAGGCCTTTTTAATTATGGATTTTATTATGTGGATGGATTTATTATGTTTTAGTTTTATTAAGTTGGATTGATTTAGTTTTTCATAAATGATTTTCTAAAACTTTCGATAAAATAAAGGTTTTCTTAAATATCTTTAAAACTCAGAAATCCTTTAACTCTTCGTTAGAATATTTTGATTAAATAAATTTTAAAATTTTAATCAAATACTACTCTATAGATCCAATGATAATCTCATGTGTTTTTAATCAAGGATTTCAAATAAACCTCAATTTTTCGATAAAATCATTCTCTTAATCGTTTTGGAATTTGATTTCTACTTCGTTAAATGATTTGAATGTGCGTTTATTTTGTGTGGCATGCCAAAATCTGGGCTTAATGCATAGGCCGGGTTTGGGGTGTTACAGTGATACAAATCTACACATCTGATTACCGACAGGACAGTACTTCCTATGTCGACACTATCTGAAGTCGATACGACTGCTAACTGCCTAAGGTTTTGCTCTGAAGTCGGTCCATAACCCGGCGACCAATCCCGAACTGTTGAAACTGTGCATTTCTTGAACTTTGGGGCTGAAACTACAGATCCAACCCCTTCCTTTGATTTGCTGACATTCGAGTCCATGAGTGACCTTTGGTCAGAAGATACTATGATGATTGCTTAACGCAACATTAGGTTAAGGCATGAAAAAGAACCCGATTAAACAACATAGGAAGAATTGAAACCTTACCTTGAAATCCTGAAAAGAGATTGAAACTCTGAGACTAGCGTTTTCGGCTTTTAAATCTAGGCGATCTACCTAAATTCCCGAATGTCGTCCAACACGAAATTATACAAAACCATTAAACCATTAGCTTTTCAGCTTTTTCTTCCAAAAATCGAAAGAGAAAGTGAAGAGATAGGAAAATCGACATTCACTTTAACACAAAAAATTTGACTACCCCTTAGAGAATATGGCTTTTGAGAAGATCAGAAGAAAAGATGATAGGAAGAAGTTTATGTAGATTCGGCTTTAGTGAAGAAATCGACAAAAGGGAATAGGAAGTATTCGGCTATGGGGATGAGAAGAGAGTCCAGAGTTTCGGCTTTTGAAAGAAAAAAGAAAAAGAAAAGAGAACAAAATAATGAACTTTCGGCTTTTGCATAAAAGTGAGGATGAGAGAATGGAAAAAGAAAATAAGGACCAAATATCGGAATTGAAGAGATATCCCCTCTATTTAAAGAGAATTTCAGCACCCCCTAGAGTTGGAAATCCACCCACTGTGCTTAGTAGATAACTCCTAAACTTCCTCCCTTATCTTTATCCGATCACTCCATCAAAAGAGGCCTAAATAACACCACATCTTCCTTCCTTTATCAACACATTATCCACATGTTATTATCCTCTTATTTTCAAGCCTTGTTGCCGTCTAACTCCACCTAATTAATTGCCAAAATTTAGCTAACTTTAATTAAAAAAATTGGGCTTTATGCTACTTGAATTTGGCCTACTCAGTTGATGCCACCTCTTTGCTTTCTAAGTGGCGCCATTTTGCCACTGGGCCACAAGCCCATTTGTGTTTTTAAACATAGATAACACCCTTTAAGCCCTATCTTAACTAGTTTCCTACTAGAGTGTCTAAACAGAAATTCAATTAAGGCCTCGGCCCAATCCCTGAGCCCATTTTTGTGTCCTCTCTTCTCTTAATCTGCTTATGAAGCCTCATGCCTGAGACTAGGGACCACTAAGTAGGAAAAATAAATTTTCCCTAAGGTCTCCCCTAACTCTAAGGCTTCAAATAATCCCGATAATACCTTAATATTATTAGTCTAAGTGCTACACATACCTTAATAAAGTACTCATTACTAAAATTCATTCTAATACCAAATAAATCCCAAGCCTTCTCAAGACTATATAAGCACACAAATTTAATCATTCACAAGTTAAGCACCAAAAACATGCAACATATCGACACTCATATTTTTAGGATATTACAACTTCCTAATCATTTACCACAAAGATAGGCCAATGAAATGAATTTTATAGGTCGTGTTACCTAGAGAATGGTGCAACAGACCAATGAAGTTACAAACCTTATCTCCTTGAAGTTGCAGTGGAGCAGGTTGAAGTTACAAGTCTTATCTCCCTGAAGTTGCAGTGGAGCAGATTGAAGATAGCGAATCTTATTTCCCTAAAGTTGTAGTGGAATAGATTAAACCTATAAATTACAAATCTTACCTCTCTGAAGTTGCAATAGAGCAGATCATGGCAAACCTTATCTCCCTGGAGTTGCAGTGGAGTAGGTTGAAGTTACAAGTCTTATCTCCTAGAAGTTGCAATGGAGTAGACTGAAGATAGCAAATCTTATTTCCCTGAAGTTCCAGTGGAACAGATTGAAGCTATAATCACAGATCTTATCTCTTTGAATTTGAAGTAGAGCAAATCATGGAAAGCCTTATCTCCCTGAAGTTGCAGTGGAGCAGGTAAAAAATAACAATCTTATCTCCCTGAAGTCGCAGGGGAGTAGATTGAAGTTACAAATCTCATACCCCTGAAGTTGTAGAGGAACAAATTAAAGCTAAAAGTCACAAATCCTATACCTCTAAAGTTGCAGTAGGTCGGATCAAGTCTACTAAAACCAAATCTTATCTCCCTGAAGTTGCAGTGGAGCAGGTTGAAATTACCAATTCTTATATCCCTAAAGTTGCAGTGGAGCAGACTGAAGACAGCGAATCTTATTTCCTTGAAGATGCAGTGGAACAGATTTAAGCTACAAGTTATAGTGGGTCTTATCTTCCTAAAGTTGCAGTAAAGTAGATTGAAACCACCAATCTTATCTCCTTGAAGTAGCAGTGGAGCAGATTGAAGACAACGAATCTTATTTCCCTGAAGATGCAGCAGAACAGATTGAAACTACAAATTATGGCAGATCTTATCTTCCTAAAGTTGCAGTGAAGTAGATTGGAGCGACGAGTTATAAACCTTATCTCCCTAAAGTTGCAGTGGAGCGGATCGAAGCACCAATTCCTATACCACTGATGTTTCAGTGGGTTAGAGCAAGGCTATTTGAAGGATAAAAGCACCAAAGAAGTTAAGGCTCGGCAAGACCAGACAAAATTATCCCTTTAAAAGTCTTTGTTTCGTTCTCGTTACACGTCAACGAGCAAAGAGGGGCGGCTGCAATAGGCCAATTTTGGCCTAACCCAGTTTATAAAATAATACCCAAAATAAGCATGGATAAACAGTCTAGTTTTTTTTATAAAATTCAAAGCCCATTTTACAAACCCAAACTAAACCTATTTACCCTAGCCCAAATGGCCCAAACCCAATACAGCCTAAAACCCTAAACATTTTCAAAAGAAAAAAAAAAACCCTAGCCGCATGCCTCCACCGTCGCACGCCTCCATACACCACCTCGCTCCTCCACATCACCACCGTACGTATCTACAAAAGAAGGACAAAAATAACAGCAAAGAAGAAAATAAGAAAAATATTGTATTTCTTTTTATTATTTTTTCTCAATTTCGACAATAAAAGCCTTGAAAGAACAATGTATTTTTTTACAAACATAGAATCAATAGAAAGCAACAAAAAAAAGTAGATCAGAAAGGTTCATTTTATCTTTTTTTCTTTCTTTTTCTCTTCGAAACTATGTTTATATATATGTAAAGATTTTTTTTTTATTTTTTAAAAAACTATACACACCTAAAATATAGTATAAAGAAAGAGAGAAAAAATTACCTTTTTTTAGCTTGGGTCGCCGTGCATGGCGACAAATGGTGGTGGCCAACGACTGGTCCGGTGGCCGGAACCCGGGCTAGAGGGAGAGAGGGAGGAGAGAAATTTGAGTTTTTTTTTTTTTTTTTGAAGGGGAGGTTAAAAATGAATTTTTAAAGTTTTTTTTATTTATATAGTGGAAGCAAAATGGTGTCGTTTTGCTTTGGCCATTTAAGTGCCAAAATGGCGCCGTTTCAAGGTGAACCGTCTGACCCAACCCGAATGCCCTCAGGATTCACGTGTTTTTGCGATGAATGGGCTATTTGCGCGTGGGGTCCCTCAGCTTTCAAGGCCTGTTTCGATTTGGTCCTATTTCTTTTTTTTTTCCTTTTTTAATTTTACCTTGTAATTTTGGTAGTGTTTCATTTCAGTCTATATTGAAGTTATGCTTTTTGGGGATAGGGATATTATCCCATTTGGTCCCCCATCTCATTCGTGTATTACAATTTGGGCCAGATATTTTATTTTTATTTCGTTTTTTCCCTTAAATTCTGTTTTAATTTCAATTTAATTCGTGTTTGATTAATTTGATCATTTATATTGGATTTATCAATTCATTTTTATCATTTTCTTACTCTTAAAATATTTAAATTTAATATTAGGTATTATTTTTATTTTATATTTTACACCTAAAACATTTAAACTTAACATTATGTATACATTTTATCTATTTAGTATTTTTATCCTCTATTATTACTACTATTATTATTTTATTTTTATCATTAGTATCATTATTATTTTATTATTACTCATATTTATTTATATATTTTATTATCATTATTATTCGTTTATTAATATATTATTATTTATTATTATTACTATTATTAATATTATTACTATTACTATTATTACTAGTATTATTATTTTTATTTTTATTACTATTATCATTATCATTATTATTTTTCTATTGTTTATTTATTTTACTATTATTATTCGTTTATTATTATTATTTCTACTATTACTATTATTATTATTTTTAAACTGTTTTACCTAATATTATTATTTATTTGTTCATTATTAAATTTTTAATTATTTTTAAATTTTCATTCATTTACTTACTCGATTAGTTTGTTTTGTTTTGTTTTATTTATTATTTATCTTATTTTTATTTTTGCTCTTATTATTGTCATTCACATTAATGCATTTATTATTAGCATGTTATGCATATTAGTACCGTAATTCATTTTTTACATTCTACTATAAAATCGTGTTACATTAATCTTCGTCCAATGCCTAAAACTTTGTTAAGCAATTTTTTTGTAATTCAAGATTCGAAAAATCGTACCCTAACTTACTAGGTTTCGATTTTTCTCGCCGAGCATAAAGAACCAATTATCTTTTTTAAAATCAAAAGTGTATAAGTTAAATAAGAGCTTATTCTCGGGAATTCAAAAATGTTGTGTCCTAATTCACTGGATTTGACATTTTGTTATCTCGAAGTAAGGATTTCTAAAAATAAAGGCAATATTCTTTATTTGGAATTTTGAGAAATTGTGCCCTAACTTATTGGGTTCCGATTTTTCATTTAACCCAAATAACCGAATATCCTTCTTAAACTTAAATGCATGAGTTTTAAAAGTCAAAAGACAAGCTTAGTTTCAAGGATTTAAAATGTCGTATCCTAACTCACTGGGCGTGACATTTTATTTCTTCGAAATAAGAGGGTCTTAGCATCCAATTTAATTTATTCAAGTTTTCTTTTAAATAAAGAGGATCGCATTTTAAAATCTTTTCAACTTTCGACATAAAGACATTAAATAATCAATTAGGTGCCAATTTTGGGTGTCACGAGGGTGCTAATCCTTCCTCGTGCGTAACCGACTCCTGAACCTATTTTTCTGAATTTCGTAGACCAAAACCGTTGTTTTAATAAATCAAATCTATTATTAAAATGACCAAATTATGAGGTGATCGATCACACCTCATTAAAAAGGATTGGTGGTGACTCCCGTTTTTTGTTTTCATTTTCAAAACCAAAGTCAACCCATTTTTCAAAAAAAAAAAAAGGTTTTGACATACTTGTATAATTTTAAGAAAAAATATCAAATGATTGCCCTACGCGAAAATGGGGGAAAATATGGCTTTTTTTTTTTTAGAATTTGACTTTTAAAAAATTATGAAAATGATCTAATTTTAAAATTAATTATGGGAATGACTTGATTTCTACGTAGAGTTGGGTGTCGCCACTTTCCCAGGTAACATCACAGTAAATGTAACACCTCAAACCCGACCTAGACATTATGGCCGAATCTAGCGATGTCACATGGAAGGGATTTTGAAAATGGAGCTAACTCGATAAAATCCTTAAGCTTATAAACCTTTAGTTTTTTTCATTTATTTCAAAATATATATTTCATTAGTCGACTAGCCTTAAAAAGTATCATTTTGGCAGAAGCTTAGGAAAATCGTCGTGTTTAAGGAAAACAATTCACATTTTTAGAAAATCATATTTTAGGTAAAACCATCATTGTAATAAGTAGGTTAAATCCAAAAGCCCAAAATGAAAGCCAAACATTTTAAAGAGTCCAGAGAGTCCTAGAAAATACAACCTCCTAAATCTCAATGCCAAAACTCAATTAAAACCATAAAACAAAATAAAATAGTAATAGCGAGTGGTCACTGTTGAGTCCTCCGCTGCACCGATCCGCCTAAGTCTATGGATTACCTGTCAGTTTAAATAGAAAAAGGTGAGTTTACGTAAACTCAGTGTGGAACCCCACAGAATTAAGCATGCAGACAACTAGAAAATCAGAATCAGTTAGATACAGATTCGGGCCTAAGCCATTAACAGTCACAGATGCATATTCGGGCTAAGCCCATCTCAGATACAAATCAGGTATGCAAATTGTCGAAACCATTTATACGAGTTTGAAAAATGGGGTCGACTTTTAAAACAAAAATAGAGTCGCCACCGATCTTTTATCCAAGGTGGGATCAGACCACCTTGAGATGGATTATTTTAATAAAATATTTTGATTTATTAAAACAATAATTTTGGTCAACGAAACTTGAGAAAGCAGGTTCAGGAGTCGATTACGTACGAGGAAGGATTAGCACCCTCGCAACGCTCAAAATTGGTACCAAATTGATTAATTAATGTCCTAATGTTGAAAACTTTCAAAGATTTAAAATATGACTTTCTTTGATTCATTTGAATATACTCGAGTTTGAATATTAAGATTCTCTGGTTTCGAAGGAATAAAATATTACATCCGGCACGTTAGGATGCAACAATTTAAGTCTTCAAATTCTAGATCATCCCAAAATTCTCAAAACTCATGCATTGAGATTTTGAAAGGGTGTTTCGTTATTAGGGATCAAATGAAAATCAAAACCCAGTACGTTAGGGCACGATTTCTCGAACTTCCAAACACGAAATATTGCCTTGTTTTTAATGCTAAGAAAGCACGAATGAAATTTTAAAAGGATATTCGGTTATTTGGTCAAATGAGAAATCGAAACCCAGCACGTTAGGGCACAATCACTCGGATTTCCAAACACGAAACATTGTCTTATTTTGAAAGCTAAGAAAACATGAATGAAATCTTAAAAGGGATATTCGATTATTTGGTCAAACGAAAAAACCGAAACCCAGCACGTTAGGGTACGATTCCTTGAATTTCCCAAACACACAAATATTGCCTTATTTTGAAAAATTTTCAAATATGCCATTTTAAAATTGGCTCAAAATGCACTTTATTTGGTTATTCGGAAATAACAATGGAAATACTAATATCAATCAAGATGTTAAAGTTTGAATCACAACGCGATAATGTAAATAAACAAAATTACAAACATTGGACAATATACATGGATAAAATATTATACTAATGAATGATCGTAACATGAAATTTGAAGGAAATAAATTTGGGTTCATACAATAACAAACAAATTAATACGATTGATATATATCAAACAAATAAGCAAATGATATATAAAATAATATGTGTCAATTTAAATAATACGTATGTAATGAAAACTTGATATAAAATAATATATATATATATATATATAATATATAAAGGTTTTCAAATAAAAAATATAATGAAATAGGGCTTTAAAGGAAATAGGTTAAAATATGCATATACACAATAATGGATTTTTTAAAAAAATACATGAGATAATACAAAATCAATAAAATATAAATAATTTAATGTAAAATATATGCATATATAAAAGAATATATAATTGTGATAACTTTAATATAATTTGATAAGAGTATTTAAATTAAAAATTATGCGAATCTTTAAAGTGGAGTAATATAAAAGAGAATTTGAAAAATGATTTATAATAAAACTAATAAAATATACACACATGGAAATATTAAAAAAACAATGTTAAAACAATGTAAAATTAATAAAATATTTCAAAGCATTATATTAAAACTATTTTTTATGTAAAAAAATGAATAAATGATAAGGAATAAAAAACTTAAAATTAAAATGCACCCAATTGAAATAAAAGCAAAATCAAAAGAATAATTTTTGTAACACCTGGTTTAGGGGTTATCGTTTGGAGCATAACCCGAGCATTTAATGAGGCTTAAGGTCTGTTGGAGGAATTTTAGGGTTTTGGAGAACCCTAGAAGGCAAGGGATGGCGTTAAGAAATGGAGTGGGCTTTAGAGGCTTAAGAAATTTTTTGGATGATTTTGGTACATGAAAGGCATTAGCAAAGTGGTTATCTTATTGTTTAAGAAGTGGAAGAAGGTCCATCGAGGGCACAGGTTCGAGTTGAAAGCAACAAAAGTGGCGTTTTATTTTTGGGATTATGGCGTTGCGGGGTAGAAGGCCTTAAAATAATTTGGGCGTGTACTTGGCACAAGCAAACAACTTGGCCAAGTGGTTATCGTCGCACATAGGTGTTGGAGGGAGTGAGAGTCTTGGTTCGGCGCTGGGCAACATTTTTAGGCGTGATTTATTTTTGGCGGTTGTGGGTCAAGTAGGAAGGCTCGTGGGCGGGTTTGGGGATGTTACAGTTTGGTATCGAGCAGGTTCAAAACTTCGGCTTTGAGGGTTTTGGGCCCAAAAACATTTTCAAAATGGGCTTTTCAAAATATGGGCTTTTATTTGAGTTTTTACGGCATGGCTTTGTACCTCGGCAAAGTCCACCGGTGAGTATTTTAGACTTGATTTGTTGATGTGAATTATTATGGGCTTAGTTTGGGCTCGTGATTAGAATATTAGGGCTTTTGGACCCTAGGACTAGTCTACCCAAACATATGCATAAGACTTAAGGTTACTAAACAAACTGTGAAGTAAGTCGTAGTGTTAAGGTGTGGCAACCTGTGCGCATGTCTAGGAGTGGTATTCAGTGGGAGCTTGGTATTTAAGCGGTCAGCGTGACTCACCTCCTCTCCACTTGAATCCTACAGTGCGTAGCTACTGGTTCACCTTAATCAAGAGGACTTGTTCATAAAGCTAAACCAATTCTTAAAACCGAAAGGATTAGCCTTCTTGTTTTAAAATTCTTGGTTTTACAATTTTAAATTTACCCTTTTGGTTTGTAAACCCTAAATCTGGTTTTGGAAAAAAAAAGGTGTTTTTCTCGATTTACCCAAAATTACCAAAATGCCCCTAGCGGTAAAATTATAAAAATGCCCATGTATTATAAAATTACCACATACCCTCAACTTTTGTTAAAATGATTTTTACCTTGCAAAATATTAAAATCTCTAGTTTTCAAAATATCAATATACCCAGATTTGGGAAAATTTACAAAAATACCCACATGTTAAAATTACTAAAATGCCACGACTTTCAAAATTTCTAAGTTAACCCCAACTTTAATAAAATTTTCTCACTTTGCAAAAGTATCCAAATTTTGTATTTCAAAGTAACACCCAGACTCTTGAAATTTACAAAATTACCTTGGTTGACAAAATTACCAAAATACCCTAGTTTCCAAAATTCTCTTGTATCTCTAATTTGACAAATTTTTTAGAAATACCTCTAGTTGTGGAAATTTCAAAATGTCCGGTTTATTAAAGTTTTAAAATTTTTCGGTTTATTAGAAAATGTCCTCAGGGAAAATGACGAAAATACCCACAGGGTAGAAAGCGTAAATGTCCAGAATAGTGGATGTGTGTGGTAGATACCACCAATGTGCCTTCTTGAAGGAATGTGTTCTTGTTGATGAGCGGATGTGTGTGAATGTGATTCTTGAACTAGAGTAGTAAACTCGAATCAAACTTTGTGTGATCGAAAGAACTACTTCTAAATATCTTTCATTTCATAAAATTTGCTCGTGGTTAAATATTGGAACAATTACTAATGCATAAAACTTCTTAATTAGATAAATCAAGGCGATAGAGATGAGTTCTAGGGGCCTTGATGAGGTAGAATGGCGAAGATCGGAGCCAGATAGGTCCCGCCATGGGTCGAAAAGTGAAGTCCAAGAATGGTAGCGGAGGAACAAGATCGACCGAGGAGAAGATGATGCGATGTCGCGGGCCATGTTGCGAGTGCTAGAGCGAGTAGCGAGAGTTAGTAGAGGAAATGGAACTCGAAGTCGGTGTCGGAAAGGCTTAGATCGAGCAGATAGAGATCTTTAGAGGAGTGTCGGGAGTAGCTCTAATGTAGCAAAGTATTGGCTAGAAGCGGTCGAAAGAATCATGGATGATTTGGATTGCACCAATGAAGAAAAAAGTCAAGGGCTGTTTCTTTACTTGGCGACGAAGCCTATCGTTGGTGGCTCCTTTGTCAAACAAGGTGTATTGGCGGATCATTTGGATTGGGATTTCTTTAAGGCCAAGTTTGAAGGGAAATGCGTAGGAGCTAGTTATTTGGATTCGCAAAGAAAGCGTTTCTAAATCTAGTACAAGGGAATAAGTCGATAGCTGAGTCTGGCGGAATTTGTGTGGTTAAGCCCGGTATGCTAAGGGAATTGTGGCCACGATTCTGAAGAAGTGTTCGATTCGAAGATGGGCTACGAGATGAGTTGCGTGAGTTGATTGCTCACAGACAGAGAGAGACTTCAGGTGCTAGTGGAGAAAGCTCGGATCATTGAAGAGGTTAAGAAGACTATAAGGGAAAACCGAGAGAAGAATAGGAGCGAGAATAAGAGAAAGGTTGGATCATCGATGTCGTTTGGTAATGCCCGAGAAAAGACTAAGGACCGAGAACCACAGTAAGAGCACTTGTACCGGTGGATCGGAATCGTCCTTGTGCTCGGTGTGGAAGACCTCACAGAGAGAGTGTTGGGGAAATAATAAAGAATGCTTTGGTGTGGATCTAAGGCACATCGGTTAAGAATTGTCCTCGAACAGCGAAGGGTCGTGGTTCTAGTCAAAGTCAACCAAGGATGTGATATCGGGTAAGCTCCTTTGTTTTGGAATACTCTTTAATTGTTCTCCTTGTTTGTAAGTTAATTCTTTCTGTATGATTTAGATCTCGAGTGAGAACTTAGAGACTACGTTTGGGAAGTATGATGAATTGGAATCGAGTGGCAATGGAGGCGTAGAGTAGGGAGTTAGGATTGCATGGCGATAAGTAATTTCGAGGACGAAATTATTTTAAGGAGGGTAGAATTGTAACACCACGGTTTGGGGTTATCGTTTGGAGCATAACTTGAGCATTTAATGAGGCTTAAGGTCTGTTGGAGGAATTTTAGGGGTTTTGGAGAACCCAGAAGGCAAGGATGGCTTAGGAAAATTTTAATTTTTGGGGTTAAGAAATGGAGTGGGCTTTAGAGGCTTAAGAAATTTTTTGGATGATTTTGGTACATGAAAGGCATTAGCAAAGTGGTTATCTTATTGTTTAAGAAATTTGGAAGAAGGTCCATCGAGGGCACAGGTTCGAGTTAATGACAACAAAAGTGGCGTTTTATTTTTGGGATTATGGCGTTGCGGGGTGAAGGCCTTAAAATAATTTGGGCGTGTACTTGGCACAAGCAAGAACTTGGCCAAGTGGTTATCGTCTGGCACATAGGTGTTGGAGGGAGTGAGAGTCTGGTTCGGCGCTGAAAGACATTTTTAGGCGTGATTTATTTTTGGCGGTTGTGGGTTTGAAGTAGGAAGGCTCGTGGGCGGGTTTGGGGATGTTACAATTTTTGAACAAATAAAAACAGAATCCAGGACTTAAATAAAATGCGCATAGATGAGCGGGGATTAAACTAGAAAATATTCTCAGTCGCGAAAATGCTGCATTTAGACGAGGATTAGAATGAAAACAGAACAAAAGTTAAGGGCAAAATTAAAATAAAATAAAACTTAATTAAAAGGAAATAAAATGCAGAAGGGTTCAAAGAATAAATGTCCCAATTCCATAAAACGTGCGGATCCTTCCCCGGGTCGGGTTACTCGCGCGGGTTGGATGGTCCTATATGGTGTCGTTTTAGGCTATTAACATGAACCCAAATGGCACTGTTTCTTTAATAAATTAAAAACGGGTTTAAAAACGAATTAACCCTCGTTTCAAACAGAACCCTAGCCCTCTTAGTCTTTTGCCCACAGCCGCCATTGCAATCTCTCTATTCACCATTAAAACACCACTGTAATCAGTGAAAATTGGTACACGGAGGTCCGATTGACTTCTACAAATGCCGATCTTAAAGCCTCGCTATCCGACCATCATCATCGTCTAACTCCGATTGCGACAGAGAAAACGAGGACGGCACATTCACCTGGTAAACCCTTTCTTTTTCTTTTTATTAATATATATAAAAAATAAAGAACAAAAATAAAAAATGGAAATAATAAATAAGAACATAGATGAAAAGAAAGGTTAATCACCTTCACTTTTTTGTATTTCTTTGTATTCGTAAAAATAGTGTTCGTAAATCGTCTAGTCGCCTTACAATGGTTTCTTTCGGTCCTTTTAAAGGCCGAAATCAAAATAAAAATAAAAAATAAGAAATACAATCCTTTTTCTTTTGATTTTCTGTTGTTTTGTTCTCTTGCGTAGAGTGCAGTGACGTGGAGGCACGAGGTGGCCGTCTGCGGGCGTGGCGTGGCGGCGTGGGGAAAAGGCTGCTTGTAGCCTTTATTTTGGCTTAGTATTGGAGAAAACAAAAACCCCTAGGGTTTCTATTGTGTTAGGGTTTGTAACACCCCAAACCCGGCCCAAATGCCACGACCGGATTTGGCATGCCACAGGTTGAATGTAAAGGTTCAAACTCTCTGGTTACTTTGAAGAAATCATGGATTTGAAAAAAAAACTTTTTGGTAGTACGTTGAGTTAGAAACTTTGCTTTGTTGGGTTCAAAAATCTCAGTTTGTTTTATCCCGGTATCTGTTAAATAAGTGATTTTTGATGAAAACCATTGCTTTGAGTTAAGCATGTTTGAAACTCCCATTTTTATTACTTCTTATAATTAAGCCCTTGAAATATAAATCTACAATCCATAATTATTAACTGCTAGAAACTGAAAATTTAAGCTAAGAGGCCTTATTACATGCTAACAAAAATAAACCCAGAATTTAAAATTAAAGAAAAACTGGAAATAAGTTTAAGTAAATGAAAGACTTTATGGCCCCTCGAGTCGCCTCGGCTCCCGTATCCACGATCTACTGCTCATCTGAAAGATTGAGAAAAAATAAAAGGGTGAGTCACCAAGACTCAGTGTGCAAATCCCTAAATCACATATATGACTTGAGGCCCACAATCGCATACTGGGCCTCAGCCTACACATAATGACAGCAGAACAAGTACATGCGATATGACCCAATCGAACCTAATATTCCATCCTCTACACGCCAACCCTTACCAGCCATCACACCACAGGGATTTCTACAATCAACCTACCAACCGCTACACGCCATCTTGATAGTCATGCTGTCAGTTATAATGCTAATCACTATGTGACCTTAAAATGTGGCAGAGCCACCGATCACCATGTGACCTTATAATCAAATGTGGCAAAGCCACCGATCACTAAGTGACCTTATAATCAAATCGTGGTTTAACCACCGATCATTAGGTGACATATTAAGCATGCTCTTCCCCTTCATCACATTAACCCTATCCCATGCAAGCATACATGCAAACATAAGATTAATATACCATCTACAAGATAACAGATTATCACATACATCGATACACATAGAGAAATTGCTATGTTTACGTACCTGGCATTTCTTGCCTAACCTCTACGGGTTATTCGACTATCATACAGCCTTTTATGGCTTTTCAGCCCATAACAAGTATAATACAGAAAACTAATGTGATAAAGATCTACACACCTGATTATAGACAAGATGATACTTTCTATGTCGACACTGTCAGTAGCCGATACGGTTGTTAACTACCTACGATTTTGTTCTGTAGCTGGTCCAAAACCCGGTGGCCAATCTTTGACGGCAGACATCGAATGCTTCTTAAACCTAGGGGTTGGATTTATGGGTCCAATTCCCTCCTTCACCTAATTGACATTTTATTCCATCAAAAGACCTTATCAGTTGCTACCATCACAACATATGGTTGTTAATCTATAACATAGGGTTAAGATCTCAAGCACGGTAATTGAACTTAATGAAAATCTAAAAAGAACCCCTTACCTTGAAATCCCGAAGGAGATAGTGTTTGGAAAACTAATGATTTCGGCTTTTGGGACCTAGATAATCCATTTTACTTTGATTCCCAAAATATAGCCCCAAAAGAAAATGCATGAAGATTGGAAGTGTTAGACCAAACGATAGCCTCAACAAGCCAAGTAGCCATTCAGCTTTGGCCCCAAGACTGAAAGAGAAAAGAAACAGAAAAAATCAGCACTTACCTTAACACCTATCAGATTCGGTTACTCCAATAGGTTTCGACTTCAGCGAAAAGCAAAATAAAGATGGTGCAAAGGGATCTATAGAGATTCGGCTTTTGAGAAAGAGATGATTGAGAGAAGAGGAGTAGGATGGAATGAAAAAAGGCAATAGAAATGGTAAAGAGAAAGAAAGATTTTGGCTAGACTTGGGGTAGATTCAGCTTATACTTAGAAAAGAAAGAAAAAAAGAACAAATAGGGACCCTAAATGCCGAAAATGAAGAAGTACCTGAAACACCCCAAACCCGGCCCATAAGCTCTGACCGGATCTAGCATGCTTCTAAAGAAAAACCATTCAAAACTTATTTGAACTTTGCCAAAATTTTGTGTGTTTTTGAAGAACAATTGATTTGGGTTGGGTTCAAAATTAAAAACCGTGTTGATTAGGTGTCAAAACATTTAATATTTATTTTTAAGAAAAGTTACTTAAACTTTAATTTGACAAAAATCGTATCATGCTAAAAAAATTAAAATGCATGCATAAACAGTTTCATACTAGTGGCCTTATTACATCAAAAACAAATCCCGAAATAAATTCAAACTTAAATACTAAAACTAATAAAATAAAATAATCTACGAAATGAGCATGGCCTCCATCGAGCTCCTGCCGACCAGGTCCATTCTTGAGTGTCACTGAAAATATCCCTAGCAGGGTGAGCCAAACAGACTCAGTGTGTAACAGCCAACACTAAGTCCCAACAAATTTAGGCACATCAGTTCAAACATGTATAGATAGCAAATATAAGTAATAATGCATTCCCAAACCCAAACCTAGATTACCATCCGCTACACATCACCCGTACCAACCATCACACCGTGGGGACTACTAATTTGACCCTCCATCCGCTACACATCATCGAAGGCAATCGCTGCAGACGACTTGCACATCGCCCTTATAATTTCGTGGCATATAGCCACCAGATAATATTTTGTGACATAAGTCACCACATTCAGATTTCGTGACATAAGTCACCACATTCAGTTATTGTGGTATAAAACCACCAAATCACTTCCCCTTTCATAATCACCCATGTGCCCCATATCATACAAATCATGCAAAGATTATGCCACATTCTTTATTTCACATTCTTACCATTATTCACATATGTGTCATAATAGGTATTCGTAACATTGTTAACATAGTTTTAGAGAATAACGTACCTGAATATGCCATACCATTGAATGGTACCTTAAGCCATATATTTCACATTCTTATTAACACATATATTAAATTAAATCTGTAAATCTATTAAGATTCAATGTGGGTTACACACCTGGTTCACTTAATGCTTTCACTGAAATCTTGAAAACCCGATCTAATGCTTTAGATCCTTAGTTCCTACATTCGACCAACCTTAAGTACTTCAGTAAAAAGCCATTCGGCTAAATAATCAAATTCCGAAGGATTAACGTGTCGAAATCTTACCTTCTTTAGATTTGATTACTAATCAAATCCCAAAATTTCGTGATATTTCTTCCTTGCAATCGGCCAACACTAGTTCACTGGACTTGGTTAGTTTCGGCTTTTTGAATAAATATGAAATAGATCTGAAACACCAATTATGGCCTTGGCCAAATGTACATAGTCACTTACCTTATGAATCTTAAATCCCGAAAAGTGTCCCTTGGTTGTGGTATCTGTCGAAATACCTATAAACTCATGTTAGATCCAATTCTAACATTAAATCACAATAAGTAGCCCTTGGCTGAATATCACATAACTTACCTTGGATATTGAAATCCCAAAATATCACTTGTCCTTGGTCTCTGTCGAAATCCCTACAAGCACTATGTTAGATCCAATTCCAACATTTGAATACATGGCCTTTGGCCTAATCTTTCACCTTACTTACCTTAGATCTGAAATCCCGAATGATCTCCCTAGAAGTCGGCTACTATGGAAATCCCGAAAGATCTTTCAAAGTTTCGGTCAAGAATAATAATGGATTAGTCCTTAAGTTTCGACTAAAAGAAAAGAAATTGAAAATCGAATAATAACTAATCTTACCCTTAATACTGTAGTTGACTGCACCTTCACTTGAATCCACAGAAAAATTCGGCTATGGCTAGATGTTAATCAACAGATTTCGCCTTTTGGAGCTTACTAAGAAATCGGCTTCAACAAGAGTGAAAAGGAAGGGTATGGGACTCAAGAAGAATCGACAATGGTGGTCTTTAGAGAGGGGTTTCGGCTAGAACAAGAAAAAGAAGAGTGATGTCTTTGGAGAGAAAAGAATAATTGAAAGAGAGTCTCAAATGCTTAATGAATTTTCGGCTATTCTCCCTTACTAGACTTGGCCGAAAATCACCACCAAGGAGTCCCTAGGCCGGCCACCTCTTTTCCCTCTCTACCTTATCCCTTGATCCCCTCCTCCTTAGCAGGATCCTCAACACTCCAACCCAATCTATACTTCCTTCCTCCAGAGTCCATATGCCGTCCACTACTGCTCAACCTTGTAGCAAAATAAAACTCTTTTATTTGCTGCCCACGTTGCTCGAACCTAGGCCCTTGCACCCTGCTTGTGGCGTCACATATTGAGCCCCTAAGTGGCGTCTCCAAGCCACTTAAACAAGCCTATTTTTGTGTCATACTTTCCCTACTAATTTTCTTAAGGCTTCTTAGGCTTAGATCCCTCTTTGAAACTTAAAATTAAATAATTTCTAAAGCATTTATCTACACTCTGAAGTTCACAAAATTCATACAACACAATCAGAACACACATAGGCATGCTACTTCATACAATTAGTATTAATGCGCAAGCCCTAATTCCCAGATATTACAGTACCCCCTCACTTAAATAGAATTTCGGCACTCACCAAACAAATACCGAAAATGCCCATTTCGAAAACTAAAACCCATCCTATCAAAGGGGAAATTTTGGCACCCCTTGAAACACCCACACCCAAATTTCACGAGCACAGACTGGATCTGGTATGTTCCTCGATGTAAACCGGTTCAAAATTCTTTTGTTACTTTGAAAACTGTGTGTTTTGAAGATAGTTTGTTTGTGGGTTGGGCTCGAGTTGAAAACAAGTTTATTTTTATTTTGAAAACCGATTTATTTGGTGACAAAATATTTAAAGTTTATTTTAAATTAAATTAACTTAATCTTTAAATAACATAAATTAGTAACATAGTAATTAAAACAACAATAAAATCATCACTATGGCCTTATTACATAAAACAAAACCCAAAATAAAATTGTAGAGTACTTAAATAAAATAAAATGTCCAAATTAAATAAAACTTTAAGTCGAGCATGGTGCCACAGTTCTGTGATCCCGGTTCATCATCATTCATCACTGAAACATGTTCCCTAGCAGGGTGAGTCAACAGACTCAATGTGTAACCAACACTAAAATTTAATAGATTTAGGCATACCATACATATCATGTTCACATAATAATTCAAGATAATGATGCAATCCGAACCCAAACCTAGATGCCATCTGCTACACATCCCAGTACCAACCTGCACACCGTAGGGACTACTAAGTCAACCCTCCATCCGCTACACACCATCGAAGGCAATCATTGCAATCGGCGTGCTCATCGCCCATATAAAATTCGTGGCATGGCCACCAGACTAAATAATTGTGTCATGAGACACCACATTCAGATAATGTAACCAAAGTTACCACATTCAGATAATGTGACCGAAGTCACCACATTCAGGGAGTGTACCATTAGGCGAATGTGGTAGCTGATGCCCTAAGTCAGAAGGTTGTGTCGGATCTAAGGGCTATATTCGCTCACTTAAGTTTGTATGATGATGGAAGCCTATTGGCAGAGTTACAAGTCAAACCCACATGGCTGAATGAGGTGAAAAGGGGACAGTTGACTGGTAAGGACCTAAGTGCTAAGTTATAGCAAGTACAGAACGGAGAGTTAGAGGATTATGGCATTAATGATGAAGGAGTATTATGCTACAAAGGAAAAGTCTGTATGTCGAAGGACGAGGAGTTAAGACAGAGGATTCTTCGGGAAGTGCATAATAGCCCTTATGCTATGCATCCGGAGGCATTAATTGTCTGAGATCTAAGAGAACAATTTTGGTGGCTTTGATCTTAAGCGGAAGTTACTAAATTGTGGGAAAATGTCGGCGTGTCGACAAGTTAAAACTGAACACCAAGTTCCATCGGGATTGCTTGACCAATCGAGATTCCGATGGAAGTGGGAAAGAATTACCATGGACTTCGTTAGTGGGCTTCCCTTTACCTCTTAAGAAGGACTTGATATGGGTAATAGTGGACCGTTTGACTAAGTCCGCACACTTCATCTGGTAAGTGGATTATTCCTTGCGAAGTTAGCCAAATTATACGTGGCGGAGATTGTAAGGTTACACGGAGTGCCGATGTCAATTATTTTGGATAGAGACCCAAGGTTCACGTCTCGGATTTGGAGGGCACTTCATCAAGCTTTAGGCACTAAGTTGGACTTCACTATGGCTTTTCATCCACAATCAGACGAGGCGGTCGAGCAGTAATCTAAGTGTTGGAGGATATGTTGAGAGGCTGTGTGATGGATTTTCGAGGAAGTTGGGAGGATTACTTGCCTTTAGTAGAGTTCGCCTATAACAACAGTTATCAGGCTAGCATTCGGATGGCACCATATAAAGCATTGTACGGTCGAAAGTGTCGAACTCCTACTTGTTGGATTGAGTTAGGAGAACGTCGAGTTTTGGGACGAGTTGGTGGCGGCGAAGAAGGTTGAGATAATTCGAGCACGGGTTAAAGGAAGCCTCGATAGGTAGAAGTCTTACTGCCGACCTCAGCGGAAGGAAATAGAGTTTGAAGTGGGAGACCAAGTGTTTCTGAAAGTCTCGCCTTGGATAAGTATGAGTGAATCTCTAAAGGCACACTCCGAAAGATCTTATCCACCATTACAGTTTGGCCTAATGGGCTTACTACAGTCATCTGCCTATCAAAAAGTTCAGAGTCTAGGCCTAGTGTTTCCACTACACTACATATAACATAAGAATGGGTCAAGCCCACATCAATTAAGGCATAATAAGGCTTGCCATAAATAAGGAACGTACCGGTTATAACATCTAGTACGTCACCATCCTCCCTCCGGTGAATTGCATAAACCAAACCCGACTGCCTTGCCTCAGTGTTAGTAGCACCTCTGCCTTGTGTTCCACTTCTTCTGCCAGCACCATTACCTCTGTTATTCAAACCACGACCTCGTTGAGGCTGCTGTCCTCCTCTACCAGCCTGATTAACATTCTGAGCTGCTGATCAACTTTCATCTAGTTTCTTAGGACAATCTTTGAGCATATGGTCCTTAGACCCACACCTAAAATATCCTCCTGTCTTTTTCCAGCACTCCCCTAAGTGCTTCTTTCCACAATGATCACAAGGACGATACTGCCATCCTGTGCCAGCTTGCTGATTTCGTGGCCCATCAACTCTAGGCCTCTTTTGAACCTTCCCAAATGATCTAAAACCTCTTTTTAGCCTATTCCAATCCATAGTCTACTTTGTAGCATCCTTAATTCCCTCGGCTACCTTGGCCTTTTCTACTAAAGCAAAAAACTCCCACTCCTGATGCGGTGCTATCAACAATCTCAAATCATCCCTTAGTCCGTCCTCAAAACGGACATAGCGTTCATGCTTAGTTGCTACTACTCCTCGAGCATATCGGCTCAACCTTAGGAATTCAGCTTCATATTCTGCAACAGACTTGTTCCCTTGAACCAGCCCCAGAAAAGCCTTCTTTTGCTCATCAGTATGCCTTGTGCCGACATATTTCTTCTGATATGCTTCCTTAACATAATCCCAGTTCAGATCCTCAGCTGTGGCACCATCCCAAACAGTTAACCACCATTGGTATGCTTCATCGCGTAGCAGTGCCACCATTCCTTTTAACTTCTCCTCAGAGGTCAGATCAATCTCATCCATAATGCACTCGGTTGCCTCCAACCAATATTCGGTATCTTGGGTGCTATACCAGATACGCCATGAAACACTTCAGCTCCATTAGCGGAGCCGCTCGAGCCTGACTTTCGAGCTCCCAAATTTCCTCCTGCACCAGACCACCAACTCAAGAACTTCGCGACCTGACTGCGACCGACATCTTCCCGTCGAGCTTGCTGCTCAACACTAACAAATTGGGGTGGTGGTGGCGGTGGTATTTTATTGTCAGACCCTTGGCCCGATCTAACAAGTTCTGACACGGTCATCCTTCCTCTACCTCGTCCACGACGACCACGTCCTCTAGAGCTCATTTCTAACGTCGCGATCTGATTAAGAAGTTTTATGAATTAGTCCTTGTTTCACTTTATTACCCGCGAAGAAGTTTTATGAAAGGAACTTTAGGAGTGGTTCTTTCGTATTCATACATGCACACAGTCTTTACATTCATACATACCTCCATCAAACAATTATGAACTTTCGTTCATTCAGAGAAATGTTGTAGTTTGCATTGTTGTTATTTTTCCACTACCTAGGGGTATTTTCGTAATTTGTCCTACAGGGGTATTTTCGTAATTTTTCAAAATAAAAAAATTCCTTGGTGATTTTGTCAAAAAGTATTTTGGAAATTTTAAAATCCCGGGGCTTTTCAGTAAATTTAGAAATTCCAGGGGTATTTTGATAATTTTGAATTTTGGGGGTATCTTGGTAATAAACCAGGGTAAATTTGTAAAGTTTAATAATTCAGGATATTTCAAATTTTGCAAAACTTTGAGGGTTCTTTTGGGAAATTTATTTTCCAAAAGCGATGAAGTTACAAAAATTTTAGAAATCGAGGTCATTTGGAAATTTTGGTAAGTTAGGGCAATTTGTAATTTTCTAAAATCAAGGTATTTTGATAATTTGCAAATAAGAGTTTTGGACTTGTTATAAAATAATGAAAATGTTGATTAGAACTGTGGGTATTTTAGACATTTTATAAACCAAGGGCATTTTGTAATTTTACCACTAGGGGTATTTTGTAATTTTATAAATCGAAATTTTTGAAAAATTGTGTAGAAAATAGTTTTCACAAATTAAAGAAAAATGATTTTAAGAGTTTTAAAATTAGGGTTCTTAAAAAAAACATGGCTAGTTCCTTTTCGGGTTTTAGTTATTGGGTTTAGCCTATGACCGAGTCTTCTTGGTTAGGGTGAACCAAAGCTACGCACTGGTAGGATTCTGCGAAGAGGAGGTGAGTCACTAAGACCGCTTAAATACCGTGCTCTTCGGATCCAATCCTGACATGCTGCAGGGGTTACCACACCCTAACTTCGGTTGACTTAGCCATAGGTTTGTTCAATTAGGCATTTAAGTCTTATGTAGTAGTTGGGGTAGACTAGTCCTAGGATTCAAGTACCTATCATTCTATTCTACATTCCATTCCTTTTCTACCCTTCTATAAATCACATAATCACACAGATGGTTAGGGGTACTTACCTGGTGGACTGTGGGTCGGAGACTTAGGTGCCATGCCATCAAACTTGCCTATTTTCAGAAATACTTCCATAAAACTCATTTGGGCTCGATTTGAAATCGTTTTGGGCCTTAGACCACAGGCCAAGAGTTAAAAATCTGGCTCGATACCAAATGAACACCCTTTTACCTACCCGAGAGCCTGGACCGAATCTGTATGTTCCTCGATGTAAACCGGTTCAAAATTCTTTTGTTACTTTGAAAGCTGTGTGTTTTGAAGATAGTTTGTTTGTGGGTTGGGCTCGAGTTGAAAACAAGTTTATTTTATATTGAAAACCCATTTATTTCGGGTGACAAAATATTTAAAGTTTATTTTAAATTAAATTGACTTAATCTTTAAATAACATAAATTAAGTAACATAGTAATTAAAACAACAATAAAATCATCACTATGGCCTTATTACATAAAACAAAACCCAAAATAAAATTGTAGAGTACTTAAATAAAATAAAATGTCCAAATTAAATAAAACTTTAAGTTGAGCATGGCCACCACAAGTTCTCAGTCTGGGTCCATCACCTGTTCATCACCAAACATGTTCCTACAATGGGGTGAGTCAATGACTCAATGTGTAACCAACACTAAAATTTAATAGATTTAGGCATACCATACATATCATGTTCACATAATAATTCAAGATAATGATGCAATCCGAACCCAAACCTAGATGCCATCCGCTACACATCCCGTACCAACTCTGCTGGCGTGGGGACTACTAAGTCAACCTCCATCCGCTACACACCATCGAAGGCGTTCATTGCGATCGGCGTGCTCATCGCCATATAAAATTAGTGGCATAGCCACCAGATTAAATAATTGTGTCATGAGACACCACATTCGAATAATGTAACCGAAGTTACCACATTCGGATAATGTGACCAAGTCACCACATTCGAACGATGAGACCAAGTCACCACATTCACTTCCCTTTCTCATATAACCCGAATGCCCCATATTATTCATATAATGCATATCATGCTTAAATTCACATTCATGTTACTTTTCACATGTTAAATTTAACATATTTCGTGATCCTAATAGGAGTAGGAAACGTACTTGAGTACTTTGTACCGTAACACGGTACCTTAGCCATATTCACATTCTTATAAACATGCACATATTAAATATTTCCATAAAACATATTAAGAATTAGTGTGGATTACACACCTGATTTGCTTAATGAATTCCTTGAAATCCCAAAAAAAATCGATCTATGCTTTAGATCCATTATCTCCTATATTCGGCCAATCATTTAAACATATTAATAAACCTATTCGGCTTTAAAACTAAATCCTAAAGGAAAAACCCTTACCTTGCTGTCGATTTGATTGCTAGCCAAATCTCGATACCTTGTTATGCTCCCTTTGAAATCGATCCACTACTATGTCACTTTCTTGTTAATTTTTCAGCTTTCGAGAATAAATCCAAACACTTAAAATAGGCCTTGGCCGAATGTCTTAAACACATACCTTGTGATTTTCAAATCTCGAAAAGTGCTATTTACCCTTGGTATCTGTCGAAATCACATTGTCACATGTTAGCCCAATTTCTAACATTAAAACATAATAAATGGCCCTTGGCCAACACTTGCCTTACCTTAGATCTTAGAAATCTTGAAACTTTCCTCCTTGTAGTCGACAGTCACAGAATCTCGAAGCTTTCCTTCAAAGTTTCGGCTAACATGTATATGGCATTAGAACCTTGACTTTCGGTTTAAAGAAGAAAGAAAATAAAAGGTTCGGCTATGGAGACTTAGACAGGGATAAAAGGTTCGGCTATGGAGACTTAGACAGGGATAAAAGGTTTCGGCTTTGACAGTAGAAAAGAAAAGAAGAAAAGAAGGATTTTGGAGAGGAAAAGAATCGATGAAAGAGAGGCTACTTGGCCAAGAAAAATTTGAGAGAGAGAGGAATTTTCTTGAGAAATTCGGCAAAGTGAATGGATGAATGGCCTCTTCTCCTCTAGTAGCCGAAATTACTAGCTAGAGTCCCTTACTTGGCCACCACTCTTCCTTATTTTGATAGCTTTATCTCCTTAATTTAAAAAATTAAAGAATAATCCTTATTTATCTCTTGAAAATAATCTAAAATAAATCTATTATTTATCCCTATTTAGCCCGAAATTTAAAGAGAATAAAACTCCTCTTTTAAGAGCCTTAATGCCGTCCACCTCTCTGCTTCTGGAAGCAAAAATAAAACTTCTTTTTTTTGCTTCCCATGTGACTCGAACTTAGGCCCAATTCCCTTGTATGTGGCGCCATTTCTAGAGGCCCTAAGTGGCATCTCCAAGCCACTTTTCCAAGCCTGTTTGTGTGTTAAATTTCACATACCTTGTCTCTTAAGGCCACCTTGACTCAGTTTCCTCTTTTAAACTTTAAACTTAACATTTCCATACATTCCCAGGTTTCCAAAAATGTTCAAAATACATTCATAACACATAAGACTGTCATTTCGTACAATTAAACCGAAAATGCATAGGCTTTTTTCAGGATGTTACACCCCTTAGCCCTCAAAACCGATTCCTCCTCCCTCTTAGAGTTTGAAATTCGACCACCACCTAGCCTTCTAAAAAATTCCTAGATTTTCTCTCTTATCTTCATCTGATCACTCATCCACAAGTGGCATGGATAACATCACCTCTTCTTCCATTTATCAACCACATTATCAGCCACATTATCCAACTTAGTTAATCTCCCTAATTCTAAGTATCCTAGCCGACTCCAACTCTGCTCCTTGCTAATGCCAAAAATAATTAGAATAAAAAGGGTATCATACAACTCGAACCTTCGACCTCCTTAACTCTTAACACGCCACCTCAAAGCCCTTGAATAATGCCACTGACCATTGGGCCACAAGCCCATTTTGTCTCGTACTCACAGATAATATCTTTTAAGCCTTATCCTACTTGGCTCTCTACTAGAGTGCCCAAACAAAAAATTTTGCTAAGGCCTCGGCCCAACTCCGAGCCCATTCTGGACCCCTCAAACACTCTAACTAGCATATTAAGTACAACAACACATCACAGCACATCCAATGCAAAGCCCCACAAATTCAGGATGTTACAGGGTTAGTGGGATAGGATGGGCCTCGAAATTTTGGGCTTGGAATTGGGTTTTGGTTTGGGCCTCGATGTTTTGGGCTAGGATTTGTAAACAAGTTGTAAATGGACATTGGTTTTTTATTGGATTTTATTATTTTTGTTTGGTTTTAATGGGCCGGGCAAATTTTGGGCCCTACACAAATCAGAATCAGAAATCAGATATCCTACCACCAACCTCTACACACCATCTCCGGCCATCCCTACACACCATATGGGGTTTAAAACACCCACCCAACCTTACACACCATATTGTACTGATGCGGCACATAACAGATATAACGACCATATTTGCCGGATAATAAACAAAAGCGCCTTTCGAACACTTCCTCCAATATACATCATCCCATCCCCAATAATAGTAATAGTACATACATACAGAATCAACAGATAGAACATACTTAACATGCTTATATAAACAGATAGCAGATATACATGGTATAGGCATGCTTAGAAAAGTACTTCAGTCTAATAAATCACATAGTTATAGGGTTTAGTAAGCCTTTACCAACCCTACGGTAGGTCCACAGTCGATTAGGACGACCCGTGCAACCCTACAGGAAATTTCAGTATAATTACTACTTTTATAGAGCTGTTGAAGTAACTAAATAATTTTCTCTCTTCCTTACCCTAAATTGGATGGCCTTTCAACATTTTGTCCAATTCCTTCTCAAATCTTTCCATGGCTAGAGCTGGCAAACAAATAGCTACTAAAGTTCCAACTTCTCCTTTCTTGCTCTTGGTTGATACGAAAAAGCTTATCACCCCAATAGCTTTTCTTTGCCCGCAAACACCGCCTTACCCCATCCAAAATCGATGTCTTGAATCCTAGTTTTGTTAAATCAGATACAATGAAAGATCCAACAACTTTTGTAAAATTAAGTTGTTTAGCCCTAAGCACCATTAAAGCTACCATTGATTTGGCATATTCCTTTGTTATGCTTGCTTTGGCTTGCTTCACTAGTTCCATTGTATACCCTAATGGATTAAGGAGAAGATTTCTAACTGTTGTTATTCTTCTGGAAAGACAAAGGCATTCCCATAATATCCCAATGGCAATGAAGGATTGAATTTGGAACGTAAGTTTTTGACGCATAGCATCCGTACCTTTTCATTGGGGTTAAGATTTAGAGCAATGGTTCGACAACGCCATAAGCAAGCTATTAGGAGTTCGAAAATATGATATTTAGACTTAACTTATCAATTTTTTTTTTTTGAATACAATGATAATTTAGACTTAACTTATTTTTTAAAAAAATGAATACCCAACCAATAGGTCACAACTTAAAATTATCTTTAACCTTATCATTTTAACCTAAACTTTGACAAAAATATGATATTTTTTTAAGTAAAAAAAACTGTCACAACTATAGCATAAACACAAGCACGAAATGAATATTTTCTCTCTCTTACTTTCCTTTATATTTTATATTTTATTTTCTTTCTTTATAAAAATAAAATAAATTAAATTAAAGGAAATATACAATGCCCTTATCACTACTTAAATCTTCTTAATCCCAAAGATGCATCGTCACAAAGTAAGATACTCTAAAATTGAAATAAAATCATCTAATATTATAGGTATAAATTTTGTGAAGGAGATGCTTGACACTAAGGACCATTTGGATCCCCATCATTGGATGCCATTTTATGACCCTAAAATCAGGTTTCAGTATGATAATTATGTGGACTCAATTACACTGGCCTTTACTTGTCAAGTAAATGGATGCCATTTTATGAAAATGAAGTGTGAGTGCATGACTTTTGAATTATAGTTGATTATAGGATCTAGCATTAGATGGAACCAAATCGAATGAAAAAAATTTGAGTTAATCGAGTTGACGAATTATATTTTATTATCTTAATTCAATTCGAAAATTTCTTGAATCGAGTCGAGTGAGATGGAATTCGAATCGAATCAAATCGAATATATTTGTTCGAGTTAAATTAAAAAAAAATTTATGTCCTTGTAATCACTGTCACCCACCATAATCAAATTTGTTATTAACTTTCATCTCATTATAATTTATTTATTAATATTTTATATCTGGGTTAATTTTTTACTTGCTTAGTTGCTTCAATTATCTTCTAATTCTTGTCACTATTTATTTTAAAATTAAAAATATATTAAATGTAAAAAATGTGATTTCTTAATAAAAATTATCTTAAAGATAAAATGTGAAATTGATATCAACATAAAATTTTAACACGAATATTTTATGGCATCATCAATAATTTAAGTTTAGCAAAAATTTATAAAGTTCAATATGATAAAACAATTCAATAATATAAATAGTATAAAATGTGAAATTTAATTTAATAATATAATATAAATAGTAAATATAAATAAAATTATTATTTAGGTTTAAAAAATTTTTCTGGATGATTTTAATTTTTTATTTGGAGGTAAAGGGTGAGAAGTAAAAGTTTAGGGAGAAAATAAAAAGTTTTGCAGGTTGAGAGAGTAAAATTTTTGGGGGTAATAAACGAGAAGAGTAAAATTTTGGGAGGAAAATATTCAAAAAAAAGGGGGCATGGCTTTGAGGTAAAGGGGTAGGATGGGAGGGGAGCAAAAGTTATGGGGGGAAAGTAGGAGAGAGTAAAAGTTTTGAGAGGAAAGTGAAGAGGTTTAGGAGTTTGGTGTAATAATATAAATTATTATAGTTTGATGTTCGGTTTATTCAAATTATTCAAATTATTCGAATTCAAAACCAAACTCGATTCGAACTCGAAATTTGAAAAAAATTCAAATTGACTTGAATAACTCAATTTGTTTAACTCGAAATTTAAATTTTTATTTTTCAAGTCGAATCGAGTTTTGTTCTCTTTAATTAATTTCCTTATTAATAATTAATAAAAAACATTGAAAATCCAAAATAAAATTTTCTACCTAACAAAATGATTTTATCAATAATGCAAAAAAGTATATATTTTATTTTTATTAACGATAAACATCCACCATGATAATACATGGCACCACCATAGTCATAGGGATGCACAAACAGCCAACAACCGAGAAATGTGAAGACACCACAAATCAAATACCAGCCACCTTCTCTCCATATATAATACCGCCAAAAGAAAACTCCAGACTAAAACTCTTCATGACCGAATATCTGTCCAAGATCCATCTAAAGCAATGAAAATTTTGGACAAAAATGCAAAGGGTTCTCAGTCAAATTAAAGGTCTTTTTCTTAGATAGGTAAAAAACATTTTGTCCAGAGCGTAAAAATATTATATTAATTAAATATATTAAATAATAAGTATTTATTAAATCACTAATTCAATGATAATTAAATTTATTACTCAAAACCTAATTTTTTTTTTACCTAACTAAATAATCAAACACAAAATATAAAATTTTAAAACTTATATTTAATACAATAAAATATTTATTATATTTATGATAGTGTTTTTAATATAAATACTTTTTAATGTATTTTTAATGTGTTAGAAATCTTTTATTTTAGTATTTTTAGTGCATTTAGTAAATTATACTTTTTAAAAATATATTTCTAAACAAGAACAAATATAAAAGAATCAAATATAGGCAAACTAGGTTGAGCCCAAGTTTACCTTACTTAAATCGTATTAGAGCTTGTGCAAAAAATAAACCTTTTTCAAGCGAATCAACCCAAACTTTACCTTACATGGACTTATCCTAACTCCAAGCCTTAAGCACCTCTAGTCTAGACCAACTAAATGAAAACCCTCAGAGACAATCATAGATACAAAAAGTAGGATATGAATTCCCCATAAGTCCTTCATCACCTACACCCTATTGTCATACAAAATTTTTTTCCCTATTTATGGAAAGAAATAAGTAATAGTATGGTGTTTTAATTTCTAACATATTGTATCAATATCTTGATTATTGGTATCATTGATACTAAGATAACATTGTGGTGATTCATGATGGTTCACATGAAGAACGAAGATCAATACATAAGTTAAGGTGAATAGAATATGGGTGTTAGAAGAAGATTAGAGAGAGGATGAGAGTAGGGAAGAGGTAAAGGTTTAGTTTGGGGAGGAGGTGCTCTAGCCTCTTTTCTTGAGATCCAAAGGCCTTTAAAGAGGTCCTTCCTCATATGTTTCCATAGCCATGCTATGTCTTACACATGTAATCCCATGTTTATTGTCCTGGCGGACTTCATATGTTACCATAACCGAGCTATGGTCTTACACATTAAACCTTTTCCATGGTGTAACCCCGAAAAACCTATAAATCGCCATCGCAGTGTCACTGCATAGAGTCAATAGACCGTCGTCACAGTGTCGCTTTAGCAAGCCAATCAACATCATTCTGCGATGCCTCCCAATCTCCTTTAAATGCCCGTTTTAGTCCACCCATTCCTCCTCTTCACCAAGTATTCTTATCTTCAACTACCCCATCATTGTGCGTCCCTCCATACCCCATATATTATATACATAACAAGCATTTGACATATACAATCGCATTTATATCATTAGCATGTAGTATGCCACCCATTAATACTTCAATTCATAACTAAATAAGCATCTAGTATGTGCGCATTCAAGCATACTCAATTACCAAGTTCATACACAACTACGAGTTTAGACAACACAAAATAAACATAGACACATATCAATCAGTAGTTCAATATCATTGAACACCCGGAGATGGAGCATAGAAACTCACATTACTTTCTTAATGCTAGTCAGCTTAGCTTGTCCAACCGCCAGAGCCTTCTTCATCCTAGCAGTTAAGCATGACAACCATTAATTAATTAATTCAAAGGTATTCAACCTTAAACCCAAAACCTTGTTTACAGAAACTTTTTAAGAGTTCAAGCCCTCCTTCCTCAAAATCTTGAGCACAATAAGGTTAAAAAGCTTACAAGTTCCTTAATTTATCTACTTCCAAACTTCACTTCTCACGACATCAACTCCATATAGAGCTCTCCTAAGTCCTCCTCTCATTCAAAATAATAGAAGAAGACAATACAAAATTGGGGAGGATTTCCTTTTCAAGAATGTTCACTTTTCACCTATATATACAACTCTCATACACGGTCTCTCAATCTCTTCTAGCTAATCACCTGTAGTTATTATGTCTCCCACTTTTGGCACCAGCCGGTTCCATCCTAACCAAACCAGAATTGAAATTTAATTATTTTCCCAGTACATACCAGAATTTCCAAAATTTCCCAGTAGTGTCCGCCAACTCTTTACATTGTTCAATTAATTCCTAAAACTCTTTTAAATCTGAGTCCTTAAAGAAATTTAGGCATGATAGTTTCGAAAGTAAATATTATTATTTAATATTTACGAGTCTATTTTAGTATTATATTGAATTTGGTACTATGTAACGCCCCAAAATTTTAATTTTTGATTTCGTGTATGGGTGACACACAATGTCTATCTCCTTCAGTGGTTATGTGTTCTAGGTGTGTGTGTGAGGTCTCAAGTTCAATGTAACAGTCCGATTTTGACCCTAGTCAGGACAGTGGTTTCGGAACCACAAATTCGAGTTAGAGTAATATTTTAATATTATTTTCCATGCATATGGTATGTGATTAAGCATGTGTGGAGTTCTGTGAGTTAATTTGTCCGCCTATGTGCTTAATTTTGAACAAAGGATTAAATCGCATAAAATGTAAAAGTAGCTTTCTGTTTGATTAATGGAAAAATTGATATGGCTTTTAAATGTGGAGGCCTTATGAGGCAATTAAGCCACTATTTAGTAATTGGTTGGTTAAATGACAAAATAACCTTATTATATATATATATGTTTTATATGTTTAATGAAAGGTTAATTTAGTAAATGAATAAACAATGTATTTTTATTAAAAAACAAATTGAAGCCATGTTACGTAACACTCCTTACCCATATTCAACGTCGAAATAGGGCATTTTTGCTGATGATTTTCAAGGCTAAGTTGTTGAATATTTATAGAATAGTTAAAATTTTGGACAAAATCATTGATTTGATATTTTATGAACAGGGTATTTTAGTAATTTTACCCTAAGGGCATTTTGTAATTTTTCCAAATCAAGTTTTTCAAGGAAAGCGTTGTAAAAATGATGTTTTCAGATTTGAAAGAGTTATTACGAAATTTTGAAAACATTAGGGTTCTTGTTGTTTCGTTCCTTTCAAAACATGGCTAATTCCCTTTCGGGTTTTAGTCATTGGGTTTAACCTATGACCGAGCCTTCTTGGTCGAGGTGAACCCAAGCTACGCACTGAGCGAGTTTCGTGTGGAGAGGAGGTGAGTCACGCGATTGCTTAAATACCAAGCTCCCACCGAACCTTTCTAGACATGCTTGAGAGGTTACCACACCTGAGCCCTCCGAGTTAGGGTGAACCCGAGCTACGCACTGTGTAGGATACCTGCGAAGAGGTGGTGAGTCACTCGGACCGCTTAAATACCGAGCTCTTGGGTTCCAATCCTGACATGCGTCTGGGGTTACCACACCCAGCTCAATGACTAAGTCATAGATTGGTTTAGTTCTTTAAGTCTTATGTTTAGCTTGTGTGTTTGAGTAATCTAATCCTAGGGTTCAAATTCCTATAAGTCTATCTACGTTCCATGCTTCCTACCCTTCTACAGAATATAATTCACAAAGAGGTTTAGAGGTACTTACAGGCGGATCGGTCTTGGGAGACTCAGGCCATCTTCTTTAAAACCCAAAACAATTAATAAGGCCTACTAAAACATTTTTGGGCCTTGGGCCCCACAAATGAGTTTTGAACTGGCTCGATACCAATTTGTAACATTGAAACCCATTGTCGTTAGGACCGAATATGGGTCGTTACTAAGAAGAAGTTATTGAAACCCATTTTTCTAAATCCACTTAAGTTTTGTTGAAAATCGCTCATTTTAAGTTATCTTGTTTGAAATTATACTTAGTCCAATTTGAACATTTAATTAAGTCAAGTTGTTACACAAATTTTCGAGATGTGCTTGATGGCACGATAAAACATTTTTCGTGTTAATTTTATAAAACGCGTGATTCAAATTCCATAGTACAATAAAAAAATATCCAACATAAAAAAAACAATGTAAAGTAATATGAGGCCTTATTACATCCAAAATAAAACAACCCAATAACCAAATTCAAAATAACAAGAATTAAAGTCCATTAAATTTTAAGTCCACCGCATGGCCTCCTCAAGTCCCTCCGGCTCCATGTCGCGATCTAAGCATCACTGAAAAATTAATGGAAGGTGAGTCACCAAGACTCGATATGTAACCCTTCCCCGTTTTAAAACATTTTCATACACAACATATAACAATTAATATGCAAAATAATGTGTACCCAACCTAGCCAACCATACGCCATTGTCTACCCGTTGTGGTACCAAACCACTTTGGTGGTGCCAAACCACTGGTGACATGTAGTCACAATGTGTTATCAAACACTTTGGTGTCCGTAGACACAAATCGGGTGATGGGGCCAACCCATCGTGTGATACCAAATCACCGCGAGACAATCCCATATCTCAAGTGGGGCCAACCCACGGTGGTGTTAACCACAGGGACAAGTCGCTATTGAGGTACCAAACCTCGGAGGTACCAAACCTCCGTGACATATAGTCACGGTGTGCTACCAAAGCACTGGTGCCCGTCGGCACAATAACACTGCCCCCTCCACTCATCAATCCCACAACAGATAAACATACATATATTTCATGCCATCACAGTCTTAAATTTCATGTGTCAACACATCATGCTTACCAAAAGCATTAATAATAATAAATCACATTAACAGGTACTTACCTGAATCACCACTTATACCGATTTGGTATTCATTAGATGCTACATTCATAAAATGAGCATTCACAAAGTTAAGCATAATTAATATATTATATAGTGTGTATGTACACACATTACCACGATAGTCTTAAATCCAGAAGATAATCAATCGGCCACCTTATATCTCTTTGTTCCTATATTCTACCATAATAGAGTTAGTGATATGGGCCATTCGGCCAAACCAATTAATTTGAGAGGGATTCCTTGTGAACCCGAATCTTACCTTTATCCTTTCGGTTCCTAATCACAGCACTCAATTCCCAATTCTGCTCTGCCAACCACCATCGATTAGTAAATAATACCAATAGCCTTCGGCTTTTTAATCATTAACTGACTTATTAGAATAGCACTCCATTTACCATAAATCCTTACCACCTACTTACCAATCGATTGACTAAGGAATGGAAGATCCGCCTTTCTGCTTTGAGATCCCGGAATTTCCTAGAAAGAAATCGGTTTCACAAGGGTGTTAATATACTATTGAAATCGGCACTTACCCCCCCTTATGGATGTCGACAGAGACACACAAGAGAAGGGAAGAAGAAAAAGTATTTGGCTAATACTCCTTACCTCTGCTTCAATTGGATGTAGGAGAAATCCAAAACCACTATACTATTGGCCAAGTAGAGAAAAGAGAAGGAATTTGACACTTGATAGGTATTAGATTCTTATTTGGAGGTAGGACAATAGGGGTTTTGATTCTATGAAGAAAAGAAATAGATGGCTATGGAGATGTGGAGGATTGGCTAGTAGGAAATAGAAGAGGGGATTAAAGAATTAGGTTTGACAAGGGTAAGTAATGAGAGTTTGCTATGGTTTTGGAGAGGATGTAAAAGAAAAAGAAAATATGAGATGAGAGGGTTTAGAGATTCGGCTAGCAAACTTGGAAAAAAGAAAATAGGGTGAACAATTAGGTGCTTATATAAGCATTCGGCACCCCCCCTAGTGTCCTTGCCGTCCACCTCTTCTCCCAAGAGTCCAACATCCATAAATTTTCCTTGAATCACTCCTAGCCCCTTGTTTAATTAAATTCAAAATAATTTGAATTAATCCCAAGTAAATCAACTAATATCTCCTTTATCACCCTTTTATTTTGTTTATCAAAATGAATTAATATCACCTAATTATCCTTGGAAATTAATATTAAATAAAATCCTTAATTATCTCATAAAATAAAGAGTTTAAAAGAGAAGAAACTCTCCTTCCTATGCAGTCCAACATAGTGCCAAAAGAGGATTTCATGACTCGAACACAAGCTCTCCTTGCTCCCTTGGTGGCGTCACATGTAGCTCTCAAGTGGGCTTGCTTTGCCACTTGGTCTAAGCTCATTTTATGTCCAAATTATCCCCATTTATTCTTATAACACCCTCTTGCCAAGGCTCCCTACCTTAAAAGTTAAAAACTAAAATTTCCCACCAAATTGAGCCAACACAAAGCCTTAAATTGATCATTATTATTCCATAAATAATGACATAGCAGTTCTTACATAAGAAAATAATTAAATTCCAAATAACCCCATTTTTGGGATGTTACACCCAACCTTACACACCATATTGTACTGATGCGGTACATAACAGATATAATCGCACCGATTGCGGATAATAGGCAAAACTACCTTTCAGAACACTTCCTCCAATATACATCATCCCACCCCTAATAATAGTAATAGTACATACATACAGAATCAACAGATAGAACATGCTTAACATGCTTATATAAACAGATAGCAGATATACATGGCATAGACATGCTTAGAAAAGTACTTCAGTCTAATAAATCACATCGTTATAGGGTTTAGTAAGCCTTTACCAACCCTACGGTAGGTCCACAGTCGATTAGGATGACCTGTGCAACCCTACAGAAATTTCAGATAATTACTACTTTTATAGATTTCATTGAAGTAACTAAATAAATTTCTCTCTTCCTTACCCTAAATTGGATGGCCTTTCAACATTTTGTCCAATTCCTTCTCAAATCTTTCCATGGCTAGAGGCGGCAAACAAATAGCTACTAAAGTTCCAACTTCTCCTTTCTTGCTTTTGGTTGATCTGAAAAAGCTTATCACCCAACGACTTTTCTTTCCACCAAACACTTGCCTTACCCCATCCAAAATCGATGTCTTGAATCCTAGTTTTGTTAAATCGGATACAATGAAAGATCCAACAACTTTTGTGAAATTAAGTTGTTTAGCCTAAGCACCATTAAAGTCGCCTTGATTTGGCATATTCCTTTGTTATGCTTGCTTTGGCTTGCTTCACTAGTTCCATTGTATACCCTAATGGATTATGGAGAAGATTTCTAACTGTTGTTATTCTTCTTTGGAAAGACAAAGGCATTCCATAATATCCCAATGGCAATGAAGGATTGAATTTGGAACGTAAGTTTCGACGCATAACATGCGTACCTTTTCATTAGGGGTTAAGATTTAGAGCAATGGTTCGACAACGCCATAAGCAAGTCATTAGGAGTTCGAACTTGGTGGTGCAATGGCAAAGGTGGAGTGGGAGGAGACTACGAAGAGTTGAAACTTCAACAGGCCAAAGAAAAAGAACGTTGAACCAAGTTATCCAATGGCCAAGAGATGGCGGTGGGTTCTACTTCATCATACTCATGGTGATGGAATGTGACTCGGGGTGGCTCTCCGAATCTAAGAGATGTCTTTCCCAAATGGGTGAGATGGAGCATGCAGTTGCACCTCGTGCCATTTCGCTTATGGTGACATGAATTGTTTTAGGCCTATGCCATCACATATTACATGATTGAAACGGATAGCGAAAATGAAACTACCGCATTTTAGTCGTGTTACTGTTAAAAAGTAAATTAATTAATTGAATAAATTAATATTTTAAAGATTAAATCATGTTGAGTAACCTTGTGAAGAAAGAAAAATGAATGTGATGAATACTTAGATGGTTTTAGACGCAAATTTGGATGGTATCATGAGAAATAACTACTCAAACATATACCCTACTCCTCATCTAATCAAGATATATTTTAGGTTTTATAGACTTTGGTACTTTTAGAACAAGCAAAAGCTAATTGAATCTTTTTAAAAGAAGAAAAATGAACAGGCAAAGATCAAAAACAACAAAGTAGATAGATAAAGGTTTTACAGATTCTTTTATTTTTTAATTAATATAAGAATTATTTGGCCTAAAATGCGTTGTTTTGATAAATAAGTTTAAGAGTAAAAGTTATTAAACTACCGAAATGTTGAAATTTGTGATCAAACATAAGTACTCTCACCATCAAGTACAAGAATCAAATTACTCCACTCTCCACTTTTATGGGTATATTGGATTTTTTTTTTTTGGTGATAAAGGGTATATTGGATTTAAAATCATGAAAATGTGAGTATTTCCAACTAAATTTGCATCGATTAGTTATTAGTATAATAATTTTTAATATATATTACAATAATTAAATATAAAATAAAAAATAGTTCGTGGGTTATTCATTACCTGAATTAACAATAGTGGGCAATTTAGCATCCCTTCAGAGCCAGGAACATCGTAAAGGAGCTCATCAAAGCAAGGGAATGGCGGGTGAAGTGCATTGCCAAATTGTTCAAGGGTAACATCGGCATCGGCTTTTATAAACATCACACCCTCACCGGTGCAATCCACTATGAGCTTACCATTAGCCACTTCCCTTAATCTACCTGCAAATGGATAATAAAACACTAAGGCATTTGCAAGTGCCTTCCTAATAACCTCGGCTGGGTCTTTTCCTTGCATGGAGGGATCGTACTTATAAAAATGGATAAATGGTACTTGGAAGCGAAGAGCCGCTTGATCATCAATGTCAGATAGAAGTTTATGTTCATGTGGTGTGGGCTTGGCTGGAGCCACAAGCTCGGGTTTGCATCGTTGGACACAGAATACAAGAGGAATGCTAGAAGCTATTGCCATGGCACCTAGAGATCTATGGACATACCAAGTATTTGTGAATCTTTGAAAATGATTTTATAATAGGAAACGAATCCAGAAGGATCGGAGATAGAAGTCAAATTTGGAGTTATGTTACGTTGCAATGAATTGGAGAAAGAGAAATTGCAGGAAAAAAAATAGTACTATCAATTTATTTATTACCTGCATCGGCTTAATTGATTGATGCATATATGAACCATTTTGTGCTTTATTTACAGATAATTATGTAAGATCTCAACGATATAAAGAAATAATGGTTAAGGTAATTTGTTCATACTCCAATATCAAGGTTTAAGTTTGTATGTAATTTTTCCCACTAATTTAGAACTTAAATTTATACCAAAAAAATAATTTGAGATATGATATTAACACAACATAAAAAATAATTTTACCTAATAAAATTTAAAAATAACTTATATGAATGAATTTAGTAAAATTTATATAAAATAAATTATTCATGCATCAAGATTATATAAAATTATAAGTTGTTTTTAAGAGTATAAGTTCAAACAATACAAGTAAATTTAATCATTAAAAAGTAAGCACCAAACATAATCTAGACGAGAATAACTCTAAACAAGACCCATATGTGATGTAGTTTAAGGTAAATTAAATTTGGACAAAGCTTACTCCTGATTCAGGTGAGATTTGGACACGAGCGCTAAAGACTTTAAAGTCTCAATCTTATCAAATTTTTTTGAATACAATGATAATTTAGACTTAATGTATTTTTTAAAAATGAATACCCAACCAATAGGTCACAACTTAAAATTGTCTTTAACCTTATCATTTTAACCTAAACCTTTGACAAAAATATGATATTTTTAAGTAAAAAACTGTCACAACTATAGCATAAACACAAGCTCGAAATGAATATTTTCTCTCTCCTTACTTTCCTTTATATTTTATATTTTATTTTCTTTCTTTATAAAAATAAAAATAAATTAAATTAAAGGAAATATACAATGCCCTTATCAGCTACTTAAATCTTCTTAATCCCAAAGATGCATCGTCACAAAGTAAGATACTCTAAAATTGAAATAAAATCATCTAATATTATAGGTATAAATTTTGTGAAGGAGATGCTTGACACTAAGGACCATTTGGATCCCCATCATTGGATGCCATTTTATGACCCTAAAATCAGGTTTCAGTATGATAATTATGTGGACTCAATTACACTGGCCTTAACTTGTCAAGTAAATGGATGCCATTTTATGAAAATGAAGTGTGAGTGCATGACTTTTGAATTATAGTTGATTATAGGATCTAGCATTAGATGGAACCAAATCGAATGAAAAAATTTGAGTTAATCGAATTGATTTAATTATATTTTATTATCCTAATTCAATTCAAAAGTTCTTGAATCGAGTCGAGTGAGATGGAATTGAATCGAATCAAATCGAATATATTTGTTCGAGTTAAATTAAAAAAAATTAGGTTCTTGTAATCACTGTCACCCACTGTAATCAAATTTGTTATTAACTTTCATCTCATTATAATTTATTTATTAATATTTTATATCTGGGTTAACTTTTTACTTGCTTAGTTGCTTCAATTATCTTCTAATTCTTGTCACTATTTATTTTAAAATTAAAAATATATTAAATGTAAAAAAATGTGATTTCTTAATAAAATTATCTTAAAGATAAAATGTAAAATTGATATCAATATAAAATTTTAACACGAATATTTTATGGCATCATCAATAATTTAAGTTTAGCAAAAATTTATAAAGTTCAATATGATAAAACAATTCAATAATATAAATAGTATAAAATGTGAAATTTAATTTAAGAATATAATATAAATAGTAAATATAAATAAAATTATTATTTAGGTTTAAAAATTTTTTGGATGATTTTAATTTTTATTTGGAGGTAAAGGGTGAAAAGTAAAAGTTTAGGGAAAAAATAAAAAGTTTTGCAGGTTGAGAGAGTAAAATTTTTTGGGGGAATAAACGAGAAGAGTAAAATTTTGGGAGGAAAATATTCAAAAAAAATAAAAAATAAAGGGCATGGCTTTGAGGTAGAAGGGGGTAGGATGGGAGGGGAGCAAAAGTTATGAGGGAAAGTAGGAGAGAGTAAAAGTTTTGAGAGGAAAGTGAAGAGGTTTAGGAGTTTGGGATAATAATATAAATTATTATAGTTTGATGTTCGGTTTATTCAAATTATTCGAATTATTCGAATTCGAAAATCAAACTCGATTCGAACTCAAAATTTGAAAAAAAAATTCAAATTGACTCGAGTTTAACTCGAAATTCAAATTTTTATTTTTCAAGTCGAATCGAGTTTTGTTCTCTCTTAATTAATTTTCTTATTAATAATTAATAGAAAACATTGAAAATCCAAAAATAAAATTTTCTACCTAACAAAATGATTTTATCAATAATGCAAAAAGTATATATTTTATTTTTATTAACGATAAACCTCCACCATGATAATACATGGCACCACCATAGTCATAGGGATGCACAAACAGCCAACAACCGAGAAATGTGAAGACACCACAAATCAAATACCGACCACCTTCTCTCCATATATAATACCGCCAAAAGAAAACTTCAGACTAAAACTCTTCATGACCGAGTATCTGTCCAAGATCCGTCTAAAGCAATGAAAATTTTGGACAAAAATACAAAGGGTTCTCAGTCAAATTAAAGGTCTTTTTCTTAGATAGTTAGGTAAAAAACATTTTGTCCAGAGCGTAAAAATATTATACTAATTAAATATATTAAATAATAAGTATTTATTAAATCACTAATTCAATGATAATTAAATTTATTACTCAAAACCTAATTTTTTTACCTAACTAAATAATCAAACACAAAATATAAAATTTTAAAACTTATATTTAATACAATAAAATATTTATTATATTTATGATAGTGTTTTTAATATAAATATTTTTAATGTATTTTAATGTGTTAGAAAACTTTTATTTTAGTATTTTTAGTGCATTTAGTAAATTATACTTTTTAAAAATATATTTCTAAACAAAACTAATATAAAAGAATCAAATATAGGCAAACTAGGTTGAGCCCAAGTTTACCTTACTTAAAGCGTGTTAGAGCTTGTGCAAAAACTAAACCTTTTTCAAGCGAATCAACCCAAACTTTACCTTACATGGACCTATCCTACCTCCAAGCCTTAAGCACCTCTAATCTAGACCAACTAAATGAAAACCCTCTGAGACAATCATAGATACAAAAAGTAGGATATGAATTCCCCATAAGTCCTTCATCACCTACACCCTATTGTCATACAAAATTTTTTTCCCTATTTATGGAAAGAAATAAGTAATAATATGGTGTTCTAATTTCTAACATATTGTATCAATATCTTGATTATTGGTATCATTGATACTAAGATAACATTGTGGTGATTCATGATGGTTCACATGAAGAACGAAGATCAATACATAAGTTAAGGTGAATAGAATATGGGTGTTAGAAGAAGATTAGAGAGAGGATGAGAGTAGGGAAGAGGTAAAGGTTTAGTTTGGGGAGGAGGTGCTCTAGCCTCTTTTCTTGAGATCCAAAGGCCTTTAAAGAGGTCTTTCCTCATATGTTTCCATAGCCATGCTATGTCTTACACATGTAATCCCATGTTTATTGTCTGGCGGACTTCATATGTTACCATAACCGAGCTATGGTCTTACACATTAAACCTTTTACGTGGTGTAACCCCGAAAAACCTATAAATTGCCATCGCGGTGTCACTGCATAGAGTCAATAGACCGTCGTCACAGTGTCACTTTAGCAAGCCAATCAACATCATTCCGCGATGCCTCCCAATCTCCTTTAAATCCCCGTTTTAGTCCACCCATTCCTCCTCTTCACCAAGTATTCTTATCTTCAACTACCCCATCACTGTACGTCCCTCCATACCCCATATATCATATACATAACAAGCATTTCACATATCCAATCGCATTTATATCATTAGCATGTAGTACGCCACCCATTAATACTTCAATTCATAACTAAATAAGCATCTAGTATGTGTGCATTCAAGCATACTCAATTACCAAGTTCATACACAACTAAAAGTTTAGACAACACAAAATAAACATAGACACATATCAATCAGTAGTTCAAAATCATTGAACTCCCGGAGATGGAGCATAGAAACTCACATTACTTTCTTAATGCTAGTCAGCTTAGCTTGTCCAACCGCCAGAGCCTTCTTCATCCTGGCAGTTAAGCATGACAACCATTAATTAATTAATTCGAAGGTATTCAACCTTAAACCCAAAACCTTGTTTACAGAAACTTTTTAAGAGTTCAAGCCCTCCTTCCTCAAAATCTTGAGCACAATAAGGTTAAAAAGCTTACAAGTTCCTTAATTTATCTACTTCCAAGCTTCACTTCTCACGACATCAACTCCATATAGAGCTCTCCTAAGTCCTCCTCTTATTCAAAATAACAGAAGAAGACAATACAAAATTAGGGAGGATTTCCTTTTCAAGAATGTTCACTTTTCACCTATATATACAACTCTCATACACGGTCTCTCAATCTCTTCTATCTAATCACCTGTAGTTATTATGTCTCCCACTTTTGGCACCAGCCGGTTCCATCCTAACCAAACCAGAATTGAAATTTAATTATTTTCCCAATACACACCAAAATTTCCAAAATTTCCCAGCAGTGTCCGCTAACTCTTTACATTGTTCAATTGATTCCTAAAACTCTTTTAAATCTAAGTCCTTAAAGAAATTTAGGCATGATAGTTTCGGAAGTAAATATTATAATTTAATATTTACGAGTCTATTTTAGTATTATATTGAATTTGGTACTATGTAACGCCCCAAAATTTTAATTTTTGATTTCGTGTATGGGTGACACACAATGTCTATCTCCTTCAGTGGTTATGTGTTCTAGGTGTGTGTGTGTGAGGTCTCAAGTTCAATGTAACAGTCCAATTTTGACCCTAGTCAGAACAGTGGTTTCGAAACCACAAATTCGAGTTAGAGTAATATTTTAATATTATTTTCTATGCCTATGGTATGTAATTAAGCATGTGTGAAATTTCTATGAGTTAATTTGTCCGCCTATGTGCTTAATTTTGAACAAAGGATTAAATCGCATAAAATGTAAAAGAGCTTTATGTTTGATTAATGGCAAAATTGATATGGCTTTTAAATGTGGAGGCCTTATGAGGCAATTAAGCCACTATTTACTAATTGGTTGGTTAAATGACAAAATAACCTTATTATATATATGTTTTATATGTTTAATGAAAGGTTACTTTAGTAAATGAATAAATAATGTATTTTTATTAAAAAAACAAATTGAAGCCATGTTCTGTAACACTCCTTACCCATATTCAACGTCGAAATAGGGTACGAGGCATTACCGACTTAACTCGCTTGAACATACATCTTTGGGCTATAAAAATTCGTTCCAATTTAAAACTTTTTCATTTACAAACGTAACGTCCCTATCATGGGTCTGCGAGACCCTAAACATATTCTCAGGATGTTAAGGGATCAAACCAAAACTTTTAAACACTTAGAAAATTTTGACATAAAACAGGGCCACACGCCCGTGTGAATAGTGGGACACGCCTGTGTGACATATCACACACCCGTGTTCCATGCCCGTATAGAATTATTTTCTTTTTGAATCTACAGGGGTTTTCACACGACCGGACACACGCCTGTGTGCTCCATACAGCCTTGACACGCCCGTGTCCTCGTCCGTGTGTAAAAACCTAGGTATTATGTTTGTGACGTCAGCAACTTCATAAGGGTCACATGGCCTAGGCACACGCCTGTGTGACTAGTCCGTGGTCGACATTGACTTACAACATTAACATGTAGGGGACACACGGCCGAGTCACACACCCATGAGACTGACCGTGTGTCACACATGGCCTAGATACACGCCCGTGTGTCTACCCGTGTGGACCAATTCAAGGCTATTTTTTCCAAGCCATTTATCCACCCTCACTTGTACACATTCACTCATCATCACATAGCATTTTCACATCATCAATTATAACTCTTGGATTATCACATTTGAATCATAAAAAAAATGAAGTCTTCATCCCATACACGAGGAAGAACTATTTTTAGCACAGTTACAATCGACTTGAGCCATCATCTATGGCTATACACAATCGCCCCATAACTCATTTAGGCCAACACGTTTGGCACTTTAACTATGACTTAATCAACTTAAAATAAGATCCATATAATGCCATAACTCATAAAGACTTGAAACCTCATACCCAAATGACTGATCGATAGTGTTAAAGCATCTCCGTGGCTTCCAACCCGAGCTACTAAAGTTAACCTATAAGAGATAGGAAAGGAAGAGGAGTCAGCAATAATGCTTAGTAAGTTTATATGCAAATAATAAACTATTGATATTCATTGATTTTACTCAACCATAAAGGTATTATAACGAGGTCTACATCTAAGCTCATGGTTATTCATTTAATCATTAGTATGCTTACTCGTCTTATCTCTTACCACATTCCAACCATATCACAAGCTAATTGCTCATGTTATTAACATATATCCCTGCACTTATCGCTACATAATCACTTGAAACAACACATCACAACTTCTCAATAAGCCATTCATAATAATACCAATCACTCGGTGGTTTTGCACTTAGCCTACCATCAAACTCTAATAGGGTGGTATCGTACATAGCCTACCAAATATTTATAAGGTGGTAACGAACAAAGCCCACTATTTAATAATTTATAAGGTGGTAATGCACATAGCCCACCATTTAATAATTTATAAGATGGTAACGCCCATAGCCCACCATTTCATACTAAGCACGATGGTATCGCACATAGCCCATCACAAACAATTTATAAGGTGGTATCGCACATAGCCCACCATTATTACACATTCACGGATATTTATCCACATACATTTCCCAAATTCAAATGTTCATTCAGGAACATCCTCTCTCACTATCATTCTTAAATAGATTTCTACAATAATCATTTGCATTAACGAGATGCACTTATAAATATAACATATGCAATCGGGATGCATCATATATATACATAACTCTCCATGGGTTCATCATATACCGAATTCACTTCAATTGAATTCTTACATATACTTGTACCTCTCATGGTACAACCACATACTTTCTCATTTTCAACATACCTATTGAATCATTCAAAATGCTAAATAACACTCTTGAATCTCATACACATAATACCATATTGATCTCATACCCCTGATAGGGTCTTACATGAAATATCATATCGATGCCATGTCCTTGACATGGTCTTATATGAATCCTCACATCGAGGCCATATTCCAATATGGTCTTACACAGGACCTTAATTATAATCATATCATGCTATTTGCATTCCCACTAGTCTTAGATTGAATTAAGACTTTCATTTCTTGACATGCCGTCAAAACATATTTAACGTATACATGGAGGCAATAAACAATTCATGCAACATCGAAATATTGAATACTTCACTTAGATTTGCATAATTTAGCACATGAACTTACCTCGATATCAAAAAGGGTAGAAAGGGACCTATTTTCCCACATTTCAATTTTCTCTCGTTCTAAATCCAAATTTCATTTTATTTGATCTAGAACAATAAAATTTACTCATTCAATCACTTTATAAATCATAATATATCATAATCTATACTTAGGCAAAAATGACTATTTTACCATTACACTTTGGCAAATTACGATTTTACCCCTAGGCTCGTAAATCACTTTTCATCACATTTTCTTATTAAACAAGCCTAGATGAACATTTAATACTCTTACAACTACTCACAAATCCAACTATTTCATGCATTAATGAACAAACTACAATATTTACTTTTTAGTCCCAATTAGGTGTTTTCATAACAACACCTCACAAAAGTTGTTTCTCATCTCCCCAACATTCATTTTCTTCCATAAAAACTCAGCTAACAACATAGGATCTCTCATGGAAAGTCCCTAGACTTTCAACCATATTGCAAATTAGTCCCTTCATTAGCTAGCTTAAGCTTTGGGGATTCCAAAAGTATAATTTTTATCAAGAAAAGTCACCAAAATCACTTACTTGAGAGGAGAAAAGTTTTCTGAAATTTTGAGCTCTCCAACCCTTGTTTGTTGCCAATTTTCGGTGGTGATGAAGAGAAGAAAAGATGATACCTTTCTTTTCTTTATTCTTCTCTTATTTAATTCATTCATCACCTAACACACCAAAACATTGACTAATTTAATTATCTTGTCCCCTATGGCCAGCCATCACTTCCCCCAATGGCCTATTTGCACTTTAAATACCTCTAATTAATATTCTATAGCTATTTGGCACCTCTAGCAAATAAAATAGAACTTTTACACTTTATGTAATTTAGTCCTTTTTCGCGATTAAACATGAAATCTCTAAAATTAAAGCACCAAAATTTTTATACATCTTTATAAACATGTTATAACACATAAAATAACATGAAAATAAATTTTCTCCATCCCCGAATTAGTGATCCCGAGACCACTGTTCCAATTAGCCCCTAATTCGGGTTGTTACATGTTCATCTTTTGTTTGATGACCGAAAAACCAAGAAAATAAAAGGAAATAAGAACACTTAAGTTTTTTTCTAATTCTTAGTTTGATTCAAGGTATGTTTTGCTTTATTTTTTGATAATTTCTACGTTTTTGTAATCGTTGCTTTGTATACTTCAAAACTCATGCTTCAATTTTGTGAATTGATGAATATTTTGAAATGTGCCATTGATGAAAACATGAGTTTTGTGATGTTTTATGGTGAAATATGAAAGATATGTGTTTGATTAACATAGTTTATCTTTGAGTTTTTGATGAATTTGAGTATTTTGGACTTAATTGAGAAAATAGTATTTTGAGGGACTAAATTGTGAAATAAATGAAATGTATGGACTTGTGTGAGATACATGAACATTTGGCTAAGCATGGGTATATAGTGATTTTGTGTATTTTGTGATTTTTTTGAAATAAGGACTAAAATGTAAAAATGTGAAAATATGAGGGCTAATTTGTAAATTACCCTAAATGTGTGTTTTTGGATTGAATTGAATGATTCAGTGAATAAATGGATTAAATTTGAATATGTATAGATCAAGAACCAAAGAAAAAAATTTAGATCGCGGAAAGTCAAAAGTGGTCGAATAACCAAATCCGATCGTTTATCTGAATTTGAGGTAAGTCGATATATAAATAGATGTATTTAAATTGATATATGTATGTTCATATGAAAAATTATGATGATGAATGTATATGAGATGATGAGTTCATGAAATTCGAGATAGTATCGACTTGTTGTCAACATTCAAAAAAGTCCCGTTTGAAACTAGGAATAGGTATGATTTCGTATGTCATGACATAGGGTTCTTATATTGAAATCATGTAAGACCTCGTCTGGGACGTTGGCATTGATTAAAGATTTTGTGTAAGACTATGTCTGGGACATTGGCATCGATATGAGATTTATATGTAAGACCATGTCTAGGACATTGACATCATATTGATTCGTGTAAGACCTTGTCTGGGATAGTGGCATCGATATTTGGTTACATGTAAGACCACGTTTGGGATCCTAGCATTGTACGACTAATCCGAGAATTTTGAGTATCCTATTAGATTCTAAACGGTTTAACGGGCAAGTCCGAGAGATGAATGTCTATGTGAAATGCATATTGAATCAGGTACGTTTGATATGTACTCCATGTATGTGTATGGAAGGTAAGTATTCTATGAACTTACCTAGATGGGATATGTGCAAGGAATAGATGAATTTAAGTATGGTATATGAAAGATTATGCTATGATCTAATGAAGCATATGGTGATATGCATGTTGGTAAGCAAATGGCTAGTCCAATGAGCTAAGGAGAATTATGAATGTTCAAATGAGATATTAGTAATCTTGTATTTGATATGATAATGTGAATTATGTGTCAAGTTTATTTGTATATGGCTTACTAAGCTTTTGAAAGCTTACTTTGTGTGTGTTTATTCTATTTTATAGATCGTTAAAGCTATGAGAGGCTCGGGGACTGTCGAGGATCATCACCACACTATCAAACTCAGCTTTGGTACTTTTGAATGTGTATATAGCTAAATATGACATGTATAGGCTAGTTGTTTTGGAGTATGTTTGAGACATGTATATATAGCCATGTGATATGGCTAGAGAAGTGATTGTGTTTTGTATGTGATATTATGCTGTATGATGTTGGTTTTGGTTTGATCTCATGTTTATGAAATGGTCAAGATTATGGGAAGCATTTTGATGCAATATGAGTATATATGCTTGATCAATGAAATGGTTGTATAAATGGTAAGATGTGGATGTATCATGCTTGGTTTTACATGTGATTTAGTTGGACTATTTAGCATATAAGTGGTATGCTTAGAAATGAAATTGAATGAGATGATATATTGATGATTTGACATGATTTTGGTTGACTATTATGTATGGGATAATGCTTGTTTGAGCTTGTAGGGATGACCCAGGTGTGGGTGGCATTTTGTGTAACAACCTGAAATTGGGCCTAGTAGAATTGGGCCCAATAGGCCTTGAGAATGGGAACGTTTAAAATTTTTGGGTTGCATGTAGCACCTAGAATGTTATGGTAAGGTATTAATAGGCTTGAGCATTGAGTGTAATGTTATGTTTAATATGTTAAATTGAGATTGTAAAGGTTGGCCTGACTTTTTGATTAAATATTTGGATTAGGGTTAAAGTTAGTGTTCTGGATAAGTTAAAGTGAAATAATGGGCTTTAAGAAAATGGGTTAGGTGGCTAATAAATAGTGTTAGCTTATAATTTAAGAAGATGATTAATTAAGTGACAATTTGGGCTTGTGGCCCAGAAGGGAATGATGCCTAAGAAAGGAGGGGAGTTGGCGTCAAAAGGCAAGGGGGAGAGGCCCAATTTGTGGCCACTTGAAGCCCAAGTTATGGGTCAAATTCAGCACATAGAATGGGAAGGGGGTGGACAGCAATTAGGCTACCTTTTAGTAGTTATTTCTTTTATTTAAGTGTTAAAAAGCTGATAATTAATAAGGAGGAGTTGAATTTAAGGTGGGCTCTCTTAAAGGTAAGATAAGGATTGAGTTATCGATGAGATGAAGGCTATCGGAGAGGGAGAGTTGGCGAAATTCCAACTCTGTGTGTGGGTATGCCAAAATTTCTCAATAAATAGGAGTAGTATTCTTCAATTTCGATATTCGAAACCCTATTCTTCTCCCATTCTCTCGCCAAAATTTCCAAGCCTTCTCTACGCTTTTCTTTTCTTTTTCTAAGAGTCAATTCCTTTGTTCATACCTCATCTCCGTGGCCAATCTACAAGTGAGATCTCTATTTTCCCGAAGGTGCACTGTAAGCCGTATACTACCTAGTAATCCGGTGAGTTTTGGGATTTTTCCTTTTCTGTGATTCCTTTGTTTTGATAAACTTCTAATCTAAATCATTTTTTCCAAGGCCCTATCGATTATACTCTTTACTCCTAGAAGCCAAAACTATCCCATTAAAGTCGATTTGGTGGAAAATCAAAGGTAAGAAGTGGTAAGTGTGGCTGAATGGTCTTCCATGATTTTCTGTGCTTTGGCCGAATACCATGTAGGGTTAGGTTGAATATGTGTAATGATTGGTTTGACATTTGGTTGATGGTCGAATGTAGGAAGGTTGGTGGTGACAATTTCTAAAGGATATTCGGGATTCGGCTAACTAGGTAAGTGTTGTTTTAAAGGTTACATTTAACTAATGAGTTAGATCTCATCGTTATTTGGTTTAGTGATTAAGGGATTGATATGGACTCAACTAACGATCAAGCGAGAAAGGTTGGATCAGAAAAGCTGTCGCCCAAATTCAAGAAGCAATTTGTTTGATGAGTGCAAGATTATTAGCAGGGTGTGGGCCAAAATCAAAGTCGATCGTTGGCCAATAATAGTTGTTTCAAGTGATAGCAACAGAGACATAGCAAAAGCCTTAGTACGCAAATCAGGTGTGTAACACTTCCCCACCATCTAGATCTGATTAATAATAAATGTATATATATATATGTATATGTGTTCACAAGATTTATATGTTACATTAAAAGTCGAAATCTCAGATTTAAACTACCGACCCTCAGGTTAGTAGATAATCTGACTATATGTTACAAGTAATACATGTTTTAAATTATTGTGCATGTTGCATGGGTTGGGTGATGAAAGGAGGAAGTTATATGTACATGTATACGAGTAACGATTTTTACCGTGAATTATCAGAAGCGGCTAATACTGTGAAACGATTATACGAAGCTTGCCATTATATGTTATACGGGCTTCGGCCATATATGTTGATGAGTAGCATGGCTGCCATCTTGGAGAGTAGCGGTGTGGGTTGATTGTAGAAATCCCCAATGGTGTGTTGGTTGGTACGGGGGCGTGTAGCAGATGGAAACCTAGGCAAATGGGTTGGCCTTACATATTATATGTTACATTGTAAATGCATTTATTATTATGATTAATGAGGCCCATATCTAGTGGTGCATGAGGGTTGTACACTGAGTCTCGCGACTCACCCCCTTTAAACTAACCTTTCAGGTGATGATTAGTGCATCGGACCGGGCCAGAGTGGAGCGCAAGGTGGCCATGCAAAAGAAGGTGGATCCAACGACAAGTTCCCCATATTAGTTTTTTTTAAAAGTAATTTTATATTATAGGCTTAAACTACGTTGTAATAAGGCCATGGGCCATTAGTTTATATTTTTGCTTTATTATGGGCCTTTATTATTTATTTTCGTTTTAATTTCTTTCAAGGACATGTAAACCAGTTTTGGGCTTTTGCTTATTACGACATTTTTTTTATGTAATTCCTCTTTGGGCTTTTTGTCGACATGATGGGTTTTCATTAAATTTTTCTTAGTGACATACCAGATCCGATAGTAGTGTTTGGGCTGAGTTTGGGGTGTTACAAATTGGTATCAGAGCCCGATTCAAAACTCAGCTTTGGGATTTTGGGCCCAAAAGATTTTCTAAAAATGGGTTTTTAAAACATGGATTTTTATTAGTCAATGTCTATTAGTTCAGCATGGCACCTGCGTCTCCGTCCAAGTTTGCCAGGTAAGTACTCTAAACCATTGTGTGATATAAATGTGGGCTTCATGGGCTTATGGGACGTAGACTATTTAGGTTAGAACTTGGTGGACTCTAGGTTTAGACAAACAACTTTTCTAATCCATAAGACTTAACCTTAATAAACAAAATCTGTAAACAAGTCACGAGATTAAAGTGTGGTAACAAGTATATGCATGTCTAGGAGTAGATCCGGAAGAGCTTGGTATTTAAGCAGTCCGAGTGACTCACCTCCTCTTCGCAGGAATCTCACCTGGTGCATAGTGATTGTTCACTTTAGCCATGACAGGGTGTGGCAATAGGCATATGCATGTCTAGGAGTGGATTCAGGGAAAGCTTGGTACTTAAGCGGTCCTAGTGACTCACCTCCTTTCCACTAGAATCCTACCTGGTGCATAGTGACTATTCACCCTAGTTACGAGTACGTGTTGACAGGCCAAAACTACAATTGAAACCCGAAAGGGACCAGCTACTTGTTTTTCTCACAAAATTTTTAGAATATCTTTACTTTGAAAAAAAAATACCTATGATTTGCGAATATACCTCGATTTACAAAGTCAACAGAATCTTTCCATAGAAAACAAAAACAACAACAACAACATCAAAATATTATTAAATTGTAAAATTACCAAATTACCCCCAAGTTATAAATGATCAAAATACCCCTGATGGGCAAAATTATTGAAACACCCCCATATTTTCAAAATTTTTGAAATAACCCCAAATTTTATAAATTATTGAAATACCCTCAATTTAAAAAAATTTATCGAAATACCCCCAATTTGTGAAATTACCAAAATGTCCTCGAATTGGAAAATTACCAAAATACCCTTATTTCGCCAAATCACCCGAAACCTTATTTTGGAAAATTACAAAAATACCCCTGTAGGATAAAATTACGAAAATCCCCTAGGTAGTGAAATGACGAAAATACCCTTAGGTAATGAATGTTACTTGTATGAACGTTGTGTGTGCATAATTCATAGAATAAAAGACTGAAAACTGTAGATAGGTTCGAATTCGAAAGAATCACTTTTAAACTATGTTTCATAAAATTGTTCGGGGATAATTAGTGGAAACAATTAATGACTCATAAAATTTTAAATCAGATAAACGCGAACTAGAAGAATGAGTACTAGAGGTCGAGGACGTCCGCCACGTGGATGCGGTAGAGGTGGGATGATCGTATCAGAACCCATAGGATCGGGTCATGGGTCCAGAAGTGAAATACTGGTTCCACCAGCTGCTGAGGTGGAATTTTAGGACCAGATAGATGAAGAGGACGTGGTGTCTCAGGCTGTACTAAGGGTTTTGGAAAGAGTGGCCGAGGCTGGTATGAGCAGAGGAGCCCAAAATCTGTGCCTGAAAGGTTGAGGAGAAATGGGGCTGAAGTATTTAGGGGAGTCTCTAGTGTATCCCCGAGTTCCGCTAAATATTGGTTGGAGGCAGTGGAACGTATAATGGGTGACTTAGACTTCACGGTGGAGGAGAAGCTGAAGGGGGTCGTGTCTCTTCTTCGAGATGAGGCCTACCAATGGTGGCTCACGGTGAAAGAGGGTATGACCACGGACCTGATTGATTGGGATTTCTTTAAGGAGTCATTCCGGAAAAGTACAATGGGGCTAGTTATATGGATGCTCAAAGGAAAGCATTCCTGAATTTGGTGCAGGGGAGTAAGTCTGTGGCGGAATATGAGGCTGAGTTTCTACGCCTGAGCCGTTACGCTTGAGGAATGGTAGCAATAGAGTACGAACGATGCGTTCGATTTGAGGATGGCCTACGGAATGAGTTAAGGATTCTAATTGAACCACAGCGAGAGAGAATTTTCGCGGTTTTGGTGGATAAGATCAAAATAGCAGAGAAAGTGAAACGGGTTGAGAGAGAAGAAAGGGATAAGGATCGGAGTGAGAATAAGAGAAGTTTTAGGCTATCGGGAGCATCTAAGAATTTTCACAAGAGGCTAGGACTAATGGGCCAACTCGTGCTCCATCGGGCCAGAGTCAAGCATGTTCAATATGTGGGAGAACCCATTATGGGGAGTACAGGGTAAAAATCGGTGGATGTTTTAGGTGTGGATCCACAGAACATTTGATGAGGGACTGTCCTCAGAGGGATCGTGGGTAGCCAACGGGCCGAAGTTTTGATCAGGCTAGGAGAGGTGGTCAGCCTGGATTAAGGGGTCGTGGTCAAGCCAGAGGTGGCAATGGAGCAAGAGGTGGTCGTGAAGCACCAGGTGGTGGTGCAGGTTATGTTGAGGCAAGGCAGCCAGCTTTGGTCTATGTAGCACACTGTCAAGGGGACGGAGACACTCCAAATGTATATAATGGTGCGTATCCTACTATAATATACTAAGTGTTTATTTTGGCTTTGGAATTAGAATGCGCAGCGGAAGCATAGTGATGAGACTAGGGTAGTACGATTACTAGTTAGTCAAAAATTTCAAGGATGAAATTTCTTTAAGGGGGTAGATTTGTAACAACCTAAAATTGGGCCTAGTAGAATTGGGCCTAATAGGCCTTGAGAATGGGAACGTTTAAAATTTTTGGGTTGCATGTAGCACCTAGAATGTTATAGTAAGGTATTAATAGGCTTGAGCATTGAGTGTAATGTTATGTTTAATATGTTAAATTGAGATTGTAAAGGTTAATGACTTTTTGATTAAATATTTGGATTAGGGTTAAAGTTAGTGTTCGGACAATTTAAAGTGAAATAGTGGGCTTTAAGAAAATGGGTTAGGTGGCTAATAAATGGTGTTAGCTTATAATTTAAGAAGATAATTACTTAAGTGACAAATTGGGCTTGTGGCCCAGAAAGGAATAATGCCTAAGAAAGGAGGGGGTTGGCGTCAAAAGGCAAGGGGGAGAGGCCCAATTTGTGGCCACCTGAAGCCCAAGTTATGGGTCAAATTTAACACCTAGAATGGGAAGGGGGTGGACGGCAATTAGGCTACCTTTTAGGAGTTATTTCTTTTATTTTATGTGTTAAAAAGCTGATAATTAATAAGGAGGAGTTGGATTTATGGTGGGCTCTCTTAAAGGTAAGATAAGGATTGAGTTATCAGATGAGATGAAGGCTATCGAGAGGGGAGAGTTGGCCAAAATTCCAACTCTGTGTGTGTGGGTATGTCAAAATTTCTAAATAAATAGGGAGTAGTATTCTTCAATTTCGATATTCTGAAACCCTATTCTTCTCTCATTCTCTGCCGAAATTTCCAAGCCTTCTCTACAGTTTCTCTTTTTCTTTTTCTAAGAGCCGAATTCCTTTGTTCATACCCTCATCTCCCATAGCCGAATCTACAAGTGAGATCTCTGTTTTCCCGAAGGTGCATTGTAAGCCGTATACTCCCTAGTAATCCGGTAAGTTTTGGGATTTTTCCTTTTTTGTGATTCCTTTGTTTTGATCAACTTCTAATCTAAATCATTGTTTCCAAGGCCCTGTCGATTATACTCTTTACTCCTAGAAGCCGAAACTATCCCATTAAAGTCGATTTGATGGAAAATCAAAGGTAAGAAGTGGTAAGTGTGGTCGAATGGTCTTCCATGATTTTCTGTGCTTTGGCCGAATACCATGTGGGGTTAGGTTGAATATGTGTAATGATTGGTTTGACATTTAGTTGATGGCCGAATGTAGGAAGGTTGGTGGTGACAATTTCTAAAGGATATTCGGGATTCAGCTAACTAGGTAAGTGTTGTTTTAAAGGTTACATTAAACTAATGAGTTGGATCTCATCGTTATTTGGTTTAGTGATTAAGGGATTGATATGCTCTCAACTAACAGTCAAGTAGAGAAGGTTGTATCTGTAAAATCGACACCCAAATTCAAGAAGCGATCTGTTTCAGTAGTGCGAGATTGGCCAACGGGGTGTGGGCCAAAATCAAAGTCAGATCGTGGGCCAATAATAGTTGTTTCAAGTGATAGTAGCGTAGACATAGCAAAAGCCTTAGTAGGCAAATCAGGTGTGTAACACTTCCCCACCATCTAGATCTGATCAATAATAAATGTATATATATGTATATGTGTTCACAAGATTTATATGTTACATTAAAAGCCGAAATCTCAGATTTAAACGATGGACCCTCAGGTTAGTAGATAATCTGACTATATGTTACAAGTAAACTATTGTACATGTTTTAAATTATTGTGCATGTTGCATGGGTTGGGTGATGAAAGGATAAAGTTATATGTTCATGTATATGAGTAACAATTTTTATCGTGAATTACTGTAGCTGCTAATGTCTTGAACAGTTATACGAGCTTCGGCCATTATTTGTTATACGGGCTTCGACCATATATGTTGATAAGCAGCATGACTGCCATCTTGGAGAGTAGCGGTGTGGGTTGATTGTAGAAATCCCCAATGGTGTGTTGGTTGGTGCGAGGCGTGTAGCGGATGGAAACCTAGGCAAATGGGTTGGGCCTTGCATATTATATGTTACATTGTAAATGCATTTATTATTATGATTAATGAGGCCCATATCTAGTGGTGCATGAGGGTTGCACACTGAGTCTCGCGACTTACCCCCTTTAAACTAACCTTTCAGGTGACGATTAATGCATCGGACCGGTCCGGAGTGGAACGCAAGGTGGCCATGCATAAGAAAGTGGATCCGGAGACAAGTTCCCCATATTAATTTTTTTTAAAAGTAATTTTATATTATGGGCTTAAACTACGTTGTAATAAGGCCATGGGCCATTAGTTTATATTTTTGCTTTATTATGGGCCTTTATTATTTATTTTCGTTTTAATTTCTTTCAAGGACATGTAAACCAGTTTTGGGCTTTTGCTTATTAAGACATTTTTTTTATGTAATTCCTATTTGGGCTTTTTGTCGACATGATGGGTTTTCATAAAATTTTTCTTAGTGACATACCAAATCCGATAGTAGTGTTTGGGCCGAGTTTGGGGTGTTACAAATTGGTATTAGAGCCCAGTTCAAAACTCAGCTTTGGGATTTTAGCCCAAAAGATTTTCTAAAAATGGGTTTTTAAAACATGGATTTTTATTAGTCAATGTCTATTAGTTCAGCATGGCACCTGCGTCTCCGTCCAAGTTCGCCAGGTAAGTACTCTAAACAATTGTATGATATAAATGTGGGCTTAATGGGCTTATGGGACGTAGACTATTTAGGTTAGAACTTGGTGGACTCTAGGTTTAGACAAACAACTTTTCTAATCCATAAGACTTAACCTTAATAAACAAAACCTGTAAACAAGTCATGAGACTAAAGTGTGGTAACAAGCATATGCAAGTCTAGGAGTAGATTCGGAAGAGCTTGGTATTTAAGCAGTCCGAGTGACTCACCTCCTCTTCGCAAGAATCTCACCTGGTGCATAGTGATTGTTCACTTTAGCCATGACAGGGTGTGGCAATAGACATATGCATGTCTAGGGGTGTATTCAGGGAAAGCTTGGTACTTAAGCAGTCCTAGTGACTCACCTCCTTTCCACTAGAATCCTACCTGGTGCATAGTGACTATTCACCTTAGTTACGAGTACGTGTTGACAGGCCAAAACTACAATTGAAACCCGAAAGGGACCAGCCACATGTTTTTCTCACAAAATTTTTAGAATATCTTTACTTTGAAAAAAAAATACCTATGATTTGCGAATATATCTCGATTTACAAAGTCAACAGAATCTTTCCATAGAAAACAAAAACAACAACAACAACATCAAAATATTCTTGAATTGTAAAATTACCAAATTACCCCTAAGTTATAAATGACCAAAATACCCCTAATGGGCAAAATTACTAAACACCCCTAAATTTTCAAAATTTTTGAAATAACCCCAAATTTTATAAATTATCGAAATACCCTCGGATTTGCAAAAAAAATTTATCGAAATACCCCAGATTTGTAAAATTACCAAAATACCCTCGAGTTGGAAAATTACCAAAATACCCTTATTTTGCCAAATCACCCGAAACCATATTTTGGAAAATTACAAAAATACCCCTGTAGGATAAAATTACGAAAATACCCCTGGGTAGTGAAATGACGAAAATACCCTTAGGTAATGAATGTTACTTGTATGAATGTTGTGTGTGCATAATTCCTAGAATAGAAGACTAAAAACTGTAGATAGGTTCGAATTCGAAAGAATCACTTTTAAACTATGTTTCATAAAACTGTTCGGGGATAATTATTGGAAACAATTAATGACTCATAAAATTTTAAATCAGAAAAAAACGCGAACTAGAAGAATGAGTACCAGAGGTCGAGGACGTCCGCGACGTGGATGCGGTAGAGGTGGGATGATCGTATCAAAACCCATAGGATCGGGTCATGGGTCTGAAAGTGAAATACCGGTTCCACCAGCTACTGAGGTGGAATTTTAGGACCAGACAGGTGGAGAGGACGTGGTGTCTCAGGCCGTACTAAGGGTTTTGAAAAGAGTGGCCGAGGCTGGTATGGGCAGAGGAGCCCGAAAATCTGTGCCTGAAAGGTTGAGGAGCAATGGGCCCGAAGTATTTAGGGGAGTCTCTAGTGTATCCCTGAGTTTCGCTGAATATTGGTTGGAGGTAGTGGAACGTATAATGGGTGACTTAGACTTCACGGTGGAGGAAAAGCTGAAGGGGGTCGTGTCTCTTCTTTGAGACGAGGCCTACCAATGGTGGCTCACGGTGAAAGAGGGTACGACCATGGACCTGATTGATTGGGATTTCTTTAAGAAGTCATTCCGAGGAAAGTACATTGGGGCTAGTTATATGGATGCTCAAAGGAAAGCATTCCTGAATTTGGTGCAGGGGAGTAAGTCTGTGGCGGAATATGAGGTTGAGTTTCTACGCCTGAGCCGTTACGCTCGAGGAATGGTAGCAACGGAGTACGAACGATGCGTTCGATTCGAGGATGGCCTACGGAATGAGTTAAGGATTCTGATTGCACCACAGCAAGAGAGAATTTTCGCGATTTTGGTGGATGAGATCAAAATAGCAGAAAAAGTGAAACGGGCTGAGAGAGAAGAAAGGGATAAGGATCGGGGTGAGAATAAGAGAAGTTTTGGGCCATCGGGAGCATCTAAGAATTTTCAAAAGAGGCCTAGGATTGATGGGCCAGCTTGTGCTCCATCGGGCCAGAGTTAAGCATGTTCAATATGTGGGAGAACCCATTATGGGGAGTACAGGGTAAAAACCGGTGGATATTTTAGGTGTGGATCCACAGAACATTTGATGAGGGACTGTCCTCAGAGGGATCGTGGGTAGCCAACCGGCCAAAGTTCTGATCAGGCTAGGAGAGGTGGTCAGCCTGGATTAAGGGGTCGTGGTCAAGCCAGAGGTGGCAATGGCGTAAGAGGTGGTCATGAGGCACCAGGTGGAGGTGCAGGTTATGTTGAGGCAAGGCAGCCAGCTTTGTTTTATGCAACACACCGTCAAGGGGACAGAGACACTCCAAATGCAAATAATGGTGCGTATCCTACTATAATATACTAAGTGTTTATTTTGGCTTTGGAATTAGAATGCGCAGTGGAAGCATAGTGATGAGATTAGGGTAGTACAATTACTAGTTAGTCAAAAATTTTGAGGATGAAATTTCTTTAATGGGATAGATTCGTAACAACCTAAAATTGGGCCTAGTAGAATTGGGCCCAATAGGCCTTGAGAATGGGAACGTTTAAAATTTTTGGGTTGCATGTAGCACCTAGAATGTTATGGTAAGGTATTAATAGGCTTGAGCATTGAGTGTAATGTTATGTTTAATATGTTAAATTGAGATTGTAAAGGTTGGGCTGACTTTTTGATTAAATATTTGGATTAGGGTTAAAGTTAGTGTTATGGATAATTTAAAGTGAAATAGTGGGCTTTAAGAAAATGGGTTAGGTGGCTAATAAATGGTGTTAGCTTATAATTTAAGAAGATAATTACTTAAGTGACAATTTGGGCTTGTGGCCCAGAAAGGAATAATGCCTAAGAAAGGAGGGGGTTGGCGTCAAAAGGCAAGGGGGAGAGGCCCAATTTGTGGCCACCTGAAGCTCAAGTTATGGGTCAAATTTGACACCTAGAATGGGAAGGGGTGGACGGCAATTAGGCTACCTTTTAGGAGTTATTTCTTTTATTTTATGTGTTCAAAAGCTGATAATTAATAAGGAGGAGTTGGATTTAAGGTAGGCTCTCTTAAAGGTAAGATAAGGATTAAGTTATCAGATGAGATGAAGGTTATCAGAGAGGGGAGAGTTGGCCAAAATTCCAACTCTGTGTGTGTGGGTATGCCAAAATTTCTAAATAAATAGGGAGTAGTATTCTTCAATTTCAATATTCTGAAACCCTATTCTTCTCTCGTTCTCTGTCGAAATTTCCAAGCCTTCTCTACAGTTTCTCTTTTTCTTTTTCTAAGAGCCGAATTCCTTTGTTCATACCCTCATCTCCCATAGCCGAATCTACAAGTGAGATCTCTGTTTTCCCGAAGGTGCATTGTAAGCCGTATACTCCCTAGTAATTCGGTAAGTTTCGGGATTTTTCCTTTTTTGTGATTCCTTTGTTTTGATCAACTTCTAATCTAAATCATTGCTTCCAAGGCCCTGTCAATTATACTCTTTACTCCTAGAAGCTGAAACTATCCCATTAAAGTTGATTTTGTGGAAAATCAAAGGTAAGAAGTGGTAAGTGTGGTCGAATGGTCTTCCATGATTTTCTGTGCTTTGGCCGAATACCATGTAGGGTTAGGTTGAATATGTGTAATGATTGGTTTGACATTTAGTTGATGGCCGAATGTAGGAAGGTTGGTGGTGATAATTTCTAAAGGATATTCGGGATTCGGCTAACTAGGTAAGTGTTGTTTTAAAGGTTACATTTAACTAATGAGTTGGATCTCATCATTATTTGGTTTAGTGATTAAGGGATTGATATGGACTCAACTAACAGTCAAGCAGAGAAGGTTGGATCTGTAAAATCGTAGCCCAAATTCAAGAAGCGTTCTGTTTCGTTAGTGCGAGATTGGCCAAAGGGGTGTGGGCCAAAATCAAAGTTAAATCGTGGACCAATAATAGTTGTTTCAAGTGATAGTAGCGTAGACATAGCAAAAGCCTTAGTACGCAAATTAGGTGTGTAACACTTCCCAACCATCTAGATATGATTAATAATAAATGTATATATATGTATATGTGTTCACAAGATTTATATGTTACATTAAAAGCCAAAATCTCAGATTTAAACGTCGGACCCTCAGGTTAGTAGATAATCTGACTATATGTTACAAGTAAACTATTTTACATGTTTTAAATTATTGTGCATGTTGCATGGGTTGGGTGATGAAAGGAGAAAGTTATATGTATATGTATATGAGTAACGATTTTTACCGAGAATTACTGTAGCTGCTAATGCCGTGAACAGTTATACGAGCTTTGGCCATTATATGTTATACGGGCTTCGACCATATATGTTGATGAGCGACATGACTGCCATCTTGGAGAGTAGCGGTGTGGGTTAATTGTAGAAATCCCCAATGGTGTGTTGGTTGGTACGGGGGCGAGTAGCGGATAGAAACCTAGGCAAATGGGTTGGGCCTTGCATATTATATGTTACATTGTAAATGCATTTATTATTATGATTAATGAGGCCCATATCTAGTGGTGCATGAAGGTTGCACACTGAGTCTCGCGACTTACCCCCTTTAAACTAGCCTTTCAGGTGACGATTAGTGCATCGGACCGGGCCGAAGTGGAACGCAAGGTGGCCATGCATAAGAAGGTGGATCCGACGACAAGTTCCCCATATTAGTTTTTTTTAAAAGTAATTTTATATTATGGGCTTAAACTACGTTGTAATAAGGCCATGGGCCATTAGTTAATATTTTTGCTTTATTATGGGCCTTTATTATTTATTTTCGTTTTAATTTATTTCAAGGACATGTAAACCAGTTTTGGACTTTTGCTTATTAAGACATTTTTTTATGTAATTCCTATTTGGGCTTTTTGTCGGTATGATAGGATTTCATAAAATTTTTCTTAGTGACATACCAAATCCAGTAGTAGTGTTTGGGCTGGGTTTGGGGTGTTACATTTTGGCCTTGGAAATAGCCCATAATTGCCCACACGGTTGAGCACACGGGCGTATGGCTCAATCGTGTCTCTCGTGGTTGTAATTCAAAACAAGTCAGCAGCGACCATGAGCTAGCCACACGTGCGTGTGACAGACCATGTGGTGCAAGTCAGTAGCAACCATGGGTAAGGCACACAGATGTGTCCATGGCCATGTGGACAAGTCAAGATGTATGCCCTATTTTATGCGGCTTAGACACACTGCAAGAAACTGAGGTCAGGGGAGGCACACGCTTGCCCATTCTGGACGTGTGACCTCTGTAACTTAGAAATTTTTTTAAAATTTTGATAATTTTTGTATGTGTTCGGTTTACTCCCAACCCTATTTTAAAGCATGTTTGAGGTCTCGTTGATCTATTTAAGGGACACTTTGTTCTAACTAGTTGAATTACATTATGAAATGTCTGTAAAAGATTTTGTTTGTCTTGTAATGCCTCTTAACCCTAATCTAGTAATGGATACAGGTTAGAGGTGTTACATTTGATTCGTATCAGAGCTACAGTTTTGTCGATTCTCGGACTAACGTAGCGTGTAAGTGTCTAGCTATACATGCCATATATTTGAACTATGATAGTGTGATGAATCCTGGCATGTAAAATGTGTTTATTGTATACTAATGGATCCTGAAAGAGCCATAGCTGATGATGTTGAAAGCAATGCACCTGCTCCTGCTGAAGGGACAACACCATCTGATTTGAGACTGACTTCGAGTGGTCAAGAGGGAGAAGCTAAACAAGCTTTCTTCCAAATGATGAGTGAGTGGTTCATTCAGTTCGTAAGAAATAATCCGACTATTTTACAACCTTTGCCCCAATTCAATCCTCCTCATACTTCTGATATACCTTCGGTTATGAACTTGAATCTATTAAGTAAGCCTCTGGTCGACAAAATTTACAAGTATGGGGCTGAAGAGTTCAGTGCCACTAGTGATGACGATGCTGAGAGAGCCGAGTTTTGGTTAGAAAACACAATTCGAGTATTTGATGAGATGTTGCTGAGTCCTGAAGAATGTATAAAGTATGTTGTTTCTTTATTACGAGACGCAGCCTATCAGTGGTGAAAGACTTTGATCTCTGTGGTTCTAAAGGAATGAGTTACTTGGGATTTCTTCCAGTCTGATTTTTGAAAGAAATATATCAGTGAAAGATTCATTGATCAGGAACGAAATGAATTCTTGGAATTGAAATAGGTCGTATGTCAGTCACTGAATATGTACGAGAGTTCGTAAGACTAAGTCAGTATGCTTGAGATTATGTATCGACCGAAGCAATAATGTGCAAAAGATTTGAAGAAGACCTTAATGAAGATATTCATTTGCTAGTTGGGATCCTGGAGATAAAAGAGTTTGTTGTGCTTGTTGATCGGGCATGTAAAGTTGAGGCACTCGGGAAAGATAAAATAAAGGCTGAGTCTGAAGCCAGAGATATTAGAAAGAGATTTTCGAGCAAATCATTTTATTTTACTTCAAAGAAATTTAGAGATGAACATAGCCGTTCCAGGGAAAACATGGGAAAATCGAATAGAGATCGAGCTAGATCTCAATCGAATACCAAAGCTCCAACAACTTCAATGGAAAGTGTTGGAAATGTCCAATCTGAATGACCTGAATGTAAGCATTGTGGTAAAAGACATTTGGGAAGTTGTAGATTGAATGATCGAGCTTGTTTCAGATGTGGATCGTTGGATCATTTCATCCGTGATTTCCCAGAGTTTATTGAGCAAGAGATTGTTAAGAATCTGAGATTCGAAAATGTTCCAGTGAGAGGTAGACCTTCCCGAAATGCAAGAAACGTCAGTGGTAATTAGAGAATTATGAAGGACACTGTTGCGAGATCTGAAGCTAGAGCGCCTGCCAGAGCGTATACCATTCGAGCTCATGAGAAAGCTTCATCTCCAGATGTTGTTACGAGTACATTTATTCTTTATGATACTTCTGTGACTACATTGATAGACCTGGTTCTACTCATTTGTATGTATGCATGAACTTAGTATCCAGTAAGACTTTGCCTATATAGTCTATTGAATTTGTTATTAGAGTATCGAACCCCTTAAGTAAAAGTGCCTTGGTTGACAAAGCATGCAAGAACTGTCCGTTGATGTTTCGAGATGTTTGATTCTGACTGATCTGATGCTATTGCCATTTGATGAGTTTGATATAATTTTGGGTATGGACTGGTTGACATTACATGATGCTATTTTAAATTGTAAAAGAAAGATTATTGATTTGAGATGCCAGAATAGTGAAATAGTTTGTATTGAGTCTAATGATTCGAATGGATTACCGGTTGTGATATTAGTGTTGAAAGCTCAGAGTTATGTGAAAAGGGGTTACAAAGCTTATTTTGCTTATGTAATTGACTCAAAAGTATCTAAAAAGAAAGTTGAATAAGTGCCAGTTGTTTGTGAGTTCCCTGATGTATTTCCTGAAGAACTACCGGGATTGCCTCCAATACGTGAAGTTGAATTTGGCATTGATCTGTTGCCTGGTACAACTCCTATTTTTATAGCTCTGTATAGAATGGCACCAACAAAATTGAAAGAGTTAAAGTCACGATTTCAAGAGTTAACTGATAAAGTGTTTGCAAGACCGAGTTTCTCACCTTAGGGTGCTCCCATTCTATTTGTGAAAAAGAAAGACGGCACGATAAGAATGTGCATTGATTATCGTCATTTGAATAAGGTGACTATAAATAATAAATATCCTCTGCCCAGAATTGATGATTTGTTTGATCGACTAAAAGGAGCCATTATGTTTCCAAAGATAGATATTAGATCGGGATACTACAAATTGTGAGTAAAAGATTCAGATATTTCAAAAACTGCTTTTAGAATGAGATGAAATTGAACATGCTGAACATTTGAGAATCGTGTTGTAAACTTTGCGAGAAAATCAATTGTATGCGAAATTCAGCAAATGTGAATTCTGGTTGCATGAAGTTAGTTTTCTGGGACATGTTGTATCGGCCTCCGGAATACGAGTTGATCCGAGTAAGATTTTGCTATTCTGGAATGGAAACCTTCGAATAATATACTTGAAGTTTGCAGTTTTTGGGACTTGTTGGTTATTATCGAAGGTTCGTAAAAGGCTTTTCGATGATAACTACTCCGTTGACTAAATTGCTTCAAAAAGATGTAAGGTATGAATGGTTTGATAAATGTCAGAAAAGCTTTGATCAGTTGAAAGCCCTTTTGACTAAAGCTCCAGTGTTGGTACAGCAAGAATCAGGCAAATAGTTTGTGATTTTTAGTGATGCTTCATTGAGTGGTCTAGGTTGTGTTTTGATGCAGGAAGGCAAAGTAATACCTTATGCCTCGAGACAACTAAAGCCGCATGAAAAGAACTATCCGACACACGGCCTTAAGCTAGCTGCGATTGTGTTCGCATTAAAGATTTGGCATCATTATCTTTTCAGTGAGAAATGTCACGTATTTTCAGATCATAAAAGTCTGAAATATCTGATGACCCAGAAAGATTTGAATCTGCGTCAGAGAAGATGGTTAGAGCTATTGAAAGACTACGAGCTTGTGATACATTATCACCCTGGTAAAGTAAATGTCATTGCCGATGCATTGATTTGGAAGTTGTTGTTTGCATTAGGTCTAATGAATGCTTATTTAGGCTGGTCTGATGATGGTTCAATTAATTCCTAAAACTCTTTTATATCTGAGTCATTAAGGAAATTTGGGCATGATAGTTTCGAAACCCTTTTTTTTTATAATCAAGTCAGTAAATATTATTATTTAATATTTACGAGTCTATTTTAGTTATATATTGAATTTGGTGCTTTAATTTATCAAAATAGATATTTAATAAAGGTACAAGGGCTAAATCGTAACAGTTAATCGCTATAGATTTTTAAGTTGTCAAGGGATCAATTAAGCAATTAGACCAATGCTTAGTTATGTTTGGTGGATGATGATGTTTCCATGCATATTAAAAGAGTTAAACATGATTAATAATAGATTAATTAAGGTTTAGACCAAGAGATATTAATATTTACAATTTTACCAAGCTATATAAGTTAATTTATGAGAAAAAAATCATCATCTTCCATCCATTTTCATCTCCATTATTGTCCAAGGGAGAAAAGAAGGGTTTTTTATTTTTTATTTTTCAAGCTTTATTCTTCAAATTGGTAAGTGATTTCAAGTCCATTTCTTGTAATTTTTATGTTTTTTAGATCACAGGATCTTGATTTAGCTAGCCTAGGGACTATTTTGTAAAACTATTAAAGTTCATAAAAGTTTCCATTGTTGAATCTTGAAGCTTTTGGTACTAAATTGAGAAATTTTGAGCTTGGATATGAAAAAAAAGACTAATTTGTAAAGTAAAAGTTGTTAATTTTTAACATAAGGACTAAAGTGTAAATATTTTAAAATTGAGATTGGTTTTGAAATCGAAGGTCAAATTTGAAAGTTATGAGAAATTTGATTTTAGGAACCAAATTGAATAAAGTGCAAAACTTGAAGGAATATCAAATAAATGAAGTTGAATTGATATATAGTTATAGGTTGTTAAATTATGTTTGGAATTGATAATTGCATTAAATTATTTGTAACGCCTTAAAATTTAAATTTTTGATTTCGTGTATGTATGACACACAATGTCTATATGCTTCAGTGGTTAGGCCTTGAATTGCTCGAGAGTGATTTGGCATCAAAACGATACCAAGTGTGTACTCGAAACACAGAAAATAGGGTTCGGTGAAAAGTTAAAATTGCTTGCTGTCGACAAATAAGAGAAATAAGAGAAAATGATGTGAAAAATTGTAGAGAAAGGAAATGAGGGTGTTAAAAACTAGGAAATCAACATTTTGTACTAAAACAATTTTGGACAACAGCAGTAGTTTAACTTTTAAAAATCATCACAAATAGTGTAAATTGAGTTAGAGGTTGAATAAAATATGAAATTAAATTTTATTGAGTCTAGTCTTTCATGGAAGAAATAATGTAAGAAATTGAATTGTAAATCATTAGTTATAATAAATTTTGTGAGACAAGGTCAGAATAATTTCGAGTTCCCCTGTTCTGACTTTGGAAAATCATCAAAAATTGTAAAAAAATAATTATGGGCTTAAATTTATTTTTTTAAATCTATAATAAGTCTATTTTCAAGAGAAATAAACAGAAACATCATCTAAATTCTGTACTAAGAGATAAATAATTTTTATTAATGAAAGGTTGAAGCTATCAAACAGCAGAATAGGGATAACTTTAAAGATTTTACTGTACTTATTTGATAAACTATAAATTCTAAAAATTTTATGGTAGAAGGGTATTTAAGTCTAGTTTCAAAAATATCAAGCTGATGTTAATTTGTAATTTTTTAGCTCAAGATATAAATAATTTAGTGATAATGACTCAAGTAGACAACTTTGAATGAACATATAAGTAAATAGTAAAAACATATATGAGTATTGAGCTAGCATGGGTTACATTAAAAATGGATCACACGGCTAATGCCAATTTGGGTCGAGTGGGCCCACACGGGCAGATCACATGGGCGTGTGGGCTCATTTTTACCGAAATGTTTTTAAGATTGCACGGGTCGCCCAAATCGACTGTGAAACTACTGTAGGGTCGGTAAGTGCTACTTAGACCTCTAAATGTGTGAAATTGACTGAATGATATCTGTACTAGGCATGTTAATATCTAAACTGAATATATGTACTGAAATTGCATAATAGCATGTCATCCATTGTATGTTGCATTGCATTGGGTTGGAGGTTGTTATTCGGAGAAGTGTACTGAAACGCTTTAAGCCTAATTTATTGGCAGCTTAGCTGCAAACAACTGTATTGTGCCGCATTCGGTACTACTTGGAGTGTAGGGATGGGTAGGTTGATTATATCCCATATGGAGTGTAGGGTTGGACGAAGATGGTGTGTAGAGGATGGCTAGGTAGGATTTTGCTAGTGCATAACGATTACTGCTACTGATACTGTGATGGGCTAAGGCCCTACTGTATTTTTGACATTGTACTAGGATGGGCTAAGGCCCAAACTATCAATGATATTGAAAGGGTTTAGGCCCAAGATTGTTCAACTGTGCATTATGAATACTATTTTTTTGTTTGTTTCTGCAGGATAACACACTGAGTTTACGTAAACTCATCCTTTTTGTTTAATGTGAATAGGTAATCCCCAAACTTAGACAGATCGGTGCGACGGGGACTTAGCGGTGACCACAATAATTTTTGGACTTCATGGATTTCAATTTACAGATTTAATATTTGAAACTATTGATTATTTGGGTTGTAATTTAAGGACCCTCTGGGACTTTGGTTTTAAATTTGAGTTTTATTTATTTATTTTACTTTATGGATTTATACCTGCTGGTCATAGGAAATTCGATTTTCAAAAAGTTAAAGTAATTTCTAAATGCATGATCACCTAGACTATTTTATTAAAGCTTCCGCAATGAGGGATGTTTCAAAACAAATGTTTTAAATAAATAAAGACGACTTCCTAAGTTCTAACAAAGATTTACTAAAGATAATAACATGGAATATTTTCATCATAACAATAAGGTTTTAAAAACACTATCGTGTGACATTGCCAGATATGGCCATAATGTCTAGGCCGAGTTTGGGGTGTTACATTTAGTGGTATCAGAGCCAGGTTACAAAACTTGGCTATAGATTATTGGTTTTATAAAAATGGGCTTTCAAAACATTGATTGATTTCCTAATGATTTGAAATATTTTTATTGAGCAAGTGGTACACCGAATCTCCAGTGTCGATCCTGTAAGTATTTTGAATTGTGATTTGTTTTAAACTGAAAGTGTTATGGATAGTATATTCTGAAACTACTATGGGTAGTAAACTGTACTAAAAATACTCAAGTTAGTGTATACTAAAAATTATAGAGAAATTAAAAACTATAGTGAGACTGCGATTTACGAAAACGAACTCTGAATAATCGATACTGTTTTACATAAGACACTCGTTAATAAACACTAGAACTATAACTAATTCATAAAACTATTAATACAGATAAACATGTAACTGTATCCGCGAATGGGGTACTAAAGGCTGAGGTAGAGGCCGTAGAAGAGCTCGAGCTAAGTCCTCTTTATTGGGTAGCATACCGAATTTGGATATGAGTGAGATGCCAGTGTCGCCTACTATTGAGACTAGGTCTCAAGATCGCATGGCTGGGGACGACGCATTGTCCCAGGCTATGCTAAGGATTTTGGAGAGGGTCGCTGGGCCCAATCTTGAATTTGGGGGCCGAGGGTCGGTTACAGAATGGCTCTGGTCCAATGGAGCTGAGCTTTTTAGGGGTGTCACTAGGGATGCCCCTAATGTGGCCGAGTATTAGATTGAGGCCACAGAGAAGATCCTGGATGATCTAAACTGCACCCTCGAGCAGAAATGAAAGGGTGCAGTGTCGCTGCTGCGTGATGAGGCTTATTAGTGGTGGCTCATTGTTAAAGAGGACACTCAGCCCAAATGACTGACTTGGAAGTATTTTAAGACCGCCTTCCAGGGGAAATATGTGAGGACCAGTTATGTGGATGCCCATAGGAGAGAGTTTCTGAATCTGAATTAGAGAGATAGATTAGTGGCCAAGTATGAGGCTAAATTCTACGGCTGAGCCGTTATCATGAGGTATGGTGACAACTGGATATGAGTAATGTATTTTCTTTAAGGATGGTCTCAGGGATAATCTGAGGGATCTGATAGCTCCGCAGAGGGAGCGAGATTTTACTGCACTGGTAGAGAAGGCAAAGATCATTGTAGAGGACACTAAGGTAGTCATGATTGGGGAATGACAGAATTATCTAACTAATGTGATCTCTGCACTAGTGGCTAAGAAATTGGTTCGTAAGGGATGTGAGGCATTCTTGGCCTATGTAAGTATTTATGTTTTTGGGGACTCTACCATGAAGGACATCAGGACTGTAAAGGATTTTTCGAACGTTTTTCCTGAAGAGCTTCCGAATTTACCTCAGAATCGTGAAGTGGAGTTTGGGATTGAGCTTCTTCCTGGCACAGCTCCAATGTTTATCACCACCTATCGGATGGCACCGAAGGAGCTTATAGAGCTTAAGGCTCAGATTCAAGAGCTATTGGATCGTGGGTTCATTCGTCTCGGTGTGTCTCCATGGGTAGCACCTATGTTGTTTGTGAAAAAGAAGGACGGGACAATGAGGATGTGTATAGACTATCGGTAGCTGAATAAGCTAATGATTAAGAATAAGTACCCACTTCTGAGGATTGATGATTTGTTTGACTAGTTTCGAAGGGCTTCTGTGTTCTCCAAGATTGATCTGCGTTCTAGATATCATCAGTTGAGGGTTAAGGAGGCTGATGTATTTAAGACATCATTTGGGACTCGTTATGGATACTACGAGTTCCTAGTGATGCCTTTTGGACTGACGAATGCATCGATAGCTTTCATGGACTTGATGAACCAAGTATTCCAGCCCTATCTAGATCGATTTGTGGTGGTGTTCATCAATGACATACTAGTTTATTTGAAGACTGAGGATGAGCATGATGAGTACCTTGGAGTTGTCCTTCAGACTTTAAGGGAAAGGAAGCTCTATGCTAAGTTTAGCAAGTACGAGTTTTGATTTTCATGGTAGTTGGGAGGAGTATTTGCCTTTAGCGGAGTTTTCCTATAATAAAATTTTCCAGTCTAACATCCAGATGGCACCTTACGAGGCACTGTATGGTCGTAAGTGTCGCACTCCTTTATGTTTGACTGAGTTGGGCGAACGACGTGTTTTAGGTCCTGAGTTGGCTTCTAAGATAGAGGATAAGGTTAGACTTATTCGGGATTGACTGAAAGTGACTTCTAACAAACAGACAAAAATCCTATGCAAACCTAAAGAGACGTGAGATTAAGTATTCGGTAAGGGACTTTGTATTCTTTAAGGTCTCGCCATGGAAGAAGGTACTGAGGTTTGGTCATAAGGGCAAGTTGAGCCCTGGGTTTATTGGTCCTTACTATATTTTGAAGCTAGTGGGACCATTCGCTTATCAGTTGGAGCTACCTCCAGAGTTGGATCGTATCCATGACGTGTCACGTCTCGATGTTGTGGCGCTACCACTCTGATCCTATTCACATTATTTTTATTGAGGAGATTGAGTTTAGGCCAGACTTGACCTTTGATGAGGAGCCGATTAAGATTCTGGATCGAGATGTAAAAGTACTGAGGAGGAAATCTATTCCATTGGTTAAGGTTATTTGGCTTAATCATAGCACTGAGGAGGCTACGTGGGAGCCTGAGGATACGATGTGTCAGCAATACCCTCATCTGTTCTGACTGGGTAAAATTCGAGGATGAAATTTTCTTTTAGGGGGTAAAATTGTAATGCCCCAAAATTTAAATTTTTGATTTTGTGTATGTGTGACACACAATGTCTATATGCTTCAGTGGTTATATGTTCTAGGTGTGTGTGAGAGGTCCCAAGTTCAAGCCTTACTTGGGCAAATTTTGGTATTTTTATAAATAAAGTCTTAACCTTGTGCAAAGGGCTTAAGTTTAAATGTTGGGTAAATTACATCAGAATGGGCCTGCTGGTCTGGTGGTTAAGTGGTGTGTTATTATGGTAGAGGTCTTGTGTTCGAATCCCTGCGCAGGCAAATGTATTATTTTTTTTTTTGCTCAGATTTCGAGATAGAGTTGTGTAATAGAGGGATTTTGAGTAGTAGATGTGAAGTGGGAATTAGGGGAGAAGATTAAGGGATTTTGGGGGTTATTGGGATTTTTTTCCCATAACCAAATTTTTGCTCCCTTTTCCAAAAAAATTTCTATCGACTATTCCTCCCTCTCCTCTTGCCAAAATTATCCGAGTTTTTCCATCTTTCTCTTCTTTTCCTTCGTTTTTGCACGCGGTTAGTGCTCGCTTAGTTTTAGTAAGTGTTTCTCTTCGTTTCTGTCATGAATCTCTTAGCGACTAAAGTGGTAATGTTTTTTCTCTGCTATTTAGGCGTAGGGGAGGCTCGAACTAGTGAATTTAGTGTTCTCGTCTTAGCAATAGTTAAACGGAGGGTTATCGTTGGTGGTAAGCTGGGTTTCTATTCGTTCTTGGTTGTCAATTCACTTGTAAATCCTTAAATTGATGTTGAAATTTTGATTTTAGGCCTTGAAGTGCTTGGGAGTAATTTGGCATCAAAACGATACCAAGTGTGTACCCAAAATGCAAAAAATAGTGTTTGGTGAAAAGCCAAAATTGTTTGCTGTTGAGAAATAAGAGAAAATGATACAAAAATTGTAGAGAAAGGAAATAAGGGTGTTAAAAATTAGGAAATTAACATTTTGCACTAAAATAGTTTTGGACAGCAGCAATAGTCTAACTTTGAAAAATTATCAAAAATATTGTAAATTGAGGTAGAGGTTGAATAAAATATGAAATTAAATTTTATTGAGTCTAGTCTTTAATGGAAGAAACAGTGTAAGAAATTGAATTGCAAATAATGAGTTATAATAAATTTTGTGAGACAAGGTCAGAATGATTTTGGGTTCCCCTGTTCTAAATTTGGAAAATCATAAAAAATTGTAAAACAATAATTAGGGGCTTAAATTTATATTTTTAAATACATAATGAGTCTATTTTCAAGATAAACAAATGGAAACATCATCTAAATTCTGTACTAAGAGATAAACAATTTTTAGTAAGGAAAGGTCAAAGCTGTCAAACAACAGAATATGGATAACTTTAAAGATTTTACTGTACTTATTTGATAAACTATAAATTCTAAAAATTTTATGGTAGAAAGGTATTTGAGTCTAGTTTCAAAAAAATCAAGAGGGTATTAATTTGGAATTCTGTAGCTCAAGATATAAATAATTTAGTGATAATGACTCAAGTAGACAACTTTGAATGAACATATAAGTAAATAGTAAAAACATACATGAGTATTAAGCTAGCATGGGTTACTTTAAAAATGGATCATATAGCCAAGGGCAATTTGGGTCGAGTGGGACACATGGGCATGTGGGCCCACATGGGCAAATCACATGGGCGTGTGGGCCTATTTTTATCGAAATGTTCTTAAGGTTGCACGGTCGCCCAAGTCGACTGTGACCCTACTGTAGGGTCAGTAAGCTCTACTTAGATCCCTAAATGTGTGAAATTAACTAAAAGATATCTGCACTGGGCATGTTAATATCTGAACTGACTATATGTATTGAAATGGCATAATAGCATGTCATCCATTGTGTGTTGTATTGTATTGGGTTGAGGATTGTTATTCGGAGGAAGTGTACTGAAAGGCTTTAAGCCTAATTTACTGGCAGCTCAGCTGTAAACTACTGTATTATGCCACATTATGTACTACTTAAAGTGTAGAGATGGATAGGTTGATTATATCCTCACATGGAGTGTAGGGTTGGATGGAGATTGTGTGTAGAGGCTGGTTGGGTAGGATTTTGCTAGTGTATAGCTGTTACTGCTACTGATACTATGATGGGCTAAAGCCCTACTACATTTTTGACACTGTAACAACCAGATTTAGGGCCTAGTCAGAACAGTGGTGCGAGACTGTAACACCCCAAACCCGGTCAAAAAGCTACAACCAAATCTGGTGTGCCACGGAAAAAAACGTTTTGAAAACTGATTTGTCGACTTGTTTAAAGAGAATTCTGTTGTAACATTTTAAAGAAAACGTCGTTGGATCTTGTGAAGTTTAGAACATGTTGAAACTTGTTCTACAAAAACTTGGTTGCCTTATTGTTACTCTGTATTTAATACTTAGTCAGTGTACATTTTCAAAAACAAGTATCTATTTAGGGTTTTGAAAACATCCTATTCATAGTTTTACCGGCATACTTATGGAAACTTTAAGAAACAACTAAATAAAATGTCCCATAATAATACTTAAGCGGCCTTATTACAGAACTGAAAACCCAAATTAATGAAAATAACTAAGTCCATATGGAAAACATTGAAATAAAATGAATGTTGAGCATGGCCACCTCGAGTCCACCTCGGCTCCAAATCCACGATCTAAAGTTTATCTGCAAAATATAAAGGAAGGGTGAGTCACATAGACTCAGTGTGTAAACCCCCATCCCAAAAGATGTTATGCTCTTACACAATTTCATATACAAACACGTATGTCATGCAACCCATCAAACTAGATATCCATCTATATCTCCCAAATCTACCCCGTGTGGTACCAAACCACTAGTGGTGCCAAACCACTAGTGACCGAAGTCACAAATAAACATATGTGGTACCAAACCACTGGTGGTCCCAAACTAATGAGACATAGTCATAATATTATAATATGTGAGGCCAACCCACTGTGTGGTACCAAACCACTGGTGACAGTCTGATAGATCATATTTCCCCTCCTCTCAACACCCATATCACATGTTCGTGCTCACAATACAAATATGATCATGCTCTAACATGTAGAATATTGAATAAAGAATGGCATGCACTTATAGTTCATATTTTAATTAACGCTAGCAACCATAACAACTTACTCGGCATCCTCGTTTTTCCCCACAAGAGTAACTTAGTAATCACTGCCGTCACTTCGGCTTTTATCATCACATAACATTTAACATATTAAGTAAAGAAAGTGTGTAAGAGTTACACACCTGGTTCTCGTACTAACGCTCGCACCGCTTCTACGCTACTGTCACTCGAAACTACCACTATCGGCCTACGATCTATCTCCGATGTCGGCCCATACCTCGATGGCCAATCTCTTACTCCCGATACTGATCGTTTCTTGAATTTTGGCGTTGGGTTTATAGATCCAACCCCTCCTATCGCTTAACTATTATTAGTTTCCATAATAACCCCTTGGTCACTAAACCAATAAAACGATGAGATCCAATTAATTTAATAACTATAACACTTTAAATGAACCCTTACCTAATCTGTCGAATCCCGAAAAATCCTTAAAAACTTCACCACCCTACCTACATTTGGCCAATCACCAAAAGTATTAAACCAAACCAATAATCACAACCAATCGAGCACCCTATGATATTCGGCCAAAAAGAAAGGAACATGAAAGTGGCCATTCGGCCGAACCTACCACCACCTACCTTCGGCTTTTCCACCAATCGGCACTACAGATCTTGGCAAGATAGGATTCGGCTACCAAGAGCAGAGAGTGAAACCGATAGAGCCTTAGAACAAATGATTCAGATTAGAAACTTGATGAAAAATAGAGAAATCGTAGAGAAGAAAAATCCCGAAAACTCACCAACCCCCTTGAAGACAATTCGGCTATGGTGCACCTTCGGGAAAATGAAACCACCCTCGTAGATTCGACTATGGGGGAAGGAGTATGAACAGAGGGGATTCGACTTTTAGAAGAATTTTGGAGAGGGAAATAAGGCTAGGGAATTTCGGCTAGAAGAGAGAAATGTATGAGAAAAAAAAGAAAAGAAGAAAACAAATGAAAGAAAGGATGGACAACTGGCTATTAATTTTGGCTACATACACAAACCTTCAGAGTTGGAGTTTCGGCCAACTCTCCCCTCTCCTGATAACTTTTATCCATCTATCATCACATCCATTATCCTTTCCTTAGATGAGACCACCTTAAAACCAACTCTTCCCTTCCTTATTATCAGCTTTTAATTAACAAAAAATAAAAGAATTAAAACTCCTAAAATGTAGCTCATGTGCCGTCCTCCCCTCCCCCTTAGGAGTGCCAAATTTTTGACCCCATAAACTTGGGCCCCAAGCGGCCACACATTGCCCAATCTCTCTCCTAAGTGATGCCACCTCTATGCTCACCCATAGCACCTCCAAACTTTGGGCCACGAGCCCAACTTACTACTAAACATAATTACTTAACTTAAATTATAAACTAGCACTATTTATAAGCAACCTAACCCAGATTTAAGCCCAAACCTGAGCCCAATACATACCTCAAAGCCTCAACCTCCCAACTTAGCCATACAACATACCAAATGCACAGACCCACCAAATCAGGATATTACAGTTCTACCCCCTTAAAATAAATATCTACCTCAAAATTTACCTGGTTAGAAGAGTTGAGGGTATTGCTGTCGCATGATATCCTCCGGATCCCATGTCGCTTCCTCCGATCCATGGTTCTGCCATAATACCTTTACCAAAAGGACTGATTTCCTACGCAAAACTTTCACATCCCAATCTAGGATCTGCACTGGTTCCTCCTCAAAAGATATGTCTGGGCTCACCTCAATTTCCTCTAATGGCACAACATGAGACGAATCTGAGCGGTAGAATCTAAGCATGGAAATGTGAAACACATTATGGATTTGAATCAACTCTGGTGGCAACTCGAGCTGATAAGCTACTAGTCCCACTCACTTCAATACCCGATAAGGCCCGATAAATCTAGGGCTTAACTTGCCTTTCCTACCAAACCTCAGAACCTTCTTCCACGGCGACAACTTCAAGAAACCCTGTCACCTTCTGCAAACTCTATATCCTTCCGTTTAAGATTGGCATAAGACTTCTGCCTATCCGAAGCTTCTTTCAAAAGAGCTCGAATCACCTTCACCTTATCTTCTGTTTCAGTAACCAACTCCGGACCCAACATCTGTCGCTCCTCCAATTCCATCCAACACGTAGGGGTACGACACTTCCGACCACACAATGCTTCGTATGGTGCCATCTGAATACTCACCTGATAACTATTATTGTATGCGAACTCCATCAACGGTAAAAATTCTTCCCAACTACCTTTAAAATCCAAAACACAACCCCTTAGCATGTCTTCCAAAACTTAAATCACCCTCTCCGATTGTCCATCTGACTGGGGATGGAACATCGTGCTGAAATCCAACCTTGTGCCCAATGCCTGGTGTAAAGCCTTCCAGAACCTTGACGTAAATCTAGGGTCTTTGTCTAAAATAATCAACACTGGCACCCCATGCAACCTTACAATCTCCGCTATATATAGTCTCGCTAGCTTCTGAAGAGAAAAATCTATACGTACAGGTATAAAATGAGTAGACTTCATCAGATGGTCCACAATCACCCAAACTGAATCCTTTTTAGTGGGTGTGAGGGGTAGCCCACTAACAAAATCCATCGTGATCCTTACCTACTTCCACTTTGGACTCTTTATCGATTGCAACAAACCCAACGGTAGCTGATGTTTAGCCTTGACTTGCTGACATGTCAGACACTTAACCATAAATTTTGTTACCTCACGCTTAAGGCCCGGCCACTAAAACTACTCACGCAAATCCCGATACATCTTAGTACCTCCCGGATGCATAGCATATAGACTGCTATGTGCCTCCTGTAAAATCTTCTGCCTTAACTCCACATCTCTAGGCATGCACACTTTTCCCAGAAAACACAACACTCCATCACGCTCAAGCTATACCCTCCAATCCACCATCCTCGCACTTGCAAACATCGTGCGCCAAAACTTCATCTACCAACTGCTTTCTCCTTAACCTGTTCTACCCATGTTGGCTTCACTTGCAATTTCGCTAACAGACTTCCGTCATCATATAGGTTAAGGTGGGCAAACATGGCTCTTAATTCTACCACCACCTTACGGCTCAAGGCTCCTGCTACCACATTAGCTTTTCCCGGGTGGTACTCAATCGATCAGTCATAGTCCTTCAACAACTCGATCCACCTCCTCTGCTTTAAATTTAGCTCCTTCTGTGTAAGAAGGTACTTCAAACTCTTGTGATTTGTGTACACTACAGACTTCTCTCCATACAAATAATGTCTCCAAATTTTTAGGGCAAAAACCACTGTAGCCAATTCCAGATCATGCGTCGGGTATTTCATCCCGTGAGGTCTCAACTATCGAGAAGCATACGCTACTACTTTCCCTTCTTGCATCAGCACACATCCTAATCCCGTATGTGATGCATCACAATAAATCGCAAACTCTTTCCCCACTTCAAGTTGAATTAACACCGAAACTTCTGTCAAAATCCTCTTTAACCTCTCAAAACTCTCTTGTTGCTTGACCATACAAATAGAACCCCTTTCCTTAACAACTTAGTTAATGGCGCTGCAATTAAAGAAAATCCTTTCACAAACCTTCGGTAATATGCTGCTAAACCCAGGAAACTTGAATCTTCGCCACAGACTTTGGTGGCTTCCAGTCCAATACAGCCTCAATCTTTCGAGGGTCCACTCTAATCCCCTCAGCTGACACCACATGGCCCAAGAAGGTAACTTTATTCAACTAGAACTCACACTTACTAAACTTTGCGTATAAACACTTTTCCCTTAAAATCTGCAACACCACCCAAAATGCGCATCGTGCTCCTCTTTCAATTTCGAGTATACCAGGATATCATCTATAAATACTATGACGAACCGATCCAAATATGATTGAAACACTCGATTCATTATATCCATAAACGTTGCTGGTGCGTTCGTTAACCTGAACGGCATTACCAAAAATTCATAGTGCCCATATCGAGTACGAAACGTCGTCTTATGGATATCTACCTCCTTTACCTTAAGTTGGTGATATCCCGACCTCAAATCTATCTTGAGAAGACCGATGCTCCCTTAAGCTGGTCGAACAATTCGTCTATCCTTGGTAATGGATACTTGTTCTTAATTGTCAATTTATTCAACTGTCGGTAGTCTATGCACATTCGCATGGACCCGTCCTTCTTCTTAACAAAGAGTACAGCGCCCCACGTTGTCCGTATGAAACCTCGATCCAACAACTCCTGCGCTTTCAACTCCACCAACTCTTTTGGCGCCATCCTATACGGGTAATAGACACTGGTGCTGTTCCTGGTACAAGATCTATACCAAACTCCACTTCGCCATCCGGGGGCAAACCAAGAAGCTTTTCTGAAAAAACATCGATGAACTCCTTCACCGTTCGAACACTTCCTATAACCGATTCCTTACCTTCCAAAGCACAAACATAGACCACAAATGCCTCACATCCTTTCCTTACCATCTTATCCGCCTTCAGCGTGGACACCACATTAGATAGGTAATTCCTTCTCTCCCCTATCATCACCACTTCTTCACCCTCGATCGGTTTCAGCACCAGGCGCTTAGCTGTACAGTCCAGTTCTGCCTGGTGCTTAACCAACCAATCTATTCCTAAGATTAAATTGAACTCCTCGAAGGGTAGTTCCATCAAATCAGCTTGAAACACTACCCCTTGCAGTTCTAGGGGTACATCCCTATACAGTTTGTCTACTACCACAGAGTGTCCTAGAGGGCTAACTACCGTTATTTCCCTAGCAGCAGTCTCACAAGCTAAGTTTAAGGTTTCCACTATACTACTAGCAACATAAGAGTGCGTCAAGCCAACATCAATCAAAGTAGTATAAGGTCACCCAAAAATTAAAAACGTACCGATTATTACGTCCGGTGCGTCGCCCTCCTCCCGACGCTTCGCTGCATAGACCAACTCCGACTGTCTTGCATCAACACCTCCAGCACCTCGTCCAGGTGTTCCATGACCTAGACCGTTACCACTACCACCCCTAGTTGTGCCTCGGTCCCTCTGTGGTTATTGGACATCTCTCCTAAACTGAGCATGTCCTTGACCCTTAATCTGTGTCCTAGCTAATTTCTGAACAATCCCTTATCCGATGCTCCATTGACCCACACTCAAAGCACCCTCTACTACCAGCCCAACACTCTCCTGAATGAGACTTCCAACATCGAGCACACTAAGGTGGCCACTGAGTAGCAGCAGCAGGCTTTGCGGCTCGATCCAATCCACCAAATCTAGTCCTCTTCTAAGCCCTTTCAGCAGACCCTGATGGCCCAGAACTCTTTTTATCCTTACCTCTGTCCTGGTTCTATTTCTCGATTCGCTTTACTTCCTCAGCTATTCTGGCCTTTTCCACGGGAACGGTAAATTCCCTTTCCTGCTGAGGTGCAATCAACACCCGTAGCTCATCTCTTAACCCGTCCTCAAACCTAACACAGCGCTCATGTTCTGTAGCCACCATACCCCCAGCATACCTACTTAACCTCAAGAATTTTACCTCGTACTCGGTACCAACTACTCTTCTAAACCAAATTCAAGAACGCCCTACGTTGCGCATCAGTATAACTAGCCCCCATATACTTCCTCTGGTAGGCTGCCTTAAAGTAATCCCAGGTGATATCATCGGCCACTGTATCATCCCTGACCGTGAGCCACCACTGATACGACTCATCCGGAGAAGAGACATTATCCCTTTCAACTTTTCCTCAGTTGAGAAATCTAAATCATCTATTATACGCTCTGTCGCCTCTAACCAATACTCTGCAGTGTTGGGAGCTACACTAGAAACTCCCATAAACACTTCTACTTCGTTAGCCCGAGTCACACAGCCACGAATTTTTGGGCTCCTAAACTAGCGCCTGCCCCAACAACTCTCTCCAAAACTCGCAGTACTACCTGAACCACCAATTTGGTCTTGAAACTCTGTTTTTGCTGTCGATAGATCCGGCATCACGTTCTTGGACCCATGGCCAGACCCTGCTGGCTCTAACAAGGTCATCCTACCCCTACCACGGTCACGCGGTGGGCGTCCATGACCTCTTGTACTCATTCTTCACGATCGCGCTTATCTGGTTAAGAATTTTATGGATTATTAACTCTGTTCACTGTTTATCCACAAATAATTTTATGAAAAATAGGTTTAAAAGTGATTCTTTTGAGCTCGAACCTAACTATAGTTTCAGTCTCAGGCTTATCTCCTAATTCTAAGCATATTCATCATACAAACAACATTCATGAGCCACATTCAACTTGTAGGGATATTTTTGTCATTTCACTACCCGGGGGTATTTTCGTAATTTTTCCTTAAAGGGGTATTTTTGTAATTTTCCAAAATAAAGTTTCGGGTGATTTTACAAAATAAGGGTATTTTGGTAAATTTTTGCTCGGGGTATTTCGATAATTCTACAAACCAAGGGTACTTTGGTCATTTTTCAAATCTAGGGTAGTTATTACAAATCAAGGGGTAATTTGGCAATTTCAAAACTAGGGTTTTTTTTTTTTAAAACAGGGTAGTTGATCCCTTTCAGGTTTTAACTATAATATTTAGCCTGTGAACAAGTCCTCATGGTTGGAGTGAATAGTCACTACGCACCAGGTAGGGTTTGAGCGAAGAGGAGGTGAGTCACTAGGACTGCTTAAATGCCAAGCTCTCCCTAAACCCAATCCTAGACATGCGTACGGTTGTTGCCACACACTACTCGGTGACTTACTCATAGGTTTGTTTGATTAGACTTAAGTCTTATGTAATTAAGAAGTTGTGCAAACTAGCCTTATGGTCCATCAGTACTATCATGCTTGTCTATGTCTAAAACCCGCGAAGCCCAACATACAAATATCATACCAAAGGTTAGGGTACTTACCTGGGTGGATCGGCGCCTGAGACTTAGGTGACATGCTTTTCGAGATATTCATCACCCTAAAAATTATTTCATAGACTTTTAAACCATATTTTGGGCCTTAAACCCAGAACCGAGCTTTTGAATCGGGCTCTGATACCAAAATGTAACACCCCAAACCCGTCAAAACACTACAACCGAATCTGGCATGCCACAGGAAAGAAAACATTTTGAAAATCGATTTGTCGACTTGTTTAAAGAGAATTCTGTTGTAACATTTTAAAGAAAACGTCGTTGGATCTTGTGATGTTTAGAATATGTTGAAACTTGTTCTAGAAAAACTTGGTTGCCTTATTGTTACTCCGTATTTAATACCTAGTTAGTGTACATTTTAGAAAACAAGTATTTATTTAGGGTTTTGAAAACACCCAATTCATAGTTTTACCGGCATACTTATGGAAACTTTAAGAAACAACTAAATAAAATGTCCCAAAATAATACTTAAGCGGTCTTATTACAGAACTTAAACGAAAATAATACTTACAGAACTTAAACGAATGTTGATCATGGCCACCTCGAGTCCACCCCGGCTCCAAATCCACGATCTAAGGTTTAGCTGCAAAATATAAAGGAAGGGGTGAGTCACCTAGACTCAGTGTGTAAACCTCCATCCTAAAAGATGTTATCCTCTTACACAATTTCATATACAAATATGTATGTCATACAACCCATCAACCTAGATATCCATCCATATCTCCCAAATCTACCCCGTGTGGTACCAAACCACTGGTGGTGCCAAACCACTGGTGACCAAAGTCACAAATAAACATATGTGGTACCAAACCACCGGTGGTCCCAAACCACTGAGACATAGTCACAATATTATAATATGTGGGGCCAACCCACTGTGTGGTACCAAACCACTGGTGACAGTCTGATAGATCATACTTCCCTCTCCTCTCAACACCCATATCACATGTTCGTGCTCACAATACAAGTATGATCATGCTCTAACATGTATAATATTGAATAAAGAATGCCATGCACTTATAGTTCTCATTTTAATTAACGCTAGCAACCATAACAACTTACCTGGCATCCTCTTTTTTACCCACAAGGGTAACTTAGTAATCACTACCGTTACTTCGACTTTTATCATCATATAACATTTAACATATTAAGTAAAAAAAGTGTGTAAGAGTTACACACCTGGTTCTCGTACTAACGCCGTGACCGCTTCTACATTATCACACTCGAAACTACCACTATCGGCCTCGATCTATCTTTGATGTCGGCCCATACCCGATGGCCAATCTCGTACTCCGACATCGATTTCTTGTATTTTGGCGTTAGGTTTACGTTCCAATCCCTCCTATCGCTTGATCGTTATTAGTGTCCATAATAACCCCTTGGTCACTAAACCAATAAAATAATGAGATCCAATTAATTTAATAACTATAACACTTTAAACGAACCCTTACCTAATCTGTCGAATCCCGAAAAGTCCTTAAAAACTTCACCACCCTACCTACATTCGGCCAATCACCAAAAGTATTAAACTAAAGCAATAATCACAACCAATCGAGCACCCTATGATATTCGACCAAAAAGAAAGGAACAAGAAAGTGACCATTCGGCCGAACCTACCACCACCTACCTTTGGCTTTTCCACCAATCGGCACTACAGATCTCAGCAAGATAGGATTCGACTACCAAAAGCAGAGAGTGAAACCGATAGAGCCTTGGAACAAATGATTTGATTAGAAACTTGATGAAAAATAAAGAAATTACATAGAAGAAAAATCCCGAAGCTTACCAACCCCCCTTGAAGACTATTCTGTTATGGTGCACCTTTGGGAAAATGAAACCACCCTCATAGATTCGACTATAGGAGAAAGAGTATGAACATAGAGGATTCAGCTTTTAGAAGAATTTTGGAGAGGGAAATAAGGTTAAGGAATTTCGGCTAGAAGAGAGAAAAGTATGAGAAAAGAAAGAAAAGATGAAAATAAATAAAAGAAAAGATGAACAACTGGCTACTAATTTCGGCTACACACACACACCTTTAGAGTTGGAGTTTTGGCCAACTCTCCTCTCTCCTGATAACTTTTATCCATCTATCATCACATCCATTATCCGTTCCTTAGATGAGACCACCTTAAAACCAACTCTTCCCTTCTTTATTATCAACTTTTAATTAACAAAAAATAAAAGAATTAAAACTCCTAAAATGTAGCTCATGTGTCGTCCTCCCCTTCCCCCTAAGAGTGCCAAATTTTGGACCCTATAAACTCAGGCCCCAAGCGGCCACAATTGGCCCAATCTCCCTCCTAAGTGACGCCACCTCTATGCTCACCCATAACACCTCCAAACTTTGGGCCACGAGCCCAACTTACTACTAAACATAATTACTTAACTTCAATTATAAAATGGCACTATTTATAAGAAACCTAACCTAGATTTAAGTCCAAACCTGAGCCCAATACATACCTCAAAGCCTCAACCTACCAACTTAGCCATACAACATACCAAATGCACAGACCCACCAAATTAGGATATTATAGAGACCATAAATCTGAAGCAGAATTATGAGTTTTATGATTTCTATAAGGTTTATGAGATGACTTTATGATTTTGTGAAAGTCTCATAAAGAAATTTTATTAATTAGTGATTAAATTGTCCATTAGGACTAAATTGCAAAGATAAGAAAGTATGAGTTTTTAGAAGATTTAAGCATGAAATAGAATCATAAAAATTATTAGAAGCCCTTATTTAGCAATTCGACCATTATATATTAAGATGGAAAAATATGGTCATGGGAAGGAAAATATTAAGGAAGGGGCCTTAAGGGCATTTTGGACATTTGGTTAATAAATGATAAAAAAGGGAAAAATAAGTCAAAAATTGTGTTCATCTTCTTCCCCTTAGTGCCAAAATTTGCAAGGAAGCCATAGCTAGGGTTTTGTTCATTTTCAAGCTCAAAGTAAGTGCATCTTAGCCCCGTTTTTAATATTCTTCGTATTTTTGAAATCCTCGTAACTTGATTTAGCTATTTTTAGCTATATTTTGAGTTAGGATTCATGTCCAAAAATATACCCATGTATGACATGCATGTATTTTGATGTTTTACGGAAGATTATGAAAGATTGATGTAGAATAAACATCTTTTTCTAATTGAATTTCATGAAAAATGCATGTATGGACTAAATTGTAAAAGTCATGAAATTGGTGATACATGAGTGAAATAGTGAGAATTGAAGGCTACCATAGTTGAGAATATGATTCAGCTAAGCATGAAATACATGAAAGTTGAATGAAAATCATTATACGAGCCTAGGGAAAAATGTAATTTTGAGAAAGATAAGAGGCAAAATTTTAATTTTGCCAAAGTATGAGTTATGTGTTAATTTAGTCAATGTGAGTATTAAATGAATTAAATTATTATTATAGATTGAGAAATATGAATCTCAGACTAAACCGAGGCAAGAACAAAGTGGAGGGCAACATTGCATAACTATATACATTTTGAATATTGAGGTAAGTTTGTATGAATTTAAGGTTTTATAAGTATTTTCATTGAATTACTTATTATGTTATTATTGTATATTATTTCCATGAGGTTGTTTAATAATGTTTAATTATCGTGTCAAACAGTCAAGTTTTAATATTTATAAAGAATGATAGAACTTGTAGACTAACTATGACAACGATTGAGACAAGTGCACCTATCGAACAATAGTATAGTTTAGGCAAGAGTATCTCATCGAACCCAAGGGAACTTAAAAGTACTATTACTCATTTTTTTCTATTATTTAGCCTAAAATATGGAGTGATTGGTTTATTAATCTAAAAACTAATGAAATACTTAAACTAAATACAAAGATAAAAGAACGAAACTTTGGGAAAAGACTGTGGAAAAACTCAGTTGATTACGACAATACCCTCAGGAAGAATCCACCTATGACTTCTCTTGTTATCTAACTTTTAATTCATATGACTTCTTTATTTAGCTTGATCCGTGGGACTCCCTAACTTATATTAAACCCTCTCTCGAAGTAAATAATGTCTAACCTTAGGTTAATTAGTGGAACTCTCGTTCTCTTATAATAATCCCCTAAGGAAACATTAAATCATTCAATGGTCTCCCATATTAGGTTTCACCCTAATCTGACAAAATCTCGTAACTCTATCTCTAGGCGTTCGATCAACTCCGCTTAATTATGCTAGATCTACTCTTAGGCAGGGTCTATTCCTCCTCCACCTAAGCACATCAGACTAAATTAAGCAATCAAATAACAAAATCCGTCATAGGTTTCATCCCCTTCAGGTATCTGAAGGGTTTAGTTCATAACAAAATAAGAAAACATCTCAAGAGAAAAGATAAAACAAAATATAAGAAATCCCTAAAACCCCTGAAGGAATTAAGGAGGAGATCCTCTGTCTTGAGGAGAACTCTGACTTCTTGAGATGGATCAACTGGCTATCTTCGAGTAATTCCCTGAATAAAAGCTCTGGCAGAAAACTCTGCCCCCTATTTTAGCTTCTGCCTAACTCTCTCTTTTTAGTTGCTACCTTGGGTGTTTATATAGGCTTTGAGATGCTTTATTTGGCTCCTAAGTATCCTAATTCAAGTAGAATTCCTCCTAGGATGTTTAAATAGACTTAGGAATGTGTTTCTTTGCCCCCAAGCATTCAAATCCGAGTGAAATTGCTCTTTTTTGCGACAGGGGCACGGCCATGGTACACGCCCGTGTAACTCGTCTTTGGGCCGTGTCTCAATTCTGTTGATTGGGACACGATCGTATAAATCATGTCATGGCCGTGTGAAGTAATTTGACAAGGCACGACAGTGTGGCTTAAAGTCTGGGCCGTGTCGATTTCCACTTTGGCCCAAATTGGCCCGTTTTAAGCCTGTTTCTCATTCTTTTTGTCCTCGGGTGCTTTCCTGAGTAGAAACATGAAAAGAAAGGATTAAAAGCACCTTTTACATAAATCAAGGGCTAAATCATCCAAAAGCATACTAAATATGGGGTTAAAATATGTTACTTTTACGGTTTATCAAATACCCCCACACTTAAGCTTTTGCTTGTCCTTAAGCAAAATTCTCAACTTACAATTAAAATGAACTTTCCATAATTCATAATTCCTATCAAAAATGTCTCATCATAATTCATAGATAATTTATACATGGATAATTTAACTCAAAGAACCCTAAAGATTCAATCAAGATAAGTCATACCTTTGTAGTACAAAACATAGGTGTCTCCACTTATTTAAGTAATTACCTTTAATTCAAAATCGACAAGGATTGACATCCTCACAAAAGATTCACTCAAATCACTCAAAGTGTTTAAGGTTCAAGAATAAGCACTCATAAGTCAAACCTGAAAAGTTAATCCCATAGGCTTGCTCGAAAATCAAATCTCCACCATCAGATATGAGATGATACATGATCAAAAGGTCTTTATTAAGGTTGTAACAGGCTAAGGTTAAGGGTGTGGATATAGAATGAATTAGAGGTTGGAATCGAGATTGAATTGACTAATTACCTAATCTAAAACAATGAACTAAATATGAATATTTAAATCGAGTGAAAACTAATAATACCACTATTGATAATTACTTTATAATAAAGAGTATTTTCATCACTTAAAATTTTATAATACTTTAATAAGAGCTTTTCTTCAACAATTGGAATTTAAATGCTTTAAGCTTCTTTTTTTATATATACTACTAATATTGAATATACTTGGGGTTTTTTTTAAGAACAAACTAAAATATTACATCATAAATGATAAATGTAACTCTTGAACTAATATAATTTGATAACTTAATCAAATCAAACCTCGATTAAAGGGTAGTCAAAAGAAAGGGTGATAACAAATACAAAGGGGTTTTAGGTTAATATTAGTGGGTAAATCAATAAAAAGGGTTGTTAGGATTAAAAAGGGTTCACTAAGGGTTAATTATGTAGGTAGGCTTTTTAGTGGTGTGAATGGGTTAAAACCTAGGTGCCTTTATCATCTTAGTATATCAAATCAAAAGTGTGGTCTTGACATGTATAAACGAGTCAAGTTCTAGAATAACAGTTCAAAGTCAACACACTCATAATCAATAAAGTGAGCATGAAAAAGAATATATGCTCTATAAGGCTCAAAATCTCACAAAAATTATGGGTGTTTTTGACATCAATCCCTATAAATTCCAAATTTCAAGGTAATACTCAAATTTAGTTCAACGACCTCTTAATTTTTAATTTTTTAGAAAGTAGAGTTATCATGCTTGATTCTCTAGTATCCTTCAAATTTAATCATCAATGCATAATTAACTATGACTTAATCTAAAACATATCAATAAAAATCATAAATCATAAGAAATTTCATCCTAATTAGTAATTTGAGAAGATTTCTTATGGACAAGACTAAAATTCAGGATTTAGAATAATGCAAAAAGTTTGACGCTTTTACCCCCCACACTTAAGATGTACATTGCCCTCAATGTACAAAGATAGATAAACAATTCTGTAATAATAAAATCAAAAGAGAAGGGGAGAAGTAACACTTCCTGAATTTTTGGATGAAGTCTATGAAAAGAAACCAGATAAATTGGAGGTGAATGTGGGGAAGTGTCTCGAACAGTTTGAAATTGAATCCTCGAAGTTACCGGCTTGGTTTTATTGTATCCTAAGCTAAATCTAAATGCCATTGAGAAAAAGGAGGAAATAATAAAGGAAATAAAAATAAAAATAAAAATATGAATAAAAGTAAATAACTAAATAGATATAAGGTCCACGCTCATGTGCCTAGTCGTGGTGTCCACACGGCCACCGTATGGATGGAAACCTATGCTTAAATACGAAAAGAAATAAAACCAAAGTAATTAGTACAGTTAGTACTCGAGTTTCCCCCTAAGAAGCGCTCATTTAAAGTCTTAAGTTAGACTTACCTGTTGTACGCATAATCATGGTGGTTTGAGGAGGTGGAAATCCTTTCTCATGTGATCAACTCGGTTATGGATATAAAGTTTAAGTCGAGTAATGTTTACCTCAAAAGTGTTGAATTTAGGATTGCTTACCTCGACTGTGTCGTATAGAAAGACATTAAGTACCTCAAAAGTGATTTCTTTATTTGCCTTGAGTTCTGAATTGGTGATTCGAGGTCTTTCTTATTCAACAATACCTGATCCACTATTTGATGTGATTTTTTGTTCCTATTAGCTCGTCTGGGTTTCCTTCGGTTTCACTTCATGTGGTTCTGGTTCTTCTTTAAATTGTGTTTTCCACTCTTCTAGTTTGTCAACCTTAAGGCTTCATTCGTCATATAATTCTTCTTTATTGGCACGGGGTCTATGATCTAGCTCAGCTAGGTGATTTCGTGATGTTTCCTATAAAGAAGGTTGAACCAAATGGTTATTAACGTTCATACCTTTATTACTCGATGTCCTAGCTGAGTCAAGAGCTTGAAGAGTGACTATCTCGTTGCCTACACGAAGTATGAGTTCTCTTGCATAGATATCAATTTTAGCTCTAGCAGTTGCTAAAAAGGTCTTCCTAAAATTAAGGGGATCGTGTTGTCCTCATCCATATCTAAAACGACAAAGTCTACTGGGAATACGAATTTATCAATTTTGATTAGAACATTTTTTATTATACCCCTAGGAATTCTTATAGTTTTACCAGTTAATTGAATGCTCATCCTAGTTTGTTTGGGTTTCCCTAGACCTAGTTGTTTAAACATTTTGTAAGGCATCACATTGATGCTTGCCCTTAAATCCGCTAATGAATTATTAATATAAAACTACCAATTAAACATGGAATTGTAAAACTCCTTGGATCTTTTAATTTCTATGGCAGTTTATTTTGTAGAATTGCTGAGCACATTACGTTTAGCTCCACGTGGTGCTCTTCGTCTAATTTTCGTTTGTTGGTCAAGAGCTATCTTAAAAATTTCCTCGAGTCTGGTATCTGAAAAAGAGCTTCAAGAAGGGGTAAGTTAATATGTAATTTCTTTAAGAGTTTAAGAAACTTACCGAACTGTTCTTATGAATCATCTTTTTTTATCGCTTTGGGATAAGGTATGCGAGGTTGGTACTCCTTGATTACTGGTTTTGGCTTTTCTTGTATTACCTTTACCTTACTTTCATCAACCTTATTTTCTTTTATTGGAATGGGTTCCTCTAACCCTTTACTGTCATTAGCTGAGATGACTTGAACTTGCTCCTTTGGGTTGATCTCCATGTTACTTGGTAGACATCCTTGTGGTCGTTCTGACAGTAGCTTTGTGAGTTGTTCAACTGCATTCGTGGCTTCCTTGACTGACTTCGCAAGTTCCCCGAATTGGTTCTCGTTGTTTGTAAGTGTTTTCTCAGTTTCCTGGAAACGATTTTCTGTGTTTGCCATGAATTTTGTCAACATCTCTTCAAGATTTGGCTCCTCTTCTTGTTGGTGAGGTGGTTGCTGAAAATCTAGAGGAAGTTCCGATCTTTGGCTATTTTGATCATCCCACGGGAAATTGGGATGGTACTTCCAACCCACATTATAAGTGTCAGTATAAAAATTATTTTGATATCTAGAGTAGTTACCTGTATAGTGAGCTTTCTCATTTTCCATGCCATATCCGTAGGGTGGGTACTCAGGATTTGCCACGCCTCATAGATTCAAATCATATTGTATTTCTGGATGTACATGCGAAGGACTATACCAATCATCAATCTTTTTATTCATCATCTCTAGTTGATTAGATAACTTGGTGACCACGTCGAGGTTGAAAACACTGGCTGTTTTACTAGGAATTGTCCTTATTACTTGCCATTGATAATGATTCAGTGCCATATTTTCCATAGACTAAAATTTTCTGCCAAAAGAAAAATAGAGAAAAAAATTAGCAAAGTAAAAAAAAAAATAAATTGTAATAAAAAATTGGCTAAAGTAATAGAAATAGAGCTTTCTTAATATTTTAGTCTCCCCGGCAATGGTGCCAAAAACTTGATCATGTCAAACAGTCGAGTTTTAATATTTATAAAGAATGATCAAACCTGTAGACTAACTATGACAACGATTGAGGCAAATGCACCTATCGAACAATAGTATAGTTTAGGCAAGAGTATCTTATCAAACCCAATGGAACTTAAAAGTACTACTACTCACTTTTTTTTTTCTATTATTTAGCCTGAAATATGGAGTGATTGGTTTATTAATCTAAAAACTAATGAAATACTTAAACTAAATGCAAAGAAAAAAGAACGAAACTTTGGGAAAAGACTATGGAAAAACTCAGTTGATTACGATGATACCCTCAGGAAGAATCCACCTATGACTTCTCTTGTTATCTAACTTTTAACTCATATGACTTCTTTACTTAGTTTGATCCATGGGACTCCTTAACCTATATTAAACCCTCTCTCGAAGCGAATAACGTCTAACCTTAGGTTAATTAGTGGAACTCTCGTTCTCTTATAATAACCCTTTAAGGAAGCAGTAAATCGATCAATGGACTCCCATATTAGGTTTCACCCTAATCCGAGTAAAATCTTGTAACCCTATCTCTAGGCGTTCGATCAACTCCGCTTAATTATACTAGATCTACTATTAGGCAGGGTCTATTCCTCCTCCACCTAAGCACATCAGATTAAATTAAGCAATATAATTAAGAACAAACTAAGTACTTATCATATAATTTAGCAATCAAATAACAAAATTCGTCATAGGTTTCATCCCCTTCAAGTATCTAGAGGGTTTATTTCATAACAAAATAAGAAAACATCTCAAGAGAAAAGATAAAACAAAACATAAGAAATCCCTAAAACCCCCTGAAGGAATTGAAGAGGAGATCCTCTGTCTTGAGTAGAACTCTGACTTCTTGAGATGGATCAACTGGCTATCTTCAAGTAATTCTCGGAATAAAAGCTCTAGCAGAAAACTCTACCCCCTATTTCGGCTTCTGCCGAACTCCCCCTTTTTAGTTGCTACCTTGGGTGTTTATATAGGTTTTGATATGCTTTATTTGGCTCCTAAGTACCCTAATTCAGTATAATTCCTCCTAGGATGTTTAAGTAGAGTTAGGAATGTGTTTCTTTGCCTCCAAGCATCCAAATCCAAGTGAAATTGCTCTTTCCCGCGGCAGGGGCACGGCCATGGTACACGCCCGTGTAACTTATCTTCAGGCCGTGTCTCGATTCTGTCGATTGGGGCACAGTCGTGTAAATCGTGGCATGGCCGTGTGAAGTAATTTGATGAGACACAACAGTGTGGCTTGAAGTCCGGGCCGTGTCGATTTCCTCTTTGGCCTAAATTGACCCATTTTAAGCCCGTTTCTTGTTCTTTTTGTCCTCGGGTGCTTTCTTGAGTAGAAACATGAAAAGAAAGGATTAAAAGCACCTTTTTACATAAATCAAGGGCTAAATCATCCAAAAGCATACTAAATATGGGGTTAAAATATGTTACTTTTATGGTTTATCATTTAAATAAAGAATTAATGAGAATAAGTAAATGAAAACTGGGATGCCTAATTCACGACATGAGGCAAGGAAAGCCCGTATAAGACCATGTCAAGACATGGCATCAGAAATAATGTAAAGATATCATGTAAGTCCAAGCAAGGCATGGCATTGATGAGTTCTTAAAGCAAATATATCATGTAAGTCCATGACAAGTCATGGCATTGAAAAGTAATTATGATGCAAAGATCCCATGTAAGTCCAAGCCAAGGCATGGCATTGGTGAGTTTCTAAAGTAAATATAGCATGTATGTCCATGTCAAGACATGGCATTGACAAGTTTTATGAGGCAAGGATACCACGTAAGACTATGTCAAGACATGGCAATGGTAAGTTTCCAAAGGAAACCTACAAGGAAGGTCTTTCGTATAAGACCATGTCAAGACATGGCATCGACACTAAAATAAGAGATCCCATGTAAGACCATATCTAGATATGGCATTGGCATCGAGACACATGTTTGATGAGATTGAGTATCCTCTATTATTCCGAGTAATTCATCGAGAAAAAAGAGTAAAGAATGAATGAGATGGCAAGTAAGTTAAGCAAGTAAAGATATTAGCAAGTTAATTACTCAAAGTTGATTAAGATTATTATTCAAGTTAAGAAGGATGAGAATTGAATTTATGCTTTCATTAGCAAAATTTACTAATCTATGTGATTAAGTGGTACAAGTATCATGTTTACATTATAAGCATGAGATTAGTAGGTAACATGAGATGAGTAAGAATAAGTAAGAGTTAGCAAGCTCAAACACTTGAGATTTATGTTGTTATTTCTTTATGATGGATGAGTTATGTTGAGCAAGTATATTGCTATATGCATTACATGCAAACTTACTAAGCTATATGCTTATTTCTCTCTTTTATTCTTTCCTTGTAGTTTCGCCAAGCTAGTTTGTGGATCATAGACGTCGTAGCTCGAAACACACTATCAATCATCATTTTGGTATAGCCAAGTTGTTTTATGTTAAGTATGGCATGTATAGGAATCATTTCATTTTGAGTTATGTTTTAAGAAGAGCCAATGTGTTGGCTATTAAGGTTATTATTCTTTTCGAATATGGCTAAAGAGATTGGCCAATATTTACTAAGTTTATACATCAATGTTAATGAGTTAGGCATTATTGTTCATGTTTTGATGAAGTATTTGAGTAATTGGATTGGATATATGAATTTTCTTGATTTCAAGGTGACAATTAGCTTGGAAAATAGCCTTTAAATGTCCACATGGTGATGTGTGCCTAAGCCATGTGTGACATACAGTTACACTACATGGGTGTGTTAATAGGCCGTGTGTCCCCTGTATGTTAGTGTTTTAAGTCAGTGTTGACCATGGGCTAGCCACACGGATGTGTGCCTTTTCCTTACACGTGAGGACACGGTGTGTCTAGGCGTGTCTAGTGTGAAGGACACAAGATTGTGCCTGGCCGTGTGAAAGCCCCTATAGGTTCGAAATAAGAATAAATTGTACAGGTGCTAGGGACATGGGAGTGTGAAACCACATGGTCTTCCCATACAGTTGTGTCCTATGTCACACGGATGTATGACCCTTGTTTAGGCAAAAGTTTTCAAGGTGAGTAAAAGTTTCTGGTTGAACTCCGAAAGCTTTCAGATGTAAGTTTAAGGCATATTAGGCCCATGAGATGTATGTTATGACTAAGAAAAGAAAGTTTTTAAATTGAAACGAAATTTTATAACCAGTTAGTACACGTTCAAGTAGGGTCGAATATGGTAATGTCTTGTATCCAGTCCTAGCTTCAGACTCTGGTATGGGGTGTTACAGACACTGTAGTGAGATGGGCTAAGGCCCAAACATCATCGATACTAAAAGGGCTTAGGCCTAAGACATGCTCAACTGCCTTGTGAATCTTGATTGTTTGTTTGTTTCTACAGGATTACACACTGAGTTTACATAAACTAACCCTTTTTGTTTAATGTGCACAGGTAATCCCCAGACTTAGAAGGATCAGTGCGACTGAGGACTCAGCTGTGACCACAGTAATTTTTTGACTTCATGGTTTTCAATTTACGATTTATGATTTGATTACTATTAATTATTTGGGTTGTAATTTAAAGACCATCTGGGACTTTTGTTTTAAATTTGGGTTTTTATTTATTTATTTTACTTTATGGATTTATACCTGCTGGTCGTAGGAAATTCGGTTTTCAAAAAGTTAAAGTAATTTCTAAATACATGATCACCTAGACTGTTTTATTAAAGCTTCCGCAACGAGGGATGTTTTAAAACAAATATTTTAAATGAATAAAGATGATTTCCTAAGTTCTAACAAAGGTTTACTAAAGATAATAACATGGAATATTTTCATCGTAACAACGAGGTTTCAAAAACACTATCATGTGACATTGCCAGATATGGCCATAACGTCTAGGCTGAGTTTGAGGTGTTACATTATTATTTAGATAAGGATTTAACCCAATTGGAGGATATTCACAGAAAAGGGAAAATCACGGATTAGTCTCTAACACCTTATCAGTTGCCATTTTTTCCAGGTACGTTCACGTGGTATAATTATGTTTAAATCCTTCTGAATTTAATATCATGGACCTATGTAAGTTTTTTTAACTTTGAATTAATTATAGCTTAGTATTAAATGGTGAGATTTGGGCTAAATTGAAAAAAGGTTAAATATGAACTTACATGATGGAATTTCCCCAATGTACACATGAATACAAGTTGATTTTCGATGATTCCAATATCCAACATTTGTTGCGGGCTCAAGATACATGTGACAAAGGTATAGCTCAGACGAGTAACATGATGTCATTTTATAAGTTTAGCCTGGACGGGTAACCTTACATGTATATATAGGTAACCTTATATGGATTGATTACAAGTGATTACTGAGATCCAACTTTTTTTGCGGACTTGAAGATACATGTGACACAGGTTTAGCCTAGACTGGTAACCTGATGTTGTTTTAAAGATTTAGCCCAGATGAGTAACCTAACATGTAAATATTCAGCTTGGACAAGTAATTGAACGTTTCATTTTAAAGGTGTGGCTTGGATTGGTAACTTGACACGAATATACTTAGCTCAAATGAGCAATTGGTGTGGTGTAATACTTATGTATCCGAGTCTGCTTATTAGGGTTATCGAGTGAAGTAGTTTATATAAAATGAGAATTGGAAATGAGATGAAATGTAATTGAAGTTAAAATGAATGAATATTTAGTAAGTCGAGTATAAATGACTTTGATCAAGTATATTAACTTATTGCTCTTGAATTGAATGAGATTTCTAGAGTTGCTATCCAAAATGACATGATTCTACTTGATGCATAATTGAGATATCATATGAATTGATTATATGTTAAACTCACCTTGTTGATGTTGTGTTTTGCCATGACTAGCTAACTTTGTTAAATTGTGGTAGCATATTGTATTTGACTGAATGATAAGGTAAGTTTTGTTTAATGCCAATTAACTTACTACACATCGTATATGCTTACCTCATTTGTTGTCCCTTCCTTTGTAGATCATCACCTTGCGAACGCGTTAACCTGGATCTACCCAAAGCTCACACTATCTTTATTTCAGTAGCTATTTTGATTATCTTGAGTCAAGGAATTGTGTCATGTATATAAGTGTTTGGTGTATACCTTGAAGTATAAGATGTTTTGATGATTTGATATCTTGGCTCATATATGGAAATGAATACATATGCATCCCATGCTTAGTGATGTAATAGCTAGTAACCATATAAATGGCAAATGAAAAAGTATTGAACTTGTTTTGTGGTGACTTGAATGTTGGTCTTGGTATGAAAATCTGAAATGTATGAAATAAAAATAATTGACGTCTAGTTGAATGGATGATTTGTAATAGTTGAACTCATTTTGAATTGGCCTTGTTTTGAATTGGTAAATGACATGTTTTGGCAAGAAATGTATTTGGCATGTTTTTAAGTGATTAAATTGAATGGTTATTTGACGGGTTTGGACGGGAGCTTTGAAATAGGTACCAAATGGTTTATTTTTACCAAATACAGAGTCCTCATCTCGATGAGCAACTTTCCTTTTCACAACATCGACTGATAGTAAGTGACATCATGACGTGACATATTATTTTGGTGACGTCCTGGCGTGGAATTGAAGACATCGCGACGTTGGCTCTAAATTTTTAAAACTTTGCAATTTGATTTCGATCCTGAGTTAAAAAAAGGGCTTTTGTAGTCTCGATTAAAACCTAGTTTTAATTGTTCGACCATAAATGAGTGTGTTTATCATTGAATTGCATGTGCATATGAATGTTTTGTTGTAAAATGACTGTAGTTGCTCCAACAATGAATGTAGCATCCTGTAGCTCGGACCCAACAATCGGGTTGGGCGAGGGGTGTTATAGACATATACTTGACAACACAAAGCCTATTGTCTCACCAAGAAAGAAACACACCTTGCCTAAACATCTTGTAGCACAAAGCTAGCCCGCACAATCCATAAAAGATATATTGGGAAGGGTACTTAACGGCATCTGTCAACCCATCTCATCCGAGCTTTGGCAAACGCCTCGTCTAGTCCCTTCAAGTCAAACTCCAATAGTGCCATACGCTAACATTAGGCACCCTACCAAAACATCCATGGAGTAGAGAACTCAATGGCTAGGACCCATGCCCAACATCCCTATATGGATACCCCTTTTGACACTAAGGTAAGTAGGAAACCAACCATATAATATATACTATGCACGAACCTAACTAAAAAATTCCCTCAAACTTCCAATCCTAGTAGCTTTGCGAACCATTCACGATGTGGATGCTCCCACTCTAGCAGCTCTCCACACTACTACATACGAACTATCATATCTTTTACAAAGCAGAAGAAATTGAATTTGATTTACTCTTTTTACCCTCACTTGGCTGCTACTTCAACATGTTCTCCAATTCCTAGCAAACCTTTCCATCGCTGGAGCTGGCAAACAAATTGATGCCACACTTCTAACTTCTCCTTTCTTATTCTTGGTTGGCATTAAAAAACTTATCACCCCAACCGCTATCATTGGCCCTCCAAACACATCCTTACCCCATCCGAAATCTATATCTTCTGAATTTTGCCTTTGTTAAATCTGATATAATGTACGTAACAATAACATTCGGGAAATGGATTCGTTTACCCCGAGCCACCATTAAAGCTGCCACAGATTTCAAATATTCCTCTGTCACACTTGCTTTCACTTGTTTTATTAATTCCACTGCATACCCTAATGGTTTCTCAAGGAGACTTTTAACTATTGTTATTGCTGCTGGGAAGAAAAACACATTCTCATAATATCCCGATGGGAATGAGGGATTGAATTTAGAACGTGCATTAATAATGCATAGCATGCGTACCTCTTCATCAGGGTCAAGATTTATAGAAGGGTTCGACAATGCCATAAACAAGCCGTTATGAGTTCAAATGTGGTACAACGGCGAAGGTGGGGAGGTAGGAGGCTACGAAGAAGTGAAACTTCTGCAAAGCCAAAGGAAAAGGAACGTTGAATCGGATTGTAAAATGGCAAGATGGTAATGGGGGTGGTGACAGGGGCTTCCAGTTCATCATACTCACGGTGGGTAAATGTGATTCATGTCGGGTGTCGAGCATCTAAGATATGTCTTTCCCAAACGGGTGAGATCAAGTGAGTGGTTACACCTCGTGCCATTTCACCCAGGGCAAACAGGAATTGTGCTAGGCCAGTACCATCACTCATGACATGGTTGAGACGGAGAGCGAAGATGAAACCACCACCTTCCAACCGTGTTACCTGCTAAGCAATCAACTAATTCCTAATTAAAATTTATAAAGAATCATAAACCCAGAAAAATGCAACAATAGAAATAAGAAGATTGTTGAATTAAAAAAGAAAAACTCTTACCTACATATTGTCATATAGCATAATTAATTGGAACATTATTACCTGAATCAACAGCAATGGGCAATTTAGCATCCCTTCAGAACCAGGAACATTATAAAGGAGTTCAACGAAGCAAGGGAATGGTGGGTGAAGTGGTTCACCAAACTATTCAAGTGTAACATCAGCATCGGCTTTCATAAACATCACACCCTCACTTGTGCAATCCACTATAAGCTTACCATTAGCCCCTTAATCTACCTGCAAATGGATAATAACACACTAGGGTTTGTGCAAGTGCCTCCCTAATAACCTCAGCTGGATCTTTTCCTTCCATGGAAGGTTCATATTGATAAAAGTTGATTACCGGAATTTGAAATCGGAAACTCTCTTGATTATTAATATCCGATAATAATTTTTGTTCATACGGTGTAGGTTTAGCAAGAGTGACAAGTTTCGGTTCACAACGTCGGACAGTGAACTCAATAAGGGGAATGCTGGAAAGTGCTGCTATGACACAAGAATGTGAGATAATAGAAACAGAATAGCAAGTGTTTGGTCTTAATGAAGTGTTTGAAATGTTTACATTATATAGGAACCAAAGTGCACAAATTTGAAGTTTATTTTACATCGTATATGTAAATTGTAATGAAGAAAGAGATAAAATTGAACAAAAGAAACCCATTTTAATGTGCATTTATTTTATGTATTTATTATCACGTTGGATTCATGATTCACATGCTAAATTTAGTGGAACCTCGGCCACAAAATTTTAGTGGCTATTCTGAAAGGGCTTTTTAGACTGTATTCCGATTCATCCGTCATTTCATTAATACATTCATGAATGCAATCCCAATACGAGAGGTTAACTCGATTCATTTATTTCTATAAAAATGTTAAATTATGCTAAATATTACAAAAAAATAAAAATCAAGTTTACTAAATATTTGGTTTATTTAATGACACAACATTTTTTTATCATTATATAAATATGCAGTTTCGATATATTATGCTCACATTTGGAATTTATAATGCTCGAGCGCACACACAAGACATACCCACATGTTAACATGATTACATGAAGTTCTCTTTAAAATACCTTTTTAACACACACATTTATATAAAGTTGGAATGGGTTTTTTTTAAGAAAAAGAAAATTAAACTCAACATCTTGGTTAGAATAATTAAGGATATCAACTATTCAATTAACTAATAATATTATATAGAGGAATCAAATTATATCAAATTAAAGAATAGAAATTAAAATTTAAATTTAACCATAGTAAAAAGATCGTAATCACTATCTAATTTAAAACAATTTATTTCTAATCACAATCATTTGTGGTTTGATTTAATACATTTTTGATATTTTTTATTTAAAACATTGTTGCGAATTTAATTGCAATATGTTTACTGTAAATGAATTGGGGATAAAGTATTACTAAAAAAATTACAAATGATAAAAATGTTTGAATGAAATTTATTAATATTTTATTATTGATATTAATTACTTTTGATATAAATCATCATTACTTGTATAATTTTAAGAAAAAAATATCAAAGGATTTCCCAAGGCGAAAATGGGAAAATATAGCTTTTTTAAGAATTTGAGTTTATAAGTTTAAAAATTATGAAAATGATTCAATTTTAAAATTAATTATGGGAATGACTTAATTTCTACGTAGAGTTGGGTGTCACCACTTTTTTAGGTAACATCAACATAAATGTAACACCCCAAACTCGACCTAGATGTTATGATCAAATCTAGCGATGTCACATGGAAGAGATTTTGAAAACGGAGCTAACTCGATAAAATCCTTAAGCTTTTAAACCTTTAGTTGTTTTCATTTATTTCAAAACATATATTTCATTAATTGACTAGCCTTAAAACATATCATTTTAGCAGAAGCTTAGGTAAATCGTCGTGTTTAAGAAAAACAGTTTTCATTTTAACGAACCCTCTGAAACCTAAGAAACAGAAATCCATTGGTCACCAATCCACCAATTTACGAGTCACTACAAAACTCGAAACAACGCAAGCAACTTACCGACGACTAGCACAGATAATAACACGATGAAATCGTCAAAACGCGTTTCCTTCTTCACCACCTTCACCTACACCAAAATACTGCAAGAATCAAACCTCTAATCGTGTTGAAATCACATTACAAAGGAAGGTATATCCAACAATTACCCCCTTACCTAAACCCTACAGCAAGAACCAAAAAGCACAAGAACAGCACGAAGAACAAGAGGGAATTTCCACCGATTGCCAAAAAGAAAAGCCAAGGAAGGGTTCACGTCAAAAAAAGAAAAGCAGCAAAAGTTTGATGTTAGATTCTTCTTTGGATGAAAAAGAAAATTTGAACAGAGGAAAATAATCCCCAAAAATCTCTACAATCCCTTAGTTTACTCCCACAATCCCCCACTAATCATAACTCCCACAGAATCCCAACTCCATCGAAATACTGACACAAAATTGAGCAAAAATGTAACAGCTTGATTTAAACCCTAATCAAAACAATGGTTTTGGGAGTACAAATCCGAGGTTGGAAAAATATTTTAATATTATTTTTAGTGTTTGCAGTGTGTGATTAATCATGTGTGAAAATTCTGTGTGAAAATTTTATTGATTGTGTGCTTCATTAGCAAAAATGACTTAATCGCATTAAATGCAAAAGTTGTGTGCTGATTGTTAAAGTGCTTTGTTGCCATGTTCTTTTAATGTGGAGGCTTTAAAATGAAATTATGCCATTGAATGATATTATGGACGGTTAAGGACCACCATTTTTAAGCTTTTATATTATTTCATTAAGGATAGTTTGGTAAATTATGTATTAATGTTAAAATTTGATAATAAATTGAAATGAAACAAAAGTTTAGTGGGTGTTCATCTTTGTTTGCCAAAAATTGAAGAATAATGAAAACAACCATGGCCATTTAGGGTTCTGTCATTTAGAGCTTCAATTGGTTTGTGATTTTTGTTCTGTTTTTGATAATTTTAATGTTTTTGTGATCATTGCTTAGTGTATTATCAAGCCCATGCTTTAATTTTAGAATTTGATGAAGATTTTGAGATGTGCCATTGATGAATGTTTGAGCTTTGTGATAGTTGATGATGAAATATGAAAGATATGTGAAATATGAACATATTTTGTCTTTGTATTTTTGGTGAAATTGAGTAATTTGGGCTAAATTGTGAAAATAAGAAATTAGAGGATTAAAATGTGAAATAAATGAAATATGTGGGCTTTTATGGACATGATGAATATTCGGCCAAGCATGGGAATATTAAAATTATGTGTATTTTGTGATTTTATGTAATAGGGACTAAAATGTCAAAATGTGAAAATGTGAGGGCTAAAATGTAAAATCACATGTATATATATAAAAATGAAATGCAATCCCGAGCCCACCTAAAAATCTTCAGATAAAAATCAATTAAATCACATGTATATATATAAAAATGAAATGCAATCCCAAGCCCACCTAAAAATCCATCCGCTACACACCACCCGTACCTACCAATCACACTGTGGGGATTACTAAATCGACCCTCCATCCGCTACACACCATTGAAGGCAGTTGCTGCAGTCAACATGCACATCGCCATTATAATTTTGTGGCATGGCCACTAGATAATTGTGACCAAAGTCATTGGATTCATAATATGTGACCGAAGTCACCATATTCATATTATGTGACCGAAGTCACCGGATTCATATTATGTGACCGAAGTCACCGGATAATGTGGTAAAAACCACCAGAACACTTCCCCTTTATCAATATCACCGATATGCCCATGCACATACATATTATTCGGATTTTATGCAATATACCCCAAAATCATAACAAAGTCATACTTATTTCATATTTATGCTTATAGCATTATTAACGAAGTATTGGGGTAAACATACATGAATACCATGTACCACTGAATGGTACCTGCTGAAACACCCCACACCCGGCCCACGAGAATGGACCGGATCTGGTATGTTTCCCGGTGTAAACCGTTTCAAATTCTTTTGTTACTTAGGAAAAACTTGAGTGTTTTGAGAGAAAGATTGTTTTGGGTTGGGCTCGAGTTGAAAACAAGTTTATTTATTTTTTATCGAAAACCCATTTACTTCATGTGACAAAATATTTAAGCTTAATTTAAATTAAATGGGCTTATTCTTTATAAAGCCCTAAATTCATAGCATAGTAATCAAAACAGAAATAAAATCATCACTATGGCCTTATTACATAAAACAAAACCCAAAATAAAATTATACAAGACTTAAAATAAAATAAAGGTTCAAATTAAATCAAACTTCAAAATTTGAACATGGCCACCACAAGTTCTGCCAGTCCGATCCATTACTGCTCATCACCTGAAACATATTCCCACAACGGGGTGAGTCGATAGACTCAATGTGTAACCAACACTAAAATATAATAGAATTAGGCACACTATACATATCATATTCATATAAAAATTCAAGATAATGATGCAAACCCGAACCCAAACCTATATGCCATCTGCTACACTCCACCCGTACCAACTTGCACATCGTGGGGACTACTAAGTCAACCTTCCATCCGCTGCACACCATCGAAGGCAATCGCTGCAGTCGACGTGCTCATTGCCCACATAAAATTTTGTGGCATAACCACCAGATATTTGTGTCATGAGACACCACATTTAGTTAATGTAACCGAAGTTACCACATTCACTTAATGTGACCGAAGTCACCACATTCACTTAGTGAGACCGAAGTCGTCACATATTCTTAGTGAGACCGAAGTCATCACGTTTCACTTAGTGAGACCGAAGTCATCATATTCACTTCCCCTTTCTCAAATAACCCGAATGCCCCATATTATTCATATCATGCATATCATACTTAATTTCACATTCATGTCACTTTTCACATGTTAAGTATAACATATTTCGTAATCTTAGTAGGAGTAGGAAAACGTACCTGAGTACTTTGTACCATGATATGGTACTTTAGCCACATTCTTACACTTTCATATTAACATATATATCATATTTAAGCCATAAATCTATTAAGATTAGTGTGGGTACACACGATTAAACTTAGCGATTCCTTGAGATTCCGAAAAGCTAGATCTAATGTTTAGATCCTTAGTTCCTACATTTGATTTATCACTTATTACTTAGCATAAATCCTATTTGGCTATAATATCCAAATCCTAGTAGGATTTGTAAAAAGACTTACCTTTGATGCCGATTTGATGATTATTCAAATCCCATAAACTTGGTTTTCCTTCACCTGATATTCGGCCAACCCTGAATCTCAACATAGGTTAGTTTTCGACTTTTTAATAATTAAAGAACCAATCTATGTAATCATACAAGCCTTGGCCGAATACTTTTAGTTGCTTACCTTGTGGATTTTAAATCCCAAAACTTCACCTTCCTCTTCCTTGAAATCGGCCAAATCCTAAATCCCTGAATCAGTTAGTTTTTGATTAATTTGATCTAAATACCTAAGATTGGGCCTTGGCCGAATGTATGAACACACTTACCTTGGAGTTCTCAAATCCCAAAATTGATCTTTTATTTTAGATTCCTGCTGAAATCACATGTTAGAGTTGATCTATCATTCAAATATGGAAGAGACCTTTTTGGCCGAATGTACATAGATGTACTTACCTTGTTTTCAAATCCCGGGTGATCCTTTATACTAATCGGCTATGGCTCTTATATGGAACACAAGGTTTCGACTTTTGTGAATGAATGGAAGAAGAAAAGAAAAGAAAAGAAAAGAGAAGGAGAGAGTTTTGACAGAGAGAATTCGGCTAAAGAGAGGAGAAAAGGTTGATGCTATTTGCTAGAGAATTTTCGGTAGGGGTTCCCTTGAAGAGAAAAGAATGAAGAATGGCCCTTACTTTCCCTCTTTGGCCGAAAATACTAGCCTTAGAATCCCTCAATCGGCCAACTCTTCCTATGTGATAAATTTTAACTTTATCAAATATTAAATTCCAACAAATCTCCTAATTAGTCAAAATTCCAAAGGAAATAAAACTCCTCTTTCAAGATCCTTTGTGCCGTCCAACTCTCTGCTTATGGAAGCAAAATAAAACTTCTTTTATTTGCTTCCTATGTGACTCGAACTCAGGCCCAACACCCTTGCATGTGGGCCATTTCCTGAGGCCCTAAGTGGCATCTTCAGGCCACTTTTCCAAGTCCGTTAGTGGGTCAAATTTCACATACTTTTTATCTTAAGGCAACCTGGCCCTATGTTCCTCCTTTAAACTTTAAAACTCGACATTTCGAGGTCATTTCTAAGTTTTCAAAAATTTTCGTTCGGCTCTATAAACTTGACATTTCCTAGGTTTCCAAAATGTTTACTTTCCTCTTTTAGCTTAGTTTCCAAAATGTTTACTTTCCTCTTTTAGCTTTGTTTCCAAAATGTTTACTTTCCTCTTTTAGCTTAGTTTCCAAAATGTTTGCTTTCCTCTTTTAGCTTAGGTTTCCAAAATGTTTGCTTTCCTCTTTTAGCTTAGGTTTCCAAAATGTTCACTTTCCTATTTTCAACGTATCATTTGCGTACATTCTCAGGTTTCCAAAAATATTCAAAATTTATTCAAAACATATAAAACATATCTTTTCATACAATTAGGCCAAAATGCAAAGGCCCTTGTCAGGATGTTACACCCGCAACCATTATCATACATATTTTTCTTAACACATACAAATCATTAGTATTATAGATATATTAGAAATTTAGTATAGTGTTACACACCTTATAACAGTGAGAACTATACTTTCTCGCTCGTCGATACCTAAATATTTATCACACTTGATTAGAGCACTAATACTTATAAAACTATACTATTGATGAATAATCTAATTCCTTACCCTAGGAATCTCGAACAACACTTATATGTGATTACTCTCCGATAGATGGATCGAAACCCGAAGACAAACCACGAACAAATAATGGCTCGGGTGTACGCACGACTTCAAATAATCGATCTTTGTTGGTAGAGGGTCCACAACCCGGTGGAAAGTCTCGGATCCCCGATACAGCCCTTCGTTTAAAATTTGAGGGTATAGCAGAACCACCCCTCTTCCAAACACTCCTTATCGCTCTTTTCGAACCTATTTTGTTTGCCCCAAAACCTTAAGTTCACGGAAAATAATCGAGCGATAGAGTCCCCTAAAACGAAAGCAATTAGTAGTCTATCTAAAACAATATAACAAGTAATATAAAACTCCTTTACCTTGAATATTTAATTCCCGATGGATCTCTCCTTAATCGTTGGCTACAAAAAGAATCCCGAAATCCTCCTTCAAGGTTTCGGCAAAGGAGAATAAAAATGATTAAATTCCTAAAATCGACTAATCCCAAAAGAAAAAGAAAGAAACACGATAGACAATTAATCCTTACCACTAACGCTGAAATCGATTGCACCCTTACTTGATACCACAAAGAGATTCGGCCTTAACAATTAAGAAGAAAAGAAATAGAGTTTAGGGAGATTCGGCAATGATGGTGTTTTGGTTTGAAGAGGTTGCGACAATGGTGAATTTTGGGAGAGAGAGATTCGGCCTAAACACAATGAAAAGAAAAGAAAAGAATAGAAGAGAAAAGAAATGGTAGATTCGTCTTTAACAAAAGAGAAGAGAGAGATGAGAGGTTTAAGGTGTTATGGTATGGTGAAAATGGAGGATGGTTTCAGCTATTACAAGAGAAAGAAGAAAAAAAAAAGAAAAAGATGAAAAATGACCTTAGTGCTATGATGATTTCGGCACTTGAGAGGAAGAAAAGAAAAGAGAAAATGTCTTCAAGGCTTTTGGTGTTTTCGGTAATAGGGGAAAAGAAACTTGAGAGAATAGGCAAATTAAACCAAAATGGTCAATAATGATAGCCAAAACAAAATAAAACTTTCACCTAATGCCAATGACAATTTCGGCTAAGGAGAAAGATTTTGGAGAAAAGGGAAAAGATGCACAAAATGCTAAGAGTTTGGCCAACTATCTTCCCCCTAATCCCATACAACATTCGGCCAACTCACATCCCAACACAATCCCACCTTTTCCTCCTCATTTCCTCCTTATCTTCCCCCTAATCACTTTCACAATTAAACCAACCCCCCTTAGCCCCTTATGCCGTCTACATTCATGGTCAAATGGCCAAAGAAAAACTTCCAAAACATCACCTATTCATCAAGCCTTATGTCCCCTTATCCTTCCATAACACCTTGATTCCATACCTTAACTACTAACTTGCCTTTTCCCTTTGGTCTACTATCCAAAAATGAAAGAAAATCCATCCATACTAAGATAAAGCTTGACCGACACTATAGGAAAGAGAAAAAAAATAAAAATCCTTCCAATTGCTAGCTAAGGGATTCGAACCTCTCCCCTCATGCATTCACTCATGCACCAACACCACTTTGTTAATTGACTTGTTGTGATTAAAACCTCATGCCAATTTTTCTTAAAGCCTATCTTGCTTAGCTCCATCTTAAGACTAAAAAAAAATTTAATATTTTTCTAAGGCATTCTCTTACATACTGAAGTTCCTAAAACTCCCAAAGCACACTCAAACCACACATAGGCATGCTACCACATACAATTAAGTTAAAATGCATAACCCCTATATTTCGAATATTACAGTTCTACCCCCCTTAAAAATAATTTTGACCCCAAAATTACCTGGCTAGAACAAGTGAGGGTATTGCTATCACATTGCTTCCTCTGGCTCCCATGAAGCTTCTTCCGATCCATGATTACGCCATAACACTTTGACGAGAGGAACTGATTTCCTCCGTAACACATTTGCATCCCGTTCTAGAATTTGAATTGGTTCCTCTTCGTAAGACAAATCTGGTCTTAATTCCACCTCCTCATCTGGCACTACATGAGATGGATCCGACCGGTAATGACGTAACATTGAAACATGGAACACATCGTGCATTTGCTTCAACTCCGAAGGCAATTCTAACTGATATGCCACAGATCCAACCCACTTCAAAACCTGATAAGGTCCTATGAACCTCGGACTTAACTTCCCTTTTCGACCAAATCTCATCACCTTTTCCAAGGTGAAACCTTTAGGAATACATGATCCCCACAGCAAACTCTATTTTTTTCCGCTTAAGATCTGTGTATGACTTTTGCCTATCAGATACCTCCTTTAATCGAGACCAGATTACCTTAACATTTTCTTCAGATTCAGCCACTATTTTTGGACCCAAAATCCGTCCATATAGTGCTTCATACGGTGCCATCCGAATACTGGCTTGGTAACTGTTGTTGTACGCAAATTCTGCTAAAGGTAAGAACTCCTCCCAGCTTCCTCTGAAATCTATCACACATCCCTTTAACATATCCTCTAAGACTTGGATTACTCGCTCAGACTAGCCGTCCGACTGTGGATGAAATGCCGTACTGAAGTCCAACCTGGTGCCCAAAGCTTGATGCAATGCTTTCCAAAACCGAGACGTAAACCTCGAATCCTTATCCGAAATAATTAACACCGGCACTCCATGCAATCTTACAATCTCAGCCACATACAACTTCGCCAATTTCTGCAAAGAGTAATCAACCCGAACTGGGATAAAATGTGCATATTTCATCAATCGATCCACTATCACCCATACTGAGTCTTTCTTAGTAGGCATAGGAGGAAGCCCACTAACAAAGTCCATGGTGATTCTCTCCCACTTCTATTGCGTAATCTTTATCGGCTGAAGCAATCCCGAAGGTACTTGATGTTCAGCCTTGACTTGTTGACACGTTAAGCACTTCCCTACAAATTTTGTAACTTCCCGCTTAAGACTAGACCACCAAAACTGATCTCGTAAATCTCGGTATAACTTACTTCCTCCAGGATGCATAGCATAAGGGCTACCATGTGACTCCTGAAGAATCCTTTACCTCAACTCCTGATCCCTCGGCATACAGACTTTACCCTTGAAACATAATACCCCATCAATGTTAATACCATAATCTTCTAGTTCCCCATTCTGCACCTGTCGTAGCTTAGCACTCAGATCATCGTCTACTAATTGTCTTTCTTTCACTTGACTCAACCACGTCGGCTTTACTTGTAATTCTGCTAGCAAGCTTCCGTCGTCATGAAGACTAAGATGTGCAAACATCGCCCTTAAATCTGACACCACTTTCTGACTTAGAACGTCTTTCACCAAATTTGCCTTCCGGATGGTACTCTATAGAACAATCGTAGTCTTTCAACAACTCCACCCACCTTCGCTGTCTCAAATTCAGCTATTTCTGAGTCAGTAGATATTTTAGACTCTTATGGACTATATATATCACTGACTTTTCTCCATATAAATAATGCCTCCATACCTTAAAAGCAAAGACTACCGCTGCTAACTCCAAATCATGCGTCGGGTAGTTAACCTCGTGTGGTCTTAATTACCGAGACGCATAAGCAACTACCTTCCCGTCTTGCATTAGAACACATCCTAATCCTGTGTGAGAAGCATCACAATACACCATGAAATCCTTCCCTGCCTCAGGCTGAATCAAAATCGAGCTTCAGTCAAAACTCTCTTAAGCTTCTCAAAGCTCTTTTGTTGCCTATCTGCCCATACGAAAGGTACCTCCGTTCTCAACAATTTCGTTAAAGGTGCAGCTATCGATGAAAATCCTTCGATGAATCTTCTGTAGTAGCCTGCTAATCCCAAGAAACTATGAACCTCAAATACGGACTTGGGTGGTTTCCAATCTAATACTGCCTCAATCTTCCGAGGATCCACCCTTATCCCTTCTGCAGACACCACATGGCCTAAAAATGCAACTTTCTTCAGCCAAAATTCACACTTGCTGAATTTGGCATAAAGCTTCTTCTCCCTTAACACTTATAACACTATTCGGAGATGCTTATCATGCTCTATTTCTGACTTAGAATACACCAAGATGTTGTCTATGAACACCATGATGAACTGATCCAAGTAGGGTTGAAAAACCCGATTCATCATATCCGTGAATACAGCTGGGGCATTCGTCAATCCGAATGGCATTACTAAGTTCATAATGCTCGTATCTTGTTCGAAAAGCTGTCTTATGGATATCCGCTTCTTTCACTTTAAGCTGATGATACCCCGACCTTAGATCTATCTTTAAGAATACTGCAGCTCCCTTAAGCTGATCGAACAAGTCGTCTATCCTCGACAAAGGATCCTTGTTCTTGATGGTCAGCTTATTCAAATGCCAGTAATCTATGCACATATGCATAGTTCCATCCTTCTTCTTCACAAATAGGATTGGTGCTCCCCATGGAGACACACTTGGTCAGATAAACCCACGATCAAGCAACTCTTGAATCTGAGCCTTAAGCTCATACGGAGCAATAGAAATTGGCACCGTTCCAGGCAACAAGTCAATCCCAAATTCCACCTCACGATCCGGAGGTAACCTTAGAAGTTCTTCCGAAAAAATATCCACAAATTCTCTTACAGTCTTGACTCCTTCAACAGTTGCCTCCTTAGCCTCCAAGGTACTAACCAACATTAGAAAAACTACACATCCCTTTCTAACCATCTTTTCTGCCTTAAGGGCAGATACTACATTTGATAAGTAATTTCGTCTCTCGCCCATCACCACAACTTCTCTGTCATCAATAGTTCTTAATGACATCCGCTTAGCAGAACAATCCAAATTTACACGATATTTCACTAGCTAGTCCATGCTTAAGATCAGGTCAAACTCCTAGAATGGCAACTCCATTAAATCACCGAAAACTGCGTCCCTTGAACTTCTAAAGGCATTTCCTTAAAGAGCTTATCTACTACTACAGTCATCCTAAAGGACTAAGTACAGTCATCTTCCTAGGTACGGCCTCAGAAGTCACATGCAAAGTTCCAGATACTTCGCTAGCGATGTATGAATGAGTTGACCCTATATCTATCAAAGCAATAAAGGGTAACCCAGAAATCAGAAAAGTACCCGTGATAACACCAGGTGCATCACTATCCTCTCTGCGATGAACTGCATAAACCAGATCTGGCTGTCTCACCTCAATGCTACCACTGCCTCTACCTGGGGTCCCGCGACCTCTACCAGAACCATTACTTCTTCCATTCGGACCACGACCCCTCATCGGCTGCTGTCCACCTCTGCCAGCCTGATTAAAACCCTGACCTGCTGAGTGGTTCTTATCTGTATTCATCGGATAATCCTTAATCATATGATCTTTAGACCCACACTTGAAACATCCCCGGTCTTTTTCCAACATTCTCCCAGGTGCATCTTCCCACATTGAGCACAAGTACGATATTGTCCTCCCGTAACAACCTGCTAACCTCGCGGCCCATCAACTCTAGGTTTCTTTTAAAAATTCCCGGATAACCCTGAAGACCCAAAACTCCTCTTATTCTTATTCTAACCTCTGTCCCAGTTCTGTCTCTCAGTCTGCTTAACTTCTTCAGCTATCCTTGCCCTATCCACTAAGACTGCAAAGTCTCTTTCCCGGTACGGAGTAATCAACACTCACAGCTAATCTCTCAGTCCATCCTCGAATCTGACACACCGCTCATAATCAGTAGCTACTATCCCTCTAGCATATCGGCTAAGTCGCAAGAACTCTGCTTCATACTCAGCTATCGACTTATTTCCTTGCACTAAATTTAGAAATGCCTTTCTCTGAGAGTCGATGTAGCTAGCTCTAACATATTTCCCTTCAAACTTAACCTTAAAATACCCCCAATTCACTTGATCCGCAGGGGTACTCTCCTTGAAAGTGAGCCACCACTGGTAGGCCTCATCATGAAGTAGTGAAACAGCACCTTTCAGTTTTTCCTAAGCAGTGCAGTCCAAATCATCCATGATCCTCTCGACTGCCCCTAACCAGTACTCCACTACATTCGGAGCTACTCTAGATACTCCCTTAAAAATTTTGGCTCCGTTTGATCTAAGTCTCTCGGCTACTGACTTTTGAGCCCCATTTCCCACACTAGCTCCTGCTACTCGCTCTAAAACTCGCAACATAGCCTATGATATTGCGTCATCTCCTCCAGTTTGCTCTTGAAATTCCACCCCAACAGCCGATGGCGGAGCTTCATTTTTGGAACCTTGACCAGATCTAACTGGTTCCGACACAGCCATTCTGCCTCTACAGCGTCCACGGCGACCACGTCCCCTAGAACTCACGTCTACTTTGTGTCTTATCTATTTTTACGAAAAGTTTTATGCATTAAAGTCTTTTCACTTCTTGTTTAAAGAAAGTTTTATGCAACAGAGATTTATTCAGTGATTTTTCCGTAGAAGTACACATACACCTAGTGTCCATGTCTCTAAAGTATAGTTTCCTTAGGATTATCACTTAAAATATCATACATTCACATCAATTTATCAACAAAAGAACTTACCTGATGGACCTGGGCCGAGAACTCGAGTGCCATGCTTCTATAAAACCATTTTAACTAAAAAAATCATTTTGGGCCTAATTTTGAAAATGTTGTGGGCTTCAAAACCCAAGGCCGAGAGTTTAAAACTGGGCTCTGATACCAAGTTGAAACACCCCAAACTCGACCACAAGCCTTGACCAGATCTCGTATGTTCCTCGAGTAAAACTTCAATTAATTCTCGTTTTGTTTTATAAGAAAATATAATAGTTTCGTATACAATGGATCTACTTAGTGGTCGCGTTGTAAATGATGTTTATATAGTTGGTGTCTCATTAAAACGTTATCTTTAAGAGAAAGATTTTAAGTTAAAAAAACCAAATTTAATTAAAAAAAACTTATTATTATTGTAAAAACCATAGGTGTCAAAACAGTTTAAGTTATTTTTTCGAAAACATTTAATTATTTAGTAAATATTTGATCGTAGCAGATTAAAAATCTAAAACATAAAATTTAAACAGTTCATAGCGGCCTTATTACAAAAAAAAATAACATAACCCAAAATAAATCATAAATAGTAAAAGAAAATGTAGCAAGTTTAATTAAAAGAAAATCCGATGTACTGAGTTGAGCAATGGCCACCACGTAGTCCTCGCTGACAAGATCCATTACACTAAGCGTCACCTGAAAACATATCCCATAAAGGGTGAGTCAACAGACTCATTGTGTAACATTACACTAAAAGCCCAATAGATCATAGCCATTAAGCCCATTTAAAACATATTTAACCATAAGCCCATTTTATAGCAATTCAGATAATAATCAATTAAATCACATGTATATATATAAAAATGAAATGCAATCCCGAGCCCACCTAAAAATCCATCCGCTACACACCACCCGTACCTACCAATCACATCGTGAGGATTACTAAATCGACCTCCATCCGCTACACACCATCGAAGGCGATTCTTGCAGTCAACATGCACATCGCCTTATAATTTTATGGCATGGCCACGGTGATAATTCATAATATGTGACCAAAGTCACCAGATTCATAATATGTGACCGAAGTCACCAGATTCATATTATGTGACCGAAGTCACCGGATTCATATTATGTGACTGAAGTCACCGAATAATGTCGTAAAAACCACCGGAACACTTCCCCTTTATCAATATCACCCATATGCCCATGCACATACATATTATTCGGATTTTATGTAATATACCCCAAAATCATAATAAAGTCATACTTATTTCATATTTATGCTTATAGCATTATTAACGAAGTATTGGGGTAAACATACCTGAATACCATGTACCACTGAATGGTACCCACAACCATTATCATACATATTTTTCTTAACACATACAAATCATTAGTATTATAGTTCTATTAGAAATTTAGTATAGTGTTACACACCTTATAACAGTGAGAACTATACTTTCCCGCTCGTCGATACCTAAATATTTATCACACTTAATTAGAACACTAATACTTATAAAACTATAGTATTGATGAATAATCTAATTCCTTACCCTCAGAATCTCGAACAACACTTATATGTGATTTCTCTCTGATAGATGGATCGAAACCTGATGACAAACCACGAACAAATAATGGCTCGGGTGCGCATACGACTTCAAATAATCGATCTTCGTTGGCGGAGGTCCACACCGGTGGAAAGTCTCGGATCCCCGTCATGCCCTTCGTTTGAAATTTGAGGTATAGTAGAACCACCCTCTTCCAAACACTCCTTATCGCTCTTTTCAAACCTATTTTGTTTGCCCCAAAATCTTACGTTCACGGAAAATAATCGGCGATAGAGTCCCTAAAATAAAGCGATTAGTTGTCTATCCAAAACGATATAACAAGTAATATAAAACTACTTTACCTTGAATATTTAATTCTCGATGGATCTCTCCTTAATCGTTGGCTACAAAAAGAATCCCGAAATCTTCCTTCAAGGTTTCGGCCAAGGAGAATAAAAAGGATTAGATTCCTAAAATCGACTAATCCCAAAAGAAAAAGAAAAAAACACGATAGACAGTTAATCCTTACCACTAACACTGAAATCGATTGCACCCTTACTTGATACCACAAAGAGATTCAGCCTTAACAATTAAGAAGGAAAAAAATAGAGTTTAGGGAGATTCGGCAATGATGGTGTTTTGGTTTGAAGAGGTCGTGGCAATGGTGAATTTTAGGAGAGAGAGATTCGGCCTAAACACAATGAAAAGAAAAGAAAAGAATAGAAGAGAAAAGAAATGGTAGATTCGTCTTTAACAAAAGAGAAGAGAGAGATGAGAGGTTTAAGGTGTTATGGTTATGGTGAAAATGGAGGATGGTTTCGGCTATTACAAGAGAAAGAAAAAAAAAAAGAAAAAGATGAAAAATGACCTTAGTGCTATGATGATTTCGGCACTTGAGAGGAAGAAAAGAAAAGAGAAAATATCTTCAAGGCTTTTGGTGTTTTCGATAATAGGGGAAAAGAAACTTGAGAGAATAGGCAAATTAAACCAAAATGGTCAAAAATGATAGCCAAAACAAAACTAAACTTTCACCTAATGCCAATGACAATTTTGGCTAAGGAGAAAGATTTTGGAGAAAAGGGAAAAGATGCACAAAATGCTAAGAGTTTGGCCAACTATCCTCCCCCTAATCCCATACAACATTCAACCAACTCACATCCCAACACAATCCCACCTTTTCCTCCTCATTTCCTCCCTATCTTCCCCCTAATCACTTTCACAATTAAACCAACCCCCCTTAGCCCCTTATGTCATCTACATTCATGGTCAAATGGCCAAAGAAAAACTTCTAAAACATCACCCATTCATCAAGCCTTATGTCCCTTATCCTTCCATAACACCTTGATTCCATACCTTAACTCGCTAACTTGCCTTTTCCTTTGGTCTACTATCCAAAATGAAAGAAAATCCATCCATACTAAGATAAATCTTGACCAGACACTATAGGAAAGAGAACAAAAATAAATATCCTTCCAATTGCTAGCTAAGGGATTCAAACCTCTCTCCTCATGCATTCACCCATACTCCAACACCACTTTGTCAATTGACTTGTTGTGATTAAAACCTCATGACAATTTTTCTTAAAGCCTATCTTGTTTAGCTCCATCTTAAGAGTAAAAAAAATTTAATATTTTTCTAAGGCATTCTCTTACATACTGAAGTTCCTAAAACTCCCAAAGCACACTCAAACCACATATAGGCATGCTACCACATACAATTAAGTTAAAATGCATAAACCCTATATTCTGAATATTACAATAAGTTAAGTTAAACATTATATAAATCAAGAAAAGAGAGATTCGAATCGAGATCTAGGCAAGAACAAAGTGCTCAATTGATTGACTAGTCTCGGTATTTCTACGTCTGAGGTAAGTTCATTTATAATATGAATTGTTAAACTTATGCTTATGTGTTATATAATGAAAGATTATGTGGTTGATGAATTAGTAAAGTTAAATGTGATTTTGAGAGATATGACACTAAGTGTGCGGAATAGAATTGATACAATAGAGAACGACCTGTGCTTGTGAAATAAAAAAGTATTGACTACTTTGATTGGCACTATTTGCGAAATAAAGATAGTTTATTTTGTATATTGAAAATTGAATTATTGAGTTAAATGTATGGTATTATGAACGTACTAAGCTTTAAAGCTTAATGTGTGAAGTTTTCTCTGTTTTATAGTGTATTTAAAGCTAGCTAGAATCTGGGGATTGTTAGTGACTCAATCACACTATCGACTATCTATTTTGGTACTTTTGGAAGTTGTATATATTTGGTATATGGCATGTATAGGCTAGTAATTATGGTATTTTGGAGTTGTTATATCTTGCCATGTGCTATGGCTTGATAGTTAAATGCTTATATCATATATTTTGGATGTGTAAAGGATGGCCAAGATGTGTATGTGTGTGCTTTATATGAATGATCATTTTGGCTTAAACTAGTAAAACGAAAATAGTATGTTTCATGTATAAATTTGGTAAGGATTGAATGTTGAATGTATTATATGATTTGGATGTGAAGTTGATAATTTAGATTGATATGTTGAGATGGTTTTGTATAGGAAGATGAATGATAATGTTAAGAGATCAAATTGAGTATTTTTTGATAAGTTTGAATGCCATTTGGGGTATGAAATTGAATTGATTTTTGCTTGTAGGTGTGACCCAAAGTATGGGTGGCAAATTGGCCATGCAAATGGCCTATTTTTGCCCACATGGTTGAGCACACGGGCATGTGGCTTGACTGTCTCTTTTAAATTTGTAATTTGAATCAAGTCAGGCTTGCGCACGAGCTAGACACACGGGCATGTGACTGGCCGTGTGATGCAAGTTAGTGTCGACCACGGGTAAGACACATGGGCGTTCTTCAGCCGTGTGGACAAGTCAGTATGTATGCCTTGTTTTGCCACGGCTTGGACACACGAGTGTGTCTGAGGCCGTGTGAAGCACACGGCCTACCCACACAAGCGTGTGACCTCTGTAGCTTTGAAAAATGTTAAGTTTTGGAAAAAATTCATATGTGCTCGGTTTAGTCCTGACCTCTTTTTAATGCATGTTTAAGGTCTTGTAGACCTCATTGAGGGACTATATGATTATGTTTTGTTATGTTATGGTATTGATGTACTTTGTGTTGTAAAATGTTTGTAAAAGTTCTGGAATGTTCGGTAATGCTTCTTAACCCTAGATCGGCGATGGTTACGGGTTAAGGGTGTTATATTTTATTGGTATCAGAGCTACAATTTAGTTGATTCTAAGACTAACGAAGCGCGTGTGAGTATATCTATACATGCCATATATATAACTTCAATAGTGTGATGAATCTTGACAGTTAAAAATGTGTTTTCATATAGTAAATGGATCCCGATCGAGCAGTTGCAGATGATGTTGAGAGCAATGCGCCTGCTCTCGCTCAAGGGATAGTATCGACCAAATCTAGGCCGATTGCTAGTAGCCACGAGGGAGAGGCTAAGTAAGCCTTTGTCCAAATGATGAGTGAATGGTTTTCAGAGTTCATTCAAATGAATCCGGCTACTCAACAACCTCCACCCCTACAAGTACCTGTAGTGCCACAAGTTTTAGATCCGATCCAATTGAGTAAGCTTCTTGTGGATAAAATACGAAAGTTTGGGGCCAAAGAGTTTAGGGCCACAGTTGATGGTGATGTTGAGCGAGCTGTATTTTGGCTCGAGAATACAATTCGAGTGTTTGATGAAATGTCATTGACTCCTAATGAATGCTTAAAATGTGCTGTTTCATTATTGAGAGATACTGTGTATAATTGGTGGAAAACATTGATATCGGTGGTTCCGAGAGAAAGAAGTACATGGTATTTCTTCCAAGCTGAATTCAGAAGAAATATATCAGTCAACGATTCATAGATCAGTAACGTAAAAAGTTCCTAGAGCTAAAACAGGGCCATATGTCTGTTAAGAAATATGAGCAAGAATTTGTAAGATTGAGTTAGAACGAGCGAGAATGTCTTTCAATAGAAACTATTATGTGCCAATGATTTGTTGAAGGGTTGAATGAAGACATAAAACTTCTGGTCAGAAATCTTGGTTTGAATGAATTTGTAGTATTCGTTGAAAGAGCCTGCAAAGCCAAAGAGCTTAGTAAAGAAAAGAAGAAAGCAGATTCAAAGGCTAGAGACGAGAGAAAAAGGTCGTTGAGTAAATTGTATCAACCTTCGTTAAAGATATTGAAAGATGTAACTAATCGCTCAAATGTTTCGTTTGGACATTCGAGTAGAGATCGTATGAAACAGAATATTGGTCCTAAAACTCAAACTCCAATTGAATCAAGTGTTGGCAATGTTAGAAGTAATAAGCCTGAGTGTAGACAGTGTGGAAGACAACATATCGGGGAATGCTGGGGCAAGTATAATAATAAAGTTTTCTATAAATGTGGATCACGAGATCACTTCATTCGAGATTTCCTAGAGTTAGCTGAGAAATATAATGTTCAAAGTACGAGGCCAAGTAACACTATAGCTAGGGGTAGACCACCCAAAAACACTAGAAATGTGAGCAGTAGTCTTAGAGGAACAACAAATACAACTGTGAGATCTGAGGCAAGTGCACTGCTTCGAGCCTACGCTATTCGTGCTCGAGAAGAAGCTTCATCTCCAGACGTCATGACTGGTACTTTTACTCTACTTGATACTGATGTGATTACATTGATTGATCCAGGCTCAACTCACATATGTGTGTGTAATCTAGTATCTAGTAAGACTCTACCTATTGAGTCTACTGGGTTCGTAATTAGAGTATCGAACCCCTTAGGTAAGAGTGTTATGGTTGACAAAGTGTGCAAGAATTGTCCATTGATGATTCGAGATATTTATTTTCCAGCTAATCTGATGCAGTTACCTTTTGATGAATTTGAGATAATTCTAGGTATGGATTGGTTAACTCTGCATAATGCTATGGTAAATTGTAAACAAAATAGTATTGATTTGAGAAGTTAAAATGGTGAGATAGTTTGAATTGAATCCAGTTGTAACATCCTGAAAAGGGCCTATGCATTTTGGCCTAATTGTACAAAAAGACATCTTTTATGTGTTTTGGAATAAATTTGGAATGATTTTTGGAAACCTGAGAATGCATGGAAATGTTATGTTGGAAATAGGAAAATGAACATTTTTGGAAACTTGAACATTTTTGGAAATGAATCAAAAATGGAAACCTGAACATTTTGGAAACTTGAACATTTTGGAAACCAAACCAAAATAGGAAACTAAACATTTTGGAAACCAAACCAAAATAGGAAACTAAAAATTTTGGAAACCAAGCCAAAATAGGAAACTAAACATTTTGGAAACTTGGAAAATCTGAGCCATGCGAAATTTTTGGAAACTTAAAAATGACCCCGGAATGTCGAATTTTGGAGCCCAAAGGGGAACTTAGGGCCAAATGACCCTAAAATATAAAGTACATGAAATTTGACCCAATAACGGACTTGGAAATGTGGCCTGAAGATGCCACCTAAGGTATTAGGAAATGGCCCAAATGCAAGAGGTTTTGGGCCGACTTTGAGTCATCTAGGAAGCAAATAAAAGAAGTTTTATTTTGCTTCCATGAGTGGGGAGTTGACGGCACAAGGGAATCTAAGAGGAGGAGTTTTATTTGGTTAAAACTTGATTAATAAGTGATAAATAAGGGATTTTAAATTTGGATTATCGAGGAGATAATTGATGGATTAAATGCTTTTATTTTTAGATAAAGGAGATAATATTATCTTAAGGGAGAGTGGTGGCCAAGTCAAGGACTCTTGGCCTAGCAAATTTAGCTATAAAGGAGAACCCAAGGTCTTTTTCTCTCATCTTTCCAAGTAGCGAAAATCCCATTGCTCTCTCCCCTCTTTTAGAATTTCTCTTTAAGCAAAATCCATCTCTTCTTCTTCTATTTTCTTCTCCTCTCCTTTGTCATTGTTAAGCCAAAACCCTTTTCTTTTGATCCTGTTAAATCTCCATAGCCAATCTCTGTGACTCTAGGCAAGGAAGCAATCGATTAAAGGCATCAAGGTTTCCACAATTACCAAATATAAAGATCAAGGATCTAAGGTAAGAACAATTAATTCTTGTTCTTCTAATTTGTTTAATCAAGATTTAAGAAAAATAACCTCTTTTATGTCTCATGGCGAATATCAAAGGAAGAGTTTTGAGTTTGAGAACTTCAAGGTAAGTGAGTTTATACATTCGCCAAGGCCAAATCTTAGTCAATTAGATCAAATTGATCAAAACTAACCTATTCAAATATCTAGGATTTGGCCGACTACAAGGAAAAAGGGAGGTGAAGTTTTGGATTTAAAAATCCATAAGGTAAGCCCCTAAAGTATTCGGCCAAGGCTTGTGTGATTACATAAATAAGATTTATAATTATTAAAAATCTGAAAACTAATTTATGTTGAGATTTAAGGTTGGTAGAATATCAAGTGAAGGAAAACAAAGTTTAGGGATTTGAATAAACATCAAATCGGAAAAGGTGAGTCTTTTACAAATCCTACTAGGATTTGGTTTTGTTTAAGCCAAATAGGTTTATTAATGTGACTTATATGATGGCGAATATAGGAGTTAACGGATCTAAAGTTAGATCGGGTTTACGAGATCTCAAGGAACCTTATTAAGCAAATCGGTGTGTACCCTTACTAACCTTGATATTTCATATGGCTATTATTTTAATATATGAATATGTAAAGAATCGAATGTGGCTAAGTACCACAAATGTGGTAAAAAGTACCAGTCGTTTCCTACTTGATAGGAATGTGAAATATGTTATTTTATAACATGCGAATATATGTATATGAACATGAAATTAAGTTATGCATAATATATAAATTTTTGGGGCATTCGGGATTTATGTGAAAGGGGGAGAGTAGGTGTTGACTTCGTTCTCACCAACGAAGGTGTTGACTTCGGTCTCACCAATGAAATATGTTGACTACGATCACATTGCGAAATTTTGGTAACCGGTTACAATATTTGAATATAGTGTCTAATGACACAACGTATAAATTTGACTATAGTGTCTAATGACACAACGTATATGGTATTAACGCCTTCAATGGTGTGTAGCGGATGGAGGGTTGACTTAGTAGCCCCACGGTGTGAATGGCGGTACTGGGTGGTGTGTAGCGGATGGACCATTAGGATTGGGTTTGGGTTGCATCATAATTTCATTTTATATGGATCGATGATTTGAACATGAATGCTGAATTGTTGAATGTTAGTATTGTGTGCACATTGAGTCTGTTGACTCACCCATTGTGGGAATTATTTTGGTGATGAGCGTTGACGGATGGGGCGGTGGACCTTGAGGTGGCCATGCTACATTTGGAGATTTTATTTTATTTGGACTTTATTTACATTTGGTACCCTTAATTATATTTCTTTTGGGTTTTATTTGATGTAATAAGGCCATAAGGCCCATGGATTATTCTTTATTTTTACTTTACTTTTAAATATTGTGCTAAGAACTATTTTGGACGTAACAAATCAAATTAGATTTACAAGTTTAATAAAATGAGTTTCCAATCTAAGCCCAATCCACAACAACATTTCTAAAATTTTATGAATTTTCTCTAAGTAACGAATGATTTTGAAATCGGTTCACTTTAGGAACATACCAGATCCAGTTCAGGCTCATGGGTCGAGTGTGGGGTGTTTCAATTTGGTATCAGAGCCCAGTTTTAAACTCTCGGCCTGTGGTCTAAGGCCCAAAACGTTTTCAAAGCGAGCCAAATGATTATCTTTGAAAAATAAGTAGGTTTTCTGGCATGGCACGTAAGTCTCTGACCCACAGTCCACCAGGTAAGTACCCTTAACTATATGTGTGATTCTGTGATTTATATAAGGGTAGAAAATGCATGGAACGTAGAATAGAATGATAGGAACTTGAACCCTAGGATTAGACTACTCAAACACAAAACCACATAAGACTTAATGCCTTGAACAAACCTATGGCTAAGTCATTGAGCGATGGTGTGGCAACCTCTGTGCGCATGTCTAGGAATGGTTTTGGGGCTTGGTATTTAAGCGATCAGCGTGACTCACCTCCTCTCCACTCGAATCCTGCTTTGCCTGCGTAGCTTTGGTTCACCACGACCAAGAGGGCTCGGTCATAGGCTAAACATAATGACTAAAACCGAAGGGAACTAGCCATGTTTGAAACCTTACTATTAAAACTATTTCTTATACACAATTTTCTCCTAAAAATTTCCAACTTACAAAATTACGAACATACCCTAGTGGTAAAATTACAAAATGCCCTGGTTATAAAATGTTCAACTACTCAACAGCTTTACCAAAATGTCATTATGTTATAAAGTCCAAAACCCTAATTTGCAAACTATCAAAATACTGTGACTTTTGGAAAATTACAAAATTGCCTAACTTACCAAAATTTCCAAAATGACCGGATTTCCAAAATTTTTGCAACTTCATCGTCTTTGGAAAATAAATTTCTCAAAAAGAACCCTCAAAGTTTTGCAACTTCTAAAATATCCCCGATTTATTAAAATTTTACAATTTACCCGGTTTGTGGAAAAATTACCAAAATACCAAGGTCTAAAATTTTAAAATACCTCGAATTTCAAAAATTTTCCAAAATACCAGGAACTTAAAAGGACCAAAAATACCTTGTGACAAAATCACCAAGGAACCTTATTTTGACAAATTACGAAAACACCCACAGGGGACAAATTACGAAAATACCCCGGGTAGTGGAAAAACAACAAATGAAAACTACAATGTTTCTCTGAATGAACTAAGGTTCATAATTGTTTGATGGATGTGTGAATGAATGAAAAGGCGTGTGCATGTATGAATCTGAAAGAACCACTCCTAAACTCTTTTCATAAAATTTCTTGCAGTAATAAAGTGAAACAAAATTTTTAATACATAAAACTTCTTAATCGATTAAATCATGACGTTAGAAATGAGTTCTAAGGGACTTAAACTTAGAGATTGTGCCTAGAAAGTATGATAGTTCTTTAAGATCGAGTCTTGTGACAATAGCGTAGTGTGGTGAGTTAAATTTGACGGATGAGCGATAGTAAGTAATTTCGAGGACGAAATTATTTTTAAGGGGGTAGAAGCGTAACATCTGAAAAGGGCCTATGCATTTTGGCCTAATTGTACAAAAAGACATCTTTTATGTGTTTTGGAATAAATTTGGAATGATTTTGGAAACACGAGAATGCATGGAAATGTTATGTTAGAAATAGGAAAATGAACATTTTGGAAACTTGAACATTTTGGAAATGAATCAAAATGGAAACACGAACATTTTGGAAACTTGAACATTTTGGAAACCAAACCAAAATAGGAAACTAAACATTTTGGAAACCAAACCAAAATAGGAAACTAAACATTTTGGAAACCAAGCCAAAATAGAAAACTAAACATTTTGGAAACTTGGAAAATCTGAGTCAAATGCGAAAATTTTGGAAACTTAAAATGACCCGGAATGTCGAATTTTGGAGCCCAAAGGGGAACTTAGGGCAGATGACCTAAAATATAAAGTACATGAAATTTGACCCAATAATGGACTTGGAAATGTGGCTGAAGATGCCACCTAAGGCATTAGGAAATGGCCCAAATGCAAGAGGTTTTTGGGCACGACTTTGAAGTCATCTAGGAAGCAAATAAAAGAAGTTTTATTTTGCTTCCATGAGTGGGGAGTTAGACGGCACAAGGGAATCTAAGAGGAGGAGTTTTATTTCGGTTAAAACTTGATTAATAAGTGATAAATAAGGGATTTTAAATTTGGATTATCGAGGAGATAATTGATGGATTAAATGCTTTTATTTTTAGATAAAGGAGATAATATTATCTTAAGGAGAGTGGTGGCCAAGTCAAGGACTCTTGGCCTAGCAAATTAGCTATAAAGGAGAACCCAAGGTCTTTTTCTCTCATCTTTCCAAGTAGCGAAAATCCCTTGCTCTCTCCCCTCTTTGCGAATTTCTCTTTAAGCAAAATCCATCTCTTCTTCTTCTATTTTCTTCTCCTCTCTTTTGTCATTATTAAGCCAAAACCCTTTTCTTTTGATCCTGTTAAATCTCCATAGCCAGAATCTCTGTGACTCTAGGCAAGGAAGCAATCGATTAAAGGCATCAAGGTTTCCACAATTACCGAATATAAAGATCAAGGATCTAAGGTAAGAACAATTAATTCTTGTTCTTCTAATTTGTTTAATCAAGATTTAAGAAAAATAACCTCTTTTATGTCTCATGGCCGAATATCAAAGGAAGAGTTTTCGGGATTTGAGAACTTCAAGGTAAGTGAGTTTATACATTCGGCCAAGGCCAAATCTTAGTCAATTAGATCAAATTGATCAAAAACTAACCTATTCAGATATCTAGGATTTGGTCGACTACAAGGAAAAAGGGAGGTGAAGTTTTCGGGATTTAAAAATCCATAAGGTAAGCCCCTAAAGTATTCGGCCAAGGCTTGTGTGATTACATAGATAAGATCTATAATTATTAAAAAGCCGAAAACTAATTTATGTTGAGATTTAAGGTTGGCCGAATATCAAGTGAAGGAAAACAAAGTTTCCGGGATTTGAATAAATATCAAATCGGCAAAGGTGAGTCTTTTTACAAATCCTACTAGGATTTGGTTTTGTTTTAAGCCAAATAGGTTTATTAATGTGACTTATATGATGGCCGAATATAGGAGTTAACAGATCTAAAGTTAGATCGGGGTTTACGAGATCTCAAGGAACCTTATTAAGTAAATCAGGTGTGTACCCTTACTAACCTTCGATATTTCATATGGCTATTATTTTAATATATGAATATGTAAAGAATGTGAATGTGGCTAAGTACCACAAATGTGGTAAAAAGTACCCAGGTACGTTTCCTACTTCTGATAGGAATGTGAAATATGTTATTTTATAACATACGAATATATGTATATGAACATGAAATTAAGTTATGCATAATATATAAATTTTTGGGGCATTCGAGATTTAAGTGAAAGGGGGAGAGTAGGTGTTGACTTCGGTCTCACCAACAAAATATGTTGACTACGATCACATTGCGAAATTTTGGTAACCGGTTACAATATTTGAATATAGTGTCTAATAACACAACGTATAAATTTGACTATAGTGTCTAATAACACAACGTATATAGGCGATCGCCTTCGATGGTGTGTAGCGGATGGAGGTTGACTTAGTAGTCCCACGGTGTGAATGGCGTACGGTGGTGTGTAGCGGATGGACCATTAGGATTGGGTTTGGGTTGCATCATAATTTCATTTTATATGGATCGATGATTTGAACATGAATGCTGAATTGTTGAATGTTAGTATTGTGTGCACATTGAGTCTGTTGACTCACCCATTTGTGGGAATTATTTTGGGTGATGGCGTGTGAATGACCGGTAGGTGGACCTTGAGGTGGCCATGCTACATTTGGAGATTTTATTTTATTTGGACTTTATTTACATTTGGTACCCTTAATTATATTTCTTTTGGTTTTATTTGATGTAATAAGGCCATAAGGCCCAAAGGATTATTCTTTATTTTTACTTTACTTTTAAATATTGTGCTAAGAACTATTTTGGACGTAACAAATCAAATTGGATTTACAAGTTTAATAAAACGGGTTTCCAATCTAAGCCCAATCCACAACAACTTTTCTAAAAATTTTATGAATTTTCTCTAAGTAACGAATGATTTTGAAATCGGTTCACTTTAGGAACATACGAGATCCTGTTCGGGCTCGTGGGTAGGGTGTGGGAGTGTTTCACCGATGATTTGAATGGGTTGCCGGCTATAATATCTTCGATGAAAGCTCTGAATTATGTGAAAAAGGGATGTGAAGCTTATCTGGCATATGTGATAGATACAAAAGTGATAGAAAATAAAGTTGAATCTGTGCCTAGTTTGTGAGTTCCCAGATGTGTTTCCTAAAGAACTACTGGGAATACCTCCGATATGAAAAGTCGAGTTTGGTATTGAATTAGTGCTGGGGATGACTCGTATCTCAATAGCACCGTATAAAATGGCACCAATAGAATTGAAAGAGTTGAAGTCTCAGTTGCAAGAGTTGACAGATAGAGGATTTGCACGACTGAGCTTCGCACCTTGGGGTGCTCCTGTGTTGTTTTTCAAAAAGAAAGATGGTACTACGAGGATGTGTATTAACTACCGACAGTTGAACAAAGTGACGATAAAGAATAAATATTCTCTACCGCTAATCGATGATTTGTTTGATCAGTTGAAAGGAGCTACAGTGTTTTCTAATATAGATTTGAGGTTAGGCTATTATCAACTACGAATCAAAGAATTAGATGTGTCGAAAACTACCTTCAGAATGAGGTACGGACATTATGAATTTTTAATAATAGCTTTTAAACTAACGAATGCTTCTTCAGTATTTATGGATTTGATAAATCGGATATTCCAATCGTATTTGGATCGATTCATCGTTATGTTTATTGATGACATTTTGATTTATTCTTTTGATGAGACGTAACATGTTTAACATTTGAGAATCATGTTACAGACTCTACGTGAGAAGCAATTGTATGGAAAGTTTAGTAAATTTGAGTTTTGGTTGCGTGAGGTTAGTTTTCTGGGACTTATAGTGTCAGCTGCAGGGATACGAGTTGATCCTAACAAGATTTTAGCTATTTTAGAGTGGAAACCCCTGAGAAATGTCTCTAAAGGCCGTAGTTTTCTAGGACTAGTGGGATATTATAGATGGTTTGTGAAAGGTTTCTCGATGATTGCAATTCTGTTGACAAAATTGTTACAGAAAGATGTTAAATTTGGGTGGTCAAAAAAGTGTCAGCAGAGTTTCGAATAGTTGAAAATATTGTTGACAGAGGCACCAGTGCTAGTTCAACCTAAATCGGGAAAAGAATTCATAGTTTACAGTGATGCATCGTTGAATGGTTTAGGCTATGTGTTGATGCAAGAAGGAAAATTTATAGCCTATGCTTCGAGACAGTTAAAACTACATGAAAAGAACTATCCTACTCACGATCTTCAATTAGCAGCTATAGTTTTTACACTGAAGATTTGGCATAGCTATTTATTTGGTGAGAAGTGTCACATTTATATGGATCACAAGAGCTTGAAGTATCTGATGACTCAGAAATAATTGAATTTGTGACAGCGGAGATGGTTAGAATTACTAAAAGACTATGAATTAGTGATTGATTATCATCTGGGTAAAGCTAATGTTGTTGCTGATGCTTTGAGCCGAAAGTATTTATATACTTTACGGGCAATGAGTATTCAGATAGATCTATGTGATGATGGTTCGGTTTTGGCTGAATTGAAAGTGAAGCCAATGTTTATACTTCAGACTTTTGATGCTCAAAAAAGTGATGCTGAGATGATGGCAAAAACGAGCTCAGTGTAGTTTGAATTCTGATTCAGAATTTCGAGTTGATAATGATGGTTTTTTGAGATTTCGAGACCAGATTTGTATTCTGAGAAATTCAGAGTTGATTTAGTTGATTTTGAATGAGGCACATAATAATCATTTGTCCGTTTATCCAGGAAGTACGAAAATGTATAATGATTTGAAATAGTTTTATTGGTAGCATGGTATGAAGCGAGATATCTCAGAATTTGTCTTGATACGTTTAGTTTGTCTACAAGTTAAAGCTGAACATCAAGTTCCATCCGATTTGTTACAACCGATAATGATTCTTGAGTGGAAATGGAAAAGAATCACGATGGACTTTATGTCGGGATTACCTTTATCCTCGAGAAAGAAAGATGCAATCTAGGTGATAGTAGACAGATTAACGAAATTAGCTATTTTTTGTTCTCGTGAGAACAGATTATTCGCTTGATAATTTAGCCGAATTGTATGTTTCTGAGATTGTGAGATTGCACGGCGTACAATTATCCCTTGTGTCTGACAGAGATTTGAGGTTTATCTTGCGATTTTGGAAGAAACTTCAAGAGGCTTTAGACATGACACTGCATTTTAGTACTGCATTTCATCCACAGATGGATGGTCAATCTTAGCGGATCATTTAGATTCTCGAGGATATGTTGAGATGTTGTATTCATGAGTTTGAAAATACATGGGAAAAGCATTTACTATTGATTGAATTCGGATACAATAGTAGTTTTCAATATAGCATTAAAATGGCACCATATGAGGCTCTTTACGGTCGTAAATGCAGAACTCCATTATATTGGACTAAGCTTAGTAAGAATAAGATTCACAGGGTTGATTTGATAAAAGAGACTGAACAGAAAGTGAAAGTGATTTGTGACAGTTTGAAAGTGGCTTCAGATCATCAGAAGTCTTATGCAGATTTGAAACGGAAAGATATTGAATTTGAGATCGGTGATAAAGTGTTTTTGAAAGTGTTTCCATGGAAGAAATTACTTTGATTCGGTAGAAAAGGCAATTGAGTCTGAGGTTTATCGGGTCATATGAGATTATAGAGTGTATTGGACTGGTTGCTTATAAATTATTATTGCCACCTAAGCTAGAAAAGATCCATAATGTGTTTCACATATCGATGCTTCGATGATACAGATCTGATCCATCGCATGTGATTGCCCCTACTAAAGTTGAGATTCAGTCATATTTGTCGTATAATGAAGAACCGATTCAAGTTTTGGCTTGTAAGATCAAAGAGTTGAGAAATAAGATAATTTCTTTAGTGAAAGTGTTATGGCACAAACACGTAGTTGAAGAGGCTATGTGGGAGCCTGAAGATGTTATGAGAGAGCAATATCCGAACCTATTCAATGGTAAGATTTTTGGGGACGAAAATCCCTAAGGGAGGAGAGTTGTAATAGCCCGATTTAGACCATAGTCAGAACAGTGGTTTCGAGACCACAAATTAGAGGGCAAAAAATATTTTAATATTATTTTTAGTGTTTACAGTGTGTGATTAAGCATGTGTGAAAATTCTGTGTGAAAATTTTATTGATTGTGTGCTTAATTAGCGAAAAAGGACTTAATCGCATTAAATGCAAAAGTTGTGTGCTGATTGTTAAAGTTCTTTGTTGCCATGTTCTTTTAATGTGGAGGCCTTAAAATGAAATTAGGCCATTGAATGATATTATAGACGGTTAAGGACCACCATTTTTAAGCTTTTATTTTATTTCATTAAGGATAGTTTGGTAAATTATGTATTAAAGTTAATATTTGATAATAAATTGAAATGAAACAAAAGCTTAGTGGGTGTTCATCTTTTTTCCTGAAAATTGAAGAAGAATGAAGACAACCATGGCCATTGAGGGTTCGGTCATTTAGAGCTTCAATTGGTATGTGATTTTTGTTCAATTTTTGATAATTTTTATGTTTTTGTGATCGTTGCTTAGTGTATTATCAAGATCATGTTTAATTTTAGAATTTGATGAAGATTTTGAGATGTGCCATTGATGAATGTTTGAGCTTTGTGATAATTAATGATGAAATATGAAAGATATGTGAAATATTAACATATTTTGTCTTTGAATTTTTGGTGAAATTGAGTAATTTGGGCTAAATTGTGAAAATGAGAAATTGGAAGATTAAAATGTGAAATAAATGAAATATGTGGAATATTTGGCCAAGCATGGGAATATTAAAATTATGTGTATTTTTTGATTTTATGAAATAGGGACTAAAATGTCAAAATGTAAAAATGTGAGGGCTAAAATGTAAAATACCTTAACTATTTGTTGTGAAATGTTTTGGATGAAAATCAAATTGAATAAGTTAAGTTTAACATTATATAGAATAAGAAAAGAGAGATTCGGATCGAGATTGAGGCAAGAATAAAGTGCTCAATTGATCGACTAGTCTTGGTATTTCTACATCCGAGGTAAGTTCGTTTATAATATGAATTGGTAAACTTATGCTTATGTGTTATATAATGAAAGATTATGTGGTTGATGAATTAGTAAAGTTAAATGTGATTTTGAGAGATATGGCACTAAGTGTGCGGAATAGAATTGATATAGTAAAGAATGACACTGTGTGTACAAAATAAAGAAAGTATCAACTACTTTGATTGGCACTATGTGTGCGATACTGAGTTAAATTCGGTTTAAAGTAAAGGCACTAAGTGTGCGATGATATTTAAGCTTCGACTAAGAAATTGGCACTAATTGTGTGACTAAATTGAATAAATAATGAAGATTGATCGAAATGCGGTATTGAGCATTGAGTGTCAAGTATGATCGTTAACTAAGTGTTGGCAAAGGTATGTACAGAACCTATGTGGTTGATGATTTTGTAAATGGATATATAGATGGTTGAGTGAGCATATTAGCTAAGGATGAGATTGTGTAAAATTGTGAATCTATGTGATGGTTTTTTGTATATTGAAAATTTAATTATTGAGTTAAATGCATGATATTACTGAACTTACTAAGCTTTAAAGCTTACTGTGTGAAGTTTTCTCTATTTTACAGTGTATTTAAAGCTAGCTCGGATCTGGGGATCATCAGTGACTCAATCACACTATCGGCTATCTATTTTGGTACTTTTGGAAGTTGTATATATTTGGTATATGGCATGTATAGGCTAGTAATTATGGTATATTTGAGTTATTATATCTTGCCATGTGATATGGCTTGATAGTTAAATGCTTATGGCATATATTTTGGATGTGTAAAGGATGGTCAAGATGTGTATGTGTATGCTCTATATGAATGACCATTTTGGCTTAAACTAGTAAAATGGAAATGGTATGTTTCATGTATAGATTTGGTAAGGATTGAATGTTGAATGTATTATGTGATTTGGATTTGAAGTTGATAATTTAGATTGATATGTAGAGATCATTTTGTATAGGAAGATGAATGATGATGTTAAGAGATCAAATTGAGTATGTTTTGATAGGTTTAAATGCCATTTGGGGTATGGAATTGAATAGGTTTTTGCTTGTAGGTGTGACCCAAAGTGTGGGTGGCAAATTGGCCTTGCATATGGCCTATTTTTGCCCACACGGTGGAGCACACAGGCGTGTGGCTCGACCGTGTCTTTTAAATTTTAATTTGAATCAAATTAGGCTCGCACACGAGCTGGACACATGGGCTTGGACTGTGTGTGATGCAAGTCAATGTCGACCATGGGTAAGGCACACGGGCGTGTCTTTGGCCGTGTGGACAAGTCAGTATGTATGCCTTGTTTTGCCACGGGTTGGACACACAGGTGTGTCTGAGGCCGTGTGAGGCACTACCCACACGGTGTGTGACCTCTGTAGCTTTGAAAAGTGTTAAACTTTGGAAAAAATTTCATATGTGCTCGGTTTAATTGATTATGAGTGTGTCAAATTTGAATTGTTATTCTAGAACTTGCCTCGTTTATGCATGTTGAGATCACATTAATGATTTGATATACTGAGATGATAAAGGCACCTAGGTTTTAACCCACTTTCCCCACTAAAAAGCCTACCTTCACAAATAACCCCTTGTGAACCCTGTTGAATCCTAACAACCTTTTTATTAACTCACCCACTAATATTAACCCAAAATCCCTTTGTATTTTTATCAACATTCCTTTGACTACCCCTCTATCGAGAATTGATTTGATCAATTGTCGAATTAGGTTATTTCAATTATCAAAGTTCCTTCTATTAAGTTTTTTTTTTTAGTTTTTAGTTTGTTCTTAAAAAAAACCCCAAGTATATTCAATAGCAGTAGTATATAAAAGAGCTTAGAGAATTTAAACTCCAATTGTTGAAGAAAAAGCTCGTATTAAAGTATTATCAAATTTTAAGTGACGAAAATACTCTTTATTATAGAGTAATTATCAATAGCAGGTATTATTAAGCTTTCAATTGAAGTAAATATTCATATTTAGTTCAGTGTTTCTAGTTAGGTAATTTGTCAAGTCAATCTTGATTATAACCTCTAATTTAGCCTGTATCCACACCTTTTAACCCAAGCCCCGTTACAACCCTAATTAAAGACCTTTTGATTTGTGTATCATCTCATATATAGTGGTGGAGATTTGATTTTCAGGCAAGCCTATGGGATTAACTTTTCAGTTCAACTTAGAGTGCTTATTCTTGAACCTTAAACACCTTTGAGTGATTTGAGTGAATCTTTAGTGAGGATGTCAGTCCTTGTCGATTTTGAATTAAAGGTAATTACTTAGATAAGGGGAGACACCTATGCTTTCATACTACTACAAAGGTATGACCTATCTTGATTGAATCTTTAGGGTTCTTTAAGTTAAATATCCATGTCTAAATTATCTATGAATTATGATGAGACATTGTCAATAAGAATTATGAAATAAGGAAAGTTCGTTTTAATTGTAAGTTGAGAATTTTGCTTGAGGACAAGCAAAAGCTTAAGTGTGGGGGTATTTGATAAACCGTAAAAGTAACATATTTTAACCCCATATTTAATATGCTTTTGGATGATTTAGCCCTTGATTTCTATAAAAAGGTTCTTTTAATCCTTTGTTTTAATGTTTATACTCAAGAAAGCACCCGAGAATAAAAAGAACACAAAATGGGCTTAAAACAGAGTAATTGGGCCTTAGCAAGAATTCGACACGGCCTGGCCCAAAACCCACACGACCGTGCATCGCCGATTACCTAGAGCACGGCCTCAACTCTGTGACACATGATCGTGCATCATCCATTTCCCACACGAACGTGCTTGGTGCTCTACATGGCCGTGTCCTAATCGACAGACCTGAAGCACGGCCTGAATCTCGACTTACACGGTCGTGCCCAAAATGACAGAATCAAGGCACGGCCTAACCATGATTTACATGGGCTTGTGCCATGTCCATTCCCCTGCTGCGGGAATGAGCAATTTCACTCGAATTGGATGCTTGAAGCCAAAGAAACATACTCCTAAGTCTACCTAACTCCCTAATAGTTCTACTTGAAGGAGGTACTTAGGAGCCAAGTATAGCATCCCAAAGCCTATATAAACAACCCAAGGTAGACATTAAAGGGGATGGTTTTTTGTAGAGGCTTTTGCCAAAGCTTTCATCTTTTAGGGAGTCACTTGAAGATAGCCAGTTGATTTATCTCAAGAAGCCAGAGTTCTACTCAAGATGGAGGATCTCTCCTTCAATTCCTTCAAGGCATTTTAGGGATTCCTTATGTTTTGTTTTATATTTTCTCTTGATATGTTTTCTTGTTTAGTTATGAACTAAACCCTTCAGATACATGAAGGGGATGAAACCTATGATGAATTTTTTTATTTTATTTCTAAATTATATGATAAATACGTAGTTTGTTCTTAATTATGTTGCTTAATTTAATCTAATGTGGTTAGGTGGAGGAGGAATAGACCCTACCTAAGAGTAGATCTAGCATAATTGAGCGGAGTTGATCGGGCGCCTAGAGATAGGGTTACGAGATTTTGCCAAATTAGGGTGAAACCTAATATAGGAATCCATTGAGCGATTTACTACTTCCTTAGGGGGTTATTATAGGAGAACGAGAGTTCCACTAATTAACCTAAGGTTAGATGTTATTCACCTTGAAAGATGGTTTAATATAGGTTAGGGAGTCTCACCGATCAAGCTAAGTAAAGAAATCATATGATTTGGGGAATAAATAATAAGTGAAGTCATAGGTGGATTCCTCCTGAGGGTATCGTCTTCATCAACTGAGTTTTCCTTAAGTCTTTCTCCCATTCATTCTTTTGTCTTTGCATCTAGTTTAAGTATTTCATTAGTTTAATAAACCACCCACTCCATATTTTAGGCTAAATAATAGAAAGAAAGTGAGTAGTAGTACTTTTAGATTCCCTTGGGTTCGATATGATATTCTTGCGTAAGCTATACTACTGTTCGATAGGTGTACTTGCCCCTATCGTTGTCATAGTTAGTCTACAGGTTCGATCATTTTTTATAAATATTAAAACTCAACTGTCACGATCACTCCACATGCGACTCCTCGTCTAACTTACGCTTGTTCGTCAAAAGTTGTTTTAAAATTTTCCTCGAATCTGGCATCTGTGACAGAGCTTTAAGAAGAGGTAAGTTAATATGTAATTTCTTTAAAAGTTTAAAAAACTTACCAAACTGTTCCTCTGTATTGTCTCTCTTCAACGCTTTGGGATAGGGTATGCGAGGTTGGTATTCTTTGATTACCAGTTTTGGCTTTTCTTGGGTTACCTTAGCTTTACCTTCTTCTACCTCACTTTCTTGTAATGAATTAGGTTCATCTAACCTTACATTTTCCTGAGCTGTTATGGCTTAGATTTGCTCCTTTGGGTTAATCTCGGTGTTGCTTGGTAGATGCCCTTGCGGTCGTTCAAACATTAACTTCGCAAGTTGTCCAACTGTCTTTGTAACTTCCCCGACTGACTTAGTAAGTTCCCCAACTTGGTTCTTGATCCCTTCCATCGATGTTTGTTGGTTTTTAAGTGTTGCCTCAGTGTCTTAGAGACGGTTTTCTATAGCTGCCATGAATTTTGTCAACATTTCTTCGAGGTTCGACCTATTTTCCTGTGGATAAGGTTGATTTTGAAAATTTTGAGGAGGTTGTTGTCTTTGATTTCCTTGATTTCCTTGACCTCCCCATGAAAAATTTGGGTGGTTCCTCCAACCTGGATTATAAGTATTACTATAAGGGTTATTATTAGATCTAAAATTATTACCTATATAGTTCATCTGTTCGCTTTCTGTGCCCGGTTGGTAGGGTGGGTACTCAGGATTTGCCATAGTTCCACTTGCGACGCATTGCATTACTGGATGTACCTGCGAAGAACACAAACTATCAAGCTTTTTATTCATCATCTTTACCTGCGTTGATAGCATGGTTACTGCGTTGAGGTTGAAAACTCCGGTCGATTTTGTTGGTTTTGTAACACCCCAAACCCGGTCGGCACACCACAATCGGATCTGGCATGTCACGGAGTGATAACCTTTTTAAAACGAAAGTTTGTCGGATAATTTTCTTAGAAAACCCTTTAAAAATCCGTGCTTAAAGTCTAATTATTGTTGCAAGTTTTTAGAAAACATTCAAGTTATCTTTGTTATCATATTTTAAGTGATGTTACCCGATGGTAACGCTTTAAAGAAAAATGAAGGTGTCATAGTTTTGAAAACATTGCGTTTTGTCGGTTAATTAATAAAACCATTTATCCTGCATAGTCAAAATAATAGCAATAAAAAAAAAAACCAAAACAAATCTTAGCGGCCTTATTACATAACCCAAAACCAAAATTTAAAATTTAAATAGTAATTAGAAGAAATCAAAGTCCAACGAACATGCATGGCCACCTCGAGTCCTTCCGGCTTCATCTCCGCAATCTACTCATCTGCAAAAATATAAGGGAAGGGGTGAGTCACCAAGACTTAGTGTGTGAATCCCCAAACCGTTAGTGCATTGACTTACACAAGTCATCAGTAAAACATGCATGTCATGCAACCCATAACCTAACCATCCAATCTCTTTTAACTAACCCGCGTGGTCAAAACCACTGGTGGTCAAAACCACTGGTGACCGTAGTCACAATACATCGGTGTGGTCAAAACCACTTGTAACACCCCAAACCCGGTCAATACACCACGACCGAATCGGTATATTCTGGGGAAAAAGGATTTGAGAGGTTTAGGTTTCCTTTAAAAGTTTGATGAAAAACTCCTTCATATGTTTTGTTCTTGTAGAAAACTTGAGCATGATTGTATATAAAAAAAATGATAGGGTATTTGAAAACCCAGAAATTTTGAAAACTTAATCCGTTATGTAAGTAAACAAGTTTACCTCATGTAAAAATTTAAGTAATCCTTGTTGTTGCTAAACCACATTTTTTTCCTTTTTAAGTTAATAAGAAATCATATTCAAGTTTGGAAAACAATTGAGTTTCATTTAATTTGAATTACAGCATGATACCCGATGGTAAAGTTTAAAACATATCGCTTGTATTTTGAAAACCTTATCTTTACAGATTTTAGCCAAATTTTGACCCAATAAATTATTAATGCATATTTGAAATCCAATCTAAGCATATAAATAATAAAACATAAGTTTACAAAGGCCTTTTACAATTCAAATAAACCAAATGAAAAAAAACCCAAGCAAATAGAGTACCAAGTTTTAACCAATGAAAACTCCGAGTTTATCCATGGCATGGGCACCTCGAGTCCATCCGGCTCCATGTCCGCTATGTCTAATCATCACTGAAATGATAAGGAGAAGGTGAGTCACAAGACTCGATGTATAAATCCTCTCCGATATATGCAACATGCTAACACACATCATATCAAGCAATACAATTAATGCACCCGAACCTAACCATCCGTAACACCTTTTCTACCCCGTGTGGTACCAAACCACTAGTGGTGCCAAACCTCTGGTGACCCAAAGTCACGATATCCATAGATGTGGTGCCAAACCACGGTGACCCAAAGTCACGAAAGATCCATTTGTGGGGCCAACCCGTGTGATACCAAATCATGGCGACAATCCCATATCTCAAAAGTGGGGCCAACCCACGGTGGCGTTCACCATGGGACGAGTCGCTATGAGGTGCCAAACCTCCGGTGTCCCAAAGACACAAGTGTGATACCAAATCACTGGTGACCGTAGTCACAATTAGAATGATGGGGCCAACCCATCGTGTGATACCAAATCACTAGCGTCAATCCCAGATAATCAACAGTGGGGCCAACCCACTGTGGTGCTAAGCCACTTGGGGCGAGGCGCGAGGTGCCAAACCTCTGGTGACCCAAAGTCACAATAATCAATCAGGTACCAAACCACCGGAGGTGCCAAACCTCCGTGTCCCAAAGACACGGATATCATATTTTCCCCTCCACTCATATCACCCATACATGTCATCTCGATGCAAATCATGCCATAGTGCAAACATGCTAATATAGTATCACCTCACATATTACATACATCAGCAATCATGCTAGCATATACCCTTAATATAACTCGCAATGGAGCGAACTTACCCTGATCGAACACATACCCCATTGGGTACCATAGCAATCATCACCTTGTTTCATTTAATACGAACATATTATTAACATATTACTAGGTAATCGATTGTGTTGGTTTACACACCGCAAGCCTTAACCGAAGAACCAACTAAGACCCTTGATAACCTCGATAACCTTTGCTCCTATAAACGGCCAAACAGGAGATTAGCACCCTAGGCCATTCGGCCAAAATAGATAAACCAAAGGGGTTGCGTTAAGCCTTACCTTTGCAAATGGTTCGGTTTCCAACCAAATCCCGAACCAAACAATGGTTCCTCTGACAATCGGCCTCCCCCCTAAAACATAAACAATTAGTCTCACAAGTCGAAAACTAAAAGAATAAACCAACATCCAACCTCTTACCACCACCTACCAATCGACCAAACAAAGGTGGCTACTTCACTTGATTGCCACCAAAATCTGGAGACCCTATAACGAAATGATTACCAAAACAAGAGGTTAACACCTTTCCAACAAAAGCCCAAAACCAACTCTTACCCATGTAGATGTTGACAGAGAACAGAGGATGAACATAAGGCATTGGCCTTACCTATTTACCCTTTCAACGCTTGAAAACAAAACCCAAAAGCGATCCACACCACACCCAACAATAGGCCAAGATGAAAGAAAGTAGTAAAGGGAAATTTCATAAAAGAGATGGAGGTTCTAGCTAAAGAGTTTGGGAAAAAAAAACAAAGTAAAAGATGAATAGAGGGAGGGTACTTTTGGTTTTGAAAAGATAAGAAATGGAGAAGGTGTTTTGGAGAATGAGTTTGACTACTAATCTTCAAGAAAGGGAGAAAGAAAGTGTGAGAAGAAGATGCTAGTTTAAACTTAGCACAAATGAAAAGAAGAAGAAAGGAGGGTTCGCCAAATGATAAAAAGAGAGCAAGAAGCAAAACAAAGAGATCAAGGAAGCATTCGGCTACCAAGAAAAATGATGGAAACAACAAAGCAAATTCGGCAAAGGTATGATTGTTGAAGCTTTCGGTTTCAAAGAAAACAATGAGAGGCTTACTTGAGAATTTTGGCTTTTGGTACACAAACAAAAGCTGGCCGAAAGTCACCAAAATGCCTAAGAAAACGGCACTCCCCACCTACTCACTTACCAACCGGCCACTCCTCCCCACACTTGAAGACTCCAATAATCGGCCACTTCCTAGAAGCTCTCCAAGCCACTAATTCAAATACATTTGAATTAGTCAAATCCTAATTCACTCCTTGTCATCCATTTGCACATTTGACTTGGTCTAAGGCGAGTTTGAGCGCCTACAACTCCTCCCTCCTTGCAGTCAAAATGGAAGCCAAATGGAGCATTCCAACTCGAACAGGACCTCTCCCCTTGCAATTGGCGCTAAGCCAAGCTCCTAGTGGCGCCTTACTTGCCACTCCACCAAGGCTCCTCTTGTGCTATAAATTTACCTAAAATATTTATAAACCCCACTCCTTGACTCCTCTCACCTAAGCCTAAAAACAAAAAATTTTTCCTACCACTCGAGCTTACACCTAGCTTATAACTAAGCCCCAACAACATCAAAATAACACATAGCACATCATGCACATGCAAAGAAAGCCAAAATAAAATAGCCCTTAACACAGGATATTACTGATTCTACCCTTTAAAAATAATTTTGGCCTCAAAATTACCTCGATCGAAGAGTTGAGGTACTGCTTGTCTCATCATATCCTCGGGTTCCCACGTAGCTTCTTCCACGCCATGATTACGCCCAAGATTACCTTAACCAAAGGCATGCACTTCCTACAGAACCTTCACATCCCGATCCAAAATCAGATAGGCTCTTCCTCCATGGTCAAATCTGGGTTTACCTCGATCTCTTCCACCGCCACCACGTGCGATGGATCGGCGATAACGCCAAGCATCAAAGCGTGGAACACGTCGTGAATCGACTTAGCTCTGCTGGCAACTCGAAATGATATGCTCTCGGTCCCACTCGTCTCGATTACCTTATACACCCAATAAACCTCGGACTTAGCTTGCCTTTCCTTTCAACCTTAATACTTTCTTCCACGGTGAGACTTTCGGAAAAACTTGATCTCCCACAAGAAATTCAATATCTCTCCGCTTAAGATCGGCATAGGACTTTTGTCGGTCAAGCTTCCTTCAACCGAGCTCGGATCAACTTAACCTTATCTTGGTCTCAACAACCAACTCGGTCCCAACAAGCGGCGTTCACTTAACTCTGTCCAACAAGTAGGTGGCGACACTTCCTACCGTCTAGCGCCTCATATGGTGCCATCTTGATGCTTGCTTGGTAACTATTGTTGTAGGCGAACTCACTAATGGTAGATACTCCTCCCAACTACCCTCAAATCCAATACACAACCTCGTAACATGTCCTCCAAGATTTGTATAACCCTTTCCAATCGCCCGTCGATCTGCGAATGAAATCTGTCTTTGAAATCCAACCGCGTACCAGAGCTCGATGCAACACTTTCCGAACCTTGGCGTAAATCGGGATCCCTATCCGAGATGATCGATCATCGCACCCGTCTGCGCCTTACTATCTCGACACATACTGACCGCCAACCTCTCAAGTGAGTAATCCACCCTCCTAATAAAGTGGTGATTTAGCGATCGATCCACAATTACCCAAATCAATCCTTCTTGCTCGGTGTAGCGGTAATCCACCGCGAAATCCATAGTTATCCTTTCCCACTTCCAATCGTGGAATCTTCATTTGGTGAAGCAACTCGACGGAATCGATGCTCACTTTTGACCTGTGACATGTCGACACTTTCCTACAAACTCTGTCACTTCCTTTTTGCACCCGGCCCCCAAAGCTGTTCTCTCGAGATCCCTATACATTTTGCTACCTCCGGGATGCATAGCGTGGGTCTGCTATGTGCATCTGAAGAATCTTCGCCTTAACTTCGGTGTCTCTCGGCATACAAGCTTTCCCTAAAAACACAAGACTCCATTACCGGACAAATCAGTAACCCTCCAAACCATCATTACGCACTTGTGTCCTCTACGCACTCAAAACCTCATCCATCAACTGTTTTTCTCGATCGCTCCAACCCAAGTAGGCTTAACTCGCACTCTGCCGAGAATACTCCGTCGTCATACAAACTCAAGTGGGCAAATATCGCTCTTAGATCCAAAACAACCTTACGGCTCAACGCGTACGCCACAATGTTAACCTTGCGGATGATACTCAATTGAGCGATCGTAGTCTTTCAAAGACTCAATCCATCTGCTACTGTCTCGATTCAAGTCTTTCCGAGTCAAGGTACTTCGACTCTTATGATCCGTGTAGACTATCGATTTCTCTCCGTTACAAGTAATGCCTCCATATTTTCAAGGCAAAGACTACTGACCGCTAACTCCAGATCGTGTGTTGGATAATTAACCTCATGTGGCCTCGGTGCCAGAGATCGTAAGCCACAACCTTCCCTTCTGCATCAAGACACAACCCAAACACAGTATGTGATGAATCGCAATAAATTGTGAATTCCTTTCCAGCCTCAGGTTGAATTAGAACCGGAGCTTCAATCAAAATCTTCTTCAACTTGTCGAAGCTCTCCTGCCGCTTCTCGGTCAAATGAGCGGAACCCTTTTCTTAATAATTTGGTCATCGGTACAACGCGATCAGCGAAAACCCTCTACAAACCTTCAGTAGTATCCCGCCAAACCCGTAAAACTCCGAACCTCGACCATCGACCTAGGCGGCTTCCAATCCAAAACCGCCTCAATCTTTCAAGATCCACTCTAATCCCTCACCGATACTACATGACCCAAGAACGTCACCTCCTTAAGCGAACTCGCATTTACTAAACTTTGCATAAAGTCGCTTTCTCCTCGAATCTGCAATACTACCCATAAATCGCATCATGTTCCTCCTCGAGATTTGAATACACCAAGATGTCGTCGATAAAACCACTACGAACTGATCTAAATACTCTTTGGAACACCCTATTCATCATATCCATGAAGGTCGCCGTAGCGTTAGTCAACCCAAGCGGCATAACTAAGAACTCAAAGTGCCCATACCGAGTAACGAAATACCGCCTTGCAAATATCCGCCTCCTTCACCTTTAATCGGTGATACCCGGACCTTAAATCGATCTTGAGAAAATCGACGCACTTTTTAATCGATCAAACAAGTCATCTATCCGAAGGCGCAGATACTTGTTTTGATCGTCGACTTATTCAATTGGTGGTAGTCTATACACATCCGCATAGTACCGTCCTTCTTCTTGACAAAAGTACCTGCGCCCCCAAGGCGTAAACACTTGGCACGATAAAGCCCCGTCCAACAACTCCCGGATCTCGAGCCTTAAGCTCCACTAACTCTTTAGGCGCCATCACATGCGGAACAATAGATCTTGGCGCGATTTGGGTAATAGATCTATCCTAACTCTACCTCCGATCCGGTGGTAAACCCTAAGCTCCTCGGAAAACACATCAACAAATTCCCTAATCGTCCAACTGTCTCCACAAAGAGACTCTTTAGCCTCCAAGGCATACACATGAACCACATATGCTTCATGACCCTTCGACCATCTTCTGGCTTTCAGAGCAGATACCACATTGACGATAATTTCTTCTATTACCTATTAGAACTACCTCATCACCCTTAGTGCTTGTAACCATGCACTTAGCATAATCCAACTTCACTGGTACTTAACCACCAGGTCCATCCGAGAATCGGATCGAACTCCCCAAGCGGCGGTTCCATCGGATCGACCACAAACATTACCCCTTGGAGTTCTAGAGGTGCGTCTCTATACAACTTATCTACAACTACTGAGTGACCTAGAGGGCTTATTACGGTCATCTGCCTAGAAGATATCTCAGAGTCTACTTGCAACATATGAATGTGTTGAACCCACATCAATCAAAGCAGTAAATGGGGAACCAAAGATTAAAACGCATGCGGTTATGGCGTCCGTGCGTCGCCCTCCTCTCGGCGCCTCATTGCATACACTAGCCTCGATCGGCCTCAAGATTACTGCAGACGCCGGTGCTCCACGCCCCGACTGAACCATTACCTCCTGCGCCATTACCTCGACCCTCTGCGGTGGTAGTCCATTATTCTGTGCATAAATGCGACCACGACTCTGGTCAATCCTAGCCAACTTGTGCGGACAGGTCCCTCACACGGTGGTCCAATGAGCCACACTCAAAACAAATTTCTACCACCACCCAACATCCTCCCAATGAGCTTTCCCACAATGGTTACATCACAAGGTCCACGACTAGCAAAGAACAAACCTACCAGATGATTCGCCCACTCGGTCTAGCCCTTTTCTGCGGATTACACGACGACCTCAAGATCCAAAACTCCTCTTGTGCCGGTTCCTATCCATGCCTTGCCTCACGACTCTTTAATACCCTTGGCTACCTTTGCCTTTTCAACCGTAATAGCAAATTCACGCTCTGCTGGCGAATCAACAACCTTAATTCATCTCGCAGCCATCCTCAAACGAATGCACCTCTCATGTTCGGTAGCCACCATACCGCATACCGACTCACCTCGAAACTCGCCTCGTACTCGACGCAGTTACTCCCGAACTAACCTCGAAATGGTTTTCGTTGCTCATTAATGTAGTTAGCTCCAACGCACTTTTTACGGTAGCGACCTGAAATAGTCCCAAGTCGGATCTTCATTGCAGTCAATGTCCCGAACCGTGAGCCACCATGGTATGACTCATCTCGGAGAAGTGATACTATCCCTTTAACTTTTCTTCGCGATCGGTCTAGATCATCCATGATCCGCCTCGTCGCTTCCACCAATATTCGATCGTCTTGGGAGCAACACTGTAAACACCTCGGAAAACCTCACCCGTTTGCCGAAGTTGCTCGAGCACGATTTACGAACTCCTGCGCCTTCACCTACTCCAGCTACCCTTTCTAAAACTCGCAGCATCGCCTGTGACACTGCGTCATCCCCAGTCTGATCTTGAAACTCACCACCTCTAGCTGGTGGCGAATCAGATCTCATTTTCGACCCCTCGACCGGATCCTACGGGTTGACGTCATCCTACCGTGCCTCGTCCACGACCACGTCCCCCTCGGGTACTCATGAATAAATCTCGTCTGATTTAAAGAATTTTATGCATCAGTAATTATTCCACTGTTTTAAAGCAAAGTCTTATGAATATTAAAGAAGCTTTGTTTTCGCGAGTCCACTGAGTCCTATCAGTTTCAGTCTCTAAGGTAGTCTTACTATCACTAGCCATCCAATCACAACTCATCCATATCATTATCACAAGCAATAGTAAGGGGTACTTACCTGGGCGGATTGGTGTCGGAGACTCGGTGCCATGCCTTTAAAACCATACTTTTTAAAACATAACACTTAAAATAGACTTTTGAAAACATTTTGGGCCTCAGGCCCACAGCCGAGCCTTTGAACTTGGCTCTGATACCACAATTGTAACACCCCAAACCCGGTCAATACACCACGACCGAATCTGGTATGTTACAGGGAAAAAGGATTTGAGAGGTTTAGGTTTCCCTTTAAAAGTTTGATGAAAAACTCCTTCATATGTTTTGTTCTTGTAGAAAACTTGAGCATGATTGTATATAAAAAAAATGATAGGGTATTTGAAAACCCGAAAATTTTGAAAACTTAATCCGTTATGTAAGTAAACAAGTTTACCTCATGTAAAAATTTAAGTAATCCTTGTTGTTGCTAAACCACATTTTTTGTTCTTTTTTAAGTTAATAAGAAATCATATTCAAGTTTGGAAAACAATTGAGTTTCATTTAATTTGAATTACAGCGTGATACCCGATGGTAAAGTTTAAACATATCGCTTATATTTTGAAAACCTTATCTTTACTGATTTTAGCCAAATTTTGACCCAATAAATTATTAATGCATATTTGAAATCCAATCTAAGCATATAAATAATAAAACATAAGTTTAAAAGGCCTTTTACAATTCAAATAAACCAAATGAAAGAAACCCCAAGCAAATAGAGTACCAAGTTTTAACCAATGAAAACTCTGAGTTTATCCATGGCATGGGCACCTCGAGTCCATCCGGCTCCATGTCCGCTGGTCTAATCACACCTGAAATGATAAGGGAGAAGGTGAGTCACAAGACTCAAGTATAAATCCTCTCCGATATATGCAACATGCTAACACACATCATATCAAGCAATACAATTAATGCACCCAACCTAACCATCTCAGAACACCTTTTCTACCCGTGTGGTACCAAACCACCGGTGGTGCCAAACCACCGGTGACCCAAAGTCACGATATCCATAGATGTGGTGCCAAACCACTTTGACCCAAAGTCACGAAAGATCCATTTGTGGGCCAACCCATGTGTGATACCAAATCACCGGCGATGATCCCATATCTCAAAAGTGGGGCCAACCCACGGTGGCATTCACCACGGGGACGAGTCGCTATGAGGTGCCAAACCTCCGTGTCCCAAAGACACAAGTGTGATACTAAATCACTGGTGACCGTAGTCACAATTAGAATGATGGGGCCAACCCATCGTGTGATATAAATCACTAGCGTCAATCCGTATAATCAACCGTAGGGCCAACCCACTGTGGTGCTAAGCCACTTTGGGACAAGACGCGAGGTGCCAAACCTCCGTGACCCAAAGTCACAATAATCAATCGTGGTACCAAACCACTTGGAGGTGCTAAACCTCGGTGTCCCAAAGACACGGATATCATATTTTCCCCTCCACTCATATCACCCATACATGTCATAATGATGCAAATCATGCCATAGTGCAAACATGCTAATATAGTATCACCTCATATTACATACATCGCAATCATGCTAGCATATACCCTTAATATAACTCGCAATGGAACGAACTTACCCGGATCCGAACACATTCCCCATTGGGTACCATAGCAATCATCATACTGTTTCACTTAATACACGAACATATTATTAACATATTACTAGGTAATCAGTGTGTTAGTTTACACACCTGCAAGCCTTAATCGAAGAACCAACTAAGACCCTTGATAACCTCGATAACCTTTGCTCCTATAAACGGCCAAACAAGAGATTAGCACCCTAGGCCATTCAGCCAAAATAGATAAACCAAAGGGGTTGCGTTAAGCCTTACCTTTGCAAATGGTTCAGTTTCCAACCAAATCCCGAACCAAACAATGGTTCCTCTGACAATCGGCCTCCCCCCTAAAACATAAACAATTAGTCTCACAAGTCGAAAACTAAAAGAATAAACCAACATCCAACCTCTTACCACCACCTACCAATCGACCAAACAAAGGTGGCTACTTCACTTGATCGCCACCAAAATCTGGAGACCCTATAACGAAATGATTACCAAAACAAGAGGTTAACACCTTTCCAACAAAAGCCCAAAACCAACTCTTACCCATGTAGATGTCGACAGAGAACAGAGGACAGAACATAAGGCATTCGGCCTTACCTATTTACCCTTTCCAACGCTTGAAAACAAAACCCAAAAGCGATCCACACCACACCTAATAATCGACCAAGATGAAAGAAAGTAGAAAAGGAAAATTTCAGTAAAAGAGATGGAGGTTCGGCTAAAGAGTTTAGGAAAAAAACAAAGTAAAAGATGAATAGAGGGAGGGTACTTTCGATTTTGAAAAGATAAGAAATGGAGAAGGTGTTTTGGAGAATGAGTTTCGGCTACTAATCTTCAAGAAAGGGAGAAAGAAAGTGTGAGAAGAAGATGCTAGTTTCGGCTTAGCACAAATGAAAAAAGAAGAAAGGAAGGTTCTACCAAATGATAAAAAGAGAGCAAGAAGCAAAACAAAGAGATCAAGGAAGCATTCTGGCTACCAAGAAAAATGATGGAAACAACAAAGCAAATTTGGCAAAGGTATGATTGTTGAAGCTTTCGGTTTCAAAGAAAACAATGAGAGGCTTACTTGAGAATTTTGGCTTTTGGTACACAAACAAAAGCTGGCCGAAAGTCACCAAAATGCCTAAGAAAACGGCACTCCCCACCTACTCACTTACCAACCGGCCACTCCTCCCCACACTTGAAGACTCCAATAATCGGCCACTTCCTAGAAGCTCTCCAAGCCACTAATTCAAATACATTTGAATTAGTCAAATCCCACAATTCACTCCTTGTCATCCATTTGCACATTTGACTTGGTCTAAGGCAGAGTTTGAACTGCCTACAACTCCTCCCCTCCTTGCCGTCAAAATGGAAGCCAAAATGGAGCATTCCGCAGCTCGAACATAGGACCTCTCCCCCTTGCAATTGACGCCAAGCCAAACTCCCAGTGGCGCCTTACTTGCCACTCCACCAAGGCTCCTCTTGTGCTATAAATTTACCTAAAATATTTATAAACCCCACTCCTTGACTCCTCTCACCTAAGCCTAAAAACAAAAAATTTTTCCTACCACTCGAGCTTACACCTAGCTTATAACTAAGCCCCAACAACATCAAAATAACACATAGCACATCATGCACATGCAGCAAAGCCAAAATAAAATAGCCCTTAACCCGGGATATTACACCACTGATGACCAAAATCACAAATCATGTGATGGGGCCAACCCATCGTGTGGTCAAAACCACTGATGACAATCCCGTAAATAATCTCGTAGGGCCAACCCACTATGGTACCAAACCACTGGGACAAGTCACAAATTGATATGTAGTCAAAACCACTAGGACTTAGTCACAAAATATAATATCAAGACGGGGCCAACCCGTCGTGTGGTCAAAATCACTGGTGACAGTTCAAGATAAATCATTCCCCCTCATCTCATCAAACCCATCATCATGTTCATAACATATGTGTCATAATATCGAATGATCATGCAAATAACATATACTATAGCATTTAACAGATCACAATGATGTATACCAAGACTCACCTAACAGGGGACTTACCCGGAATCCAAGCTTATGCCCACAAGGCAAAGTCACTAATACCACAGGTTATATAGTAACATAATAAGCATCATTAAACCAATAATGTAACACCCCAAACTCGGTCAACGCACCACGACTAAATCTGGCATGCCACAGAGGAAAATGTTTTGAAATAAATTGAGTTACCGATTAAATTTTGTGAAAAACTCCTTCTTGCTCTTATGTTTGTAGAAATTAGGTGCATGATTAGTTTGAAAACCGTTTCTATTTGAATTTTGGAAACTTAAGTTTGGAAATCATTTGAGTTGCCGAAAACAATTGAGTTGTCATTTGTTATCAAGTGATTTGTATTATCCGATGGTAAGGTTTTGAAAACCATTGCGTTTTGAAGTTTAGAAAACCTTGCGCTCACATTATTAAATTAATCAAATAGTCCATTTAACCATGTTCGAAATCTAATCCAAAACATATAAATAATTCAAAACATAATTTAAAAGGCCTTATTACAATACCCAAATAAAAAAAACGAAATATAAAATAATTACCCAATTCAAAATCCAAGTAAACCAAATGTTTTAATGCATGGGCCACCTCAAGTCCATCTGGCTCCTCATCCGCAGTCTATGAGTCACCTGAAAAGATAAGGGAGAAGGTGAGTCACCAAGACTCGGTGCATAAATCCTCCTCCCGGATAATGCAACATCCTTACACAAATCATAACCAAGCAATACATAAAAATGCACCCAAACCTAGCCATCCATAACTCCGTTTCTACCCCGTGTGGTACCAAACCACTGGTGGTGCCAAACCACTGGTAACCCAAAGTCTCGATATCCAATAAAAATGTGGTGCCAAACCACTGGTGACCCAAAGTCACGAAATATCAATAATCCAAGTGTGGGGCCAACCCACGTGTGATACCAAATCACTGGCGACAATCTCAATAAATCAACTTGGGGCCAACCCACTGTGGTGTTAAGCCACTGGGACGAGTCGCTATGAGGTGCCAAACCTTTAGGGTCCCAAAGACACAAAATAATCTATGGTACCAAACCACTGAAGGTGCCAAACCTCTGGTGTCCCAAAGACACGGATATCAAATCTTCCCCCTCCTCTCATATCACCCATCACAATGCAAAACTTATGCAAATCATGCCATCATGCTTTATTATGAATCATATAGCAAATACATCACAGATCATAGTATTAAGCATCATATAGCAAATCATATCGAAATGGACTTACCCGAATCCTTGCTCACACCCTTACGGTATCATATCAAGATCTACACAATTTTCGACTTTTAACTTATTCAGGTTATTAATATATTTACTTAGTTATAAAGTGTGTAAGTTACACACCTGTTACTAACGTAAGCACTAAATCTCGAAGACCCGATCTACCGCACTAGATCTCCTTGCCCTACATTCGGCTAAACCACAAAGCCATCAACAAGGCCATTCGGCCATCCCAATAAATACTGAAGGATGTGATAATGCATAACTAACACAATGCTTACCTTTCGCCTTACAAATGCTAATCTCAACACAAGATATGCAAGACTGCTCCTCCCCCTACAATCGGCCAATCATCACAACTTAGTCTCAATAGCCTTCGGCTTTTCAAACATCTAATGGAAAGATTAAATCGGCATAACCCTTACCACTGACTTATCAAATTTGATTGACAGAGAATAGAGGGCTTAGATTTATTGCTTCAAAATCTCGAAGATCCTACAAGAAACCAATCACATGGTTGATTAAAATCTAAGACAAATGCCGAAATTCGACTTTTGTCTACATATGTCGACAGAGATAAGAGGAAGAGTTTCGCCAAGACTACTTACCCCTTTCAAAATAGGTTGAAGAAGAGACCAAAGAAAATCAAGGCTTGGTTGATATTCGGCCAACAGTGAGGAAAGAAGAGTCTTGAGAACTTTTGGCAATGGTGGATGGCAACAAAAAGGGATTCGACTAAAATGGATGTAGAGAATAGAAAAAAATGTGTAGTAGGTGAGAAAAGATTCGGCAAGGGGAAAAAGAGAGGGTTTCGGCACAAGGTTTGAGAAAAGAAAAAGATAAAGGGGAAGAGGAAAACTTTCAGCTTTGAGCAAGAATGAGATAAAGAAAAGAGAGAATTCTAGAGAGGGTTTCAGTTTTCAAAGAAGAAAAGAAAGTTTTCAATGGTCCTTGTGTAGGTTCGGCTGGATGGTTTAGAGGGGAAAAATGTCAAGCCTATGGTGGTTTCGACTTTGACACAAAACAAAGAATGTGGCCCCTTCCAAGCTAGCTGAAAATGTCATCTAGCCCCCCTAAGTCTCCCAATCGGTTACTCCTCTCATACCAGAGTCCAGATTTCGGCAAACCTCCCTGAATCACTCCTAGCCAACCATTCAAATTAATTTGACTTGTTCAATGCTTATCTGACAGAGTTTGTGCTGAGCACAACTCTTCCCCTTGGCGTCAAAATAATAAGCAGAAAGTGGGATTTTTGCTGCTCGAACCTGAGTTCTCTCTTCCCTGTTTGTGGCGTCAATCACAAGGCCCTAAGTGGCGCCTCCTTGCCACTTTACCAAGCCCAATCTTGTGCTTAAATCCCCCACGAATTATACTTAACCCCTAGCTCCTCCAGCTCCCTTTAACTAACACTAAAAAAAACAAAGTTTTCCAACAGCTCGGGCCTACCTTTGGCTTATAACTAGCCTCTAGAACACCTCAAACAACAACACAACAACCACACTCATGCAAAACAATTCAATCACAAATAACCCCTATTTCAGGATATTACAATTCTACCCCCTTAAAAATAATTTCGACCTAGAAATTACTTGGTCAAAAGAGTTGGGGGTATTGCTGTCTCATTACATCCTCTAGTTCCCACGTGGCTTCCATGCCATGATTCCGCCACAACACCTTCACTAACGGGGCCGACATCTTGCTCAAAACTTTCACATCCCGATCCAGAATCTGCACTGGTTCCTCCTCTATGGTCAAATCAGGACTTACTTCAATTTCCTCCACTGCTACAACATGCGATGAATCTGAACGATAGTGCCTAAGCATGGAGACATGGAACACATCGTGAATCTGACTCAGCTCTGCTGGCAACTCGAGCTGATAGGCTACTGGTCCCACTCGTCTCAACACCTTATTTGGACTTAACTTGCCTTTCCTTCTAAACCTCAACACCTTCTTCCATGGCGAGACCTTCAAAAAGACCCTGTCACCCATGGTAAACTCTATATCTCTCCGCTTACGATCAGCATATGACTTTTGCCTGTCTGAAGCTTCTTTTAGATGAGCATGAATCAACTTAACCTTATCCTCGGTCTCTGCAACCAACTCTAGTCCCAACATCTGACACTCACCTAACTCTGTCCAGCATGTAGGTGTGCGGCATTTCCTACCATACAACGTCTCATATGGTGCCATCTTAATGCTTGCCTGATAACTATTGTTGTATGCGAACTCAGCTAATGGTAGAAATTCTTCCCAGCTGCCTTTGAAGACCAAAACACAACCCCTTAGCATATCCTCTAGGATTTGTATAACCCTTCATTGCCCGTCGAATTTGCGGGTGAAATGCTGTGCTGAAATCCAACCTCGTTCCTAAAGCTTGATGCAAAGCTCTCCAGAACCTCGATGTGAACCTTGGATCCCTATCCGAGATAATTGATACTGGCACACCATGCAACCTCACTATCTCGGCCACATACAACTTAGCTAACTTCTGAAGCGGATAATCAACCCTTACCGGTATGAAATGAGTAGATTTGGTCAAACGATCTACAATCACCTAGACTGAGTCTTTCTTGCTAGGCGTGAGGGGTAGCCCGCTGACAAAGTTCATGGTAATCCTTTCCCACTTCCATTGAGGAGTCTTTATCGGCTGAAGTAAACCTGACGACAGCTGATGCTCAGCTTTGACCTGCTGGCACGTCAGACACTTACCCACGAACTCAGTCACTTCCCGCTTCAGCCCTGGCCACCAGAATTGTTTTCGTAAATCCTGGTACATCTTGCTACCTCTAGGATGCATAGTGTATGGCTGTTATGTGCGTCCTGAAGAATCCTTCGCCTTAACTCGACATCCTTCGGCATACAAGCTCTCCCTTGGAAATACAATACTCCATCACTGGACACACTATAACCCTCTACAACACCATTCTGAACTTGCAACCTCTGAGCATTCAAGCCCTCATCCACTAACTATTTCTCCTTAATCAGCTCAACCCAAGCTGGCTTCACTTGTAATTTCCCCAAAAGACTCCCATCGTCATACAAGCTAAGATGAGCAAACATCGCTCTTAAGTCCGCTACCACCTTATGGCTCAATGCGTCTGCCACCACGTTAGCCTTGCCCAGATGGTACTCAATCGAGCAATCATAGTCCTTCAACAGCTCAATCCATCTGCGCTGTCTCAAGTTCAAATCTTTCTGAGTCAGAAGACACTTCAGACTCTTATGATCGGTGTAAACTATCAACTTCTCTCTGTACATATAGTGTCTCTATATTTTCAGGGCGAAAACCACTACAGCTAACTCCAAGTCATGTGTCGGATAGTTAACCTCATGCGGTCTCAGTTGTCGAGACGCATATGCCACTAATTTCCCTTTCTACATCAGCACACATCCCAAGCCAGTATATAATGCATCACAATAGGCAGAATACCTTTCCGACCTCGGTACGTACGAACTGGAGCTTCCATCAAAATCTTCCTCAACTTGTCAAACTCTCCTGTTGTTTCTTCGACCCCACAAATGGGACTCCCTTCTTCAATAGCTTGGTCAACAGTGCCGCAATCAAAGAAAATCCTTCCACAAATCTCCGGTAATACCCTGTCAGACCTAGAAAACTCTAAATTTTAGCCACCGACCTAGGCAGTTTCTAATCCAACACTGCTTCAATCTTGCGAAGGTCCACTCTAATCCCTTCAGCGGACACTACATGACCTAAGAAAGTCACCTCCTTAAGCCAAAATTCGCACTTACTGAATTTGGCATATAGCTGCTTCTCCCTCAAAATTTGCATTACCACCCGCAAGTGTATATCATGATCCTCCTCAGTCTTTGAGTACACCAATGTGTCGTCAATGAATACTATGACAAACTGGTCCAAGTACTGCTGGAACACCCGATTCATCAAGTTCATGAATGCTGTTGGTGTATTGGTTAACCCGAACGGCATCACTAAAAACTCATAATGCCCGTACCGAGTAAGAAATGCCGTCTTATGAACATCAGCCTCCTTTACTTTGAGCTGATGGTACCCCGACCTAAGATCTATCTTCGAGAAAATTGATGCCCCCTTAAGTTGATCAAACTAGTCGTCTATCTTGTGTAACAGATACTTGTTTTTAATTGTCAGTTTATTCAACTGGCGGTAGTCTATACACATCCGCATTGTACCATCTTTCTTTTTGACAAAGAGTACCAGCGCTCTCCAAGGTGAAACACTTGGCCAAATAAAACCTCGGTCCAACAACTCCTGAATCTAAGCCTTGACTTTACCAATTCTTTGGTAGCCATTCTATATGGGGCAATGAACCTTGCGCGATTTAGAATGAGATCTATTCCAAATTCAACTTCCGATCCGAGATAGACCGGAAGTTCCTCTAAAATACATCAAGAAATTCCTTTCTTGTTGGGACATCCTTCTGACGAGACTCCTTAGCCTCTAAAGTACACACACGACCCAAAATTGCCTCACAACCCTTCTTGACCATCTTCTCAGCCTTCAACACAGATACCACGTTGGATAGATAATCTCTTCTATTACATATCATCACCACTTCTTCACCCTTAGCCGTTTTCAAACCATGCGCTTAGCCGTGCAATCTAAACTTGCTTGGTACTTTACGAGCCAGTCCATCCCAAGAATCAGATCGAACTCCCCAAACGGTAGTTCCATCAGATCAGCTATGAACACTACCCCTTGGAGTTCTAGGGGTACATCCTTATACAGTTTATTTGCTTCCACGAGTGACCTAGAGGGCTAATTACTATCATCTCCCTAGAAGTAGTTTCAAAGTCTAGGTTCATGGTCTCTATTATGCTACTAGCAACATACGAATGCGTTGAACCCACATCAATCAAAGTAACATACGGTAATCCAAAGATTAAGAACGTATCGGTTATGACGTCCGTGTGTCACCCTCCTCTTGATGCCTCGCTGCATATACCAACCCAGACTGTCTTGCTTTAGTGTTGCCTGTCCTTTTGCCTGGTGCTCCGCGGCCTCTACCAGAGCCATTACCTCCCCTTCTAGTACAACGACCCCTCTGCGGTGGTGGTCCCTCATTTCTAAACTGAGCACGACCTTGACCCTCAGACTGAATCCTGGCTAACTTACGTGGACAGTCCCTCACATGATGATCCAGTGAACCACACTCAAAACATCATTTTCCACCAGTCCAATATCCTCCCCAGTGAGATTTCTCACATCGATTACACTGCACGGGTCCCTGATTAGTAGCAGTAGGCCTTTCAGATTGATTCGGCCCACTCTGCCTACCCCTTTTCTACGAATTACCGGCTGACCCTGATGATCCAAAACCTCTCTTGTGTCTATTCCTATCCAGATTCTATCTCACTGACTCCTTAACCCCTTCAGCTACCTTGGCCTTTTTCCACCAGCACAGTAAACTCTCGCTCTTGCTGTAGAGCGATCAGCAATCTTAGCTCATCTCTCAATCCATCCTCAAACTTGACACATCGTTCATGTTCTGTAGCCACGATGCCCCTAGCATACTGGCTCAACCTTAAAAATTCTGCCTTGTACTCTGAGATAGACTTACTCCCCTAAACCAGCCTCAAAAATGCCTTCCACTGCGCATCAATATAGCTGGTCCTGACATACTTTTTCTGATAAGCGACCTTAAAATAGTCCCATGTGAAATCGTCAGCTGCTGCACTATCCTGAACCGTGAGCCACCACTGGTATGACTCATCCCGAAGAAGTGACACTACCTTTTTTAGTTTTTCCTCAACAGTCAGATCTAGGTCATCCATGATTCGCTCCGTCTCCTCTAACCAATACTCAGCCGTATTGGGTGCCACACCAGATACTCCATGAAAAAACTCAGGTCCATTAGCTCGGAGTCGCTCAGGTACCGTCTTTCGAGCTCCTATACCTCCACTTGCTCCAGCCACCCTTTCCAAAACCCGACAGATCGCTTTGTGATCTCAAGCATCATCCCGTCTATCTTGATATTCCAAATCGGTGGTGGTGGTGGTGGCATTTCATTTTCGGACCCTTGGCGGACCTAACGGCTTCGACACGGTCATTCGGCCTCTACCACGGCCACGCACATTACGACCACGTCCCCTAGAATTTATGTCTATAGTTGCAATTTATCTGTTTAAAATATTTTTACGAATTAGCTTCTATTTCACTAATTACCCACGAATAAGTTTTATGTAAAGAAATTTGGTAGTGATTTTTTCGATCATCACACAGTTTTCAGTTCAATTTCCTACCCTCACTCCACCTGTAGGGGTATCCTCGTCATTTCACTACCCAGGGTATTTTCGTAATTAGCCTATCAGGGTATTTTAGTAATAGAACAGAGTTAATTTGAAAACCTTTACAAATCATAGATATTTTAAAAATTTCCTGAAATCGGAGGGTATTTTGGTAATTTCACAAACTAGGGGTATTTTCGTAATTTTTTTCATAATCCAGGGGTATTTTCAAAAAATATTTTCCTTTTTCAAAATATGGTTCAAGGTGATTTTACAAAATAAGGGTATTTTAAAATTTTCAATTCATAGGTGCTTCAGTAATTTTCCACACTGAGGGCATTTTGGTAATTTTACAAGTCAGAGGTAATTTGGTCTTTTTTTTTTAAAATCAGGGGTATTTTGGTCTTTTTCCAAATTAGGGGTACTGTGGTAATTTCAAAACTAAAATTTAAAGTGTTTCGAAATAAAATGGCTGATCCCTTTCGGGTTTTAGTTATGAAGTTTAGCCTGTGAATAAGTCATCTTAACTGGGGTGAACCGTCACTACGCACTAGGTAGGATTCGGGTGGAGAGGAGGTGAGTCACTAGGACTACTTAAATATCAAACTCCCCCTGAATCCAATCCTAGACATGTGCACAACGGTTGCCACACCCTTAGATCAGTGACGTACTCACAGGTTTGTTTAGTGGATCATTAAGTTTTATGCAGTTTGTGTTGGAGTAAGCTATTCCTAGGGTTCAATAATTCCTATTCTACTAGTCTACGATCCCGAGATTCCCATTTCCCCACATATATACACACAATAGTCAGAAGTGCTTACCTGGGTGGATTAGTGCCGGAGACTCGGTGCCATGCTTCTTAAACCATATATTTTCAGACAAAAACATTTTAGACTCATACTTTAAAACATTTCTGGGCCTCGAGCCCATAGCCCAGCCTTTGAACTTGGCTCTGATACCAAAAATGTAACACCCCAAACCAGTCAACGCACCACGACCGAATCTGGCATGCCACAGAAGAAAACATTTTGAAATAAATCGAGTTACTGATTAAATTTTGTGAAAAACTCCTTCTTGCTATGTTGTTTGTAGAAATTAGGTGCATGATTAGTTTGAAAATCGTTTCTATTTGAATTTTAGAAACTTAAGTTTGGAAATCATTTGAGTTGCTGAAAATAATTGAGTTGTCATTTGTTATCAAGTGATTTGTATTACCCAGTGGTAAGGTTTTGAAAACCATTGCGTTTTGAAGTTTAGAAAACCTTGCGCTCACATTATTAAATTAATCAAATAGTTAACTTAACCATGTTCGAAATCTAATCCAAAACATATAAATAATTCAAAACATAATTTAAAAGGCCTTATTACAATACCCAAATAAAAAAATGAAATATAAAATAATTACCCAATTCAAAATCCAAGTAAACCAAATGTTTTAATGCATGGGCCACCTCGAGTCCATCCGGCTCCTCATTTGCAATCTATGAGTCACTTGAAAAGATAAGGGAGAAGGTGAGTCACCAAGACTCAGTGCATAAATCCTCCTCCCGGATAATGTAACATCCTTACACAAATCATAACCAAGCAATACATAAAAATGCACCCAAACCTAGCCATCCATAACTCTGTTTCTACCCCGTGTGGTACCAAACCACTGGTGGTGCTAAACCACTGGTGATCCAAAGTCACGATATCCAATAAAAATGTGGTGCCAAACCACTGGTGACCCAAAGTCACAAAATATCAATAATCCAAGTGTGAGGCCAACCCATGTGTGATACCAAATCACTGGCGGCAATCCCGATAAATCAACTATAGGGCCAACCCACTGTGGTGCTAAGCCACTGGGACGAGTTGCTATGAGATGCCAAACCTCTAGTGTCCCAAAGACACAAAATAATTTGTGGTACCAAACCACTGGAGGTGCCAAACCTCTGGTGTCCCAAAGACACAAAATAATCTGTGGTACCAAACCACTGAAGGTGCCAAACCTCTGGTGTCCCAAAGACACAAATATCAAATCTTCCCCCTCCTCTCATATCACCCATCACAATGCAAAACTTATGCAAATCATGCCATCATGCTTTATTATGAATCATATAGCAAATACATCACAGATCATAGTATTAAGCATCATATAGCAAATCATATCGAAATGGACTTACCCGAATCCTTGCTCATACCCTTACGGTATCATATCAAGATCTACACAATTTTCGGCTTTTAAATTATTCAGGTTATTAATATATTTACTTAGTTATAAAGTGTGCAAGTTACACACCTGTTACTAATGCAAGCACTAAATCCCAAAGACCCGATCTACCGCACTAGATCTTCTTGCCCTATATTCGGCCAAACCACAAAACCATCAACAAGGCCATTCGGCCATCCCAATAAATACCGAAGGATGTGATAACAGAAAACTAACACAATCCTTACCTTTCTTCCTTACAAATGCTAATCTCAACACAAGATATGCGAGACTGCTCCTCCCCCTACAATCGGCCAATCATCACAACTTAGTCTCAATAGCCTTCGGCTTTTCAAACATCTAATGGAAAGATTAAATTGGCATAACCCTTACCACTGACTTACCAAATTTGATTGACAGAGAATAGAGGGCTTAGATCTATTGCTTCAAAATCCCAAGATCCTACAAGAAACCAATCGCATGGTTGATTAAAATCCAAGACAAATGCCAAAATTTGGCTTTTGTCTACATATGTCAACAGAGATAAGAGGAAGAGTTTTGGCCAAAACTACTTACCCCTTTCAAAATCGATTGAAGAAGAGACCAAAGAAAATCAAGGCTTGGTTGATATTTGGCCAACAGTGAGGAAAGAAGAGTCTTGAGAACTTTCGGCAATGGTGGATGGCAACAAAAAGGGATTCGGCTAAAATGGATGTAGAGAATAGAAAAGAATGTGTAGTAGGTGAGAAAAGATTCGGCAAGGGGAAAAAGAGAGGGTTTCACACAAGGTTTGAAAAAAGAAAATATGAAGGGGAAGAGGAAAACTTTCGGTTTTGAGCAAGAATGAGAGAAAGAAAAGAGAGAATTCTAGAGAGGGTTTCGATTTTCAATGAAGAAAAGAAAGTTTTCAATGGTCCTTGTGTAGGTTCAACTAGATGTTTTAGAGGGGAAAAATGTCAAGCCTATGGTGGTTTCGGCTTTGACACAAAACAAAAAATGTGGCCCCTTCCAAGCTAGCCGAAAATGTCATCTAGCCCCCCTAAGTCTCTCAATCGATTACTCCTCTCATATCAGAGTCCAGATTTTGGCAAACCTCCTTGAATCACTCCTAGCCAACCATTCAAATTAATTTGACTTGTTCAATGCTTATCTAACAGAGTTTGTGCTGAGCACAACTCTTCTCCCTTGGCGTCAAAATAATAAGCAAAAAGTGGGATTTCTGCTGCTCGAACCTGAGTTCTCCCTTCCTTGTTTGTGGCGTCAATCACAGGGCCCTAAGTGGTGCCTCCTTGCCACTTTACCAAGCCCAATCTTGTGCTTACATCCCCACGAAATATACTTAACCCCTAGCTCCTTCAGCTCCCTTTAACTAACACTAAAAAAACTAAATTTTCCTACAGCTCGGGCCTACCTTTGGCTTATAACTAGCCTCTAGAACACCTCAAACAACAACACAACAACCACACTCATGCAAAACAATTCAATCACAAATAACCCTTATTTCAGGATATTACAAATAAAGTGTGTAAGCGTTTACACACCTAACTATACGCGAAATCCCGAAACTATGCGATACTACGAGATCTTGAAACGTATGCCCTTACTGCACCTACAATCGGCCAACATCACCCTTTAGATCTAAAGCCATTCGGCTTATTCACAAAGTCCCGAAGGATGAATCGCACGAGGTTAATTCCTTACCTTAGTGTCGATTTGGTTTCCTACCAAATCCCGAAACCACATACTAAGTCCCTCTTACAATCGACCACACCCTTAATCGGTAGACAAATCTTTTAACTTTACTGTATTCGCTACTTCCCCTTCTTCCCTACAATCGGCTTAACACAACATTAGAGATCTAGAGGCCATTCGGCCAAAACATAAATCCCAAAATCAAAAGGGTTTATCATCTTCTTACCTTGATGACTGATTCGGCTTAAACACCAAAGATCGGCACCCCTTAATGGTGTTAGAGGTTTCAGCTATACATCTTCCTACAATCGATTAACACCACATCAACTCTCCCGAAAGGAATAAACCATACCACAAGGACCACACTTACCTTAATGCACAAGATCTCTCCGGCTTTTACCAAGCTTCGGCCCTATCTTCCAAAGATAGAAGAATCGACAACCAAAAGAGAAGGTGAGACTACTAAAAGATTCAGCCATAAACCGAAAGAGAGAAAGAGAAAGGCAGTAATGAAATAATAAGGACTTACCACACCAAGATTTGGGATTAGGCAAAGAGAATCAAGAAGAGATGAATGTCGGCACTTGGGATGATGAAAAGAGAATACAAGAAGAGGGGTATATGAGTAAGATATTTGGCCAAGATGAATGAGAGGACTTTCGGGACAAAGGGCTTTGAAAGAGAGAAGAGAAAAGATAGGTGTAAAGGGTTCAGCTATGGTGTTTCGGCTTTGACCAAAATAGGAAGAAAAAGAGAGTTGAGGGAGAAGAAGATTTCAGCCAAGTACTTTGAGAGAAAAAGAAATAAAGTAACACTAATGAGCTTAGAGGGACATTCGGCTATACCAAAAGCTCCCCAAAACCGATAGCCCTCTTGCCCACAGTCCACTATTGGCCAACTCTACCCAAATAAGATTGATAAGATTCATCTATCCAATTCAAATATGATGATCACATCCTCATCCATTCAAGAGAGTCCCTCCTGAGCACTCCTCTTTCATGCTTGTGGCGTCAAAATAATAAGCAGAAAGTGAGATTTCTGCTGCTCGAACCTGAGTTCTCCTTGCTCCTTGTGGCGTCACCTCCTTGTGACTTAAGTGGTGCCTCCTTGCCACTTTATCAAGGCACTTCTTGTGTCTAAAACTCCTAATAATTCCTTTTAGCCCCTAATTCTTCTAGCTCCTTCTTCTTAAGTGCTAAAACAAAGTTTTTAGCCATGACTTGGGACTAACCCAAGGTCATACCTAGACCCCAAAACATATCAAACCAACACAGTATACTTACCAAAACATGCAAAATACAGAGACCCCATTTTGAGGATGTTACAGTTCTACCCCTTAAAAAATAATTTCGACCTCAAAATTACCTGATCAGAAGAGTTGAGGGTATTGCTGCCTCATCACATCCTCTAGTTCCCACATGGCCTCTTCCATCCCATGGTTTCACCATAACACTTTCACCAAGGGTACTGACTTCCATCGCTGAACCTTGACATCCCGATCTAAAATCTGTACCGAACTCCTCCTCGAAAGACACGTATGAGCTTACCTCAATCTCTGCAATTGGCACAACGTGAGAGGGATCTGATCGATAGCGCCTAAGCATCGAAACATGGAAAATGTCGTGAATCTGACTTAACTCTCTGGCAGTTCGAGTTGATAAGCTACCGGTCCTACTCGCTTCAACACCATGTACGGCCTGATAAACCTAGGGCTTAGCTTCCCTTTCCGTCCAAATCTCAGCACCTTCTTCCATGGCGATACTTTAGAAAAACTTTATCACCCACTGCATACTCTATATCTCTACGTTTAAGATCGGCGTAAGACTCCTGCCTGTCCGACACTTCTTTGAGACGAGCCCGAATCACCTTAACCTTATTCTCAATTTTTGTCACCAACTCCAGAACCAAAACATACCGTTCACCCAACTCTGTCCAGCACGTAGGAGTACGACACTTCTGTCCATACAGTGCTTCATATGGTGCCATCTGGATACTCGCTTGATAACTATTGTTATAAGCAAATTCCGCCAATGGTAGATACTCCTCCCAACTACCACTGAAATCTAGGACACAGCCCCTTAGCATATCCTCTAAAATCTGGATCACCCTTTCAGACTGTCCATCGGATTGTGAGTGAAAAGCTGTACTGAAATCGAGTCTCATTCCCAAAGCTTGATACAAAGCTTTCTAGAACCTCGAGGTGAACCTCGGATCCCTATCCGAGATGATTGAGAATGGCACTCCATGCAACCTTACTATCTCAGCCACATACAACTTGGCTAGCTTCTGAAGTGAATAATCAACCCTCACCAGTATAAAGTGAGAAGATCTGGTCAGGCGGTCCACAATCACCCAGACTGAGTCTTTCTTGCTGGGCATTAGGGGTAGCCCACTGACAGAATCCATGGTAATCCTTTCCCACTTCCACTGAGGAATTTTCACTGACTAAAGTAAACCTGACGGCAGCTGATGCTCAACTTTGACATGCTGACACGTCAGACACTTACCCACAAAATCAGTCACTTCTTACTTCAACCCTGGCCACCAGAACTACTTTCAAAATCCGGTACATCTTACTACCTCTAGGATGTATAGCGTATGGGCTGCTATGTGCGTCCTGAAGAATCTTCTACCTTAACTCGACATCCTTCGGTATATAAGCTCTCCCTTGGAAACACAATACTCCAACACTGGACAAGCTGTAATCTTCTAAACCACCATTCTGAACTTGCAACCTTTGAGCATTCAAGCCCTCATCCACTAACTATTTCTCCTTGATCTGCTCAACCCAAGTCGGCTTAACCTGCAATTCCGCCAAAAGACTCCCATCTTCATACAAGCTAAGACGAGCAAACATCGCTCTTAGGTCTGCTACCACCTTACGGCTCAATGCGTCTACCACCACATTAGCCTTGCCCGGATGATACTCAATTGAGCAATCGTAGTCCTTCAACAGCTCAATCCATCTGCGCTGCCTCAAGTTCAAATCTTTCTGAGTCAGAAGATACTTCAGACTCTTGTGATCTGTGTAAACTATCGACTTCTCTTTGTACAAATAGTGTCTCTATATTTTCAGGGTGAAAACCACTGCAGCTAACTCCAAGTCATGTGTCAGATAATTAACCTTATGCGGTCTCAGCTGTCGAGACGCATATGCCACTACTTTCCTTTCATGTATCAGCACACATCCCAAGCTAGTATGTGATGCATCACAATAGACCGTGAATACCTTTCCTGCCTCAGGCTGTACCAGAATCGGAGCTTCCGTCAAACTCTTCCTTAACTTGTCGAAACTCTTCCGCTATTTCTCTACCACACAAATGGAACTCCCTTCCTTAATAGCTTGGTCAACGGTGCCGCGATCAGAGAAAATCCTTCCACAAATCTCTGGTAATACCCTGCCAGACCTAGAAAACTCTGAATTTTGCAACTGACCTAGGCAGTTTCCAATCCAACACTGCCTCAACCTTGCGAGGGTCCACTCTAATCCCTTCAGCGGACACTACGTGACCTAAGAAAGTCACCTCCCTAAGCCAAAATTTGCACTTACTGAATGTGGCAAATAGCTGCCTCTCCCTCAGAATTTGCAATACCACTCACAAGTGTGTATCATGATCCTCTTCAGTCTTTGAGTACACTAATGTGTCGTTAATGAATACTACGACAAACTGGTCTAAGTACTACTGGAACACCTGATTCATCAAGTCCATGAATGCTGCCGGTGCATTGGTTAACCCGAACGGCATCACCAAAAACTTGTAATGCCCATACCGAGTACGAAATACCGTTTTATGAACATCAGCCTCCTTCACTTTGAGTTGATGGTACTCCGACTTGAGATTTATCTTCGAGAAAACTAATGCACCCTTAAGTTGATCAAACAAGTCATCAATCCTGGGCAATGGATACATGTTTTTGATCATCAACTTATTCAGCTGGCGGTAGTCTATACACATCCGCATTATACCGTCTTTCTTTTTAACAAAGAGCATAGGTACTCCCCAAAGAGATATATTTGGTCGAATGAACCCGCGGTCCAACAACTCCTAAATTTGGGCCTTCAACTCTACCAATTCCTTTGGCGCCATCCTATACGAGGCTATAGACACTGGTGCAGTTCCGGGTAACAAGTCTATACCAAATTCAACTTCTCGGTCCGGAGGCAGACCCAAAAGTTCTTCTGGGAATACATCAGCAAATTCCTTCACTATTCGGACATTCACCACCACTGACTCCTTAGCCTCTAAGGCACATACTCGAGGTAGAAACACCTCACAGCCCTTCTTGACCATTTTTTTCGCCTTTAGTGCAGAGACCACATTCGATAGGTACTCCCTCCTATTACCTAGCATCACCTCCTCCTCACCTTCCATTGTCCTCAACACCATGCGCTTAGCCGCACAATCCAAATTGGCCTGGTACTTCGCTAGCCAATCCATCTCGAGAATCAAATCGAACTCCCCAAATAGCAGTTCCATCAGATTAGCCAAGAACACAACCCCTTGAAGTTTTAGGGGTACATCCCTGTATAGTTTCCTTACTTCTATGGAGTAACCTAAAGGGCTTATCACAATCATCTTCCTAGAAGTAATCTCAGAGTCTAAGTTCATAGTTCCCACTATGCTACTGGCTACATACGAGTGCGTCAAACCCACATCTATCAAAGTATTATAAGGAAATCCAAAGATTAGGAACGTACCAATTATGACATCTGGTGCGTCACCCTCCTCTCGACACCTCGCTACGTAAACCAATCCAGGCTGTCTAGCCTCTGTACCACCTGCACCTCTGCCTGGTGCTCCACGGCCTCTACTAGAGCCATTACCTCCCCTAGCAGCACCATGGCCCCTCTATGGCTGCTGACCATCCCTATGATTTTGAGTACGGTTCTAATCCCCAGACTGCAATCTAGCTGACCATTTTGGACAATCCCTCACTCGGTGTTCCATTGACCCACACTCAAAACATCTCTTGTTTCCAGTCGAGCATTCTCCCGTGTGTGACTTTCCACACCGAGCACATCATGGTGGCCACTGAGTATTATCAACAGTAGGCCTAGTAGCTTGATTCGGTCCACTATATCTACCCCGTTTCTGTAGATTCCCGCTAGACCCAGATGATCCAGCATTCCTTTTATTCCATCCCCTATCTTGATTCTGTCTCACCGACTGCTTCACCTCCTCAGCAACTTTGGCCTTTTCCACTAAGACCGCAAACTCTCTCTCCTACTATGGAGTAATCAGTAACCTCAAATCATCCTTTAATCCATCCTCGAATCTAACACACCATTCATGCTTTGTAGCTATAATGCCCCGAGCATATCGGCACAGCCTTAAAAATTCTGCCTCATACTCTGATACAGATTTATTCCCCTGAACCAGCCTTAAAAATGCCTTCCTTTACGCATCAATGTAGCTAGACCCAACATATTTCTTCTGATAAGCTACCTTAAAATAGTCCCAAGTGATATCATCCACTACTGTACTATCCCGAACCGTGAGCCACCACTAGTATGACTCATCCTGGAGAAGCGACACTATACCCTTTAGTTTTTCCTTAGCAGTCAGATCCAAGTCATCCATAATTTGTTCGATCGCTTCCAACCAATACTCAGCCGTATTAGGAGCCACACCAGAAACACCTCAGAATACCTCAGCTCCATTGGCTCGAAGTCGTTCAGATACGAATTTTTGAGCTCCCGTACCCCACCTACTCCAGCCACTCTTTCCAGCACTCGTAGCATCGCCTGTGACATTGCATCCTCCCCCGTTTGATCTTGATACCCCACACCAACAGCTGGTGGTGGTATCTCATTCTCGGACCCTTGACCAGACCTAACGAGTTCCGATACTGTTACTCTGCCTCTACCATGTCCTCGCACATTTTGACCACGTCCCCTAGTACTCATGTCTATAGTTGCGGTTTATTTGTTTAAGAGATTTTTATGAATTAGTCTCTGTTCCACTTATTACCCACAAATAAGTTTTATGTAGAGAGATTTAGTAGTGGTTCTTTCAATCATCACACAGTTTTCAGTTCAATTTCCTACCCTCATTCCACGTGTAGGAGTGTTCTCGTTATTTTACTACCCGGGGGTATTTTCGTAATTAGCCTATCAAGGTATTTTAGTAATTAAATAGGGTTAATTGGAAAACTTTACAAGTCATAGATGTTTCAAAAGTTCCAGAAATCGGGGTGTTTTGGTAATTTCATAAACTAGGGGTATTTTCGTAATTTTCATAATCTAGGGGTATTTTCAAAATTTTTTTCAAAATATGGTTCAAGGTGATTTTACAAAATAAAGGTATTTTGAAAATTTTCAATTCAAGGGTACCTCGGTAATTCTCCATACTAAGGGCATTTTGGTAATTTTATAAGTTAGGGGTAATTTGGTCATTTTTCAAGTCAGGGGTATTTTGGTCTTTTTCCAAATCAGGGGTACTGTGGTAATTTCAAAACCAAGGTTTTAAAGTGTTTCAAAACAAAATGGCTGGTCCCTTTTCGGGTTTTAGTTATGAAGTTTAGCCTATGAATAAGTCGTCTTAATTGGGGTGAACCGTCACTACGCACTAGGTAAGATTCGGGTGAAGAGGAGGTGAGTCACTAGATCGCTTAAATACCAAGCTCCCCCCTGAATCCAATCCTAGACATGCGCACAATGGTTGGCACACCTTAGTTCGATGGCGTACTCACAGGTTTGTTTAGTAGATCATTAAGTCTTATGTAATTTGTGTTGGAGTAAGCTATTCCTAGGGTCCAATAATTCCTATTCTACTAATCTACGATCCTGGAATACCCATTTCCCAACATATAATTCACAAAACAGTCAGAAGTACTTACCTGGGTGGATTGGTGCCGGAGACTCGGTGCCATGCTGTTCATACCATATAACTTTTCCAAAAAACTTTTCAAAGTCAAATTTAAAACATTTTGGGCCTCAGGCCCACAGCCGAGCTTTTAAACTTGGCTCTGATACCAAAATTGTAACACCCCAAACCGTCCAGCACACCACAACTAGATCTGGCATGTCACGGAGTGATAACCTTTTTAAAACGAATGTTTGTCGGATAATTTTCTTAGAAAACCCTTTTAGAAATTCGTGCTTAAAGTCTAATTATTGTTGCAAATTTTTAGAAAACATTCAAGTTATGTTTGTTATCATATTTTAAGTGATGTTACCTAATGGCAACGCTTTAAAGAAAAATGAAGGTGTCATAGTTTTAAAAACATTGCATTTTGTCGGTTAATTAATAAAACCATTTATCCCGCATAGTCAAAATAATAGCAATAATAAAAAAAACCAAAACAAATCTTAGCGGCCTTATTACATAACCCAAAACCAAAATTTAAAATTTAAATAGTAACTAGATGAAATCAAAGTCCAACAAACATGCATGGCTGCCTCGAGTCCTTTTGGCTCCATCTCCGCAATCTACTCATCTGCAAAAATATAAGGGAAGGGGTGAGTCACCAAGACTCAGTGTGTAAATCCCCAACCCGATAGTGGATTCACTTACACAAGTCATCAGTAAAACATGCATGTCATGCAACCCATAACCTAACTATCCAATCTCCTTTAACTACCCCGTGTGGTCAAAACCACTGGTGGTCAAAACCACTGGTGACCGTAGTCACAATACATCGGTGTGGCCAAAACCACTGATGACCGAAGTCACAAATCATGTGATGGGGCCAACCCATCGTGTGGTCAAAACCACTGATGAAAATCCTGTAAATAATCTCGTGGGGCCAACCCACTGTGGTACCAAACCATTGGGACAAGTCACAAATCGATATGTGGTCAAAACCACTGGTGGTCAAAACCACTGGGACTTAGTCACAAAATATAATATCAAGACGGGCCCAACCCGTCGTGTGGTCAAAACTAGTGGGGACAGTCCAAGATAAATCATTCCCTCCTCTCATCAAACCCATCATCATGTTCATAACATACGTGTCATAATATCGAATGATCATGCAAATAACATATACCATAGCATTTAATAGATCACAATGATGTATACCAAGAATCACATAACAGGGGACTTACCCGGAATCCAAGCTTATGCCCACAAGGCAAAGTCACTAATACCAAAGGTTATACAGTAACATAATAAGCATCATTAAACCAATAAAGTGTGTAAGCGTTTACACACCTGACTATACGCGAAATCCCAAAACTATGCGATACTACAAAATCCCGAAACATATGCCCTTACTGCACCTACAATCGGCCAATATCACCCTTTAGATCTAAATCCATTTGGCTTATTCACAAAGTCTCGAAGGATGAATCGCACGAGGTTAATTCCTTACTTTAGTGTGGATTTGGTTTCCTACCAAATCTCAAACCACACACTAAGTCCCCCTTGCAATCGGCCACACCCTTAATCGGCAGATAAATTTTCCAACTTCATTGTATTCGGCTACTTCCCCTTCCCCCTACAATTGGCTTAACACAACATTAGAGATCTAGAGGCCATTTGGCCAAAACATGAATCCTAAAATCAAAAGGGTTTATCATCTTCTTACCTTGATGGCTGATTTGGCTTAAACACCAAAGATCGGCACCCCTTAATGGTGTTAGAGGTTTCAGCTACATACCTTCCTGCAATCGATTAACACCACATCAAATCTCATAGCCATTCAGCTATGATCAACAAATCCCGCAAGGAATAAACCATACCACAAGAACCACACTTTCCTTAACGCACAAGATCTCTCCAGCTTTTACCAAGATTCGACCCTATTATCCAAATATAAAAGACTCGACAACCAAAAGAGAAGGTGAGACTACTAAAAGATTCAGCCATAAACCGAAAAAGAGAAAGAGAAAGGCAGTAATGAAATAATAAGGACTTACCACACCAAGATTTGGGATTAGGCAAAGAGAATCAAGAAGAGATGAATGTCGGCACTTGGGATGATGAAAAGAGAATACAAGAAGAGGGGTTTATGAGCAAGATATTTGGCGAAGATGAATGAGAGGACTTTCGGCACAAAGGGGTTTGAAAGAGAGAAGAGAAAAGATAGGCGTAAAGGGTTCGGCTATGGTGTTTCGGCTTTGATCAAAATAGGAAAAAAAAAGAGAGAGTTGAGGGAGAAGAAGATTTCGGCCAAGTACATTGAGAGAAAAAGAAATAAAGTAACACTAATGAGCTTAGAGGGACATTCGGCTATACCAAAAGCTCCCCAAAACCGATAGCCCCCTTGCCCACTGTCCACTATTCGGCCAACTCTACCTAAATGAGTTTGATAAGATTCATCCATCCAATTCAAATCTGATGATCACATCCTCATCCATTCAAGAGAGTCCCTCCTGAGCACTCCTCTTTCATGCTTGTGGCGTCAAAATAATAAGTAGAAAGTGAGATTTCTGCTGCTCGAACTTGAGTTCTCCTTGTTCCTTGTGGCATCACCTCCCTTGTGACTTAAGTGGCGCCTCCTTGCCACTTTATCAAGGCACTTCTTGTGTCTAATACATCTAATAATTCCTTTTAGCCCCTAATTCTTCTAGCTCCTTCTTCTTAAGTGCTAAAACAAAGTTTTTAGCCATGACCCGGGACTAACCCAAGGTCATGCCTAGACCCCAAAACATATCAAACCAACACAGCATACTTACCAACACATGCAAAATGTAGAGACCCCGTTTTGAGGATGTTACAGGTTTTGTCCTTGTAACCTGCCACTGATAGTTATTTAGTGACATTTCTTCAATAAACTCATAGGCTACTTCAGGAGTTCTATTGTTCAGGGTTCCACCAGCGGCTGAATCAATTAGTTGCCTCGTTGAGGGGTTTACACTGTTATAGAAAGTTTGGACTTGGAGCCATAAGGGTAAACCATGGTGCGGACACCTTCTCAAGAGATACTTGTATCTCTCCCATGCGTTGTATAATGTCTCTAAATCCATCTACATGAAAGAAGATATATCATTTCGTAATTTGGCCATTTTGGCAGGTGGGAAATATTTTAATAAAAAATATTGGTCATTTGATCCCATGTGGTGATTGACCCTCGTGGTAACGAGTTCAACCACTACTTGGTTTTATTCCTTAATGAAAAGGGAAATAACCAAGACATATGGCATCATCAGAAACACCATTTATTTTGAAGGTATCATAGAACTCTAAAAAATTAGCTATATGAGTATTTGGGTCTTCATCCTGCAAACCATGAAATTGAACAATTTGTTGAATCATTTGTATAGTGTTAGGCTTTAATTCAAAATTATTAGCAGCTATAGCAGGCCTAACAATACTCAATTCTGCTCCTAATTAATGAGGTTTAACATAATCATACATAGTACGTGGAGCATTGTTTTTTGCCACATCTTCTGGTGGTGGATTATTCTCGTCCATCCCTTCAGTAGGATTGGATCCTCCTTGTTGTTCTTTTTCTCTATAATTTAGGGCTCGCCTAATTTCTCTGCGATTCCTTCGAGCGGTAGCTTCAATATCACTGTCATATACTAGTGGTCATTTCGGGTTCCTTCTAGTCATAAACTAGAGGTACCTGTGTTGGAAAAGAAAGAAAGAAAATTAGCAAAGCAAAAACTAAAATAAAAATCAATTACAGAAAAATAAAACTAATGGCTAAAGTAATAAAAATAGGGCTTTCTTAATATTTTAGTTCCCCGACAATGGCGCCAAAAGCTTGATCGTTGTTTTGTCGAGTTTTAAAATTTATAAAGAGAATGATCGAACCTGGAAACTAACTCTGACAATGACTTAAGTCAAGTGCACCTATCGAACAGTAGTATAGCTTAGGCAAGGCCGGATTGTGGAACCCAAAGGAACTAAAAGTACTAATACTAACCTTCTTTCTATTATTTAGCCTAAAATAAATGATGTTGTTGTTTAATCTAAATTTAACTAACTACTAAGCTAAGAATCAAAGACAAAAAGAATGAATTGGGGAAATAACTTTTGGGAAAACTCTGTTGATTAAAACGATACCCTTAGGAAGAATCCACCTAGACTTCACTTGTTATCTAACACTGAACCAGATGATTTATTCACTTGACTTGATCAGTAAGATTCCCCAATTTATATTAAACCCTCTCTCGAGGCGAATAACGTCTAACCCTAGGTTGATTAATTGAAATCTTTTTCTAATTAAAACCCCTAGAATCACATTAACTCGATCTATGGACTCCTATATTAGGTTTCACCCTAATTCGATAAAATCTCGTCACCCTATCTTCAGGCAGGCGATCAACTTCGCTTAATTATGCTAGATCTACTCTTAGACTAGGACTTTTGCTCCACCACCTAAGCACATTCAACTTGAATCAATATCCCAGAAATATTAATACAAGAATTAAGCACACATAATTAAGAATAAATCAAATATTTATCATATAGTTCAGAAAACAATAACAAGATTCATCTTAGGTTTCATCCCCTTCAGGTATCTAAAGGGTTTATTTCATAACAATAAAAGAAAACATCTCAGAAGAAAAGATAAAACAAAACATAAGAAATCCCTAAAACTCCCTGAAGGAATTGAAGGAGAAATTCGCTGTCTTGAGTAGAATTCCAGCTTCTTGAGATGGATCAACTGGCTATCCTCTAGTGGTCCCACAAATCTGACCTTTCTAGCTCGGCTCCTTGGCCTAGCTCGCTAGCTCTCTTGAAGGTTATGCTTAGGGTGTATATTTAGGCTCTTGGAATGCTTTATTTGGCCCCTAAGTATCCTAATTCAAGTATAATTCCTACCGGGTGTTTAAATAGGCTTTGGAATGTGTTTCTTTGCCTCTAAGTACCTTATTTCGAGTAGAACTTCTCTTATCCGCGGTAGGGACACGGTCATGGCACACGCTTGTGTGAATCAATTTTAGGCAGTGGTCGAGTCTGCTGAAGAGACACACCCATATGTTTTGGGGTCCAGGCCGTGTTCTAGTAATTTAATGAGGCACGACCATGTGGTCTTGGGCCCAGGCAATGTCGATTTCGTGAGTTGGCCCAATTTGATCCGTTTTAAGCCCATTTCTTGTTCGTTTCATCCCTAGGTGTTTTCCTGAGTATAAAACATGAAAAGAAAGGATTAAGAGCACCTTTTTACATAATTCAGGGAATAAATCATCCAAAAGAATGCTAAATGTGGGATTAAAATATGTTAATTTTACGGTTTATCAACAGGAAGCACTTGTTTTTAAATTATTTGTTGTTGAGTTGTTATATTTACTTCGGTAAGATTTATTATTTTTGTACGTCGAACTTATTAAGCTTCAATAAGCTTACTTGTGTGAATTTTTGTTCTTGTAGATACTTTTGAAGGTTAGACGATCAGATCAAAACTTGAGTCACACTATCCATCTGATTTAAGTAGTTTTTGAAAGTTTGTTTTGGATTATATGATATGTAATAGGCTAGTTTTATCATTACTTTTGTTTTTGTATGTATATATATAAAGAGTGAGTCTAAGTGCAAGTTGATAACATGAGCATCACTACAATGATCTTGATGTTTACTTGGAAAATGTTTAGTTAATGACTTGTTATGAATTATGAATGATGGATGATGTTTTTGGTATAAACTTGTAGTATATGTATGACTAAAAGCTTATCATGAATTGTTAGGAATTGAGATGCCTATGATAGGCTTAATGGTTAAAAGTTTGATTTGTGCCAATTGGCATGTTTGAATGATAATTTATATTGTTGTATAAGTGTATACTTGTGGTACTATTGAGGGTACATTGGTTAAGCACTTAAGATGGATGATTTAGTATGATTTGAGCTTGTTTAATGGCATTTTGAATAAGTCTAATGGTTGGTAAATAGATTGCTTAGTGTTCAAGAAATCTTGAAATGGTAAACTTGATGTTTAGGGTTCATATAGGTGCACACGGCCTAGGGCACGCCCGTGCCACATGGTCGTGTACCACATACGATCTAAGACACAACTGTATGTATTAATTCTGTGTGTCACAAGTTAGGGAATTACACGATCTAGCACACGGCCTATGACACAGCCGTGTGGGCCAACTCAGTGAGTTACATGGGCAGGGACACAGGTTGGGACACGGCCGTGTGTCCCAACTTTGAAAGTTACACGGCATGGGGCATTCCACACGACAGTGTGTCCGTTGTTTTTGAAATTTTTCATATTTTCCTGAAATTTCCTAATTTGTTTCAAATTAGGCTCTAGGGGTTTTAAGATTAATTCTTTAGTCCCTAAGGCTCGATTTAAGCCTCATAAGTGTAAGTTATTCTTGTAATTCAATTACTTTGTAGTTATTCTTGTAATTCAATTACTTTGTGGTATTTGAGAAATTATATTGAAATGATCATGATTTTACTTGTTTAGTTATGTTGACTTCCTATAGCATTCCCGTAACCCTATTTCTATTACAGATACGGGTTAGGGGTGTTACATGACTCTAGCTAATGAAAAGACTATACACCTTAAAGATGAAGGAAGGCACACCTATTTCAAAACACCTTAACTCTTTCATCTCTATTATTATGGACCTCAATAATATTGATATTAAAATTGATGATGAGGAACAAACATGGATTGTTTTGTATTCTTTACTTCACTCATACGTGAACTTCGTTGACCTATGTTGTATGATCACGATGATATTTCTCTAAAGGAGTTAAAAAATGCCTTAGTTTATATCGAGTTGAGAAAAAAACTCACTAGTAAGCCAATGAAAAAAAATTAAGGTGAAGGTTTGTGTTAGCTTTGATGCCCAAGATTTTGATATAACAACATTTAAGATAAATGTTATATATTATATTTTTAGGCCATTTGGTGAAAAATATGATTGAAAATTTATGAAACATTTTTAAAAAAATTAAGGCTTGAAACATAAATTTTAAGATTCTTTTTAGTGTTTTTAGGCTAAGTACAACACATTGGCCAAAAGATGTGGTACCTAGAAGTCTGTGTGCAAAATGGCACAGAGGTACAACACCCTTCCACCTAGGTAACGCACCCTTCTAGTTGGGGTGCAATACATGTGGCTCAACGATCAAATTTTGAAGAAAGGTACCATACCCCAAAGCTTTGCAAGTGTTTTTAAGCCTGAAATTAATGTGTCCAATGGCAAGAATTCATCCCCAACGACCATAAACTGTCTACAAACTCATTTCTTGATATAAATAAAAGTAAAAAACACATCAAGACACAATAAATGAACATTCAAGTATAAAATTTAAAAGAAAAGCCTCCAATTTTTTAATTTTTTTTCTTTTGCTCTAGTACATATCTCTTAGGTGCTTATTGTTAGATATTTTTTATCATTTTCAAGTACATTCTTTAAAAGAGATTAACACTTGTAAACTCACATTTTTTAGAGGTCTTAATTACTTACATCTTTTCTTTATATTGCAAAAAGCAACTTAAAGTTTTTAAGGTATAAAACTTGAAATGATGTCGAGTTCGTTTTGGTAGTATCTTACTCTTACGCTGGTGAAAGGTGAATTCTTGATATGGCTATTACATTTCACGCTAGCACCTCCAATGATTTATTTTCAATGTTTGAGAGGTGTTCTACTTCAACACTAGTAGGATATGACTATGCATGCAAGTCATGGGGATTGGAACACCTTGTATAAATATGTTTGACAGTATTATCTAAACCTTGTAGATGTTCGACACATTCTAGAAATGAAGAAAAGCTTGGTTTCCTTGAGTACTTTGGACAAGAAAGGCTTTTGATACTCTAGTGAAGGTGGAGTGCTAAAAGTATTCTTAAGTGCCATGGTTGTGATGCACGGACATTTAAAGCGAGGTGTAACACCTTATACTGGTTCGTCCCAAGAACCTCATATAGGAATATTACATTTGGTGCCAAAGTGATTTTGCCCAATCACTATTATATTTGAACAATAAAAATAAATTTAGATAATTTATATTTTAGTCCTTACTACTTGAAACACACTTGATCTTCCTAAGTACATGTCATTCTATTCCAAAATTTTGAAACATACCCTCTTGGCACTTGGAGATGTGATGAGATGGATGCCTACAATCTCAATGACAACTCTTTAAAATCATTGTACCTAATCTGCGCACGGAAAATAAAATTGTACGTTGAGTAAAAACTCAATGGTATTTCTATAATCCGAATATTTAAAAACAATATAATATAATATAATATAATATAATATAATAGGTAAAATTAAATTATAAGGACATATTTATGTCTAGTATCATAACTATCATTTTCATTTATTAAACAATATTCTAATTCACACAATTACTATATAAATGGTTATTCAAATATCAAACCATATTTATTTGTATAATGACATTAGTCATACAATACTCAATTGTCACATATATCACAATTTCTCATACATTTATTTATAAATTATTCAATCTTTATCATTTGCTATCTCGGATAGCTTTTCACAATATGAACACAAATCACATTTTATTTTCAATTCACTATATCGGTTTCATTTCTCATATTCTTCACTTTGACTTACATATCATTTCACTATATCAATATCCATTTCATTCATTGCATCAGTATTTATTTCATGCAACCATTGTTTCATACTTTTCATTTTTCATATCTCAATTCAATATTTCATTCCATTTCATATTCATAATCATTCAATATCATTCAATTTGCCAATTCATTTATTTAGCACTATTAACATGACTCGGACTCAAACGGATACACTGATTCAACCAAACATACCAGAATAAATAATCCTCCCAAACACACCAGAAAGGCATTAAATACCTCTTCGGATAATCCGAAGAAATATAGTGTAACACCCCCAAACCCGACCCATGCATTTCGTCCAGATCTGGTATGCTACGAGTTGTACATTGAAAACTTTTGCTTTGTTCGTTATAGAAATCGTAAGTCAATTGGACATTATTTGGATAAATAAGTGACATTTAAAATTTAAAATCCCTTGTATTACTATTATTAAGTATAAATAAATCTTATCATGAATTCATAAGTTACATAACATTGAAAACTTCTTAGTTGAATAAAACTTGGGGCCTTATTACATAAATATTCCCAAATAAAATAAAATAAAATTTAAAGAAATCCCAAAAATAATTTGTAGAAATAAAACTTGATGGCCCCTCGAGTCCGTCTCGGCTCCCATGTCTCGATCTCTTGCTCATCCGGAAGAGTAGAGAAAAGGAAAGCGTGAGTCACCAAGACTCGAGTATAAATCTCAAAACACACAATGACTGAGCCCATTAAACACATTATGGGCCCCGCCCATACATGAAGGTAACAATCATAATCACATGGTAAGCGATAAATAATGAATAACCCAACCCATCCTAGGTTTCCATCCTTTACACACCAACCCGTACCAACCATCACACCTTGGGGATTTCTACAATCAACCCTCCATCTGCTACACACCAAAACGATAGCCGCACTGCCTATTCCTATTAATTAGGAATCATTGAATATGGCATAACCACCAATCACTATGTGACCTAACATTTGTATATGTGGGATTTCCACCACCGATCACCAAGTGACCTATCATGCACTTCCCCTTCTATATCATATTCCCACCCCATGCATACACATAAAGAAATCATGCAGTTATATATATTTTTCAATACACATAGGAAGTTCTATGTTTACGTACCTGGCATCCTTGCCTAACCCTTTTAGGGTTCCATTTGACTGTCTATACAGCCTCTTTCCAGCTTTTAAGCCCATAACATATATATAATCATACATACAGGTTTATTAGTGTATTAAAGATCTACACACCTGATTACCGATAAGACGATACTTTCTATGTTGACGCTATCCTTAGTCGACACTACTACTATCTGCCTATGGTGTTGTTCAGAAGTCGGTCCACAAACAAGTGGCCAATCTCGAATGGCAGATACTGCTCTTTTCTTAAACTTAGGGATTTTCTCCTTTGCCTGATCCATATTTAATTCCATCACAAGTCCTTATCAGAACTACTATCACAATATTTAATCGTTAATTCTCATTATAACCTTAAGATCTTGCATATAATGATCAAATCTAATAGAAATCTAGGGAAATCTTTTTACCTTAAAAATCCCAAAAGTAGAGACTAGCTATTTTTGGCTTTTAGATCTAATTGACCAAGCTTCCTTCAAATCTCGAATTACTTCCCATCATAAAACCATTAAACTATTAGCTTTGACTTTTGCCTTTCAAAAACTAGGAATAGATTATGAGAACTAATCAAAAATCGACACTTACCTTAGCATAGGAGATTCGACTAGCACTAGAAAGAGGATTCGGCAATGCCAATGGAAGATTTAAATGCCGGAAGTATATAACTAATTCTCAAATAAGATGAATAAAAGAGAAGACTATGGATGCTTCGGCTTTTTAGAGAAATCGGCACAAGGAGGAAAAAGTGAAGAAGAGTTTCGACTTTTGAAGAAATTGGAGAAAAGAAATTAGAAAGGGAGAAGCTAGGGAAATTCGGCACAATGGGAGAGGAATTTAGGGTTTTTAGTGTCAGAAACAAGGAGCTAGACCCTCTTATTCATAGATATTTCAGCACCTACTGTTAAAAATTGAAAACGCCCTTAAATTCAAGCTAAAAGAGAGGGGAAATTCGGCACCCTCTTTGCCATGCAGTAGCCAAATTTTACACTCCTCTAGGTAGTGGATTTTCGGCCAACACTTCTCTTAAAGATAAGGTCCTAACTTTTCTCCTTTTTATCTATGATATTATCACTTATAAAATCCACATAATTTCTCTTATTTTTGAGCCTTGTAGCCGTCCACCTCTACTAACCCTAATGCCAAAATTTAACTTACTTAAATTAAAAGATTTGGGCCTCATTAAACTTAATATTTGAGCCCCTAATTCCTTGTATGTGGCATCACCCTATTTTCATTTAAAGTGCCGAAATTGGCCTAAAAACATAGGCTCCTTGCGACCCAAAACTTGTTCCTTTTTAATTGTTAATGATGCCACCTTAAAATAATTTAATATGGGCCTTTGCCTAATTCTAAGCCCAAATTTAAACCCCTTTCACCATATTAAACATATTCCTATACTAAATGCATAGACCCATAAATTCAGGATGTTACAGTTCTACCCCCTTAAAGAAATTTCGTCCTCGAAATTACCTGATCAAAAAGATGAGGGTATTGGTGCCTCTTTGCTTCCTCGAGTTCCCACGTAGCCTCCTCCGAACCATGATTCTGCCATAACACCTTAATGGAACCATTTTCCTTCGCAAAACCTTGACATCACAATCTAGAATTTCTACCGGTTCCTCTTCGAAGGACAGATCAGGTCTCACCTTGATTTCCTCCACAGGCATAACATGAGACGGATCCGAACGGTAACGTCTTAGCATGGAAACGTGAAATACATCGTGAATTTGACTTAACTCCGAAGGTAACTCCAGCTGATAGGCTACTAGTCCTACTCGCTTCATCACCCGATATGGTCTGATAAATCTGGGACATAATTTATCCTTTCGACCAAACCTTAGTACCTTCTTCAACGGCGACACCTTTAGGAATACTTTATCACCTACTGCAAACTCTATGTCCTTACGCTTTAAATCAGCTTAGGACTTCTGTCTATCCAATGCCTCCTTCAGTCGAACCCGAATCAATTCAATTTTCTCTTCTGTCTCGGCCACCAACTTCAGACCCAAAATTTGACGTTCCCCTAGTTCTATCCAACAGATAGGAGTAAGACACTTTTGCCCGTACAAAGCTTCGTAGGGCGCCATCTGAATACTTGACTGGTAGCTATTGTTGTAAGCAAATTCTGCTAATGGTAAGAACTCTTCCCAACTACCTCTAAAATCAATGACACATCCCCTCAACATGTCTTCAAGATCTGGATCACTCGCTCAGACTATCCATCGGCCTGAAGGTGAAATGCTGTACTAAAATCCAACTTCGTACCCAATGCTTGATGTAATGCCTTCCAAAATCGTGAGGTGAACCTAGGGTCCCTATCGGATATGATCAAAACTGATACTCCATGCAACCTCACTACCTCCACTATGTACAACTTGGCTAACTTTTGAAAGGAATAGTCAACACGTATGGGTACGAAGTGTGCAAACTTTGTCAAATGATCAACAACTACCCAAACCTCATCTTTCTTAGTGGGTGTAAGGGGAAGCCCACTAACAAAGTCCATGGCAATTTTTTCCCACTTCCATTGTGGAATCTTTACTGGCTGTAATAATCCTAATGGTAACTGATGTTCCGCCTTGACCTGCTGATAGGTCAAACACTTACCCACCAATTCAGTTACCTTTTGCTTCAACCCCGGCCACTAGAACTGATTTTGCAAATCCCAAAACATTTTACTTCCTCTAGGGTGCATAGTGTATGTACCGCCATACACCTCATGCAAAATTTTACTCCTCAACTCCGGATCTCTTGGCATGCAAACTTTCCCTTGAAAGCATAACAACCCTTCCTCATTCATACTGAATTCCGCTGGCCCATCCCTTGAGACTAACTACAATTTCCCTTTCAGTAACTCATCGATTTATTGCTTTTCCTTCATCTGACTGATCCAAGAGGGTTTCACTTGAAGTTCAGCTAACAAACTTCCATCCTCATACAAACTGAGGTGTGCAAACATTGCTCTTAAGTTAGAGACCACTTTACGACTTAGAGCATCCACCACCACATTAGCCTTTCCTGGGTGATACTTGATTGAGCAGTCATAAACCTTTAGCAGTTCGATCCACCTTCTCTGCCTTAGATTCAAATCCTTCTGAGTCAAAAGGTATTTTAAGCTCTTATGATCTGTGTAAATGATAGATTTATCCCCACACAAATAGTGCCTCCATATTTTTAAGGCAAATACCACGGCCACCAATTCCAAGTCATGAGTGGGGTAATTCAATTCCTGCGGTCTTAACTGTCGAGATGCATATGCAACCACCTTTCCTTCTTACATTAACACACATCCTAATCATGTGTGTGATGAATCATAGTAAATTACGAACTCCTTCCCCGCCTCTGATTGAATCAGCACCGAGCCTCCGTCAAATTCCTCTTTAACTTCTCGAAACTCTCCTACTGCTTGTCGGACCAAACAAACAAAACTCCTTTATGTAGCAACTTAGTCAACGGGGCCGTTACCGAAGAAAATCCTTCAAGAAACCTTCAGTAGTACCCATCTAAACCAAGAAAACTCCTAATTTTAGCCATAGACTTGGGTGGCATCCAATCTAGCACTGCTTCAATCTTTCGAGGGTCAACCCTAATCCCATCTGCCGACACAACGTGCCCTAGAAACGTAACTTAGCCAAAATTCACATTTACTACATTTGGCATACAACTGCTTCTCCCTTAGAATCTACAAAACTATTCGTAGATGAGCATATGCTCTTCCTCTGACTTTAAATAAACCAAGATATCGACGATGAACACTATGACACACCGATCAAGGTAGGGTTGGAACACTCAGTTCATCATGTCCATAAACACTACTGGCGCGTTGGTTAATCCAAACGGCATCACCCTAAATTCATAGTGACAATAGCGAGTCCTAAAAGCCATCTTATGAATATCCTCCTCCTTGACCCTAAGCTGATGGTATCCTGACCTCAGATCTATCTTTGAAAAGACTGAGGCCCCCTTCAATTGATCGAACAAGTCATCGATCCTTGGCAATGGATACTTGTTCTTAATTGTTAGCTTATTCAACAGACGATAATCAATGCACATACGCATTGATCCATCCTTCTTCTTAACAAATAATACCGACGCTCCCCAAGGTGACACACTTGGTCAAATAAACCTTCAATCCAGCAACTCTTGAATCTGCACCTTCAACTCCACCAACTCCTTTGGCGCCATCCTATACGGAGTAATGGATACCGGTGCTATTCTCTGAAGAAGATCGATACCAAACTCTACTTCACGCTCTTGAGGTAATCCCAAAGCTCTTTAGGGAAAACATCAAGAAATTCCTTTACCGTCCTAAGTCCCCAATAGTCAAGTCCTTGGCTTCCAGAGCCTGTACAAACCATAAAATCGCCTCGTACCCTTTCCTCACCATCCTTTCTGCTCTTAGGGTAGTTATTACATTCGATAGATAGTTCCCCCTTTCTCCTATCACCAACATTTCATCACCTTCGGGGGTTTTCAACACCATATGCTTGGCTGCACAATCTAGATTAGCTTGATACTTCACAAGCCAATCCATGACCAAAATTAAATCAAACTCCTCGAGCGATAATTCCATTAGATCCGTTCGAAAGACTATCCCCTAAACTTCTAGAGGTACTTCTCGATAGAGTTTGTCCACTGCTACAGATTGTCCTAACGGGCTAACTACAGTCATTGCCCTAGGGGTAATTTTAGATTCTAACTTTAAAGTTCCATATACGCTACTAGTTACATATGAATGCGTCGACCCAATGTTAATCAATGTAGTGTAAGGTAAGCCAAAGATTAGAAACGTACCGGTTATGACATCCGGTGCATCAGCCTCCTCTCGATGTCTATAGCATAGACCAACCCCGACTATCTTGCCTTAGTGTTTCCTGCCCTTAACCTGATGCTCCAAGACCTCGACCAGCCCCATTACCACCTCTGGCTGCACCATGACCTCTTTGTGGTTGCTGACCTCCTCTGCCAGTTGAGCATTCCCTCGACCCATGGTCCCTTCACTGTTCTATTACTGCGGATAGTTTTTAACTTGGTGATCCATAGATCCACACCTAAAAGACTTCCCACTACTTGCCCAATACTCACCGGCATAAAATTTTCCACATCGAGCACACTTTGGTGTCTGGTTAGCAGCGACAGGTTTCTCTTCCCATTTCGGTCCTTCAGACTTGGGCCTTTTCTGAGTATGCCCAGTTACTCCAGATGACCCAAAATTTCTTTTATTTCCACCCTATCTCTATCCCGATTTAATTTTTTGGTTTGTTTTACCTCTTCGGCTATCTTAGCCTTTTCCACTAGGACAGCAAATTCCCTCTCCCGCTGTGGGGCTATCATCCCTCAGGCCATCTTCGAAGCTAACACAATGTTCATGCTCCGTGGCTACCATCCCACGAGAATAATGGCTAAGACGTAAAAATTTAACTTCATACGTAGCCACTGACCTACTCCCTTGCACCAGATTCAAAATGCTCTGCGTTGCGCATCCACATAACATGATCCAATATACTTATTTTGAAATGCCATTTTAAAGAGATTCTAGGTAATACGGTTAGCCACTGTTCCATCCTTAACCGTAAGCCACCATTGCTAGGCTTCATCCCGCATGAGAGATATAATTCCTTTCAACTTCTCCTCCTCCGTAGAGTCTAAATCATCTATTATGCATTCTACCACCTCCAACCAATACTCAGCTGAACTTGGGGCTACACCAGAAATTCCTCTAAAAACTTCTGCCCCATTGCCTTAAGCCGCTCTAGCCAGATTTTTGGGCTCTGTGTCCATACCATTTCAAACAACCCTCTCTAGAACCCTTAGCATCGCTTTGAGATACGCATCATCTCCGTGATCGATCTTGAAATTCCTCCTCTGCACCGGTGGGCGGCATCTCATTCCCAGATCCATGGCCAGATCCAACTGGCTCCAACACAGTCATCCTACCCCTACCCCGACCACATGGCAGACGTCCTCTACCCCTTGTACTCATTCTACCGCTTCACGTTTATCTGATTAGAAATTTTATGAACTATTAGTTTTCTTCTATTGATTAACTACGAACAGTCTTATGGATAATAGTTGTAAAAGTAGTTTTTTCGAATTCGTATTTACAATACAGTCTCAAGTTCATATCCTCTAGGAAAAACATACATTCAATCATCAACATCCATGAACTTACGTTCATCACATAAAAGTGTTGTTGTTGTTGTTTTACTACCCAGGGGTATTTTTGTAATTTTATCTTATAGGGGAATTTTCGTAATTTTTCAAAATAAGGTTCCTTGGTGATTTTGTAAAATAAGGGTATTTTAGTAATTTTGCAATCTAGGGGTATTTCAATAATTTTGAGATTTGGGGGTATTTTAGTAATTTTGACATCCAGGGGTATTTCGATAATTTTTCAAATCAAGGATATTTTGAAAAAAATCTAGTTACTCTTGTAAATATACGATTTTTGGGTAAATTTTAAAAACATAGGCATTTTACAAATTCACTGTTGGTTGGAAATTTTCACAAATCAAGTGTATTTCTTTGGAAATTTACAAAACTTAGGGGTTTTTGTTTGCAAAATAGGGTGGCTGGTTCCTTTTGGATTTTAATTATAGGTTTGGCCCATCAACAAGTCCTCATAATTAGAGTGAACAGCCACTACGCACCTAGTAAGATTCCAACGAAGAGGAGGTGAGTCACTAGGGCTACTTAAATACCAAGCTCTTCCGGATCTATTCCTAAACATGCATATGCTTGTTGCCACACCCTAGTCTTGCGACTCGATCATGTGTTTTGTTTAGTGAGGTTAAGTCTTATGAAATTTAAGGAGTTGTTTTAGCTAAGCCTAAAGTCCATCAAGTTCTAAATCTAATTAGTCTACATCCTATAAAGCCTATCAAGCCCACATAGATATATAACACATAGAGAGTTCAGAATACTTACCTGCGTGGATCGGGTGCCAGTAGACTCGAAATCCATGTCCTCAAACCAGGCTTTTTTCAAAAAAAATTTTCAAAACACCTCTAGGCCCATTTCACAGCCCGAGTTTTGAACTAGGCTCTGATACCAAAATGAAACACCCTTAAACCTAGCCCATGTATTTCGACCAGATCTGGTATGCTACGAGTTGTACATTGAAAACTTTTGCTTTGTTCGTTATGGAAATCGTAAGTCAATTGGAAATTATTTGGATAAATAAGTGACATTTTAAAATTTAAAATCCCTTGTATTACTATTATTAAATATAAATAAACCTTATCATGAATTCATAAGTTGCACAACATTGAAAACTTCTTAGTTGAATAAAACTAGGGGCCTTATTACATAAATATTCCAAAATAAAATAAAATAAAATTTAAAGAAATTCCAAAAATAATTTGTAGAAATAAAACTTGATGGCCCCTCGAGTCCATCTCGGCTCCCATGTCCACGATCTACTACTCATTTGGAAGAGTAGAGAAAAAGAAAGCGTGAGTCACTAAGACTTAGTGTATAAATCTCAAAACACAGGACGACCCAAGCCCACAAACACATTATGGGCCCTGGTCCATACATGAAGGTAACAATCATAATCACATGGTAAACGATAAATAATGAATAACCCAACCCATCCTAGGTTTCCATCCTTTACACACCAACCCGTACCAACCATCACACCTTGGGGATTTCTACAATCAACCCTCCATCCGCTACACACCAAAATGACAGCCGCACTGCCTATTCCTATTAATTAGGAATCATTGAATGTGGCATAACCACCGATCACTATGTGACCTAACATTTGTATATGTGGGATTTCCACCACCGATCACCAAGTGACCTATCATGCACTTCCCCTTCTATATCATATTCCCACCCCATGCATACACATAAAGAAAACATCATGCAGTTATATATTTTTGATACACATAATAAGTTCTATGTTTACGTACCTGGCATCCTTGCCTAACCTTTTTAGGGTTCCATTCGACTGTCTATACAGCCTCATTCCGGCTTTTAAGCCCATAACATATATAGAGTCATACATACAAGTTTATTAGTATGTTAGAGATCTACACACGATTCTTGATAAGACGATGCTTCCTATGTCAACGCTATCCTTAGTCGACACTCTCGCTATCCGCTAAGGTGTTGTTGAAGCCCATCCACAACCAAGTGGCCAATCTCGAATGGCGACATCTTGCTCTTTTCTTAAACTTAGGATTTTCTCCTTTGCACGATCCATATTTAATTCCATCACAAGTCCTTATCAAAACTACTATCACAATATTTAATCGTTAATTCTCATTATAACCTTAAGATCTTGCATATAATGATCAAATCAAATAGAAATCTAGGAAATATTCTTACCTTAAAAATCCCAAAAGTGAGACTAGCTATTTTCGCTTTTAGATCTAATTGACCAAGCTTCCTTCAAATCTGAATTGCGCCCATTATAAAACCATTAAACTATTAGCTTTTGACTTTTGCCTTTCAAAAATCGGAATAGTGTAACACCCAAACCCGCCCATGAGTCCCGGAATGGATCGGTATGTCACGAGTAAAATAATTTGAATCCTTTTGAGAGTCTCGTGAAAACTTGTTAAAATATGGCTAGGGATTAAAACGGGTTTGAAAACCTAGTTGGGCTTTTATAAACATGGTTGGGTTGATAAACTCTTTGGAAATGTTTGATCATGTATTATTTAAAAATCGTCGAGTTATTGGTGACTTGGTAAATTTTGTTACCCGATGGTAACTTCTTTGAAAACTCGTTAAATTTTATTAAGTTTGAAAAGGTTACTTTTAACCGTTCACTTAATATTTGTAATATAATATAATTAAAATAAACAATTAAAGAACATCCAAATAAAAATTTAGCGGCCTTATTACATCCCAAAATAAAAGACTTAGAAAATAATTAAATAAACTTAACGATAACAAATTTAAATCCAACGATAAGCATGGCCACCTCGAGTCCTCTCGGCTCCATCTCCACGATCTACTCATCGCAAAATAGTAAGGGAAGGGTGAGTCACCAAGACTCGAGTGTAAATCCCCACCCGAGATGCACTCATACACAATTTATTAATTAACATGCAAATATGCAACCCAACCTAACCATCCATACTCCTTAACTACCCGTGTGGTCAAAACCATCGATGACTTAGAGTCACAAATTAAATGATGGGGCCAACCCATCATGTGGTCAAAACCACTGATAACCATAGGTCACAATTTATCAAGTGTGGTCAAAACCACTGGTGGTACCAAACCACTAGGACTTAGTCGTAAATTATCAATCGGTTTGGTCAAAACCACTGATGACCATAGGTCACAAATAATCTGATGGGGCCAACCCATCTTGTGGTCAAAACCACTGACAAAAGTCCATAAAATCATCCCCCTCCTCTCATCAATCCCACCATCACATGCTTATACATCAATTATCATATATCATGTCATAGCATTTAACATCATGTGATGGCATGCAAATCATATATCAAGAATCACAAGTTAGGGGACTTACCCGGAATCCATGCTTAGCCATAAGCAAAACACTATCAAAAAGGTGAATAACAACAATAATCATGTAAATTAATAAAGTGTGTAGTGAGTTCTTACACACCGTTACTCCGAAATTCCTAGATCCCAAAAGATCTATAATGCTAGATCTTGACCCTACATTCGCCAATTGTCGATTATTAATACCAAAGGCCTATTCAGCCATAACAACTTAATACCAAAAGCTATTACCTTGAACGGATTTGATTTCCAAACAAATCCCGAAAATGTCACTTGATTTGTCGAGATCCCTACCAAAACACTAGTTAAAAATTGACTTGTATAATCACACATAATCAAGGCCTATGGCCGAATATCACTTACCTCCTTACCTTGGGGAATCAAATCCCGAAAGATCTCCTTACTCCTTTAATGTTATCCTCTCTTGACTACAAAACAAAGCATGAATCCAAGGTCTTAATAAGGTTCGGCCAACCCAAAAATACATGGTTGAGCCTCAAGGTTTTGGCTGGCCATAATAATTAAAGAATTAACTTAGAGAGATCCCTAACCACACTTATGAAAATCGGTAGCACCTTGGTTAGGGAGGGGAGAAGATTCGGCCAACACAAATGGAAGGGCTGGAATTTTGAGAAGAAGAAGAGGTATATTTGGCTTAAGAAGAAACAAGAGAAGCTGGAAATTTTTGAACAATTTTGGCTATGAATCAAGGAAGAATTCGGCAGCAGCAAATTTGGAGAGAAAGAAAAGAGTTTTGGTTGAACTTTTGGCACTCCCTTAAGGATAAAATCGGTTATGGCCAGCCCCTCCCCAAGGAGTCCTATAATCGGTAAACACCTTTTTTTTTGTGATAATTTGGCTTTTAATTATCAAAAATACAGCAAGGTTTATCTTCCAATTATCTCCTATACACCTCTTAAACAATCATAATGCAAATAAAACACTAAAAGTCACCCTTCCAGCCAAAATTAAGAGCCCAAAATTAAGCCAACACTTCCTCCTATTCACGTGGGTTGCATAGAAAAATAAAAAAAAAAGTCGACTCACGGGTTGAAACCAAGACCTGATGGAGGCAACTGCCGCAGCCTCTTAAACGCCCCAGGCCATCTCTCCCTATTTGACTTTCATGTCAAATAATCCCACCATTTATTTATAAAGCCTTTATACCTGAGCCCTTTTCCTTTTAACGCCAAAGCCCAAAAATAAAACTCCCTTTGCGTCCGTCACGACTCGAACCCGAGTCCTTTTGCCAACACCCTTAAGTGGTGCCCCAAGCCACTCCACCCAATCCGACTTTCATGTCATAAAGCCTCCTCATTTATTTATAAGACCTCCCTAGGACAATTACCCCAAAAATTAAAATGCAAAACGCTGCTCCAGCAGCTCGAACCTGCGCCCATCTTCACCTCCACTCCTAAGTGGCGCACGGTAGCCACTTAGCTAGCCCAACTTCCATGTCCAAATCCAACACCAAAAATCTTTTAAGGCCTCCCAACCTGCCCTTTCTTTTAACGTCCCAAAAGCCCAAAATAAAAAAACATTCCCCCTTGTATCTCCTATGAATCGAACCCAAGACCTTCCTTGCATCACCCTTAGACGCACCAAGCCAATTGTGCCAAGCCCATTCTTTATGTCATGCTTCTCCTAATCTTTACTTAAGCCCTAACTCACCTAGCTCCCTCCTTTAACACACTTAAAAAGAAATTTTTAATACTAGGTCAAGCCTAGCTCGGGGTTATTTTAGACCTTAAAACATGTCAAATAAATCCTAGAATTTAATTCTTCAAGCACACACATGGGAAAATATTTAAATTGTAAATAACCCCTAATTTAGGGTGTTACGCTTTACCCCTTAAAAAAATTTGACCTCGAAATTACCTCGGATCGAAGAGTCAGGGTATTGCCATGCATCACATCCTCGAGTTCCCATGTGGCCTCCTCCGTACCATGATTCCGCCATTGCACTTTCACCAAAGGCACTGACTTCCTGCGTAGAACTTTGACATCTCGATCCAAGATTTGCACTGGCTTCTCATTGAAAGACAAGTCCGGCTCACCTCAATTTCCGCTATTGGCACTACGTGTGATGGATCCGATCGATAGCGCCTCAGCATCGACACATGGAAGACATCATGAATCTGGCTCAATTCTACCGATGACTCAAGTTGGTATGCTACCGGTCCCACACGTTTCAACACCGTGTATGGTCTGATGAATCTAGGGCTTAGCTTGCCCTTCTGGCCAAATCTTAGCACCTTCTTCCAAGGTGATACCTTCAAGAAGACCTTATCACCCACTGCATACTCAACCTCTCTGCGCTTAAGATCGGCGTAGGATTTCTGCCTATCCGGTGCCTCCTTCAGACGAGCCTGAATTACTCTAACCTTATCCTCCGTCTCTGCCACTAACTCTGGACCCAACATCCGACGTTCTCCTAGTTCCATCCAACATGTAGGAGTACGGCATTTTCGACCATATAGTGCCTCATACGGTGCCATCTAGATGCTCGCTTGATAACTATTGTTATAAGTGAACTCTGCCAAAGGTAGGTACTCCTCCCAACTACCACGAAAATCTAACACACAACCCCTCAACATGTCTTCCAACACTTGGATTACCCTCTCAGATTGTCCATCAGACTGTGGGTGAAAAGCCGTGCTGAAATTCAACTTAGTGCCTAACTCCTGATGCAAGGCCTTCCAAAATCTTGACGTGAACCGAGGATCTCGATCTGAGATAATGGATACCGATACTCCATGTAATCGTACTATCTCTGCGATGTACAACTTGGCTAATCGTTGAAGCGTGTAGTCAACCCTTACCAGTATGAAATGGGCCGACTTAGTCAACCTGTCTACTACCACCCATACGGCATCTTTCTTACTGGGCGTAAGGGGAAGCCTACTTACAAAATCCATAGTAATCTCCTCCCACTTCCACTGTGGGATCTTTACCGGTTGTAATAGCCCTGATGGCAATTGATGCTCAGCCTTCACTTGCTGGCATGTCAAACACTTGCCCACTAACTTGGTCACTTCCCGCTTCAGACCCGGCCACCAAAACTGCTCCCTTAAATCTTGGTACATCATACTACTTCTCGGGTGCATAGCGTACGCACTACTATGAGCTTCTTTAAGAATTTGCTGTCTCAATTCATCATCCCTAGGCATGCATACTCTCCCCTAAAAGTATAGCACTCCATCACTGTCCAAACTGAAACCTTCGGCCTCACCCTTCTGTACTTGCAACCTCCGAGCACTCAAAGCTTCATCAGTCATCTGCCTTTCCTTAACCTCATTAATCCAAGAAGGCTTCACTTGCAATTCCGCCAAAAGGCTCCCATCCTCATAGAGACTTAGGTGAGCGAACATAGCTTGCAAATCCGCTACCACCTTTCGGCTCAATGCATCAGCTACCACATTAGCCTTCCTGGATGGTATTCGATTGAGTAGTAGTAGTCCTTCAACAACTCAATCCACCTCAACTGCCTTAGATTTAAATCTTTCTGAGTCAGGAGGTACTTCAGACTCTTATGATCTGTGTACACCACCGACTTCTCCCTGTACAGGTAGTGCCTCCAAATTTTCAAGGCGAACACCACAGCTGCCAATTCCAAATCATGTGTCGGATAGTTGACTTCGTGAGGCCTCAACTGCCGTGATGCATAAGCGACCACCCTTCCTTCTTGCATCAGCACACACCCTAAATCGGTATGCGATGCATCACAGTACACAGTGAACTCCTTCCCGGCCTCAGGCTGAATTAAAATCGATGCTTCTGTCAGAATCCTCTTCAGCTTATCAAAACTCTCTTGCTGCTTCTCAGCCCACACAAACGAAACTCATTTTCTCAGCAGCTTAGTCAACGGTGCTACAATTAAGGAGAAATTCTCTACAAATCTCCTATAATATCCTGCCAACCCCAGAAAACTCCAAATTTTCGTAATCGACTTTGGTGGCTTCCATTCCAACACCGCCTCAATCTTACGGGGATCCACCCTAATCCCCTTGGCCGAAACAACATGTCCTAGAAAAGTTACCTCCTTGAGCCAGAACTCAAATTTGCTAAACTTAGCGTACAGCTGTTTCTCCTTTAGAATTTGCAGAACCACATGAAGATGTGCGTAATGCTCCTCCTCCGACTTTGAGTACACTAAAATGTCATCTATGAAGACCACGACAAACCGATCCAGATAGGATTGGAAAACCCGATTCATCATGTCCATAAACGCTATCGGTGCATTCGTCAGACCAAAAGGCATTACCAGAAACTCGTAGTGTCCATATCGAGTACGGAATGCCTTCTTGTGGACATCAGCCTCCTTCACCTTAAGCTGATGGTACCTTGACCTAAGGTCAATCTTAGAAAACACCGATGTCCCTTTGAGTTGATTGAACAAATCGTCTATCCTGGGCAAAGGGTATCGATTCTTTATCGTCAACTTGTTCAGCTGTCGGTAGTCTATGCACATCCTCATTGTCCCATCTTTTTCTTGACAAAAAGCACTGGAGCTCCCTACGGTGATACACTTGGTCGGATGAATCCTCTATCCAACAACTCCTGGATCTATGCCTTCAACTCCACCAATTCCTTCGGCGCCATCCGATACGGAGCTAAAGATACGGGCGCGGTTTCGGGTAACAAATCTATCCCAAATTCAACCTCACGGTCCGGAGGTAGACCCGGAAGTTCCTCTGGAAACACATCTACATAGTCACTTACTCGTCCAAACATCTCTCACAGCAACATCCTTAGCTTTCAAGGCACAGACATGCACCACATAAGCCTTGCAACCCTTTTTCACCATTCTTTCTACCTTCAAAGCAAAAACCATGTTAGATAGGTAATCTCTCCTTTTATCTATCATCACCACCTCATCACCTTCCTCGGTCTTTAACACCATGCGCTTAGCCGCGCAATCCAGATTAGCCTGATACTTCACTAGCCAATCCATCCCGAGAATTAGGTCAAACTCTTGGAACGGTAGTTCCATTAAGTCAGCCAAAAATACGACCCCTTGGAGTTCTAGGGGTACATCCCTATAGAGTCTACTTACTTCTACAGAGTGACCTAGGGGGCTTAATACAGTCATCTTCCTAGAAGTAAGCTCAAAGTCTAGATGCAGAGTTTCCACTACGCTACTAGCTATGTATGAGAGGGTTGAGCCAATGTCTATCAAGGTATTATAAGGCATACCAAAGATCAAGAACATACCGGTTATGACATCCGGTGCGTCGCCCTCCTCTTGACGCCTCGCAGCATAGACCAAACCAGGTTGTCTAGCCTCAGTACCACCGGTATTTCCCCTCGGTGCCCCACGACCTCTACCAGCACCATTACCTCCTCTTCCTGCACCACGACCCCTCTAAGGTTGTTGGTTGTCCCTTCTGTTTGGTGCACGATCTTGACCCTCTGTCCTCAGTCTAGCGGCCTTCTTTGGACAGTCTCTAACCCAATGCTCCATAGACCCACATTCAAAGCATCCACGATAACCATTCCAACACTCCCCCTTGTGAGACTTCCCACACCTAGCACACTGTGGCGGCCATTGAAGATTAGCAGCAGCAGGCCTAGTAACTTGGTCTGACCCACCAAACCTTGTCTTCTTTTGCTGATTACCCAAAAACTTTGAAGGTCCCGAGCTCCTCTTATTCCAATTCCTATCTTGGTTCCGTCTAACCGATCGCTTTACCCTTCAAAGAACCTTAGATTTCTCCACTAGGACAAGAACTCCCATTCTGTTTGTGGAGCTATCATCATTCTCAGCTCGTCTCTCAGCCCATCCTCAAATCTCACACAGCATTCATGCTCGGTACCCATAATACCACGAGCATACCTACTCAATCGAAGAAACTCGGCCTCATATTTTACCACCGTCTTATTGCCTTGAACTAGGTTCAAGAAAGCCTTTCGCTGTGCGTCCATGTAACTGGTCCCAATATACTTCTTCTGGTAGGCATCCTTGAAGAAATCCCAAGTAAGATTTTCTACCACCGTTCCATCCCTTACAGTGAGCCACCACTGATATGACTCATCCCGAAGCAAAGATATTATGCCCTTCAACTTCTCCTCAGCTGTGAAATCTAAATCATCCATGATTCTTTCTGTTGCTTCCAACTAGTACTCACCAAGACTTTGGTGCCACTCAAAACTCCTCCAAACACCTCACTCCATTAGCCCGAGTCGTTCAACCACGATTTACTTGGCTCACGCACCAAGCACCGCCTCAAAGAACCTGCTCTAATACCAGAATACGACTTGAGATACGATATCATTACCACCGTCGATCTTGAAATTTAGTTTTACGCCACGTGAGATTCGGATCTCATTACGGACCCATGACCGACCTTGATGGCTCGGACAAAGTCATCCTACCTCTACCACAGCCACGGGGCGGACGTCCACAACCTCTTGAACTCATTCTAACGATTGCGTTTATCTGTTTAAGAATTTTATGTATTAGTACATGTTTCACTGGATTATTTGCGAAGGAATTTTATGATAAGAGTTTTAAGAGTGGTTCTTTCGTAATCATACAAACACACAGTCTTTCATTCATTCAATCCAAAGAGACGTTGTAGTTTTCATGGTGATTGTTTTTCCACTACCTAGGGGTATTTTCATAATTTTGTCTTACAGAGGTATTTTCGTAATTTTTCAAAAATGAAAATTTTCGGATGATTTTGTCAAAAAGTATTTTGGAACTCTTAAATTCTCAAGGTATTTTGAAAATTTTGAAATCCGGGGGTATGTCGGTAATTTTGGGCCTCAAGGGTATTTTGGTAATTTTTCACAAATCAGGGTGAATTTGTAAAATTTAATAAATTAGAGATATTTTTGAAGGTTCTTTTTAAGAATTTATTTTCCAAGTTGATGGTGTTGCAAAAATTTTGAAAACCAAGGTCATTTTGGTAATTCTGCTGGTGAGGGGCAATTTTGTAATTTTACAAAATCATGACGTTTTCGATATTTTGCAAAGTAAGGTTTTTGGGCACTTTGTATATAATGGAAATTTTTGATTGTAACTATGGGTATTTTGGGAATATCATAAATTAATGGCGCTTTTGTAATTTTTACCCCTAAGGGTATTTTAGTAATTTTACATAATCAGGGCATCTTCACAAAAATGATTTCCAAAAATTTGGGTTCTAAGTGATTTCACAAAAGAAAGATATTCTGAAAATTTTCCATTTGAAAATTTTTCATTCGGAGGGTATTTTGGTAGTTTACAAGCCAGGGGTATTTTGGTCATTTTTCAAACTGAAGGGTATTTTGGTCATTTTTTAAAAACAAGGTTTTAATTACTTCAAAAACAAAACAGCTAGTCCCTTTCGGGTTTTAGTTATCAAGTTTAGCATATGAGTGTGTCGTCTCAACTAGGATGAACCGTCACTACGCACCAGGTAGGATTCGAGTGAGTAGGAGGTGAGTCACGAGGACTGCTTAAATACTAGGCCCCGACCGAATCCAATCCTAGACATGCGTATAATGATTGCCACATCCTTTGCTTAGTGACAACTCACAGGGTTGTTTAGGCAATTATTAAATCTTATGCATAGTTGAGGTATGCTAGCCCAGGGTTCATCAGTTTCTACTCTAGTAGTCTACGTTCCCAATTTACCCTTCTACCCTCATCAAATATTCACAAAATGGATAGAAGTACTTACAGGCGGATTGGTGCGGAGACTCGGTGCCATCTTTGTTCAAGCCAAAATAGCTTCTCAAAACATCATAATAAGGCCTACTAATAAAAACAAAACATTTTGGGCCTTGGGCCCCCCACAACCGAGTTTTGAACTTGGCTCTGATACAAAAAATATAACACCCCAAACCCAACCCATGAGTCCTGACTAGATCTGGTATGTCACGGAGTAAAATAATTTGAATCCTTTTTGAGAGTCTGGTGAAAACTTGTTAAAATATGGCTAAGGGATTAAAACGGGGTTTGAAAACCTAGTTGGGCTTTTATAAACATGGTTGGGTTGATAAACTCTTTGGAAACATTTGATCATGTATTATTTTAAAATCGTCTAAGTTATTGGTGACTTGGTAAATTTTGTTACCCGATGGTAACTTCTTTGAAAACCTGTTAAATTTTATTAAGTTTGAAAAGGTTACTTTTAATCAGTTCACTTAATATTTGTAATATAATATAATTTAAATAAACAATTAAAGAACATCCAAATAAAAATTTAGCGGCCTTATTACATCCCAAAATAAAAGACTTAGAAAATAATTAAATAAACTTAATGATAACAAATTTAAATCCAACGATAAGCATGGCAACCTCGAGTCCTCTTGGCTCCATCTCCGTGATCTACTCATCTGTAAAATAGTAAGGGAAGGGGTGAGTCACCAAGACTCAAGTGTAAATCCCCACCCGAGATGCACTCATACACAATTTATTAATTAACATGCAAATATGCAACCCAACCTAACCATCCATACTCCTTAACTACCCCTGTGGTCAAAACCACTTGATGACTTAGAGTCACAAATTAAATGATGGGGCCAACCCATCGTGTGGTCAAAACCACTGATGACCATAGGTCACAATTTATCAAGTGTGGTCAAAACCACTGGTGGTACCAAACCACTGAGACTTAGTCACAAATTATCAATCGGTGTGGTCAAAACCATTGATAACCATAGGTCACAAATAATCTGATGGGGCCAACCCATCTTGTGGTCAAAACCACTGACGACAGTCCATAAAATCATCCCCCTCCTCTCATCAATCCCACCATCACATGCTTATATATCAATTATCATATATCATGTCATAGCATTTAACATCATGCGATGGCATGCAAATCATATATCAAGAATCACAAGTTAGGGGACTTACCCAAAATCCATGCTTAGCCATAAGCAAAACACTATCAAAAAGGTGAATAACAACAATAATCATGTAAATTAGTAAAGTGTGTAGTGAGATCTTACACACCTGTTACTACCGAAATTCCTAGATCCCGAAAAGCCGATCTATGATGCTAGATCTTGACCCTACATTCGGCCAATTGTCAGTGTTAATACCAAAGGCCTATTTGGCCATAACAACTTAATACCAAAAGCTCTTACCTTGAACGGATTTGATTTCCAAACAAATCCCGAAAATGTCACTTGATTTGTCGAGATCCCTACCAAAACACTAGTTAAGAATCAACTTGTATAATCACACATAATCAAGGCCTATGGCCGAATGTCACTTACCTCCTTACCTTGGGGAATCAAATCCCGAAAGATCTCCTTACTCCTTTAATGTTATCCTCTCTTGACTACAAAACAAAGCATGAATCCAAGGTCTTAATAAGGTTCAGCCAACCCAAAAATACATGGTTGAGCCTCAAGGTTTCGGCTGGCCATAATAATTAAAGAATTAACTTAGAGAGATCCCTTACCACACATATGAAAATCGGTAACACCTTGGTTAGGGAGGGGAGAAGATTCGGCCAACACAAATGGAAGGGCTGGAATTTTGAGAAGAAGAAGAGGTATATTAAACAGAAGAAACAAGAGAAGTTGGAAATTTTTGAACAATTTTGGCTATGAATCAAGGGAGAATTCGGCAGCAGCAAATTTGGAGAGAAAGAAAAGAATTTTGGTTGAACTTTTGGCACTCCCTTAAGGATAAAACAGATTATGGCCAGCCCCTCCCCAAGGAGTCCTATAATCGGCAAACACCTTCTTTTTTTGGTGATAATTTGGCTTTTAATTATCAAAAATACAGCAAGGTTTATCTTCTAATTATCTCCTATACACCTCTTCAACAATCATAATGCAAATAAAACACTAAAAGTCACCCTTCCAGCCGAAATTAAGAGCCCAAAATTAAGCCAACACTTCCTCCTATTCACGCCGGTTGCATAGAAAAAAATAAAAAAAAAGTGCAGCTCCTGGGGTTCGAAACCAAGACCTGATGGAGGCAATCGCATGCAGCCTCTTAAACGCCCCAGGCCATCTCTCCCTATTTGACTTTCATGTCAAATAATCCCATCATTTATTTATAAAGCCTTTATACCTGAGCCCTTTTCCTTTTAACGCCAAAGCCCAAAAAATAAAACTCCCTTTATGTCAAACACGACTCGAATTCCCGAGTCCTTTTGCTAACACCCTTAAGTGGCGCCCAAGCCACTCCACCCAATCGACTTTCATGTCATAAAGCCTCCTCATTTATTTATAAGACCTCCCTAGGCCGATTACCCCAAAAATTAAAATGCAAAATGCTGCTCCAGCAGCTCGAACCTGCGCCCATCTTCACCTCCACTCCTAAGTGGCGCACGGTAGCCACTTAGCTAGCCCAACTTCCATGTCCAAATCCAACACCAAAAATCTTTTAAGGCCTCCCAACCTGCCCTTTCTTTTAACGTCCCAAAAGCCCAAAATAAAAAACATTCCCCCTTGTATCTCCCATGAATCGAACCCAAGACCTCCCTTGCATCACCCTTAGGCGCACCAAGCCAATTGTGCCAAGCCCATTCTTTGTGCCATGCTTCTTCTAATCTTTACTTAAGCCCTAACTCACCTAGCTCCCTCCTTTAACACACTTAAAAGGAAATTTTTAATACTAGGCCAGGCCTAGCTCGGGGTCCAAAAAACATGTCAAATAAATCCTAGAATTTAATTCTTCAAGCACACACATGGGAAAATATTTAAATTGCAAATAACCCCTAATTTAAGGTGTTACAAATAGATCATGAGAACTAATAAAAAATCTACACTTACCTTAGCATAGGAGATTCGGCTAGCACTAGAAAGAGGATTCGGCAATGCCAATGGAAGATATAAATGCCAGAAGTATAAAACTAATTCTCAAATAAGATGAATAAATGAGAATACTATGGATGCTTCGACTTTTTAGAGAATCGGCACAAGGAGGAAAAGTGGGGAAGGGTTTCGACTTTTGAAGAAATTGGAGAAAAGAAATTGGAGAGGGTGAAGCTAGGGAAATTTGGCACAATGGGAGAGGAATTTAGGGTTTTCGATTAATAGAAACAAGGAGCTAGCCCTCTTATTTATATATATTTGGCACCTCTCGCTAAAAATCAAAATGTAAATTCAAGCTAAAGAGAGGGAAATTCAGCACCCTCTTTGCCATGCAAGATGTCAAATTTTACACTCCTCTAGGTAGTGGATTTTTGGCCAACACTTCCCTTGAAGATAAGGTCCTAACTTTTCTCCTTTTTATATATGATATTATCACTTATAAAATCCATACAATTTTTCCTATTTTTGAGCCTTGTAGCCGTCCACCTCTACTAACCCTAATGCCAAAATTTAACTTACTTAAATTAAAAGATTTAATCGTCATTAAACTTAATATTTGGGCCCCTAATTCCTTGTATGTGGAGTCACCCTATTTTCATTTTAAGTGCCGAAATTAGCCTAAAAACATGGGCTCCTTGCGACTCAAAACTTGTTCCTTTCTAATTGTTAATGATGCCACCTTAAAATAATTTAATATGGGCCTTTGCCTAATTCTAAGCCCAAATTTAAACCCCTTTCACCATATTAAACATAATCCTAAACTTAACGCATAGACCCATAAATTCAGGATGTTACATATAGTAACATCAGTATCTCCTCGGCCAAACCGAAAATCCCCTGAACTCTTCTAAATCCTATGGCATGCCAACTATATCCGACTCAGCCCGACTAGTTAATAGTGTTTTCAATTCACTTTTCAACAACAATCAATATTCAATATTCAATTATCACAAAATTTACATAAATCTCAATTCAATACAATTCAATCCACTTTTAAATAACAAATATTCAAATTTCATAATAATCACATATTCATTTCAATTTCATCACATTCCCAATCAATATATTTTTCAAATATAACATATATCCAATATTCAATTTTCACACCAATCACATTTATCCATACAAATTCAATTCAATAAGATTTGCTAATACTTACCTTAATTACTTACCATAATATATAAACCAAAACATAACAAATAATAATTAAAATTCATATTATAGAAATACAAACCATAATTTCCGAGCTACCCCTCGTTAACTTTATCTTTTCCTTTCTTAGCTGAGGTCTCCGGCACCATATTAGCTGCTGAAATTAAACAATTAAAAATCATCAATACAACATAGTTTCACATTGAATATTTCAATTTTATTCAACTTTTGTCTAATTTCCAATTTAGTCCCTAAATCGAGACTAACTTTATTTCTTCATAATTAATCTTATATTTTCATACAAATTCTACTTTAAACTAAATTTAACTCCCTAATTTCACTTAAATCCATAAATTTTGAAATTTTCACAATTATTCCACTTTTACAAATTCTACAATTTAGTCTCTTAACTAGTTAATCAAATCAACTAGTTTTTCTCAATTAATACTTTATCAAAATATTCTAGGCTATCATATAGCCCTTAATAAGACAAAAATTTAATACCAAACCTAATATTTTAACTATTTTCACAATTTGATCCTAACATCGATATTTAACAAAATTCATTTATAATATCTTCATACAATAAAATTAAAGCTCTAGACCCACTTGATATTAATAATTTCTTCCAATGTATTAATTTATTCATGCAATTTGGTCATTTTAACAATTTTACAAAATTTTCCCTAAAGTTTTACTTTTATTCAATTCAGTCCCTGAGCCTAAAACATGCAAATTAGCCATTTTTAATGTAAACCCATACTAGCTGAAATTTCATATATTTTCCTCCTCCTCCTCTCCATTCCACATCCTTAATATATATATATATATATATATATATATAAATTCCACTATTTACTTATATGTTCATATCAAGTTGTCCACTTGAGTCATAGTCACTAAATTATTTATATCTTGAGCTAAAGAATTCTAAATTAAGATCCGCTTGATGTTTTAGAAATCAGACTCAATTATCTTTCTACCATAAAATTTTTAAAATTTATAGTTTATCCAATACGTACAGTAAAATCTTCAAATTTTTCCTTGTTCTGCTGTTTGACAGATTTGACCTTTCTTCACTAAAAATTAATTATCTCTTAGTACGGAATCCTGGTGATGTTTCTATTTGTTTCTCTTGAAAATAGACTCATTTATAATTTAAAAATATAAATTTAAGCCCCTAATTATTTTTTTTACAATTATTCATGATTTTAAAATGACAGAATAGAGGAACCCGAAATCATTCTCGACCTTTTCTCATAAAATTTATTATAACTCATAATTTAAAATTCCATTGCTTACACTGTTTCTTTTATAAGAAACTAGACTCAATAAAATTAAATTTCATATTTTTTCAACCTCTAATTCAATTCCTACATTTTTTTTGTGATTTTTCAAAGTTAGATTATTCTCACTTTGCTTAAAAGCGGTTTAGTGCAAAATATTGATTACCAAGTTTATAACATATTTATTTCCTTTCTCTACAATATTTCCCATCATTTTCTCATATTTTCCTTCACTAATATATCAAAAACATAGAAATTTATATAAGAAAACTCTACTTTAACATCATTTTCATGCTTTTGATATTACCTTATATAAGAAAACTCTACTTAAAATATATTAAAATCTTAAAGTTCTTACCTTGTCCTATTGATTTCAATCTTTAACTTGATTTTCTCTCTCCTCTAGCTTCCATTTCTTGAATCTAACTTGATATTCTAGTTCTCCATTGTCTTATTATTTCACTCTCTTGGTAGCTATGGAAATTCTTTTGATTTCTAGGTGAAAATGATGATTTTTTTTTGTTGAAAGACTAAATTGTAAAGAGAGCAAAACTTTCTTTCTTTCTCTCTTCTTCTAGCGTGGGTTCATGCATGGAAAGATGAAGAGAATTCTTCAATTCTCTTCATCTTTCCTTCCTTATATACTAAATAAATAATAAAAATAAAAATAATAAATATCTTATTAATATTAATAAAATAGTATTTATCTAATTAATTAATTTAAAATATCATCAACATAATCATTACATTCTAGAATTCTCTCTCTTACTAACTGACCATTTTGCCCTTTATGATCTTTTAAAATTTTATCCTTGAGTCATCACTTAATTTGGTAAAATTGCATTTTAGTCCCTCATAATTCTTCACCTATTCAATTTGGTCCTAATTCATCCATTTTCCTTAGTTTCTAGATCATTCCACCCATAAAATATTTGCACTATTAGTAGTTCATCTTTTTCATATTTACATTTTAAACCCCTCAATTTTTGAATATTTACTCTTGGGCAACAAAACTTTTCTCACTTTTGCGATTTAATCCTTTCTTGAATTGATATGTCATTATATACTTCCCAATGTTGACATAACTCAAAATTTCCTCTTTTTTTCACTTTATTTATTTATTTTACTATATCAAGATACTATCTTACTTTCTTTGTAACACCCCAAACCCGGCCTAGAAGTTAGGCCCGAATCTAGAATGTCACATTAAAGGCGCACTTCAAAATGATTTACTATTTAACCATTTAAGGCCCAAGAGCCCAAAACCAAAAGTTTATTTCGAAAACCATATTAACACTTTAATAATTTTATGAAATTTCTTAAGTGGGTAGTTGAAACAATAATAATAACCCAAAATATAACTTCAATTAGGAGTTACAAGGCCTTGTTACAATCCAATGAAAAAAACAAAGTATTTAAAATAAGATCATTTGAATAAATTAAAACATTTGCACAGCTTGTAGCGTGGCCATCTTCGAGTGTAACACCCCAAACCCAGCCCAAACACTACAACCGGGCATGGTATATCACTAAGAAAATTTTTGTAAAACTAATCGATAGAAAGCCCAAATGAGAATTTTATAAAATGTGCCTTAGTAATCAAAACCCAAAACTGAATTACATGTCTTTGAAAGAAATTAAAACAAGAATAATTAATAAAGGCCCATAATAAAACTAAAAATGTAAACTATTGGCCCATAACCTTATTACAATGTAGTTTAAATCCATAACATAGAATACTAAAAAAAAACTAATAAAGGAAAACTTTTCGCCGGATCCATATGTGCTTTTGCATGGCCACCTTGCGCTACACTCCGGCCCGGTCCGATGAACTAATTGTCACCTGAAAGGTTAGTTTAATTGGGTGAGTCGCGAGACTCAGTGTGCAACCCTCATGCACCACTAGATTTGGGCCTCATAAAACATAATAAAATTTCATTTACATGGAAACAAATAATATGCAAAACCCAACCCAATTGCCTAGGTTTCCATTAGCTACACGCCTGTACCAACCAGCACACCATTGGAGATTTCTACAATCAACCCACACTATTACTATCATAAAGATGGCGGTCATCTTTGCTCATCAACATATATTGGCGAAGCCCTTATAATGAGATCACGGCATTAGCCGCTCACAAGAAATCACGGTAAAAATTGCTACACATATACATAAACATATATTTCCTCCTTTCATCACCCAACCCATGCAAACATGTACAATAATTTAAAAACATGTACAATAATTTACCTATAACATATAATCAGATTATTTACTAACCTGAAGGTCCGCTGTTTAAATCCGAGATTTCGGCTTTTAACATATACAACTTATGAACATATATATATAATTAATCAGATCTAGTCGGTGGGGAAGTATTACACACCTAATTCTCGTATTAATTCTTTCTCTACGTCTACGCTACTATTACTCGAGACAACCACTATCGGCCCACGATCTGACTTCGATGTCGGCCCACACCCCGATGACCAATCTCGCACTATTAAGACAGATCGCTTCTAGTATTTGGGTGTTGGTTGTATAGATCCAACCTTTTCTGCTTGACTGTTATTCGAGTCCATCCTTAATCACTAAATCATTTAAACGATGAGATCTAATTACTTAACAACTATAACACTTAAATCGAATTCTTACCTAATTAATGGAATCCTGAATGTCGTTGAAAACTCATCACTTCCTTTCCTACATTCGGCCATCACCAAAAGTAATTAACCAAACCAATGATCGAAAGCCATCTAACACTTTATACCATTCGATCGAAAACAAAAGAACAGGAAAGTGGCCAGTCAGCCGAACCTACCCTTGACCACCTACCTTCGGCTTTTTATAACTCAGCACTATAGATCTCGGCAAGAAAAGATTTAGCTTATATGGACAAAGAGGGAAATCGACAGGCATTAGTACACATGATTCGGGTTAGATCTTAGGAAAAGAAAGTGAAATTGAATAGAACAAAATCCCGAAACTCACTAGATTACAAAGGAGTATTCGACTTTAGGCGCACCTTCGGGAAACAGAGATCTCACCTAATAATTTAGCTATGGAGGAAGAAGATGTGCACTAAGAGTATTCGGCCTTCAGAAGGGTTTTTGAGGAGAGGAGAAACACCTAAGGAGTTTCAGCTATGATATGATTTCAGGAAAAAGAAAAGAAAGAAAACTTAGAGAGAATGGAGTGAAGATTTCGGCAAAGAGAAAGAAAAGATAGAGAGAATGGTTAGCAGAATTTCGGCTAGCCTATACTAAACCGATTTTCCCTCCTATAGTTGAGTTTTGGCCAACTCTCCCTCTTATTTTGATAATCTTTAAATCTCATGATAACTCAATCCTTATCTTACCTTTAGGAGAGCCCACACTAAAGCCAACTCCTCCTTTTTAATTATCATCTTTTATCACTTAAATTAAAAAAAAAACACTCCTAAATGCTAACAAGTGTGCCATCCACTCCCCCTCCTGGATATGCCAAAATTTTACCCCCAATTCTTGGGCCTCAAGTGGCCACATGGCCCAATAACCTCCTAAGTGGCGCCACCTTAGTGCTGCTCAAAGCACTCCAAATTTTTGGGCCACAAGCCCGACTTGCTACCAAACATAACTATTTAAATTTAATTACTACTAACACTATTATTAATCATTCTAACCCAAGTTTTAAAGCCCAAAATATCACTTAAACTACCCAAAACATTAATTTAAACTCTAATCCATATATTTAATCAAGGTCTCAACCCGAGCCTTAAATTCTTGCATTAACATGTTAAACCAACATATAAATGCACAGGCCCATATTTAGGATGTTACAGTTCTACTCCCTTAAAATAAATTTCGGCCTTGAAATTTACTTGATCAAAAGATATGGGGATACTGCCGTCGTATAACATCTTTTGGCTCCCACGTCGCCTCTTCTGTGCCATGATTTCGCCTCAAAACTTTGATCGATGGAACAGACTTTCTTCTCAACACTTTCACATCTCGATCTAGAATTTGTATTGGTTCCTCCTCGAAAGACAAATCCGGCCTTACTTTTATCTCTTCTACTGGCACTATGTGCGATGGATCAGATCGATAACATCTCAACATTGAGACATGGAACACGTCATGTATTTGCTCCAACTCCGAAGGCAACTCCAATCGATAAGCCACTGGGCCCACATGTTCTAGCACCCAATAAGGCCTAATAAACCGTGGACTTAACTTCCTCTTTTGACCAAACCTCATTATTTTCTTCGCACGAAAACATAGAACTCCATCATTGTTCAGACTATAGTCCTCTATTCCATCATCCCTCACTTGCAACAGTCGAGCACTCAGGTCCTTATCTTCTAACTGTTTGTCATTAACCTGACTTACCCATGTTGGCTTTACTTGCAACTCAGCCAACAAACTCCCATCGTCGAATAAACTCAGATGAGCGAACATGGCTATTAATTCTGATACTACCTTACGGCTTAACGCATCTGCCACCATATTCGCCTTACCACAGTGGTATTCGATCAAACAATCATAATCCTTCAAGAACTCGATCCACCTACGTTGTCTCAAATTTAGTACCTTCTGGGTAAGGAGGTACTTCAAACTTCTATGGTCAGTATAAATTACTGACTTCTCCTCGTATAAGTAGAGCCTCCAAATCTTTAAGGCAAACACTACTGCCGCCCACTCCAAGTCATGCATAGGTAGTTCAACTCATGTGGTTTCAACTGTTGAGACACATACACCACCACCTTTCCTTCTTGCATCAGCATACACCCTAAACTCATGTGTGACGCATCACAGTAGACGGTAAATTCCTTTCCTGCCTCCGATCAAATTAATACTGGCGCTTCCGTCAGGATTCTCTTCAACTTCTCAAAGCTCTCTTACTGTTTTTTGGTCCATACAAATAATACTCCCTTCCTCAACAACTTAGTTAGAGGAGCCGCTATTAGAGAAAACCCTTCAACGAACCTTCAGTAATATCCTGCGAAACCTAAGAAACTCTAAACCTCCGCCATAAACTTCGGTGGTTTCCAATCCAATACAGCTTCTATCTTTTGATGGTCCATCCTGATTCCCTCGATCGAAACCACATGTCCTAAGAATGTCACTTCCTTCAGCCAGAACTCACACTTATTGAACTTTGCAAACAACTGCTTCTCCCTCAGAGTTTGCAACACCACGTGAAGATGTTCATCATGCTTCTCCTCTGACTTAGAGTAGAATAGGATATCATCAATGAACACTAGGACGAATCCATCAAGATATGGCTAAAACACCTGGTTCATCATATTTATAAAAGCTACTGGCGCGTTCATCAACCCAAATGGCATCACCAAGAACTCTTAATGCCCTTACCGAGTCTGAAATGCCATCTTATGAATGTCTCCTTCTTTAACCCTTAATTGATGATATCCGGACCGTAGGTCAATCTTAGAAAAGATCGATGCTCCTTTGAGCTGATCAAACAGGTCGTCGATTCTTGGTAATGGATACTTGTTTTTGATCATCAACTTGTTCAATTGATGATAGTCCACGCACATACGTATGGACCCATCCTTCTTTTTCATGAACAGGACCGGCGCTCCCCATAGAGACACACTCGGTCGAATGAACCCATGATCCAATAGTTCCTGAATCTGAGCCTTGAGCTCTACCAACTCCTTTGGCGCCATCCTATAATGAGCAATAGATACTGGAGCTGTACCTAGAAGTAGGTCTATTCCAAATTCCACCTCGCGATCGGGGTAATCCTAGTAATTCTTCTGGAAAGACATCCGCAAAATCCTTGACTGTTTGGACCTTATTAACAGTCACCTCCTTAGCATCCAACGCACTAACGAAAGCTAAAAATGTATTACATCCCTTCTGAATCATCTTAATAGCTTTTAAGGATGATACCACGTTGGACAAGTAATTCTTCCTTTCTCCTAACACAACCACCTCCCCGCCTTCTAGGGTTCCCAACACCATACGTTTATTCCCACAGTCCAATTTGGCATGATGCTTAGTCAACCAATCCATTCCTAATATAAGGTCAAACTCTCCAAATGGTAATTCCATTAAATCAGCTGGGAATACTACCCCTTGAGTCTCTAAAAGTACATCCCTAAATAGTTTGTCCACTACCTTAGATTGTTCTAGGGGACCAACCACGGTCATCTTCCTAGTGGTTATCTCATAATTTATACTTAGAGTCTCAGATACTGAATATGCAACATAGGAGTGGGTTGACCCAATGTCAATTATGGCAAGAAAGGGTTATCAGCGATAAAAAACGTACAGGTTATAACATCCGGTGAATCACTATCCTCCCTTCGACAAGTCGCATAAACTAAACCCGACTGCCTTGCATCCGAATTACTTGTACCTCTGGCAGATGCTCCACGACCCTAACCGGATCCATTTCTTCCTCTAGCTGCACCTCTACCCCTTGGTCCAGGCTGATCACCTCTTCTAGCCTGATCAGAACCTCGGCCCATTGGCTGCCCACGATCCATCTGAGGACAGTCCCTCATCAAATGTTCTATGGATCCACACCTAAAACATCCACCGATTTTCACTCTATACTCCTCATAATGGGTTCTCCCACATATAGAACATGCTTGACTCTGCACGAGCTGGCCCATCAGTCCTAGACCTCTTTTGAAAATTTCCAGTTGCTCTGAGGGTCCAAAACTCCTCTTACTCCTACCCCGATCCTTATCTTTCTCTTGTCTCTCCACCCGTTTCACTTCCTCAGCTATTTTAACTTTATCCACTAGAACCGTAAAATTCTCTCTCATTGTGGCGTAATCAGAACCCTTAGCTCATTCTTTAGCCCATCCTTGAACCGAACACATCGTTCATACTCCGTTGCTACTATTCCCCAAGCGTAATGACTCAGGCATAGAAACTCAGCCTCATACTCAGCCACAGACTTACTCCCCTACACCAAATTTAGGAATGCTTTCCTTTGAGCATCTCTGTAACTAGCCCCAACATACTTTCCCTGGAATGACTCCTTAAAGAAATCCCAATCAATTAGGTTCGCGGCCGTACCCTCTTTCACTGTAAGCCACCATTGGTAGGCCTCATCTCGAAGAAGAGACACGACCCTCTTCAACTTCTCCTCCACCGTGAAGTCTAGGTCATCCATTATATGTTCCACTACCTCCAACCAATATTCAGCGGAACTCGAGGATACTCTAGAGACTCCCCTAAATACTTTAGCCCCATTTTTCCTCAGCCTCTCAGGCATAGATTTTCGGGCTCCCATGCCCATACCAGCCTCAGCCACTCTTTCTAAAACCCTCAGTACAGTCTGAGACACCACGTCCTCTCCTCCTATCTGGTCCTGAAATTCCACCTCAACAGTTGGTGGAATCGGCATCTCACTTTTGGACCCATGACGCGATCCTACGGGTTTTGACATGGTCATCCTACCTCTACCGCGACTACGTGGCAGACGTCTTCGACCTCTTGTACTCATTCTTCTAGTTCGCGTTTATCTGATTTAAAAATTTTATGAGTCATTAGTTGTTTCCACTAATTATCCCCGAACAATCTTATGAAACATAGTTTTGAAAGTGATTCTTTCGAATCGAACCTATCTATAATTTTTAGTCTTCCTATTCTAGGAATTATACACACACAATGTTCATACAAGTAACATTCATTACCTAAAGGTATTTTTTTCATTTCACTACCCAAGGGTATTTTCATAATTTTATCCTACAGGGGTATTTTCATAATTTTCCAAAATAAGATTTTGGGTGATTTGGCAAAATAAGGGTATTTTGGTAATTTTCCAACTCGGGGTATTTTGGTAATTTGCAAATCTAAGGGTATTTTGGTAATTCTACAAATTCGAGATATTTCAATAATTTATAAAATCTGGGGTTATTTCAGTAATTTTGAAAATCCAGGGTATTTTGGTCATTTGCAAATCAAGGGTGTTTTGGTCATTTATAACTCAAGGGTAATTTTGTAATTTTACAATTTAAGGATATTTTGATGTTGTTGTTGTTGTTTTTGTTTTCTATGGAAAAATTCTGTTGACTTTGTAAATCGGGGTATATTTGCAAATCATAGGTAATTTTTTTCAAAATAAGGATATTCTAATAATTTTGTGAGAAAAACAGGTGGCTAGTCCCTTTCGGGTTTTAATTATAAGTTTTGGCCTGTCAACACGTACTCGTAACTAGGGTGAATAGTCACTATGCACCAGGTAGGATTCTAGTGGAAAGGAGGTGAGTCACTAGGACTGCTTAAGTACCAAGCTTTCCTAATCCACTCCTAGACATGCATATGCCTATTGCCACACCCTGTTATGGCTAAAGTGAACAATCACTATGCACCAGGTAAGATTTCGGTGAAGAAGAGGTGAGTCACTCGGACTGCTTAAATACCAAGCTCTTCCGGATCTATTCCTAGACATGCATATGCTTGTTACCACACTTTAGTCGTGTGACTTGTTTACAAGTCTTATTTAATGAAGTTAAGTCTTATAGATTTTAAGAGTTGTTCATCTAAGCCTAGAGTCCATCAAGTTCTAACCTAAATGGTCTACGTCCCATAAGCCCGTTAAGCCCACATTTATATCACACAATGGTTTAGAGTACTTACCTGGCGAACTTGGCCGGAGACGTAGGTGCCATGCTGAACTAATAAGCCTTTGCTAAGGGAAATCCATGTTTTAAAAACCCATTTTTAGAAAATATTTTGGGCCCAAAATCCCAAAGCCGAGTTTTAAATCGGGCTCTGATACCAATTTATAACACCCCAAACCCAGCCCAAACACTACAATCGGGTCTGGTATGTCACTAAGAAAATTTTTGTAAAACCAATCGACAGAAAGCCCAAATGAGAATTTTATAAAATGTGCCTTAATAATCAAAACCCAAAACTGAATTACATGTCTTTGAAAGAAATTAAAATGAGAATAATTATTAAAGGCCATTAATAAAACTAAAAATGTAAACTATTGGCCCATAGCCTTATTATAACGTAGTTTAAATCCATAACATAGAATACTAAAAAACAAACTACTAAAGGAAAACTTTTCACCGGATCCACATGTGCTTTTGCATGGCCACCTTGCGCTCCACTCGGCCAGTCCGATGCACTAATTGTCACCTAAAAGGTTAGTTTAATTGGGTGAGTCGCAAGACTCAATGTGCAACCCTCATGCACCACTAGATTTGGGCCTCATAAAACATAATAATAATTTCATTTACATGGAAACAAATAATATGCAAAACCCAACCCAATTGCCTAGGTTTCCATCTGCTACATGCCCCCGTACCAACCAACACACCATTGGGGATTTCTACAATCAACCCACACCGCTACACGCCAAGATGGCAGTCATGTTGCTCATCAACATATATTGGCCGAAGCCCTTAGAATAGAACACGACATTAGCCGCTACAGTAAATCACGGTAAAAATCGCTACACTTATACATATACATATATTTCCTCCTTTCATCACCCAACCCAAGCAAACATGTACAATAATTTAAAAACATGTACAACAATTTACTTATAACATATAATCAGATTATTTACTAACCTGAGGGTCCGCTGTTTAAATCCGAGATTTTAGCTTTTAACATATACAACTTATGAACATATATATATAATTAATCAGATCTAGTCGGTGGGGAAGTATTACACACCTGATTCTCGTATTAATGCTTTCTCGCGTCACGCTACTATTACTTGAGATAACCACTATCGGCCCACGTGCGACTTGATGTCGCCCACACCTTCGATGGCCAATCTCGCACTACCGAGATAGATTGCTTCTTGTATTTGGTTGTTGGTTGTACAGGTCCAACCTTTTCTACCTGACTGTTATTCGAGTCCATCCTTAATCACTAAATCATTTAATCGATGAGATCTAATTACTTAACAACTATAACACTTAAATTGAATTCTTACCTAATTAATGGAATCTCGAATGTCGTTGAGAACTCGTCACTTCCTTTCCTACATTCGGCCATCACCAAAAGTAATTAACCAAACCAATGATCGAAAGCCATCTAACACTTTATGCCATTCGGTCAAAAATAAAAGAACAGGAAAGTGGCCATTCGGCCGAACCTACCCTTGACCACCTACCTTCGGCTTATCACAACTCAGCACTATAGATCTCGGTAAGAAAAGATTCAGCTTATATGGACAAAGAGGGAAATCGACAGGCATAGTACACATGATTCGGGTTAGATCTTAGGAAAAGAAAGAGTGAAATCGAATAGAACAAAATCCCAAAACTTACCGGATTACAAAGGAGTATTTGGCTTACAGCGCACCTTCGAAACAAAGATCTCACCTAATGATTTGGCTATGGAGGAACAAGATGTGCACTAAGAGTATTCGGCCTTCAAAAGGGTTTTGAGGAGAGGAGAAACACCTAAGGAGTTTTAGCTATAATGTGATTTTAGGAAAAAGAAAAAAAAGAAAGCTTAGAGAGAATGGAGTAAAGATTTCGGCAAAGAGAAAGAAAAGATGGAGAGAATGTGTAACACCCCAAACCCGGTCAATACGCCACGACCGAATTTGGCATGTTACGGGGAAAACGCATTTGAGAGGTTAGGTTTCCTGGATAAAGGTTTGATGAAAACTCTTTCTTGTATTTGTACTTTGTAAAATCTTGAGCATGATTGTTTTAAAACCGATAGTGCATTTTGCTAACCCGAAGTTTTGGAAACTTAGTTGAGTCTAATAGTAAAACCAATTCATATCATTTGGAAATACGAGTTATTCCTTTTAGTTGTTTGAAAACATTTTGAACTTAGTTTAAGTTGGAAAATATTTGAGTTGCATTCATTTTAAGTTGACGTGATACAGATGGTAAAGTTAAAACATATCGCTTTATAGTTTTGAAAATCCTATCGTTCCAAGTTTTATCGAATATTACCCAATAATTTGTTAAGGCATATTTGAAATCAAATTTAAGCATAAAGATAACCAAAGTAAAATTTTAAAAGGCCTTTTACAATCCCAACAAAATCAAATGAAATTAAATAATGTAAAGTACCAAGTTTGAAAATCGGTCATGAGTCAAGATTTATTTTTGGCATGGTCACCTCGAGTCCACCCTCCATGTCCGCGATCTAAGTGTCACTGAAATGATAAGGGAGAAGGTGAGTCACAAGACTCGATGCATAAATCCCCCTCAGATATGCAACATACTAACACACATCATAACAAAGCAATACAAGTAATGCACCGATCCTAACCATCCGTAACACCTTTTCTACCCCGTGGTACCAAACCACCGGTGGTGCCAAACCACTTGGTGACCCAAAGTCACGATATCCATCAATGTGGTGCCAAACCACGGGTGACCCAATGTCACGAATAATCCATCTGTGGGGCCAACCCGTGTGATACCAAATCACGGCGACAATCCGTATCTCATAAGTGGGGCCAACCCACGGTGGTGTTAAACCACGAGGGGCGAGTCGCCATGAGGTGCCAAACCTCCGGTGTCCCAAAGACACATGTGTGATACCAAATCACGGTGACCGCGATCACGAATCAAATGATGGGGACAACCCATCGTGTGATACCAAATCACTAGCATCAATCCCGTAAAATCAACCGTGGGGCCAACCCACTATGGTGCTAAGCCACTGGGACGAGACGCGGAGGTGCCAAACCTCTGGTGTCCCAAAGACACGGATATCATATTCCCCCTCCTCTCATATCACCCAATATCATACCGACTCATGAAAGTATGCAAATCATGCAAATCATACTACATGTTTAATCAGATCTCATAGCACATACATCATAGATCATGATATCATATGTATCAATAACAGAACTCGTAATGAAACGGACTTACCCGAATCCATGCATATACCCTATAAGGTATCATGTCAATCAACCATACTGTTTTGGCTTTATTTAGCAATCAGGTTTTTTAAACATATTACTAAGCAAAGAGTGTGTTAGTTTACACACCTGTTAAAACACAAGCTTTAATCCAACGAACCGTTCTAAGACTCTCGATTACCTTGCTCCTATAATCGGCCAAACAGAAGATTAGCCACCTATACCATTCGGCCAAAACAGATAACTCAAGAGGGCTAACACTTAAACCCTTACCTTGCAAATGGTTTGGTTTCCTACCAAACCGAACAAACAATGGTTCCTTTGACAATCGGCCACACCCTAATAAGAAAACAAGTTAATCTTTTGAAGACTTTGGCTTATTGAAATCTAAAGAATAGACTAACCAAAATAACCTCTTACCACCACTTACCACTCGACTTCTCCAAGCGACCGCTTGAATCCGGATGCCCTATAATGAAATCGGTTCAAACAAAGAGATTAACTCCTTTCAACAAAAGCCCAAAATCGGCTTTTAGCCAAACCAAAATCGACAAAGAACAAGAGAGGGGAGAGATAAACATTCGCCAAGCACTTACCTATCTCCAACGATTAGAACCACGACTAGAAGAGATCCACACCTTACTACTATTCAACCAAGAAGAAAACTAAGAGAAGAGGGAAATTTGGCAACACAAGGAGGATTCGCTAAATATTGAAGGTAGAAACAAAAGAATTAAGATTCAAGAACGAGAGAAGAAGTCGGCAATGAAAGATTAGTAATGAGAGAGAGATGGTTGACCAAGAATACAAAGTGAGTTTCGGCACAAGTTTTAAGAGAGAAGGAAAAATATGAGAGGAAGAAGATGACTATTCGGCTTAGTACAAAAGAAAAAGAAAAGAGAAAACAATGGAAGGGTTCGGCCAAAAGAATCAAAAAGGAACCAAAAGCTTAAGGGCTCAAGAATGCATTCGGCTATCAATGAAAATCAAGAGAAAACAAAGCAAATTTCAGCAAGGGTATGGTTGCTTTGGACTTTCGATTTTGAAGGAAAAACAAAAGAGAGACTTACTTGAAAATTTGGCTTTGGCTATTGACAAAAAGAAAGAACTTTGGCTTACAAATTTTGACCGAAAATGCACCAAAATGCCAAGTGAAATTGGTACTCCCATTCCCACACTTACCAAACCGCCACTCCCCAAAATCTCTCAACATTCGCCACCACCCCCAAACACTCCCATCCACTAGTTCAAAGTTGTTTGAACTAGTCAACCTCTAAATTCACTCTCCACCCACCATTCAAACAATTGACTTGGTCCATGGCGGAGTTTGAGCGCCCATAACTTCTCCTCCTCCATGCCGTCAAAATGGAAGCAAAATGTGAGACTTCGCAGCTTGAACACGGACCTCTTCCCCACAAGTGGCGCCAAACTCAAGCTCTTAAGTGGCGCCTATCACGCCACTCCACCAGCTCATTTCTTATGCTAACATTCACCTAAAAATATTTATAACCCCTAGCTCCTTGACTCCTCTCACATAAAGCTTAAAACTAAAATTCTTCCTACCACTCAAAGCTTACACCAAGCTTACAACTAAGCCCCAAAACATCAAAACAACAACATTGCAGACCAATTATATGCAAACAATGCAATAACAAAATAGCCCCCTAACCCGGATATTACGCTTCTACCCCTTAAAAATAATTTGACCTCGAAATTACAGTCGGAAGAGTTGCGGGTATTCTTTGTCTCATCATATCCTCGGGTTCCCACGTAGCTTACATGCCATGATTCCGCCATAGTACCTTTACCAAAGGCACATACTTCCTACCGAACCTTCACATCTCGATCTAGAATCGCATGAGTTCTTCCTCCATGGTCAAATCTGGATTTACCTCGATCTCTTCCACTACTACCACGTGCGATGGATCGAGCGATATCGCCTAAGCATCGAAGCGTGAAATCGTTGTGAATCGACTTAGCTCATTGGCAACTCAAGTTGGTAAGCTCTTGGTCCAACTCGTCTCGATTACCTTATACGCCCAATAAACCTCGGACTTAGCTTGCCTCTCCTTTGAACCTTAACACTTTCTTCCATGGCGAAACCTTGGAAAACTTGATCTCCTACAAAGAAATTCTATATCTCTCCGCTTAAGATCGGTATAAGACTTACGCCAAATCAAGCTTCCTTCAATCGAGCTCAATCAACTTAACCTTGTTTTCGCCTCAAAGAACCAACTCTGGTCCCAACAATCGACGTTCACCCAACCCGTCCAACAAGTAGGTGGCGACACTTCCTACCATACAACGCCTCATATGGTGCCATCTTGATGATTGCTTGGTAACTATTGTTGTAGGCGAACTCACTAATGGTAGAAACTCTTCCCAACTACTCAAGTCCGAGACACAACCTCGTAACATATCCTCTAAGATCTCAGATAACCACTTTCCATTGCCCGTCGATCCGGGTGAAATCTTTGTGTTGAAATCCAGCCGTGTACCCAAAGCCCGATGTAATGCTTTCGAAACCTTGACGTAAATTTGGGATCCTGTCGAGATGATCGATCTTGGCACACCGTGCGACCTCACTATCTCGACACATACGACCGCTAACCTCTGAAGTGAGTAATCCACCCTCACCGGGATAAAGTGAGTGATTTAGTCGACGATCCACAATTACCCAAATCAATCCTTCTTGCTAGGCGTAAGAGGTAATCCAGCGATTTAAATCCATAGTTATCCTTTCCCACTTCCTTTGTGGAATCTTCATTTGGTGAAGCAACCTTGACGACATCGATGTTGGCCTTGACTACCGACATGTCAAGCACTTCCCCACGACTCGTCACTTCCCTCTTCGGACCGGCCACCAAAATCGCTCTTTTAGATCCGATACATCTTATCGCCTCCGGGATGCATAAGCGTGAGGGCTGCTATGTGTGTTCAAGAATCTTACGCCTTAACTCAATATCCCTCGGATACAAGCTCTCCCCGAAAACACAAAGACTCCATCACTAGACAAGCGTAACCCTCTAAACCACCATTCTGCACTTGTGACCTCTGCGCACTCAAAACCTCATCCATTAACTGTTTTTCCTTGATCTGCTCAACCCAAGTAGGCTTAACTCAGCTCTGCTGAGAATACTTCCGTCGTCATACAAACTCAAATAGGCAAACATCGCTCTTAAGTGCGCAACAACCTTACGGCTCAATCGTGCGCCACCACATTAGCCTTGCGGGATGATAGTCAATCGAATAGTCGTAGTCTTTTAGCAACTCAATCCATCTGCTACGCCTCAGATTCAAATCTTTACGAGTCAAAAGATACTTGCACTCTTGTGATCTGTGAGACTATCGATCTCTCTCCGTACAAGTAATGCCTCCAAATCTTCAAGCGAAGACTACACCGCTAACTCCAGGATCGTCGTCGGATAATTAACCTCATGTGGCCTCATTTTAGAGATCGTAAGCCACAACCTTCCTTCTTGCATCAAACACAACCCAAACTCAGATGTGATGCATCGCAATATATCTGCGAATTCCTTTCCGCCTCGGGTTGAATTAGAGCAGAGCTTGGTCAAAATCTTCTTCAACTTGTCGAAACTCTCCTGCTTCTTCTCGGTACAAATGAGCGGAACCCTTTTCTTAACAATTTGGTCATCGGTCTTTGCGATCAGCGAAAATCCCTCTACAAATCTTGGTAGTATCACCGCCAAGCCCGAAAACTTTGAATCTCAACTCTTGACTTAGGCGGCTTCCAATCCAAAATCGCCTCAATCTTTGAGGATCCACTCTAATCCCTCGACCAACACTACATGACCCAAGAAAGTCACCTCTCTAAGCGAACTTCGCATTTACTAAACTTTGCATAAAGTTGTTTCTCCTCGAATCAGTAATACCACCCGCAAATCGCATCATGCTCCTCCTCGGTCCTTGAATACACCAAGATGTCGTCAATAAAACCACGTAGAACGGTCCAAATCTTCTTGGAACACCCTATTCATCATATCCATGAATCTTTGCCGATGTATTAGTCAACCCAAGCGGCATTACGTAAATTCATAGTGCCCATACAAAGTCTGAAACGCCGTCTTGCGGATATCGCCTCCTTCACCTTTAGCGGTGATACCTGGACCTTAAATCGATCTGATGCACCCTCACCTGATCAAACAAGTCATCTATCCGTGGCGGCGGATACTTATTTTGATCGTCGACATTCAATTGGTGGTAGTCTATATACATCCGCATAAATGCGTATAATCTTGTCTTTCTTCTTAACAAAGAGTACCGACGCTCCCAAGGTGAAACACTTGGCTCGATAAAGCCGGTCCAACAACTCACGGATCGAGCCTTAAGCTCTACTAACTCTTTTGGCGCCATCCTATACGGAGTAATAAACAACGGCGTTGTTAGGGTAATAAATCTATTCGAACTCTACCTCACGATCGGTGGCAAACACGAAGCTCCTCGGAAACACATCGACAAATTCCTAACTATCCTAACCTTCTCTACAATGGACTCTTTAGCCTCCAAGGCATACACATGAACCACATATGCTTCACGACTTTCGACCATCTTCCCACCTTGGGCAGATACCACATTGGATAGGTAGTCCCTCCTATTACCTATCATGACCACTTCATCACCCTCCGACGTCTTTAGAACCATGTGCTTAGCCAGAATCCAACTTCGCTGGTACTTAACCAACAGTCCATCCCAAGAATCGGATCGAACTCCCCAAGCGGCGGTTCCATCGGATCGACCACAAATACTACCCTTAGAGTTCTAGAGGTACATCTCTATACTGACTTATCTACAACTACAGAGTGACCTAGAGGGCTAATTACGGTCATCTGCCTAGAAGATATCTCGAGTCTAAATCCATGGTCTTCACTATCTTGCTGCAACATATGAATCGTTGAACCCACATCAATCAAAGCGGTAAATAGAGAACCAAAGATTAAGAACGTCTCGGTTATGACGTCCGGTCAAGTCGCCCTCCTCTCGGCACCTCTATTGTATACACTAGCCCAGTATCGGCCTCCGAACTACTGCACCTCCGCCTTGCTCCACGGCCCGACTGTAACCACTACCTCCTCTCGCCATTACCACGGCCCTCTGCGGTGGTGGTCTATTATTCTGGCGAGTACGACGACTCTCTAACCGAATCCTAGCCAACTTACACGGACGGTCCCTCACACGATGATCCAAAGAGCCACACTCAAACATCCTTTTCCACGGTCCGGCATCCTCCCCAATGAGCTTTCCCTAGCAATTACCTTTGTGGCGGTCCACGATTAGCAACAATGACATTTCACGAGGATTTCTGACGACCGGAAGATCCAAAACTCGCTTTTGCCTATTCTATCAAGTTACGCCTCATGGACTCTTTAACCCCTTGCTACCTTAGCCTTCTCAACCAGATAAGAAACTCACGCTCTGCGTGGAGCAATCAGCAACCTTAATTCATCTCTTAGACCATCCTCGAAGCGAACATACCTCTCGTGTTCAGTAGCCACCATACCCCTAGCATACCGATTCAGCCTCAAGAACTCTGCCTCGTACTCCGACACAGACTTACTCCCCTGTACCAACCTCAAAAATGCCTTTTGTTGATCATTAATGTAGCTAGCTCCAATGTACTTTTTCTGATATGCAGCCTTAAAATAATCCCAGGTAAGATCTTCTGCTGCTGACCTTTGTCCCGAACCGTGAGCCACCACTGGTATGACTCATCTCGAAGAAGTGATACTATCCCTTTAGTTTCTCTTGAGCGATCGTCCAGATCATCCATGATCCGCTCCGTCGCTTCGGCCAATACTGCTGCGTCTTTGGGAGCCACCCGGACACACCTCGAATACCTTAGCCCGTTTGCTCGAGTCGTTCAGCACATATTTTCGAGCTCCCTGCACCTCCACCTACTCTTACTACCCTTTCCGAACTTCATGACATCGCTTTGTGACATCTGCGTCGTCCCGATCATTCTGAAACTCACCACCTCCAAATTGGCGATGCCGTATCTCATTCTCGACCCTGACCGGATCTTACGGGTTTAAAACGTCATCCTACCTCGACCACGTCCACGACCACATCCACCTCTAGCGCTCATGACTAAGATCTCTACTTGTGCGATTTAAAGAGTTTTATGCATCGATAATTATTCCTTGTTTAAAAGCAAAGTCTTATAAATCTTGCTTATTAAAGAAGTTTTATTTTCGCAAGTCCACGAGTCCTATTGATTTTCAGTTTCTAGAGTAGTTTACTACCGCTAGTCATTCGGTCACATCACATCAAAATCTCAAGCAATAATAAGGGTACTTACAGGCGGATGGTGCTTGAGTCTCGATGCCATGCCTTTCAAACCATATTCTTTAAAACCAAAGACACTTAAAACCGAATTTAAAACATTTTGGGCCTTGACCCACAGTAAAACCTTTAAACTTAGCTCTGATACCACAATTGTAACACCCCAAACTCGGTCAATACGCCACGACCGAATTTGGCATGTTACGGGGAAAACGTATTTGAGAGGTTAGGTTTTCGGATAAAGGTTTGATGAAAACTCTTTGCTGTATTTGTACTTTGTAAAAATCTTGAGCATGATTGTTTTAAAACCGATAGTGCATTTTGTTAACCCAAAAGTTTTGGAAACTTAGTTGAGTCTAATAGTAAAACCAATTTATATCATTTGGAAATACGAGTTATTCCTTTTTAGTTGTTTGAAAACATTTTGAACTTAGTTTAAGTTGGAAAATATTTGAGTTGCATTCATTTTAAGTTCTGTATGATACCGATGGTAAAGTTAAAACATATCGCTTTGTAGTTTTGAAAATCCTATCGTTCCAAGTTTTATCAAATATTACCCAATAATTTGTTAAGGCATATTTGAAATCAAATTTAAGCATAAAGATAACCAAAGTAAAATTTTAAAAAGGCCTTTTACAATCCCAACAAAATCAAATGAAATTAAATAATGTAAAGTACCAAGTTTGAAAATCGGTCTTGAGTCAAATTTATTTTGGCATGGTCACCTCGAGTCCACCCGGCTCCATGTCCGCGATCTAAGTGTCACCTGAAATGATAAGGGAGAAGGTGAGTCGCAAGACTCAGTGCATAAATCCCCCTCCCGGTATATGCAACATACTAACACACATCATAACAAAGCAATACAATTAATGCACCGATCCTAACCATCCGTAACACCTTTTCTACCCGTGTGGTACCAAACCACCGGTGGTGCCAAACCTTTGGTGACCCAAAGTCACGATATCCATCAATGTGGTGCCAAACCACGGGTGACCCAAAGTCACGAATAATCCATCTGTGGGGCCAACCCGTGTGATACCAAATCATGGCGACAATCCGTATCTCATAAGTGGGGCCAACCCACGGTGGTGTTAAACCACGAGGGACGAGTCGCTATGAGGTGCCAAACCTCTGGTGTCCCAAAGACACAAGTGTGATACCAAATCACTTGGTGACCGATCCACGAATCAAATGATGGGGCCAACCCATCGTGTGATACCAAATCACTAGCGTCAATCCGTAAAATCAGCAGTGGGGCCAACCCACTATGGTGCTAAGCCATTGGGGCGAGGCGGAGGTGCCAAACCTCGGTGTCCCAAAGACACGGATATCATATTCCCCTCCTCTCATATCACCCAATATCATACCGACTCATGAAAGTATGCAAATCATGCAAATCATACTACATGTTTAATCTTTGCATCTCATAGCACATACATCATAGATCATGATATCATATGTATCAATAATGAACTCAGTAATGAAATGGACTTACCCGAATCCGTATATACCCCTTAAGGTATCATGTCAATCAACCATCTTTATTTGCTTTATTTAGCAATCGGGTTTTTAAACATATTACTAAGCAAAGAGTGTGTTAGTTTACACACCGTTAAACACAAGCTTTAATCCAACGAACCGTTCTAAGACTCTCGATTACCTTGCTCCTATAATCGGCCAAGCAGGAAGATTAGCCACCTATACCATTCGGCCAAAGCAGATAACTCAAGAGGCTAACACTTAAATCCTTACCTTGCAAATGGTTTGGTTTCCTACCAAACCCCAACCAAACAATGGTTCCTTTGACAATCGGCCACACCCTAATAAGAAAAGCAGTTAATCTTTTGAAGACTTTGGCTTATTGAAATCTAAAAGAATAGACTAACCAAAATAACCTCTTACCACCACTTACCACTCGACTTCTCCAAATGACCGCTTAAAAATCCGGATGCCTATAATGAAATCGGTTCAAACAAAGAGATTAACTCCTTTCAACAAAAGCCTAAAATCGGCTCTTAGCCAAACCAAAATCGACAAAGAACAAGAGAGGGGAGAGATGAACATTACATAAAGCACTTACCTATCTCAACCGATTAGAACCACGACTAGAAGAGATCCACACCTTACTACTATTCACCAAGAAGAAAACTAAGAGAAGAGGAAATTTTGACAACACAAGGGAGGATTAGGCTAAATATTGAAAGTAGAAACAAAAGAATTAAGATTCAAGAAGAGAGAAGAAGTCGGCAATGAAAGATTAGTAATGAGAGAGAGATGGTTCGTGAAGAATACAAAGTGAGTTTGGCTGAAGTTTTAAGAGAGAAGGAAAAATATGAGAGGAAGAAGATGACTATTGACTTAGTACAAAAGAAAAGAAAAGAAAACAATGGAAGGGTTCGGCCAAAAGAAATAAAAGGAACCAAAAGCATGAGGGCTCAAGAATGCATTCTGCTATCAATGAAAATCAAGAGAAAACAAAGCAAATTTGGCAAGGGTATGGTTGCTTTGGACTTTCGATTTGAAGGAAAAACAAAGAGAGACTTACATGAAAATTGACTTTGGCTATTGACAAAAAGAAAGAACTTTGGCTTACAAATTTTGACCGAAAAATGCACCAAAATGCCAAGTGAAATTCGGCACTCCCCATTCCCACACTTACCAAACCGGCCACTCCCCCCAAAATCTCTCCAACATTCGTCCACCACCCCCCAAACACTCCTATCCACTAGTTCAAAGTTGTTTGAACTAGTCAACCTCCTAAATTCACTCTCCACCCACCATTCAAACAATTGACTTGGTCCATGGCAGAGTTTGAACTGCCCACAACTTCTCCTCCTCCATGCCGTTAAAATGGAAGCAAAATATGAGACTTCTGCAGCTTGAACACAGGACCTCTTCCCCCTACAAGTGATGCCAAACTCAAGCTCTTAAGTGGCGCCTATCCTGCCACTCCACCAGCTCATTTCTTATGCTAACATTCACCTAAAAATATTTATAACCCCTAGCTCCTTCAGCTCCTCTCACATAAAGCTTAAAAACTAAAATTCTTCCTACCACTCAGGCTTACACCAAGCTTACAAATAAGCCCCAAAACATCAAAACAACAACATTGCAGACCAATTATATGCAAACAATGCAATAACAAAAATAGCCCCCTAACCCGGGATATTACAGAATGGTTAGCAGAATTTTGGCTAGCCTATACTAAACCGATTTTCCCCTCCTATAGTTGAGTTTCGACCAACTCTCCCTCTTCTTTTGATAATCTTTAAATCTCATGATAACTCAATCCTTATCTTACCTTTAGGAGAGCCCACACTAAAGCCAACTCCTCCCTCTTTAATTATCATCTTTTATCACTTAAATTTAAAAAAAAAACTCCTAAATGCTAACAAGTGTGCCGTCCACTCCCTCTCCTGGATATGCCAAAAATTTACCCCCAATTCTTGGGCCCCAAGTGGCCACACATGGCCCAATAACCTCCCTAAGTGGCGCCACCTTAGTGCCTGCTCAAAGCACTCCAAATTTTTGGGCCACAAGCCCAGCTTGCTACCAAACATAACTATTTAAATTTAATTACTACTAACACTATTTTTAATCATTCTAGCCCAAGTTTTAAAGCCCAAAATATCACTTAAACTACCCAAAACATTAATTTAAACTCTAGTCCATATATTTAATCAAGGCCTCAGCCCGAGCCTTAAATTCTTGCACTAACATGTTAAACCAACATATAAATGCACAGGCCCATATTTAGGATGTTACATCGAGTCCTCTCCCACGTCTAGTCGTCTATTCGAGATTACCTAAAACATTAAATTAAAAGGGTGTGAGTTTCGAAACTCAGTGTGCACAACCCTTGGCAAAAAAATCACTTAAAATATTCATGTTGGGCCTAAGCCCTATCAAAATCGGTGGTCTTGAGCTTAGCCCATAATGACCTCATATCATATCATATCGTATTATTTATAAACAAATAATGCAAAACCCACCCCAAAAATCCATCCGCTACATACACCATTTCCCTTCCAACCTTATGACTCTTGTGGGGAATTCTAGCTCGACCCACCCCTCCGCTACATACCAAGGGTAGCCCGGTTGCGGTATTACCGAATGTTGTAGCAAAGCTGCTAATCAATTATTGGGCTTAAAGCCTCATTTGGATCCATACCATATGACCATGCGATCCTGGATCCATACCATACGGCTATGCGATCCTCAAATATTGACACAGAGTCATCAATATATATATATGTTAGACACATAGCCACGGTAAATATGATTGGCACAAAGCCATAATAACAACACAAAGCCCATAATTATGGCACGAAGCCCATATTAATGGCACACAGCCCTCGATAACATTATTGGTGCAGCATGGCTGCTCGGTGGCTAAAAACCTGTGGTGTATCCATACCACACGGCCATGCGATCCTAGATCCATACCATACAGCCATGCGATCCTCAAATCTTCCTCCGTACCATAATTCCCACCCATATGCATCCTAAGCAGAATATCATATCATCAAACACACAAGTAACATCCATACACTCATATTCATCACATAAGGGTATTTTCATCATTTCACTACCCAGGGGTATTTTCGTAATTCTACCTATAGGGGTATTTTTATAATTTTCCAAAATAGGGGTATCTCGTAATTTTGTAAAATAGGGGAATTTTGATACTTTTACAAAATAAGGGTATTTTGGTAATTTCACAAATTGGGCGTACTTCAGTAATTTTGCAAACTAGGGGTATTTTGGTAATTTCACAAATTGAGGGTATTTTGGTAATTTTGTAAATTAGGGGTATTTTGATAATTTCACAAATAGGGGGTATTTTGGTTATTTCACAAATCGAAGGTATTTCGATAATTTCACAAATTAGGGGTATTTTGGTAATTTTACAAACCAGGGTATTTTGGTAATTTTGTAAATTAAGGGTATTTTGGTAATTTCACAAATCGAGGGTATTTTGGTAATTTTACAAATTAGGGGTATTTTGGTAATTTTACAAATCAAAGGTATTTCGGTAATTTCATAAATTGGGGGTATTTTGATAATTTCTCAAATCAGGGGTATTTTAGTAATTTTGCAAACCGAGGGTATTTTGGTAATTTCACAAATCGAGAGTATTTCGATAATTTTATAAATTAGGGGTACTTTGATAATTTTACAAATCGGGGTATTTTGGTAATTTTTCAAATTAGGGGTATTTCGATAATTTTACAAATCGATGGTATTTTGCTAATTTCACAAATCGGGGGTCTTTTGGTAATTTCGTAAATTAGGGGTACTTCGATAATTTTACAAATCGGGGGTATTTCAGTAATTTTGTAAATTGAGGGTATTTTGGTAATTTTGCAAATCGAGGGTACTTGATAATTTTGTAAATTAAGGGTACTTTGATAATTTTACAAACCGGGGGTATTTTTGTAATTTTTCAAATCAAGGGGTATTTTCGTCCCTTTTGGGTTTTAGCTATGAACTTTGGCCCATCGACAAGTCCTCGTGGCTAAAGCGAACAAACACTATGCACCAGGTAGGATTCCAGAAAAGAGGAGGTGGGCCACTAGGGCAGTTCAAGTACCAAGCTCTCCCTAGATCCAATCCTAGACATGCGTATGCCCGTTGCCACACTCCAACCCAGCGACTTGTTTACGGACATGCTTAATTATTAGAAAGTCTTATGGAATTTAAGAGTTGTTCAAACTAGGCCTAAGGTCCATAAACCCTAGCATACTTGTCTCGTCCCCATAAAGCTCATCAAACCCAAATTACATCATTACTGACCCATCGTTTAAGTCTCATCATATGGCCAAATAGGCCCAAAACAAATTCAGATCATGTATCATGCATGTCTAATTCAATTCGTATAACCAACCAAACCATTTCATCAAACTTAGCCTCAGGGCCCACTGGGCCCATTTAGCCACTTTCGGCTTTTCAACTTTTTGGCATTACCGATATCGTGTGTGTAGTGTTTGTACACACCTGGTAACCACGCGCGCTGTAAACCCCTTAGTCACGAACCTACAATCGACATCACCTAACGATTAAACATAACTTAATATACACAATATACACTTATCGAAAATCAAAACCTTACCGTAACCTTACTGTGCACCTCACGTTGTAGTAGCCCTTCCTTTGCTACTATTGGCGATTATCCTCTAGGTCTGCACCTAAACGCCCACCAAGGTATATTAACTCTCCTCATAGAATGCTCTATATATAGCTAGCTTCTAACCTTCCTTCTTTGTATCTTACCGATGTGGGATCCCTCCGTTAGCAGAGTTTAAATCCAACTCAAACTATTCTCGTCCAATCCGCAAAATAAATACTCGCTTGCTTGTCATAAGATTCGAACCCAAGATCTTTTGCACACTTAATGACGCCTTGCCACTAGACCACTCACTTTCTTGTGTCTAAAATCATGCGCAACTAAATATAACCCTATGGCAAAATTCTAGAGTCCATTTAAAAAGAAAACCAAAATGCAAGAGCCAAGACTTGAACCTTGGACCTCCTTCCTCCCTTATGGCGTCACCCCCTTGTCTCTTATGTGGTGTCACTTTGCCACTACACCACACACTCTACTTGTGTCATTTTTTCCACATTTTATTCTTAAATCCCACCTACTAACTCCCAGGGTTTTATTCTCCTAAAACAAAAATTTCCCTAAAGCCAAAGTTTAAACTTGGGACTTCATAGAAGCCCCCTAACCTTCCAAAATCACTCAGCTAATAGGTCCAACTTGCACTAATGTTGTTCTCTTATTCTTAAAGATTTTAAACGCTCCCGTGCCTAAGGCCCAATGGGCCCAATTCTACTAGGCCCAAATTTGGGATGTTACATTCTTACTTTAGAAAATTTTGGGGTATTACATTTCTCTCCCCCTTAAAATAAATTTCGTCCTCAAAATTTTCTTGTGTTCTTTTGATAATGAACTTTTCTATCCATTCTTATCACTAACATTTCTAGTTCTTATATCATTTTGCACTTCCTTTTCAATATTATTCTTCTTTTAATTCACATTCCTTTCCATAAGAATCGAAGACCTTTAATATATTACCTTTAGAGTTATTCTTTTAATCCTATATTTTCTTTTTACTAAATTGGTCTCTTGCTTCTTTTCTTTTCACTTAATCAAAAGTCTTTTCTTCATTTAGTTTTTTCCTAAAATTATCTCTATAATTGTATAGCTCCTTTCTATACATATTTACCTAGTTTATCATTTGTATTCATTCTTTATCCTTTCCTTTCATTTATTTTATTATTATTACTTTGTTATACTTTTATATTCTCATTTTCATTTGATTTCATTTCATTTCTTTCTCTTTTCGAGACAAACAATAATTATCCCAGTTATGCATTAGATTTATTACTCTTAATCCAAACCTCTTAGAAATCTATTGGCCCGGCCGCTGCTAATAGTCTCCTCGAGGTAACTATTCTTTCCAAAGTTTGCCTCTTTTATTACACAGTTTACAACTTTGTTATTTCCTCTTCTTCTTCTTTTCACACTTTAGATCGCTCTTTGTTCACTAATTCTTAAAATCATTTTGCTACCTTTTTATGTTTTCTTCATTCAAGAAACTCTATTTTCTCTTATTATCTTATTAATATTGATTATTTACTTAACTAAAGTCTTTATTTCTTTCTATACTTCTTTCTTAAAATTCATTTTCTAATCTTCATAATTGGAAAATATTATTATTCCATTCCACTTCTCATATTTCTATTTTTTTTCTATTTCTAAAGACTAACCTTATATTAATATACCAAACTTCTTATTCAAAACTCGACTTTCTAAGTTCTCATTACATTCATGTACAATTATATATATATATATACTCATTTTCCTTTACATTCACTAGTCCTTAACTTTTACTTTGTCTTTACTTTTAACCACTTAAATCCATTTATGTGTCTTCTTCCACCTCTAATTCTTTATCTTCCACTAGAAAATTCTCTATATTAAGTTTTAAATTCTCTTCAAATTCATATTCTACGATCCTACTTAGAAATTCCTCAAGATCTTCTTCTTTTTCCATATTTATAACGGATATTGAATCTATAAATTCTCTTGGTAATTTCCTAACAACTATTTTAATTTTTAATTTTTTCCATTCATGGTATGCCAAAGACTTTCTTGTAATGTCCTAATTTTCTTTAATTTTGGCTTTTGTAATTTTGTGACACAAATGTCTATCTGCTTCAGCGGTTATGTGTTTTGGGTGTGTGTGTGTGAGGTCCCAAGTTCAAGCCTTACTTAGGCAAATTTTGTTATTTTTATGAATAAAGCCCTATCTTTGGTTAGTAGGTTTATAAGTAAAAGTGTGTAAGTAATTAACAGAATGGGCCTGCTAGTTTGGTGGCTAAGTGGAGTGTAGAGGTTGTTGGAGTTCTGGAGTTCGCGTAACATCGTAAATTTATGGGCCTATGCATTTAGTGTGGGGATATGTTTAATATGGTGAAAGGGGTTTAAATTTGGGCTTAGAATTAGGCGAAGGCCTATATTAAATTATTTTAAGGTGGCATCATTAACAATTAAAAAGGAACAAGTTTTGGGTCGTAAGGAGCCCATGTTTTTAGGCCAATTTTGGCACTTTAAATGAAAATAGGGTGACGCCACATATAAGGAATTAGGGGTCCAAATATTAAGTTTAATGAAGCCCAAATCTTTTAATTTAAGTGAGTTAAATTTAGGCATTAAGATTTGATGAGGTGGACTGCTACAAGGCTCAAAAATAGGAGAAATTATGTGGATTTTATAATTGATAAAATAGTAGATAAAAAGGAGAAAAGTTAGGAGCTTATCTACAAGGAAGGTGATGGCGAAAATCCACCGCCTAGAGGAGTGTAAAATTGCTCTTGCATGGCAAAGAGGGTGTCAATTTCCCTCTCTTTAGCTTGAATTTAAGGGCATTTTAGGTTTTTAGCGAGAGGTGCCAAATATCTATAAATAGGGGATAGCTCCTTGATTATGACATTGAAAACCTTAATTTCTTCTCCCATTGTGCCAAAATTCCTTAGCCTCTCCCTCTCCAATTTCTTCAAAAGCCGAAACTCTTCTCCGCTTTTTTCTCCTTGTGCCGATTTCTCTAAAAAACCGAAGCATCCATAGTCTTCTTTTTTATTCATCTTATTTGAGAATTAGTTCTATACATTCGGCATTTAAATCTTCCATTGGAATTGTTGAATCCTCTTTCTAGTGCTAGCTGAATCTCCTATGCTAAGGTAAGTGTTGATTTTTGATTAGTTCTCATGATCTATTCCTGGTTTTTGAAAGGCAAAAGGCCGAAAGCTAATAGTTTAATGGTTTTATGATGGGCGGCAATTTAGGATTTGAAGGAAGCTTGGTCAATTAGATCTAAAAGCCAAAAATAGCTAGTCTCCACTTTCGGGATTTTTAAGGTAAGAAGATTTCCCTAGATTTCTATTAGATTTGATCACTATATGCAAGATCTTAAGGTTATAATGAGAATTAACGATTAAATATTGTGATAGTAGTTCTAATAAGGACTTGTGATGGAATTAAATATGGATCAGGCAAAGGAGAAAATACCTAAGTTTAAGAAAAGAGCAGTATCTGCCATTCAAGATTGGCCACTTGGTTGTGGACCGACTTCTGAACAACACCTTAGGCGGATAGCGATGAGTGTCGACTAAGGATAGCGTCGACATAGAAAGCATCGTCTTATCGATGTCGTGTGTAGATCTCTAACACACTAATAAACTGTATGTATGACTATATATATGTTATGGGCTTAAAAGTCGGAATGAAATTTGTATAGGCAATGAATGGAACCCTAAAAGGGTTAGGCAAGAATGCCAAGTACGTAAACATATAACTCTCTATGTGTATCGGAAAATATATATGACTACATGATGTTTTCTTTATGTGTATGCATGGGGTGGGAATATGATATTGAAGGGGAAGTGCATGATAGGTCACTTGGTAATCGGTGGTGGAAATCCCACATATACAAATGTTAGGTCACATAGTGATCGATGGCTATGCCACATTCAATGATTCCTAATTAATAGGAATAGGTAGTGCAGCTGTCGTTTTGGTGTGTAGCGGATGGAGGGTTGATTGTAGAAATCCCCAAGGTGTGATGGTTGAGTGCAGGCTGTGTGTGTAGAGGATGGAAACCTAGGATGGGTTGGGTTATTCATTATTTATCGTTTACCATGTGATTATGATTGTTACCTTCATGTATGGGCCATGGCCGATAATGTGTTTGTGGGCTCAGGTCGTGTGTTTTGAGATTTATACACTGAGTCTTGGTGACTCACGCTTTCTTTTTTTCTCACGCTTTCGGATGAAGCGGTGGGCGTGAGACATGGGGCCAAGACGGTCTCGAGGGGCCATTAAGTTTTATTTCTACAAATTATTTTGGGGTTTCTTTAAATTTTATTTTATTTTATTTGGGAATATTTATGTAATAAGGCCCCTAGTTTTATTCAACTAAGAAGTTTTCAATGTTATGCAACTTATGAATTCATGATAAGGTTTATTTATACGTAATAATAATATAAAGAGGTTTATTTCTAAAAGTCACTTCTTTATTAAAATTTTAAAAAATTAACTTGTGTTTTCAAAATCCAATAAAGTTTATGTGTTCCATAACACGCCAAATCTGGTCGAAACGTATGGGCCGGGTTTGTGGCATTACATTTTGGTATCAGAGCCCAGTTTAAAACTCGAGCTGTGAAATGGGCCTAGAGGTGTTTTGAAAAAAATTAGAAAAATGTCTGGTTTGAGGATATGGCTTTCGAGTTTACCGGCACCCGATCCACGCAGGTAAGTATTCTGAACTCTCTGTGTGTTATATATCTATGTGGGCTTGATGGGCTTTATGGGACGTAGACTAATTAGATCTAGAACTTGATGGACTCTAGGCTTAGCTGAAACAACTCCTTAAATTTCATAAGACTTAACCTCACTAAACAAAACCCATGAACGAGTCGCAAGACTAGGGTGTGGCAACAGGCATACACATGTCTAGGAATAGATCCGAAAGAGCTTGGTATTTAAGCAGTCCTAGTGACTTACCTACTCTTCACTGGAATCTTACCTGGTGCGTAGTGGCTGTTCACTCTAATTGTGAGGACATGTTAATGGGCCAAAGTTCAAACTAAAACCCGAGAGGGACCAGCCACTCTATTTTCACAAAAATTACTAGAATGCCTTAGTTTTGTAAAATTCCCAAAATACCCCTGATTTGTAAAATTACCAAATTACCCTTAACTTGTAAAATAACCAAAATACCCTTAATTTGTAAAATTACCAAAATACCCCTATCTTGAAAAATCACTAAGACACCTTATTTTAAAAATTACAAAAATACCCATGTAGGTTAAAATTACGAAAATATCCCTGGGTAATAAAATGATGAAAATACCCCTAAGAGAGGAATATGAGTTCATGGATGTTGCTTGTGTGGTTGATGCGTGTTTGTGATGTTCTGATTGATAATGATTGAATTTGAATTCTAGAATTAGGAAATATAGACTTGAGAACTAAACCTGTAGATAGAATTCGAATTCGAAAGAACTACTATCAAAATAATTTTACATAAGATTGTTCGCGATTAATAAGTGGGAAGAATTAATTATTCATAAAATTCTTAATCAGATAAACGTCGATCGAAAAAATGAGTACAAGGGGACGAAGATGCTCTAGATGTGAATATCGGTGCGTACCCTACCATAGTATACTAAGTGTTTATTTTGGCTTTAGAATAAGAGTGCGCAGCGAAAGCATAGTAGTGAGACTTAGGTAGTTTGATTACTAGTTAATTGGAAATTTCGAGGACTAAATTTCTTTAAGAAATAGAACTGTAACATCCTAAATTTATGGGCCTATGCATTTAGTGTGGGGATATGTTTAATATGGTGAAAGGGGTTTAAATTTGGGCTTAGAATTAGGCAAAGGCCCATATTAAATTATTTTAAGGTGGCATCATTAATAATTAAAAAGGAACAAGTTTTGGGTAGCAAGGAGCCCATGTTTTTGGGCCAATTTCGGCACTTTAAATGAAAATAGGGTGATGCCACATACAAGGAATTAGGGGCCCAAATATTAAGTTTAATGAAGCCCAAATCTTTTAATTTAAGTGAGTTAAATTTAGGCATTAAGATTTGATGAGGTGGACGGCTACAATGCTCAAAAATAGGAAGATTTAGATGGATTTTGTAATTGATAAAATAGTAGACAAAAAAAAAAAAAAAGAAAAGTTAGGAGCTTATCTACAAGGGAGGTGATGGCCGAAAATCCACCGCCTAGAGGAGTGTAAAATTCGACTACTGTATGGCAAAGAGGGTGTCGAATTTCCCCTCTCTTTTAGCTTGAATTTAAGGGCATTTTTTATTTTTAGCAGTAGGTGCTGAAATATCTATAAATAGTGTAACATTCTAAAAATTTGAGTATCAATATGTTGCTTGTCTTTGGTGTTAGCTCGGTATGATTTTATTGTGTGCTTAATATAGTCTTGAGAAGGCTCGGGTTTACTTGGAATTAGAATAAATTTTAGTAAAGAGTACTTTACTGTAGAGGAATTAGGTGACCTTGAAGTTTAAGTTAATTAAGTGATAAAAGATGGCATAAGATGAGTAATTGGCAAAGTGGTGATGGCGCCATAAGTATAACTTGAGGGGAGAGGTTCAAATCTCCTAGCATGCAAATTGAGAGCTTTTATTTTTGCTTTTTCCTAGCAAGTGTTGGCCAAGCATCATTCATGGATAAGATGGACTAAATTTTTATGGTAATGAGACTTAAGGTTATGGCAAGCATGAATTAGGGATAGAATTGCTTAATTTTGGGGATAGGATTTCTCAAACTTTTGGAAAATGGAGGATTGCAATGCTTGAATCAAGGTTGATGTTTTGGAAACTTTTTCATGGCCATTTGCTTTATTTCTTTTGGTCATCTTTTTGACCATTTGGTCATTTTTGCTAATCATTCTAGTGTCTTTCTCCTAGTGCAGAAACTACCAACACAAAAAGCCATTCTTTTTCCTTCTCCTTTCCCATTACCGAATGCATTTTTGCTCCTAAATTCATCTCTTTCCTCATTTTCTTTTCTTCTCTTTGAAAATCGAATTATAAAACCTTCTTCCCATTCTCCCTTCTTCTTCATTTTTTATTTATCATTTAAACACTTTCTTCATTATTTTTCTCTCGTGGTCGAATGGTATTAATACCATTTTCTCCAAATTTATTTCAAAGTCGAATCTCCTATTCATCTATATTGTCTTGTTGGTTATTCTTTCAACCCTCGTTTAAGCAATAGGTAAGAGATTTCTTTTTGGTTTTTATGTTGGCTTAAGGGATGTCTTGGTCGAATCTTAATGGCGGTAAGAAGAATCTCTTTGATTGAAATCATCGTTCATTCTAATAAACATTTTCTTTCGTTATATTTTAGTGTGATAATGGAGGGCCGAAACTCAAGTGTTCGTGAGCGTCGTGAATCATTGGAATCAATTTAAGGTGTTAAGGTAAGGGTTTATTAAGGACTCTCATATAACTCGTCATATTGATATAAATGGATTATTAATCGATTTCATTTTAGGGGACATTATTGCTCGATTTTCATATTGTGGAACAAGGATATTTGTGGTAAGCCAATCTCACCCTTAAAACTGTTAGTCATAATTTCGATATATTATTTAGTCAGATTAATGATCTTTTGTCAATGGAGACAATCAAGATAGGGACGAAAAGGGCGGTAAATAGTGTTCGAAAGAGGGGTGGCTCCGCTATTCCCCCTAAGTTTAAGCGAAGGGTTGTTTCGGGAATCTGAGATTTTCCACTGGGTTGTGGACCCTCATCCGAGGAGAACCAGTTGTTTAAAGTCATTCGTACTCCCAAACCTTTGTTTGTTCGTGGATTTTCATCGAGTAATGAACCAACAATCGGGGAGAAACCGCAAATAGAAGTGGTTCACAATTCTGAGGGTAAAAGTCTAGATCGTTATTTCTAAGATTCGATTTGTAAATAAATAATAGTGTTCTAATTTATCGTGATGCGTTTAGGTATCGACGAGCGGGAAAGTCTAGTTCTCATAGTAACCAGGTGTGTAACTTCACACTTGTAACATCCTAAATTAGGGGTTGTTTGTAATTTAATTATTTTTCCCATGTGTGTGCTTGAAGAAATGAATACTATGATTACTTGACATGTTTTAGGGTCTAGTCATAACCCCGAACTAGGTCGAACTTAGGGCTGAAATTTCTTTTTAAGTGTTTAAAAGGAGGGAGGTAGGTGAGATAGGGGTTAAGAGAAATTTCGGGAGAAGCGTGACACAAGGAATAAATTGGCAAAGTGGCTTTCATGCGCTACTTAAGAGCTTGGAGGTGACGATGGGCGCAGGTCTTGGGTTCGAGCTGCTAGAATGGCACTTGGAGCCTTACTTTTTGCGTTATGTTTAGGGTGTTGGGCTAGGAAGGCCTTAAAAATAAAATGGTGCGGATTATGGACATGAAAGTCAATGTGGTAGAGTGGCATGGGGCGTTGTAAGGGGCTACTGTGGCAATGAGGTCCTATGTTTGAACCAAGGGAGCAGCAGTTGGTATTTTATTTTTTTCAAGCTGGCGTGAAGGGAGAAGGAGCTGATGGCCTGCATGTGGGACTCTTAATGTGATAAGGATAAACTTTGTTTTTCCATTTAATTTTCGGCTGGAAGAATAGTGTTGTTGGTTTATTTCTTCTTTTAATTTGAAGGGGTAGCTAGGAGATAAAATGGAAGATAAATCTTGCTTTATTTTTTATAATTAAATGCCAAAAACTATCACAAAAAGAGGGGAGATGGCCGAATATAGGACTCCTTGGGGGACCATCCACAATCGGTTTTATCATTAGGGAGGTGCCAAAAATTCATCAAAATTATTTCTTTTCTTTCTCTCCAATTGTTGCTGGCCGAATTCTCCCTAGACACATTGCCAAAATTCTTCAAAATTCCTAGCTTCTTTTTCTTCTACTTGGTTGAACTCCTTCTCTGCTACTCAAAATTTCACCCTCCATTTGTGTTGCTAGTCGAATATCCCCTACCATAAAGGGCATAAGCCGAAACCCCTAACATCACCAAGTGGCGCCGACTTGTGGTGGTTAAAGGCCGAGATAGTCATCAAGGTAAGGGGCGATAACTTCTTTTAGGTTTATAATTATGGTCGAATGGCCTTTAGCTCTCTAATGAAGTGATTAAACCAATTGTAGGGAAGGACTTTAGCCGATTGAAGGAAGATTTCGGGATTTGATAAGGTGGTAAGTACTATTCGGCTAAGGGCATTGAATATGGATTTGTGTACTAAGTCAAATCTGACATATGGTGTGTAGGATCTCGACTACTCAAGGAACAAGTAGCAATTTCGGGATTTCGATTCATTTTGGTAAGTAATAGATAGTTTCGGCCAAGGGCCATTTGTTAAAGAATTTATGTCTAAATGTCGAAACTAATATGTGCCATATAAAGATCTCAACAATTTTAGGAATAAGTGCAGTTTCGGGCTTTGGTAGGAGACCAAATCGGCAACCAAGGTGAGTGTTATTTCGAGTACGACATATCCTTCGAGATTATTTGGTTTAGCTGAATAGGCCTATGTCACTAACCTTGTTGTTGGTCGAATATAGGGTCAAAGGATCTAGCATCGTAGATCGGATCTTCGGGATCTAGGATTCACGTTAGTAACAGGTGTGTAAAACTCTCTACACACTTTATTAGTTAACATGGCGATATTGTTGCCTTTTAATCATTGTGGTAGGGATTTGCTTGTGGACATGTGCATGGATTCCGAGTAAGTCCCCTATTACATGATCTATGATGTATGTTGTGTATGCCATCATATGCTGTTGAATGCTATGCTATACATAAATGCATGATATATGGGATTATGATATTTGTTATGTAAGCATGATGATGGTGGGATTGATGAGAGGAGGGGGATGATCTTTATGGACTGTCACCAGGTGGTTTTGACCACAAGATGGGTTGGCCCCATCGATTAATTGTGACTTCGGTCACGGTGGTTTTGACCACACCGTTGATAAATTGTGACTAAGTCCGGTGGTTTGGTACCACCAATGGTTTTGACCACATATTGATAAATTGTGACCTATGGTCATCGATGGTTTTGACCACACGATGGGTTGGCCCCATCATTTGATTTGTGACTCTAGTCACTAGTGGTTTTGACCACCGGTGGTTTTGACCACACGGGGTAGTTAAAGGAGTACGGATGGTTAGTTGGGTTGCATGTTTGCATGTCTATTAATAATTTGTGTGTAACACCCTAAATTAGGGGTTATTTGTAATATAAAAAAATGTGTGGGCTTCAAGAAATAAATAAATATAATTTTATTTGACATGTTTAAGGGCCTAAAAATAACCCGAGCTAGGCCTGACCCAGTGTTAAAAATTTATTTTTAAAGTGTGTACAAGGAAGGAGCTAGGTAAAGATAGGGCCTAAATAAAATTTAGGAGAAACTTGACACCAGATTGTAATTGGCATGTTGGCTTGGTGAATTAAGGGCTTGCAAGGGAGGTCTTGGGTTCGAATATAGGAAAGGGAGAATTCATTTTGTTTTTATTTTTGGGCGTTAAATGAAGGGGGCCAAAGCAATGAAGGCCTTAAAGATAATTGGGGAAGGTTCGTAGCATGAAAGTCCAGTGAGTAAGAGTGGCCTGGGGCGCCACTTGAGGGAGAGAGGTCTCGGGTTCGAGGAACGAAGGGAACGTTTCTATTTTGGGTTTTTGCATTAAAGGCAGAAGGGCCGAGTGTAGGCTTAAAATTAAATGGAAGGGCAATTTGATAAGAAAGTCAGATTGGGAGAAGTGGCAAGGGCGCTGGAAGAGAGGGGCTGCTTGGGGTCGCTGGTTCAAGTCCAAAACAGCAGCATTTGGATTTTATTTTTCCCCTTGCTGCTGGCGTGATGAAGAGGAAGGTTTAATAAATAAATGAAAAGGGTATGTGACATGAAAGTCTTAAGGGAGAGTTGGCTAAGGCGTGAAGGGCATAGGGCTTGAACCTATAGGGCGGCAAATGGAGGTTCGGTGGGACTCTTTAAGTTTGAACCTATAGGGGAATGTATTAGAAGTTTATTTTCTTTCAAATTGTATAGCAATAATGCAATTTTTTTAGCCAAGATTAGGACTTCACTTATTTCTTTGGTTTGATCTCTCCTACTAATTCTCCTTTTCTTCCTTCCACCATTGGCGTTCTTAAAACCCGGCAGCATCTCTTTATTCAAATTCACTTCCTTGGTGTGCGTGGTGTAAATTTGAGAGTAGTATAGATCTCTTTGGATCCTCGTTGTGGAGACTCTTTAAGTCAACCGGTTGGTAAGTAGTGGTAAGGTTCTATTCTTAGTGAGTATTTAATTAGTGATCAATTAAGCCAAAGGCTACTAATAATGATGATGGCGATTGCAGAAGTGAAGAAGATTCATGAAGAAGGTGCTAAGGTTAATACTTAAGGACAAATAGGTGAGGTTTCGGGTTCAAATGATAACCCTTGAGATGGTTTTAGTTTGGCCGAATGGCCTTGGTACTAATATTTGGTAATGGTAGAATATAGGGCAAGGAAGGCTAGTGTGGCCGATTGACTTTTCGGGACTTAGAATTATCGTTGGTGATAGGTGTGTACATACACACTTTATAATTAATTAATGTGTTGAATACATTAGACTAAACTTGATTGTGTAGAATTGGATTTAATGCCATCGTGGTATAAGCAAGGAACCAGGTAAGTCCTTGTTGTTATGAGTTTACTTTATGATGCTTTTGGGAAGCATGACATATTTGGTATATGTGGCATATAAATATGTGGCTAGTGATTAAATTCAATGTATGTTGTTAAATAAATATGTGGGCATGATTTTACATATATACATATCATTGATTGATGTGGGTTGTATGAGAGGGGGAAGTGATATTCGGTTCGATCGGACACCAAAGGGTTTGGTACCACATTTCGTGACTACGGTCACCGTGAGGTTTGGCACCTCTAGAGGTTTGGCACCTCATAGCGTCTCGTCCCATGGCTTAGCACCACGTTGGGTTGGCCCCACGAGACGATATTGGGGATTGACGCCGGTGATTTGGTATCACACGATGGGTTGGCCCCATCAATCGATTTGTGTTCACGACACCGGAGGCTTGGCACCTCCAAAGGATTTGGTATCACAATTGTGACTTTAAGTCACCGGTGGTTTGGCACCACCAGTGGTTTGGTACCACCTGGCAGTAGAAAGGCGTTTAGATGGCTAGGTTGGGTGCATGACTTAATGCATGTTAATTTGTTATAATTGTGTATGATGTTGCATTTAACCGAAAAGGGTTACACATCGAGTCTTGGTGACTCACCTTTTCCTTTAACATTTTTCAGTGTACGTAGATAGCGGATGAGGAGCCTGGATGAAGTCGAGGTGGCCATGCAAAGGAAATTGAATTTTACTTTGAAGTATTTTATTTTAGTTTTATTCTATTTGGGTTTTATTTAATTAAGTTGTAATAAGGCCTCCTAAGTCTATCTTTTCTTTTATATTTATTTTTATGATTGGACTAACTATTTAAATTACTTTACAACTATAAAATGATTCCACAAGTTCCTTGAAAATCAAACGAAAAATGTTTTATTGTGCCATCTGTACATTAAAATCAGTAACATTCGACTTAATAAATCTTCATACAAATTCCATGGTTTTAAAATAAAACAACGGATAAGTTTCTTATTTCAAATACCCTCAATTGCCTTGTTTGTGGTTACGTTAGTTCGCTCTTATGTAGCTAGTAAAGTGTATAATACATGGATTATGGACGTAGGGAATGTTTCTAGAAAGTATGATAGATCTTTAAGATCAGAAAAGCGTCAATAAGAGCATAGGGTGATGAGTTAAGGATACACGATTGGACGATAGTAAGTAATTTCGAGGATGAAATTATTTTTAAGGAGGGTAGAATTGTAACACCCTAAATTAGGGGTTATTTGTAATATAAAAAAATGTGTGGGCTTCAAGAAATAAATAAATATAATTTTATTTGACATGTTTAAGGGCCTAAAAATAACCCAAGCTAGGCCTGACCCAGTGTTAAAAATTTATTTTTAAAGTGTGTACAAGGAAGGAGCTAGGTAAAGATAGGGCCTAAATAAAATTTAGGAGAAACTTGACACCAGATTGTAATTGGCGTGTTGGCTTGGTGAATTAAGGGCTTGCAAGGGAGGTCTTGGGTTCGAATCTTGGAAAGGGGAGAATTCATTTTGTTTTTATTTTTGGGCGTTAAATGAAGGGGGCCAAAGCAATGAAGGCCTTAAAGATAATTGGGGAAGGTTCATAGCATGAAAGTCCAGTGAGTAAAAGTGGCCTGGGGCACCACTTGAGGGAGAGAGGTCTCGGGTTCGAGGAACGAAGGAACGCTTCAATTTTGGGTTTTTATGCTATAGGCGAAGGGCGAGAGGTAGGCTTAAAATTAAATGGAAGGGCAATTTGACAAGAAAGTCGATTGGGAGAAGTGGCAAGGCACTTGGAAGAGAGGGGCGCTTGGGTCGCTGGTTCAAGTCCAAGCAAAGAAAGATTTGGATTTTATTTTCCCTTAACTGGCGTGATGAAGAGGAAGGTTTAATAAATAAATGAAAAGGGTATGTGACATGAAAGTCTTAAGGGGAGAGTTGGCTAAGGCGTGAAGGGGCATGGGGGTTGGCTGGAGGTTCCAGGTTCGAACCTATAGGACAGCCAATGCAATTTTTTTTCTTCTTTTATTTCTTTGGCTGCTAGCGTAAAGGAGAGGCAGAATTTGGCAACAGGTGGGACTCTTTAAGTGATTGAGATTAGGCTTAATTTTTGCACATTAATTTCAACTGGATGAGAATGTATTAGAAGTTTATTTTCTTTCAAATTGTATAGGAGATTAAGGTAAGATAATTATGCTTTATTTGTGATAATTAGTGGCTGAAATTATCAGATAGAGAGGGAGTAATTAGCCAAAGATTGGGACTCTTTGGGGGCTATTTTTGTACAAAGAAAGGGTGCCCAAAGCCTGAATTTTCTTTCTGCTTACCATAGTTGCTGCGAAATTCCCTTAGGAAACCTTCAAAAATTCCAACTTTCTCTTCTTTTATTTAGCTAAAACCACCTTTGATCTCTCCTACTAATTCTCCTTTTCTTCCTTCCACCATTGGTAGAATATCCACCACCTTGTCACGAAAATTTAGACAAACTGCCCAAAATTTTGCAAAAATTTCCAGCATCTCTTTATTCAAATTCACTTCCTTGGTGTGCCGAATTTCTTTCCCCTATGTGGTGTAGTCTTGGCCGAATATTGAGAGTAGTATAGATCTCTTTGGATCCTCGTTGTCAATCGATTTGAGAAGGAACTTCGGGATCTCAAAGAAGGAAATCTAATCTACCATTCTTTGTCAACCAGTTGGTAAGTAGTGGTAAGGTTCTATTCTTAGTGAGTATTTAATTAGTGATCAATTAAGCCGAAGGCTACTAATAATGATGATGGCCGATTGTAGGAAGTGAAGAAGATTCGCGAGCAGTGTGCTAAGGTTAATACTTAAGGACAAATAGGTGAGGTTTCGGGTTCAAATGATAACCCCTTGAGATGGTTTTAGTTTGGCTGAATGGCCTTGGTACTAATATTTGGTAATGGCCGAATATAGGGCAAGGAAGGCTAGTGTGGCCGATTGACTTTTCGGGACTTAGAATTATCGTTGGTGACAGGTGTGTACATACACACTTTATAATTAATTAATGTGTTGAATATATTAGACTAAACTTGATTGTGTAGAATTGGATTTAATGCCATCGTGGTATAAGCAAGGAACCAGGTAAGTCCTTGTTGTTATGAGTTTACTTTATGATGCTTTTGGGAAGCATGACATATTTGGTATATGGCATATAAATATGTGGCTAGTGATTAAATTCAATGTATGTTGTTAAATAAATATGGGCATGATTTACATTATATACATATCATTGATTGATGTGGGTTGTATGAGAGAGGAGGAAGTGATATTCGGTTTATTGGACACCCGCTGGTTTGGTACCACATTTCGTGATCACGGTCACTAGAGGTTTGGCACCTCCAGAGGTTTGGCACCTCATAGCGCCTCGTCCCTGGCTTAGCACCACGGTGGGTTGGCCCCACGACGATATCAAGGGATTGACCTTGATGATTTGGTATCACACGATGGGTTGGCCCCATCAATCGATTTGTGTCTCTGAGACACGAGAGGCTTGGCACCTCCAAAGGATTTGGTATCACAATTGTGACTTTAAGTCACTAGTGGTTTGGCACCACCGTGGTTTGGTACCACACGGGTAGAGAAAGGCGCTTGGATGGCTAGGTTGGGTGCATGACTTAATTAACTTAATAAATCTTCATACAAATTCCATGGTTTTAAAATAAAACAAAAATCTTTTGCCTTAAATTTTAAATCGGCTAACAAGGGTTTTCAAAATGTTTTCTCTGTGACATACCGAATTTGGCCATAACATTTGGCCCGGGTTTGGGGTGTTACATTGTGTATGAGTTGCATTTTCGGGTGGGGGATTTACACACTGAGTCTTGGTGACTCACCCCTTCCTATATTATTTTGCAAATGAGTAGATCGCGGAGATGGAGCCGGAGAGGACTCGAGGCAGCCATGCTTGTTCCTTGGATTTGGATTTTATTTAAAATAGTTTAAGTTGTTTATTTACTAAATTTTTGATTTGGGTTGTAATAAGGCCGCTAGCTTATTATTTTGGATGTTTACATAGTTGTTTTTACTTTACCTAAACTATATTACAAATGAAATTATGTAATGTTAAGTAAATCGGTTAAAAGCTACATTTTCAAATTAAGTAACTTTTACAAGTTTTCAAAGATGTTACCATCGGGTAACAAAATTTACCAAGTTAACCATAACTCTGATGACTTTAAAATTTTACATGATCAATTGTTTTCAAAGAGTTTTCAACACAACCATGTTTATAAAAATTCAATCCCACCTGAGTTTTATCAAACACTGTTTTATAGCCTTAACCATATTTTAGCAAATTTTTCACCAGAAAATCAATATCTTTCAAAACGTTTTTACTCCGTGACATATCAGATCTGGTCAGGGCTCATGGGTCGGGTTTGGGGTGTTACATTTTTGGCCTCAGAGCCCAGTTCAAAACTCAACTGTGGGGGCCCAAGGCCCAAAATGTTTTGTTTTTGTCAGTAGGCCTTATTGGAATGTTTTGGGAAACTGTTTATGGCTTGAACAGCATGGCACCAAGTCTCCGGCACCAATCCGCCCAGGTAAGTAATTCTATCTATTTTTGTGAATATTTGATAGGGGTAGAAGGGTAATTGTGAACGTAGAATATTAGAATAAGGAATTGTTGAACCCTAGGGCTAGCGTACCCCAAACAAACAATGCATAAGATTTAATAATTCCCTAAACAACCCTGTGAGTTGTCACTAAGCAAGGGATGTGGCAATCGTTATACGCATGTCTAGGATTGGATTCGGTGGGAGCCTGGTATTTAAGCAGTCCTAGTGACTCACCTCCTACTCACTTGAATCCTACCTAGTGCGTAGTGACGGGTCATCCTAGCTGAGGCGACGTGCTCACAGGCTAAACTTGATAACTAAAACCCGAAAGGGACTAGCCGTTTTGTTTTGAAGTAATTAAAACCTTGACTTAAAAAAAAGAAATGACCAAAATACCCTCATTTTGAAAAATGACCAAAATACCCCTCAGTTTGAAAAAATGACCAAAATACCCCTAGCTTGTAAACTACCAAAATACCCTCCGCATGAAAAATTTCCAAATAGAAAATTTTCAAAATATCCTTCTTTTGTGAAATCAATTAGAACCAAATTTTGGAAATATTTCTATGAAAATGCCCTGATCATGAAAAATTACTAAAATACCCCTAGTGGTAAAATTACGAAATTGCCCCTAACCTACCAAATTACCAGAATGACCCTGATTTTCAAAAATTTTGCAACACCATCAACTTGGAAAGCAAATTCTCAAAAAGAACCCTCAAAGTTTTGCAACATTTGGAAACACCCCGAAAATTATCAAACTCTACAAAGTTACCCTAGTTTATTACCAAAATACCCCCGAGCTTCAAAATCACCGAAATACCCCCGAATTTTAAAATTTTTCAAAATACCCCGATAATTTAAAAGCCCCAAAATACTTTTTGACAAAATTATCCGGGAACTTTTATTTTTGAAACATTACAAAAAAATACCCTTGTAGGACAATTGATGAAAATACCCCTGAGATAGGAACGGACAGGAATATCCGTTCAATGGATGTATACGGGAGATACTAAGGAATGGATGTGTTTTTTATGAATTAGGATAGAAAACTTGAACTTTGAATGATCGAAAGAATCCCTATTAAGCTCACTTCATAAAATTTCTTCGCGGATAACCAGTGAAACAAGTTCTCATGCATAAAATTCTTAATTAGATAAACGCAACCAAGGATAATGAGTACAAGAGGTCATGGACGTCCGCCCCGTGGTCGTGATAGAGGTAGAATGACCTTGTCGGAGCCAGCAAGGTCTGGTCATGGGTTTGGAAATGAGATGTCGGATCTGCCGGCGGCAAAAATTGAGTTTCAATATCAGACTGGTGGTAACGACGTAGTATCCAAAGCTGTACTACGAGTGTTGGAATGAGTTGCCGAGGCTAGCGTGGGTGCAAGAGCCCGTAAATCTGTGGTAGAATGACTCCGGGCTAACGGAGCAGAGGTGTTTAGAGGAGTTTCCGGAGTGGCACCCAGTGCGACGGAGTATTGGTTGGAATCAACTGAGAGGATCATGGGTGACCTAGATTTTACAGCTGAGGAGAAGTTGAAGGGTATCATCTCTCTGCTTCGGGATGAGTCATATCAGTGGTGGCTCACCATAAGGGATGGAGCGATGGTGGAGGATCTCACATGGGAATTCTTTAAGGCCACCTATCAAAAGAAATATAGGAGCTAGTTACGTGGATGCGTAGCGGAAGGCCTTCTTGAACCTGGTTCAGGGTAATAAGACAGTGGTAGAGTATGAGGCCAGTTGAGTAGGTATGCTCGTGGTATTGTGGGTACCGAGCATGAACGCTGTGTTAGATTCGAGGATAGGCTGAGAGATGAGCTGAGGATGATGATAGCTCCACAGCAGGAACGGGAGTTCGCTATCCTAATGGAGAAGTCTAAGGTTGCTAAAGGGGTAAGACAGTCGGTTAGGAGGAATCAGGATAGGAGTTGGAATAAGAGGAGCTCTAGATCTTCAAGGTTCTCTGGTAATCAGCAGAAGAGGATGAGGTTTGGTGGGTCAGATCAGGCTACTAGGCTTGCTACTGCTGCTAATCCTCAATGGCCGTGCTCGGTGTGGGAAGTCTCACACAAGGAAGTGTTAGAATGGTAATCGAGGATGCTTAGGATGTGGGTCCATAGAGCATCGAGTTAGAGATTGTCCGAAAAAGGTAGCTAGGCTGAGGTCAGAGGGTCAGGATCGTGCACCGAATAGGAGGGATAACCAACAGCCACCGAGAGGTCGTGGTGCAGGAAGAGGAGGTACTTGGTCTTTGGCGGAGGTCGTGGGGCACCAAGGGAGGTACCGGTGGTACTTGAGGCTAGGCAACTGGTTTGGTCTATGCCACGAGGTGTCAAGAGGAGGCGACGACCGGACATCATAACCAATATGTTCTTGATCTTTGGTGTACCCTATAGTACCTTGATTGACATTGGCTCAACCTACTCATACATTGCTAGTAGCGTAGTGGAAACTCTGCACTTAGACTCTGTGCTTACTTCTAGGAAGATGACTGTATTAAGCCCCCTAGGTCACTCTGTAGAAGTAAGTAAACTCTATAGGAATGTACCCTTAGAACTCCAAGGGGTCGTGTTCTTGGCTGACTTGATGGAACTACCATTTCTGGAGTTCGATCTAATCATCGGGATGGATTGGCTAGTAAAGTATCAGGCTAGCCTGGATTGCGCAGCTAAGCGTATGGTGTTAAAGACCATGGAAGGAGAAGAGGTGGTGATGATAGGTAAAAGGAGAGATTACCTATCTAATTTGGTTTCTACATTAAAGGCAAAAAAGATGGTTAGGAAAGGTTGTGAAGCATATGTAGTGCATGTCTGTTCCTTGAAAGCTAAGGGTGCAGCTGTAAGAGATGTTCGGATTGTAAGGGACTATGTTGATGTGTTTCCAGAAGAACTCCCGGGTCTACCTCTGGACCGTGAGGTTGAATTTGGTATAGACTTGTTACCCGAAACTGCGCCAGTATCTATAGCTCCGTATCGGATGGCGCCGAAAGAATTGGTAGTGTTGAAGGTGCAGATCCAAGAGTTGTTGGATAGAGGGCTCATCCGACCAAGTGTATCGCCTTGGGGAGCTCTAGTGCTTTTTTTCAAGAAGAAGGATGGGACAATGAGGATTTGTATAGGCTATCGACAGCTGAACAAGTTGACAATAAAGAACCGGTATCCTTTGCCCAAGATTGATGATTTGTTCGATCAACTCAAAGGAGCATTGGTGTTCTCTAAGATTGACCTTAGGTCAGGGTACCATCAGCTTAAGGTGAAGAAGGCTGATGTCCATAAGACGGTATTCCGTACTCGGTATGGGCACTCGAAGTTTACGTAATGCCTTTTGGTTTGACGAATGCACCGGCCGCGTTTATGGACATGATGAATCGGGTTTTCCAACCCTATCTGGATCGGTTCATCATGGTATTCATAGATGACATTTTAGTGTACTCGCAGTCTGAGGAGGAGCATGACGCACATCTTCATATGGTTCTGCAAATTCTAAGGGAGAAACAGTTGTACGCCAAATTCAGTAAGTGTGAATTCTGGCTTAAGGAGGTAACTTTTCTAGGGCATGTTGTTTCAGCCAAGGGAATCAGGGTGGATCCCCGTAAGATTGAGGCGGTATTAGAGTGGAAACCACCAAAGTCAGTTACGAAAATTCAGAATTTTCTGGGGTTGGTAGGATATTATATGAGATTTGTGGAAAATTTCTCCTTAATTGCAGCACCGTTGACTAAATTGCTGAGGAAAAGAGTTCTGTTTGTGTGGTCTGAGAAGCAGCAAGAGAGTTTTGATAAGTCAAGAGGATTTTGATGAAGCATCGGGTCCTAATTTAACTTTGAGGCGGAAAGGAGTTCATCTGTAATCGTGATGCATCGCATACTGGTTTAGGGTGTGTGCTGATACAAGAAGGGAAGGTGGTTGCTTATGTATCATGGCAGTTAAGGCCTCACGAAGTTAACTACCTGACACATGACTTGGAATTGGCTGCTGTGGTTTTTGTCTTGAAAATTTGGAGGCACTATCTGTATGGGGAGAAGTCGATAGTGTACACAGATCACAAGAGTCTGAAGTACCTCTTGACTCAGAAAGATTTAAATTTAAGGCAGCGGAGGGGGATTGAGTTGCTGAAGGACTACGACTACTCAATCGAATACCATCTGGGTAAGGCCAATGTGGTAGCTGATGCATTGAGCCGAAAGGTGGTAGCGGATTTGTGAGCAATGTTTGCTCACCTAAGTCTCTATGAGGATGGGAGCCTTTTGGCAGAATTGCAAGTGAAGCCATCTTGGATTGGTGAGGTCAAAGAAAGGCAGTTGGCCGGCGAAGCTTTGAGTACTCGGAGGTTACAAGTACAGAGTGGTAAGGCCGAAGGTTTTAGCTTGGGTAGTGATGGAGTGTTGTACTTTCAGGGGAGAGTATGTATGCCTAAGGATGATGATTTGAGGCAGCGAATCCTTAAAGAAGCTCATAGTAGTCCGTACGCTATGCACCCGAGAAGCAGCAAGATGTATCGGGATTTAAGGGAGCAGTTTTAGTGGCCGGGTCTTAAGCGGGAAGTAACCGAGTTGGTGGGCAAGTGTTTGACATGCCAGCGAGTTAAGGCTAAGCATCAATTGCCATTAGGGCTGTTGCAGCCGGTAAAGATCCCACAGTGGAAGTGGGAGGAGATTACTATGGATTTTGTAAGTGGGCTTCCCCTTACACCCAGTAAGAAAGATGCAGTTTGGGTGGTAGTAGACCGGTTGACTAAGTCGGCCCATTTCATACTGGTAAGGGTTGACTACTCGCTTCAAAGGTTAGCCAAGTTGTATATCACAGAGATAGTGCGATTGTATGGAGAACCGGTGTCCATTATCTCAGATCGAAATCCTCGATTCACGTCGAGATTTTGGAAGGCCTTACATCAAGAGTTAGGCACAAAGTTGAATTTCAGCATAGCTTTTCACCCGCAATCTGATGGACAATCTGAGAGAGTAATCCAAGTGTTGGAAGATATGCTAAGAGGCTGTGTTTTGGACTTACGTGGTAGTTGGGAGGAGTACCTACCTTTATGTAGTTCGCTTATAACAATAGTTATCAGCGAGTATTCAAATGGCACCGTATGAGGCCTTCAGATGGTCGAAAATGTCGTACTCCTACATGTTGGACGGAACTAGGAGAACGTCAGATGTTGGGTCTAGAGTAAGTAGCGGAGACGGAGGATAAGGTTAGAGTAATTCGGGATCATCTTAAGGAGGCGTCGGACAGGCAGAAATCCTACGCCGATCTTAAGCGCGGAAAGGTTGAATATGCGGTGGGTGATAAGGTCTTCTTGATGGTATCACCCTGGAAGAAGGTGCTGAGGTTTGGCCAGAAGGGTAAGCTAAGCTCCAGATTCATCGGACCATACACGGTGTTAAAACGTGTGGGATCGGTAGCTTACTAGCTTGAGTTACTGGAAGAATTGAGCGAGATCCATGATGTCTTCCATGTTTCGATCTTTGGCGCTATCGATCGATCCTCACACGTAGTGCTTGGTTATGGAAATTGAAGTGAACTCGGACTTGTCTTTCAAGGAGGAGCTAGTACAAATCTTGGATCGAGATGTCAAGGTTTTGAGGAGGAAGTCAGTGCCTTTGGTAAAGGTGTTATGGCAAAATCATGGTACGGAGGAGGCCACATGGGAACCCGAGGATGTGATCTGGCGACAATACCCCCAACTCTTCTGATCTAGGTAATTTCGAGGCTGAAATTATTTTTAAGGGGGTAGGCGTAACATCCTAAATTAGGGGTTGTTTGTAATTTAATTATTTTTCCCATGTGTGTGCTTGAAGAAATGAATACTATGATTACTTGACATGTTTTAGGGTCTAGTCATAACCCCGAACTAGGTCAGACTTAGGGCTGAAATTTCTTTCTAAGTGTTTAAAAGGAGGGAGCTAGGTGAGATAGGGGTTAAGAGAAATTTCGGGAGAAGCATGACACAAGGAATAAATTAGCAAAGTGGCTTTCATGCGCTACTTAAGAGCTTGGAGGTGACGATGGGTGCAGGTCTTGGGTTCGAGCTGCTGGAATGGTGCTTGGAGCCTTACTTTTTGCGTTATGTTTAGGGTGTTGGGCTAGGAAGGCCTTAAAAATAAAATGGTGCGGATTATGGACATGAAAGTCAATGTGGTAGAGTGGCATGGGGCATTGTAAGAGGGCTGCGGCAGTGAGGTCCTATGTTCGAACCAAGGGAGCAGCAGTTGGTATTTTATTTTTTTTCAAGCTGGCGTGAAGGGAGAAGGAGCTGATGGCCTGCATGTAGGACTCTTAATGTGATAAGGATAAACTTTGTTTTTCCTTTTAATTTTCGACTGGAAGAGTAGTGTTGTTGGTTTATTTCTTCTTTTATTTTGTAGGGGTAGCTAGGAGATAAAATGGAAGATAAATCTTGCTTTATTTTTTATAATTAAAAGCCAAAATTATCACAAAAAGAGGGGAGATGGCTGAATATAGGACTCCTTGGGGGGCCATCCACAATCGGTTTTATCATTAGGGAGGTGCCAAAAATTCATCAAAATTATTTCTTTTCTTTCTCTCCAATTGTTGCTGGCCGAATTCTCCCTAGACACATTGCCAAAATTCTTCAAAATTCCTAGCTTCTTTTTCTTCTACTTGGCTGAACCTACCCCCTCTACTACTCAAAATTTCACCCTCAATTTGTGTTGCTAGCCGAATATCCCCTACCATAAAGGGCATAAGCCGAAACCCCTAACATCACCAAGTGGTGCCGACTTGTGGTGGTTAAAGGCCGAGATAGTCATCAAGGTAAGGGGCGATAACTTCTTTTAGGTTTATAATTATAGCTGAATGGCCTTTAGCTCTCTAATGAAGTGATTAAACCAATTGTAGGGAAGGACTTTAGCCGATTGAAGGAAGCTTTCGGGATTTGATAAGGTGGTAAGTACTATTCGGCCAAGGGCTTTGAATATGGATTTCTGTACTAAGTCAAATCTGACATATGGTGTGTAGGATCTCGACTACTCAAGGCACAAGTAGCAATTTTGGGATTTCAATTCGTTTTGGTAAGTAATAGATAGTTTCGGCCAAGGGCCATTTGTTAAAGAATTTATGTCTAAATGCCGAAACTAATATGTGCCATATAAGGATCTCAACGATTTCAGGAATAAGTGCAGTTTTGGGATTTGGTAGGAAACCAAATTGGCAACCAAGGTGAGTGTTATTTCGAGTACGACATATCCTTCGAGATTATTTGGTTTAGCCGAATAGGCCTATGTCACTAACCTTGTTGTTGGCCAAATATAGGGTCAAAGGATCTAGCATCGTAGATCGGATCTTCGGGATCTAGGATTCGCATTAGTAACAGGTGTGTAAAACTCTCTACACACTTTATTAGTTAACATGGCTATATTGTTGCCTTTTAGTCATTGTGGTAGGGATTTGCATGTGGACATATGCATGGATTCCGGGTAAGTCCCCTATTACGTGATCTATGATGTATGTTGTGTATGCCATCATATGCTGTTGAATGCTATGCTATACATAAATGCATGATATATGGGATTATGATATTTGTTATGTAAGCATGATGATGGTGGGATTGATGAGAGGAGGGGGATGATCTTTATGGACTGTCACCAGTGGTTTTGACCACAAGATGGGTTAGCCCCATCAGATTAATTGTGACTTTGGTCACCAGTGGTTTTGACCACACCGTTGATAAATTGTGACTAAGTCCCAGTGGTTTGGTACCACCAGTGGTTTTGACCACATATTGATAAATTGTGACCTATGGTCATCAGTGGTTTTGACCATACGATGGGTTGGCCCCATCATTTGATTTGTGACTCTAGTCACGGTGGTTTTGACCACCGTGGTTTTGACCACAGGGGTAGTTAAAGGAGTACGGATAGTTAGTTGGGTTGCATGTTTGCATGTCTATTAATAATTTGTGTATGAGTTGCATTTTCAGGTGGGGATTTACACACTGAGTCTTGGTGACTTACCCCTTCCCATATTATTTTACAGATGAGTAGATCGCGGAGATGGAGCCGGAGAGGACTCGAGGCGGCCATGCTTGTTCCTTGGATTTGGATTTTATTTAAAATAGTTTAAGTTGTTTATTTACTAAATTTTTGATTTGGGTTGTAATAAGGCCGCTAGCTTATTATTTTGGATGTTTACATAGTTGTTTTTACTTTACCTAAACTATATTACAAATGAAATTATGTAATGTTAAGTAAATCGGTTAAAAGCTATATTTTCAAATTAAGTAACTTTTACGAGTTTTCAAATATGTTACCATCGGGTAACAAAATTTACCAAGTTAACCATAACTCTGACGACTTTAAAATTTTACATGATCAATTATTTTCAAAGGGTTTTCAACACAACCATGTTTATAAAAATTCAATCCCACCTGAGTTTTATCAAACACTATTTTATAGCCTTAATCATATTTTAGCAAATTTTTCACCAAAAATCAATATCTTTCAAAACGTTTTTACTCCATGACATACCAGATCCGGTTAGGGCTCATGGGTCGGGTTTGGGGTGTTACAACACTTATCTCGGGTTAGATACTATATCGTAAGTATTGAGATAAAATCGTAAAGATGACAAAATCAGAAAATGCGTAATAATTAACACTTTTGTGTAAATGCATAAAAACAGTTAAAGTCGTGAAATTTACGAAAATGCCCTCAATGAGTTGATTGGTAAATAGTAAATTTTATGCCTTATGTGATAAATGGGCCAAAAAACTGCTAGATCGATAAATGGGCCGAAAAACTGCTAGATTGATAAATGGGTCGAAAAACTACTAGATCGATAAATGGGCTAAAAACTACTAGATCGATAAATGGGCCAAAAAACTTCTAGATCGATAAATGGGCCAAAAATTGCTAGATCAATAAATGGGCCAAAAAAACTGCTAGATCGATTTATGGGCCAAAGTTTGCTAGATCGTTAAATGGGCTAAAATGCTATTTTGTCTTATGGGCCAAAATGAAAATTTGAATTTTGGACTCACATGTATTATGGGCTTTTGTTAAATTATCATATGGATATATATATTGTTATGCATACATGATTGCATGGGTTGGGATAATTAACGAAGAGAAGAAAGGCCTGTTGCCAAAAATCTAGCTCGGTGGCTCTACCACAAATATATCTTAAATGGCTTAATGCCTCTAGTTTGGTGACTTTGTCACAATCTAGTCCGGTGGTGCACCACAATATTATTTAAAATGGCTTTATGCCTACGATTGGTGTGTTGGCGGGGTGGGTTGACTTGATCCTCACTAGTGTGTTGGTTGAATGCGGTGGTGTGTAGCGGATGGAAATTAGGTTTGGTTGGGAATTTCATTTTACATGCATTTTATTTATTATATTGTTAAATCCATAAATAGGCTCAAGCCCAAAATAATATCTTGATGATCTAGCCCAATGAATATGGTAAGTGTGTTATACAATGAGTTTTGAGTAACTCACTCTGTTTAATTATCCATCTCAGGTAATGGTAATTGAAGGAGGCTTGGGCAGAGGATGACTTCATGGAGGCCATACTTTGAACATGGGTTTTATAAACTATGAACTTTTATTAAGTATTTTTATTTAATTACTATTTTCGGTATGATGTAATAAGGCCTTTATGTGTGGATGGATTTAATTTTGTTTTATACACTTAATATGGGCTGATGTTAACTCAATAATGTTTCCTTAAATATTTTGTTTTAAAACATATGAGATTTTTAAATATTCTTGTTTTCAAAATTCTTTTAAACTCTTTTAAAAAAAAACTACTTAAAGGTTTTGACAATTAAATACTAAATGATAAGATTTCAAACTAGTATTTCTTTATTCATCGATTTTAAATCAAATTCTTAGTTTTTACTAAACTTCACTTTCAAAAGGTTTTGTAGAACCGTTTTACTTAAATCATTGGAGAATTAAATGGATGTTCGATCTGTGTGACAAACCAAATCTTGTCTTAACGCATAGACCTGATTTAGTGTGTTACATTTAATGGTATCAGAGCCGCTTTAAAACTCAAGCTGTGGTTGGGTTCAATAAATAATTTCCATTTGAAATTATTTTTAATTATGTTTTAAAGTTAGTATGGCACCACAAGCATCCGTCACCAAGTCAAGTAATTATTCATTACTGAATGATTATTATGATGATATGATCATAGGAACATTCTAGAACTTCTAGTTTTAGGTGTTAAAAATCGTAGAGGTCGAGACTATAGGATATGTTTGTGAAAAATAACTTTATCTCTTGAATCTCATAAAATATCGTTAATAAACACTGAAATAATTTTCTAATTCATAAAATTCGTAATCAGATTAAAACGAGTTAGTCAGTATGAGCGCCAGAGGACGCGGACGTGGTAGACGTGGCCGTGGTAGAGGCGGAGGTGCTAGAGTTGTGTCTAAGGAATCGGGACATATTCTAGAAATAGATGCACCGGCATCACTAGCGTCAGAAAATGATTCACAAGAGAATAGGAGAGAAGATAATACTTTGATACGAGCAATGTTGCGAATCCTTGAAAGGGTTCTTTGGAACTAGAGTGGGCGACAACTCGTGGAGTCGATATCGGAGCGATTGAAATCAAGTGGTCTTGAGGTTTTAGAGGTGTCTCGGTGTAGCTCAATTGTTCTTGAATATTGGCTTGAGGCGGTGGAGCGAATTATGGACGACCTAGAGTGCACTGTAGAACAGAAATTAAGGGGAGCAGTGTCTTTGTTAAGGGACGAGGCATATCAATGGTGGCTAACTATCCGAGAAGGCATTGAAGCTACATTAGTTACTTGGGATTTCTTCAAAGCTGCTTTTTAAGGGAAATATGTAGGAACAAGTTATGTGGATGCCCGGAGGAAGGAATTTCTGAATCTGGTTTAGGGAAATAAGACAATGGCAGCGTATGAGGCTGAGTTTTTACGCTTGAATTACTATGCTCAGACAATAGTGCTAACGGATCATGAGCGCTGTGTGCACTTCTAGGATGGGCTGAATGATGAGTTGCGGGTACTGATCGCCCCACAACAAGTGAGAACTTTCACCACAATTGTGGAGAAAGCCAAGATAGCCGAAGAGGGTAAGAGCTCAAAACGTCAGAACAGGGAAAAAGTCAGAGGTAAGAGAGATATAAAGTATTCGGGTTCTTCAAAAAGGTTTCAAAAAAGGACTCGAAATGATGAGCCAGCTCAAGGTATAGCACCTGGGGCTATTAATCAGAGTCGAGACTATGCTAAATGTGGGAAACGACATTTCGGAGAGTGTTGGAGGAAAACTGGTGCTTGTTATAAATGTGGTTCAATGGATCATCAATATAAGAATTACCCTCGACGGATGGATACGACTTAGGAAGCTCGTAATCCTGATGTACAGTCGGCCAGAGGTACTCAGTAGCCACCGAGAGGCCGTGGACCAGGTCATGGTGGTAATGGGGCAGGACGTGGTCAAGGTGCACCGGGTCGAGGCAATGGTTCTAGAGGTAACGCAGATGCAAGACAGCCAGGATTGGTCTATGCAGTTAGGCGCCGCGAGGATGGCAATGCACCTAATGTGATAACTGGTATGTTATTCATTTTTGATGTGCCTATTACTACTTTGATAGATATTGGTTCTACCCACTCGTATGTTGCTAGTGCCATATCTGGAAACCTGAATCTAGAATCTAAAATTACCGATAGTGAGATGACGGTAATTAATCCTTTAGGACAGTCAGTAATTGTAAATAAACTATTTAAAGACGTGCCCTTAGAAATCTAAAGAGAAATATTTCTGGCAAATTTGATGGAATTGCCTTTCGGCGAGTTCAATCTCATTTTGGGCATGGATTGGTTGGTTAAACACCGGGTGCATTTGGATTATGCTAAAAAACGGATGTCAATAAGGACTTTAGATGATAAGGAAGTAGTAATGATAGGCGAACAAAGGAATTATTTGGAAAATGTGGTATCTATGTTAAAGGCAGAAAAGTTAGTGCGAAAAGGGTATAGAGCATTCCTAACTTTTATTAGTGCTTTGGATGCCAAGGAGTTATCAGTGGAAGATGTGAGAACGGTAAAGGAATTTTCAGATGTATTTCCCGAAGAACTTCCTGGTATACCTCCAGATCGGGAAGTAGAATTTGGTATTGAGCTTTTTGCCCAGAACGGCTCTAGTGTCCATTGCTCCTTATAGAATGGCACCGAAGGAGTTGGCGGAGCTTAAAGCTCAAATTCAAGAATTGCTGGATCAGGGATTTATTCGACCGAGTGTGTCTTCGTGGGGAGCACTAGTTTTGTTCGTTAAGAAAAAGGATGGGTTGATACGTATGTGCATTGATTATAGGCAGTTGAATAAATTGACGATCAAGAATAGGTATCCTTTGCCGAGAATTGATGACCTATTTGATCAATTGAAAGGAGCTTTGATTTTCTCCAAAATTGATTTGAGATCGGGTTATCACCAACTCAAGGTGAAAGAAGTAGATATTCATAAGACGGCATTCCGAACTCGTTATGGACATTATGAGTTTTTGGTAATGCCGTTTGGGTTGACCAATGCATCAAGCTGCATTTATGGACATGATGAACCGAGTCTTTCAACCATATTTAGACCGATTTTGGGTAGTGTTCATAGATGACATTTTGGTATATTCAAGGAATGAAGAGGAACATGACTCACATTTGCGTATAGTATTACAGTTACTTTGAGATGAGCAACTTTATGCCAAATTCAGTAAATGTGAATTTTGGTTAAGGGAAGTGATTTTCTCGGGTCATGTGGTATCAGCTGAAGGAATAAGGGTAGATCCTCGGAAGATTGAGGTCAGACTTGGATTGGAAACCACCAAGTCGATGGTGAGATTCGAGTTTTTGGGTTTGGCTGGTTATTATAGATGCTTTGTTGAGGGGTTTTCACTGATTGCCGCACCCTTAACTAAGCTATTGCGAAAGAGAGTACCGTATGTATGGATTGAAAAAAACAAGAGAGTTTCAAGAAATTGAAGAAGATTTTGACGGAAGCACTAGTTTTGATTCAACCTGAGGCTGGAAAAGAATTTATCATCTACTGTGATGCGTCACACACAGGTTTAGGTTGTATGTTGATGCAAAATGGAAAAATGGTGGCTTATGCTTCTCGTCAATTGAGACCGCATGAAGTAAACTACCCTACTCATGACTTGGAGTTAGCTGCAGTATTATTTGCTTTAATGATTTAGAGGCACTATCTCTACGGTGAGAAGTCTATCATCTATACGGATCACAAGAGTCTTAAGTATCTTGTTACTCAGAAGGAGTTAAACTTGAGACAAAGAAGATGGGTGGAGCTGTTAAAGGATTATGATTTCTCAATTGAGTATCATCCTGGAAAGGCTAACGTGGTAGCAGATGCGTTAAGTCAGACGCGTTAAGTCATAAGGTGGTATCTGATTTGAGAGCAATGTTTGCTCATCTGAGTTTGTATGAGGATGGTAGTCTGTTAGCAGAACTTCAGGTGAAGCCTCAGTGGTTAGATCAAATCAAGGAAAAGCAGATATCAAATGAAAAGTTCGGACCCTTATTTCAGAAAGTTGGAAGTGGTGAAATAGGGGATTTTGGTATAACCATTGATGGAGTGCTTTGTTTTTGTGGAAGAATTTGTATGCCCAAGGACTCAAATTTGGGACAAATGCTTCTACGAGAGGCGCATAGTAGCCCTTATGCTATGCACCCCAAAGGAAATAAGATGTATCGAGATCTCCGTGAATGGTATTGGTGGCCAGGGTTGAAGCATGAGACTTCTAAGTTTGTAGGAAAATGTTTGACTTGTCAACAAGTGAAGGTAGAGCATCAATTGCCGTCAGGTTTATTACAACCGGTAAAGATTCCCCTTTGGAAATGGGAGCGAATAATAATGGATTTTGTTAGTGAGTTGCCTTTAACACCTACTAAGAAAAATTCCGTCTGGGTAGTAGTTGATCGATTGACGAAGACTGCTCATTTTCTACCAGTTCGTACGGATTACTCATTACAAAAGTTGGCTAAGCTTTATGTATCTGAAATTGTGAGGTTGCATGGGGTACCAGTGTCTATTAAATCAGACAGGGATCCTATGTTTACATCACGATTTTGGAAAGCTCTGCATGAAGCTTTGGGAACAAAGTTAAACTTCAGTACGGCTTTTCATCCTCAGTCAGATGGTCAGTTAGAAAGAGTAATTTAGATATTGGAAGACATGTTAAAGGGTTGTGTAATTGACTTCAGAGGTAGTTGGGAGGATTTTCTACCGTTATCAGAGTTTGCGTATAACAATAGCTACCAGTCTAGCATTCGATGGCACCTTACGAGGCATTGTATGGTCGTGGGTGTCGATTCTACTTGTTGGACTAAATTGGGTGAGCAGCGATGTTGGGTCTGAATTGATATCCGAGATGTAAGAAAAGGTAAAAGTTATTGGAGCGGTTAAAGGAAGCTTGGATAGACAAAATTGTATCTGAGATCTAAAGCGTAAGGATATCGGGTTTGCTATGGGGGATCAGATCTTTCTGAAGGTCTCACCTTGGAAAATGATTTTTAGATTTGGAAAGAATGGCAAGTTGAGCCCTAGGTTCAGTGGACCATATTGTGTGATCAAGTGTGTTGGTCCAGTGGCCTATCAAATTGAATTACCTCTAAAGTTGAGTCAAATTCATAATGTTTTCCATGTTTCCATGCTGAGGTGCTATAGATCGGATCCGTCTCACATAGTACCGGTAGAAGAAGTGGAGTTGAGATCAGACTTTGTAATATCCTGGTTTATGGCTTATGCATTTATGCTTAATTATATGAAATAGCATGCTTGAGTGTGTTGTGAATGTGTATTGTGAATTTTGTAAACCTTCGAATGTAGGAAAATGCCTTAGAAAATATTTAATTTTAAGTTTTAATAAGGGAGCTAAGCTTAGTAGGGCCTTAAGAGAAATTGTATGTGGAATATGACACAGAAATGGGCTTGTCTAAGTGGCTTGGGCGCCACTTAAAGCCCGTAAGTGACGCAATATCTGAGGTGCTAAGGGTTTGAGTTCGAAATGCATGGGAAGCAAAAAGAATTTTATTTTTGGTGCTAGGAGCTAGAAAGTGGACGACAAAGGGGCACTTAAAAGATGAGTTTTATCCTTTTAAAATTAGCTAGAAGAGTAGGGATAATTATGTTTTTTATTTATTTATTTTGAATAGGTGATTAAGAGATAAAATAGGAGAAATATGAGGGATATGATAAGTAAAGATAAAGTGGCCGGCTAAGGGGTTCCTTGAGTTGATAATTTTCGGTCATTTAGGGGGGATTAAGTGCTGAATTTTCTTTGGGAGTGGTCATCTTTTTGGCCAAAATTCTCCTACCTTCTTCTCTTCTCCATTATTTTCTTTCAACTCCAAATTCTACACCTTTTCCCTATATGGCTGAATACCCCATTGGCAATCGGAATCATAGCCGAACCTTATAAGTCTCTTATCTCCTTTTCTCATTTATTTTGAAAAAAAATCGAAACTCCTTCACCCTCACCATTGCCGAATAGTTCATCACCATTTGAAGCCATAGCCGAATCTCTAGGTGCCTATTTTCTCCTTCTTCTATCACGAGTCTTAAAAGCTGAAACCTACTCTCTTTTGGTCTTCACAAGTAGCGTGGGGTGGTAAGTGTGTTCTCTCCATAAACAATCGATTTTTTTTGGGTTCTTTTAATGGTATGCCAAAACCAAGTATTTGGTCTTGGTTTTATAGCATGGTCGAATGTCATAGTGCCATTAAGTGTGTTCTTTTGTGTGTAGTCAAGGAAGGAAGCATTGAGAGAGTCTCTTGGATTCGATTACCTAAGGTAAGTGTTAGGTACTATTCAGCCAAGGGCCATGGTTATGGATTTATGTATTAAAGCCGAATCTGACATATGGTGTAGGGATTTCGACAGTCTAAGAACTAGAAGTAGTTTTCCGGGATTTCAACAAGCTAGGTGAGTGGTTACTAGTATTCGACCAAGGGCCATTTTTCCATAGATTGTGGTTGAGCCGATTCTAACATGTGACATATAGGGGTTTCAACATCACTTGAAGCAAGGGCCGATTTTGGGATTTAGTTAGTAAGGGGCTAATCAACAAGAAATTAAAGATCTAAAGTAGTAGATCAGATTTTCGAGATTTCAATAAATTTGCTAAGTGAATCAAGTGTGTACCCCACACTAAATGTTAATAAATTACGGCTTTAATTTAATGCATGTGTTATTAAGAATGTGAAAAATATGGCTAAGGTACCATGCAATGGTACAAAGTACTCAGGTACGTTTTCCTACTTCTACTAGGATTATAACACGATTTGTAATGGCACATATGTGAACCTATAAGAATGTGAATAGAGAACTTGGCATGGTAATGCATGATTTGTATGACATGGGAATTTGGGGTGGTTATGAAAGGGGAAGTGAATGTGGTGACTTATGTCACGATATCTGAATGTGGTGACTTCGGTCACATTATCTGAATGTGGTGTCTCATGACACAAAATATTATCTGGTGGCTATGCCACGACTTTTATAAGGGCGATGAGCATGTCGATTGCAGGGACTGCCTTCGATGGTGTGTAGCAGATGGAGGGTTGACTTAGTAGTCCCCACGGTGTGCAGGTTGGTACGGGTGATGTGTAGCGGATGGTAACTAGGCTTGGGTTCAGGAATGCATCATTAATTGTAAATTGTGATATGTATGTATATGATTTGATATGCCTGAATCTGTTTGGACTTAGTGTTAGCGATACACATTGAGTCTGTTTGACTCACCCCGTTGTGGGATTATTTTTCAGGTGATGATTAGTGGTGGACCGGGTCGGCAGGAGCTTAGTGGTGGCCATGCTTAGCAAGGACTTTATTTTATCTGAACTTTTTATTTTAAGTACTTTTGGATTATTTTCGGGTTTTTATTTGATGTAATAAGGCCATCAGTATTAATTTGTTTATGCATGCTTTTAAATTACATAGTATGATATAATTATTGTCTTATTTAAGTTAAAAGTAAATTTTTCTTAAGTATAAATATCAAGTGTTTTGACATCTAATCAACACGAAATTAATTTCAAACCCAACCCAAATCAACTGCTTTCAAAACACACAAGTTTTGGCAAAGCCCAAATAAATTGAAAGGTTTTCTTTAGAAGCATGCCAGATCCGGTCAAGGCTTGTGGGTCGAGTTTGGGGTGTTTCAGCTTGGTATCAGATCCCGATTCAAAACTCGGCCTTGAGGGCTTTTAGGGCCCAAAACGTTTTCTTTTGGAAAATTGGATTTTATTAAGAAATAAGCAGATTTTTCTGGCATGGCACCTGACTCTCCGGCCAAGTCCACTAGGTAAGTACTCCTAACCTCTTCGTGATTTGTATGTGGGGATATATAGGGATGTTGATTAATGGATTAGGAATTAAACCCTAGGACTAGTTTACCCCAACAACTACATAAGACTTTAATGCACAATTAAACAAACACATGTCTAAGTCGTGCGAGTTAAGGTGTGGCAACTGTTATACGCATGTCTAGGATTGGTTTCGATTGGGAGCTTGATATTTAAGCGATCCTAGTGACTCACCTCCTACCCACAGAATCCTACAGTGCGTAGTAATGGTTCACCCTAACCAAGAGGACTCAGCCACAGGCTAAACCCAATAACTAAAACCCGAAAGGGACTAGCCTTTTTTTTTAAAAAAAAATAACAACCCCTAGCTTTACAATCATCAAACTACCCCCTTTGATGAGAAACTATTTTGAAAATTTTCCAAAATATTTTTTTTTACAAAATTACCTAAATACCCCTAGTGGTGAAATTACTAAAATGCCCTTGATTTCCCAAAACTACCATACTACCCCCGATTTCAATAACAACTTCTGATTTTGAAAAAAAAAACCAAAAACTTTACAAAATATCAAAGACACCCTGGCTTGGAAAATTTACGAAATTACCCTTGATTTGCAAAATGACCAAATTACCCCTAACTTGTGCAAATGACCAAAGTACCCTCGGTAAGGAGAATCAATGAAGTACCCTCAAATTAGAAATCCTTAAAAATACCCTTGTTTTGAAAAGTCACCAGGAACCATATTTTGCGAAAAACTATCGAAATGACCTTGGCTTGTAAAATTACAAAAATACCCCTAGTGCATTAAACTACCGTTTCACCCTTGAAATTTTTCCAGCAAGAAATTTAATTTTGTGAAACATCAACAATCTCTATTTTGCAACATTTTCAAATACCCTAATTTGAAAAATTATCAAAATACCCCTGTAGGATAAAATTACGAAAATACCCTTGGGAAGTGGAAAACAACAAACAACAACAATTACAACATTTCTCTGTATTGAACGCAAGTTCATATGTGTGACTAGATGAATGATGTGAGACTGTATGTGTATGAATCAAAAGAACTACTTCCTAGAACTATTAAACATAAAACTGTTCGTGTTAAATCAGTGGAACAAACTAATTCATAAAATTCTTTAATCAGATAAACGCAAGCGGAAGTATGAATTCAAGGGGACGTGGTCGTAACATGCGTGGCCATGGAAGAGGTCGAATGATCGTGTTAGAACCCGTTAGATCGGGTCAAGGATCTGAGAATGAGGTACCACCACCACCACCGTGTTGGTGTTGAGCGAAGAAGATCGACGGAGAGGATCTTTGTATCAGAGGTGTCTTGTGAGTTCTTGAAATGGTGGTCAGGTCTTTGGAGGGAATATGGGTGCTCAAAATCTAAACCCGAGTGACTCGAGCTAACGGAAGTGAGGTGTTAGTGGCGTGTCTGGTGTGGCACCCATGAAGTGAATATTGGTTGGAGGCGCACAAGCGAATTATGGATGAGCTCGATCTAACCCCTGAGGAGAAATTAAAAGGAATGGTGGCGCTGTTACGCGATGAAGCATATCAATGGTGGCTCACAATTCGGGATGGTGCCACCACTGAGGATCTAACCTGGGAGTGTGTTAAGGCGGCGTATCAGAAGAAGTATGTGGGAACTAGATATATTGATAAACAAAGGAAGGCATTTCTAGGACTGGTTCAAGGGAACAAGTCTGTAGCAGAGTATGAAACTGAATTTCTAAGGTTGAGCCGGTATGCTCGAGGAGTGGTGGCAACAGAGCATGAGCGATGTGTCCGATTTGAAGACAGACTAAGGGATAACCTGAGGTTATTGATAGCCCCACACCAGGAGCGGGAGTTTACCGCATTAGTAGAAAAGGCTAAGGTAGCCGAGGGAATTAAGGACTCTACAAGGCAAAACTCTGATCAGAATAGAAATAAGAGAGGTTTTGGGTCATCTGGATCAGCTGGGAGTGTTCAGAAGAGGCCTAGAGTTGATGGGCATGAGGTCGAAAAGCTGCTCTTGGATGGCAATATTGTACTTGTGATCAATGTGGGAAAAAGCACTTAGGCAAATGCTGGAAGAAGACAGGGGGATGTTTCAAGTGTGGGTCAAAGGACCATATGATTAAGGACTGTCCAATGAGACCCGATGGGAATCGACCAGTAGCTTAGAATGTTAATCAGGCTGGTAAAGGTGGACAACAGCCTCAGCGGGTCGTGAATGCGAATAACGAGAGAAAATGGTCTTTGGCGAGAGGGCGTGGAATATTGGGCCGAGGTATTGCTATCTTGAGGCAAGGCGGTGGGTTTGGTTTATGCGGTTCACCGGAGGGAGGATGGAGATGCACCGGACATTATAATCGGTACGTTCCTCATTTATGGCAAGCCTTATGTTGCTTTAATTGATGTGGGCTCGACCCATTCTTATGTTGCATGTAGAGTAGTTGAAACTCTAGACATAGCCTCTAAACTTTCTGATAGGGAGATGACTGTAGTAAGCCCATTAGGCCAAACTGTAGTGGTAAATAAGATGTTTTGGAGAGTACCTTTGGAACTTCAAGGAGTGGTATTTCTTGTCGACTTAATGGAATTACCCTTTGGGGAATTCGATCTTATACTTGGCATGGATTGGCTAGTGGAGCATCGGGCTGTATTGAATTGTGCAACCAAACGAATGGAGTTAAGGACCCCAAAGGATGAGATGATGGTTATGATAGGAGAAAGGAGGAACTACTTGTCTAACGTAGTTTCAGCATTAAAGTTGGATAAGATGGTTCAGAAGAGGTGCAAGGCGGTTTTGGCTTTCATTAGTACTTTGGATGCAAAGGAAGGGGGAGTTAGTGGAGTTAGAACCATAAGGGAGTTTGAGGATGTCCTTCCGGAGGAATTACCCAGAATACCCCCGGACAGAGAGGTGGAGTTTGGAATTGACTTGCTGCGGGTACAACTCCTGTCCATTGCCCCATACAGAATGGCACCAAAGGAGTTGGTTGAGCTTAAGGCTCAAATTTAAGAGTTACTTGACCGTGGGTTCATTCGACCTAGTGTGTCTCCATGGGGAGCACCAATCCTGTTTGTGAAGAAGAAGGACAGAACTATGCGCATGTGCATAGATTATCGTCAGTTGAATAAGCTGACCATCAAGAACAAGTACCCTTTGCCAAGGATTGACGACTTGTTCAATTAGCTTAAGGGGGCCGCGGTTTTCTCGAAGATAGATCTAAGGTCTGGATATCATCAACTTAAGGTGAAGAGGCTAATATCCATAAGACAGCTTTCCGAACAAGGTCGTTCAGATTGACAAATGCCCCAGCCACGTTTATGGATATGATGAATCGAGTTTTCCAACCCTATTTGGATAGGTTCGTCATTGTGTTCATCGATGACATTCTTGTGCACTCTAAGTCTGAAGAAGAGCATGATGAGCATCTACGAAATATGTTACAAGTGTTGAGGGAAAAGAAGCTCTATGCCAAATTCAGCAAGTGTGAATTTTGGCTTAAGAAGGTTGCGTTCTTAGGACATGTGGTGTCTGCGGAAAGAATAAGTGTGGATCCTAGGAAGATTGAGGCGGTGTTGGATTGGAAACCACCTAGGACTGTGGGGGAGGTTCATAGCCTCTTGGGATTGGTAGGCTACTACAGAAGGTTTGTGGAAGGGTTCTCATCGATTGTCGCACCTTTGACGAAGTTGCTGAGAAAGGAAGTACCTTTCGTTTGGACAGATAAGCAACATGAGAGCTTTGAAAAGCTTAAGAGGGTCTTGACTGAAGCTCTGATTTTGATTCAGCCAGAGGCAAGGAAGGATTTTGTAGTATACTGTGATGCTTCCCATGCAGGATTGGGAGGTGTCCTTATGCAAGATGGGAAAGTAGTCGCTTATGCATCTCAACAGCTAAGGCCACATGAGGTTAACTACCCGACGCACGACTTGGAATTGGTGGTAGTGGTCTTTGCCCTTAAGGTGTGGAGGCATTATCTTTATGGAGAGAACTCGATGATCTACACAGACCACAAGAGCCTTAAGTATTTGTTGACTCAAAAGAGTTGAATCTGAGACAGCGAAGATGGGTGGAGTTACTGAAGGATTATGACTGCTCTATAGAGTATCACCCGGGCAAGGCGTATGTAGTGGCAGATGCCCTAAGTCAAAAGGTTGTGTCGGATCTAAGGGCGATGTTCGCACATCTGAGCTTGCATGACGATGGAAGTTTACTAGCAGAGTTGCAAGTTAAGCCGACGTGGTTGAATGAAGTGAAGGAAGGACAGTTGGTGGATGAGGATCTAAGTGTTAAGTTGCAACAAGCACAGAATGGAGAGTTGGAGGATTATGGTGTTAGTGATGAGGAAGTATTGTGCTTTAAAGGTAAGGTCTATATGTCGAAGGACGAGGAGCTTAGGCAAAGAATTCTTCGAGAATCGTATAGTAGCCCTTATGCTATGCATCCCAGAGGTAGTAAAATGTCTGAGAGACCTAAGGAGCAGTTTTGGTGGCACAGTGCGAAGAAAGAGATTCTGAGAATTTATCGGCAAATGCTTAACGTGTCAGCAAGTTAAGGCTGAACACCAGGTTCCATTAGGATTGCTTCATGCAATACAGATTCCCTAATAGAAGTGGGAGAGAATTACCATGGACTTCGTTAGTGGGCTTCCCTTATGCCTACTAAGAAGGACTCGGTATGGGTGATAGTGGATCAGCTAACGAAGTCCGCACATTTTATTCTAGTATGGGTTGACTACTCCCTACAAAAGTTGGCAAGGTTGTATGTGGCAGAAATTGTAAGGTTGCATGGAGTGCCAATGTCCATTATCTCGGATAGGGATCAGAGGTTCACGTCTTAGTTTTGGAAAGCACTATATCGAATACTAGGTACAGTTGGATTTGATCGGGCTTTCCATCCACGATGGGACGGCGAACGAGCAGTGATCCAAGTGCTAGAGGATATGCTAAGAGGCTGTGTGATAGACTTCAGAGGAAGTTGGGAAGAATATTTGCCTCTAGCAGAATTTGCTTACAACAACAGCTATTAGGCCAGTATTCGGATGGTGCCGTATGAAGCGTTGTATGGTCGAAAGTGTCGGACTCCTACATGTTGGACGGAGTTAGGAGAACGTCAAATTTTGGGTCCAGAATTAATAGCGAAATCTGAGGAGAAGGTTAGTGTGATTCGGGCACGGTTAAAGGAGGCATCTGATAGACAGAAGTTGTATGCAAATCTCAAACGGAAGGAAATAGAATTTGATGTGGGAGATCAAGTGTTCCTTAAAGTTTCGCCTTGGAAGAAGGTGATGAGATTTGGTCGAAAAGGGAAGCTAAGTCCAAGGTTTATAGGGCCTTATCAAGTAATAAAGTGAGTTGGACCAGTGGCATACCAGTTGGAGTTGCCACTAGAATTGAAGCAGATGCATGACGTATTTCATGTTTCCATGCTATGTTGATACAGATCAGATCCATCTTATGTAGTTTCGATTGAAGAGGTGGAGCTGAGACCAGATCTGTCTTATGAGGAAGAGCCGATTCAGATTCTGGAACGAGATGTGAAGGTGCTACGATGGAAATCGATCCCTTTGGTCAAGGTGTTGTGGCGAAATCATGGATCGGAGGAACCTTCGTGGGAGCCGAAAGAAGCAATGCGACAACAATACCCCACCTATTCTAGCCAGGTAATTTCGAGGATGAAATTATTTTAAGGGGGTAGAACTGTAATATCTTGGTTTATGGCTTATGCATTTATGCTTAATTATATGAAATAGCATGCTTGAGTGTGTTGTGAATGTGTATTGTGAATTCTGTGAACCTTCGAATGTAGGAAAATGCCTTAGAAAATATTTAATTTTAAGTTTTAATAAGGGAGCTAAGCTTAGTAGGGCCTTAAGAGAAATTGTATGTGGAATATGACACAGAAATATAGGCTTGTCTAAGTGGCTTGGAGGTGCCACTTAAAGCCAGTAAGTGATGCCATATCTTGAGTGCTAAGGGCTTGAGTTTGAGTGCATGGGAAGCAAAAAGAATTTTATTTTTGGTGCAAGGAGCTAGAGAAGTGGAATGACAAAGGGCACTTAAAAATGAGTTTTATCCTTTTAAAATTTGGCTAGAAGAGTAGGGGATAATTATTTTTTTATTTATTTATTTTGAATAGGTGATTAAGAGATAAAATAGGAGAAATATGAGGGATATGATAAGTAAAGATAAAGTGGCCGGCTAAGGGGTTCCTTGAGTTGATAATTTTCGGTCATTTAGGGGGGATTAAGTGCTGAATTTTCTTTGGGGAGTGATCATCTTTTTGGCGGAAATTCTCCTACCTTCTTCTTTTCTCCATTATTTTCTTTCAACTCCAAATTCTACACCTTTTCCCTATATGGCTGAATACCCTATTGGCAATCAGAATCATAGCCGAACCTTATAAGTCTCTTATCTCCTTTTCTCATTTATTTTTCAAAAAAACTGAAACTCCTTCACCCTCACCATTGCCGAATAGTTCATCACCATTTGAAGCCATAGTTGAATCTCTAGGTGCCTATTTTCTCAGCTGAATCTCTAGGTGCCTATTTTCTCTTTCTTCTATCGCGAGTCTTAAAAGCCAAAACCTACTCTCTTTTGGTCTTCACAAGTAGCGTGGGGTGGTAAGTGTGTTCTCTCCATAAACAATTAATTTTTTGGGTTCTTTTAATGGTATCTTTGAAACCAAGTATTTGGTCTTGGTTTTTATAGCATGGCCGAATGTCATAGTGCCATTAAGTGTGTTCTTTTGTGTGTGTGTCAAAGGAAGGAAGCATTGAGGAGTCTCTTGGATTCGATTACCTAAGGTAAGTGTTAGGTACTATTGACCATGGGCCATGGTTATGGATTATGTATTAAAGCGAATCGACATATGGTGTAAGGATTTGACGGTCCAAGAACTAGAAGTAGTTTTTAGGATTTCAACAAGCTAGGTGAGTGGTTACTAGTATTCGGCCAAGGGCCTTTTTTCCATAGATTATGGTTGGGCCGATTCTAACATGTGACATATTGGGGTTTCGACATCATTTGAAGCAAGGACCGATTTTGGGATTTAGTTAGTAAGGGGCTAATCAACAAGGAATTAAAGATCTAAAGTAGTAGATCGGATTTTTGGGATTTTAATAAATTTGCTAAGTGAATCAGGTGTGTACCCCACACTAAATCTTAATAAATTACGGCTTTAATCTAATACATGTGTTATTAAGAATGTGAAAAATATGGCTAAGGTACCATGCAATGGTACAAAGCACTCAGGTACGTTTTCCTACTCCTACTAGGATTATAACACGATTTGTAATGGCACATATGTGAACCTATAAGAATGTGAATAGAGAACTTGGTATGGTAATGCATGATTTGTATGACATGGGCATTTGGGGTGGTTATGAAAGGGGAAGTGAATGTGGTGACTTATGTCACGATATCTGAATGTGGTGACTTCGGTCACATTATCTGAATGTGGTGTCTCATGACACAAAATATTATCTGGTGGCTATGCCACGACTTTTATAAGGGCGATGAGCATGTCGACTGCAGCGACTGCCTTCGATGGTGTGTAGCGAATGGAGGGTTGACTTAGTAGTCCCCACGGTGTGCAGGTTGGTACGGGTGATGTGTAGCGGATGGTTACTAGGCTTGGGTTCGGGAATGCATCATTAATTGTAAATTGTGATATGTATGTATATGATTTGATATGCCTAAATCTGTTTGGACTTAGTGTTAGCGGTACACATTGAGTCTGTTTGACTCACCCCGTTATGGGATTATTTTTCAGGTGACGATTAGTGGTGGACCGGGTCGGCAGGAGCTTAGTGGTGGCCATGCTCAGCAAGGACTTTATTTTATTTGGACTTTTTATTTTAAGTACTTTTGGATTATTTTCGGGTTTTTATTTGATGTAATAAGACCATCAGTATTAATTTGTTTATGCATGCTTTTAAATTACATAGTATGATATAATTATTGTTGTATTTAAGTTAAAAGTAAATTTTTCTTAAGTATAAATATCAAGTGTTTTGACATCTAATCAACACGAAAATTAATTTCAAACCCAACCCAAATCAACTGTTTTCAAAAACACACAAGTTTTTGGCAAAGCCCAAATAGAATTTGAAAGGTTTTTCTTTAGAAGCATGCAAGATCCGATCAAGGCTTGTGGGCGGGTTTGGGGTGTTTCAGACTTATCTTTCGAGGAGGAACCAGTGGAAATCTTAGATCGAGATGTTAAGGTGCTAAGAAAGAAGATTGTGTCATTGGTTAAGGTTTTATGGCGTAATCATGGAGCGGAGGAAGCTACGTGGGAGCTTGAGGATGCAATTCGGCAACAATATCCTCACCTCTTCTAATCGTAAAATTTTGAGGTGAAATTTTCTTTTAGGGGTAGAATTGTAACATCCTAAAATTTGAGTATCAATATGTTGCTTGTCTTTGGTGTTAGCTCGGTATGATTTTATTGTGTGCTTAATATAGTCTTGAGAAGGATCGGGTTTACTTGGAATTAGAATAAATTTTAGTAAAGAGTACTTTACTGTAGAGGAATCAGGTGACCTTGAAGTTTAAGTTAATTAAGTGATAAAAGATGGCATAAGATGAGTAATTGGCAAAGTGGTGATGGCGCCATAAGTAGGACTTGAGGGGAGAGGTTCGAGTCTCCTAGCATGCAAATTGGGAGCTTTTTATTTTTGCTTTTTCCTAGCAAGTGTCGGCCAAGCATCATTCATGGATAAGATGGACTAAATTTTTATGGTAATGAGACTTAAGGTTATGGCAAGCATGAATTAGGGATAGAATTGCTTAATTTTGGGGATAGGATTTCTCAAACTTTTGGAAAATGGAGGATTGCAAGGCTTGCATCAAGGTTGATGTTTTGGAAACTTTTTCATGGCCATTTTGACCATGAATATGAACGGCATTATGGACAAAAGGGGGGAGTCGAAATTTGGTGGTTAGCTTGGGGTAGGATGCTAGCTTGTTAGAATTCTTTTGGTCATTTTTGTTTTGTTTGAAGACACTTTTTCTCCATCCATCTTTTCCTTCCCTTGGCTGAATGTATTGATGTAGAAGAAAACAACATTTGCTTTATTTCTTTTGGTCATCTTTTTGACCATTTGGTCATTTTTGCTAATAATTCTAGTGTCTTTCTCCTAGTACCGAAACTACCAACACAAACAGCCATTCTTTTTCCTTCTCTTTTCCCATTGCCGAATGCATTTTTGCTCATAAATTCATCTCTTTCCTCATTCTCTTTTCTTCTCTTTGAAAACTGAATAATAACACCTTCTTCCCATTCTCTCTTCTTATTCATTTTTTATTTATCATTCAAACACTTTCTTCATTATTTTTCTCTCATGGCCGAATGGTATTAATACCATTTTCTCCAATTTTCTTTCAAAGCCGAATCTCCTATTCATCTATATCATCTTGTTGGTTATTCTTTCAACCCTCGCTTAAGCAATAGGTAAGAGCTTTCTTTTTGGTTCTTATGTTGGCTTAAGGGATGTCTTGGCCGAATCTTAATGGTGGTAAGAAGAATCTTTTTGATTGAAATCATCGTTCATTCTATTGAACGTTTTCTTTCGTTATATTTTAGTGTGATAGTGGAGGGCCGAAGCTCAAGTGTTCGTGAGCATCGTGAATCATTGGAATCGATTTAAGGTGTTAAGGTAAGGGTTTATTAAGGACTCTCATATTACTCGTCATATTGATATAAATGGATTATTAATCGATTTCATTTTAGGGGACATTATCGCTCGATTTTCATATTGTGGAACAAGGATATTTGTGGTAAGCCAATCTCACCCTTAAAACTGTTAGTCATAATTTTGATATATTATTTAGTCAGATTAATGATCTTTTGTCAATGGAGACAATCAAGATAGCGACGAAAAGCGCGGTAAATAATGTTCGAAGAGGGTGGTTCATTGTTCCCCTAAGTTTAAGCGAAGAAATTTATTTGAGAATCTGAGATTTTCCACCGGGTTGTGGACCCTCATCCGAGGAGAACCAGTTGTTTGAAGTCATTCGTACTCCCAAACCTTTGTTTGTTCATGGATTTTCATCAAGTAACGAACCAACAATCGGGAAAACCGCAAATAGAAGTGGTTCACAATTCTGAGGGTAAAAGTCTAGATCGTTATTTCTAAGATTCGATTTGTAAATAAATAATAGTGTTCTAATTTATCGCGATGCGTTTAGGTATCGACGAGTGGGAAAGTCTAGTTCTCACAGTAACCAGGTGTGTAACTTCACACTTATCTCAGGTTAGATACTATACCAAAAGTATTGGGATAAAATCGTAAAGATGACAAAATCAGAAAATGCATAATAGTTAACACTTTTGTGTAAATGCATGAAAACAGTTAAAGTCGTAAAATTTATGAAAACGCCCTCAATGAGTTAATTGGTAAATAGTAAATTTTATGCCTTATGTGATAAATGGGCCGAAAAAATGCTAGATCGATAAATGGGACGAAAAACTACTAGATCGATAAATGGGCCGAAAAACTACTAGATCAATAAATGGGCCAAAAAACTGCTAGATCAATAAATGGGCCGAAAAACTGCTAGATCGATAAATGGGCCGAAAAAACTGCTAGATCGATATATGGGCCAACGTTTGCTAGATCGTTAAATGGGCTAAAATGCTATTTTGTCTTATGGGCCAAAATGAAAATTTGTATTTTTGACTCACATGTATTATAGGCTTTTGTTAAATTATCATGTTAATATATATATTGTTATGCATACATGATTGCATGGGTTGGGATAATTGACGAAGAGAAGAAAGGCCTGTTGCCAAAAATCTAGTTCGGTGGCTCTATCACAAATATAACTTAAATGGCTTAATGCCTCTAGTTCGGTGACTTTGTCACAATCTAGTTCTGTGGTGCACCACAATATTATTTAAAATGGCTTTATGCCTACGATTGGTATGTTGGCGGGGTGGGTTGACTTGATCCCCACAGTGTGTTGGTTGAATGCGGTGGTGTGTAGCGGATGGAAATTAGGTTTGGTTGGGAATTTCATTTTACATGCATTTTATTTATTATATGGTTAAATCTGTAAATGGGCTCAAGCCCAAAATAATGTCTTGATGATCTGGCCTAATGAATATGGTAAGTGAGTTATACACTGAGTTCTGAGTAACTCACTCTATTTAATTATCCATCTCAGGTAATGGCAATTGACGGAGGCTTGGGCCGAGAATGACTTCGTGGAGGCCATACTTCAAACATGGGTTTTATAAACTATGAACTTTTATTAAGTATTTTTATTTAATTACTATTTTGGGTATGATGTAATAAGGCCTTTATTAATATTTTATGGATTTTTGTGTGTGGATGGATTTAATTTTGTTTTAGACACTTAATATGGGTGATGTTAACTCAATAATGTTTCCTTAAATATCTTGTTTTAAAACATATGAGATTATTTAAATATTCTTGTTTTTAAAATTCTTTTGAACTCTTTAAAAAAAAACTAACTCTTTAAAAAATAAAAACTACTTAAAGGTTTTTGACAATTAAATACTAAATGATAAGATTTCAAACTAGTATTTCTTTTTTCATCGATTTTAAATCAAATTCTTGATTTTTACTAAACTTCACTTTCAAAAGGTTTTGTAGAACTGTTTTACCTAAATCATTAGAGAATTAAATGGATGTTCGATCTATGTGACAAACCAAATCTCGTCTTAATGCATAGACCTGGTTTGGGGTGTTCCAAATAGGGGGATAGCTCCTTGATTCTGACATTGAAAACCCTAATTTCTTCTCCCATTGTGCCGAAATTCTTTAGCCTCTCCCTCTCCAATTTTTTTCTCCAATTTCTTCAAAAGCTGAAACTCTTCTCCACTTTTTCCTCCTTGTGCCGATTTCTCTAAAAAGCCGAAGCATCCATAATCTTCTCTTTTATTCATTTTATTTGAGAATTAGTTCTATACTTCCGACATTTAAATCTTCCATTGGCATTGTCGAATCCTCTTTTTAGTGCTAGCCGAATCTCCTATGCTAAGGTAAGTGTCAATTTTTGATTAGTTCTCATGATCTATTCCCGGTTTTTGAAAGGAAAAAGTCGAAAGCTAATAATTTAATTATTTTATGATGGGCGGCAATTCGGGATTTGAAGGAAGCTTGGTCAATTAGATCTAAAAGCCGAAAATAGCTAGTCTCCACTTTCGGGATTTTTAAGGTAAGAAGATTTCCCTAGATTTCTATTAGATTTGATCACTATATGCAAGATCTTAAGGTTATAATGAGAATTAACGATTAAATATTGTGATAGTAGTTCTGATAAGGACTTGTGATGGAATTAAATATGGATCAGGCAAAGGAGAAAATACCTAAGTTTAAGAAAAGAGCAGTATCTACCATTCGAGATTGGCCACTTGGTTGTGGACCGCCTTTTGAATAACACTTTAGGTAGATAGCACTAGTGTCGACTAAGGATAGCGTCGACATAGAAAGCATCATCTTATCGATAATCAGGTGTGTAGATCTCTAACACACTAATAAACATGTATGTATGACTATATATATGTTATGGGCTAAAAAGTCGGAATGAGGCTGTATAGACAATCGAATGGAACCCTAAAAGGGTTAGGCAAGGATGCCAGGTACGTAAACATAGAACTCTCTATGTGTATCAGAAAATATATATGACTAGGGGTGAGCATTCGATCGAATCGAATCGAATCGAATAAAAAAATTTTGAGTTAATCGAGTTGACGAATCATATTTTATCATCCTCATTTGATTTAAAATTTTCTCGAATCGAGTGAAGTGAGATGGAATTCGAATCGAATCGAATCGAATCGAATATATTTGTTCGAGTTAAATTTTAAAAATAATTTTGGGTCCTTGTAACCACTATCACCCATCGTAATAAAATTTGTCCACCTTAATCAAATTTTTATTAACTTTCATCACCTCATAATTTATTTATTAATCTTTTATATCTGGGTTAGCTTCTTTGCTTGCTTAGTTATTTCAATTATCTTCAAATTCTTGTCACTATGTATTTTAGAATTAAAATATATATTAAATGTAAAATGTGATTTTTTAATAAAAGTTATTTTAAAGATAAAATATGAAATTGATACCAATATAAAATTTTAATCTGAATATTTTATGGCATAATTAATAATTCAATTTTAATATAAATATTCAATATGACTAAACAATTCAATAATATAAATAATATAAAATGTGAAATTTAATTCAATAATATAAATAGTAGATATAAATAAAATTATTGCTATTTATGTTTAGTGATTTTTTGGATAATTTTGATTTTTTATTTGAGAGTAAAAGGTGAGAAGTAAAAGTTTAGGGGCAAAATAAAAATTTTTGGGGAATAAAAGTTTGAGGGAAAGTAAATAGGGGAGTAAAATTTTGGAAGGAAAATATAAAAAAAAATTTGGGGGAGGGATGGGTTTGGGGTAGATGGGATGTGGGATGGGAAGGGAGTAAAAGTTTTAGGGGAAAAGTGGGAGGGAGTAAAAATTTGGGGAAATAAAAAGTTTTGAGGGTTTTTTGGAGTAAAATTTTGAGAAAATGTAAATGGGAGAGTAAAATTTTGGTGGGAAATGGATTTTGGGTAGATTGGAGGGTTGGGATGAGAGGGGAATAAAAGTTTTGGGGGAAAAGTGGGAAGGAGTAAAAATTTTGAGGGAAAAGTAAAAAGATTTGGGAGTTTGGGGTAAAAATATAAAATATTATATTTTAATATTCGAATTATTCGAATTATTCAAATTATTCGAATTCGAAAACTCAACTCGATTCGAACTCGAAATTCGAGAAAAAAATTCGAGTTGACTCGAATAACTCGATTAACTCAAATAATTCGATTCGTTTAACTCGAAATTCAAATTTTTTTTCGATTTTTTTGAGTTGAATCGAGTTTTGCTCACCCCTATATATGGCTGCATGATGTTTTCTTTATGTGTATGCATGGGGTGGGGATATGATATTGAAGGGGAAGTGCATGATAGGTCACTTGGTGATCGGTGGTGGAAATCCCACATATACAAATGTTAGGTCACATAGTGATCGGTGGCTATGCCACATTCAATGATTCTAATTAATAGGAATAGGCGGTCTGTTGTCGTTTTGGTGTGTAGCGGATGGAGGGTTGATTGTAGAAATCCCAAGGTGTGATGGTTGGTGCGGGTTGGTGTGTAGAGGATGGAAACCTAGGATGGGTTAGGTTATTCATTATTTATCGTTTACCATGTGATTATGATTGTTACCTTCATGTATGGGCGGGGCCCATAATGTGTTTAATGGGCTCAAGTCGTTGTGTGTTTTGAGATTTATACTTTGTGTCTTGGTGACTCACGCTTTCTTTTTTCTACGCTTTGGATGAGCGATGGGCGTGGACATGTGAGCCAAGACGGACTCGAGGGGCCATCAAGTTTTATTTCTACAAATTATTTTTAGGGTTTCTTTAAATTTTATTTTATTTTATTTGGGAATATTTATGTAATAAGGCCCTAGTTTTATTCAACTAAGAAGTTTTCAATGTTATGCAACTTATGAATTCATGATAAGGTTTATTTATACTTAATAATAATACAAAGAGGTTTATTTCAAAAGTCACTTCTTTATTCAAATTTTAAAAAAATTAACTTGTGTTTTTAAAATCCGATAAAGTGTTATGTGTTCCATAACACGCCAGATCTGGTTGAAACGCATGGGCTGGGTTTGGGGGTTACAGTTCGAATCCCTATGCGAGCGAGGGAATTATTTTGTTGCTAGTGTCGTGTAGGAGTTTGAGTTTTGGTTAAATGCTGATAGTGAAGTGGTTGAAGGAAAGAACTAAGGAGTATGGGAGGGGGAAGTTATCAGTATTTGATTAGTTGATTCATTTGGAAAAAATTCGGCACTCCCTCTCACCCTCTTGAGTTTTATTTATTTTTCTTTTCTCCTCATTCAATATCCCATTATTGCTACTGAAACTTAAATTGGTTTTCCCTTTCCCCTTATTTTCGTTTTCGATCCATCTTGCTCTTCGATTTTTGTTTTCATGCATTATCGATAAGTGTAGCTGTTGGTGTTCTTTTAGTTTTTGAATTTTGAAGATTTAAGTTCTGTTGGTTGTGCATAGGGGACGGTAGCGTAGCAGTTTTCCTCTCTGACGAGTTGATGTGTGCGAGTGGACGTGTGTGATTGCAGTAAGTGTGTACGTTTGGCTCGATTTGGTTTTGATGAATTGAGATTAAATTGTTAATTTTGAGATTTGGGTATACTATTTTAGGTTCTGGAAGGCTAGGGACTGCTTAAACATCAAAACAATACCAGGTGCGTACTTGAAAACGTAGAAAACGAGGTTTTGACGAAAGCCAAAAACCTCACTGTCGATGGTAGGCCGTGTGCAAGACTGTAACTCGCCACACAGCCGTGTGATCAACGAGCCAAGCCGTGCGTAGGTGACACGACGTGTGATAGCCAAATGAGGCTATGTGCAAGACACAGGCTCGACCAATTGGGCCGTGTGGGCCTCACGGACGTGTGGGCCTACACGAGTGAACCACACAGGCGTGTGGGATGTTTGGCTAGGCCGTGTGATCCACACGACCAAGGCTAATTTGGGTTGTGTGGGCCCACAAGGGCAGGACACATGGGCGTGTGAGCCCATTTTTCTGAGAAGTTCTATAAGGTTGCACGGGTCGCCCTAGTCGACTGTGGACCTAGTGTAGGGTCGGTAAGCATTACCTATGTAACATCCTCAATAGGGCCTATGCATTTCCAGTTTAATTGTATGAAATGACAAGTTTCAAGTACTATGAATAAATTTTTGATACTTTTGGAAACCTAGAAATTCATGGAAATGGAAATGGAAATGAACATTTTGGAAACCTAGACATTTTGGAAACTTAGACATTTTGGAAACTTAGACATTTTGGGAAACTGAACATTTTGGAAACTTGAACATTTAGGAAACTTGAACATTTTGGAAACTTGAACATTTTGGAAACCTAGACATTTTGGGAAACTTGAACATTTTGGAAACACTGGAAAATCTGAGTCATGCTGAAAATTTTAGGAAACTTAAAATTGACCGGAATGTTGAATTTAAGAGCCCAAAGGGAACTTAGGGCCAAGTGACCCTAAAATATAAAGCACAAAATTTGACCCAACAACGGACTTGGAAATGTGGCTGAAGATGCCACCAAAGGCCTTAGGAAATGGCCCAAATACAAGAGGCTTTTGGGCTGAGTTTGAGACATCCAGAAGCAAATAATGAAGGCCTTATTTTGCTTCGGAAGAATGAGGTGGACGGCATGGGTTTCTAGAAAAGGAAGAGTTTTATTCACATAAATATGTGAATAATAAGAGATAAATAAAGGAGTTTTATCCACATAAATATGTGAATAATAAGAGATAAATAAAGGAGTTTTATTCACATAAATATGTGAATAATAAGAGATAATATTATCTTAAGGGAGTGGTGGCCAAGTCAAGGACTCTTGGCTAGCAAATTTAGCTATAAAAGGAGAACCCAAGGTCTTTTCTCTCATCTTTCCAAGTAACCAAAAATCCCTTTGCTCTCTCCCTCTCGAATTTTCTTTCTATCTTTTCTTCTTCTCTTTCTTCATTTGTCAAGCCAAAACCTTTTCTTTTGATCCTGATTAAATCTCCATAGCAAAACCACAAACTTTAGGCAAGGAAGCAATCGGTCAAGGCATTAAGGATCTTTTACAAGCGTCGAATACAAGGAGGAATCTTTCGGAAATCTAAGGATCCAAGGTAAGATAATTTATTCGATTAAAGGTTATGATGTATATGTTAGATTAGATCTAACATGAAAATTTCGACAGAACATATAGGCAAGGAATTCTCTTGATTTGGAATTTGTATGGTAAGTGATATTCTACCAAGGCTTAATTTTGGTATTTGGAATTATTTTCATTATTTCAAAAGCGAAAACTCACATGGTTACATGATTTAGTATTAGCCGATTTCAAGGAAAAAGGATACTAGTAATTTGGGATTTGATTTTCAATCATCCAATTCGGCAACAAGGTAAATAATACAAATCCTACTAGGATTTGGTTTTGTCTAAAAGGGGTTTATTAATGTGTTTTAATTGGTGGGCGAATATAGGGATTAATAGATCTAAAAATTAGATCGGGATTCTCGAGATATCAAGGAACCTATTAGCGAAAAAGGTGTGTACCCTTACTATCCTTCAATATTTATGGCTAAATATTTTAATATATGATTATGAATAAGAATGTAAATGTGGCTATGTACCACAAATGTGGCAAAAAGTACCCAGGTACGTTTCCTACTTCTGATAGGATTGTGAAAATGTTATTTTAATAACATGCGAATATATGAATATGAACATGAAATTAAGTTATGCAATATATATGTTTTTGGGGCATTGGGTTTTATGTGAAAGGGGAGAACAGTGTTGACTTGGTCTCACCAACGAAGGTGTTGACTTGGTCTCCTGTGAAATATGTTGACTACGGTCACATTGCGAAATTTAGGTGTTGACTTGGTCTCACCAACGAAATATGTCGACTACTGGTCACATTGCGAAATTTTGGTAACCGGTTACAATAGTGTCTAATGACACAACGTAGAGAGTAGCGGATGGAGGGTCGACTTAGTAGTCCCCACGTGTGCGAGTTGGTGCGAATTGGAGAGTAGCGGATGGCTTATAGGTTTGGGTTGGGTTGCATCATGAATTCTATTATTATATGGATTTGATGATTTAAGCGTGAATGCTGAATTATTGATTGATAGTATTGTGTGCATTGAGTCTGCTGACTCACCCCATTGTGGGAATTATTTTTTCAAAGCGATGAGCGGATGTGGACCGGCAGTAGACCATGAGGAGGCCATGCATCACTTGAAGAATTTATTGAAATTTGGACATTATTTGATTTTAATACCTTTTTAATTTTATTTTGGGTTTATTTGATGTAATAAGGCCATAAGGCCCGATGGATTATTCTTTGTTTTTACATTACTTTTAATATTTTGCTAAGATCTATTTTGGACACATTACCTCAAATTGGATTTACAAGATTAAATAAATGGGTTTACAACCTAAGCCCAACTCAAAACAATAGTTTTTCTAAAATTTACAAATTTTCTCTAAATGTAAAATGTTTGAAACCGGTTTACTTTAGGAACATACCGGATCCGGTCCATTCTCGTGGGCGGGTGTGAATGTTTCGATTTAGTATCGAGCCCGCTTTTAAACTCTCGGCCTATGGGCTAAGGCCCAAACGTTTTCAAAGCGAGCCAAATGATTATCTTTGAAAAAAATAAGCGGGTTTTCGGCATGGCACCTAAGTCTCAGACCCATGATCCACCGTAAGTACCCTAACTATATGTGTGATTACATGATTTATATAAGGGTAGAAAAGGCATGGAGCGTAGAATAGAGTGATAGGAACTTGAACCCTAGGATTAGACTACTCAAACACGATACATAAGATTTAATGCACTAAACCAACCTATGGCTAAGTCATCGAGCTAGTGGTGTGGTAACCCTTATGCGCATGTCTAGGATTGGATCCAGGAAGAGCTTGGTATTTAAGCAGTCCTAGTGACTCACCTCCTCTTGCAGAATCCTACAGTGCGTAGCTTCAGTTCACCATAACTCGGAGGCTCGGTGGTGTGGTAACTCTCTGTCGCATGTCTAGGAATGGTTTTCGGTGGGAGCTTGGTATTTAAGCAATCAGTGACTCACCTCCTCTCCACACGAATCACGCCTAGTCGTAGCTTTGGTTCACCACGACCAAGAGGGCTCGGTCATTGGCTAAACATAATGACTAAAACCCGAAAGGGAACTAGCCATGTTTTAAAAAAAAAAAAAGAAGAGAAGAGAGAACAAAACAACAAACCCTAGTTTTTTTCAAACTTCTAAAACTTTCTCTTAAATCTGAGAAAATTTATTTTTACAACATTTTCTGAAAAACTCTTGATTTGCGAAAATTACAAAATGCCCTTAGCGATAAAATTACCAAAGCATACGATTTGTAAAATGATTCAACTACTCAACAACATTATCAAAATTTCATGATTTCATAAACATTCAAAACCCTAATTTGTAAAATACGAAATACCGTAATTTTGAAAAAATTACAAAATTACCCCTAACTTACAAAATTACCAAAATGACCCTAATTTCCAAAATTTTGCAACTTCATCATTTTGGAAAATAAATTTCTCAAAAAGAACCCTCAAAATTTTGCAACTCTGAAATATCCCGATTTATTAAAATTTTACAATTTACCGGTTTGTGGAAAAATTACCAAAATACCCCAAGGTCCAAAAATTTACGCAATACCCTCGGTTTCAAAATTCTCCAAAATACCACGAGAACTTTAAAATTTCCAAAATACTTTGTGACAAAAACACCAAGGAACCTTATTTTGAAAAATTATGAAAATACCCAGAGGACAAATTACGAAAATACCCCGGGTAGTGGTAAAACAACAACAAAGGAAAAAACTACAACGTTTCTCTGAATGAACTAAGGTTCATAATTGTTTGATGGATGTATGAATGGATGAAAAGACGTGCATGTATGAATCTGAAAGAACCACCCTAAACTCTTTTCATAAAATTTCTTCATGAGTAATAAAGTGAAACAAGTACTAATGTATAAAACTTTTAAATCGAGTTAAATCATGACGTTAGAAAATGAGTTCTAAGGGATGTGAACTTAGAGATTGTGCCTAGAAAGTATGATGGTTCTATTAAGATCAGTCTTGTGACGTAAGCATAGTCACGGTGAGAAAGATTGTCTGTTGTCGTTAAGTAATTTCGAGGACGAAATTATTTTTAAGGAGGGTAGAACGTAACATCCTCAATAGGGCCTATGCATTTCGGTTTAATTGTATGAAATGACAAGTTTCAAGTACTATGAATAAATTTTGATACTTTTGGAAACCTAGAAATTCATGGAAATGGAAATGGAAATGAACATTTTGGAAACCTAGACATTTTGGAAACTTAGACATTTTGGAAACTTAGACATTTTGGGAAACCCGAACATTTTGGAAACTTGAACATTTAGGAAACTTGAACATTTTGGAAACTTGAACATTTTGGAAACCTAGACATTTTGGGAAACTTGAACATTTTGGAAACACTGAAAATCTGAGTCATGCTGAAAATTTTAGGAAACTTAAAATTGACCGGAATGTTGAATTTAAGAGCCCAAAGGGAACTTAGGGCCAAGTGACCCTAAAAATATAAAGCACAGAAATTTGACCCAACAACGGACTTGGAAATGTGGCTCAAGATGCCACCAAAGGCCTTAGAAATGGCCCAAATACAAGAGGCTTTTGGGCTGAGTTTGAGACATCCAGAAGCAAATAATGAAGGCCTTATTTTGCTTCCGAAAGGTTGAGGTGGACGGCATGGGTTTCTAGAAAAGGAAGAGTTTTATTCACATAAATATGTGAATAATAAGAGATAAATAAAGGAGTTTTATCCACATAAATATGTGAATAATAAGAGATAAATAAAGGAGTTTTATTCACATAAATATGTGAATAATAAGAATAATATTATCTTAAGGAGAGTGGTGGCCAAGTCAAGGACTCTTGGCTAGCAAATTTAGCTATAAAAGGAGAACCCAAGGTCTTTTCTCTCATCTTTCCAAGTAACCAAAAATCCCTTTGCTCTCTCCCTCTGCCGAATTTTCTTTCTATCTTTTCTTCTTCTCTTTTCTTCATCTGTCAAGCCAAAACCTTTTCTTTTGATCCCCGATTAAATCTCCATAGCAAAAACCACAAAACTTTAGGCAAGGAAGCAATCGGTCAAGGCATTAAGGATCTTTTACAACCTATCGAATACAAGGAGGAATCTTTCGGAAATCTAAGGATCCAAGGTAAGATAATTTATTCGATTAAAGGTTATGATGTATATGTTAGATTAGATCTAACATGAAAATTTCGACAGAACATATAGGGCAAGGAATTCTCTTGATTTGGAATTTGTATGGTAAGTGATATTCGGCCAAGGCTTAATTTTGGTATTTGGAATTATTTTCATTATTTCAAAAGCGAAAACTCACATGGTTACATGATTTAGTATTAGCGATTTCAAGGAAAAAGGATACTAGTAATTTGGATTTGATTTTCAATCATCCAATTCGACAACAAGGTAAATAATACAAATCCTACTAGGATTTGGTTTTGTCTAAAAGGGGTTTATTAATGTGTTTTAATTGGTGGGCGAATATAGGGATTAATAGATCTAAAAATTAGATCGGATTCTCGAGATATCAAGGAACCTATTAGCGAAAAAGGTGTGTACCTTACTATCCTTCAATATTTATGGCTAAATATTTTAATATATGATTATGAATAAGAATGTAAATGTGGCTATGTACCACAAATGTGGCAAAAAGTACCCACGTTTCCTACTTGATAGGATTGTGAAAATGTTATTTTAATAACATGCGAATATATGAATATGAACATGAAATTAAGTTATGCAATATATATGTTTTGGGGCATTGGGTTTTATGTGAAAGGGGAGAACAGTGTTGACTTGGTCTCACCAACGAAGGTGTTGACTTGGTCTCACCAACTAAATATGTTGACTACGGTCACATTGCGAAATTTAGGTGTTGACTTGGTCTCACCAACGAAATATGTCGACTACGGTCACATTGCGAAATTTTGGTAACCGGTTACAATAGTGTCTAATGACACAACGTGGAGAGTAGCGGATGGAGGGTCGACTTAGTAGTCCCCACGGTGTGCGAGTTGATGCTGTGGAGAGTAGCGGATGGCTTATAGGTTTGGGTTGGGTTGCATCATGAATTCTATTATTATATGGATTTGATGATTTAAGCGTGAATGCTGAATTATTGATTGATAGTATTGTGTGCACATTGAGTCTGCTTGACTCACCCCATTGTGGAAATTATTTTTTTGAGGCGATGACGTTGTTGAATGGTAGGTAGACCATGAGGAGGCCATGCATCACTTGAAGAATTTATTGAGAAATTTGGACATTATTTGATTTTAATACCTTTTAATTTTATTTTGGGTTTATTTGATGTAATAAGGCCATAAGGCCCGATGGATTATTCTTTGTTTTTACATTACTTTTAATATTTTGCTAAGATCTATTTTGGACACATTACCTCAAATTGGATTTACAAGATTAAATAAATGGGTTTACAACCTAAGCCCAACTCAAAACAATAGTTTTTCTAAAATTTACAAATTTTCTCTAAGTAACGAAAATGTTTGAAACCGGTTTACTTTAGGAACATACCAGATCCGGTCCATTCTCGTGGGCCGGGTGTGGGGTGTTTCAACCTAGACCCCTAATTATGTGACCTGTCTTTTTTATTTTTGTACTGAGCATGAATTCTGATATCTGAGTGTATGGACTGTATGTACCTAATGGCATGACATTTTATGTGTGTTGCATTGCATCGGGGTGGGTTGATGATTTATTGGAGAAAGTGTCTAAAAGGCTCTTAAGCCTGATATCTAGCAGCTCAGCTGTAAATTTTTGATTATGTGTCGCATTCGGTACAGCATGGTGTGTAGGGATGGGAGGGTTGATTTTATCCCCACATGGTGTGTAGGGTTGGATGGAGTTGGTGTGTAGAGGCTTGTGGGTAGGACCCTGCTGTTCTGTTCTTATCTGCATATTCTGTCTGAAATGGGCTAAGGCCCTATAACATATCTGATTTTGTATCCGAGTGGGCCAAGGTCTACACCATTTTTGTAACGGGCTCAGACTCGAACTGTGAATTTATGTCTGTTATTTGATTTTATGTTGTGTGCGTGTTTTCTGTGGAGATTACACATTGAGTTTACGAAGACTCACCCTTTTCTGTTTAATCTGTTCAGGTAATCCCCAGCAGTAGACGGGTCGGTGCGGAGGAGGACTCGACGGTGACCACGGTTCTGGACCTTTATGTTTTTCTTATTTTTTATTATGGTTTTTGATTTTAGTCGAGAAAAGTTTACTATAAATGGCCTTTATGGGTTTTACTTTAATTTGGGATTTTTATCTTGATAACTGCTAGTAGTAGGATGAGGCGCGAAGTTTCAAAAATAAAAATGTTTTAGTAAAATGCCCTGAATACGCAACTTATGCAAAAGCTTCTGCAATAAATGACGTTTTGAAAAAAATTAAAAACGTTTTAAAGTGAATAACTTTTTGACAATGACTCATGTTTTGAAAATGAATGACACATCTTGGAATCGTCATAAAACAACATAAAGAGGTTAAATAGAAAAGGGGTTTTCATCGATATCACACTTCACGAAAAACACTTTAATGTGACATCGTCAGGTTCGGCCATAGCGTCTAGGCCGAGTTTGGGGTGTTACAATTCTGCTTCTCAGTCAACTTTCGTGAACCTACATTTTGTCTTGCTATTTTCCTTGCTTTATCAAAGATTATAAGCTTCATTTAGTATATAACTATATTCCAATAAGTTTGTAGTACCTATATCTTCCAAAGTTGATCTAAAATCATTTGATGCTTTTGTTCTATTAATGTCCCTCTTAAGTCATTACTAACCAATTCAAAATAATTCCCTTATCAGTAACAATTCAGATTTTCTAACTTATCAATACTTCTGATATTGATATCACATCGATATAACCTATACAACATGTACTTCTAAACTCGTTTTTTACCAATAAATCAGAAAACCAAAACTCTGATACCACTAAATGTAACACCCCTATACCTGTTCGACCCAAGAACCTGATATAGGAATATTACATTTGGTGCCAAAGTGATTTTGGCCAATCATTATTATATTTGAACATTAAAAATAAATTTAGATAATTTATATTTTAGTCCTTACTACTTGAAACACACTTGATCTTCCTAAGTACATGCCATTCTATTCCAAAATTTTGAAACATACCCTCTTGGCACTTGGAGATGTGATGAGATAGATGCCCACAATCTCAATGACAACTCTTTAAAATCATTGTATCTAACCTGCGCAAGGAAAATAAAACTGTACGCTGAGTAAGAACCCAGTGGTATTTCTATAATTCGATTATTTAAAAATAATATAATATAATATAATAGGCAAAATTAAATTATAAGGACATATTTATGCCTAGTATCATAACTATCATTTTTCATTTATTAAACAATGTCCTAATTCACACAATTAGTATATAAGTGGGCATTCACATATCAAACCATATTTATTAGTATAATGACATTAGTGATACAATATTCAATTATCACATAAATCACAATTTCTCATACATTTATTTATAACTTATTCAATCTTTATCATTTTCTATCCCAGATAGATTTTCACAATATGAACACAAATCACATTGTAATGCCCCAAAAATCTATTATATATTTATTTTTGTATGTTTGTGACATAATTGTATGTCTACTTCAGTGGCTAAGTGTTCTGGGAAGTGTCTGAGAGGTTCCAAGTTCAAGCATTAGCTTAGGCAAATTTTTATTTTTAAATGAATAAACCCCTATCCCTAATCAGTGGGCTTAAAAATAAATGTTGCTAAAACATGTCAGAATGGGCCTACCGTTCTGGTGGATAAGTGGAGTGTCATTATGCTAGAGGTATTGGGTTCGAGCTTGTAACAACTCGGTTTAGACCCTAATCAGAACAGTGGTTTCAAGACAAAAAATTAAAGGTTAAAAAATATTTTAATATTATTTTTCATTTTTATAGTGTGTGATTAAGCATGTGTGAAAATTCTATGTGAAAATTTTATCATTTGTGTGTTAAATTGTGAAAAGAGGACTTAATCGCATAAAATGTAAAAGTTGTGTTCTAATTGTTAAAGTGTCTAATTGTCTTGGCTTATTGAATGAGAAGTCCTTAAGTTGATATTATACCATTGAATTATTAGATGGACATAAATGAAAATAAAAAGCTAAAGTGGGAAATTAATATATTAATGTTAAATAAATTAAAATAAGACAAAATGTTCATCTTTCTCTTGCATTTCACCACCGAATATTAAAGAAAGGAATAGCCATTGAAGAATTTTAGGTTTGACACACTCATAGCTCAATTGAGGTATGTTTTGAGCTCAGTTTTTTATGATTTCTATGTTTTTGTGATTGTTGCTTAGTGTTCTAGCTAGCCCATGTTTTAATTTTAGAATTTGATGAAGATTTTGAGATATGCCATTTATGAGTGTGTGAGCTTTGTGTTGTTAGTTGTGGACTATGAAAGCTTAATGGTGGGTTAGCATAGTTTGTATTTGGATTTTTGGTGAAATTGAGTAATTTGGGTTAAATTTTGAAAATGATAAATTGGAGGACTAAAGTGTCAAAATGTGAAAATGTGAGGGCTATTTTGTAATATACCCTAAATATGTGTGTTTGGACTAAATTGAATGATTTGGTGATTGAATGATTTGAATTTGAATATGTATAGATCAAGAAAAGAGAGATTTGGATCGAGATCGAGGCAAAGATAAAGTGCTCGCTTAATTAACTTATTTTGTTATTTCGACGTCCGAGGTTAGTTTGTGTATAATACGAATCATTTAAATTCATATCTATGTGTTATGAAATGAATGAATATGTGGTTATTGAATTAAAAATGCTATATGTGGAATTGAGAAATGTGGCACTAAGTGTGCATAATTAAAATGGAGACAGAGATGAATAGCACTGTGTGTGCGAAGTAAAGGAAGCCTCGGCTATATCAATTGGCACTGTGTGTGGAATACCGAATTAAATTCGGTTTAATATAAAGGCACTAAGTTTACGATGATGTTAAAGTTTCGGCTAAGAATTTGGCACTAAGTGTGCGAATAAATCAAACAAATAACGAAGATTTATCGAAATGTAGTATCAAGCATTGAATAGCAAGAATGATTGTTAACTAAGTGTTGGCAAAGGTATGTTCGGAACCTATGTGGTTGATGATATTATTTATGGACAAATGGTTAGTTGTGTATGTATATGGTTAAAGATGATATTGTGTATCATTGTGAATATATATAAGTGATGGTTTATTTTGTATCTTGATATTGTATTATTGAGTTATATGTATTATATAGCTAAACTACTAAGCTTTTAATCTTATTGTGTGAAGTGTTTCTCTTTTTTACAGTGTCTTTAAAGCTAGCTCGAATCTGGGGATCGTCATCTACTTAATCACACTATCGACTATCTATTTTGGTACTTTTGGAAGATGTATATATTTGGTATATGGCTTGTATAAGCTAGTGATTATGGCATGTTTTGAAGTGTATAAGCTTAGCCATGTGAGTTGGCTTGGTAGTTTGATGGTTGGAATATTGATCGTGTCAAATAGTCCAGTTTTAATGTTTATAAAGAATGATCGAACCTGTAGACTAACTATGACAACATTGAGACAAGTGCACCTATCGAACAATAGTATAATTTAGGCAAGATTATTTTATCGAACCCAAAGGAACCTAAAAGTACTACTACTCACTTTCTTTCTATTATTTAGCCTAAAATATGGAGTGATTGGTTTATTAATCTAAAAAACTAATGAAAAACTAAACTAGATGCAAAGACAAAAGAATGAAACTTTGGGAAAAGACTATGGAAAAACTCAGTTGATTTCGATGAGACCCTCAAGAAGAATCCACCTATGAATTTTCTTGTTATCTAACTTTTAATTCATATGACTTTTTTACTTAGCTTGATCCGTGAGACTCCCTAACCTATATTAAACCCTCTCTCGAGGCGAATAACATCTAACCTTAGGTTAATTAGTGGAACTCTCGTTCTCTTATAATAACCCCCTAAGGAAGCAGTAAATCGATCAATGGACTCCCATATTAGGTTTCACCCTAATCCGATAAAATCTCGTCACCCTATCTCTAGGCGTGCGATCAACTCCGCTTAATTATGCTAGATCTACTCTTAGGCAGGGTCTATTCCTCCTCCACCTAAGCACATCAGATTAAATTAAGCAACATAATTAAGAACAAACTAAGTACTTATCATATAATTTAGAAATCAAATAACAAAATCCATCATAGGTTTCATCCCTTTCAGGTATCTGAAGGGTTTAGTTCATAACAAAATAAGAAAACATCTCAAGAGAAAAGATAAAACAAAACATAAGAAATCCCTAAAACCCCTGAAGGAATTGAAGAGGAGATCCACTGTCTTGAGTAGAACTCTGGCTTCTTGAGATGGATCAATGGTCGTATTCAAGTAATTCCTAAATAAAAGCTCGCGAAAACTTTTCCTCCTTTGACCTGTAGAACTCCTCTTTAGTTGCTACCTTGGGTGTTTATATAGGCCTTGAGATGCTTTACTTGGCTGCTAAGTACCTCATTCAAGTAGAATTACTATTAAGGTGTTTAAGTAGACTTAGGAGTATGTTTCTTTGGCTTCAAGCATCCAAATCCAAGTGAAATTGCTCATTCCCGTGGCCAGGGCACGCCCATGGCACACGCCCGTGTAAGTCGTGGCCAGACCATGTTGGACTTTTGTCGACGAGGCACGACTGTGTAAATTGGGGTGAGGCCGTGTTCTAAATAAATGGCAAGGCACGGTCGTGTGGCTTGAAGTCCAGGCTCTATTTCATGGTTTAGCCCAATTTGGTCTATTTTAAGCCTGTTTTACGTTCTTTTTATCCTTAGATGCTTTCCTGAGTATAAGACATGAAAAGAAAGGATTAAGAGCACCTTTTTACATAAATCAGGGATAAATCATCCAAAAGCATAGTAAATGTGGGATTAAAATATGTTACTTTTATGGTTTATCAAATACCCCCATACTTAAGCTTTTGCTTGTCCTCAAGCAGAATTCTCAACTTACAATTAAAATGAACTTTTGTAACACCCCAAACCCGACCTGTGAATTAAGCCCGAATTTTGGCATGTCACACAAATTAAACATACATTCAAATCATTTAACGATGTAGGGATCAAATTCCAAAACGATTAAGAGAGTGACTTTATCGAAAAATCGAAGTTCATTGAAAACCATAATTAAAAACACAAGAGTTTATCATTTGATCTATAGAGTAGTAATTGGTTTAAACTTTGGATTTATTTAGTTGAAATATTTCATCGAAAAGTTTTAAAAGACTTTCCTAAGTTTCAGTAATATTTAAGAAAAACCTTTATTTAAAACGAGAGTTATAGAAAAACATTTATAAAAACTAAACCAATCCAACTTAGGAAAACTAAAACATAATAAAATCCATCCACATAATAAAATCCATAAGTAAAGAGGCCTTATTACATCGCCATAAAAATAGTACTTAATAAAATTTATTAAAGAAGTCTTAAAGTTTTATAAACCACCATTTGTAGTATAGCCTCCACACGAAGTCATCTCCGACCCAAGTCTCCATCAATTATTATTACCTGAGAGGGGTAAAAAAATTAGGGTGAGTTACTTAGAACTCAGTGTGTAACTCACTTACCTTAGTCCATTGGGCCAAAACCATTTAAGCATTTATTTGGGCCTAAGCCCATACAAATATAATAATTTAGCATATAAAAAATACAAGTGATATGGAATTCCCAAAACCAAACCTACATTTCCATCAGCTACACACCACCCGTACCAACCAGCACACCTGTGGGGAGCTTTAGTCACCCACCCCACCAACACACCGAAGTAGGCATTAAGCCGTATTTCAAATTTCATGGACAAGCCACCGGATTCACAGAGTTTACATGGCATTTGCCATTTTTCAGAATTGTGGCAGAGCCACCAAAATATTGTAGCAAAACTACTAGAACTTCTCTTCGTCAAATAGCCTAACCCATGCAATCATGTATATAATATGCAGAACAATCTATTCATATAATTATTCCAACATAAGGCCCATTATAAAAGTTATTACAATCTGGCCCATTTCTCATTTTTGGCCCACAAAATCTCATATCACATTGACCCATTTATCAATTATCATATATGGCCCATTTATCAATTATCACATACGGCTAATTTAACAAATATCACATATGGCCTAATTATCAATTATCACATATGGCCCAATTATCAAATATCTCATATGGCCCAATTATCAAATATCACATATGGCCCAATTATCAAATATCACATATGGCCCACTTATCAATTATCACATATGGCCCAATTATCAAATATCACATATGGCCCAATTATCAAAAATCACATATGGCCCATTTATCAATTATCACATATGGCCCATTTATCAATTATCACATACGACCCATTTATCAAATATCACACATGGCCCAATTATTAAATATCACATATGGCCCAATTATCACTTTTATCAAATTAGTCCGTTAAGGGCAATTTCGTAATTTTCATGATCTTAACACAAATTTTAAAACTTTTATCATCAAGGTGATAAATATGATATTCTTCCCATTTCACTAACCTGTGATTTCATCCAACGATTAATACAATGTAGTCATCTAACCCATGAGATACGGTGTGAGATTACACACCTGATTACGGTGAGAACTACACTTTCCCTCTCGTCGATATCTAAACACATATCACGATGGATTAGAACACTAATATTTAATATAAAACTGTTCTAATGTTAAGCGATCTAGATCTTACCTTTGGAATCTCGAACAACCACTATTTGCGATTTCTCTCCGATCAAAGGTTCAGAACCACGAGTAAACAATGGTTCGGGGGTACGTACGACTTTGAATAATTGATTTTTGCCAGATGGGGTCCACAACCCGACGAAAAGTCTTAGATTCCCAAAACAGTCCTTCTCTTAAACTTAGGGGGAATAGTAGAACCACCCCTCTTTCGAACACTATTTATTGCCCTTTTTGTCCCTATCTTGATTGTCTCTATTGACAAAAGATCATTAGTCCGACTAATAAATTATCGAAATTTTGACTAACGGTTTTAAAAGTGAGATAAACATACCACAAATATCCTCGTTCCACAATATGACAATCGAGCGATAACGTCCCCTAAAACGAAATTGATTAATAAACCATTTATATCCATATGACGAGTAATATGAGAATCCTTAATAATCCATTACCTTAACACCTCAATTCGATTCCAACGATTTACGACGTTTATGAACACTTGAGTTTCGGCCCTCCACTATCACACTATTGTCCAAGGCTTCAAAGAAGAAAAAGAAAATATTGAAAAGAATACTTATGTATAAGAGAAGATTCGGCTATGGATAAACAAAAAAAGAAAAATGATTTGGAAAAAGATTTTACCATCAACATTCGGCCATGAAGAAAGGTTTTGGAAAAATAATGATGTTTAAGTGTTCTTTACAAGAAGAAAGAAAGGAGAAAGAAAAAAAAAAGAATAAAGAGAGAGTGTTTATAAGTCGATTTCCAAGGATGGAATGTGAACAAAGAAAGGGTCTTGGGGTTGGTGTATATTGACCAAAAGGAAGAAAAGAATATGACCTTTCAAGATGGTATGGTTTCGGCACATGAGGAAATGAGCTTGGGGAGTATGGAAGATGATAGCAATTTGGTCTAAAAGAAATGACCAAAACCAAAGCAAAATTTTACCTATTACACAAGACACATTCTACTAGGAGAAGAGTTTTGGAGAGAGATATGTTGCTACACTAAAATGAGAATATGACTAAAACCAACACCTAAACCATACTAATTGCCAACAAAATTTGACTATCTCCCTAGCCCTTAAACCGTCCAAGTACATTAGTCAAATGGTCAAACTTTAGTCACCCCAAACTTTCCAAAACATCTCCCTTGTTTTAAGCCTTATGTCCCCCTACATGCCTTTTCCATATGATTCTTTTCCTTAAGTTAACACTTGCCTTTTCCCATGGTCTTCTTGCCATAAAAATTTAATCCAACTCATCCTAATCCTTATCCATGACCGACACATGCTAAGGAGAAGAAAAATAAAACTTTCAAATTGCATGCTAGGAGATTGAACCTCTCCCTCAAGCAAACATACATGCGCCAACACCACCTTGCTACTAGCTCATCTTATACTAGTTTTGACACTTAAATCTACTTAAACCTCAAAGTCACTTGATCCACTTCAAATAAATACTCCTTACTAAAATTTATTCTAATTCGAATAGTTCTCAAGTCTTCTCAATACTATACTTGTAACACCCAGCATCCAATGCCCATGCGTTTAATAGAATCGGCATGTCACGGCTTGTACTTTGAAAACCTTTACTTTGATGGTACTTGAAATTTATGAGTTAATTGGACCATATTTAAGTAAATAAGCAGCATTTTAAAAATAAAACCTTATATTAGTATTATTAAGTATAAATAAACCTTATTATAAAATTCATAAGTTGTTTAACATTGATAATTCTTTGAGTTGAATGAAAGCTAGGGCCTTATTACAAAAATATTCTCGAAATAACAATGAAATAAAATAAACTTTAAGAAAATCCAAAAGAAATTAACTTGTATAAATAGAAGTTGATGGCCCCTCGAGTCTGCCTCGGCTTCCATGTCCACGAATCACTGCACATCTGAAAAGTGGAAAAAACAAAAGGGTGAGTCACAAAGACTCAGTGTGCAAATCTCGAAATCACATAAAAGCCTTGGGCCCACAAACACATTATGGGCCTTGGCCCATACACAAAAGGAATAGAATATTTCATGCAATATGGCCCATCCCAAAACCTAAGAGTCCATCCTCTACACACCCCCGTACCAACCTTCACACCGTGGGGATTTCTACAATCAACCCTCCATCCGCTACACACCATATCGATCACTATGTGACCTATGTGACAAAGCCACCGATCGCTATGCGACCTCAGTAATACATTATAGTATCGACAGCCTTGCTGCCTGTCATAAAGACCGATCACTATGTGACCTATGTGGCAAAGCCACCAATCGCCTCGCGACCTGCTCCCCTTTCGTAATCAAACCATCAATCCCATCCCATGCATACATACATACAAGAATCAAAATATTAAGCCATCTAAATAGATCTCATACTCTCACATGCTTCGATACACATAGAAAAGTTTTATGATTACGCACTGCATCTCTTGCCTACCCTTACGGTAATCTGATTGTCTACATGACCTCTTTTCACTTTTAGCCCATAACATACATAAATAGATTTACTTACATTGGTAGTTTTATTGGTAGTGTATTATAATATAACAAAGAGATCTACACACACTTTTACCGATAAAGCGAGGCTTTCTATATCGACACTATCCTTAGTCGACACAACCGCTATCTCGCCTAAGGTGTTGTTCGTTTGGTCCACAACCAATTGGCCAATCTCAAGCAGCAGACATCTTTCTCGTTTCTTAAACTCGAGGATTATTTCTTTTGCACGATCCATATTTAATTCCATCATAAATCCTTATCGAGTTACTATAATAATATTTAATCGTTAATCCTCCTTATAAAGTTAAAATCTTGTATATAATGATGAAATCTAATAGAAATCTAGGAAAATCTTCTTACCTTAAAAATCTCGAAATTGGAGACTTATGAATTTTGGCTTTTAGATCTAGTCGACTAGGCTTCCTTCAAATCCCGACTTGTCGCCAATCATAAACCATTAAAATATTAGCTTTCGGCTTTTTCCTTTTCAAAAATCAGGAATAGATTATGAGAACTAATCAAAAATCTACTCTTACCTTAACTTAGGAGATTCGACTAGCACTAGGGAGAGGATTCAGTAATGTCGATGGAAGATTTAAATGTCGGAAGTGTAGAACAATTTCTCAAATAGGATGAATAAAAGAAAAAGTGATGGATGCTTTGGCTTTTTAGAGAAATCGGCACAAGGGAAAAGAAAGTGGGGAAAAGTTTCGGCTTTTAAAGAAATAGAAAGAAATTTGGAGAAAAGAAGCTAGGAATTTAGGCACAAAGGAGAGGATTTAATGTCGAAACAAGGGATAGCCCCTATTTATAGGAAATTGACAACCCTTTGCCATGTAGTAGTTGGTTTCTTTACTCCTCTCGGTGATGGATTCTTGGCCATCACTCTCTTTGTAGATAAATTCTAACTTTTCTCCTTTATCTTAATCTACTAGCTCATCTAAAAGAGACTTAATTATCTCTAACTCCTCCTCCTTTATCATCATATTATCCACATATTTTAATCATTTAAATCCTAAATCTTAGCCATTATCTGCTTATTATCCACATAAAATAAATTCCTAAATAATAGCCTTTATCTGCTTATTATCCACATATTTTAAACATTAAAATCCTTAGATCTTAGCCTTTATCTACTTATTATCCACATAAAATAAATTCCTAAATAATAGCCTTTATCTGCTTATTATCCACATATTTTAAACATTAAAACCCCTAACACTTAAATTAACTCATTCCACATATTCACCCATTAAACGATAGGCCCAAAAATTTAGGATGTTACGCTTCTACCTCCTTAAAGAAATTTCGTCCTCAAAATTTCCAACTAACTAGTAATCATTCTACCCGAGTCTCACCACTATGCTTTCATTGCGACTCTAATTCTAAAGCCAAAATAAACACTTAGTATACTATGGTAGGTACGCACCATTATTCGTGATCTGAAGCGTCTTCGTCCCTTGTACTAATTCTACTAATTTATGCGTTTATCGATTAGAAATTTTATGAATTATTAGTTTTCTTCCACTTTTTTTTAACCATGGACAGTCTTATGAATGATAGCTTTAAGAGTAATTATTTCGAATTTGCATTCACCATACAGTCTCAAGTTCATATCCTCTAAGAAATCCATACATTCAATCATGAACTCATATTCATTGCAGAAAAGTGTTGTTGTTTTCACTACCCAAGGGTATTTTTGTACTTTTATCCTACAAGGGCATTTTCGTAAATTTTTTTCAAAATAAGGTTCCTTGATGATTTTATAAAATAAGGGTATTTTGGTAATTTTGCATTCTAGAGGGTATTTTTATAATTTTAAAATCTGAGGGTATTTCAGTAATTTTAGGGTATTTCAAAATTTTAAAATTTGAGGTATTTCAAGAATAATTTTATTTTGTGATCTGAGGGTATTTTGGTAATTTTGTAAATAAGGAATATGACATGGTTAATGCATAATTGTATGACATGGGGCATATGGGTGATATGTAAAGGGGAAGTGAATTAGTGGTTTTATACCCCAATATCTGAATGTGGTGACTTATGTCATGTAATTTGAATGTGGTGACTTATGTCACGTAATCTGAATGTGGTGACTTATGTCACGAATTATTATCTGGTGGCTATGCCACGAACTTATAAGGGCAATGAGCACATCGACTGTAGCGACTGCCTTCGATGGTGTGTAGCGGATGGAGGGTTGACTTAGTAGTCCCCACGGTGTGATGGTTTGTACGAGTGATGTGTAGCGAGTGGCTATCTAGGCTTGGGTTCGAGTTTGCATCATGATTTATATATGATTATCATGTATGATTTGACTTGCCTGAATTAATTGAGTTTTGTGTTGGTTGTACACATTGAGTCTGTTTGACTCACCCCTTGTGGGATTATTTTTTCAAGTGACACTCAGTAATGGACCAGGTCGGCAGGAGCTCAGTGGTGGCCATGCAAACCTCAGAGACTGTTTTATTTTATTAGTTTATTTCCTTTATTTATTTAAGTTTTGATTTATATCGGGTTTTTATTGATGTAATAAGACCATAAGTATTAAATCATCTACACATGCATTTAAACTACTTAGTATGATACGACATTTATCGATTTGAAATTAAAGTTAATTTTTCTTAAATATAAATATTAATCATTTTGACACCTAATCAACACGGGTTTTAAATTTTGAACCCAACCCAAATCATCTGTTTTCAAAAACACACGAGTTTTTGGCAAAGCCCACATAAGATTCGAATGGTTTTTCTTTAGAAGCATACCAGATCCGGTCAGGGCTTGTGGGCCGGGTTTGGGGTGTTTCAATACTAAACATGCAAAATTTTAATTATACACAAGTTAAGCACCAAAACATGCATCATATCAATACTCAAATTTTAGGATGTTACAACTCTACCCTCCTTAAAGAAAATTTCGTCCTCAAAATTTACCTGACTAAAAGAGATGAGGATATTGTTGTCGAATCGCATCCTCAGGATCCCATGTAGCTTCCTCCACTCTGTGATTACGCCAAAGAGCCTTAACCAATGGAACAGTCTTCATTCTTAACATCTTAACTTCGCGATCTAAAATTTTCACTGGTTCCTCCTCGAAAGACAAATCTGGCCTTAATTCCACTTCTTCTACCGGTACTATGTGCGATGGATTCGATCTATAGCGTCTCAGCATAGAAACATGGAAAACACTATGAATTTGACTCAATTATGGAGGTAAATCAAGTTGATAGGCCACTGGTCCTACACGCTTCAACACACAGTACGGTCGAATGAACCTAGGGCTCAACTTGCCTTTCCTCCCAAATCTAAAAATCTTTTTCCACGGTGAAACTTTCAAAAAGACCTTATCTCCCACCGCAAACTCAATATATTTATGCTTCAGATCCGCGTACGACTTTTGTCTATCCGAGGCTTCCTTTAATCGGACTCAAATCATCTTTACCTTTTCTTCCGTCTCAGATATCAGTTCAGGACCCAACAACTGTCGTTCCCCTAATTCATCCAACAAGTAGAAGTATGACATCTACGGCCATATAACGCTTCATAGGGTGCCATTTTGATACTGGATTGATAACTATTATTATATGCGAACTCTGCCAATGGTAGATATTCCTCCCAACTACCTCTGAAGTCGATCACACAACCTCGTAACATGTCTTCCAAAATCTGAATTACTCTTTCTGACTGACCATCTGACTGAGGATGAAAAGCCGTACTGAAGTTTAACTTTGTTCCCAAAGCCTCATGTAAAGCTTTCCAAAATCTTGATGTAAATCTAGAATCCCTGTCTGATATAATAGACACTGGTACCCCATGTAACCTCACGATTTCAGATACATACAGCTTTAGCCAACTTCTACAACGAGTAATCCGTACAAACTGGTAGAAAATGAGCAGTCTTCGTTAATCGATCTACTACCCCCCAGACAAAATTTTTCATAGTAGGTGTTAAGGGTAACCCACTAACAAAATCCATCGTTATCCACTCCCATTTCCCTAAAGGAATCTTTACCAGTTGCAATAAACTCGATGGTAATTGATGTTCCGCCTTCACTTGTTGACAAGTCAAACACTTTCCCACAAAATTAGTAACTTCCCGCTTTAACTTTGGCCACTAATACTGTTCACGGAGATCCCGATACATCTTATTTCCTCCGGGGTGCATAGCATAAGGGCTACTATGTGCTTCTAGAAGAATCATTTGCCTCAAATCCGAATCCTTGGGCATACAAACCCTTCCACGAAAACACAGTACACCATCTTTGTTCAAACCAAAATCCCCTATTATACCACTTTCAGCTTATTGTATTAAATGACAACTTTTCATCGGATAATTGCTTTTCCTTGATTTTCTCCAACCACAGAGGCTTCACCTAAAGTTCTACTAGCAGACTGCCATCCCCATAAAAACTCAGATGAGCAAACATTGCTCTTAACTCTGATACAACCTTTCGACTCAACGCGTCTGCTACAACGTTAGCCTTTTCAGGATGATACTCAATTGAGAAATCATAATCCGTTAACAACTCCACCCATCTCCATTGTCTTAAATTCAACTCCTTTTAGGTAAGGAGATACTTAAGACTCTTATGGTCCATATAAATGATTGACTTCTTACCGTAGAGATAATACCTCCAAATCTTTAATGCAAACACCACCGCATCCAACTCCAAATCATGAGTAGGATAGTTGACTTCATGCGGCCTCAACTGTCGAGGAGCATAAGCTACCACTTTTCCACTTTGCATTAGTACACATCCTAAACCCATGTGTGATGCATCACAGTAAACGGTAAACTTTTTTCCAGCCTCTGGTTGAATCAGTATTGGAGCTTATATTAGAATCTTTTTTAGTTTCTCGAAACTTTCTTGTTGTTTATCGGTCCATACATACGGTACTTCCTTCCGCAACAGCTTAGTTAGGGGTGCAGCAATCAACAAAAACCCCTCAACAAAGCGTGTATAATAACCAACCAAACCCAAGAAACTCTGAATCTCAGCTACTGACTTCGGTGATTTCCAATCCAACACAGCCTCTACCTTTCGAGGATCAACTCTTATTCCTTTGGCTGACACTACATGACCCAAGAAAGTCACTTCCTTTAACCAAAATTCACACTTACTGAATTTATCATAAAGTTGCTTATCTCGAAAACTTTGCAATACAGTGCGCAAATGAGAGTCATGCTCTTCTTCATTCCTCGAATATACCAAGATGTCATCTATGAACGCTACTATGAACCGGTCTAAATAGGGTTGAAAGCCTCGGTTCATCATGTCCATAAATGCAGCTGGTGCATTGGTCAAACCAAACGGCATCACTAAAAACTCATAATGTCCATAACGAGTTCAAAATGTCATCTTATGAATATCTGCCTCTTTCACCTTGAGTTGATGATAACCCGATCTCAAATCAATCTTGGAGAAGACTGAAGCTCCTCTTAATTGATCAACAGGTCATCGATTCTCGGCAATGGATACCTATTCTTGATCGTCAACTTATTCAACTGCCTATAATCAATGCACATACGTATCGACCCATCCTTTTTCTTGACGAACAAAACCGGTGTTCCCCACGGAGATACACTTGGTCGAATAAATCCCCAATCTAGAAGTTCTTGAATTTGAGCTTTAAGCTCCGCTAACTCCTTCGGCGCCATTCTATAAGGAGCAATGGACACCGGAGCTGTTCCGGGAAAAATCTCAATGCCAAATTCTACTTCCCGATCTGGAGGTAGACCTAAAAGTTCTTCGGGAAAGACATCTAAAAATTCTTTCACCGTTCTCACACCTTCTACCGATAATACCTTGGCATCCAAAGCACTGATGAATGCTAGGAATGCTCTATTCCCTTTCTGCACCAACTTTTCTGCCTTCAAAGCAAATACCACATTTGCCAAAAAGTTTCTTCTTCGCTCGCCTATCATTATTACCTCCTCATCATCCACAGTCCTTATTGACATCTTCTTTTCGGCATAATCCAATTGCCCCCGATACTTCACCAACCAATCCATGCCCAAAATAAGATCAAACTCATTGAAAGGTAATTCCATCAAGTTCGCTAGAAATACCTCTCTTTGAATCTCCAAGGGCACATCTCTAAATAATTTATTTACTATTACCGACTGTCCTAAAGGACTAATTACCGTCATCTCTCTATCGGTACTCTCAGATCTAATATTTAGGTTTCCAGATATGGCACTAGCAACATACGATTAAGTAGACTCGATATCTATCAAAGCAGTAACAGGTACATCAGAGATGAAGATCGTACCAGTTATCACATCAAGTGCATCACCGTCTTCACGACGCCTGACAGCATAGACCAATCCTGGCTATCTTGCCTCCGTGTTACCTCTAACACCATTACCTTGACACGGTATACCCTATCCACGTCTGTTACCATTACCACCAGGACCCGGTCCATGACCTCTTAGTGGTCATTGAGTACCTCTACTGGTGAGCATCGTGGTTCTGAGTTCCACGAGTCATATCAGTCTATCGGGGCAATTCTTAAACTAATGATCCTTGGATCCACATTTAAAATAGGCACCAATTTTTCTCCAACATTTTCCGAGATGTTGTCTTCCACAATCGGCACATTCTCGACTCTGATTGGTAGTCACAGGTGCTCTAGCTTGAGCTGGCTCATCATTCCGTGGCCTCTTTTGAAACCTTTTAGAAGAACAAGAGTACTTAAAATCCCTCTTTCCTCTGACTTTTTCCCAGTTCTGGCATTCTGAATTCTTAGCCTCTTCGGCTATCTTAGCTTTCTCTATAAACGAGGTAAAAGTCCGTACTTGTTGTGGGGCTATCAGTACCCTCAACTCATCATTCAGCCCATCCTCAAAGTGTACACAATGCTCATGATTAGTCTGCACTATAGTATGAGCATAACGACTCAAACGAAGAAATTCTGCCTCGTAAGCTGCCACAGTCTTACTTCCTTGAACCAAGTTCAGGAATTCTTTCCTCCGGGCATCTACATAACTTGTCCCGATGTACTTCCCCTGGAAAGTAGCTTTAAAGAAATCCCAATTAACCAATACAGCCTTGGTGCCTTCTCGAACAGTAAGCCACCATTGATATGCCTCATCTCTTGGCAAAGACACGGCTCCTCTCAGTTTTTCTCGATGGTACACTCCAGATCATCCATAATTCGTTCTACAACCTCAAGCCAATATTCTACCACATTTGGAGCTACACCAAAGACTCCTCTAAAAACTTCTACACCACTAGACTTGAGTCGTTTTGATATTGATCCGTGAGCTACTGGGCCAGTTCTAGCCCCAGCTACTCTTTCTAGGACTCGCAACATTGCTTGAGTCAAAGCATTATCCTCATTCACATGATCATGCGATCCAGTTTCACTCTCAAATGAAGCAGGTGCATCCATTTTCAGTATATGACCCAGCGCTTCAGACGCAGCACCTCGTCCTCTACCACGGCCACGTCTACTGCGTCCACGACCACGTCCTCTAGTGCTCATATTGACTAATTTGCTTTTAATCTGATTATAAGTTTTATGAATCAGAATATTATTTCAGTGTTTATTAATGATATTTTATGAGATATAAGAGATAGGGTTGTTTTCGCAATCACATCCTATAGACTCGATCTCTATTGTTTTCAACACCTAAAACTAGAATTTCTAGAGTGTTCCTAAGGTCTCATCACAATAATAAACATTTAATAAACAAATACTTATTAGACTTGGTGCCGGATGCTCGTGGTGCCGTACTACCTTTAAAACATAAAGTCTAGAAATTTAAATAGTTTTTATACAAAAATCATTGTTGAACCCAAACCATAGTCGAGTTTTGAAATTGAGCTCTAATACCATAAAATGTAACACCCTAAACTCGGCCTGTGCATTAATCCTAGATTTTGGCATGCCACACAAATTAAACGTACATTCAAATCATTTAACGTTGTAGGAATCAAATTCCAAAACGATTAAAAGAGTGACTTTATCAAAAAATCGAAGTTCATTGAAAACCATAATTAAAAACACAAGAGTTTATCATTTGATCTATAGAGTAGTAATTGATTTAAACTTTGGATTTATTTAGTTGAAATATTTCATCGAAATGTTTTAAAAGACTTTCCTAATTTTCAGTAATATTTAAGAAAAACATTTATTTAATCTGAGAGTTATAGAAAACATTTATAAAACTAAACCAATCCAACTTAGGAAAACTAAAACATAATAAAATCTATCCACATAATAAAATCCATAATTAAAGAGGCCTTATTACATCGCCATAAAAATAGTACTTAATAAAATTTATTAAAGAAGTCTTAAAGTTTTATAAACCACCATTTGTAGTATAGCCTCCACACGAAGTCATCTCCGACCCAAGTCTCCATCAATTATTATTACCTGAGAGGGGTAAAAAAATTGGGGTGAGTTACTTAGAACTTAGCGTGTAACTCACTCACCTTAGTCCATGGGGCCAAAACCATGTAAGCATTTATTTGGGCCTAAGCCCATTACAAATATAATAATTTAGCATATATAAAATGCAAGTGATATGCATTTCCCAAAACCAAACCTACATTTCCATCCGCTACACACCAATTGCATTCAACCAAAGACACCTGGGGAGCTTTAGTCACCCACCCCGCCAACACACAAGTAGGCGATGTCAGTATTTCAAATTTCGTGGACAAGCCACCGGATTCACAGAGTTTACATGGCATTTGCCATTTTTGAGTGTGTGGTAGAGCCACCAAAATATTGTAGCAAATCTACGAACTTCTCTTCGTCAAATAACCCAACCCATGCAATCATGTATATAATATGCATAACAATCCATTCATATAATTATTGTAACATCCTAAAATTTGAGTATTATCTGTGTGGTTCGGGTATGAATTTTGTGTGTTAGCATAGTCTTGTGAAGACTTGATTTTTTTTTTTAGGAAGTTAGAATAATTTTTAGTATGGTTTATTTAATGAAGTGGATTAAGTGAGTTTGACACTTAAGTTAATTTAAGTGTTAAATTAAAGCACAAGAGGAATAAGTGGCAAGATGGTTAAGGCTCTTGAAAGGGTGCTTGAGGTTAGTGGTTCGAGTATCAAAGAAAGCATTTTGAGGATTTTATTTCATCATAGCATTTATGGATGGTCAACCTATGTTTATGATAGGTTGGACTTTCATCTTTTAGTAAGTTGAATTTTGATTTAAGGAAAGCATGAATTTGGGGATAAGATTCTTAAGGTTAAGGAAGGTTGGGGAGACATAAGGCTAGACTTTAGGATGATGTTTTGGAAAATTTTCCTAGCCTTTAGTGCATGTATGTTGATGGCATGTATGGCTAGGGGGTGGCCGAATTTTGATAGGAGGTTTGGGGGGGAATAGTTGGTCAACCTTTACTTTTTGTGCATCTTTTGTATTGTTTTCTTTCTCTCCAAAAACTTCTCCTTTGGCCGAAAGTACCTAAGCACTTTTGTGCAAATTTTGCTTGTGTTTTAGCCTTCATTTTGTTGAACCAAAAATGCTATTCTCTTCTTTTCATTTTTTCTCTTGAAACCGAAACAACTTATGAATTTTTGTGCACTTTTCTTTTAGGCAATTAGGTGTTGGCCGAATCTCATCTCTCCCACATCTCTCTTTTCTTTTATTCTTTAACATTGGTTCATAATCACATTTCTCCTACACTATCTTGGCGAATCTTTCTTTTCTCAATACCATTTCTTTTTCATTTGTTCAAAGATAAAACATCTACTTCCATTCTATTTTTTCTTTTCTTTTTCACTTCACCATAGCCGAATCTTCTACTTCCTTTTAATATTATTTTGGCCGAATATTCAAGGGTAGACTCTCCTTGGGTTTCTTCTATCGATTTTGGATAAAAAGGGGTAAGTGTTCATGGACGTTTTTCTTCTTTTTCTTTCTCGTTTCTATGATGTTTTCTTGTGGACAAAGGCCGAACCTTTGGGCATTGTTTTGCAAGGTTCTAACCATTTTTTAGGATTCGATTATTCTCTTAGGCTCATTGGGATTTCGGAAGCAATCGATTTAAGCCATTCCTTTAGCAAATCGAAGTTGGTAAGTCAAGTGGTAAGGATTCTATACTCTTAAGTTGGTTGAGGAAGCCTAAGGTTATTTGGATTTAAGATATGTTGTTGGCCGAATGGTTTTCATTAAAATATTGTGATATGGCCGATTGTAGGACAAGGATCTAGTGCGGTGGATCGGATCTTGAAAGTTAGTTTTTCTTTGGTGAAAGGTGTGCATCTTACACACTTTATAACTTGGTTTATATATATATATATATATTTGTGTATTATAACTAATCATATTATGAAAGTGGGAAAACGATGAGATTTGGATATGATACCATGATGGTATGAATGATGATTCGGTAAGTCTGTTTCAATATGTTGTTAATACATGTGGATTGAAATCATGATCTATGATTTATGGTATTTGATATATGATTTTTATTAAAGTGTATTAACATGATTTGGTCATCTATTGCATTGGTATGGGCAATATGAGAGGAGGGAAGATTGTGACTTAGGTCACCGGTGATTTGGTATCACATTTGTGTCTTGGACACCGGATTTGGTTCTGGTGATTTGGTATCACATTTGTGTCTTGGACACTAGAGGTTTGGCACCTCATAGCGTCTCGTCCCCATGGTTAATACCATCGTGGGTTGGCCCCACTTTTGAGATATGGGATCGCCGCCATGATTTGGTATCACACGGGTTGGCCCCACAGATGGATTATTCGTGACTTTGGTCACCATGATTTGGTATCACATTTATATCGTGACTTGGTCACCGGTGGTTTAGCACCACCGGTGGTTTGGTACCACAGGGTAGAAAAGGAGTTACTGGATGGCTAGGTTGGGTGCATTTTACATATATGTTGCTTTGTTATAATTTGTGTAAGTATGTGTTATTTACGGGAGAGGAATATGCATTTGAGTCTTGGTGACTCACCTTCTCCTTATCTTTTCGTGTGATTCATGAGTTTTCGGATGAGGAGCCGGATGAACTCGAGGAGGCCATGCAATAAAAGTTGGTTTTATATGAACTTCCATTTGGGTATTATATTTTAATTTGGTTTTCATATTTTATGGATTTGTAATAAGGCCTGCCTAATTATGTTTTGGATTATTTTTATGTTTTGAATATGTTTTAAATATGGTTTATAAATTTCATGATTATTATAATAAAATGAGCACCAAGTTTTCTAAACTACAAAACGCGTTGGTTTTAAAACGTTACCATCGGGTAACATAAATCATTCGATAATTTAAATGATTTTCAAATAATAAGTTTCTACATTCAAATGCAAATGGTTTTCAAAGTAATAATTGAGTCTTCTTAAAATGATATAAATGTTTTCTAACCTATGATTTATCAAACTAAGTTTTAAAGTTTTATGTAATTTCAAAGTAAATCTTCAGTTTTAACTTATTAAACATGTAATTTCTACAAATATAGAATTTCAAAGAGTTTTTCACAAAAATTTAATTGTTAATTCGATTATTTCAAAAATATTTTCCTCAGTGACATACTAGATTCGGTCGTGGCGTATTGACCGGGTTTGGGGTGTTACAATTATTCCAACATAAGGCCCATTATAAAACTTATTACAATCTGGCCCATTTCTCATTTTTGGCCCATGAAATCTAATATCACATATGACCCATTTATCAATTATCATATATGGCCCATTTATCAATTATCACATATGGCCAATTTATTCAAATATCACATATGGCCCAATTATCAATTATCACATATGGCCCAATAATCAAATATCACATATGGCCCAATTATCAAATATAACATATGGCCCACTTATCAATTATCACATATGGCCCAATTATCAAATATCACATATGGCCCAATTATCAAATATCACATATGGCCTATTTATCAATTATCACATATGGCCCATTTATCAATTATCACATATGGCCCATTTATCAAATATCACACATGGCCCAATTATCAAATATCACATATGGCCTAATTATCACTTTTATCGAATTAGTCCGTTAAGGGCAATTTCGTAATTTTCATGATCTTAATACAAATTTCAAAACTTTTATCATTAAGGTGATAAATATGCTATTCTTCCCTATTTCACTAACTTGTGATTTCATCCAACGATTATTACGATGTAGTCATCCAACCCATGAGATACGGTGTGAGATTACACACCTGATTATGGTGAGAACTACACTTTCCTTCTCGTCGATATCTAAACACATATCACGATGGATTAGAACACTAATATTTAATATAAAATTGTTCTAATGTTAAGCGATCGAGATCTTACCCTCAAAATCTTGAACAACCACTATTTGCGATTTCTCTCCGATCAAAGGTTCAGAACCACGAGTAAACAATGGTTCGGGGGTATGTATGACTTTTAATAATTGATTTTCGCCGGATGAGGGTCCACAACCCGGTGGAAAGTCTCGGATTCCCAAATAGTCCTTCTCTTAAACTTAGGGGAATAGTGGAACCACCTGTAACACCCCAAACCCGGTCTATGCGTTAAGACTAGATTTGGTTTGTTACATGGATCGAACTATCTTAATAGTTACAGTGAGTCGAAATCTTCAAAATAATTTTTGATTACAAGGTTTAATAAAAATCAAAAGAGTATTTTAAATTTGATGAATATTAGAAAATATTAGTTGAAAACATCCTTAATATTGTATTATCAAAATCCTTAAGTAAATTTTTATAAGAGTTCAAAATACTTAAAAAATTTTATAAAGGAATTTCATATATTTAAAACCCAAATTATTTTAAGAAAAACATCATATAATCATCACCCATATTAAAATGTCCAAAATATAGTTTAAACCAACCACACATAAAAATCCATGAAATATTAATAGAGGCCCTTATTACATTAACCCAAAATAGTAATTTATAAAAAAATACTTATTAAAAGTTTGAAGTTTAATAAACCCATGTTTTGCAAGATGGCCTCCACGAAGTCATCCTCGGCCCAAGTCCACATCAATTTCCATTACGAGATGAAAATTTTGAGGAGTGAGTTACTTAGAACTCAAAGTATAACTCACTTACTTTATCCATCGGGCCGATTATCAAGTTATGGATTTGGGCTTAAGCCCATTAGCATAATTAATAACATAAATAATGATATGCATGCAAAATGAATTTTCCTCCCAAACCTAATTTCCATCCGCTACACACCCGTACCAACCATCACACCTGTGGGATCAAGTCAACCCACCCCGCCATCACACCAATCATAGGCATTAAGCCATTTTATATTTGTGGCGAGCCACCGAACTAGATTGTGACAAAGTCACCGAACTAGAGGCATTGAGCCAATTATTATTTTTGTGGCGAGCCACCAAGAACTAGAGGCAAATAGCCATTTAATATTTTTGTGGCGAGCCACCTAACTAGATTTTGGCAACAGCTTTTCTTCTCTTCATCATTTTCCCAACCCATGCAATATGTATGCAAAGTAGTCTATAATCATACCATGATTTTATTAAAAGGCCCATTAACAAGAGTCAATATTTCCAATTTTATTAAGGCCCAAAATTACAAAATAACATTTGGCCCATTTAGCAATTTAACATCTTAGGCCCAAATTTACGATCTAGCAAGAGTTCGCCCATTTATCGATCTAGCGAGGATTTCAGGATCGTTTAACAATTTAATGAGATTACGACCCATTTACGATCTATCGAGATTTCGCCCAATTTTCGATCTAACGATTTCACCAATTATCGATGTAGCGATTTTTACCATTTATTATTTATCGTGATTTCACCCATTTTATAACAAGTAATATTTTTCTACCCATCTACTAATTATCAAACTTATCGGCCCATTTTACGAAGACTTGAAAATTTATATTTTACCATCTAACTCATCGAGGGCTTTTTCGTAATTTTCACCATATTAATCGTTTTCATGTAATTTCACTAAATACCAGTTATTACGTTTTATACTGATCTAGTCATTTTTACGATTTTACTCGATACCACGAATGACGTCCAAACCCGAGAAAAGTGTGAAGTTACACTCCTTGATATTGTGAGTACTAAACCTTCCCGCTCTTCAACACCTAAACATAATACAATCTATTAGGACACTATCATGTATAAAAATATGCTATTGATATTCGATCCAAATCCTTACCCTCTTGATTTTGAATCACTTCAAATTTCAGTTTCTTCTCGTTTATCGATTCGTTATTCGCTGAGAGCCCACTAACGTACAAAGGCTCGAAAGTTGATTTCCCTCGGTTGATGGTCCGCAACCCGGTGGAAAATCCCGAATTCCCGAAACCGCCCTTCGTTTATACTTAGGGGAAATAGTGGATCCGCCCCTCTTACGAAGACTAAACACCGCCCTTTTCTTCTCTATTTTGAATGTCTTTAATATCAAAAGATCGTTAATCCTAATAATAATATATCGAAATAATACTAAAGATTTTAAAGCGAGATTTCCTTACCACAAAGATTCTTCCTCCTCAATAAGAGAGTCGACCAAAACGTTCCTCAACACCTTAAATAGATTCCAATGTTCTAAGATACACACGAACACTTGAGTTCGGTCTTCCTCCATTGTACTACAATATAACGAAAAAACATTAATAGATTGAGCGATAAATTCGATCTAAGAGAACCTTCTTATCATCCTCAAGATTCGCCAAAACCATCATCAACTAAAATAAACTAAAAATAACTCTTACCTAATGTCCACGGTTGAGAAGAACGATTGAGAAGGATGTTTATGAGCGAGAGAAATTCGACTATGAGAAACCAAAGAAAAGAGAAATGGTTCGGCAAAGGCACATTAACAATCGGCCATGAGAGAATATAATGGAGAACGTATGATTGAAAAGAAAATAAAGGGTGAGAGGAAAAGATGATGATGATGGTGATTCGATTTTCAAAGAGGAGAAAAGAGAAAGTAAGAAATGTGTTTAGGGGCAAGGTACATTCGGCAATGGAGAAAGGAAGAAAAGAATGATCTTTGGTGTTGGTAATTTGGCACTAAGAAAAGGCACACAAAAGAATACTAAAGTGATAGCAAAATGACCAAATGGTCAAAAGAATTTAGGCTTACCAAGCTCAATTTTGGCCAAAGGAGAAAGGTTGAGAGAAAATGCAAAACTTGCACAAGATGATAGGAATGACCAAAACAAAATCCCTACCCTAGCCAAGCTACTAGCATAATCGGTAACCTCCCCTTAGCCATATTGTCAGTCAAATTCATGGTCAAATGGCCATGAATTTGTTTCCAAACCTTTTCCTTGATACTTGCCTCATGTCCCCATATCTTTCCAAAGTTTCTTGATTCCATACCATAAGTTAAAATTACCTTTTCCTTTAGTCTACTTACCAAAATAAAACAATACAACTCATCCATCCTTATCCCTTGCAGACACATGCATAGATTAAAGCAAAAAATAAAATTTCCTAGATGCTAACCAAGGATTCGAACCACTCCCTCATGCCACAACTCATGCGCCAACACCACCTTACCATTACTCATCTTATGCTACACTTTGACACTTATTTTTACTTAAGTATCAATGTCACTTAATCCACTTCATTAATTTCTCAAAATTAAAATTTATTCCTTTCCGAATAATTCTAAACTCTTCATCAGAACTATAATAAACACGAAAAGAAGTAAGAAAATTTTCCTTCATAATCTAAGCACCAAAAACATGCATTAAAATCGATACTCGAATTTTAGGGTGTTACAACTCTACCCTCCTTAAAGAAGATTTCGTCCTCAAAATTTACCTGATTAAAAGAGGTGAGGATATTGTTGCCGAATGTTTTCCTCAGGCTCCCACGTAGCTTCCTTCGCTCCGTGATTACGCCATAAAACTTTGACCAACGGCACGGTTTTCTTTCTTAGCACCCTAATATCTCGGTCTAAGATTTCCACTGGTTCTTCTTCAAAAGACAAGTCTGAATTCAACTCCAATTCTTCTACCGGTACTATGTGCGAAGGGTCCGATCTATAGTGCCGCAACATGGAAATATGAAAAACATTATGAATTTGACCCAACTCCGGAGGTAACTCAATCTGATAAGCCACTAGACCAACACGCTTCAGCACACGATATGGTCCAATGAACCTAGGACTTAACTTGCCCTTCTTTCAAACCTGAAAATCTTTTTCCAAGTTGAGACCTTCAAGAAAACTTGATCCCCTACAGCATACTCGATGTCCTTACGCTTCAGGTCTGCGTACGACTTTTGTCTATCTGAGGCTTCCCTCAACCGTGTTCGAATAACTTTTACCTTTTCCTCTGTTTCAGATATCATCTTAGGACCCAACAACTGCCGTTCGCCCAACTCAGTCCAACAAATAGGAGAACGACACCGACGACCATACAATGCTTCATAAGGTGCCATCTGAATGCCAGACTGATAATTGTTGTTATCGCAAATTACGCGATGGTAGAAAATCCTCCCAACTACCCACAAGTCGATTACACATCCCTTAACATATCTTCCAATATCTAAATTACTCTCTCGATGACCATCGGTGAGGATGAAAAGTCGATCGAAATTCAACTTTGTCCCCAAGGCTTCATGCGAGCTTTCCAAAATCGTGATGTAAATCAGGGATCCCATGCGATATAATAGATACGGTACCCCATGCAACCTCACAATTTTAGATACGTCTGACCGCCAACTTCGCAATGAATAATCCGTTTAACTAGGAGAAAATGAGCATTCTTCGTCAAACGATCAACAATTACCCAAATAGAATTTTTCTTAGTAGGTGTTAAAGGTAACCCACTAACAAAATCCATAGTTATCCACTTCCATTTCCAAAGAGGAATCTTTATTGGTTGTAACAATCCAGACGGTAATTGATGTTCGCGCTTCACTTGCGACAAGTCAAACATTTTCCCACAAACTCGAAATCTCACGCTTCAACCACGCCACCAATACATTCACGGAGATCTCGATACATCTTATTTCCTCAGGGGTACATAGCATAAGGGCTATTATGCACCTCCCGAAGAATCATTTGCCTCAGATCTGAGTCCTTAGGCATACAAACTCTTCCTCGAAAGCACAACACACCTTCCGTGTTTATTCCAAAACCCTCGATTCCACCATTTTCAACTTGCTGAAGTAAAGGTCCCAACTTTTCATCTGATGTCTGTTTTTCCTTGATTTGTTCTAGCCACAGCGGCTTCACCTGAAGTTCTGCTAACAAACTCCCATCCTCATACAAACTCAAATGAGTAAACAATGCTCTCAAATCAGATACTGCCTTACGACTTAACGTGTCAGCTACCACGTTAGCCTTTCCAGGATGATATTCTATTGAGAAATCATAATCCTTTAATAATTCTACCCATCTTTTTTATCTCAAATTCAACTTCTTTTGGGTAAGGAGGTATTTAAGACTCTTATGATCCGTGTAGATGATAGATTTCTCACCGTAGAGAGAGTGCCTCCAAATCTTTAAAGCAAAGACCACTGCAGCTAACTCCAAATCATGAGTAGGGTAGTTTACTTCGTGCGATCTCAATTGACGAGAAGCATAGGCCACCACCTTTCCATTTTGCATCAACACACAACCCAGACCCGTGTGAGACGCATCACAATAAACAGTGAATTCTTTTCCGCCTCAATTTGAATCAAACCTGAGCTTCCATCGAATCTTCTTCAATTTCTTGGAACTCTCTTGTTGTTTTTAGTTCTAATTATCTGGAGCTCCCTTCCGCAATAGTTTAGTTAGGTGCAGAATCAACGAAAACCCCTCTACAAAACGCCTATAGTAACCACCAAACCCAAGAAACTCAATTTCATTCCGACGTTGGTGGTTTCCAATCCGAAATAGCCTCAATTTTCTGAAGATCCACCCTTATTCCTTCAGCTGATACCACATGACCTAAGAAAGTCACTTCTTTTAGCCAAAATTCGCATTTACTGAATTTGGCGTAAAGTTGCTTATCACGAAGTAACTGCAATACTATACGCAAATGCGTGTCATACTCCTCATCATTTCTTGAATAAACCAATATGTCATCTATGAACACTACCACAAACCGGTCTAAATATAGTTGAAAGACTCGGTTCATCATGTCCATAAATGCGGCTAGTGCATTGGTTAATCCAAACGGCATCACTACAAACTCATAATGTCTGTAACGAGTCTGAAATGTCGTCTTTTAAATGTCCGCTTCTTTCACCCTGAACTGGTGATAACCCGATCTCAAATAAATTTTGGAGAAAACTGAAGCTCCTTTTAATTGATCAAATAGGTCGTCAATTCTCGACAGAGGATACCGATTCTTGATCGTCAATTTATTCAATTGTCTATAATCAATGTACATACGCATCGATCCATCTTCTTCTTGACAAACAAAACCGGTGCTCCCACGAGACATACTTGGTCGAATAAATCCCGATCCAAAGAATTCTTGAATTTGAGCTTTAAGCTCGCTAACTCCTTCTTGCCATTCTATAAGGAGCAATGGACACCGGAGTATTCGAACAAAAGCTCAATGCCAAATTCTACTTCCCGATCCGAGGTATACCGGAAGTTCTTCGGAAAAACATCCGAAATTCTTTCACCGTTCTCACATCATTCACAGATAACTCTTTGGCATCCAAAGCACGATAAAGGCTAGGAATGCTCCATATCCTTTCTCAACCAACTTCTCGCCTTCAACGCAGATACCACATTTGCCAAGTAGTTCTTTCGTTCACCAATCATGATGACTTCCTTATCATCCGAGGTTCTTATTGACATCCATTTTTCAGCACAATCCAATTGCGCTCGGTGCTTAACCAACCAATCCATGCCCAAAATGATATCGAACTCATCGAAAGGCAATTCCATCAGATTCGCCAAGAACACCTCCTCTTGAATTTCTAAGGGCACGCCTCTAAACATTTTATTAACAATTACCGACTGTCCTAAAGGACTAATTACTGTCATCCCACTATCGGTAATTTCAGATTCTAGATTCAGGTTTCCAGATATGGCGCTAGCAATATATGAGTGGGTAGAACCAATATCTATTAAAGCAATAACAGGTACATCAAAGATGAAGAACGTACCAGTTATCACATCTGGTGCATTGCCATCCTCGCAGCGTCTAACTGCATAAACCAGTCCAGGCTGTCTTGCATCCGTGTTCCCTCTAGGACCATTGCCTCGACCCGATGCACCTTGACCATGACCAGCCCCATTACCACCACGACCTGGTCCACGACCTCTCGGTGGCTACTGAGTACCTCTGGCCGGTTGTGCATCATTATTACGAACTTCTTGAGTCGTATCCATATGTCGAGGATAATTTCTATACTGATGATCCATTGAACCGCATTTGTAACAAGCGCCCGTTTTCCTCCAACACTCTCCAAAATGTCTTTTTCCACATTCAGCACAATCTCGACTTCGATTATTAGTTACCGGTGTTCTACCTTGATCTGGTTCATCATTCTGAGGTCTTTTCTGAAATCTCTTTGAAGAACCAGACTGATGTGTCTCTCTCTTGTTTCTAAATCTTTCTCGGTTCTGACGTTCTGAGTTCTTAGCCTCTTCGGCTATCTTGGCCTTCTCCACAAGCGTGGAAAAAGTTCTAACTTGCTATGGGGCAATCAGAACCCTCAGCTCATCATTAAGCCCATCCTTGAAACGCACACAATGTTCATGATCTGTTGATATTATTGTCCGAGCATAGCGGCTCAAACGTAAAAACTCAGCTTCATATGCTGCTACTGTTTTACTCCCTTGTACAAGATTCAGAAATTCCTTCCTTCGGGCGTCTACATAACTCGTTCCAACGTATTTTCCGTGGAAGGCAGCTTTAAAGAATTCCCAAGTAATCAGTGCAGCTTCGGTGCCTTCTCGAACAGTGAGCCACCACTGATACGCCTCGTCTCTTAACAAGGACACAACTCCTTTCAGTTTTTGCTCAATAGTGCATTCCATATCATCCATAATCTGCTCCACAGCTTCGAGCCAATATTCAGCCACATTCGAAGCTACACCGGAAACTCCTCTAAAAACTTCTGCATTATTTGACTTGAGTCGTTCTGAAATTGACCCACGAGTTGTTGGCCCAATTCTAGTTCCGGCGACCCTTCCTAGGACTCGCAGCATTGCTTGTGTCAAAGCATTATCTTCTTCCATGTGATCGCGTGATCCCGTCTCACTCTCAAATGACACAGGTGCATCCATTTTTGGCATATGATTTGGTGCTTCAGTCGTAGCACCTCGGCCTCTACCACGGCCACGTCTACCGCGTCCACGACCACGTCCTCTAGTGCTCATGATGGCTTATTCGTTTTTATCTGATTACAAGTTTTATGAATCAGAAAATTGTTTCAGTGTTTATTAACGATGTTTTATGAGATTTGAGAGATAAAGTTATTTTTCGCAACATATCCTATAGTCTCAATCTCTACGATTTTTCACATCTAAAACTAGAAGTTCTAGAGTGTCCCTATGATCATATCATCATCATCATAATAATCATTAAGTAACAAATACTTACTTGACTTGTTGCCGGATGCTTGTGGTGCCATACTGATCTTTAAACATAATCAAAATATTTTTCCAACGAAAATTATCTGTTGAACCCAACCACAGCCGAGTTTTTGAACACCCCAAACCCGGTCTATGCGTTAAGACTAGATTTGGTTTGTTACATGGATCGAACTATCTTAATAGTTACGGTGAGTCGAAATCTTCAAAATAATTTTTGATTACAAGGTTTAATAAAAATCGAAAGAGTATTTTAAATTTGATATATATTAGAAAATATTAGTTGAAAACATCCTTAATATTGTATTATCAAAATCCTTAAGTAAATTTTATAAGAGTTCAAAATACTTAAAAAATTTATAAAGCAATTTCATATATTTAAAACCCAAATTATTTTAAGAAAAACATCATATAATCATCACCCATATTAAAATGTCCAAAATATAGTTTAAACCAACCACACATAAAAATCCATGAAATATTAATAGAGGCCCTTATTACATCAACCCAAAATAGTAATTTATAAAAAATACTTATTAAAAGTTTGAAGTTTAATAAACCCATGTTTTGCAAGATGGCCTCCACGAAGTCATCCTCGGCCCAAGTCCACGTCAATTTCCATTACCGAGATGAAAAATTTGAGGAGTGAGTTACTTAGAACTCAATGTATAACTCACTTACTTTATCCATTGGCCATATTATCAAGTTATGGATTTGGGCTTAAGCCCATTAGCGTAATTAATAACATAAATAATGATATGCATGCAAAATGAATTTTCCTCCCAAACCTAATTTCCATCCGCTACACACCCGTACCAACCATCACACCTATGGGATCAAGACAACCCACCCCGCCATCACACCAATCGTAGGCATTAAGCCATTTTATATTTGTGGCAGAGCCACCGAACTAGATTGTGACAAAGTCACCGAACTAGAGGCATTGAGCCAATTATTATTTTTATGGCAGAGCCACCGAACTAGAGGCAAATAGCCATTTAATATTTTTGTGGCGAGCCACCAAACTAGATTTTGGCAGCAGCCTTTCTTCTCTTCATCATTTTCCCAACCCATGCAATATGCATGCAAAGTAGTCTATAATCATACCATGATTTTATTAAAAGGCCCATTAACAAGAGTCAATATTTCCAATTTTATTAAGGCCCAAAATTACAAAATAACATTTGGCCCATTTAGCAATTTAACATCTCAGCCCAAATTTACGATCTAGCAAGAGTTCGGCCCATTTATCAATCTAGCAGGGATTTCATCCCGTTTAACAATTTAACAGAGATTACGACCCATTTATGATCTATCAGAGATTTCGGCCCAATTTTCAATCTAATAGAGATTTCGGCCCAATTATCAATCTAGCAGAGATTTCGACCCATTTATTATTTATCAGGGATTTCGACCCATTTTACTAACAAGCAATATTTTTCAGTCCATCTACTAATTATCAAACTTATCGGCCCATTTTACGAAGACATGAAAATTTATATTTTACCATCTAACTCATCGAGGGCTTTTTCGTAATTTTCACCATATTAACCGTTTTCATGTAATTTCACCAAATACCACTTATTACGTTTTATACTGATCTAGTCATTTTACGATTTTACTCAATACCACGAATGACGTCCAAACCCGAGAAAAGTGTGAAGTTACACACCTTGATATCGTGAGTACTAAACCTTCCCGCTCTTCAACACCTAAACATAATACGATCTATTAGGACACTATCATGTATAAAATATGCTATTGATATTCGATCCAAATACTTACCCTCTTGATTTTGAATCACTTCAATTTTCGATTTCTCCTCGTTTATCGATTCGTTATTCACGAGAACCCACTAACGTACAAAGGCTCTAAGGAAGCGAACTACTTTAAATAATTGATTTCCCTGGGTTGATGGTCCACAACCCGGTGGAAAATCCGGATTCTGAAATCGCCTTCATTTATACTTAGGGAAATAGTGGATCCGCCCTCTTACAAAGACTAAACACCGCCCTTTTCTTCCCTATTTTGAATGTCTTTAATATCAAAAGATCGTTAATCCTAATAATAATATATCGAAATAATAAAGATTTTAAAGGTGATATTTCCTTACCACAAAGATTCTTGCTCCTCAATAAGAGAGTCGACCAAAAATGTTCCCTCAACACCTTAAATCGATTCCAATGTTCTAAGATACACACGAACACTTGAGTTCCTGTCTTCCTCTATTGTACTACAGTATAACGAAAGAAAACATTAATAGATTGAACGATAAATTTGATCTAAGAGATCCTTCTTGTCGTCCTCAAGATTCGGCCAAAACCATCATCAACTAAAATAAACTAAAAATAACTCTTACCTAATGTCCACGGTTGAGAAGAACGATTGAGAAGGATGTTTATGAGTAGAGAGAGATTCGACTATGAGAAACCAAAGAAAAGAGAAAATGGTTCGGCAAAGGCACATTAACAATCGGCCATGAGAGAATATAATGGAGAAGGTATGATTGAAAAAAAAATAAAGAGTGAGAGGAAAAGATGATGATGATGGTGATTCGGTTTTCAAAGAGGAGAAAAGAGAAAGTAAGAGATGTGTTTAGGGGCAAGGTACATTCGGCAATGGAGAAAGGAAGAAAAAGAATGATCTTTGGTGTTGGTAATTTCGGCACTAAGAAAAGGCACACAAAAGAATACTAAAGTGATAGCAAAAATGACCAAATGGTCAAAAGAATTTAGGCTTACCAAAAGCTCAAATTCGACCAAAGGAGAAAGGTTGAGAGAAAATGCAAAACTTGCACAAGATGATAGGAATGACCAAAAACAAAATCCCTACCCTAGCCAAGCTACTAGCATAATCGGCCAACCTCTCCCTTAGCCATATTGCCGTCCAATTCATGGTCAAATAGCCATTAATTTGTTTCCAAAATGTTTTCCTTGATACTTGCCTCATGTCCCCATATCTTTCCAAAGTTTCTTGATTCCATACCATAAGTTAAAAATTACCTTTTTCCTTTAGTCTACTTGTAACATCCTAGATTAGGGGTTATGCGTTTGTGCATAATTCATGAGTAGTAGGTTTTGACAATGGTTGGAAGTGAATTAAGGGTTTTTAAAATCCTAGGATGGAAGAGAAAGCTTTGGACAATTATTGGTTTTTAAGTTAAAAACAAGAAGTGATGTGGAAAAGTGGCAAAGGACGCCACCTAAGGGGCAAGGGTTATGGCATCACGTGAAGTACTTTGAGGGAAGAGGTTCGAATCCCATTGTGTGCATTTTTGCTTAATGAAATAGCATGTTTACTGTGATATGGATGTGTGGTGTGCATATTTAGAACCTTGGAAATGTAAGGAAATGAAAGGAAATATAAGGAAATGTAAGGAAATAAAAGGAAGTATAAGGAAATGTAAGGAAATGTAAAGAAATGAAAGGAAATAAAAGGAAATGTATGGAAATGTATGGAAATGTAAGGAAATGTATGGAACGATTAGTTAAAAGAGGAAAGTGAACATTTTGGAAACCTAAGCTAAAATAGGAAAGTAAACATTTTGGAAACTAAGCCAAAATAGGAAAGTAAACATTTTGGAAACCTAGGAAATGTCAAGTTTACAGAGCCGCGCGAAAATTTTTGGAAACTTAAAAATGACCCCGAAATGTCAAATTTTAAAGTTCAAAGGGGAACTTAGGGCCAGGTGACCCTAAAATATAAAGTATGTAAAATTTGACCCATTAACGGACTTGGAAAAGTGGCCTGAAGATGCCACTTAAGGCCTCAGGAAATGGCCCACATGCAAGGGTGTTGGGCTTGAGTTCGAGTCACATAAGAAGCAAATAAAATAAGTTTTATTTTGCTTCTAGAAGCCCAAGAGGTGGACAGCACAAGGCTTGCAAAAGAGGAGTTTCACTCTCTTTAAAACTCGGCTAATTAGAAGATCATAAGGACTCTTAAGGGAAGAGTTTAATTCTCTTTAAAATTCAGCTAAATAGGTGGATAAATGAAGAATTATTCTTTAATTAGGAAAATAAGGAAGAGTGGTGGCCAAGTTAAGGATTCTTGGCCTAGTAATTTCGGCTATAAAAGGATGAGACTAGGGCCATTCATTATTCATTCTCCCTCTCTCTTTTCCTCTGCCGAATATTCTTCTTGAGCATCCATTCTTTTTCTTCTTTTCTTTTAGCCTCCTAGCCGATTCCTTCTAAGCCTATTATTCCTCTCTTCTTTCATCTTTGAAACCAAATACATAAGGGAATCATAGCCGATTGTTCATCAAGTCTCTAAGCCAAATCTCTGAAGGTTGAAGTGAAGGTGCAATCGATTCCTTCAAATAAGGGTAAGATCCAAGTTTGGTTTCCATTCTTTTATATTTTAGACTTATCGAAATCTAGGGCTAATCCCATTAATGTTCATGGTTGCCAAAACTTTGAAGAGATCTTTCGGGATTTACTAAGTGTAGGCTACAAGGAAGGAGAAGTTCTTTTCCCGAAGGTACACCATAGGCCGCGTGTTCCCTAGTTATTCGGTGAGTTTCGAGATTTAAAATCCACAAGGTAGCTTTCGGCTAAGGCCTATTTTGATAATTAGATCTAATTCTTGTTTGTTTAAAAAGCAAACTAACCCCGATGAGATTTAGTGCTTGACCGAATACAAGGAGGAGCATAGCATAGATTTGAGATTTGATTAGTATTGAAATCGGCAACAAGGTAAGTTTTAAGAATACTAATCCTACTAGGATTTGTATTTATGGTCAAATGGTTTTTTATTAAAGTAGTAAGTGATTAATCAAATGTAGGAATTGAGATCTAAAGCAATAGATCGGGTTTTCGGGATTTCAAGGAATTGATAAGCAAATCAAGTGTGTACCCTACACTAAATCTTGATAGATTTACGACTTTAATTTATTATATGTGTTAATAGATGTATGGCTTAAATATGATATATATGTTAATATGAAAGTGTAAGAATATGGCTAAGGTACCGTGTGTATCCCACACTAATCTTAATAGATTTATGGCTTAAATATGATATATATGTTAATGTGAAAGTGAAAGAATGTGGCTAAAGTACCATATTATGGTACAAAGTACTCAGGTACGTTTTCCTACTCCTACTAGGATTTCAAAATATGTTATATTTAACATGTGAAAAGTGATGTGAAAGTGAAATTAAATATGATATGCATGATATGTATAATTTGGGGCATTCGGGTTAATTGAGAAAGGGGAAGTGAATGTGATGACTTCGGTCTCACTAAGTGAATGTGATGACTTCGGTCTCACTAAGTGAAATGTGACGACTTCGGTCTCACTAAGTGAAACGTGATGACTTCGGTCTCACTAAGTGAATGTGGTGACTTGGTCACATTAAGTGAATGTGGTAACCCGGTTACGTTATTCGAAAGTGGTGGCTATGCCACAATATTATAAGTGGGCGATGAGCATGTCGATTGCAATGACGCCTTCGATGGTGTGTAGCGGATGGAGGTTGACTTAGTAGTCCCCACTGTGCGAGGATGGTACGGTGGTGTGTAGCGGATGACTATATAGGTTTGGGTTCGGGTTTGCATCATTATCTTGAATTTTATATGAATATGATATGTATGGTGTGCCTATTTCTATTATGTTTTGGTGTTGGTTACACATTGAGTCTATCGACTCACCCGTTGTAGGGAACATGTTTGTGTGATGAGCAATAATGGATCGGACTAGAACTTGTGGGGCCATGTTCAAATTTGAAGTTTAATTTTATTTGAATCTTTATTTTATTTTAAGTGTACAATTTTATTTTAGGTTTCATTTTATGCAATAAGGCCATCGTGATATTTTATTTCGCTTTAATTACTATGATGAATTTAGGGCTTTACAAAAATAAGCCCATTTAATTTAAAAATAAGTTTAAATATTTTGTCACCAAACAAATGGGTTTTCATTATAAGATAAATTTGTTTTCAACTCGAGCCCAACCCACAACAAACTATCTTTCAAAACACACGTTTCAAAGTATTCGAATGAATTTTGAACCAAGTTACTTGAGGAACATACCGATCCATCCATTCTTAGGGTGTGGATGTTTCAGCTTGGTATCGAGCCCAATTTTAAGCTTCGGCCTATGGCCTAAGGCCCAAAACATTTTTCAAACAAGCCCAAATGAGTTTTATGGAAATATTTTGAAAGTAGACAGGTTTGATGTCATGGCACCTAAGTCTCCAACCATGATCCACTGGTAAGTACCCCTATCTATCTGTGTGATTATGTGAATTATAGAAGGGTAGAAAAGGAATGGAACGTAGAATAGCATGATAGGAACAACCCTAAGATGAGTCTACTCAAACACAAATACATAAGACTTAATATACTAAACAAACCTATGGCTAAGTCAATCAAGTTAGGGTGTGGCAACCATGGTACACATGTTCAGGAGTGGATCTCAAGAGCTTGGTATTTAGCGGTCCTAGTGACTCACCTCCTCTTCACAGAATCCTACGGTGCATAGCTTCGGTTCACCCTAACCCAGAGGACTTAGTGGGTGTGGCAACCCCAGTACGCATGTCTAGGAATGGTTTCAGTGGGAGCTTGGTACTTAAGCAGCCCACGTGACTCACCTCCTCTCCACTCGAATCTCACATAGCTAAAACCAATAACTAAAACCCGAAAGGAAACTAGCCATGGTCAAATGGCCATGAATTTGTTTCAAAAACAAATGGGTTTTCATTATAAGATAAATTTTTCCTTTTGATTAATATCGAGCCAATTTTAAGCTTCGGCCTATGGCCTAAGGCCCAAAACATTTTTCAAACAAGCCCAAATGATACTTGCCTCATGTCCCCATATCTTTCCAAAGTTTCTTGATATCCATACCAAAAGAACCCTCAAAATATCCTGTTAAAAAAAACTTACCTTGACAAAATCACCAAGGAAACTTATTTTGACAAATTACAAAAATACCTTGAAAACTACAACATTTCTCGAATGAACGAAAGTTCATAATTGATTGATGGATGTATGAATGTAAAGACTTATACGAAAGGACCACTTCTAAAAATTCTTTCCATAAAACTTCTTCGCGGTTAATCGCTGAAACAAATTTTTTAATACATAAAACTTCTTATCCATTAAATCCGTTAGAAATGAGTTCTAAGGGACTTGAACTTAGAGATTGTGCCTGAAAGTATGATTGTTCTATTAAGATCGAGTCGCAGACATAAGCATAGTGCGGTGAGAAAGATTAAAGCAAAAGTAATTTCGAGGACGAAATTATTTTTAAGGAGGGTAGAATCCCTAGATTAGGGGTTATGCTTGTGCATAATTCATGAGTAGTAGGTTTTGACAATGGTTGGAAGTGAATTAAGGGTTTTAAAATCCTAGTATGGAAGAAAGCTTTGGACAATTATTGGTTTTAAGTTAAAAACAAGAAGTGATGTGGAAAAGTGGCAAATGACGCCATCTAAGGGGCAAGGGTTATGGCATCACGTGAAGTACTTTGAGGGAAGAGGTTTGAATCCCATTGTGTGCATTTTTTCTTAATGAAATAGCATGTTTAATGTGATATGGATGTGTGGTGTGCATCTTTAGAACCTTGGAAATGTAAGGAAATGTAAGGAAATCTAAGGAAATGTAAGGAAATAAAAGGAAGTATAAGGAAATGTAAGGAAATGTAAAGAAATGAAAGGAAATAAAAGGAAATGTATGGAAATGTATGGAAATGTAAGGAAATGTATGGAACGATTAGTTAAAAGAGGAAAGTGAACATTTTGGAAACCTAAGCTAAAAGAGGAAAGTAAACATTTTGGAAACTAAGCCAAAATAGGAAAGTAAACATTTTGGAAACCTAGGAAATGTCAAGTTTACAGAGTCAGGCTTAAAATGACCCGAAATGTCAAAGGGAACTTAGGGCTGACCCTAAAATATAAAGTATGTGAAATTTGACCCATTAACGGACTTGGAAAAGTGGCTGAAGATGCCACTTAAGGCCTCGAAATGGCCCACATGCAAGGGTGTTGGGCTTGAGTTCGAGTCACATAAGAAGCAAATAAAATAAGTTTTATTTTGCTTCTAGAAGCCAAGAGTGGACAGCACAAGGCTTGCAAAGAGGAGTTTCACTCTCTTTAAAACTCTGCTAATTAGAAGATCATAAGGATCTTAAGGGAAGGGTTTAATTCTCTTTAAAATTTGGCTAAATAGGTGGATAAATGAAGAATTATTCTTTAATTAGGAAAATAAGAAAGAGTGGTGGCCAAGTTAAGGATTCTTGGCCTAGTAATTTCGGCTATAAAAGGATGAGACTAGGGCCATTCATTATTCATTCTCCTCTCTTTTCCTCCGCGAATATTCTTCTTGAGCATCCATTCTTTTCTTCTTTTCTTTTAGCCTCCTAGCGATTCCTTCTAATCCTATTATTCCTCTCTTCTTTCATCTTTGAAACCAATACATAAGGGAATCATAGCTGATTTTTCATCAAGTCTCTAAGCCGAATCTCTGAAGGTTGAAGTGAAGGTGCAATTGATTCCTTCAAATAAGGGTAAGATCCAAGTTTGGTTTCCATTATTTTATATTTTAGACTTATTGAAATCTAAGGCTAATCCCATTAATGTTCATGGTTGCTGAAACTTTGAAGAGATCTTTCGGGATTTACTAAGTGTAGGCTACAAGGAAGGAGAAGTTCTTTTCCAAGGTACACCATAGGTCGCGTGTTCCTAGTTATTCGGTGAGTTTGAGGATTTAAAATCCACAAGGTAAGTGTCTATAGCTTTCTGGCCAAGGCCTATTTTGATAATTACATCTAATTCTTGTTTGTTTAAAAGTCGAAACTAACCCCCGATGAGATTTAGTGCTTGGCGAATACAAGGAGGAGCATAGCATAGATTTCGGATTTGATTAGTATTGAAATCGGCAACAAGGCAAGTTTTAAGAATACTAATCTTACTAGCATTTGGATTTATGGTCAAATGGCTTTTTTATTAAAGTAGTAAGTGATTAATCAAATGTAGGAATTGAGATCTAAAGCAATAGATCATTCGGATTTCAAGGAATTGATAAGCAAATCGGTACCCTACACTAAATCTTGATAGATTTACTACTTTAATTTATTATATGTGTTAATAGATGTATGGCTTAAATATGATATATATGTTAATATGAAAGTGTAAGAATATGGCTAAGGTCTTGTGTGTACCTACACTAATCTTAGTAGATTTATGGCTTAAATATGATATATATGTTAATGTGAAAGTGAAAGAATGTGGCTAAAGTACCATATTATGGTACAAAGTACTGACTAGGATTTCAAAATATGTTATATTTAACATGTGAAAAGTGATGTGAAAGTGAAATTAAATATGATATGCATGATATGTATAATTTGGGGTATTCAAGTTAATTGAGAAAGGGGAAGTGAATTGATGACTTCACTCACTAAGTGAATGTGATGACTTGGTCTCACTAAGTGAAATGTGACTTTGGTCACATTAAGTGAATGTGGTAACTTCGCCACGTTATCTGAAAGTGGTGGCTATGCCATAATATTATAAGTGGGCGATGAGCAATGCGGATGGAGGGTTGACTTAGTAGTCCCACAAAGTGCGTGATGGTACGGGTGGTGTGTAGCGGATGGCTATATAGGTTTGGGTTCGGGTTTGCATCATTATCTTGAATTTTTATATGAATATGATATGTATGGTGTGCCTATTTCTATTATGTTTTGGTGTTGGTTACAACATGTTTGGTGATGAGCAATAATGGATCGGGACGGCAGAACTTGTGGTGGCCATGTTCAAATTTGAAGTTTAATTTTATTTGAATCTTTATTTTATTTTAAGTACCAATTTTATTTTGGGTTTCATTTTATGTAATAAGGCCATCGTGACATTTTATTTACTTTAATTACTATGTTATGAATTTAGGGCTTTACAAAGAATAAGCCCATTTAATTTAAAAATAAGTTTAAATATTTTGTCACGGGTTTTGTTATAAGATAAATTTGTTTTCAACTCGAGAACCCAATATCTTTCAAAACACACAGTTTTCAAAGTATTCGAATGAATTTTGAACCGGTTACTAGGAACATACGGCACCCATTCTCGTGGGTAAAACTACTTACCAAAAATAAAACAATACAACTCATCCATCCTTATCCCTTGCATGCATAGATTAAAGCAAAAAATAAAATTTCCTAGATGCTAACCAAGGGATCCACTCCCTCATGCCACAACTCATGTGCCAACAACACCTTACCATTACTCATCTTATGCTACACTTTGACACTTATTTTTACTTAAGTATTAATGTCACTTAATCCACTTCATTAATTTCTCAAAATTAAAAATTTATTCCTTTCCGAATAATTCTAAACTCTTCTTGAACTATAATAAACACGTAAAGAAGTAAGAAAATTTTCCTTCATAATCTAAGCACCAAAAACATGCATTAAAATCGATACTCGAATTTTAGGGTGTTACACCACCCTCTTCTGAACACTATTTCCTGCCCTTTTTGTCCCTATTTTGATTGTCTCTATTGACAAAAGATCATTAGTCCGACTAATAAATTATCAAAATTTCGACTAACGATTTTAAAAGTGAGATCAACTTACCACAAATATCCTCGTTCCACAATATGACAATCGAGCAATAATGTCTCCTAAAATGAAATCGATTAATAAACCATTTATATCCAAATGTTGAGTAATATGAAAATCCTTAATAATCCCTTACCTTAACACCTCAATTTGATTCCATCGATTTACGACATTTACGAACACTTGAGTTTCGGCCCTCCACTATCACACTATTGTCCAAGGCATCAAAGAAGAAAAAGAAAAGATTGAAAAGAATACTTATGTATAAGAGAAGATTCGGCTATGGATAAACAAACAAAGAAAAATGATTTGGCAAAAGATTTTACCATCAACATTCAGCCATGAAGAAAGGTTTTGGAAAAATAGTGATGTTTGAGTGTTCTTTACAAGAAGAAAGAAAGGAGAAAGAAAAAAAAGAATAAAGAGAGAATGTTTATGTGTCGATTTCCAAGGATGGAAGATGAACAGAGAAAGGGTCTTGGGGTTGGTGTATATTCGGCCAAAAGGAAGAAAAAGAATATGACCTTTCAAGATGGTATGGTTTCGGCCCAATGAGGAAATGGACTTGGGGGAGTATGGAAGATGATAACAATTTGGTCTAAAAGAAATGACCAAATCCAAAGCAAAATTTTACCTATTACACACGAAACATTCGGCTAGGGAGAAGAGTTTTTAGAGAGAGATATGTTGCTACACTAAAATGAGAATGTGACTAAAACTAACACCCAAACCATACCAATTGCCAACAAAATTTTGGCTATCTCCCCTAGCCCCTTAAACCATCCAAGTACATTAGTCAAATGGTCAAACTTTAGTCACCCCAAACTTTCCAAAACATCTCCCCTTGTTTTAAGCCTTATGTCCCCCCTACATGCCTTTTTCATATGATTCTTTTCCTTAAGTTAACACTTGCCTTTTTCCCATGGTCTTCTTGCCATAAAAATTTAATCCAACTTATCCTAATCCTTATCCATGACCGACACATGCTAAGGAGAAGCAAAAATAAAAACTTTCAAATTGCATGCTAGGAGATTAGAACCTCTCCCCTCAAGCAAACATACATGCGCCAACACCACCTTGCTACTAGCTCATCTTATACTAGTTTTTGACACTTAAATTTACTTAAACCTCAATGTCACTTGATCCACTTCAAATAAATACTCCTTACTAAAATTTATTCTAATTCCGAATAGTTCTCAAGTCTTCTCAAGACTATACTAAACATGCAAAATTTTAATTATACACAAGTTAAGCACCAAAACATGCATCATATCAATGCTCAAATTTTAGGATGTTACAACTATACCCTCCTTAAAGAAAATTTCATCCTTGAAATTTACCTGACTAAAAGAGATGAGGATATTGTTGTCGAATCGCATCCTCGAGGCTCCCATATAGCTTCCTCCACTTCGTGATTACGCCAAAGAACCTTAACCAATGGCAAAGTCTTCTTTCTTAACATCTTAACGTCGCGATCTAAAATTTTCACTGGTTCCTCCTTAAAAGACAAATCTGGCCTTAATTCCACTTCTTCTACCGCCACGATGTGTGATGGATCCGATCTCTGACATCTCAAAGATAGAAACATGGAAAACACTATGAATCTAACTCATTTCTGGAGGTAAATCAAGTTGATAGGCCATTGGTCCTACACGCTTCAACACACGGTACGGTCCAATGAACCTAGGGCTCAACTTGCCTTTCCTCCCAAGTCTGAAAATCTTTTTCCACGGTGAAACTTTCAAAAAGACCTTATCTCCCACCGTAAACTCAATATCTTTACGCTTCAGATCCGCGTACGACTTTTGTCTATCCGAGGCTTTCTTTAATCGCGCTTAAATGATCTTTACCTTTTCTTCTATCTCAGATATCAGTTCAGGAACCAACAACTGTCGTTCCCCTAATTCAGTCCAACAAGTAGGAGTACAACATCTACGACCATATAACGCTTCATAGGGTGCCATTTTGATACTGGATTGATAACTGTTAATATACGTGAACTCTGCCAATGGTAGATATTCCTCCCAACTACCTCTGAAGTCGATCACGCAACCTCGTAACATGTCTTCCAAAATCTGAATTACTCTTTCTGACTGACCATCTGATTGAGGATGAAAAGCCGTATTGAAGTTTAACTTTGTTCCCAAAGCCTCATGTAAAGCTTTCCAAAATCGTGATGTAAATCTAGGATCCCTGTCCGATATTATAGACACTGGTACCCCATGCAACCTCACGATTTCGATACATACGCTTTAGCAAACTTCGCAGAACGTAATTAAATGCAACCGGTAGAAAATGAGCGATTTCATTAATTTATCTACTACCACCCAGACAAAATTTTTCTTAGTAGGTGTTAAGGGTAACCCACTAACAAAATCCATCGTTATTCGCTCCCATTTCCATAGAGGAATCTTTATCGGTTGCAATAAACCCGATGGTAATTGATGTTCCGCCTTCACTTGTTGACAAGTCAAACACTTTCCCATAAAATCAGTAACTTCCCGCTTTAACTTTGACCACCAATACTATTTACGGAGATCCCGATACATCTTATTTCCTCTGGGGTGCATAGCATAAGGGCTACTATGCGCCTCTAAAGAATCATTTGCCTCAAATCTGGATCCTTGGGCATACAAACCCTTCCATGAAAACACAGTACACCATCTTTGTTCAAACCAAAATCCCCTACTATACCACTTCAGCTTATTATATTAAAGGACCCAACTTTTCATCGGATAATTGCTTTTCCTTGATTTGCTCCAACCACAGAGGCTTCACCTGAAGTTTCGCTAGCAAATTGCCATCCTCATACAAATTGAAATGAGCAATCATTGCTCTTAACTCTGATACGACCTTTCAACTCAACACGTCTGCTACAACGTTAGCCTTTCCAGGATTATACTCGACTGAGAAATCATAATCTTTTAACAACTCCACCCATCTCGGTTGTCTTAAATTCAACTCCTTTTGGGTAAGGAGATACTTAATACTCTTATGGTCCGTATAAATGATTGACTTCTCACCATAGAGATAATGCCTCCAAATCTTTAATGCAAACACCACCGCAACCAACTCTAAATCATGAGTAGGATAGTTGACTTCATGTGGCCTCAACTGTCGAGAAGCATAAGCTACCACTTTTCCACTTTGCATCAGTACGCATCTTAAACCCGTGTGTGACGCATCACAGTAAACGGTAAACTCTTTTTTGGCCTTTAGTTGAATCAGTACTGGTACTTCCGTTAGAATCTTTTTCAGTTTCTCGAAACTTTCTTATTGTTATCGATCGATACATACGGTACTTCCTTCTACAATAGCTTAGTTAGGGGTGTAGTAATCAACGAAAACCACTCAACAAAGTGTCTATAATAACCAGCCAAACCCAAGAAACTCCGAATCTCAACTACTGACTTCGGCGATTTCCAATCCAACACAGTCTCTACCTTTCGAGGATCAACTCTTATTCCTTCGGCTGACACTACATGACCCAAGAAAGTCACTTCCTTTAACCAAAATTCACACTTACTGAATTTGGCATAAAGTTGCTTATCTCGTAAAATTTGCAATACAGTGCACAAATGAGAGTCATGCTCTTCTTCATTCCTCGAATATACCAAGATGACATCTATGAACACTACTACGAACCGGTCTAAATAGGGTTGAAAGACTCGATTCATCATGTCCATAAATGCAACTGGTGCATTGGTCAAACCAAACGGCATCACTAAAAACTCATAATGTCTATAACGAGCTTGAAATGCCGTCTTGTGAATATCTGCCTCTTTCACCTTGAGTTGATGATAACCCGATCTCAAATCAATCTTAGAGAAGACTGAAGCTCCTCTTAATTGATCAAACAAGTAGTCAATTCTCAGAAATGGATACCTATTCTTGATCGTCAACTTATTCAACTGCCTATAATCAATGCACATACGCTTCGACCCATCCTTTTTCTTGACGAACAAAATCGGTGCTCCCCACGGAGACACACTTGGTCAAATAAATCCCCAATCTAGTAGTTCTTGAATTTGAGCTTTAAGCTCCCTTAACTCCTTCGGCGCCATTCTATAAGGAGCAATGGACACCGGAGCCGTTCCGGGAAAAAGCTCAATGCCAAATTCTACTTCTCGATCTGGAGGTTGACCCGAAAGTTCTTCGAGAAAGACATCTAAAAATTCTTTCACTGTTCTCATACCTTCTACCGAAAATTCCTTGGCATCCAAAGCACTGATGAATGCTAGAAATGCTCTATTCCCTTTTCACACCAACTTTTCTGCCTTCAAAGTAGATACCACATTTGCCAAAAAGTTTCTTCTACGCTCGCCTATCATTATTACCTCCTCATCATCCACAATCCTTATTGACATCCGCTTTTCGGCACAATCCAATTGCCCCCGATGCTTCACCAACCAATCCATGCCCAAAATAAGATCAAACTCACCGAAAGGTAATTCCATCAAGTCCGCTAGAAATACCTCTCTTTCAATCTCCAAGGGCACATCTCTAAATAATTTATTCACTATTACCGACTGTCCTAAAGGACTAATTACCATCATCTCTCTATCGGTACTCTTAGATCTAATATTTAGGTTTCCAGATATGGCACTAGCAACATACGAGTGAGTAGACTCGATATCTATCAAAGCAGTAACAGGTACATTAGATATGAAGATCGTACCAGTTATCACATCAGGTGCATCACCGTCTTCATGACGCCTGACAGCATAAACCAATCCTAGCTGTCTTGCCTCCGTGTTACCTCTAACAACATTACCTCGACCCGATATACTATGTCCACGTCCATTACCATTACCACCACGACCTGGTCCACGACCTCTTGGTGGCTGCTGAGTACCTCTAGCTGCTTGAGCATCAAGGTTACGAGTTCCCTGAGTCGTATCAGTCCGTCGGGGGCAATTCTTAAACTGATGATCCTTGGATCCACATTTAAAATAGGAACCAGTTTTTCTCCAACATTCTCCCGGATGTCGTCTTCCACAATTGGCACATTCTCGACTCTGATTGGTAGTCACAGGTGCTCTAGCTTGAACTAGCTTATCATTCCGTGGCCTCTTTTGAAACCTTTTAGAAGAACCAGAGTACTTAAAATCCCTCTTTCCTCTGACTTTTTCCTGGTCCTGGCATTCTGAATTCTTAGCCTCTTCTGCTATCTTAGCTTTCTCTACAAGCGAGGTAAAAGTCCATACTTGTTGTGGGGCTATCAGTACCCTCAATTCATCATTCAGCCCATCCTCAAAGCGTACATAGTGCTCATGATCAGTCTGTACTATAGTACGAGCATAACGACTCAAATGAAGAAATTACGCCTCATAAGTCGCCACGGTCTTACTTCCTTGAACCAAATTCAGAATTCCTTCCTCCGGCATCTACATAACTTGTCCCGACGCATTTCCCTTGGAAAGCGACTTTAAAGAAATCCCAATTAACTAATACAGCCTCGATGCCTTCTCGAACAGTAAGCCACCATTGATACGCCTCGTCTCTTAGCAAAGACACGACTCCTCTCAATTTTTTCTCGATGGTACACTCCAGATCATCCATAATTTGTTCTACAGCCTCAAGCCAATATCTTGCCACATTCGGAGCTACACCAGAGTCACCTCTAAAAACTTCTGCACCACTAGAATTGAGTCATTTCGATATTAATCCGCGAGCTACTGGCCCAGTTCTAGCCCCAGCTACTCTTTCTAGGACTCGCAGCATTGCTTGAGCCAAAGCATTATCCTCATTCGCATGATCATGTGATCTAGTTTCGCTCTCAAATGATGCAGGTGCATCCATTTCGAGTATATAACCCGACACTTCAGATGCAGCACGTCGTCCCCTACCACGGCCACGTCTACCGCGTCCACGACCACGTCCTGTAGTGCTCATATTAACTAATTCGCTTTTAATCTGATTACAAGTTTTATGAATCAGAATATTATTTTAGTGTTTATTAATGATATTTTATGAGATATAAGAGATATGGTTGTTTTCGCAATCACATCCTATAGTCTTGATCTCTATCGTTTTCAACACCTAAAACTAGAAGTTCTAGAGTGTTTCTAAGGTCTCATCACAATAATAAACATTTAATAAAAAATACTTATTGGACTTGGTGCCGGATGCTCGTGGTGCCATACTACCTTTAAAACATAAAGTCTAGATATTTAAATAGTTTTTAAACAGAAATCATAGTTGAACCCAAACCATAGCCAAGTTTTGAAACTAAGCTCTGATACCATAAAATGTAACACCCCAAACTCGGCCTGTGTATTAAGCTTGAATTTTGGCATGCCACACAAATTAAACGTACATTCAAATCATTTAACGGTGTAGGAATCAAAATCCAAAATGATTAAGAGAGTGACTTTATCAAAAAATTGAAGTTCATTGAAAACCATAATTAAAAACACAAGATTTTATCATTTGATCTATAGAGTAGTAATTGATTTAAACTTTAGATTTATTTAGTTGAAATATTTCATTGAAAAGTTTTAAAAGACTTCCCTAAGTTTCAGCAATATTTAAGAAAAACCTTTATTTATTACGAGAGTTATAGAAAAACATCTATAAAAACTAAACCAATCCAACTTAGGAAAACTAAAACATAATAAAATCCATCCACATAATAAAATCCATAATTAAAGAGGCCTTATTACATCGCCATAAAAATAGTACTTAATAAAATTTATTAAAGAAGTCTTAAAGTTTTATAAACCACCATTTGTAGTATAGCCTTCACACGAAGTCATCTCTGACCCAAGTCTCCATCAATTATGATTACCTGAGTGGGGTAAAAATATTGGGGTGAGTTACTTAGAACTCAGTGTGTAACTCACTTACCTTAGTCCACTGGGCCAAAACCATTTAAGCATTTATTTGGGCCTAAGCCCATTACAAATATAATAATTTAGCATATATAAAATGCAAGTGATATGTAATTCCCAAAACCAAACCTACATTTCCATCCGCTACACACCACCCGTACCAACCAACACACTTGTGGTGAGCTTTAGTCACCCACCCCACCAACACACCGAAGTAGGCATTAAGTCGTATTTCAAATTTCGTGGACAAGCCACCGGATTCACAGAATTTACATGGCATTTGCCATTTTCCAGAATTGTGGTAGTGCCACCAAAATATTGTAGCAAAGCTACCAGAACTTCTCTTCGTCAAATAGCCCAACCTATGCAATCATGTATATAATATGCATAACAATCCATTCATATAATTATTCCAACATAAGGCCCATTATAAAAGTTATTACAATCTGGCCCATTTCTCATTTTTGGCCCACGAAATCTCATATCACATATGACCCATTTATCAATTATCATATATGGCCCATTAATCAATTATCACATATGGCCCATTTATCAAATATCACATATGGCCCAATTATCAATTATCACATATGGCCATTACGACTTTCTGGTCATGCCGTTTGGGTTAACGAATGCACCAACTACTTTCATGGATATGATCAATCGGGTCTTCCAACCCTATTTAGACCGATTCGTGGTGGTGTTTATAAATGATATTCTGGTGTATTTGAGAACAAAGGAGGAGCATGATTCGCATCTCTAAATTATTCTGCAAATGCTGAGAGAAAGTCAGCTTTATGCCAAGTTCAGCAAATGCGAGTTTTGGCTACGAGAGGTGACATTTTTTGGGTCATGTAGTGTCGGCCGAGGGGATTAGGGTTGATCCTCAAAAAATTGAGGCTGTATTAGACTAGAAGCTACCAAAGATAGTATATGAGATTCGAAGTTTTTTAGTTTGGCTGGGTATTACAGACTGTTCGTTGAGGGGTTTTCACTGATTGCTACACCCCTAACTAAGTTATTGAATAAAAAGGTACCGTTTAATTGGACTGATAAATAGTAGAAGAGTTTTGAGAAACTGAAAAAGATTTTGACTGAAGCCCGGGTATTAATACAGCCAGAGACTGGAAAGGAATTCATTGTCTACAGTAACGGGTCTCATACGAGTTTAGGTTATGTGCTGATATAAGAGGGTAAGGTGGTGGTTTATGCATCTCGTCAGCTTAGGCCGTACGAGGTGAATTACCCCACTCATGACTTGGAGTTAGTTGCGGTGTTTACACTAAAGATTTGGAGACATTACTTGTACGGGGAAAAGTCGATCATTTATACTGACCACAAAAGCCTCAAGTACCTCCTTAGTCAGAAAGAGATGAATCTTAGGCAATAAAGATGGATAGAGTTGCTTAAGGATTATGATTGCTCGATTGAGTACCACCCGGGAAAAGCTAACATAGTAGTAGATGCATTGAGCCGTAAGGTTGTATCTGATTTATGAGCAATGATTGCTCGTCTCAGCCTGTTTGAGGATGGTAGTCTGTTAGCTAAACTTCAAGTGAAACCGACTTGGATTGATCAAATTAAGGAGAAGCAGTTGCTGGATGGATCATTGGTTCCTCGTTTCCGACTGGTGAAGAAGGGAGAGACTGTAGACTTTGGGCTGAATAGTGAGGGAGTATTATGCTTCTGTAGGAAAGTCTATGTACCGAGGGATTCTAAATTAAGACAGTCTATACTGCTGGAGGAGCATAGTAGCCCATACACTATGCATCCTGGTGGAAACAAGTTATACCAACACCTGCATGAACTGTACTGGTGGCCAGGGCTTAAGCATGAGGTTACCAATTTCGTAGGTAAGTGCTTAACATGCCAGCAAGTGAAGGCTGAGCATCAACTGCCTTCTGGATTACTGCAACCTATTAAAATTACACTTTGGAAGTAGGAGAGGATGATCATGGACTTTGTTAATGGGCTACCCCTTATGCCTACTAAGAAAGATTTAGTATGGGTCATTGTTGATCGACTGACTAAATCTACCTACTTCATACTGGTCTGCACAGATTATTCGTTGAAGAAGTTGGCCAAGTTGTATGTGGTTGAGATTGTGAGGCTGCATGGGGTACCAGTGTCTATCATTTCGGATAGAGACCCTAGATTCACATCGCGATTCTAGAGAGTGTTACACGAAGCTCTGGGTACAAGGTTGGATTTCAGCACGACATTTCATCCTCAGACTGATGGTCAGTCAGAGAGTGTAGTTCAGATTTTGGAAGACATGCTAAGAAGCTATGTAATTGATTTCAAGGGTAGTTGGGAAGACTGTTTGCCATTAGCTAAATTTGCTTATAACAACAGATACCAAACCAGTATTCAGATGGCACCGTACAAGGCATTTTATGGTCGTAGCTGTCGTACCCTTACCTGTTGGGCAGAACTAGGTGAGCGGCTAATATTAGGGCCAGAACTAGTTTTTAAAATCGAGGAGAAAGTAAAACTGATACGTGATCAGTTAAAAAAAGCATCTGATAGGCAGAATTCGTACGCTGATTTAAAGCGTAAAGAGATTGAGTACGCAGTGGGAAATTATGTCTTCTTAAAGGTCTCACCATGGAAAAGATTCTAAGATTTGGGCGAAAAGGCAAGATGAGCCCTAGATTCATCGAACCTTACCAGATATTAAAATGTGTGGGATCGGTTGCCTATCAATTGGAACTGCCTCCTGAGTTAAATCGTATACATAATGTGTTTCATGTCTCTATGCTAAGGTGATACCGTTCTGATCCCTCGCATATAGTGTCGGTGGAGGAGATCGAGGTTAGACCTGATCTGACCTTTGAGGAGGAGCTAGTGCAGATACTAGATCGAGTTGTTAAAGTGTTAAGAAGAAAATATGTCCTGTTAGTTAAAGTGCTTTGGCGTAATCACGGTTCAGAGGAAGCCACGTGGGAGCTTGAGGAGGCGATACGACAACAATACCCTCACCTCTTTTGAGTAGGTAAATTTTGAGGCCAAAATTTCTTTAAGGGGTAGAGTTGTAATGCCCCAAAATTTTGGGGTTGAAATTTTTGGTAAAATTGCTTACGTTCCATGATGAGCTTGAATGGCTTGTTATTTGAGTGTATTTGGGGGTTCTAAGGAGGCTTGGGTTTGAGCCTAGGCTTTGGAAAAATTTTAGTTTTTGGCTCTTAAAGAAAGAGGATGTAAGCAGTGGGACTTATGTATGTATAAGGGCATTTAAGTGACACAAAATGAGCTTGGGATCTAGTGGCTGTGTCGTCACTAGAATAACAAGGAGGAGTGGGGTTCGAATCCTATGAATAGAAAAATGGGGACTTTTATTTTATGTCTTGAGGGAGCAAGAGGTAGAGTTTGGATCAAACTCTACAAGGGAATTTGAAGACTTGGTCAAGAATTTCGAATAGGAGGCTGAGAGTGTTTCAGGAGGATTCAGTGGAGGGAATCAAGGAGATGGATGTGTGTGGGAGTGTTGGCCGAATGTGGGGAAGGTTGAGTAGGGAATTTCGGCCAAGGGTTGCCATTTGGGAAGTGCATATTTGGTTTGTGATAGTGTGGGAGTGCCGGATTTTCTCTAGCATTTTTCGGGAGTGTCTGCATTTTGGTACTTTTGGACGTTTCAGGTCTTCCTTATCATTTTGACCTCTGCCGAATTCACTTCTTCTTCATATTTTCTTCCTCCTTCACTTTTTTCTTTTTTCTACTAATAGCCGAATTGATAGGCCTCTACTTTCACCTTCTTTTCTTCTTTCTCCTCATTATTCTTCTTAATTTTCATTATCATCTCCCGGTTATTGCTTATTTTCTGTCGAATCCCTTTTCTCCTTTTGGTTCTCTTTGGCCGAACACAATTTCTCTTTCTCTCTTGTTACTCTTCTCTTTACCTTGAAAAGCTTGCAGACTTATGTAGGCCGAATCTATTTCATTTTTTTTATTTCTAATCTTTTTGAATCTCTTCGATTTTGTGGTATGTGGATACTCTAGCCGAATCTTGGTCAGCTTCTCTTCTATGCGCGGTTCTATATCTCTCGTGAAACACCCCAAACCCAACCCGCAAGCCCTGATCGGATCTGGTATGCTTCTAAAGAAAAACCATTCGAATCTTATTTGGGCTTTGCCAAAAACTTGTGTGTTTTTGAAAATAGTTGATTTAGGTTGGGTTCATAATTAAAAACGGTGTTGATTAGGTGTCAAAATATTTAAAGTTTATTTTAAAAATAAGATTTCTTAATCTTTAATTTGATAAAAATTCGTAACATAATAAAATCAAATAAAAAAACATGCATATAACAGTTCACACTATGGCCTTATTACATCGAAAGTGAAACCCATAATAACTCCAAAATATTTAAAATATAGCAAGTTCAAAACAATATAAAATCCCGAACTGAGCATGGCCACCACTAAGCTCCTACCGACCCGGTCCATCACTGAGCATCACCTGAAAAATATCCCACAAAGGGGTAAGTCAAACAGACTCAATGTGTACAACCAAAACAAGTCTCAATTAAATTTAGGCATATCAAATCATATATAATAAACAAATATAAACCATGATGCAAACCCGAACCCAAGCCTAGATAACCATCCGCTACACATCACCCGTACCAACCAACACACCGTGGGGACTACTAAGTCGACCCTCCACCCGCTACACACCATCGAAGGCAGTCGCTGCAGTCGACGTGCTCATCGCCCTTATAAATATTATGGCATAGCCACCAGATAATTATTTTGTGACATAAGTCACCACATTAAGATTTCGTGACATAAGTCACCACATTCAAATTACGTGACATAAGTCACCACATTCAGATATTGGGGTATAAAACCACCAATTCACTTCCCCTTTACATATCACCCATATGCCCCATGTCAAACAAATCATGCAATATCATGCTTTATTTCACATTCTTATCACTATTGACATATGTGCCATCATAGTTCATATCATACTCATAGCAGGAGTGGGTAAACGTACCTAAGTACTTTGTACCTTTGTAAGATACTCTTAGCCACATCTTAACATATTCTTAGCAACATATTTATTAAAACATATCCGTAAATTAATTAAGGCTTAGTGTGGGGTACACACCTGATTCACTTAACGCTTTTATTGAAAACCCGAAAACCCGATCTAATGTTTTAGATCCTTAATTCCTACACTCGGCCAACCCTAAACATGTTAGCAAAGAGCCATTCGGCTAAATAGCCAAATCTCAAGGATTCATGCAACCAACTTCTTACCTTGCTACCGATTTGACCACTAATCAAGTCCCGAAAACTTTGTAGTCTTTCTTCCTTGCAATTGGCTAACACTAGATCGATTGGTTTGGTTAGTTTTCGGCTTTGAATAAATACAAAATAGATCTAAAACATCAATTATGGCCTTGGTCGAATGTACATAGCCACTTACCTTATGAATCTTAAATCCTAGAATTGTATCCTTGGTTGTGGTATTTGTCGAAATCCCTAAAGACACATGTTAGATCAATTCCTAACTTTTAATCACAACAATTGGCCCTTGGCCGAATACCACATGTTACTTACCTTGATCACACAAATCCCGAAGTTTGCCTTCTTGAAATCAGCTATGGACAAATCCTAAAAGATCCTTTATAGCTTCGGCCAAAGAACACTAATGGATTAGAGTTTTGATTTTGGCTTTAAGGAAAAGGAATAATATGACAATAATCGAATCCTTACCCTTAGTGTTGTAGTCCACTGCTCCTTGTTGAACCCACAGAGATTCGGCTATGTGGACTTAGATAGGAATCGACAAGCTTCGGCTTTTAAAGCTATGGAGAAATCGGCTATCACAAGGAGTATTTCGGCTTTTGAGAATCAAAAAGGAAGAGTATAGGACTCAGAGAAAATCGACCAGAGTAGAGGATCCTATTTTCGGCTTTTAGAGAATTGAAAAGAAAAAGAAGAGAAAACTTTGGAGAGAAAAGAACAAACGAAAAGGAGGCTAATTTGTTTTGTGAAATTAGTCAAACACTCCTTAACACACTACAAAGCCAAAATAATTACCAAGAGAGTCCCTTGGCCGGCCACTACATCCTCTCTTATCAAATCCCCTAATTCACTCTTCATTAGCCAAATCCTCGCTTTTTTAACTTGATCTACACTTCATCTTGAAGTGTCCTTGTGCTGCCCACTTCCTCTCTTCCTTGTAGCAAAATAAAAACTTTTATTTGCTTTCCTTATGACTCGAACCACGCCCATTTGCACCACTTTGTGGCGTCACTTACAGGGCTTTAAGTGGCGCCTCAAAGCCACTTAACCAATCCCATTTGTGTGTCATAACTCCCCACATTTTCTCTTAAGGCCACCTCTTAGCTTCCTCTTTAGATTTAAAATCTAATAATTTCTAAGGCACTCTCCTATTTTCTAAAGTTCACAAAATTCATACAACACATTCTTAACACACAAAGGCATGCTCTTTCATAAAATTGAGCAAAAATGCATAAGCCCTAATTTTTGGGTATTATAGTTCTACCCTCTTAAAATAATTTTGACCTCGAAATCACCTGGCTAGAATAGGTGGGGGTATTACTGTCGCATTGCTTCTTCTGGCTCCCAAGAAGCTTCCTCCGATCCATGGTTACACCACAACACCTTGACCAAAGGGACTGGCTTCCTCCGAAGCACCTTCACATCTTGTTCCAAAATCTAAATTGGCTCTTCCTCATAAGATAGATCTGGTCTTAGCTCCACCTCTTCAACCGGAACTACATGAGATGGATTCGATCGATATCGATGTAGCATGGAAACATGAAATACGTCGTGCATCTGCTTCAATTTCAGAGGTAACTCTAACTAGTAGGCCACGGGTCCAATCCGTTTCAATACCCGATAAGGTCCTATAAATCTAGGACTTAGCTTCCCTTTGTGACTAAATCTCATCACCTTCTTCCAAGGTGAAACTTTGAGAAACACTTGATCTCCCACAGCAAATTCGATCTCCTTCCATTTGAGATCTCGTGATATGACTTTTGCCTATCGACGCCTTTCTTCAACTGCGTCTTAATTATCTTAACCTTCTCCTCATATTCTGCCACAATTTTCGGACCCAAAATCTGTCGTTCTCCTACCTCCGTCCAACATGTAGGAGTGTGACACTTCTGACCATACAAATACTTCAGACGGTGCCATTTTAATATCGGCACGATAGTCATTGTTGTAAGCAAATTCTGCTAAAGGCAAATATTCTTCCCAACTTCCTCTGAAGTCTATCACACAGCCTCTTAGCATATCCTCCAACACTTGTATTACTCGCTCAGATTGACCGTCTGACTGTGGATGAAAAGCCGTACTGAAGTCCAATCTGGTGCCTAAAGCCTGATGTAGTGCTTTCCAAAACTGAGACGTGAACCTCGGATCCCTATCCGAGATAATTGACACCGACACACCGTGCAACCTTATAATCTCCACTACATACAACCTTGCTAACTTTTGTAGAGAATATTTAACCCGCACTGGAATGAAATGTGTGGACTTTGTCAGCCGATCCACTATCACCCATACCGAGACCTTTTTAGTAGGTGTAAGGGGAAGCCCACTAATGAAGTCCATGGTAATTCTCTCCCACTTCCACTACGGAATCTGTATTGGCTGAAGCAACCCTGATGGAACTTGGTGCTCAACCTTAACTTGCTGATACGTCAAGCATTTGCCAACATATTCGGTAACTTTCCGCTTAAGACCAGGCCACCAAAACTGTTCCCTTAGATCTCTGTACAGTTTACTACCTCCGGGATGCATAGCATAAGGGTTCCTATGTGATTCCCGAAGAATTCTTTACCTAAGCTCCTCGTCCTTCGCTCCCTCGCACATTCCGTCATTAACAAAGCCTCTAATTCTCCATTCTCGTATCGCAACTTAACACTTAGATCTTCATCCATTAATTGACTTTCCTTCACCTCATTCAACCATGTCGGTTTGACTTGCAATTCTACCAGCAGACTTTCATCATCATAGAGGCTTAAATGTGCGAACATTGCCCTCAGATCCATCACTACCTTCCGACTTAGGGCATCTACCACCACATTCGCCTTTCCCGGGTGGTACTTTATGGAACAATCATAATCCTTCAATAATTCCACCCACCTTCACTGTCTCAGATTCAACTCCTTCTAAGTCAGTAGGTACTTAAGGCTTTTGTGGTCTTTGTAGATTATGGACTTCTCTCCATAAAGATAGTGCCTCCACACCTTAAGGGCAAAGACTAATGCTGCCAATTGGTAGTTAACCTCGTGTGGCCTTAGCTGTCGAGACGCATAAGCGACTACTTTTCCATCTTGCATAAGGACACCTCCCAATCCTGTATGGAAAGCATCACAGTAGACTACAAAATCCTTCCCTACCTCAGGCTGAATCAAAACTGGAGCTTCGGTCAAGACCTTCTTAAGCTTCTCAAAGCTCTCATGTTTCTTATCAGTCCATATGAAAGGCACTTCCTTTCTCAACAACTTTGTCAGAGGCGCGACTATCGACGAGAACCTTTCCACGAACCTTCGGTAATAGCCTGCTAATCCTAAAGAACTCTGAACTTCCGCCACAGACTTAGGGGGTTTCCAATCCAAAACTGCCTCAATTTTTCGAGGATCCACCCTTATTCCTTCAGCAGATACCACATAACCTAAAAATATAACCTCCTTAAGCCAAAATTCACACTTGCTGAATTTGGCGTAGAGCTTCTTCTCCCTCAACACTTGCAACACAACTCGGAGGTGCTCATCATGTTCTTCCTCGGACTTCAAATACACCAAGATATCGTCTATGAACACAATAACAAACCGATCTAGATAGGGTTGGAAAACCCGGTTCATCATGTCCATAAATATGGCTGGGGCATTTGTCAACCCGAACAGCTTTATTAAGAACTCATAATGCCCGTACCTTGTTCGAAAAGCCATTTTATGGATATCAACCTCCTTCACCTTAAGCTGACGATATCCAAACCTTAGATCTATCTTTGAGAATACTGCAACCCCCTTAAGCTAATCGAACAAGTTATCTATCCTTGGCAAAGGATACTTGTTCTTGATGGTCAGCTTATTCAACTGACGATAATCTATGCACATGCGCATAGTTCCATCCTTCTTCTTCACAAACAAGACCGGTGCTCCCCATGGAGACACACTGGGTTCAATAAACCCATGGTTAAGCAATTCTTGAATCTGAGCCTTGAGCTCAACCAACTCATTTGGTGCCATTTTGTAAGGGGCAATGGACACAGGAGCTGTTCCCGGCAACAATTCGATTCCAAACTCCACCTCCCTGTCCGGGTATTCTGGGTAACTCTTCCGGAAAGACATCCACAAATTCCCTTACGATTCTAACTCCACTAACTCCCTTTTCTTACGTATCCAATGCACTAATGAAGGCCAAAAATGCCTTCCACCCTTTCCGTACCATCTTATTAGCCTTCAAAGCAGAAACTATGTTTGACAAGTAGTTCCTTCTTTCTCCTATCATAACTATCACCTCATCCTCTAGGATCCTTAACTCCATTCAGTTGGCTGCACAATCCAATACTGCCCGATGCTCCACTAGCCAATCCATGCCAAGTATAAGATCAAATTCCCCGAAGGGTAATTCCATTAAGTCGGCAAGAAATACCGCTCCCTGAAGCTCCAAAGGCACACTCCAAAATATCTTGTTCACTACCATAGTTTGACCTAGTGGGCTTACTATAGTCATCTCCCTATCAGATAGCTCAAAGGCTATTTCTAGAGTTCCAACTACTCTACATGCAACATAAGAATGGGTAAAGCCCACATCAATCAAAGCAACATAAGGCTTGCCAAAAATAAGAAACGTACCGATTATGATGCCCGATGTGTCTCCGTCCTCCCTCCAATAAATCACATAAACTAGAATCATTACCTCGCCTCCGTCTCCGTGTTACCAACACCTCGGCCCGGTGTTCCCTATCCTCTACTAGAATCATTACCTCTGCCACCAAACCACGACCTCACGGTGGCTGTTGTCCTCCTCTTCTGGCCTGGTTAGGACCTTGGCTTACTGGTTGACCCCCTTCGATTCTCATAGGACAATCCTTAATCATGTGGCCCTTGGAGCCACACTTAAAGCATCCTCCCGTCTTCTTCCAACACTCACCCAAGTGCTTCTTCCCACACTAGTCACAAGTACGATACTGCCCTCCTGAAGCAGCTTACTGACCTCGCAGCCCATCAACTCTAGGCCTCTTTTGCTCACTCCTTAAAGGCCCTGAAGATCCAAATCCTCTTTTCTGCCTATTTCGATCGGTGTTTTGCCTTACAGAATCCTTGATACCCTCGGCTACCTTAGCCTTCTCCACCAACACAACAAACTCCCGCTCTTGCTGTGGAGCTATCAATAGTCTCAAGTCATCCCTTAGTCCGTCTTCAAACCAGACACACCGCTTATGCTCCGTCAACACAATACCTCGAGCATAACGGCTCAGTCTTAGGAATTCACCTCAGACTACCTACGGACTTGTTCCTTGAACCAAATTTCTAAATGCCTTCCTTTGAGCATCAATATAATGAGTACCAACATACTTCTTCTGGTATGCCGCCTTAACATATTCCCAAGTGAGTTCCTCAGCTGTAGCACCATCCTGAACCATGAGCCACCATTGATATGACTCATCACGGAGAAGCGACACCAACCCTTGTAGTTTTTCCTCGGTAATTAAATCAAGCTCATCCATAATCCAATCAATCACCTCCAACCAACAGTACTGGGTGCCACGCCAGATACTCCACGGAACACCTCAGCTCATGGTTGGCTCGAGTCACTCAGTATCGACTTCGAGCTCCCATGCATCCACCGCTTCCACCACCCTTTTCCAAGACCCACAAGATCGCCTCATCGATCCTCGATATTCCACATCAATGGTTGGTGATGGGGGTGGCATTTTTTTTCAGATTCTTGACCTAATCTAAAGGGTTTTGACACAGTCATTCAGCTTCTACCATGGCCTCACACGTTACGGCCACGTCCCCTTGAATTCATACTTCTAATTTGCATTTATCTGATTAAAGAATTTTATAGATTAGTTTTGTTCCACTGATTTATCACGTATAGTCTTATGTTCAATAGTTTTTAAGGGGTAGTTCTTTCGAATTCATTCACATACAGTCTCAAATCATTCATTCAATCACATACATGAACTTGCGTTCATTATAGAGAAATGTTGTAATTGTTGTTGTTTGTTGTTCTCCACTACCTAGGGGTATTTCTGTAATTTTATCCTATAGGGGTATTTTGGTAATTTTCAAATTAAGGTATTTGAAAATGTTGCAAAATAGAGATTGTTGATATTTTACAAAATTAAAATACTTGCTGGAAATTTCAAGGGTGAAATGGTAGTTTTATACACTAGGGGTATTTTTGTAAGTTTACAAGCCAGGGTCATTTCGGTAATTTTTCACAAAATATGGTTCCTAGTGACTTTTCAAAATAAGGGTATTTTTAAAGATTTCTAATTTGAGGGTACTTCAAAATTTTCCTTACTGAGGGTATTTTGGTCATTCGTACATGTTAGGGGTAATTTGGTCATTTTGCAAATTAGGGGTAATTTTTCATAAATTTTCCAAATTAGGGTGTCTTAATATTTTGTAAGATAGGGTTTTTGGATATTTGTAAGGTAAGAGAATCTTGATAAAAACTGTGGGTAGTATGGAAATTTTATGAACCAAGGGCATTTTAGTAATTCTTTTCCGACCAAGGGTATTTAGGTCATTTTAGTAAATCGAGAATATTTTGGAAAATTTTTCAAAATAGTTTTTCCTACACATCAAAGGGGTAATTTGGTGATTTTAAGACTAGGGCTTTTATAAAAATATGGCTAGTCCCTTTCGGGTTTTAGTTAGTGAGTTTAGTCAGTGGCTGAGTCCTCTTGGTTAGGGTGAAACATCACTACGCACCAGGTAGGATTTGAGTGGAGAGGAGGTGAGTCACTAAGACTGCTTAAATACCAAGCTTCCACCGAAACCAATCCTAGACATGCGTACAATGGTTGCCACACCTTAACCCGGCGACTTAGACACAGGTTTGTTTAATTGGACATTAAAGTTTTATGTAATTCTCATGTTGGGGTAACTAGTCTTAGGGTTCAAGTACTTAATATACTACTCTACGTCTCATTTATACCCTTCTACCAATCATACTATAAGCCACACAATAGTTAGGAGTACTTACCTGGTGGACTTCGGGCCGAGAGACTCAGGTTCCATGCCAGAAAACCTGCTTATTTCTTAGAAAAGTCCATTTCCAAAAGAGAGAAAATGTTTTGGGCCCTAAAAGCCCTCAAGGTCGAGTTTTGAACTGGGCTCTGATACCAAACTGGAACACCCCAAACCCAGCCCACAAGCTCCTGACCAGATCTGGCATGCTTCTAAAGAAAAACCATTCAAATCTTATTTGGGCTTTGCCAAAAACATGTGTGTTTTTGAAAACAGTTGATTTGGGTTGGGTTCATAATTAAAAACGGTGTTGATTAGGTGTCAAAATATTTAGAGTTTATTTTAAAAATAAGATTTCTTAATCTTTAATTTGATAAAAATTCGTAACATAATAAAATCAAATAAAAAAAACATGCATATAACAGTTCACACTATGGCCTTATTACATCGAAAGTGAAACCCATAATAACTCCAAACTATTTAAAATATAACAAGTTCAAAATAATATAAAATCCCAAACTGAGCATGGCCACCACTAAGCTCCTGCCGACCTGGTCCATCACTGAGCATCACCTAAAAATTATCCCACAAAGGGGTGAGTCAAACAGACTCAATGTGTACAACCAACACAAGTCTCAATTAAATTTAGGCATATCAAATCATACATAATAAACACATATAAACCATGATGCAAACCCGAACCCAAGCCTAGATAACCATCCGCTACACATCACCCGTACCAACCAATACACCGTGGGGACTACTAAGTCGACCCTCCATCTGCTACACACCATTGAAGGTAGTCGCTGCAGTCGACGTGCTCATCGCCCTTATAAATATTGTGGCATAGCCACCAGATAATTATTTTGTGACATAAGTAACCACATTCAGATTTCGTGACATAAGTCACCACATTCAAATTACGTGACATAAGTCACGACATTCAGATATTGGGGTATAAAACCACCAATTCACTTACCCTTTACATATCACCCATATGCCCCATGTCAAACAAATCATGCAATATCATGCCTTATTTCACATTCTTATCACTATTGACATATGTGCCATCATAGTTCATATCATACTCATAGCAGGAGTGGGTAAACGTACCTGAGTACTTTGTACCCTTGTAAGATACTCTTAGCCACATCTTAACATATTCTTAGCAACATATTTATTAAAACATAACCATAAATTAATTAAGGCTTAGTGTGGGGTACACCTGATTCACTTAACACTTTTATTGAAAACCTGAAACCCGATCTAATGTTTTAGATCCTTAATTCCTACATTCGGCCAACCCTAAACATGTTAGCAAAGAGCCACTCGGCTAAATAGCCAAATCCCGAAGGATTAATGCAACCAACTTCTTATCTTGCTGTTGATTTGACCACTAATTAAATCGCGAAAACTTTGTAGTCTTTCTTCCTTGCAATCGGCTAACACTAGATCGATTGGTTTGGTTAGTTTTTGGCTTTGAATAAATACAAAATAGATCTAAAACATCAATTATGGCCTTGGCCGAATGTACATAGCCACTTACCTTATGAATCTTAAGTCCTGAAATTGTATCCTCGGTTGTGGTATTTGTCGAAATCCCTAAAGACACATGTTAGATCAATTTCTAACTTTTAATCACAATAATTGGCCCTTGGCCAAATACCACATGTTACTTACCTTGATCACACAAATCCCGAAGATTGCCTTCTTGAAATCGGCTATAGACAAATCCCGAAAGATCCTTTGTAGCTTCGGCCAAAGAACACTAATGGATTAGAGTTTTGATTTTGGCTTTAAGGAAAAGGAATAATATGACAATAATCGAATCCTTATCCTTAGTGTTGTAGTTGACTGCTCCTTGTTGAACCCATAGAGATTCGGCTATATGGACTTAGATAGGAATTGACAAGCTTTGGCTTTTAAAGCTATGGAGAAATCGGCTATCACAAGGAGTATTTCGCTTTTGAGAATCAAAAAGGAAGAGTATAGGACTCAGGGAAAATCGACAAGATTAGAGGATCCTATTTTCGACTTTTGGAGAATTGAAAAGAAAAAGAAGAGAAAACTTTGGAGAGAAAAGAACAAATGAAAAGAAGGCTAATTTGTTTTGTGAAATTCAGCACACACTCCTTAACACACTACAAAGCCGAAAATAATTACCAAGAGAGTCCCTTGGCCAGCCACTACATCCTCTCTTATCAAATCCCTTAATTCACTCTTCATTAGCCAAATCCTCACGTTTTAAACTTGATCTACACTTCATCTTGAAGTGTCCTTGTGCCGCCCACTTCCTCTCTTCCTTGTAACAAAATAAAAACATTTATTTGCTTTCCTTGTGACTCAAACCCTGGCCCATTTACACCTGCTTGTGGCATCACTTACAGAGGCTTTAAGTGGCACCTCCAAGCCACTTAACCAAGCCCATTTGTGTGTCATAACTCCCCTACATTTTCTCTTAAGGCCACCCTGCTTAGCTTCCTCTTTTAGATTTAAAATCTAATAATTTCTAAGGCACTCTCCTATTTTCTAAAGTTCACAAAATTCATACAACACATTCTTAACACATAAGGGCATGCTATTTCATAAAATTGAGCAAAAATGCATAAGCCCTAATTCTGGATATTACATCTCGAGCCGAAAGGCTATTTTGTTTTAAATTGTGGCCGTGGTTATTGTATAGCTAACGCCTTCTCTTCGTTCAAACGTTGTTAGGGACTTGTTGTCCTTAACCAAGGAGTCGGCCTTTTACCCTTCCTTTGCATGAGATCTCTTGATTGGTGGTAAGTAAAATTAGTTTGATCAAACGGTTTCAATGTTATGGAGATGTCTTATCAAGGGTTGAAACTAATTGATTAGAACTGTTGATTTCATAGGAGCTTCATCTTGGGAGCTTCAACCTACAACCCATAATAGATGTGTAATCTTACACCCATGCTATTACTGTAAAGTGATGAATGAAGGTGTGTATTCACACCCCGGATTAACTGTGAATCGGCTAAAGCTAAAAACCAATAAGTCGAGACTTCAAAAACTGTGGGCTCTTGAGTGTGCAAGCGCTCTAAAGATAACTCGAGCCAAAATTGCTGGCAATAGACCGTTGAAGCTACAACGAACATTCTCATGGACATAGGTCGTAATGGGCCTCGTTGGGTCGAGATGGGTCATTGGGCCCATGAGCCCCATCTAGGTAAGACTCACGAAAGTAGTAAATAAGGGATTGGGTTGCGAGATTCGCATAGCCGCGACCGAAATTGGGTTGATTAGGCCACACAAGCGTGTGGGCCTACTTGGGCTAAAAATTAGACTTTAAGCCCAATTGTATCGTTTCGAGTAAAAAGGGTGCCTGCGTCGCTTGAGATGACTGCAGCCTTCGAAAAGGCCGGTATAGAACTAAATTATCAAAATACCCTCAATGGCTAAATTATTGAAATACCCTTAGTGGGTATATAACTGATATGCCTCGAGGATAGAATTACTTAAATACCATTGAAGGATAAAATTACAGAAATACCCCTAAGGGGTGAAATTAATGTTTTACCCTAACCGACCAAATGACCATTATACCCTTAGTGGTAGTACCATTGATGTATGTGTAATATTTGTATGATTGATTACGTTTGTGATACACTACATACATGGGTTATTTATGACATGACATACCGTATTGGGTTGGGTTTTGTATTTTGAAGGAAGTACTGTATTGGTGGCTATGCCACGTTTTACTGATTTAGTGGCCTTGCCATGTATACTAATTCTAGTGGCTCAGCCACGTATGCTATTATTACCAGCTTTGCTGCGTTGATATTAGTAGCTCGGCATCGTTATTGGTGTATAGGATTGGGTGGGTCGACTTGGTCCCCACATGGTATGTAGGGTTGGTACGGGTGGTGTGTTGGTTGGACTGGGTTGGGCTACATCCTATTTGCATTGACATGATTTTGGGCTTAGACCCAAACTGCTATTGAATAAGGCTTAGGCCCAGATTGTTACTGTAATAGGGGATTACACACTGAGTTCTCGTAACTCACCCTTTTCTTTAACTGTGCAGGTAATCCCTAGCCTTAGAGGATTTGGAGCTGCGTGGGACTCAGAGGTGGCCACACGTCCTATATGTTTTAAACTTAAACTTAGCTACTTTATTTTAATTTTTTGGGGTAATAGTTATGTAATAAGGCCATTTGAAATTTTTTTAACTTTTATGGGGTGTTCCATTTAATTTCAACTTGCTAGTCTATTAAACATGGGTTTTTTTAAAAAAAAACAATAGCTACTATTTTCAAAATATCATGTTTCCACAATTGTTTTAAATTAAACTTCCGTAACAAATAAGGTTCTAAAGTTAATAATAATTTACAAGAGAATGACTTTGAATAAATCACGTTTTGAAAATAAGTAACGAAATCTGAGGTCAGAAAGTTTTAAGCTGTAGGAAGGGTTTCTGATGAAAGCATGGTTTTCAAACAACACTTTGATGTGACATGTTAGATTCGGTCATAGCGTCTAGGCCGAGTTTGGGGTGTTACATTTAGTGGTATCAGAGCTAGGTTACAAAACTTGGCTGTGGAATGGGTTTTAATTTTTTTCTAATCTATTAAAATTTTGGTTTAAAAAGTAATGTGGTTACTGAAAGTGTGACACACCGAGTCCCAGACACCAAATCTATAAGTTCTCTGTCATTGTACTTTGTTATATACTGATATGATTATACTGAGAAACTACTAGGGATAATAGTAGCACACTGAAACTCCTTAGTTAGAGAAACTGAGACTGCAGGAGGCTAGAAACTATAGTGAGAATTCGATCTGTGAAAACAACCCTAATTACTATTTTTCATAAAATATCTATTAATAATTATGAGAATTATAAGATGATGCATAAAACTTTTAAAACAGATAAATTTGCTAAAGCGATATGAGCACAAGAGGTCGCAGAAGGGGTACACGTTGCCGTGGTAGAGGCCGAGGTGCTAGGGTTGGGTCTTCAGCATCAGGACACATGTCTGATAGGGAAGTGCCAGCATCACCAGTGACTGAGACGGGGTCATGACTGAGCCGATGGGGATGATGCTCTTTCCCAAGCGATGTTGCGGGTTCTTGAAAGGGTTGCTGGAACGAGTACTGGGTCAGTGGGCTGAGGGTCAATTTCTAAACAACTCCGGTTGAATAGGGCAAAAATTTTTAGGGGCATCTCTAGTGTAGCCCCGAATGTGGTAGAATATTGGTTGGAGGCTGTCGAGCAAATAATGGATGACCTCGATTGTACGGTGGAGCAAAAACTGAAATGAGCAGTGTCTTTACTATGAGATGAGGCTTATCAATGGTGGCTTACCGTGAGGGAAGGCATGCAAGCCGACCATTTGACATGGGACTTCTTTAAGACTGCCTTTCAAGGACAATATGTTGGGGCAAGTTATGTGGATGCTCAGAGGAAGGAATTCTTAAGTCTAGTTCAGGAAAATAAGTCTATAGTAGAGTATGGGGCAGAGTTTCTGCGGTTGAGCCAGTATCCTCAGGACATAGTCAAGACTGAGTATGAGCACTATGTATGTTTAGAGGATGGTCTCTAAGATGAGTTTCGGGTACTGATAGCTCCGTAGAGGGAAAGAGACTTTGCTGCCCTGATTGAGAAGGAAAAGATTGCTGAGGATGTGAAACGCTTAGAGTGTCAAAACTGTGAGAAGGAAAGGGGTAAAAATAAAAGGGGTTTTAGACCCTCAAGTTCTACTGGTGGGCCTAAGAAGAGGCCTAGATTTGATGGGCTGGTCCGGGCGAATTCCTACTGTTGTTGGCAGACCGCAGTCTTGCGCTTTGTGTGGGAGATCTCACCAGGGTGAGTGTTGGAAAAGAACTGGGGCATGTTTCAGATGTGGGTCTAGGGATCACAGGGTTAAAGACTATACTCAGAGGCCTAGTAAGATGAAAGCTACAAGTTAGGGTTATGCTCAGCCAGGGAGAGGTGGTCAGCAGCCACCGAGAGGTCAGGGTCAGGCCAAAGGGGTAATGGTTTGGCACAAGGTCGTGGACCCCGAGTAGAGGTGCTGGTAATACCGAGGCAAGACAGCTATCGTTGGTCTATTCTGCTCGACGTTGAGAGGACAACGATGCCCCTGATGTCATCACTGATACATTTCTCATTTATAATGTACGATATATCGCTTTGATTGATATTTGGTCTACACACTCGTATGTTACATGTACTATGTTTAGGTCATTAGGCATACAGTTCAAAATTTCTAACAGAGAAATGTCGATGGTAAGTCTATTGTGACAATCGGTTAGAGTGAATAAACTATTTAGAGATTTACCTCTAGAAGTCCAAGGGGTTATTTTTTTAGTAGATTTGATGGAATTGTCGTTTGGCGAATTTGACCTCATTTTGGGCATGGATTGGTTAGTGAAACACCATGCAAATTTGGATTACGCTGCTAAGCGTATGGTATTGAAGTCTTCGGAGGATAAAGATGTGGTTGTGATAGGGGAGCAAAGGGATTATTTATCTAACGTAGTCTCATCACTAAGGGATGAGAAGCTAATTCTCAAGGGTGGGAGATGTTCTCAGCTTATGTCAGCATCTCTGATTCTATGGGTCCGTCCGTTAAGAATGTTAGAACTGTGAAGAAGTTTCAAAATGTATTTCCTAAAGTGCTTCTGAGGTTGCCTCCAAACTGTGAGGTCGAATTCGCATTGAGCTTCTACCAGGAACGTGTTCAGTGTCCATTGCCCCTTATAGGATGGCACCGAGGGAGTTGGTAAAATTAAAGGCTCAGATCTAAGAGCTATTGGATCGAGGATTCATTCAGCCGAGTGTGTTTCCATGGGGAACACCAGTATGGTTCGTGAAGAAGAATGATGGGTCCATGCGTATGTGTATTGATTATCATCAACTAAATAAACTGATGATTAAGAACAAGTACCCATTACTAAGGATAGATGATCTGTTTGACCAACTGTAAGGAGCTTCAATTTTCTCCAAGATAGATCTTAGATCGAGGTATCATCGACTAAGGGTTAAGGAGGCGGATGTGTACAAGACAACATTCAGGACTCGTTATGGACATTACGAGTTTCTGGTCATGCCGTTTGGGTTAACGAATGCACCACCGCTTTCATAGATATGATCAATCGGGGTCTTCCAACCCTATTTAGACCGATTTGTGGTGGGGTTTATATATGATATTCTAGTGTATTTGAGAAAAATGAGGAGCATGATTCACATCTCTGAATTATTCTGCAAATACTAAGAGAAAGTCAGCTTTATGCCAAGTTCAACAAATGCGAGTTTTGGCTACGAGAGGTGACATTTTTGGGTCATGTAGTGTTGGCCGAGGGGATTAGGGTTGATCCTCGAAAAATTGAAGTTGTATTAGACTAGAAGCCACCAAATATAGTATATGAGATTCGAAGTTTTCTGAGTCTGGCTGGGTATTAAAGACTGTTTGTTTAGGGGTTTTCACCGATTGCTACACCCCTAACTAAGTTACTGCATAAAAGGTTACCGTTTAATTGGACTGATAAACAGCAGGAGAGTTTTGAGAAATTGAAAAAGATTCTGACTGAAGCCCATTAATACAGCCAAAGGCTGGAAAGGAATTCATCGTCTACAATAATGCATCTCACACGAGTTTGGGTTATGTGCTGATACAAAAGGGTGAGGTTGTGGTTTATACGTCTCGTCAGCTTAGGCCGCACGAGGTGAATTACCCCACTCATGACTTGGAGTTAGCTGCGGTGGTATTTGCACTAAAGATTTGGAGACATTACTTGTACGGGGAAAAGTCAATCATTTATACTGACCACAAAAGCTCAAGTACCTCCTCACTCAGAAAGAGATGAATCTCAGGCAATGAAGATGGATAGAGTTGCTTAAGGATTATAATTGCTCAATTGAGTACCACCCGAGAAAAGCTAACGTAGTAGTAGATGCATTGAGCCATAAGGTTGTATCTGATTTATGAGCAATGATTGCTCGTCTCAGCCTATTTGAGGATGGTAGTCTGTTAGCTAAACTTCAAGTGAAACCGACTTGGATTGATCAAATTAAGGAGAAGTAATTGCTGGATGAATCATTGGTTCCTCGTTTTCGACTGGTGAAGAAGGGAGAGACTGTGGACTTTGGGCTGAATAGTGAGGGAGTATTATGCTTCTGTGGGAGAGTCTGTGTACCGAGGGATTCTGAAATAAGACAGTTTATACTGTGGGAGGAGTATAGTAGCCCATACGCTATGCATCCTGGTGGAAACAAGTTATATCGAGACCTGCATGAACTGTACTGGTGGCCAGGGCTTAAGCATGAGGTTACCAATTTTGTAGGTAAGTGCTTAACATGCCAGCAAGTGAAGGCTGAGCATCAACTGCCTTCTGGATTACTGCAACCGATTAAAATTACACTTTGGAAGTGGGAAAAGGTGACCATGGACTTTGTTAATAGGGTATCCCTTATGCCTACTATGAAAGATTTAGTATGGGTCATTGTTGATCGACTGACTAAATCTGCCTACTTTATACTGGTCCGCATAGATTATACGTTGAAAAAGTTGGCCAAGTTGTATGTGGCTGAGATTGTGAGGCTGCATGGGGTACCAGTGTCTATCATTTCGGACAGAGACCCTAGATTCACATCGCGATTCTAGAGAGTGTTACACAAAGGCCTGTGTACAAGGTTGGATTTTAGAACGACATTTCATCCTCAGACTGATGGTTAGTTAGAGAGGGTAGTTCAGATTTTGGAAAACATGCTAAGAAGCTGTGTAATTGATTTCAAGGGCAGTTGGGAAGACTGTTTGCCATTAGTGAAATTTGCTTATAACAATAGCTACGAAACTAGTATTCAGATGGCACCGTACGAGGCATTATATGGTCGTAGGTGTCGTACCCCTACCTGTTGGATAGAACAGGGTGAGCGGCAAATATTGGGGCCAGAACTAGTTTCTGAAATCGAGGAAAAAGTAAAATTTATCCGTGATCAGTTAAAAGAAGCATCTGATAGGAAAAATTTGTACGCTGATTTAAAGCGTAAATAGATTGAGTGCGCAGTGGGAGATTATGTCTTCTTAAAGGTCTCACCATGGAAAAAAATTCTAAGATTTGGGCAAAAAGGCAAGATGAGCCCTAGATTTATCGGACCTTACCAGATATTAAAATGTGTGGGATCGATTGCCTATCAATTGGATCTGCCTCCTGAGTTAAATCGTATACATAATGTGTTTCACGTCTCTATGCTGAGGCAATACCATTCTGATCCCTTGCATATAGTACTGGTGGAGGAGATCGAGGTTAGACCTGATCTGACCTTTGAGGAGGAGCTGGTGCAGATACTAGATCAAGTTGTCAAAGTGTTAAGAAGGAAATTTATCCTGTTAGTTAAGGTGGTTTGGCGTAATCACAGTTCATAGGAAGCCACGTGGAGCTTGAGGAGGCGATATAACAACAATACCCTCACCTCTTTTGAGCAAGTAAATTTCGAGGCCAAAATTTCTTTAAGAGGGTAGAGTTGTAATGCCCCAAAATTTTGGGGTTGAATTTTTTGCTAAAATTGCTTAAGTTCCATGATGAGCTTGAATGGCTAGTTATTTGAGTGTATTTGGGGGTTCTAAAGAGGCTTGGGTTCGAGCCTAGGCTTTGGAAAAATTTTAGTTTTTGGCTCTTGAAAGAAAGGGGTTGTAAGCAGTGGGACTTATGTATGTATAAGGGTATTTAAGTGACACAAAATGAGCTTGGGATCTAGTGGCTGTGTCGTCACTGGAATAACAAGGAGGAGTGGGGTTCGAATCCCATGAATAGAAAAATAGGGACCTTTATTTTATGTCTTGAGGGAGCAAGAGGTAGAGTTTGGATCAAACTCTGCAAGGGAAGTTGAAGACTTGGTCAAGAATTTTGAATAGGAGGTTGAGAGTGTTTCAAGGCGGATTTGGTGGAGGGAATCAAGGAGATGGATGTGTGTGGGAGTGTTGGCCGAATGTAGGGAAGGTTGAGTAGGGAATTTTGGCCAACATGTTGTCATTTGGGAAGTGCATATTCGGTTTGTAATAGTGTGGGGGTGCCGAATTTTCTCTTGCATTTTTTGGGGAGAGTTTGCATTTTGGTACTTTTGGACATTTCAGGTCTTTTTTTTCATCCTGACCTCTGTCGAATTCACTTCTTCTTCATCCTTTTCTTCCTCTTTCACTTTTTTCTTTTTTCTGCTAATTGTCAAATTGATAGGCCTCTACTTTCACCTTCTTTTCTTCTTTCTCCTCATTATTCTTTTTACTTTTCATTATCATCTTGTGGTTACTACTTACTTGCTTCCAAATCCCTTTTCTCCTTTCGATTCTCCTTGGCCGAATAGAACCTCTCTTTCTCTCTTGTTACTATTCTCTTTACCTTGCAAAGCTAGCTGATTTGTGTAGGCTAAATCTATTTCTTTTCTTTGATTCTAATCTTTTCGAATCTCTTCGATTTTACGGTAAGTGGATACTCTAGCCTAATCTTGGTCGGCTTCTCTTCTATCTCGGTTCTATATCTCTCAAGCCAAAAGGCTGTTTTGTTTTCAATTGTGGCCATGGTTATTGTATAGCTAACACCTCCTCTTCGTTCAAACGTTGCTAGGGACTCGCTTTCCTTAAACAAGGAGTCGGCCGATTAACCTTCCCTTGTAGGAGATCTCTTGATTGGTGGTAAGTAGCATTAGTTTGATTAGACGGGTTCAATGTTATGGGGATGTCTTATCAAGGGTTGAAACTAATTGATTAGAACTGTTGATTTCATTGGTGCCTAATCTTGAGAGCTTCAACCTACAACCCATAACAGGTCTGTAATCGTACACCCATGCTATTACTATAAAGTGATGAATGAATATGTGTATCCACACCTCGAATTAACTATGAATCGGCTAAAACAAAAATACTGATAAGTCGAGACTTTTGGCAATTATGGGCTCTTGAGCGTGCAAGCTCTCATAGAGATAACCCGAGCCAAAATCGTTGGCAATAGACCGTTGAGGCTACAACGAACATTCTCGTGGGCTTAGGTCGTAATAGGCCTTGTTGGGTCGAGATGGGCCATTGGGCCCATGAGCCCCATCTGGTAAGACTCATGAAAATGGTAGATAAGGGATTGGGTTGCAAGATTCACTTAGCCGCGACCGAAATTGGGCTGATTGGGCCACACGAGTGTGTGGGCTCGCTTGGGCTCAAAATTGGACTTTGGGACCAATTGTACCGTTTCTACTAAATAGGTTACCTGCATCGCACGAGATGACTGTAGGCCTTCAAAAGGATGGTATAGAACTAAATTACTAAAATACCTTCGATGGGTAAATTATTGAAATACCCCTGGTGGGTAAATAACTGATATGCCTCGAGGGATAGAATTACTGAAATAGCAATTACTGAAATAGCCTTGGAGGATAAAATTACAGAAATATCCTTGAGGGGTGAAATTACTATTTTACCCCAACTGACCAAATGACCGATATGCCCTTAATGGTAGCACCAGTGATGTACGTGTAATATTTGTATGATTGATTACATTTGCGATACACTGCACACATGGGTTATTTATGACATGACATACCGTATTGGGTTCGGTTTTGTATTTTGGAGGAAGTATTGTACTAGTGGCTATGCCACGTTTTATTGATTTAGTGGCTTTGCCACGTATACTGATTCTAGTGGCTTAGCCACGTATACTATTATTAGTAGCTTTGCTGCATTGATATCAGTAGCTCGGCATCGTTATTGGTGTGTAGGACTAGGTGGGTCGACTTGGTACCCACATGGTGTGTAGGGTTGGTACGGGTGGTGTGTTGGTTGGACTGGGTTGGGCTGCTCCTGTTTGCATTGACAAGGTTTTGGGCTTAGACCTGCATCACATGAATAGGGCTTAGGCCTGCATCACATAATAGAGGATTGCACACTGTGTTCTCGTAACTCACCCTTTCCTTTAACTGTGCAGGTAATCCCCAGCCTTAGAGGATTTGGAGCGCGAGGGGCTCGGAGGTGGCCACACGTTCGATATGTTTTAAACTTAAACTTAACTACTTTATTTTATTTTAATTTATTGGGCTAATAGTTATGTAATAAGGCCATTTGGGATTTTTTTTAACTTTTATGTGGTGTTTCTTTTAATTTCAACCTGCTAGTCTATTAAACATGGGTTTTTTTTCAAAGTCTATTAAACATGGGTTTTAAAGTTAATAATAATTTACGAGAGAATGACTTTGAATAAATCACGTTTTGAAAATAAGCAACAAAATCTGAGGTCAGAAAGTTTTAAGTTGTAAGAAGGGTTTCCAATGAAAGCATGGTTTTCAAGCAACGCCTTGATGTAACATGTTAGATCCGGTCGTAGCATCTAGACCGGGTTTGGTGTGTTACATTTTAGATCCGATTCGATTGAGTAAGCCACCTGTGGATAAAATCCGAAAGTATGAGGCCGAAGAGTTTAGAGCCACAGTTGATGATGATGCTGAGCGAACTGAGTTTTGTCTCGAGAATACAATTTGAGTGTTTGATGAGATGTCATTAACTCTTTATGAATGCATAAAATGTGTTATTTCATTATTGAGAGATATAGCATATTAATGGTGGAAAACATTAATATCTGTGGTTCTGAGAGAGAGAATCACTTGGGATTTCTTTCAAGTTGAATCCCAAAAGAAATATATTAGTCAATGATTCATAGATTAGAAACGTAAAGAGTTTCTGGAGCTAAAACAGGGCCGCATGTCTATTACTGAGTATGAACAGGAGTTTGTGAGATTAGCCAATATGCGCGGGAATGTGTTTCAACTGAGGCTACTATCTGTAAATGTTTCATTGAAGGGCTGAATGAAGACATTAAATTGTTGGTTGGAATACTTGATTTGAATTAATTTGTAGTATTGGTTGAAAGAGCCTGCAAAGCCAAAGAACTTAGCAAAGAAAAGAAGAAGACGGATTCTGAAGCTAGAGATGAAAGAAAATGATCTATGAGTAAGTCATTTCAACCTTCACCAAAGAGATTCAAAGATGCAGCTTGAAACACCCCAAACCCGGCCCACAAGCCTGACCGGATCTGGTATGCTTCTAGAGAAAAACCATTCAAACTTATTTGGATTTTGCTAAAATCTTGTGTGTGTTTTTTGAAGAACCATTGATTTGGGTTGGGTTCAAAATTAAAAACGGTGTTGATTAGGTGTCAAAACAATTAATATTATATTTAAAAAAATTGACTTTAACTTTAAATTAATAAAAATCGTATCATACTAAAATAATTAAAATGCATGCATAAACTGTTTAATACTTATGGCCTTATTACATCAAACAAAACCCGAAATAATTCAAAACTTAAATATTAAAAACTAATAAAAATAGAATAATCTCTGAGCTAAGCATGGCCACCCTTGAGCTCCTGCCAACCCGGTCCATTACTGTGTGTCACCTGAAAAATAATCCCACAACGGGGTGAGTCAAACAGACTCAGTGTGTAATAGCCAACACTAAGTCCCAATCAATTTAGGCATGTCAAATCATACATATAGAACATATATATTAAATGATGCAAACCCGAACCCAAACCTAGATAACCATCTGCTACACATCACCTGTACCAACCATCACACCGTGGGGACTACTAAGTCGACCCTCCATCCGCTACACACCATCGAAGGCGGTCATTGCATTTACATGCTCATCACCCTTATAATTTCGTGGCATAGCCACCAGATAATATTATGTGACATAAGTCACCACATTCAGATTTCGTGACATAAGTCACCACATTCAGATTTCGTGACATAAGTCACCACATTCAGATTTCATGACATAAGTCACCACATTCAGATATTGTGGTATAAAACCACCAAATCACTTCCCCTTTACACATCACCCATATGCCCCATGTCATACAAATATGCATTGACCATGTCATATTCCTTATTCACATTCTTATAGTTTCACATATATGCCATAACAGATCATATTATAATCATAGTGGGAGTAGATAAACGTACCTGGGTACTTTGTACCATTACATGGTTAGCCATATTTCACATTATTATAAACACATATATTAATTGATGCCATAAATCTATTAAGAGTTAGTGTGGGGTACACACCAGATTTACTTAATGAACTCACTGAAATCTCGAAAATTCGATCTAATCCTCTAGATCTTAAGTTCCTACATTCCGCCAACACTTAGTATTTTAGCTAAAGCCTATTCGGCTATATAACCAAATCCCGAAGGATTAACGTAATTGAAATCTTACCTTGCTTGCTGATTTGATTACTAATCAAATCCCGAAAACTTTGTGATGACTCTTCTTGCAATCGACTAGACACTGAACCACTGAGCTTGTTAGTTTCGGCTTTTAAATGAAGTAAGAAATAGATCTAAGTCACTAGGTATGGTCTTAGCCGAATGTTAGTTTCACTTATCTTACGGATCTAAATCCCGAATTAGCTTCTTAATTATGGTGCCTGCCAAATCCCTACAAATATATGTTAGATCCAATCTAACATTTAATCTCAATAAAATGGCCTATAGCCGATTATCATCCATAGCTTACTTTAGATTTTAAAAATTTTAAAGAACTCCTCCTTGTAGTTCGACAACAACCAAATCCCGAAACCCCTTTCATTGTTTGGGCCAAAGAACAGTAAAAGAGATTAGATTCCATCTTTCGGCTAAAAGAAAAAGGGATAAACGACAACAATAGAATCCTTACCCTTACTAAAATCGACAACACTCCTGCTTGACACCACAGAAGGATTTGGCTATAGGCTAAATGTTGATCACAGGTTTTGGCTTTTGAAGTTATGAAAAAATCGGCTAGGGTACCTTGAGATTCGGCTTTTGGAGAATAAAAGGAAAAGAGAAGAGGATGTATGACTCTTAGAGAGAATTGGCAATGGTGGATTTTGAGAAAGAAATATTTGGCTTTGGTCAAAAATAAAAGAGAACAGAGGAGGTTCACTAGAGAATTCGGCAGAGGACTAAGGAGAAAAGAAAAGAATGGCCTCACTTCTCCCCTTTTGGCTAAAATACCACCCAAGAGAGTCCCTTGGCCGGCCAATTCTCCCTCTCTCCACTCAATCCCCCCTTTTCACTCTACCTTAGCCGAATCTTTAAGTTTTTAACTTGATCTACACTTCATCTTGAAGTGTCCTTGTGCCGTCCACTTCCTCTCCTCCTTGCAGCAAAATAAAACTCCTATTTGCTCCCTTGTGACTCAAACCTAGGCCTTTCCCCTTTGTTTGTGGCGTCACACTCTAAGGCCCTAAGTGGAGCCTCCAAGCCACTTAAACAAGCCTATTTTTGTGTCATATTCCACCTACTAATTTTCTTAAAGCCTATCAGGCTTAGCTTCCTCTTTTAAACTTAAAATCGAATAATTTCTAAGGCATTTACTACACTTTAAAGTTTCCAAAATTCATGCAACACAATTTAGAACACACATAGGAATGCTACTTCATACAATTTAGTATTAATGTATGAGCCATAAATCCGAATATTACAGTTCTACCCCCTTAAAATAATTTTGACCCCGAAATTACCTGGCTAGAATAAGTGGGGGTATTGCTATCGTATTGCTTCTTTTGGCTCCCAAGAAGCTTCTTTTGATCCATGGTTACGCCACAACACCTTGACCAGAGGGACCGAATTCCTCCGAAGCACCTTCATATCACGTTCCAGAATCTGAATCGGCTCCTCCTCGTAAGACAGATCTGGTCTCAGCTCCACCTCTTCAACCGGAACTACATGAGATGGATCCGATCTATAACGACGTATAATAGAGACATGGAATATGTCGTGCATCTGCTTCAATTTCGAAGGCAACTCTAACTGGTATGCCACTGGTCCAACTCGCTTCAATACCCGATAAAGTTCTATAAACCTGGGACTTAGCTTTCCTTTTCGACCAAATCTCATCACCTTCTTCCAAGGCGACACTTTAAGAAACACTTGATCTCCCACATCAAATTCTATTTCCTTCCATTTGAGATCAGCGTACGACTTCTGCCTGTCTGATGCCTCCTTTAACCGTGCCCAGATTATCTTAACCTTCTCCTCGGATTCTGCCATAATTTTTAGACCCAAAATCTGACGTTCTCCCAATTTCGTCCAACATGTAGGAGTGCGACACTTTCGTCCATATAGTGCCTCGTACGGTGCCATCCAAATACTTGCCTGATAGCTGTTATTATACGCAAACTTCGCTAGAGGCAAATATTCTTCCCAACTTCCTCTGAAGTCTATCACACATCCCCTTAGCATATCCTCTAACACTTGGATTTCTCGCTCAGATTGACCGTCTGACTGTAGATGAAAAGCCGTACTAAAGTCCAATCTGGTGCCTAAAGCTTGATGTGACGCCTTCTAGAATCAAGACGTAAACTTTAGATCTCTATCTGAGATAATCGACACCAGCACTCCATGCAACCTCACAATCTCCGCCACATACAACTTTGCTAACTTTTGCAGGGAATAGTCAACCCGCACTAGAATAAAATACGCAGACTTTGTCAGCCGATCCACTATCACTCATACTGAGTCCTTCTTAGTAGGCGTAAGGGGAAGCCCACTAACGAAGTCCATGGTAATTCTCTCCCACTTCCACTGTGGAATCTTTATCGGTTGAAGCAATCCTGACGAAACTTGGTGTTCAGCCTTAACTTGCTGACACCTTAAGCACTTGCCTACAAATTTGGTAACCTCTCGCTTAAGTCCAGGCCACCAAAATTGTTCCCATAGGTCTTTGTACAACTTACTGCCTCCAGGATGCATAGCATAAGGGCTACTATGCGATTCCTAAAGAATCCTCTACCTTAACTCCTTGTTCCTCGGCATGCAGACCTTACCTTTGAAACACAATACTCCTTCGTCATTAATACCATAATTTTCCAACTCCTAATTCCACACTTGCCGTAACTTAGCATTTAGATCCTCATTCGCCAACTGACTCTCTTTCACCTTATTCAACCACGTTGGCTTAACTTGCAATTCTACCAGCAAACTTCCATCATCATACAAGCTAAGATGTGCAAACATTGCCCTTAGCTCCGTCACTACTTTTCTAGCTTAGGGCATCTGCCACTACATTCGCCTTGCTCGGGTGATACTCTATAGAACAATCGTAGTCTTTCAATAATTCCATCCACCTTCGTTGTCTCAAGTTTAGCTCTTTCTGAGTCAGCAGATACTTCAGGCTCTTGTGGTCCGTGTAGATCACTGACTTTTCTCTATATAAGTAGTGCCTCCACACTTTAAGAGCGAAGACCACTGCCGCCAATTCCAAGTCATGCGTCGGGTAGTTAACCTTGTGTGGCCTTAGTTGTCGAGACGCAAAAGCAACTACCTTCCCGTCTTGCATAAGGACACCTCCCAATCCTGTATGGGAAGCATCACAATACACTACAAAATCCTTTCCTGCCTCAGGCTGAATCAAAACTGGAGCTTCAGTCAAGACTCTCTTAAGCTTCTCAAAGCTCTCCTGTTGCTTATCGGTCCATATGAAAGGTACCTCCTTCCTTAGCAACTTCGTCAAAGGTGCGGCTATTGACGAGAACCCTTCTACAAACCTTCTGTAATAGCCTGCTAATCCCAAGAAACTACGAACCTCAGCCACCGACCTAGGTGGTTTCCAATCTAGCACTGCCTCAATCTTTTGAGGATCTACCCTTATTCCTTTAGCAGATACCACATGTCCTAAAAACGTAACCTCCTTCAGCCAAAATTCACACTTGCTGAAGTTGGCGTAGAGCTTCTTTTCCCTTAATACTTGCAATACAACTCGGAGGTGCTCATCATGTTCTTCTTCAGACTTCTAATACACCAACATATCATCTATGAACACAACAACAAACCAGTCCAGATAGGGTTGGAAAACCTGGTTCATCATGTCCATAAACACGGCTGGGGCGTTCGTCAATCCGAACTGCATTACTAAGAACTCATAATGCCCGTACCTTGTTCAAAAAGCTGTCTTATGGATATCAGCCTCCTTCACCTTAAGCTAATGATATCCAGACCTTAGATCTATTTTTGAGAATACTACCGCCCCCTTAAGCTGATCGAACAAGTAATCAATCCTTGGCAAAGGGTACTTGTTCTTGATGGTCAGCTTATTTAACTGACGATAATCTATGCACATACGTATAGTTCCATCCTTCTTCTTCACAAACAAGACCGGTGCTTCCCATGGAGACACACTGGGTCGAATAAACCCACGGTCAAGTAACTCTTGGATCTAATCCTTGAGCTCAACCAACTCCTTTGGTGCCATTCTATACGGGAAAATTGACACAGAAATTGTACCCGGCAATAAGTCAATTTCGAACTCCACCTCCCTATCCGGGGGTATTCCAGGTAATTCCTCTAGAAAGACATCCACAAACTCCTTTTCGGTTCTAACTCCATTAACTCCCCCTTCTTTCACATCCAAAGCACTAACAAAAACCAAAAATGCCTTACACCCCTTCCGAACCATCTTATCAGCCTTTAAGGCTGAAACTACGTCAGACAAGTAGTTTCTTCTTTCTCCTATCATAATTACCGCCTTATCCCCCGGTGACCTGAACTCTATTCGCTTAGCTACACAATCCAATATAGCCCGATGCTCCACTAGCCAGTCTATGCCAAGAATAAGATCGAATTCTCCGAAGGGTAGTTCCATTAAGTCAGCAGAAAATACCACTCCCTAAATTTCTAGAGGTACTTTTTGAAATATCTTTTCACGACTATAGTTTGACCTAATGGGCTTACTACAGTCATCTCCCTACTAGAAGGTTCAGAGGCTATTCCTAGAGTTTTGACTACTCTACATGCAATATAAGAGTGGGTAGAGCCCACATCAATCAAAGCAAAGTAAGGCTTGTCAAATATAAGGAACGTACCGGTTATGACATCCGGTGCGTCTCTGTCCTCCCTCCGACGAGCAGCATACACTAAACCCAGTTGTCTTGCCTCTATGTTACCAATACCTCGACCCAGTGTTCCTCGTCTTTTACTAGCACCGTTACCTCTGCCACCAAACCACTACCCCACCGTGGCTGCTGTCCTTCCTCTTCCAGCCTGGTTAGGACCTTGACTTACTGGTCGGCCCCCTTCTGTTCTCATAAGACAATCCTTAATCATATGGTCCTTGGACCCACACAAAAAACATCCTCCCGTCTTCTTCCAACACTCTCCTAGATGCATCTTCCCATATTGGTCACAAGTACGGTACTGTCCTCCCGTAGCAGCTTGCTGACCTCACGGCCCATCAACTCTAGGCCTCTTTTGCTCATTCCTTGAAGACCTTGATGGTCCAAAGCCTCTCTTTTGCCTATTACAATTAGTATTCTGTCTCACCGAGTCCTTAATCCCTTCGACAACCTTTGCCTTTTCCACCAACACGGCAAACTCTCGCTTATGCTGCAGAGCTATCACCAACCTTAGATCATCCCTCAATCTATCTTTAAACTGACACACCGCTCATGCTCCGTCGACACGATACCTCAAGCATAATGGTTCAACCTTAAAAATTCAGCCTCGTACTCCGCTACAGACTTATTCCCTTGGACCAACCTCAAAAACGCCTTCCTCTGCGCATCCACATAACTAGTTCCTACGTACTTCTTCTGATATGCCACCTTAAAATATTCCCAAGTAAGATCATCTGCGGTAGCGCCATCCCACACTGTGAGCCACCATTGATATGACTCATCACGGAGTAGCGACACTACCCCTTTCAGCTTCTCCTCAGTAATTAGGTCCAAGTTATCCATAATCCGTTCCATCACCTCTAACCAATACTCAGCCGTATTGGGTGCCGCACTAAATATTCCACGAAAAAATTTAGCTCTATTAGCTCGAAGTCGCTCAGGTACCGACTTTCGAGCTCCCATGCCTCCACTTGCTCCAGCCACCCTTTCCAAAACCCGCAGCATCACCTGTGACACTGCATCATCCCTCGTCTGATCTTGATATTCCACATTAGCGACTGGTGGTGGTGTTGGCATTTCATTTTTGGACCCTTGTCCTGACCTAACGGGCTCCGACACAGTCATTTGGCCTCTACCACTTCTTCTCCTTATTGCAGCAAAATAAAACTCCTATTTACTCCCCTTGTGACTCGAACCTAGGTCTTTCCCCTTTGTTTGTGGCGTCACACTCTAAGGCCCTAAGTGGCGCCTTCAAGCCACTTAAACAAGCCCATTTTTGTGTCATATTCCACCTACTAATTTTCTTAAGGCCTATCAAGCTTAGCTTTCTCTTTTAAACTTAAAATTGAATAATTTTTAAGGCATTTACTACACTTTAAAGTTTCCAAAATTCATGCAACACAATTTAGAACACACATAGGCATGTTACTTCATATAATTTAGTATTAATGCATAAGCCATAAATCCAGATATTACACAGCTAATCGCTCAAATGTTTCATTTGGACATTCGAGTAGAGATCGTGTGAAACAGGATACCAGTCCTAAAACTTATTCCAGTTGAATCGAGTGTTAGCAGTGTTAAAAGCAACAAGCCTGGGTGTAGATAGTGTGGAAGATGACATGTTGGAGAATGTTGGGGCAAGTACAATAATAGAACTTGCTACAAATGTGGATCATGAGATCATTTTATTTAGGATTGCCCAGAGTTAGTTGAGAAAGACAGTGTTCAGAATACGAGGCCGAGCAATACGACGACTAGGGGTAGACCACTCAGAAACACCAAAAATATGAGTGGAAGTCAAAAAGGGATAATCGATACAGTTGTGAGATCCAAGGTGAGAGCACCTACCCGAGACTATGCTATTTGCACTCGCGAAGAAGCTTCATCTCTAGACGTCATAACTGGTACTTTACTCTATTTGATACTGATGTGATTGCATTGATAGATCTAGGATCTACTCATTCATATTTGTGTGTGAATCTAGTATCTAGTAGGACTCTACCTGTTGAGTTTACTAAATTTGTAAGTAGAGTATCGAACCCCTTAGGCAAGTGTGTCTTGGTTGATAAAGTATGCAAGAATTATCCGTTGATGTATCGAGATATTTGTTTTCTGGTTAATTTGATGCTGCTACCATTTGATGAATTTGATTTAATTTTGGGTATGGATTGGCTAACCTTGCATCATGCTATTGTGAATTGTAAACGAAAGAGTATTGATTTGAGAAGTTAGAATGGTGAGATAGTTTGAATTGAATCTAGTGATTTGAATGGACTACCAGCTGTTATATCATTGATGAAAGCTTTGAATTATGTGAAAAAGGGATGCAAAGCCTATCTTGCATATGTGATAGATACAAAAGTGACTGAAAAGAAAGTTGAATCTGTGTCATGATATGTAAATTCCTTGATGTATTTCCTAAAAACTACTGGGATTACCTCCAATACGAGAAGTTGAGTTTGGCATTGACTTAGTGCCAAGAACGACTCTTGCAAGAGTTGCAATAGTTGACAAATAGAGGATTTACATGATCGAGTTTCTCGCCCTGGGGTGCTCCTGTGTTGTTTGTGAAAATGAAAGATGGCACTATGAGGATGTGTATTGACTACCGATAGTTAAACAAAGTGATGATAAAGAATAAATATCCTTTACTGCGAATCAATGATTTGTTTGATCAATTGAAATGAGCTACAGTGTTTTCTAAGATAGATTTGAGATCGGGTTACTATAAGCTATGAGTTAAAGAATTAGATATGCCAAAAACTGCTTTCAGAATGAGGTACAGACATTATGATTTCTTAGTTATGCCTTTCGGACTAATGAATGCCCCTGCAGTATTTATGGATTTGATTAATTGAATACTCAGATCGTATTTGGATCGAATATTCGTGGTGTTTATTGATGACATTCTAATCTATTCTTGTGATAAAATGCAACATGCCAAACATTTGAGAATCACGTTACAGACTCTGCGTGAGAATCAATTGTATGCAAAGTTTAGTAAATGTGAGTTCTGGTTGCGTGAGGTTGGTTTTTTGGGACATATTGCATCAGCTGTGGGAATACGAGTTGATCCAAGCAAGATTTCAGCAATTTTACAATGGAAACCTCCGAGAAATGTGTCTAAGTTTGTAGCTTTCTGGGACTAGCGGATCTTATAGGTAGTTTGTGAAAGGCTTCACGATGATTGCAACTCCGTTGATGAAATTGCTACAGAAAGATGTTAAATTTGAATGCTTAGAAAAGTGTCAACAGAGTTTTGAACATTTCAAAGCATTGTTGACAGAGGCACCAGTGTTAGTCTAACCTGAATCAGGTAAAGAATCTATAGTTTATAGTGATGCATCATTGAATGGTTTAGGCTGTGTGTTGATGCAAGAGGGCAAAGTTATAGCTTATGCTTGGAGATAGTTAAAGTCGCATGAAAAGAACTACCCGACGCACGATCTTGAATTAGCTACGATTGTATTTGCATTGAAGATTTGGCGTCATTACCAATTTGGTGAGAAATGTCACATTTATACTGATCACAAGAGTTTGAAATATTTGATGACTCAGAAGAAATTCAATTTGAGATAGCGGAGATGGTTAGAATTACTAAAAGACTATGAATTAGTAGTTGATTATCATCGGGGAAAAGCTAATGTTGTTGCCGATGCATTGAGCTGAAAGTCTTTATTTACTTTGCAAGAAATGAATACTCAGATAGATCTGTGTGATGATGGTTTGGTTTTTCCTGAGTTGAAAGTAAGGCTTATGTTTATAAACTAGATTTGTGATGCCCAGAAAAGTGATGCTGAGATGATGGCAAAACAAGCTCAGTGTGGTTTGAATTCTAAATCAGAATTTTGAGTGGATAATTGATAAACCGTAAAAGTAACATATTTTAACCTCATATTTAATAGGCTTTTGGATTATTTAGCCCTTGATTTCTATAAAAAAGGTGCTTTTAATCCTTTCTTTTCATGTTTATACTCAGGAAAGCACCCGAGGATAAAAAGAGCACAAAATAGGCTTAAAACGAAAAATTGGGCCTTAGCAAGCAATCAACATGGCCTGGCCCAAATCCCACACGACCGTGCCTCACCGATCACATAGAGCACGGCCTCAACTCCGTGACACATGACCGTGCAGCATTCATTTATCACACAGACGTGCATGGCAATCTACATAGCCGTGTCCAAATCGACAAACCTGAAGCATGGCTTGAATCCTTACACGACCGTGCCCAAAAAATCAAAATCGAGACACGACCCAACCACGAGTTACATGGGCATGTGCCATGGTCGTGCCCCTGCCATGGGAGAGAGCAATTTCACTTGGATTTGGATGCTTGAAGCCAAAGAAACATACTCCTAAGTCTACTCCAACACTCTAATAGTAATTCTACTTAAAGGAGATACTTATGAGCCAAGTATAGCATTCCAAAGCCTATATAAACAACCCAAGGCAAACATAAAAGGGAGCTTTTGCAGAGGCTTTTGTCGCAGCTTTCATCTTTTAGGGAGTCACTTGAAGATAGCCAATTGATCCATCTCAAGAAGTCGGAGCTCCATTCAAGACGGAGGATCTCTCTTTAATTCCTTCAGGGGGTTTTAGGGATTTCTTATGTTTTGTTTATTCTTTTCTCTTGAGATGTTTTCGTATTTAGTTATGAACTAAGCCCTTCAGATACCTGAAAGAGATGAAACCTATGATGGATTTTGTTATTTGATTTCTAAATTATATGATAAGTACTTGGTTTGTTATTAATTATGTTGCTTAATTTAATCTGATGTGATGAGGTGGAGGAGGAATAGACCCTACCTAAGAGTAGATCTAGCATAATTGAGCAGAGTTGATCGGGCGCCTAGAGATAGGGTTATGAGATTTTGCCGGATTAGGGTGAAACCTAATATGGGAATCCATTGATCGATTTACTGCTTCCTTAGGGGGTTATTATAAGAGAACGAGAGTTCCACTATTTAACCTAAGGTTAGATGTTATTCGCCTCGAGAGAGGGTTTAATATAGGTTAGGGAGTCTCACGGATCAAGCTAAGTAAAGAAATCATATAGTTTGGGGAATAAATAATAAGTGAAGTCATAGGTGGATTCTTCCTGAGGGTATCATCTTTATCAACTGTGTTTTCCTAAAGTCTTTCTCCAATTCATTCTTTTGTCTTTGCATTTAGTTTAAGTGTCTCATTAGTTTAATAATCCAATCATTCCATATTTTAGGATAAATAATAGGAAGAAAGTCAGTAGTAGTACGTTTAGGTTCCCTTGGGTTCGATAAGATATTCTTGCCTAAGCTATACTACTGTTCGATAGGTGCACTTGCCTCTATCGTTGTCACAGTTAGTCTACAGGTTCGATCACTCTTTTATAAATATTAAAACTCAACTGTTTGACATGATCAAGTTTTTGGCACCATTGCCGGGGAACTCTAAAATATTAAGAAAGCTCTATTTCTATTACTTTAGCCATTATTTTTTATTTTTAAATTTCTCTTATTTATTTTTGTTTTTCTAAATTTCTTTCTTTCTTTTCATAGCAAGTACGTCTAGTTTATGACTAGAAGAAATCCGAGAGGACCATTAGAATATAAAAGTGACATTGAAGCTATCGCTCGTAGAAATTGCAGAGAAATTAGACGCGCCCTAGACTATCAAAGAGAACAACAGCAAAGATCCAATCCTACTGAAGGGATGGACGAGAACAATCCACCAAATGTGCAAGAACAGAATCCTCCGCGTACTATGTATGATTATGCTAAACCTAATTTGACAGGAGTAGAATCCAGTATTGTTAGGCCCGCTATAGCTGCTAATAATTTTGAATTAAAGCCTAACACAATACAAATGATTCAACAATTTGTTCAATTTGATGGTTTACAGGATGAAGATCCAAACACTCATATATCTAATTTTTTAGAATTCTGTAATACCTTCAAAAAAAATGGTGTTTCTAATGATGCCATACGTCTTCGGTTATTTCCTTTTTTGTTAAGGAATAAAGCAAAGCAATGGTTGAACTCGTTACCACGAGGGTCAATCACCACATGGGATCAAATGACCGAAAAATTTCTTTTAAAATATTTTCACCAGCCAAAACGGCTAAATTTAGGAATGATATATCTTCTTTTGTGTAGAATAACGTAGAAACATTATATGATGCATGGGAAAGATATAAGGATCTCCTAAGGAGATGCCCACACCACGGATTACCTTTGTGGCTTCAAGTCCAAACTTTCTACAATGGTGTGAATTCTCCAACTAGGCAAATGATTGATTCATCGGTTGGTGGAACTCTGAATAATAAAAATCCTGAAGTAGCTTACGATTTTATTGAGGAGATGTCATTGAACACCTATCAATGGTAAATTACAAGAGCTAAATCGACAAAATCAGCCAAAGTTTTAACATAGACGCTGTGACAATACTGTCGACACAGGTGGAGTTAATGAATAAAAAACTTGATAATTTATGTTCTTCACAGGTACATCCAGTCATGCAATCCAAAGCAAGTGGGAATGTGGCAAATCCTGAGTACCCACACTACCAACCAGGAGCAGAAAATTAGCAGAAAAACTATATAGGTAATAATTTTTGATCTAATAATAATCCTTATAGTAACACTTATAATGCAGGTTGGAGGAACCACCCAAATTTTTCGTGGGGAGGACAAGGAAATCAAAGGCAGCAACCCACTCCAATTTACCAAAATCAGCGCTATCCCAAAGGCAGCAACCCACTCCAATTTACCAAAATCAGCGCTATCCACAGGAAAAGAAATCAAACCTTGAAGAGATGTTGACAAAATTCATGGCAGCTACAGATTCTCGTCTCCAAAAGACTGAAACAATATGTGATGAACAACAAAAATCGATCAAAGGAATCAAGAATCAACTTAGAGAACTTACTAGGTCAGTGGGACATCTTACAAAGGTGATTTCTGAACGTCAACAAGGACGTCTACCAAGCAATACATAAATAAACCCAAAAGAGCAAATCCAAGCCATCATAGCTTAAGAGGATACAAAAGTAGACGAGCCCACCTCAGTACAAGAAACTAAGGAAGAAAAAGGTAAAACAGAGGTAGCACAAGAGAGGCCAAAACCGGTAATCAAAGAAAACCAACCTCGCATACCTTATCCCGAAGCATTGAAAAAAGATGATTCAGAGGAATAATTCGGTAAGTTTCTAAAACTTTTAAAGAAATTACATATTAACTTACCTCTTCTTGAAGCTTTTTTTCAGTTGCCCGACTCAAGGAGATTTTTAAGACAGCTCTTGACGAATAAACGCAAAATAGATGAAGAGCACCATTTGGAACTTAACGCAACATGCTCAGTAATGCTACAGAACAAACTACCACAGAAACTAAAAGATCCAGGGAGTTTTATGATTCCATGTTTAATTGGTAGTTTAACTATTGATAATGCATTAGCCGATTTAGGGGCAAGTATAAATGTCATGCCTTATGCACTGTTTAAATGACTAGGTCTAGGGAAGCCCAAACAAACTAGGATGAGTATTCAACTAGTTGATAAAATTGTTAGAATTCCTAGGGGCATTATTGAAGACGTTTTAGTAAAAATCGATAAATTTGTATTCCCAGTAGATTTTGTTGTTTTAGACATGGATGAGGAAAATTCAATCCCTTTAATTTTAGGAAGATCTTTCCTTGCGACTGCCAAAACTAAAATTGATGTTGCCACAGGAGAACTCATACTTCGTGTAGGAGAAGAATCGGTCAATCTTCAAGCTCTCGACTCACCAAAATAATAGAAGATGAAGGTAAGAAAGTCATTTCAATAGATAATCAAATTGTTCAAACTTCATCACAGGAAACATCACAAAGCATCAAAGCTAAGCCAACTCATAGTCCCCAAGTTGTGACAGAAGAATCACACTAGAAACAAAACCAGAAGACTGACAAATTAGAAGAGCAGAAGATACACACCAAAGAAAATCCGGATCCACATGAAGTAAAACCTAAGGAGACTAGGTGCTGTTAGACAAAGTCGATCCTCACATCACTTCAACAGACCTGAAGAAAAAGGAAGAAATATTTCTTCAGGTACACGATGTTTTCCCACACGAAATAGTTGAGGTAAGCAATCCAATATTCAGCAATTTCAAGGTAAACGCTTCTCGACCTAAACTTTGTCTCGAAAATAAAATTGTCAGTAAGAGGGAAAATATTCAAACCTTTAAACCTCCCTAAAATTTTCAAAGTCTATGATAGTCTAGCTTAAGACTATAAATGAGCGCTTCTCGGGAGGCAACCCGAGCGCTAACACTTTTTATTTTTCAAAATTATTTTTTCTTTTCTTTTCTTCTCTTTTCTCTCTCTCTACATTTAAAACAAAGATGCAGGTTTCCAGGCCACACAGCCATGCCTGTGGCTGTGTGGACCACCAGACCATCACACTGATAGAGCAGAGTCGTGCAAGTCAGTCCAAACACCCCCAACGTCACAGATCCAACCACCCACAGCACGGCAATCAAAAAACAACACGACCATGCCTCACGACCATGCTAAGATATTGACTTATTGAGCACGGGTAGACCACACCCGTGCAGTCCAACCGTGCTCACATACTGACTTTTTAAAACGAAGCGTGCCAACCGACACATGGATGTGAAAGAACAACACACTCCACAACACAGCTGTGCGAGGAGGCCGTGTGAATCGACACACCCTCGGCACACGGGCATGGGAACGTGCCACATTTGAAATTTTATTTAAATCCCCATAGCCTTCCCCCTCTCCCATCTTCCATCTTCCTTCTCTTTCTTCCAAATTTTTCTCTCTGTTCATAGAAAAGGTCCAAGACTCTTGAGCAACACAAAGATCATGCCGAAGAAACGTAAGAAAGTAAACATCGTCTCCTCAGAGTAGACCTCAACATGAGTTCCTACCGGTAGCTTCAGCTAATTAACACGCCAAGGGTCTCGGAAACCTTTTTAGTTTTATTTTTTTTCTCTTCTCCTTTATTTTCCTTATCTATACTTATTTTCTGCTTAATTTAATTTATTTCATATTAGTTTCTTGGTTTTAAGTTCTAAAGGCTGCTAGGGAATCACGCACCATAGCCTTCGAGGTCACATCCACCTCGCGAACCATCCAACAATAAGGACTCCTTAGTCCATTAGTATTTTCTTTTAATTTCAGTTTACTTTTTAGTCTCCTTCTTTTTATTTCCTTAATCTTTAATTATATTATTAGTATAGTATTATTATTTCTCTAGATCTCTTGGCTATATCTTCACAGGCTACCCAATTTCTTCATCTAGCAAATTGCTTTTTCGTAGTCACTCCACTAGGCCCATAGAAAACACCATCACCGCCACCAAAGACGCCAGGGATCATCCAGATTTTAGGGAGTATTACTTTCCCCACTTATCTCTTTGATTTGGCATCTAATTATCATTATCTATCTTTGTAAATTGAGGGCAATATGCATCTTAAGTGTGGGGGTAATAGTGCCTAACTTTTTCCATAATTCTTAAAACCCTAAAATTAGTCTTGATCTTAAGTATTTTTCTCATATTATTAATTGGGGGGAAATTTCTAATGATTTATGATTTTTATTGATATGTTTTAGAGTAAGTTAAAGATAATTGTGCATTGATGATTAAATTTGAAGAATTCTAGAGAATCAAGCATGATAAGTCTACTTTCTAAAAATTAAAATTGATAGGTTGCTGAACTGAATTTGAGTATCACCTTGAAGTTCAAAATTTATAAGGATTGATGTCAAAACACCCATAATTTTTTGTGAGATTTTGAGCCTTATAGAGCATATATTCTTTTTCCTACTCACTTTATTAATTATGAGTGTGTCAACTTTGAATTGTTATTCTAGAGTTGCCTCGTTTATGCATGTCGAGACCACATTAATGATTTGATATACTGAGATGATAAAGGCACCTAGGTTTTAACCCATTCACTCTGCCAAAAAGCCTACCCATACAAATTAACCCCTAGTGAACCCCGTTGAATCCTAACAACCTTTTTATTGACTCACCCACTAATGTTAATCCAAAATCCCTTTGTATTTGTTATCAACATTCCTTTGACTACCCCTCTATCGAGAATTGATTTGATCAATTGCTGAATTAGGTTATTTCAATTACCAAAGTTCCTTCTATTAGGTTTGTTTTTAGTTTGTTCTTAAAAAAAATCATCCAAGAATATTCAATATTAGTGGTAAATAAAAGAGCTTAGAGCATTTAAACTCCAATTGTTGAAGAAAAATCTCGTATTAAAGTATTATCAAAATACTCCTTATTATAGAGTAATTATCAATAGTGATATTATTAGTTTTCATTCGAAGCAAATATTCATATTTAGTTCAGTGTTTCTAGTTAGGCAATTTATCAAGTCAATCTTGATTATAACCTCTAATTCAGCCTGTATCCATGCCTTTTAACCCAAGCCCCGTTACAACCCTAATTAAAGACCTTTTGATTTGTGTATTATCTCATATACAGTGGTGGAGACTTGATTTTTAGGCAAGCCTATGGTATTAACTTTTCAGGTTCAACATAGAGTGCTTATTCTTGAACCTTAAACACTTTTGAGTGATTTGAGTGAATCTTTAGTGAGGATGTCAGTCCTTGTCGATTTTGAATTAAAGGTAATCACTTAGATAAGGGGAGACACCTATGTTTTCATACTATAAAGGTATAACTTATCATAATTGAATCTTTAGGGTTCTTTGAAGCTGAACTATCCATGTATAAATTATCTATGAATTATGATGAGACATTGTCAATAGGAATTATGAATTATGGAAAGTTCGTTTTAATTCTAAGTTGAGAATTTTGCTTGAGGACAAACAAAAGCTAAAGTGTGAGGGTATTTGATAAACTATAAAAGTAACATATTTTAACCCCATATTTAATAGGCTTTTGGATGATTTAGCCCTTGATTTCTGTAAAAAGGTGCTTTTAATCCTTTCTTTAAATGTTTATACTTAGGAAAGCACACGAGGATAAAAAGAACACAAAACGGGCTTAAACAGAGTAATTAGGCCTTAGCAAGCAATCAACACGGCTTGGCCCAAATCCCACACGACCGTGCCTCACCGATCACATAGAGCACGACTTCAACTCCGTGACACACGACCGTGCAACATTCATTTATCATATAGACGTGCATGGAAAGCTACATGGCCGTGTCCAAATCGACAGACCTGAAGCACGGCCTGAATCCTGACTTACACGGCTATGCCCAAAATAACAGAATCGAGACACGGCCCAACCACGAGTTACACGGTGTGTGCCATGGCTGTGCCCCTACCACGAAAGAGAGCAATTTCACTTGGATTTTGATGCTTGAAGCCAAAGAAACATACTCCTAAGTCTACTCCAACACCCTAATAGTAATTCTAATTGAAGGAGATACTTAGGAGCCAAGTATAGTATTCCAAAGCCTATATAAACAACCCAAGGCAGACATAAAATGGGAGCTTTTGTAGAGGCTTTTGCCGAAGCTTTCATCTTTTAGGGAGTCACTTGAAGATAACCAATTGATCCATCTCAAGAAGTCGGAGCTCCATTCAAGACGGAGGATCTCTCCTTTAATTCCTTCATGGGGTTTTAGGGATTTCTTATATTTTGTTTATTCTTTTCTCTTGATATGTTTTCATATTTAGTTATGAACTAAACCCTTCAAATACTTATAGTGGATGAAACCTATGATGGATTTTGTTATTTGATTTCTAAATTATATGATAAGTACTTGGTTTGTTCTTAATTATGTTGCCTAATTTAATCTGATGTGCTTAGGTGGAGGAAGAATAGACCCTACCTAAGAGTAGATCTAGCATATTTGAGCGAAGTTGATCGGGCGCCTAGAGATAGGCTTGCGAGATTTTGTCGGATTAGGGTGAAACCTAATATGGGAATCCATTGATCGATTTACTACTTCCTTAGGGGGTTATTATAAGAGAACGAGAGTTCCACTAATTAACCTAAGGTTAGACGTTATTCACCTCGAGAGAGGGTTTAATATAGGTTAGGGAGTCTCACGGATCAAGCTAAGTAAAGATATCATATGGTTTGGGGAATAATTAATAAGTGAAGTCATATGGATTCTGCCTGAGGGTATCGTCTTTATCAACTGAGTTTTCCTAAAGTCTTTCTCCAAATCATTCTTTTGTCTTTGCATTTAGTTTAAGTGTCTCATTAGTTTAATAATCCAATCATTCCATATTTTAGGCTAAATAATAGCAAGAAAGTGAGTAGTACTACTTTTAGGTTCCCTTGGGTTCGACAAGATATTCTTGCCTGAGCTATACTACTATTCGATAGGTGCACTTGCCTCTATCGTTGTCACAGTTAGTCTACAGGTTCGATCACTCTTTTATAAATATTAAAAACTCTACTATTTAACACGATCTGTAACATCCTAAAAATGGGCCTATGTATTTTTTGATTTAATTATACGAAATGGCATGTCCTATGTATTATGAATGTATGGTGAACATTTTTGGAAACTTGGAAATGTTAAGTTTAAAAGAGGAAAGTGAACATTTTGGAAACTTGGAAATGTTAAGTTAAAAGAGGAAAGTGAGCATTTTTGGAAACTTGGAAATGTTAAGAAAATGTTTTAGAAATGTTAAGTTTAAAAAAGGAAACTAAAACAAGGTGGCTTTAAGAAAATTAATAAAAGAAATTTGACACAAACATAGGCTTGATTAAGTGGATTGGAGGCACCACTTAAAGCCCAGTAAGTGACGCCACAATCTAGGGGGAAGGAGCCTAGGTTTGAGTCACGTGGGAAGCAAATAAAATAGTTTCATTTTGCTGCAAGGAGCAAGAGAGTTGGATGGCACCAAGGCACTTGGGAAGAGTTTAATTCTCTTTAAAATTCGGCTAAATATGTGGATAAATGATGGATAATTATTGCTTAAGAGATGAGAGATAATTAAAGGATTATTTCTACTAATTTTTAAACAAGGAAGTGATGGCCAAGTAAGGGACTCTAGCATAGTAATTTCGGCCAAAGGAGGAATTAAGCCAGTATTCATTCTTTTCCCTTTTCCTTTCCTCTCTGCCAAATCTCTTATTGTTATTGAGCATCCAAATTTCTTCTTTTTCTTTTAGCCTCCTAGCCGAATTCTTTTAGCTTTTCTCTCTACATCTTTTCCTCTTGTGGCTGACTTCTCCATCACCATCTAAAAAGGGTAGCCAAATCTCAAGGCAATCTTTAGTCGATTGTTCAACAAAGCCTAAAGTCAAGGTTCATTCTTTTGAATCGATCTCTCCTACAAACTCTTTGCCGATTCCAATATCGAGGGTAAGGGATCCTATTGTTGTCATTCTATTTCTTTTCTTTTAACCAAAATCAGGATACTAATCCTATTAATAATCTTGTGTGCCGAAACTTTGAAGAGATCTTTTGGTATTTGGCCTATTGTGACTTCAAAGAAGAATCTTTCGGGATTTCAAGGACTTAAGGTAAGCAAATATTCTAGTCGGCCAAGGGCCATTTGTTGAGATTTAATGTTGAAAATTGAACTAATATGTGGCTAAAGGGATTTCGACAGACACTTAAGGCAAGGAATACTTTTGGGATTTAAGATTTTTAAGGTAAGTGACTATGAACATTCGGCCAAGGCCTTATTTTAGTACATAGATCTATTTCTTACATGTTAAAAAGCTAAAACTAACCTATGTAGAGATCCAGTGCTTGGCTGAATACAAGGAGGAGTATAGCAAAGTTTTCGAGATTTGAGTGATAAGCAAATCGGCACCAAGGTAAGTGTTGAGTTATAATCCTAGTGGGATTTGGTTTCATGGCCGAATGGGTCTTAGTAAATTAACTATATGTTGGCCAAATATAGGCAGTTAAGGATCTAAAGCTTAGATCGGGATTTTCGGGATCTTCATTAAAGCACTAAGTAAATCAGGTGTGTACCCCACACTACTTTTTAATAAAATTTATGGCAATAATGAATATGTGCATGTTTATAAGAATGTGAATATGGCTAAGGTACCATGTTATGGTACAAAGTACTCAGGTACGTTTCCTACTTCTACTAGGATTATGAATATATGTTATTTTTAACATGTGAAAAGTGATAAGAATGTGAATTAAGGCATGAAATTGCATAATGAGTATGAAATATGGGGGCATATGGGTTCTATGAAAAGGGGAAGTGAATGTGGTGACCTAAGACCACGATAACTGAATGTGGTGACCTAAGACCACGATAACTAAATGTGGTGACCTAAGACCACGATATCTGAATGTGGTGACCTAAGACCACGAATTTTATAAGGGCGATGAGCACGTCATTGCATCAAGCGCGCCTTGATGGTGTGTAGCGGATGGAGGGTTGACTTAGTAGTCCCCACGGTGTGCAGGTTGGTACAGGGGACGTGTAGCGGATGGCTATCTAGGTTTGGGTTTGGGTTGCATCATTATTTCCTATCTGTTATATGAATATGCATGTAATATGTGAACATATGCCTAAATTGTTAAATTTTAGTGTTGGTTACACATTAAGTCTGTTTGACTCACCCCTTGTGGGATTACTTTTCAGGTGATGACCAGTGATGGACCGGGCCGGCATATGCTTAGGGATGGCCATGCTCAGCAAGAAGTTCATCTATTTTTATATGAACTATTTTATTTTAAGTATTTGAATTTAAATTTTGGAAATTATTTGATGTAATAAGGCCATAGTAGCACTACTTTACTTTGCTTTTATTTATTAAGCTTACAAACTTTTATTTATTAAAAGATTAAGTAAATCGACTTTAAAACAAGCCTAAACGTTTTGTCACCTAAAGTAAAGGTTTTTAGTAAAGAAATAAACTTGTTTTCAACTCAAGCCCAACCCAAAACAATCTTTCTTTAAAAACACACAAGTTTTTCCTAAGTAACAAAAGAATTTGAAACGGTTTACACCGGGGAACATACCAGATCTGGTCAAGGCTCGTGGGCCGGGTTTGGGGTGTTTCAATTTGGTATCAGAGCCCAATTTTAAACTCTCAGCCTTGGGTTTAAGGCCCAAAACGTTTTCAAAAGATTAAGCCCAAAAGGAATTTTGGGAAATAAGCAGGTTTTCTGGCATGGCCCACTAAGTCTCCGACCCGAAGTCCACCAGATAAGTACTCCAATCTTTTGTATGATTTATATTATGATTTGTAGAAGGGTAGAAATGGAATGGAACGTAGAATAGAGATTAAGTACTTGAACCCTAGGACTAGTGTACCCCAACAAAAACATAAGATTTAAATACCTAACTAAACAAACCCATGATTAAGTCACCGAGTTAGGGTGTGGCAACCATGGTATGCATGTCTAGGATTGGTTTCAGTGGGAGCTTGGTATTTAAGCAGTCCTAGTGACTCACCTCCTCTCCACTCGAATCCTACCTGGTGCGTAGCCTCGGTTCACCCTAACCAAGAGGACTTAATCATGGGCTAAACCCCTAACTAAAACCCGAAAGGGACTAGCTGTAATTTTTTTATGGAAACCCTAGTTTTAAAATTTCTAAATTACCCTCTTGATTTGAAAAGACTATTTTTATAAATTTTTCTAAAATATTTCTAATTTATAAATTTACTAAAATACCCCTAGTGGTAAAATTACAAAAATGCCCTTGGTTTATGGAAATTTTCAAAATACCCACGGTTCTTATCAAAACTTCACTACTTTGCTTAAAGGAACCCTAAATTTACAAAATATCAGAATACCCTGATTTTAGAAAAATTATGAAATTACCCCTACCCTATAAATTATCGAAATACCCCCGAGTTACAAAATTACCAGAACGACCCCCGATCTTTAAAAATGTTTACAACAACATTGATATGGAAAACAAATTCTCAAAAATAACCCTCAAGTTTTGTAAATTCCAAAATACCCTTGATTTATCAAGATTTATTAATTTACCCGGGTTAATTACTAAAATACCCTCGAATTTCAAAATTTCCAAAATACCCCTAGGATTTCAAAAATTATCAAAATACCCTTATTAACAAAATCACCAAGGAACCTTATTTTGACAAATTACAAAAATACCCCTATAGGTAAATTACGAAAATACCCCTGGGTAGTGGAAAAACAACAACAATGAAAACTACAACATTTCTCTGAATGAACGAAAGTTCATAATTGATTGATGGATGTATGAATGTAAAGACTGTGTGCATGTATGGATACGAAAGAACCACTCCTAAAATTCTTTTCATAAAACTTTTTCGCGGTTAATCAGTGGAATAAGGGCTAATTCATAAAACTTTCTTAAATCAGATTAAAGCGCATTGTTAGACATGAGTTCTAGAGGACGCGGTCGTCATGGACGCGGTAGAGGAAGAATGACTGTGTCAGAACCCGTTAGATCAGGTCAAGGGTCTGACAATGAGTTACCACCGCCACCACCACCACCGTCGATGTGGAGCAAGCAAGCTCGACGGGGATGATCTTTGTATCGTAGGCTATGTCATGAGTTCTTGAAATAGTGGCTAGTGCTAGAGGGAATACGGGAGCTCAAAAATCTGTACCCGAGCGACTCTGAACCAACGGAGCTGAGGTATTCCATGGAGTGTCTGGTGTGGCACCCAGTACAGCTGAATACTGGTTGGAGGCAATCGAGCACATTATGGATGAGCTCGATCTAACCCCTGAAGAGAAGTTGAAAGGAATGGTGGCACTGTTACGTGATGAAGCGTATCAATGGTGGTTAACAGTTTGGGATGGTGCCACAGCTGAGGATCTGACCTGGAAATATGTTAAGGTGGCATATCAGAAGAAGTATGTTGGCACATGTTATATTGATGAGCAGAGGAAGGCTTTTCTAGGACCGGGTTCAAGGAACAAGTCGGAGAGCAACGTATGAAGCTGAATTTTTGAGGTTAAGTCGATATGCTCGAGGAGTAGTGGCTACGAAGCATGAGCGATGTGTTTGATTTGAAGACGGTTTAAGGGATGATCTAAGGTTATTGATAGCTCCACATCAGGAGCGGGAGTTTTCCGTGTTAGTAGAAAAGGCTAAGGTAGCCGAGGGAATCAAGGACTCGGTTAACTAGAGCTCTGATAGGAATAGACCCAAGAGGGGTTATGGGTCACCAGGATCGTCGGGAAATATGTAGAAAAGGCCCAAAGCTGATGGGTCGCGGGGTCTGCAAGTTGGTATAGGAGGGCAGTATCATCCTTGTGATCAGTGTGGGAAGAAATACTTAGGCGAATGCTAGAAGAAGACAGGTGGGTGTTTCAAATGTAGGTCAAAGGACCATATGATCAAGGACTGTCCAAAGAGACCAGATGAAAAGTAGCCAAGAAATTCGTAATGTTAATCGGCCGGTAGAGGGACACAAACCTCAACGAGGTCATGGTCTAAATAATCGAGGAAATGGTACTGCTAGAGGACGTGGAACACCAGGCCGAGTGCTGCTAATACTGAGGTAAGGCAGCCAGGGTTGGTGTATGAGATTCATCGTAGGGAGGATGGAAACACACCGGATGTCATAACCAGGTACGTTCCTCATTCATGGCAAGCCTATTTTGCTCTTATTGATGTGGGCTCGACCCATTCTTATGTTGCATGTAGTGTAGTGGAAACACTAGGCCTAGACTCTGAACTTTTGATAGGGAGATGGCTGTAGTAAGCCCATTAGGCCAAACTGTAGTGGTGAATAAGATCTTTCGGAGTGTATCCCTAGAAATTCAAGGAGTGAGCTTTCGGGCTGACTTAATGGAGTTACCCTTCGGAGAATTTGACCTCATACTTGGTATGGACTGGTTAGTAGAGCACCGAGCCGTGTTGGATTGTGAGGCTAAACGAATGGAACTAAGGACCCCGAAAGATGAAGTGGTAGTAATGATAGGAGAAAGAAGAAACTACTTGTCTAATGTAGTTTCAGTGCTAAAGGCTGAAAAGATGGTTCGTAAAGGGTGCAAGTCTTTTTTAGCCTTCGTAAGTGCGCTAGATGGAAAGGAAGAAGGTGTTAGTAGAGTTAGAATGGTAAGGGACTTTGAGGATGTGTTCCTAGAGGAATTACCAGGAATACCCCCAGATAGGGAGGTGGAGTTTGGAATTGATTTGCTGCCGAGAACAGCTCCTGTATTAATTGCCCCTTATAGAATGGCACCAAAAGAGTTGGTTGAGCTCAAGGCTCAAATCCAAGAATTACTGGATCGTGGGTTTATTCGACCCAGTGTGTCTCCATGGGGAGCACCAGTCCTGTTTGTGAAAAAGAAGGATGGAACTATGCGTATGTGCATAGACTATCGTCAGTTGAATAAGCTGACCATCAAGAACAAGTACCCCTTGCTAAGGATAGATGACCTGTTCGATCAGCTTAAGGGGGCGGCAGTGTTTTTAAAGATCAACTTAAGGTCGGGATATCATTAGTTGAAGGTGAAGGAGGCAGATATCCATAAGACAGCCTTTAGGACAAGATACGGCCACTATGAGTTTGTAGTAATGCCGTTCGGGTTGACAAATGCCCCAGTCGTGTTCATGGATATGATGAACCGGGTGTTTCAACCTTACTTGGATAGGTTCATCGTGGTGTTCATCGACGACATCCTCGTATACTCTAAGGCTGAGGAGGAGCATGATGAGCATCTCCAGATTGTGTTGCAAGTATTAAGGGAAAAGAAGCTCTATGCCAAATTCAGCAAGTGTGAATTTTGGCTTAGGGAAGTTGCTTTCTTAGGACATGTGGTGTCTGCTGAAGGAATAAGAGTGGATCCTAAGAAGATTGAAGTAGTGTTGGATTGGAAACCACCTAAGTCGATGGTAGAGATTCATAGTTTCTTGGGATTGGCAGGCTATTACAGAAGGTTTGTAGAAGGATTTTCATCCATAGCCGCGCCTTTAACAAAGTTGTTAAGGAAGGAAGTACCCTTTGTATGGACGGATAAGCAGCAGAAGAGCTTTGAGAAGCTTAAGGGAGTATTGATGGAAGCTCCAGTGTTGATTCAGCCGGAGGCAGAAAAGGATTTTACGGTGTATTGTGACGCTTCTTATATAGGATTGGGTTGCATATTGATGCAAGATGAAAAGGTAGTCACATATACGTCCCGACAGTTGAGGCCACATGAAGTAAACTACCCGACGCATGACTTGGAATTAGCAGCAGTGGTTTTCGCTCTTAAGATGTGGAGACACTACCTTTATGGTGAAAAGTCGACGATCTACACAGACCACAAGAGCCTTAAGTATTTACTGACTCAGAAGGAGTTGAACTTGAGGCAGCGAAGGTGGTTTGAATTACGGAAGGACTATGACTGTTCGATAGAATATCACCCGGGCAAGGCGAACGTAGTGGCGGATGCCCTAAGTCAGAAGGTGGTGTCAAATCTGAGGGCAATGTTTGCCCATTTAAGTTTGTATGATGATGGAAGTCTGTTGGCAGAGTTGCAAGTCAAGCCGACATGGTTGAATGAAGTGAAAGAGGGATAGTTGGCTGATGAGGACTTAAGTGCTAAGATACAACAAGTGCAGAATGGAGAGTTGGAAGATTATGGCGTTAATGGCGAATGAGTGTTGTGTTTCAAGAGCAAGGTCTGTATGCCTAAGGATAAGGAACTTAGGAGAAGGATTCTTCAGGAGTCGCATGGTAGCCCTTATGCTATGCATCCTGGAGGCACTAAGTTGTACAGAGACCTAAGGGAACAGTTTTGGTGGCCTGGTTTGAAAAAGGAAGTTACTGAACTCGTTGGCAAATATCTGACGTGTCAGCAAGTTAAGGCTGAACACCAAGTTCCATTGGGATTGCTTCAGCCAATCGAGATTCCGCAGTGGAAGTGGGAAAGAATTACCATGGACTTCGTTAGTGGGCTTCCCTTTACGCCTACTAAGAAAGACTCGGTATGGGTAATAGTGGACCGTTTGACCAAGTCTGCGCACTTTATCCCAGTAAGGGTTGATTATTCTCTTCAAAAATTGGCTAAATTATATGTGGCAAAAATTGTGAGGCTACATGGAGTGCCGGTGTCTATCATTTCGGATAGAGACCTAAGATTTATGTCTCGATTTTGGAGGGCACTTCATCAAGCTTTAGGCACTAAGTTGGATTTCACTACGGCCTTTCATCCACAGTCGGACGGGCAATCTGAACGGGTAATCCAAGTATTGGAGGATATGTTGAGGGGCTGTGTGATGGATTTCAGAGGAAGTTGGGAGGAATATTTGCCTCTAGTGGAATTTGCCTACAACAACAGCTACCAGGCAAGTATTCGAATGGCACCTTATGAAGCGTTGTATGGTCGGAAGTGTCGGACTCCTACATGTTGGACGAAATTGAGAGAACATCGAGTTTTGGGTCCAGAGTTAGTGGCAGAATCCGAAGAAAAGGTTGAGATAATTCGGGCACGATTAAAGGAAGCATCCGATAGACAAAAGTCATACGCGGATCTCAAACGAAAGGAGATTGAATTTGATGTGGGAGACCAAGTATTTCTTAAGGTTTCACCTTGAAAGAAGGTGATGAGATTTGGTTGCAAAGGGAAGTTAAGTCCAAGGTTTATAGGACCCTATCGAGTGTTGAAGCGAGTTGGACCAGTGGCATAACAGCTAGAGTTGCCACCAGAGTTACAGCAGATGCATGACATATTCCATGTATCCATGCTACGTCGCTACCGATCGGAACCATCCCATGTGGTACCAGTTGAAGAAGTGGAGCTAAGACCAGACTTATCCTACGAGGAAGAACCGATTTAGATCTTGGAATGAGACGTGAAAATAATACGGAGGAAGTCAGTTCCCCTAGTCAAAGTATTGTGGCGCAATCATGGATCGGAGGAAGCTTCGTGGGAGCCAAAAATGGCAATGTGACAGCAATACCCTCATTTATTTTAGCCAGGTAATTTCAAGGATGAAATTATTTTAAGGCGTAGAACTGTAACATCCTAAAAATGGGCCTATGTATTTTTTGATTTAATTATATGAAATGGCATGTCCTATGTATTATGAATGTATGGTGAATATTTTTGGAAACTTGGAAATGCTAAGTTTAAAAGAGGAAAGTGAACATTTTGGAAACTTGGAAATGTTAAGTTAAAAAGAGGAAAGTGAACATTTTGGAAACTTGTAAGTGTTAAGTTAAAAGAGGAAAGTGAGCATTTTTGGAAACTTGGAAATGTTAAGAAAATGTTTTAGAAATGTTAAGTTTAAAAGAGGAAACTAAAACAAGGTGGCTTTAAGAAAATTAATAAAAGTAATTTGACACAAACATAGGCTTGATTAAGTGGCTTGGAGGCACCACTTAAAGCCCAGCAAGTGATGCCACAATCTAGGGGGAAGGAGCCTAGGTTCGAGTCATGTGGGAAGCAAATAAAAGTGTTTCATTTTGCTGCAAGGAGCAAGAGAGTTGGACGGCACCAAGGCACTTGGGGAAGAGTTTAATTCTCTTTAAAATTTGGCTAAATAGGTGGATAAATGATGGATAATTATTGTTTAAGAGATGAGAGATAATTAAAGGATTATTTCTATTAATTTTTAAACAAGGAAGTGATGGCCAAGTAAGGGACTCTAGCATAGTAATTTCGGCCAAAGGAGGAATTAAGCTAGTATTCATTCTTTCCTCTTTCCTTTCCTCTCTACCGAATTTCTTCTTGTTATTGAGCATCCAAATTTCTTCTTTTTCCTTTAGCCTCCTAGCCGAATTCTTTTAGCTTTTCTCTCTACATCTTTTCCTCTTGTAGCTGACTTCTCCATCACCATCTAAAAAGGGTAGTCGAATCTCAAGGCAATCTTTAGCCAATTGTTCAACAAAGCCTAAAGTCGAGGGTTCATTCTTTTGAATCGATCTCTTCTGAAAACTCTTTGCCGATTCCAATATCGAGGGTAAGGGATCCTATTGTTGTCATTCTATTTCTTTTCTTTTAACCAAAATCAGGATACTAATCCTATTAATAATCTTGTGTGCCGAAACTTTGAAGAGATCTTTCGAGATTTGGCCTATTATCGACTTCAAAGAAGAATCTTTTGGGATTTCAAAGACTTAAGGTAAGCAAATATTCTAGTCGGCCAAGGGCCATTTGTTGAGATTTAATGTTGGAAACTGAACTAATATGTGGCTAAAGGGATTTCGACAGACACTTAAGGCAAGGAATACTTTCGGGATTTAAGATTTTTAAGGTAAGTGACTATGAACATTCAGCCAAGGCCTTATTTTAGTGCATAGATCTATTTCTTACATGGTAAAAAGCCGAAACTAACCTATGTAGAGATCCAGTGCTTGGCCAAATACAAGGAGGAGTATAGCAAAGTTTTTGGGATTTGAGTGATAAGCAAATCGGCACCAAGGTAAGTGTTGAGTTATAATCCTAGTGGGATTTGGTTTCATGGCCGAATGGGTCTTAGTAAATTAACTATATGTTGATCGAATATAGGCAGTTAAGGATCTAAAGCTTAGATCGGGGTTTTCGGGATCTTCATTAAAGCACTAAGTAGATCAAGTGTGTACCCACACTACTTTTTAATAAAATTTATGGCAATAATGAATATGTGCATGTTTATAAGAATGTGAATATGGCTAAGGTACCATGTTATGGTACAAAGTACTCAGGTATGTTTCCTACTTCTACTAGGATTATGAATATATGTTATTTTTAACATGTGAAAAGTGATAAGAATGTGAATTAAGGCATGAAATTGCATAATGAGTATAAAATATGGGGGCATATGGGTTCTATGAAAAGGGGAAGTGAATGTGGTGACCTAAGACCACGATAACTGATTGTGGTGACCTAAGACCACGATAACTGAATGTGGTGACCTAAGACCACGATATCTGAATGTGGTGATCTAAGACCACAAATTTTATAAGGGCGATGAGCACGTCAACTGCAGCGACTGCCTTCGATGGTGTGTAGCGGATGGAGGGTTGACTTAGTAGTCCCCACGGTGTGTAGGTTGGTACGGGGGACGTGTAGCGGATGGCTATCTAGGTTTGGGTTCTGGTTGCATCATTATTTCCTATCTGTTATATGAATATGCATGTAATATGTGAACATATGCCTAAATTGTTAAATTTTAGTGTTGGTTACACATTGAGTCTGTTTGACTCACCCCTTGTGGGATTACTTTTCAGGTGATGACCAGTGATGGACCGGGCCGGTAGATACTTAGGGATGGCCATGCTCAGCAAGAAGTTTATCTATTTTTATTTGAACTATTTTATTTTAAGTATTTGAATTTAAATTTTGGGAATTATTTGATGTAATAAGGCCATAGTAGCACTACTTTACTTTGCTTTTATTTATTAAGCTTACAAACTTTTATTTATTAAAAGATTAAGTAAATCGACTTTAAAACAAGCCTAAACGTTCTGTCACCTAAAGTGAAGGTTTTTAGTAAAGAAATAAACTTGTTTTGAACTCACGCCCAACCCAAAACAATCTTTCTTTAAAAACACTCAAGTTTTTCCTAAGTAACAAAAGAATTTGAAACAGTTTACACCGGGGAACATACCAGATCCGATCAAGGCTCGTAGGCCGAGTTTGGGGTGTTTCACGATCAACAATGATGATTATTTGAGATTCAGAGATCGGATTTGTATTCTAAGAAATTCAGGGTTGATTCAGTTGATTTTGAACGAAGCTCACAATAATCATTTGGCTATTCATCTGGGAAGTACAAAAATGTATAATGATTTGAAATAGTTTTATTGGTGGCATGGTATGAAACGGGATATCTCAAAGTTTGTTTCAAGATGTTTAGTTTGTCAACAAGTTAAAGCTGAACATCAGGTTCCATCTGGTTTGCTACAACCGATAATGATTCCTGAGTGGAAATGGGAGAGAATCACGATGGACTTTGTGTCGGGACTACCTTTATCTTCGAGAAAGAAAGATGCAATCTGGGTGAAAATTGCCAGATTTATGAAATCAGCTCATTTTGTTCCAGTGAGAACAGATTACTCGCTTGATAAGTTAGTTGAATTGTACATTTCTAAAATTGTGAGACTGCACGGGGTACCACTATCTATTGTATCTGAAAGAGATCCGAGATTTACCTCGCGGTTCTGGAAGAAACTACAAGAGGCTCTAGGTACGAAGTTGCATTTTAGTAAAGCATTTCATCTGCAAAGGGATGGTCAATCTAAGCGGATCATTCAGATTCTCGAGGATATGTTGAGATGCTGCATTCTTGAGTTTGAAAGTACATGGGAAAAACATTTGCCAATTATTGAATTCGCGTACAATAATAGTTTTCAATCTAGCATCAAAATGGCACCATATGAGGCTCTTTATAAATGTCAAACTCCATTATATTGGAATGAGCTTAGCGAGAATAAGATTGACGAGGTTGATTTAATAAAAGAGACTAAACATAAAGTGAAAGTGATTCATAATAGTCTGAAAGCTGCATCAAATTACAAAATCTTACGCAGATTTGAAACGAAAAGATATTGAATTTGAGATCGGTGATAAAGTGTTTTTTAAAGTATCTCTATGGAAGAAAATACTTCGTTTCGGCAAAAAAGGCAAATTGAGTACGAGGTTCACCGGGCCGTATGAAATTATTGAACGAATTGGGCCAATTGCTTATAGATTGATGTTGCCACCTGAGCTAGAAAAGATCCATAATATATTCCACATATCAATGCTTTGATGATACAGATCTGATCCATCTCATGTGATTGCTCCTACAGAGGTTGAGATCCAGTCAGATTTATCGTATAGTGAATAACCGATCCAAATTTTGACACTAGAGACAAAAGAGTTGAGAAACAAGAAAATTTCTTTAGTAAAAGTGTTGTGGCACAAACACGGAGTTGAAGAGGCTACGTGGGAGCCTGAAGATATTATGAGAGAGCAATATCCTAACCTATTCACTGGTAAGATTTTCGGGGATGAAAATCCCTAAGGGGAAAGTTGTAACAGCTCGATTTAGACCCTAGTCAGAATAGTGGTTTTGAGAACACAAATATGAGGTCAAAAAATATTTTAATATTATTTTTTGTGTTTACAGTGCATGCTTAAGAATGCGTGAAACTTTTGTGTGAAAATTTTATCGTTTGTGTGTTAAATTGTGAAAAATGACTTAATTGCGTAAAATGTAAAAGTTGTGTGCTAATAGTTAAAGTTCCTAATTATCATGGCTTATTGAATGAGAAGTCCTTAAGTTGATATTATACCATTGAATTATTAGATGGACATAGAAACCAATGGCTAGTGGATTTTAAATGAAAAGAAAAAGGCTAAAGTGGGAAATTAATGTATTAATGTTAAATAAACTAAAATAAGACAAAATGTTCATCTTTCTCATGCATTTCACCACCGAATATTGAAGAAAGGAGTAGCCATTAAAGCATTTTAGGTTTCGGCACACTCATAGCTCAATTGACGTATGTTTTGAGCTCGATTTTTATGATTTCTATGTTTCTGTGATCGTTGCTTAGTGTTCTAACTAGCCATGTTTTAATTTTAGAATTTGATGATGATTTTGAGATATGCCATTGATGAATTTGTGAGCTTTGTGTTGTTAGTTGGTGGAATATGAAAGCTTAGTGTTGGGTTAACATATTTTGTATTTGGATTTTTGGTGAAATTGAGTAATTTGGGTTAAATTGTGAAAATGAGAAATTGGAGGACTAAAGTGTCAAAATGTGAAAATATGAGGGCTATTTATTAATATACCCTAAATATGTGTGTTTGGACTAAATTGAATGATTTGGTCATTGAATGAGTTGAATTTGAATATATATAGATCAAGAAAAGAGAAATTTGGATCGAGATCGAGGCAAAGATAAAGTGCTCGATTAATTGACTTGTTTTGTTATTTCGATGTCCGAGATAAGTTCGTGTATAGTATGAATCGTTTAAATTCATATCTATGTGTTATGAAATGAATGAATATGTGATTATTGAATTAGAAATGCTATATGTAGAATTGAGAAATGTGGCACTAAGTGTGCATAATTCTAATGGAGACAGAGAGGAATAGCATTGTGTGTGAAAAGTAAAGGAAGCCTCGGCTATATCGATTGGCACTGTGTGTGTGCGATACCGAATTAAATTTGGATTAATATAAAGGCACTAAGTGTTCGATGATGTTAAAGTTTCAGCTAAGAATTTGGCACTAAGTGTGCGAATAAATCAAACAAATAACGAAGATTTATCGAAATGTAGTATCAAGTACTAAGTAGCAAGAATGATTGTTAACTAAGTGTTGGCAAAGGTATGTTCAGAACCTATGTGGTTGATGATATTGTTTATGGACAAATGGTTAGTTGTGTAAGCATATGGTTAAAGATGATATTGTGTATCATTGTGAATATATCTAAGTGACGGTTTATTTTGTATATTGATATTGTATTATTGAGTTATATGTATTATATAACTAACCTACTAAGCTTTTAACCTTACTGTGTAAAGTGTTTCTCTGTTTTACAGTGTCTTTAAAGCTAGCTCGAATCCGGGGATCGTCAGCGACTTAATCACACTATCGGCTATCTATTTTGGTACTTTTGGAATATGTTTATATTTGGTATATTGCATGTATAGGGTAGTGATTATGGCATGTTTTGAAGTGTATAAGCTTAGCCATGTTAGTTGGCTTGGTAGTTTGATAGTTGGAATATGTTTTGATCATATAAAAAGAATTACTTATATGTGTATGAGTATGTTCTATGTGAGTGATCATTATGGTATAAATTAGCATAATGGAAATGGTATGTTTCTTGATAGATTTGGTTGGTTTAAATGATAAGTAGATTATATGATTTGGAAAGAGAAATTGATATTTTAGATGGAAATGTTTGAGTTGAACTTGAGTAAGGAAATAAATGGTGTAGTGAATGATTAATTGATGCATATATTGGTATGTTTGGATTGTCATTTGAAGTATAAATGCATATGAGTTGATGCTTGTAGGTGATTTCAAAGTGTGGACTGAAAATTGGCCTTGCAAATGGCCTATAATTGCCCACACGGTTGAGCACACAGGCGTGTGGCTCAATCGTGTCTTTCGAGTTTACAAATTGAAAATAGTCAGGCTCGCACACGGGCTAGACACACGGGCGTGTGACTGGCCGTGTGGTGCAAGTTAGTGTCGACCACGGGTGAGGCACACGGGCTGTCTCAGGCTGTCCGGACAAGTCAGTATGTATGCCCTATTTTGCCACGGCTTAGACACATGGGCATGTCCGAGGTCGTGTGAGGCACACGATCTACCTACACGGGCGTGTGACATCTGTAGCTTGGAAAAATGTTTGATTTTTTTGAAAATTTTGTATGTGTTTGGTTTAGTCCCGACCCCTTTCTAACACATGTTTAAGGTCTTGCAGACCTCATTAAGGGACTATATGTTTATATTTTGATATGTTTAGATGATAATTGACTTCGTGTTGTAAAATGACTGTAAAAAGTTCCAGATTGATTGGTAATGCTTTTTAACCTAGACCGGCGACGGTTTCGGGTTAGAGGTGTTACAGAGTTGTTGCTGGAGTATTATTTTTACTAAGTGGTGCCGTGGAGTGTTTGAACTCAACTGAAATGCCAGAGTGGTAGAGTTGTAGTGGGAAGTGTGGAGAGAAAATTATGGGATTTGGATTGTAACACCCCAAACCCGGTCTATGCGTTAAGACTAGATTTGGTTTGTTATATAAATCGAACTATCTTAATAATTACGATGAATAAAAAAATCAATTAATTTTATTTTGATAAAATCCTTAGAGTAAATTTTTATAAGAGTTCAAAATATTTAAGAAAATGATAAAGGAATTTCATATATTTGAAAACCCAAATTATTTAAAGAAAACAAAATAATTATAAGCCCATATTAATAGTCCAAAACATAATTTAAATCCATCCACACATAAAATTCATAAAATATTTATAGAGGCCTTATTACATCAAACCCATAATAGTAAATTATAGAAAGTCCTTAATAAAAGTTCAAAGTTTAATTAACCCTTATTTGTAGTATGGCCTCCACGAAGTCATCCTCGGCCCAAGTCCACGCCAATTTCCATTACCGAGATGAAAATTTGAGGAGTGAGTTACTTAGAACTCAAAGTATAACTCACTTACTTATTCATTGGGCGGATCATCAAATCATTATTTTGGGCTTGAGCCCATTAGCAGGATTAACAATATACATAATAATATGTATGCAAAAAAAAAAAAAAATGAAGTTCCCAACCCCAAACCTAATTTCCATCCGCTACACACCCCCGTACCAACCATCACACCTGTGAGGATCAAGTCAACCCACCCCGCCATCACACCAATAGTTGGTATTAAGCCATTTTATATTTGTGGCAGAGCCACCGAAATAGATTGTGACAAAGTCACCGAACTAGAGGCATTGAGCCATTAATATTTGTGGCAGAGCCACCGAACTAGAGGCAAATAGCCATTTAATTATTTTGTGGCAGAGCCACCGAACTAGATTTTGGCAATAGGCCTTTCTTCTCTTCATCATTAATCCCAACCCATGCAACATGTATGCAAAAATTTGTCTATGTTTATTTGATGATTTTATCAAAAGACTTAAATAACATAAGAGTCAATATTTCTAGTTTCTGTTAAGGCCCAAAGTTTCAAAATAGCATTTAGCCCATTCAGCAATCTAGCATCATAAATCCAATTTACGATCTAGCTAAGAGTTTGGCCCATTTAACAATTTATCAGGCTTTTCGGCCCATTTAACAATTTATCAGGCTTTTCGGCCCATTTATCGATCTAGCAGAGATTTCGACCCATTTATCGATCTAGTAGAGATTTCGGCCCATTTATCGATCTAGCAGAGATTTCGGCCCATTTATCGATCTAGCAGAGATTTCGGCCCATTTATCTATCTAACCAAGATTTCGGCCCATTTTACTAACTAGCATATTTTTCGGCCCATTTTACGAGACATAAAATTTACATATTAACAACTAACTTCTCGAGGGCATTTTCGTAATTTTCACAATTTTAATCGTTTTCATGTATTTTCACCGAGATAACAATTAATACGTATTATACCGATTTAATCATCTTTACGATTTTACTCAATACCACGAATGACATCCAACCCGAGAAAAGTGTGATGTTACACACCTTGATATCGTGAGTACTAAACCTTCCCGCTCTTCAACACCTAAACATAATACGATCTATTAGAACACTATCATTTATCAAAAAATATTCTATTGGGATTCGATCCAAATCCTTACCCCTTTGATTTTGAATCATGTCTATTTTCGGTTTCTCCTCGTTTATCGATTCGTTGCTCGCTGAGAATCCACTAACGTACAAAGGCTCGGGAGTACGAACTACTTCAAATAATTGATTTCCCTCGATTGATGGTCCGCAACCCGATGGAAAATCTCAGATTCTCGAAATAGCCCTTCGTTTATAGATAGGGGGATTTACGGAACCGCCCCTCTTTCGAAGGCTATGGACTGCCCTCTTCTGCCCTATCTTGAAAGTATCTAAAGATATACGATCATTAGTCCGACTACCAATATTGAAATATGGTTAACATTTGGTAGAGTTTGAGATTTGACTTACCACTATTTGTCTTCGTTCCTCGAGAAACGATCGAGTGATAGCGTCCCTAAAACGAAATCGATTAATACTATACTAATATAATAAATATAAATCCTTAAGGGAAAACTCCTTACCTTGATTCTTGAGATTGATCCCAAAGTTCCAAAATTCTAAAGATCTCCTTGAGTTTCTACCTTCCAAAGTTTCCCTAATATCCACGATTGAAATAGGAATTGAGTAAGAATAATTTGGTATGATCAAAGAAAATAAAAGAAATTTTTGACAAAGATTGGGTTAACATTCAGCCATGGATAAAATAAAAGGAAAAGTTTGTTTGAAAATTCCTTTTTGTAAAGAGAAAGAGATGAAAAGGGTAGAAGAATATATGGTGTTTATGTTTGGATTCTTTTCAAGAACGAAAGATGAACAAAGAATTGAAATTGAAGACTTATGTGCAATCGGCAAAGGTGAAGGAAAAGAAGAAAATTAGTTTTCTATGTGATGATGGTTTCGACACTAGGGAAAATTTTAGAGAATTGATACCTAAATGGTCAAAACCCGAATGACCAAAAGAAAAGAGAACCAAAACAAAAAATTGTTTACCTTCTTCAATAGGCATTCGGCTAAGGGGAAGGAAATATAAGAGAAGCAAGTTTTGAAAAGAAAAGAAAAATTTTACAAATGACCAAAGAGAAGAATATGCCTAAGTAGCCCCCCTAATTCAACTAAATGTCTTCAAAAATTTGGCCAGCCCCTTGCCCAAAAACCGTCCACATACTTGGCTATCAAAGGCCAACCTTTTGCCACCCTTTCTTTCCATAGCACACTCCCTTTCAAGCCATTTGTTCCCTTACTTTCCTTATCCTAATGATTTCTTTCCTCATCTTAGATATTTCCTTAATCTTTTAGCCATCATACCAAAAATAAAGAAGTCAAACTTTCCATGTTTGCTTCTTGGCCGACACTTGATAGATGGAAGCAAAAAATAAAATTTTTTTAAGTTGCAAGCTAGAAGATTCGAACCTCCTCCCTCATGTCTAAGTCATGGCGCCATCACCACTATGCTATTAATTCATCTTATGCCATCTTTTAGCACTTTAATTAATTTAAGTCTTAAGGTCATTTAAAATTCTTTACTCTAAAGTACACTTAAATAATAATATTTATTCTAACTCCAAGTAACCCGAACTATCATTTAACAACATAATGATACTCAATTATTTAGGATGTTACATGGATTGTGAGAGTGGCTACACTGGTTTTAGGAGAAATTTGAGGGATTGAGTGATCACTTTTTTTCCCAAATTTTCTCAAATTTTCTAACGTTTTGCTCTCTCCCTCCCTTGCTTCATCTTTTCTTTTACATACATTTCCATTCTTCATCTCTACCCACTGCCAAAACTCGCCTTTCCTTATGCTCTCTTCCTATTTTTATTCCTTGGTTTCCCTTCTTTCTCCCCTTTTACTCCTGAATGTGTTTCGTTCTTCTCTTTTGTGCAAACGTTAGCCACTCGTGTGCTAAGTGGTAAGTTGTTGACATTGTTTTGATTGTGTAATTTTTAGTAAACTAACTATGGGGTTCTGGCAGCAGCGTATCGTGTAGATTGAGGCTTCCTTCATATTATTTCTGAGCAAGTCGATTGGAAACCTTGCAGTAAGTGTTCATAGGTTTTTAGAAGAGTCTGTTGGTTTCGAGATTTGTTGTTTTATTGTAAAGAAAGATTGATTGTGGAGTTGGATTGGTCAATTGTAGGTATTGAAGTGCTCAAGAGGGCTTAGGTATCAAAAACACTATAGGTGTGTAACCACAACACTGGAAACTAAAATAGGCAAAAAGTCAAAAAGTGAGACTGCCGACACCACATGGGCATGTGGCTACCCATGTGGTAGGCCGTGTGACCAGACACGGGTGTGTGATCGATGAGGTAGGCCATGTGCGATACATAGGCCGGGCCGAATTAGGCCAAATGGGCCCCACGAACGTATATGCCCCACACAGGTAAACCACACGGTGTGTAGGATTATTGGGCTAGGCCGTGTGATCCACACGACTAAGTCCATTTTGGGCCTTGTGGGCCACCGGGCATGTGGGCCCACATGGGCAATATGGCCATTTTCACTGTTTTGACTACTAAGGTTGCACGGGTCGCCCGAGTCGACTGTGAACCTACTGTATGGTCGGTAAGATTACCTAGACCCCTAATTGACTGAATGGTTGTTATATCCATGTACTTTATATATATATATGTACGACTGTATTTTGAGCATGCTGTCAAACTGTACTGAATACATATATGATACCATGATTTGGCAAGACATGATTGTATGATGCATTGCATGGGGATGGGTTTATATGGATCGGAGGAAGCGTATTGAAAGGCTTCGAGCCTAAGTTACTGGCAGCTCAACTGCAAACTACTGTTTAGTGCCGCATTCAGTACTTTTTGGAGTGTAGGGATGGGTGGGTTGATTATATCCCCACATGGAGTGTAGGGCTAGACGGAGATAGAGTGTAGAGGCTGGCTAGGTAGGACTTGTATATCGTATATTTTGATATTGTCATGACATCGACATCAGAATGGGCCAATGCCCAAATGCATGACCGCTTTTAGATCGAGATGGGCTAAAGCCCAAACTCGACATCACATCGAATCAAAAGGGCTTAGGCCTGCATCGTGATTGCCTTCATGCATCTATTTTTCTATATAGGATTACACACTGAGTTTTTGTAAACTCACCCTTCTATTTTAACTGTACCGGTAATCCCCAAACATAAGCAGATTGGTGCAGTGGAGGACTCAACAGTGGCCACACGACTCATTTCATTCTATTTTAGTAATTAATTATAATTTTGATTTTATTTTGGGGTATTTGCTGTAATAATGGAGACTTTGGATTTTCATGGATAATTTGGGATTTTTATTGTTTTGATTTATATCTACTAGAGGTAGGTAAAATATGGGTTTTTAAAAGAAATGCATGTGTTTTAGCAAAATACCCATAAGGACACAAACTATTTTAAAAAGCTTCCGTAACGTATAATGTTGTGAGAATTAGCAACTGAATAAGAATCACGATTTTAGAATTAATAAAAAAAATGAGGAACTCTAAACGAAAAAATGTTTTAAGCAAAGTTACCATTTTTCCAACACAAACTATGGTTTTCTCACACACTACCATGTGACATCGTCAAATTCGGCCATAACGTCCAGGCAGGGGTTTGGGGTGTTACATTTAGTGGTATCAAAGCCAGGTTGCAAAAATAAACTATGGATTTGGGTTTTTAATATTTGAATCTCTAAGAACTGATTTCTAAATGACGTGAAATGTTTCACTAAATATGTGGTACACCAAGTCTTTAGCGCCGATCCTATAAGTCCTCTGAACTGTTATCTGTTTAAAAACTAAAAATGCTATAGATAGTATGTACCAAAACTACAATAGATAGACTGTACTAAAACACTCAAGTTAGTGTAAACTGATACTGTAGAAAAATCGATAGGCATTCATTGACATTGCGATATACAAAACAAACATTACACTTCTGATACTGTTGTCATAAAATACTCGTTAATAAACATTGGAACTATAAACTGATGCATAAAACTATTAATGCAGATAAAATGCAATTAGACAATGAGCACTAGGTACTCGCGAACTGGGTACAAGAGGCCATGGCAAAGGCCATAGAGGTGCTCGAGCTAGGTCTTCATCTTCTGGGAACTTGCCTAATTTGGATACAAGTGAGATGTCGGCTTCACCTATGATCGAGACTAGGTTTCATGATCAAGTGGATGGGGATGACGCACTGTCCCAAGCCATGTTAAGGATTCTAGAGAGGGTCGTTGGGCCCAATACTGGAGCTGGAGGCCGAGGGTCAGTTACGAAACGACTCCGATCAAACAGAGCTGAGCTCTTTAGGGGTATTTCTAGAGTTGCCCCTAATGTGGCTGAATACTGGATTGATGCCCCAGAGATGATTATGGTTGACATGGATTGCACCTCTAAGCAGAAATTAAAGGGTGTTGTATCGCTGCTATGAGATGAGGCATATCAATGGTGGCTCACTGTTAAGGAGGGCACTCAACCTGGTCGACTGAACTGGGAGTTCTTTTAACACGATGTTCCAGGGAAATTATTTGGGTGCCAGTTACGTGGATGCCCGTAGGAGAGAGTTTCGAATTTGACCTAGGGTGATAGATTAGTGGCTGAGTATGAGGCCGAATTTTTACTACTAAGTCGCTATGCGCGTGGTATGGTGGCGACTGAGGATGAGAGATGCGTTCGCTTCGAGGATGGCCTCAGGGATAATCTGAGGGTACTGATAACTCCACAAAGGGAGCGAGACTTTGTTGCACTGGTCGATAAGGCAAAGATCGTCAAGGAAGTGAAGCGCACTGACTGCCAGAACAGAGAGAGATGTAGGAGTAAGAGGGATTCGAAGCCTTCGAGTTTTGTTCAGAGGCTTTAGAAAAAAGCCAGAATTGATGGGCTAACGAGAGTTAGGGCTCCTATTGCTACTATTGGATAGCCGTTGTGTACTGACTATGGTAGACGCCATCAAGGCGAAGTGTTGGAAAAGAATTGGGCCTTGTTTGAGGTGCGGTTCACTAGAACACCGTATTAGAGAGTGTTCACGGCGATTCGATAAGATGCAAGCTTCTGACATGGGTACTGCACCACCACCGAGATTAGTTTAGCAGCCACCGAGAGGCCGTGGTCAGGCCAAAGGTGGGAATGGTCTAGGACATGGTCAGAAATCACCGAGTAGAGGTGGTGGTCATATTGAGGCGGGGCAACCAGCTCTAGTCTATGCTGCTCGTCACCGAGAGGATGGAGATGATCTGGATGTCATTATGGGTATGTTCTTTAATTATAATGTATCTTATACTACACTAATAAATATAGAATCCACTCACTCCTATATAGCTTGTACCGTATCTAAAACTTGGATATACTAGTTAAGAGCACTATGAGTGAGGTTGCTGGACTGAGTCTGTTGGGGTAGTCAATAAAGGTTAACAAACTGTTTAGAGATGTTCCTCTAGAGGTTCAATGAGCTATCTTTTTGGCTGATTTGATGGAACTGCCTTTTGGAGAATTTGATCTAATACTAGGAATGGACTGGTTAGTCAAGCACCGAGTGAGCTTAGATTGTGCCACAAAAAGGGGTGTACTGAGAACTAAGGAGGAAGTGAGGTGGTCGTCATTGGGGAATGTAAGAACTACTTATCGAATGTGATTTCTGCATTGAAGGCTGAGAAGTTGGTTTGAAAGGGATGTGAGGCGTATCTGGCCTACATCAGTGTTTTAAATTCTGGGGATTCTTCGGTTAAGGATATAAGGACGGTTAAGAACTTTCTAGGCATTTTTCTTGAAGAGCTACCTGGGTTACCTTCGAATTGTGAAGTAGAGTTTGAGATTGAGCTCCTTTCCGGTACAGCTCCGGTGTACATCGCCCCTTATAGAATGGCCCCAAAAGAGCTTGTGGAGATTAAGACCCAGATTCAAGAGCTATTGGATCATGGGTTCATCCGTCCTAGTATGTCTCTGTGGGGAGCACTGGTTCTATTTGTTAAAAAGAAGGATGGACCCATGCGTATGTGTATCAACTACCGTCAACTGAACAAGCTGACCATCAAGAATAAGTACCCCTACCCAGGATAGATGATATGTTTGACCAGTTTCGAGGGGCTTCAATTTTCACCAAGATTGATCTACGATTAGGATATCATCACTGGAGGGTTAAGGAGACTAATGTGAGCAAGACAACATTCAGGACTCAATACGGTCATTACGATTTCCTAGTGCTGCCATTTGGACCTGCGAATGCACCAGCAGCTTTTATGGATCTGATGAAACGAGTGTTTCAACCTTATCTGGATCTGTAATATCCTAGATTTAGGGTTATGCGTTTGGGCATAATTCAAGTGTTAGTGGGCTTTGTGTATGTGGAGGTGTTTTAAGGGTTTTAAGAACCCAAGGATATAGGAAAGTATTTTAGAAAAATTTTGTTTAAGTGCTTAAAAGAGCGGTGCTAGGCTAAGGAGGCCTTAAGGGAATTTATGAGGGAAGTTGGACATAAGAAGTGCCTTGGTAAAGTGGCTTGAAGGCGCCACTTACGGCCCTGTTAAGTGACGCCATAAGCTATGAGGAAGGGAGGAGGTTCGAGCAAGGTGGGAAGCAAGGGGAACTTTTATTTTTGCGTCAAGGTGGAAGGTGTTGGGTGGCAATTGGACTTTCAAATGGATGAGGATTAAGCTTGTTTTTCCTTTTAAATTTCGGCTAGGATGAGGGGATACATTGTTGTTTTATTTTTTTTATTTTGAATAAGTGTGGATTAATTCAATTTATTTTGAATGAGCTGATAAGAGATAAATTAGGAGAAGAGAGTGGGATATGACAAGGGACATAGTGGTGGCCGAATGAAGGGCTCTTGGGTTGATGTATTCGGTCATGTATAGGGGGTTAAGTGCTGAATTTCACTTAGTGTAAGCATTCATCTCTTTGCCGAAATTCCTCTACTCTTCTCCTCTTCTTCTTTATTTTCTTTCAACCTCAAATCCCTTTCTATTTCTTTGAAAGCCGAATGCCCTTGTCATTAAGAGTAATAGCCAAAACTTTGCTACCATTGTTCACCATTGCCAAAATCAACTAAGCCCCAAACTCTCTCCATCTTTTTGATAAAGGCCGAACCTTAAGGCTGGTATTTCTTCTTTTCCTTTGAAGCTGAATCTCCCTATATTGGTGACCATAGTCGATTGCATCCTTCTCCTTGGAGTCGAATCTTGTTGAGAGCCATAGCCGAAACCTTATAGCCCCTATTCTCTACTTTTGTGTATTTTTCTCTTTACCAATAAAAGTGTCGAAACACCATTGTCATGCTCAAAGCTGAATCTCTAAGGAGGGGCTATCGACTACTCTTTCCTGATCTTTTCAACGTGTGTGGTGTTAAGTAATATCCACTTTAAGTAATCGATTTTGGGATCTCTTTTTATTGGTGTGCCGAAACCAAGTGTTTGGTCTTGGTTTTTATAGCATGGCCGAATGTTCATAAGTGCTATTAAGTGTGTTCTTTGAATATAGCCAGCATAAGGGAGCACTAAAGGAGTCTTGCAGGATTCGATTACCAAATGTAGGTGATAGGTACTATTCGGCCAAGGGCCATTCTTATGGATTATTGCTTAAAGCCGATTCTAACATGTGGCATATAGGGATTTCGACAGCTTCTAAGGCAGGTGGTGGTTTTCGGGATTTAGATCCGTAAGGAAAGAGTTCAACAATCGCAAGGGTGCAAATCGTTTAGACGTGGGTTTCGGGATTGAGTAGACTATACAAAACAGGTGTGTAGTTATCGTACAATTCTCCTATTATGTGTGTATATTGTTATATATGGGTATTATGATGTGTATGGTAGCCGAAATAAGGGCTAAGATGGTGGATACCCATGGTGGGTGATCGAATAATCAGGTCAGTGTTTTACGATATTAAATGATCACTGATGAATATGTGAAATGGTGATAAGCATGTGTTGTATACTCTATTAAATGATATTTTTGTCACGATAAATATATATACATATGCATAGGGATTGGGACATGAATATTGAAGGATAGGGTGTACATTATGTACGTGGTCTGATGTTAGCCTTGTGCTACATTGGCGCTTGATGTTAGCTATGTGCTTCATCAAGGTGGGGTGTTGGTTATGTGCCACATCGCGTCGGATGATAGCTGTGTGCATCACCGTGGATTGAAGATGACCTCGAGTCACCTCGTGGATATTGATATGTGGGGTCATTTAGGTGATCGGTGGCTTAGCCACGGCCTTGGGCAGCAGGTCTGCCAAGGTAGGTGTGTAACAGATGGTTACTAGGTTGGGCTGGGCTTCATATTGCATATTTATGTATGTGGACTGTGTGGATTTGGGCCAAACCCATATGTGGAGACATGTGAAATAACTATACACTGAGTCTGTTTGACTCACCCAAATTTTTACCAACATCGCAGTTGATTTGTAATGCTTGGACCGGGTTGGAGTGGACTCAAAGGTGGCCATGCAGAAATTATTTTTATGCCATGCAAAAGTTGTCAAATTTGTTTTACGTATTTTATATTTTCAATATTTTGATTAAGTATTTATTGTAAGAAGGGCCGCTTAAAGTATTGGGAAACTTTATTTATAGTGTTGAAGTTTATATTATTATTGAGCTGAAAACTGGTAATATTTTGAATCAATTTATCTTATAACAACTTATATTAAAGCTTTTAAATCCGGATAATTTGTACCAATAAGGTTTTACTTGGAATCTTAAATGTGAAATGTTTTTACCAACGACAACAAATTTCATCTTTTATTTTTTTAGTCAAAATCTTTTCAAACGATTTTCTATAGTAACATACCAGATCCGGTCAAGGCTCATGGGCCAGGTTTGGGGGTGTTACAGTTTGGTATCAGAGCCCGATTCAAAACTCGACCTTGAGGGCTTTTTGGGCCCAAAATGTTTTCTTTCTTTTTGAATTGGACTTTTCTAAGAAATAAGCAGGTTTTCTGGCATGGCACTTGAGTCTCCGACCCGAAGTCCACCAGGTAAGTACCTCTAACTATTGTGTGGTTTATAGTATGACTTGTAGAAGGACATAAATGGAACGTAGAATAGTATGATAAGTACTTGAACCCTAGGACTAGCTCACCCCAACAATTACATAAGACTTTAATGCCTAATTAAACAAACCTGTGTCTAAGTCGCCGAGTTAGGGTGTGGCAACCATTGTGCGCATGTCTAGGATTGGATTCAGTGGGAGCTTGGTATTTAAGCAGTCCTAGTGACTCACCTCCTCTCCACTCAAATCCTACCTGGTGCGTAGTAACCGTTCACCCTAACCAAGAGGACTTAGTCATCGGCTAAACACCATAACTAAAACCCGAAAGGGACTAGCCATATTTTTATAAAAACCCTAGTTTTAAAATCACCAAATTACCCCTTTGATGTGTAGGAAAACTATTTTGAAAAATTTTCCAAAATAATCTCGATTTACTAAAATGACATAAATACCCCTGGTTGGAAAAATTACTAAAATGCCCTTGGTTTCTAAAATTACCATACTATCCTCGATTTTAATAGAATTTTCTTACTTTGCAAAAATATCACAAAACTCTGTTTTGTGAAATACTAAGATACCTTAATTTGGGAAATTTGCTAAAGTACCCTTAATTTACAAATTACTGAAATAACCCCGATTTCTAAAATTTTTGCAATACCTTCGATTTGGGGGGATTTTTTTTAAAATACCCTAGAGTTTTGAAAATTTTAAAGTGTCTTGATTTACAAAGATTTTCAAATTGACCCTGATTTATTACCAAAATACCCCTGTAGGACAAATTACGAAAATACCCCTAGGATAGGAACGGACAGAAATATTCAAAGAGTGAATGTGTATAGGAAATACTACGGAATGGATGTGTTTTCTTTGAATTAGGATAGAAGAATTGAAACTCTGAATGATAGAAAGAACTACTATTAAAACTCTTTTCATAAGATTTTTTCGTGGATAATCAGTGAAACAATGACTAATTCATAAAATTTCTTAATCAGACTAAAGCACGATCGTAGATATGAGCTCTAGGGGCGTGGTCGTAATGTGCGAGGACGTGGTAGAGGCAGAATGACCGTGTCAAAACCCGTTAGATCTGGTCAAGAGTTTGAAAATGAGGTACCACCACCACCCTACCACCAACTGTTGGTGTTGAGCAGCAAGATCAGACGGGGGACGATGCTGTGTTGTAGGCGGTGCTACGAGTTCTCGAGATGGTGGCTGGAGCAAGTGGGGATATGAGAGCTAGGAAGTTCATACCCGAGCGACTCCGAGCTAATGGAGCTGAGGTGTTTCGTGGTATATCGGGTGTGGCACCCAGTACGGCTGAGTATTGGTTGGAGGTGACCGAGTGAATTATGGATGAGCTGGATCTAACCGCTGAGGAGAAAGTGAAAGGAATGGTGGCGCTGCTTCGCGATGAGGCATATCAGTGGTGGCTCACAGTTCGGGATGGTGCTACAGCTGAGGATCTCACTTGGGAGTATGTTAAGGTAGCATACCAGAGGAAGTATGTTGGTACTCATTACATTGATGCGCAGAGAAAGGCTTTTCTAAGGCTGGTTCAAGGGAACAAGTTCGTAGCAGAGTACGAGGCTGAATTCCTGAGGTTAAACCGATATGCTCGAGGGATAGTGGCTACGAAGCATGAACGATGTGTCCGGTTTGACGGACTAAGGGATGACTTGAGGTTGTTGATAGCTCCACATCAGGAGCGGAAGTTCGCTGTGTTAGTAGAGAAGGCTAAGGTAGCTGAAGGGATTAAGAACTCTGTGAGGCAGAATAGAGATAAGGATAGGAACCGGGATAAGAGAAGTTTTGGACCGTCAGAATCATCTGAGAGCCTTCAGAAAAGATCGAGGGTTGAGAATTCTGCTCGAGTTACTAAGCCAGCTACTGGAAATTCGGACCGTCCGTGTGCTCAGTGTGGAAGGTATTATGTTGGCGAGTGCTGGAATCGGGACCGGAAGTGTTTTAGATGTAAGTCTAAGTCTCATTTGATTAAGGACAGTCCTCAAGATTCAAATAGGGCTCGGACAATAGGCCAAGGTTATGTGCAGCCAGTCAGAGGTGGTCAACAAGCAACAAGGGGTCACGGTCCGAATCATGGAGGGAATGGTTCCAGCCAAGGTCGTGGAACACAAAACAAAGGTGTTGAAGGTTCAGATGCGAGGCAACCAAGGTTGGTTTACGCAGTCAGGCGTGGTAAGGAGGAAGATGTGCCAGATGTGGCAATGGGTACGTTCCTTGTTTCTGGAATACCCTTTATTGCCTTGTTTGTTACTAAGTTAGTTCGATACTGTATTGCTAGTGAAGTGTATGAAACCTTGGATGTGAACTTTGAGATTGTGCATAGGAAATGTGTTAGTTTTAGAGTGCGCAGCAGCAGCGTAGTGTGGTGAGTTAGGATGTGCGATTGTTCGATAGTAAGTAATTTCGAGGATAAAATTATTTTTAAGGAGGGTAGAACTGTAATATCCTAGATTTAGGGTTATTTGTTCGGGCATAATTCAAGTGTTAGTGGGCTTTGTGTATGTGGAGTTGTTTTAAGGGTTTTGAGAACCCAAGGATGCAGGAAAGTGTTTTAGAAAAATTTTGTTTAAGTGCTTAAAAGAGGGGTGCTAGGTTAAGGAGGCCTTAAGGGAATTTATGAGGGAAGTTGAACATAAGAAGTGCCTTGGTAAAGTGGCTTGAAGGTGCCATTTAGGGCCTTGTTAAGTGACGCCATAAGCTATGAGGAAGGGAGGAGGTTCGAGCAACGTGGGAAGCAAGGGGAACTTTTATTTTTGCGTCAAGATGGAAGGTGTTGGGTGGCAATTAGACTTTCAAATGGATGAGGATTAAGCTTGTTTTTCCTTTTAAATTTCAGCTAGGATGAGGGGATAAATTGTTGTTTTATTTTATTTATTTTGAATAAGTATGGATTAATTCAATTTATTTTGAATGAGCTGATAAGAGATAAATTAGGAGAAGAGAGTGGGATATGATAAGGGACATAGTGGTGGCCGAATAAGGGGCTCCTTGGGTTGATGTATTCGGTCATGTATAGGGGGTTAAGTGCCGAATTTCACTTAGTGTAAGCATTCATCTCTTTGCTGAAATTCCTCTACTCTTCTCCTCTTCTTCTTTATTTTCTTTCAACCTCAAATCCCTTTCTATTTCTTTGAAAGCCGAATGCCCTTGTCATTAAGAGTAATAGCCGAAACTTTGCTACCATTGTTCACCATTGCCGAAATCAACTAAGCCCCAAACTCCCTCCATCTTTTCGATAAAGGCCGAACCTCAAGGCTAGTCTTTCTTCTTTTCCTTTGAAGTGAATCTCCCTATATTGGTGACCATAGCCGATTGCATCCTTCTCCTTGGAGACGAATCTTGTTGAGAGCCTTAGTCGAAACCTTATAGCCCCCATTCTCTACTTTTGTGTATTTTTCTCTTTACCAATAAAAGTACCGAAACACCATTGTCATGCTCAAAGCCAAATCTCTAAGGAGGGGCTGTCGACTACTCTTTCCTGATCTTTTCAACATGTGTGGTGGTAAGTAATATCCACTTTAAGTAATCGATTTTGGGATCTCTTTTTATTGGTGTGCCAAAACCAAGTGTTTGGTCTTTGTTTTTATAGCATGGCCGAATGTTCATAAGTGCTATTAAGTGTGTTCTTTGTATATCGCCAGCATAAGGGAGCACTAAAGGAGTCTTGCAGGATTCGATTACCCAAGATAGGTGATAGGTACTATTCGGCCAAGGGCCATTCTTATGGATTATTGCTTAAAACTGATTCTAACATGTGGCATATAGGGATTTTGACAGATTCTAAGGCAGGTGGTGGTTTTCGGGATGTATATCCGTAAGGAAGGAGTTCAACAATCGCAAGGGTGCAACTCGTTTATGAAACACCCCAAACCCGGCCCACGAGCCTTGACCGGATCTGGTATGTTCCCCGGTGTAAACCGTTTCAAATTCTTTTGTTACTTAGGAAAATCTTATGTGTTTTGAAAGAAAGATTGTTTTGGGTTGGGCTTGAGTTGTAAACAAGTTTATTTCATTATTAAAATCCTTTACTTAAGGTGACAAAACGTTTAGGCTTTGTTTTAAAATAGATTTACTTAATCTTTTAATAAATAAAAGTTTGTAAGCCTAATAAATAAAAGCAAAGTAAAGTAGTTCTACTATGGCCTTATTACATCAATTAATTCCAAAAAAATAAATTCAAAGTACTCAAAATAGAAAGAGTCCAAAACAAAGAAAAGTCTAAACTTCACATGGCCTCCACTAAGCTTCTGTCGACCCGGCCCATCACTGATCGTCACCTGAAAAGTAATCCCACAAGGGGTGAGTCAAACAGACTCAATGTGTAACACCCCAAACCCGGTCTATGCATTAAGACTAGATTTGGTTTGTTACATAGATCGAACTATCTTAATAATTTAGCTGAATCGGTATTTCAAAACCCTTTTGAAATTAGAGTTTAATAAAAATCAAAAGAAATAATTCTAAGTTTGATGTATTTGAGAAACATAAGTTGAAGATCTCGTCATTTAATTTTTAATTATCAAAACCATTCAGTAATTTTTATAATAGTTCAAAGTATTTGAAAATAAAAAAAAATAGTTAAAGAATCTCGTATGTTTGAAAACCCAAAATATTTTAAGAAAACATGATATGATAAACATAAGCCCATATTTAAATATCCAAAACATAAATTTTAATCCAACCACACATAAAAATCCATAAAATATTAATAGAGGCCTTATTACATCATACCCAAAATAGTAAAATAAGGAAAGTACTTATTAAAAAGTTCGAAGTTTATTAAACCCATGTTTTGTAGTATGGCCTCCACGAAGTCATCCTCGGCCCAAGTCCACGTCAGTTTCCATTACCTGAGATGAAAAATTTGAGGGAATGAGTTACTTAGAACTCAGTGTATAACTCACTTACTTTATCCACTGGGCCAGATTATCAAGTCATAATTCTGGGCTTGAGCCCATCAACAGGTTTAACAATATAAATAATGAGATGCATGCAAAAATGAAATTTCCCACCCAAACCTAATTACCATCCGCTACACACCACCCGTACCAACCATCACACCTGTGGGGATCAAGTCAACCCACCCCGCCAACACACCAGTCGTAGGCATTAAGCCATTTTATATTTGTGGCAGAGCCACCGAACTAGATTGTGACAAAGTCACCGAACTAGAGGCATTGAGCCATTAATTATTTGTGGCAGAGCCACCGAACTAGAGGCAATAAGCCATTTAACTATTTTGTGGCAGAGCCACCGAACTAGAGGAATAGCCATTTAATTATTTTGTGGCAGAGCCACCGAACTAGATTTTGGCAACAGGCCTTTCTTCTCTTCATCATTAATCCCAACCCATGCAACATGTATGCAAAATATAGTCTATGTTCATATGATGATTTTATCAAAAAGGCCTAAATAACATAAGAGTCAATATTTCAAGTTTTTGTTAAGGCCCAAAATTTCAAAATAACATTTAGCCCATTTAGCAATTTAGAATCTTAAACCCAATTTACGATCTAGCAAAGAGTTTGGCCCATTTAACAATTTATTAGGCTTTTCGGCCCATTTAATAATTTATCAGGCTTTTCGACCCATTTAACAATTTATCAGGCTTTTCGGCCCATTTATCGATCTAGCAGAGATTTCGCCCATTTATCGATCTAGCAGGATTTCGGCCCATTTATCGATCTAGCAGGGATTTCGGCCCATTTATCGATCTAGTAGGATTTCGGCCCATTTATCGATCTAGTAGGGATTTCGGCCCATTTATCGATCTAGCAGAGATTTCGGCCCATTTAACTACTTAACAGGATTTTCGACCCATTTAACGATCTAGCAGAGATTTCGGCCCATTTATCGATCTAGCAGATATTTTGGCCCATTTATCGATCTAGCAGAGATTTCGGCCTATTTAACTATTTAATGTGGTTTTCTACCATTAACGATCTAGTCATGCACTTGACCCATTTTACTATCCATCAAAGATTTCGCCCAATATTACTATCTAGCACATTTTCGGCCCATTTTATGAAGACATAAAAATTTACATTTAACCATCAAACTCATCGAGGGCATTTTCGTAATTTTTACCATTTTAACCGTTTTCATGAAATTTCACCAAAATACCATTTTTGTCGTTTTTACGATTTTGCTCAATACTACGGTTTGACATCTAATCCCAAGATAAGTGTGAAGTTACACACCTTGATATCGTGAGTACTAAACATTCCCGCTCGTCAACACCTAAACATAATACGATCCATTAGAACACTATCATTTATCAAAAATTCACTATTGGTATACGATCTAAATCCTTACCCCTTTGATTTTGAACCACTTCTATTTTTGGTTTCTCCTCGTTTATTGATTCGTTGCCCGATGAGAATCCGCTAACGTACAAAGGCTCGGGAGTACGAACTACTTCAAATAATTGATTCTCCTGGGTTGATGGTCCGCAACCCGATGGAAAATCCTGATTCCGTAAATGACCCTTCATTTATATTTAGGGATTTATGAATCGCCTCTTTGAAGACTATGGACTGCCCTTTTCTGCCCTATCTTGAAAGTCTCTAAAGATATACGATCATTAGTCCGACTACAAATATTGAAATATGGCTAACGATTGGTAAGGTTTGAGATTTGACTTACCACTATTTATCTTCGTTCCTCGAGAAACGATCGAGTGATTGCGTCCCTAAAACAAAATCGATTAATACTATACTAATATAATAAATATAAATCCTTAAAAGAAAAACTCCTTAGCTTGATTCTTGAGATTGATTCCAATAGCTTGATTCTTGAGATTGATTCCAAAGTTCCAAAATTCTAAGATCACCTTGAGTTTCTACCCTCCAAAATCTCACTGATATCCACGATTGAAATAGAAATTGAGTAAGAATAATTCGGTTATGATCAAAGAAAATGAAAGAAATTTTTTTTGAACATGAATGGGTTAACATTCGGCCATGTATAAAATAAAAGGGAAAAGTTTGTTTGAGAATTCTTTTTGTAAAGAGAAAGAAATGAAGAAGGGTAAAAGAACATATGGTGTCTACGTTTGGATTCTTTTCAAGAATGAAAGATGAACAAAGAATTGAAATTGGAGACTTGTGTGCAATCGGCAAGGGTGAAAGAAAAAGAAAAAGATTAGTTTTCTTTGTGATGATGGTTTCGGCACTAGGGGAAAATTTTTTAGAGAATATGTAAAATAAGACCTAAATGGTCAAAACCGAATGACCAAAAGAAAAGAAAACAAAAAATATTGATTACCTTTGTCCAAAAAGCATTCGGCTATGGGGAGGGAATTTGAGAGAAACAAACTTTGAGAGGAAAAGAAAAATTAACAAATGACCAAAAGAAAAGATATGCCCAACTAGCCCTAATTCATCTAAATGCCTTCAAAATTTCACCAGCCCCTTGCCCATAAACCATCCAGATACTTGGCTATCAAAGACCAATTTTTGCCACCCTTTCTTTCCTTAGCACACTCCCCAATTTAAGCCATATGCTCCCCTTACTTACCTTATCCTAATGATTTCTTTCCTTAACTTAAATATTTCCTTAATCCTTTAGCCATCATACCAAAAATAAATAAGTCAAACTTGCCATGTTTGCTTCTTGGCCGACACTTGATAGATGAAAGCAAAAAAATAATAATAATAATAAAAATTTTCAAGTTGCAATCTAGGAGATTCGAACCTCTACCCTCATGTCCAACTCATGGCGCCATCACCACTTTGTCCTTAACTCATCTTATTCCATCTTTTAGTAATTAATTAATTTAAGTCTCAAGATTACCTAATTTCCTTACTTTTAAAAATACACTTAATTAATATTTTTATTCTAACTCCAAATAACCCGAACCAACATTTAGCAACTTAATGGTACTCAATTATTTAGGATGTTACAATTCTACCACCCTTAAAGAAAATTTCGTCCTCAAAATTTTACCTGATTAAAAGAGGTGAGGATATTGATATCGAATAGCTTCCTCAGGCTCCCACGTAGCTTCCTCCGCTTCGTGATTACGCCATAAAACTTTGACCAACGGCACAGTCTTCTTTCTTAGCACTTTATCATCCCGATTTAAATTTCCACTGGTTCTTCTTCAAAAGACAAGTCCGAATTTAGTTCCACTTCCTCTACCGGTACTATATGAGATGGATCTGATCTATAGCGTCTCAGCATGGAAACATGGAAAACATTATGAATTTGACCCAACTCCGGAGGTAATTCAATCTGATAAGCCACTGGACCAACACGCTTCATCACACGATATGGCCCGATGAACCTAGGGCTCAACTTGCCATTCTTTCCGAATCTGAAAATTTTCTTCCAAGGTGAGACCTTCAGGAAGACTTGCTCTCCCACAGCAAACTTGATATCCTTTTGCTTCAAGTCAGCATACGATTTCTATCTATCCAAAGCTTCCTTTAACCGTGCTCGAATAACTTTTACCTTTTCCTCGGCAGATATCATCTCAGGACCCAACATCTGCCGTTCGCCCAATTCAGTCCAACAAGTAGGAGTACGACACTTACGACCATACAATGCCTCGTAGGGTGCCATCCGAATGCTAGACTGATAGCTATTGTTATACGCGAATTCTGCCAATGGTAGAAAATCCTCCCAACTACCTCTGAAGTCGATCACACATCGCCTTAACATGTCTTTCAATATCTGAATTACTCTCTCCGACTGACCATCAGACTGAGGATGAAAAGTCAGATCTTGAAATTCAACTTTGTCCCCAAGGCTTCATGCAGAGTTTTCCAAAATCGTGATGTAAATCTAGGATCCCTGTCTGATATAATAGACACTGGTACCCCATGCAACCTCACAATTTCGATACATACGACTTAGCCAATTTACGCAATGAATAATCCGACGAACCGGGAGAAAATGAGCGGTCTTCACAAACGATCAACTATACCCCATACGAAATTTTTCTTAGTAGGTGTTAAAGGTAACCCACTAACAAAATCCATAGTTATTCGCTCCCATTTCCAAAGAGGAATCTTTACTGGTTGTAAAAACTTGACGGTAATTGATGCTCCGCCTTCACTTGTTGACAAGTCAAATATTTCCTACAAACTCGTAAATCTCACGCTCAACCCAGCCACCAATACATTCACGGAGATCTCGATACATCTTATTTCCTTCGGGGTGCATAGCATAGGGGCTACTATGTGCCTCCCGTAGAATTATTTGCCTCAATTCTGAGTCTTTAGGTATACAAACCCTTCCACGAAAGCATAGCACTGCATCCGTGTTTATACCAAAATCCTCGATTTCACCTCTATCAACCTGCTGGAATAAAAGTCCCAACTTTTTATCTGATGTCTGCTTTTCCCTGATTTGTTTAACCACAGAGGCTTCACCTGAAGTTCTACTAATAGACTACCATCCTCATACAAACTCAAATAAGCAAACAATGCTCTCAAATCGAATCGCCTTTACGACTTAACGCTTGAAAGAACCACGTTAGCCTTTCCAGGATGATATTCGATTGAGAAATCATAATCCTTTAATAATTCTACCCATCTCGTTTGTCTCAAATTCAACTCCTTTTGGGTAAGGAGGTACTTAAGACTCTTGTGATCCGTGTAGATGATAGACTTCTCACTGTAGAGATAGTGCCTCCAAATCTTTAAAGCAAAAACCACTGCAGCTAGTTCCAAATCATGAGTAGGGTAATTTACTTCGTGTGGTCTCAATTGATGAGAAGCATAGGCCACCACCCTTCCATTTTGCATCAGCACACAACCCAAACCCATGTGAGACGCATCACAATAAACAGTAAATTCTTTTCCAGCCTCTGGCTGAATTAAAATTGGAGCTTCCGTCAGAATCTTCTTCAATTTCTCAAAACTCTCTTATTATTTTTCAGTCCAGTTATATGGAACTCCCTTCCGCAACAGTTTAGTTAGGGGTGCAGCAATCAACGAAAACCCCTCAACAAAGCGTCTATAATAACCAGCCAAACCCAAGAAACTCCAAATTTCAGCTACTGACGTTGGTGGTTTCCAATCCAAAATAGCCTCAATCTTCCGAGGATCCACCCTTATTCCTTCAGCTGATACTACATGACCCAAGAAAGTCACTTCCTTTAGCCAAAATTCGCATTTACTGAATTTGGCATAAAGTTACTTATCACGAAGTAGCTGCAATACAATACGCAAATGCATGTCATGCTCCTCATCGTTTCTAAAATAAACCAAAATGTCATCTATGAACACTACCACAAACTGGTTTAAATATGGTTGAAAGACTCGGTTCATCATGTCCATAAATGCGGCTGGTGCATTGGTTAATCCAAACGGCATCACTACAAACTCATAATGTCTATAACGAGTTCAAAATGTCGTCTTATGAATATCCGCTTCTTTCACCTTAAGCTAGTGATAACCTGATCTCAAATCAATTTTGGAGAAAGCTGAAGCTCCCTTCAATTGATCAAACAGGTCATCAATTCTCGGCAAAGGATACCTATTCTTGATCGTCGATTTATTCAATTGTCTATAATCGATGCATATACGCATCGATCTATCCTTCTTCTTGACGAACAAAACTGGTGCTCCTCACGGAGACATACTCGGTCGTATAAATCCCCGATCCAATAATTCTTGAATTTGAGCTTTAAGCTCTGCCAACTCCTTCGGTGCCATTCTATAAGGAGCAATGGACACTGGAGCCGTTCCGGGCAAAAGTTCAATGCCAAATTCTACTTCCTGATTTGGAGGTATACCAGGAAGTTCTTCGGGAAATACATCTGGAAATTTCTTCACCGTTCTCACATCATCCACAGATAACTCTTTGGCATCCAAAGCACAAATAAAGGCTAGGAATGCTCCATACCCTTTTCGCACCAACTTTTCTACCTTCAACGCCGATACCACATTTGCCAAGTAGTTCCTTTGTTCACCTATCATTATGACTTCCTTATCGTTTGAAGTTCTTATTGACATCTTCTTTTCAGCACAATCCAAATGCGCCCGATGCATAACCAACCAATCCATGCCCAGAATGAGATCGAACTCGCCGAAAGGCAATTCCATCAAATTTGCCACAAATACTTCTTCTTGAATTTCTAAGGGCATGTCTCTAAACAGTTTATTTATAATTTTCGACTGTCCTAAAGGACTAATTACTGTCATCTCACTATCGGTAATTTCAGATTCTAGATTCAGGTTTCTAGATATGGCGCTAGCAACATACGAATGGGTAGAACCAATATCTATTAAAGCAGTAACAGGTACATTGAAGATGAAGAACGTACCAGTTATTACATCAGGTGCATTGCCATCCTCGCGGCGTCTAACTGCATAGACCAGTCCTGGCTGTCTTGCATCCGTGTTACCTCTAGGACCATTGCCTCGACTCGGTGCACCTTGACCACGTCCAGCCCCATTACCACCACGACCTGGTCCACAACCTCTCGGTGGCTGCTGAGTACCTCTGGTTGGCTGTGCATCAGTATTACGAACTTCTTGAGTCATATGCATACATCGAGGGCAGTTTCTATACTGGTGATCCATTGAACCGCATTTGTAACAAGCGCCCGTTTTCCTCCAGCACTCTCCAAATTGCCCTTTTCCACACTCCGCACAATCTCGACTTTGATTATTAGCTACCGGTGCTCTACCTTAAACTGGTTCATCATTCCGAGGCCTTTTCAGAAATCTTTTTGATGAACCCGACTGCTTTATATCTCTCTTGTTTCTAAATATTTCTCGATTCTGACGTTCTGAGTTCTTAGCCTCTTCGGCTATCTTGACCTTCTCCACAAGCGTGGCAAAAATTCTAACTTGTTGTGGGGCAATCAGAACCCTCAACTCATCATTCACCCATCCTCGAATCGCACACAACGTTCATGATCCGTTGACACTATTGTCCGAGCATAGCGACTTAAGCGTAAAAACTCAGCCTCATACGCTGCCACTGTCTTACTCCCTTGAACAAGATTCAGAAATTCCTTCCTTCGGGCATCCACAAAACTTGTTCCAACATATTTCCCTTGGAAGGCAGCTTTAAAGAATTCCCAAGTAATCGGTGCAACTTCGGTGCCTTCTCGAACAGTAAGCCACCATTGATACGCCTCGTCTCTTAGCAAGGACACAGCTCCTTTCAGTTTCTGCTCATCAGTGCATTCCATATCATCCATAATTCACTCCACAGCTTCGAGCCAATATTCAGCCACATTCGGAGCTACACCAGAAACTCCTCCAAAAACCTCTGCATTATTTAACTTGAGTCGTTCTGAAATTGACCCACGAGTTGTTGGCCCAATTCTAGTTCCAGCGACCCTTTCCAGAACTCGCAGCATTGCTTGCGTCAAAGCATTATCTTCTTTCATATGATTCTATGATCCCGTCGCACTTACAAGTGACGCAGGTGCATCCATTTCTGGCATATGATTTGGTACTTCAGTTGCAGCACCTCATCCTCTACCACGGCCACGTCTACTGCGTCCACGACCACGTCCTTTAGTGCTCATAATGACTAATTCGATTTAATCTGATTACAAATTTTATGAATCAGAAAATTGTTTCAGTGTTTATTAACGGTGTTTTATGAGATTTGAGAGATAAAGTTGTTTTTCGCAACACATCCTATAGTCTCAATCTCTACGATTTTTAACATCTAAAACTAGAAGTTCTAGAGTATTCCTATGGTCATATCATCATCATCATCATAATAATCATTAAAAAATGAATACTTACTTGACTTGGTGCCGGATGCTTGTGGTGCCATACTGATCTTTAAAACATAATTGAAATGTTTTCCTACGGAAATTATTTGTTGAACCCAACCACAGCCAAGTTTTTGAAACCGGGCTCTGATACCATTAAGTGTAACACCCCAAACCCGGTCTATGCATTAAGACTAGATTTGGTTTGTTACATAGATTGAACTATCTTAATAATTTAACTGAATCGGTATTTCAAAACCCTTTTGAAATTAGAGTTTAATAAAAATCAAAAGAAATAATTCTAAGTTTGATGTATTTGAGAAACATAAGTTGAAGATCTCGTCATTTAATTTTTAATTATCAAAACCATTAAGTAATTTTATAATAGTTCAAAGTATTTGAAAATAAAAAATAGTTAAAAATCTCGTATGTTTGAAAACCCAAAATATTTTAAAAACATTATATGATAAACATAAGCCCATATTTAAATCTCCAAAACATAAATTTTAATCCAACCACACATAAAAATCCATAAAATATTAATAGAGGCCTTATTACATCATACCCAAAATAGTAAAATAAGGAAAGTACTTATTAAAAAGTTCGAAGTTTATTAAACCCATGTTTTGCAGTATGGCCTCCACGAAGTCATCCTCGGCCCAAGTCCACGTCAATTTCCATTACCCGAGATGAAAATTTGAGGAATGAGTTACTTAGAACTCAAGTATAACTCACTTACTTTATCCATTGGGCCAGATTATCAAGTTATAATTCTGGGCTTGAGCCCATCAACAGTTTAACAATATAAATAATGAGATGCATGCAAAAATGAAATTTCCCACCGAAACCTAATTTCTATCCGCTACACACCACCCGTACCAACCATCACACCTGTGGGGATCAAGTCAACCCACCCCGCCAACACACCAGTTGTAGGCATTAAGCCATTTTATATTTGTGGCAGAGCCACCGAACTAGATTGTCACAAAGTCACCGAACTAGAGGCATTGAGCCATTAATTATTTGTGGCAGAGCCACCAAACTAGAGGCAATAAGCCATTTAATTAATTTGTGGCAGAGCCACCGAACTAGAGGCAATAGCCATTTAATTATTTTGTGGCAGAGCCACCGAACTAGATTTTGGCAACAGGCCTTTCTTCTCTTCATCATTAATCCCAACCCATGCAACATGTATGCAAAATATAGTCTATGTTCATTTGATGATTTTATCAAAAAGGCCTAAATAACATAAGAGTCAATATTTCAAGTTTTTGTTAAGGCCTAAAATTTCAAAATAACATTTAGCCTATTTAGCAATTTAGCATCTTAAACCCAATTTACGATCTAGCAAAGAGTTTGGCCCATTTAACAATTTATCAGGTTTTTCGGCCCATTTAACAATTTATCAGGCTTTTCGGCCCATTTAACAATTTATTAGGCTTTTCGCCTATTTATCGATCTAGCGATTTCACCCATTTATCGATCTAGCGAGATTTCGCCCATTTATCGATCTAGCGAGATTTGACCCATTTATCGATCTAGCGTAGATTTTAGCCCATTTAACTATTTAATTTCGCCCATTTACCCATTTAACGATCTAGCAGAGATTTTGGCCCATTTATCGATCTAGCAGAGATTTTAGCCTATTTATCGATCTAGCAGAGATTTTGACCCATTTAACTATTTAACAAGGTTTTCGGCCCATTAACGATCTAGTACAAACTTTGGCCTATTTTACTATCTATCAAAGATTTCGGCCCAATATTACTATCTAGCACATTTTTGGCCCATTTTACGAAGACATAAAAATTTACATTTAACCATCTAACTCATCGAGGGCATTTTCGTTATTTTCACCATTTTAACTGTTTTCATGAAATTTCACCAAAATACTATTTTTGTCGTTTTTACGATTTTGCTCAATACTATGGTTTGACATCTAATCCCGAGATAAGTGTGAAGTTACACACCTTGATATCGTGAGTACTAAACCTTCCCGCTCGTCAACACCTAAACATAATACGATCCATTAGAACACTATCATTTATCAAAAATTCACTATTGGTATATGATATAAATCCTTACCCCTTTGATTTTGAACCACTTCTATTTTTGGTTTCTCCTCGTTTATTGATTCATTGCCCGATGAGAATCCGCTAACGTACAAAGGCTCGGGAGTACGAACTACTTCAAATAATTGATTCTCCTCGGTTGATGGTCCGCAACCCGGTGGAAAATCTCGAATTCCAGAAATAGCCCTTCATTTATATTTAGGGGATTTGCAGAACTGCCCCTCTTTCGAAGACTATGGACTGCCCTTTTCTGCCCTATCTTGAAAGTCTCTAAAGATATACGATCATTAGTCCGACTACAAATGTTGAAATATGGCTAACGATTGGTAAGGTTTGAGATTTGACTTACCACTATTTATCTTTGTTCCTCGAGAAATGATCGAGTGATTGCGTCCCTAAAACGAAATCGATTAATACTATACTAATATAATAAATATAAATCCTTAAAAGAAAAACTCCTTACCTTGATTCTTGAGATTGATTCCAAAGTTCCAAAATTCTAAAGATCACCTTGAGTTTCTACCCTCCAAAATCTCACTGATATCCATGATTGAAATAGAAATTGAGTAATAATAATTCGGTTATGATCAAAGAAAATGAAAGAAATTTTTTTTGAACAAGAATGGGTTAACATTCAGCCATGGATAAAATAAAAGGGAAAAGTTTGTTTGAGAATTCTTTTTGTAAAGAGAAAGAGATGAAGAAGGGTAAAAGAACATATGGTGTTTACGTTTGGATTCTTTTCAAGAACGAAAGATGAACAAAGAATTGAAATTGGAGACTTGTGTCCAATCGACAAGGGTGAAAGAAAAAGAAAAAGATTAGTTTTCTTTGTGATGATGGTTTCGGCACTAGGGGAAAAATTTTTAGAGAATATGTAAAATAAGACCTAAATGGTCAAAACCCGAATGACCAAAAGAAAAGAAAACAAAAAAAATATTGATTACCTTTGTCCAAAAAGCATTCGGCTATGGGGAGGGAATTTGAGAGAAACAAACTTTGAGAGGAAAAGAAAAATTAACAAATGACCAAAAGAAAAGATATGCCCAACTAGCCCTAATTCATCTAAATGCCTTCAAAATTTCGGCCAACCCCCAAATACTTGGCTATCAAAGACCAATTTTTGCCACCCTTTCTTTCCTTAGCACACTCCCCAATTTAAGCCATATGCTCTCCTTACTTACCTTATCCTAATGATTTCTTTCCTCAACTTAAATATTTCCTCAATCCTTTAGCCATCTTACCAAAAATAAAGAAGTCAAACTTGCCATGTTTGCTTCTTGGCCAACACTTGATAGATGAAAGCAAAAAAATAAAAAATAAAAATTTTCAAGTTGCAATATAGGAGCTTCGAACCTCTACCCTCATGTCCAACTCATGGCGCCATCACCACTTTGTCCTTAACTCATCTTATGCCATCTTTTAGTAATTAATTAATTTAAGTCTCAAGATTACCTAATTTCCTTACTTTTAAAAATACACTTAATTAATATTTTTATTCTAACTCCAAATAACCCGAACCAACATTTAGCAACTTAATGGTACTCAATTATTTAGGATGTTACACAATGTGTAACCAACACTAAAATTTAACAATTTAGGCATATGTTCACATATTACATGCATATTCATATAATGATAGGAAATAATGATGCAACCCAACCCAAACCTATATGCCATCCGCTACACATCACCCGTGCCATCCTCGCACACCGTGGGGACTACTAAGTCAACCTTCCATCCGCTACACACCATCGAAGGCGTCATTGCAATGACGTGCTCATCGCCCTTATAAAATTCGTGGTCTCAAGTCACCACATTTAGATGTCGTGGTCTTAGGTCACCACATTCAGTTATCGTGGTCTTAGGTCACCACATTCGCTTCCCCTTTTCATATAACCCATATACCCCATATTATACATATCATGCATTAACATGCCAAATTCTTATTTCACATTCTTATAATGTCATATGTGTGTCGTAACAGATATTTAACATAATCCTAGTAGGAGTAGGAAACGTACCTGAGTACTTTTGTACCATAGCATGGTATCTTAGCCATATTCACATTCTTATAAACATGCACATATTAATCATTGCCATAAATCTTATTAAGAAGTAGTGTGGGGTACACACCTGATTCGCTTTAGTAAGTTCACTCCAAATCCCGAAAAGCTTGATCTAATGCCTTAGATCTTAAATCTCTACATTTGATCAATCACTTAATACTTAGTAAAGAGCCATTCGGCCATAAAACCAAATCCCAGTAGGATTAGTACACTTAAATCCTTACCTTGCTACCGATTGATGTCTAATCAAATGCCGAAAACTTTGTATCCTTCTTTCTTGAAATCAGCAATCACTAGATTACTTGAATAGATTAGTTTCGGCTTTTAGATATTAATGAAACACATCTATTTAATCAACATGGCCTTGGCCAAATGCTATAGATACTTACTTTGTGGATTTTAAATCCCAAAACTCACCGAATAACTAGGGAACACGCGGCCTATGGTGTACCTTCGGGAAAAGAATTTGTCCTTCCTTGTAGTCGACACTTAGTAAATCCCGAAAGATCTCTTCAAAGTTTCGACAACAAGATATTAATGGGGTTAGTCCTAGATTTCGCAAATCTTAAAAGAAAAAGGATGAAATTGAATGAGATCTTACCCTTACTTTAGAGATCGACAATCCTTGCTTGAACCTTTAGCAATATTCGGCTATGTAGGCTAGAAGGATCTTGATTTCGACTTTTGATTGGTATAAAGAAATCGACTAATGATGGTATCTTGAGGAGTTTATGGATTCGATTTTAATGGAGATCACAAAAGCTATGAAGAATTCAGCTAGGCTTACTTTAGTTTTTGGTTTTCACAAAAAGAAGAAAAAGAGATACTCTAGGGAATTCGGCAGAGAGAAGAGTTGAAAGAAGATATGATGAATGGCTCTCTTTTCCTCTAGTAGCCGAAATTACTCACTTAAAATCCTTTACTTGGCCATCACTCTTATTTTGATAACTTTATCACTTTAATCATCACCCATTCAATTTAATAAAACTTAATCCATTATTTATCTCTTATTTCTTAATAAAATAATAATAATAATAGTCCTCATTATCCACCTATTTAGCCAATTTTAAAGAGAATTATACTCTTCCCAAAGTGCCTTGGTGCTGTCCAACTCCTTGCTCCTTGCAAGAAAATAAAACTCTTTATTTGCTTCCCACGTGACTCGAACCTAGGCTCCTTCCCCTTGATTGTGGCGTCACTTCTTGGGCTTTAAGTGGTGCCTCCTAGCCACTACTCCAAGCCCGTTCTTGTGTCAAATTTCTTCTATTAATTTTCTTAAGGCCTCCTTGTTTTAGTTTCAAACTTAACATTTCTAAAACATTTCCTTACATTTCCAAGTTTCCAAAATGTTCACTTTCCTCTTTTAAACTTAACATTTCCAAGTTTCCAAAATGTTCACTTTCCTCTTTTAAACTTAACATTTCGAGGTTTCCAAAAATGTTCACCATACATTCATAACACATAAGACATGCCATTTCGTATAATTAAATAAAAAATGCATAGGCCCATTTTCAGGGTGTTACAGTTTAGACGTGGGTTTCGGGATTGAGTAGACTGTACAAAACAGGTGTGTAGTTATCGCACAATCCTCCTATTATGTGTGTATATTGTTATATATGGGTATTATGATGTGTATGGTAGCCGAAATAAGGGCTAAGATGGTGGATACCCATGGTGAGTGATCGAATAATCAGGTCAGTGTTTTACGATATTAAATGATCACTGATGAATATGTGAAATGGTGATAAGCATGTGTTGTATACTCTATTAAATGATATTTTTTCACGATAAATATATATACATATGCATGGGGATTGGGACATGAATATTGAAGGATAGGGTGTACATTATGTACGTGGTTTGATGTTAACCTTGTGCTACATTGGCGCTTGATGTTAGCTATGTGCTTCATCAATGTGGGGTGTTGGTTATGTGCCACATCGCGGTGGATGATAGCTGTGTGCATCACCGTGGATTGAGGATGACCTCGAGTCACCTCGTGGATATTGATATGTGGGTCACTTAGGTGATCGGTGGCTTAGCCACGGCCTTGGGCAATAGGTCTACCAAGGTAGGTGTGTAACGGATGGTTACTAGGTTGGACTGGGCTTCATGTTGCATATTTATGTATGAGGACTGTGTGGATTTGGGCCAAGCCCATATGTGGAGACATGTGAAATAACTATACACTGAGTCTATTTGACTCACCCAAATTTTTACCAACATCGCAGGTGATTTGTAATGCATGGACCGGGTTGGAGTGGACTCAAAGGTGGCCATACAGAAATTATTTTTATGCCATGCAGAAGTTGTCAAATTTGTTTTACGTATTTTATATTTTTAGTATTTTGATTAAGTATTTATTGTAATAAGGGCCGCTTAAAGTATTGGGAAACTTTACTTATAGTGTTGAAGTTTATATTATTCTTGAGCTGATAACTGGTAATATTTTGAATCAATTTATTTTATAACAACATATATTAAAGCTTTTAAATCCGGATAATTTGTACCAATAAGGTTTTACTTGGAATCTTAAATGTGAAATGTTTTTACCAACGACAACAAATTTTATCTTTTATTTTGTTTAGTCAAAATCTTTTCAAACGATTTTCCGCAGTAACATACCAGATCCGGTCAAGGCTCGTGGGTCGGGTTTGGGGGTGTTACAGTTTGGTATCAGAGCCCGATTCAAAACTCGACCTTGAGGGCTTTTTGGGCCCAAAATTTTTTCTTTCTTTTTGAATTGGACTTTTCTAAGAAATAAGCAGGTTTTCTAGCATGGCACCTGAGTCTCCGACCCGAAGTCCACCAGGTAAGTACCTCTGACTATTGTGTGGTTTATAGTATGACTTGTAGAAGGGCATAAATGGAACGTAGAATAGTATGATAAGTACTTGAACCCTAGGACTAGTTTACCCCAACAATTACATAAGACTTTAACGCCTAATTAAACAAACCTGTGTCTAAGTCGCCGAGTTAGGGTGTGGCAACCGTTGTGCGCATGTCTAGGATTGGATTCAGTGGGAGCTTGGTATTTAAGTAGTCCTAGTGACTCACCTCTTCTCCACTCGAATCCTACCTGGTGCGTAGTAACCGTTCACCCTAACCAAGAGGACTTAGTCATCGACTAAACACCATAACTAAAACCCGAAAGGGACTAGCCATATTTTTATAAAAACCCTAGTTTTAAAATCACCAAATTACCCCTTTGATGTGTAGGAAAACTATTTTGATAAATTTTCCAAAATAATCTCGATTTGCTAAAATAACCTAAATACCCCTGGTTGAAAAAATTACTAAAATGCCCTTGGTTTCTAAAATTACCATACTATCCTCGATTTTAATAGAATTTTCTTACTTTGCAAAAATATCACAAAACTCTATTTTGCGAAATTCCAAGATACCTTGATTTGGGAAATTTACTAAAGTACCCCTGATTTACAAATTACCGAAATAACCCCGATTTCCAAAATTTCTGCAATACCTTCGATTTGGGGGGATTTTTTTTAAAATACCCTAGAGTTTTAAAATTTTTAAAGTGCCTTGATTTACAAATATTTTCAAATTGACCCTGATTTATTACCAAAATACCCCTGTAGGACAAATTACGAAAATACCCCTAGGATAGGAACGAACAGAAATATTCGAAGAGTGAATGTGTATAGGAAATACAACGGAATGGATGTGTTTTCTTTGAATTAGGATAGAAGACTTGAAACTCGAATGATCGAAAGAACTATTATTAAAACTCCTTTCATCATATTTTTTCGCGGATAATCAATGAAACAAGGATTAATTCATAAAATTTCTTGATCAGACTAAAGCACGATCGTAGATTTGAGCTCTAGGGGACGTGGTCGTAATGTGCGAGGATGCGGTAGAGGCAAAATGACCGTGTCAGAACTCGTTAGATCGGTCAAGAGTCTAAAATGAGGTACCACCACCACCCCCACCACCAGCTGTTGGTGTTGAGCAAAGAATATCAAACGGGGGACGATGCTGTGTCGCAGGCGGTGCTACGAGTTCTCGAGATGGTGGCTGGAGCAAGTGGGAATATGAGAGCTAGGAAGTCCGTACCCGAACGACTCCGAGCTAATGGAGCTGAGGTGTTCTATGGTATATAGGATGTGGCACCCAGTACGGTTGAGTATTGGTTGGAGGCGATTGAGCGAATTATGGATGAGCTGAATCTAGCCACTGAGGAGAAAGTGAAAGGAATGGTGGCGCTGCTTCGCGATGAGGCATATCAGTGGTGGCTCACAGTTCGAAATGGTGCTACAATTGAGCATCTCACTTGGGAGTATGTTAAGGCGACATACCAGAGGAAGTATGTTGGTACTCATTACATTGATGCGCAGAGAAAGGCTTTTCTAGGGCTGGTTCAAGGGAACAAGTTTGTAGTAGAGTACGAGGCTAAATTCCTAAGGTTAAGCCAATATGCTCGAGGGATAGTGGCTACGGAGCATGAACGATGTGTCCAGTTTGAGGACGGACTAAGGGATGACCTGAGGTTATTGATAGCTCCACATCAAGAGCAGGAGTTCGCTGTGTTAGTAGAGAAGGCTAAAGTAGCTGAAGGGATTAAGAACTCTGTGAGGCAGAACAGAGATAAGGATAGGAGCCGAGATAAGAGGAGTTTTGGACCGTCAGAATCATCTGAGAGCCTTCAAAAAGATCGAGGGTTGAGAATTCTGCTAGTGTTACTAAGCCAGCTACTGGAAATTTGGACCGTCCGTGTGCTCAATGTGGAAGGTATCATGTTGACGAGTGCTGGAATCGGGACTGAGAGTGTTTTAGATGTAACTCTAAGTCTCATTTGATTAAGGACTGTCCTCAAGATTCAATAGGGCTCGGACAACATGCCAAGGTTATGTGTAGCCAGTCAGAGGTGGTCAACAGGCGACAAGGGGTCGTGGTCCGAATCATGGAGGGAATGGTTCCGGCCAAGGTCATGGAACACCAAACAAAGGTGCTAAAGGTTCAGATGCGAGGCAACCAAGGTTGGTTTACGCAGTCAGGCATGGTGAGGAGGAAAATGTGCCAGATGTGACAACGGGTATGTTCCTCGTTTCTGGAATACCCTTTATTGCCTTGTTTGTTACTAAGTTAGTTCGATATTGCATTGCTAGTGAAGTGTATGGAACCTTGGATGTGAACTTTGGGATTGTGCATAGGAAATGTGTTAGTTTTAGAGTGCGCAGCAGCAGCATAGTGTGGTGAGTTAGGATGTGCGATTGTTCGATAGTAAGTAATTTCGAGGACGAAATTATTTTTAAGGAGGGTAGAACTATAATATCCTAGATTTAGGGTTATGTGTTCGGGCATAATTCAAGTGTTAGTGGGCTTTGTGTATGTGGAGCTGTTTTAAGGGTTTTGAGAACCCAAGGATTGTAACATCCTGAATAGGGCCTATGCATTTTCAGTTTGATTGTATGAAATGACAAGTTTAAGCACTAAGAATAAATTTTTGATATTTTTGGAAACCTGGAAATGCATGAAAATGGAAACCTAAACAATTTGGAAACCTAAACATTTTGGAAACCTGAACATTTTGGAAACTTGAACATTTTGGAAACCTGAACATTTTGGAAACACAAGATGTAAGAAAATGGCAAGTTGCAAGAGCCGATCGAAAATTTTAGGAAACTTAGAAATAATACCTAATGACAAATTTTAAAGTTCAAAATAGGAAATAAGGGCAAGAGGGCCTTAAAAGAAAAGTTGGTGAGATTTGACACACAATCGGGCTTGGAAAAGTGGCTCAAGGTGTCACTTAAGGCTTATGGAAATGGCGCCATGTGTAAGAGGAATGGGCCTGAGTTGAGTCACTTGGAAAGCAAATATTGAAGGTTTTATTTTGCTTCCAAGGCTAGGGGTGGACGGCATCTATTTCTAGAAAAGGGAGGAGTTTTATTTCGGTTAAAACTTGATAAATTAAGTGTTAAGGATAGGATTTTATCTTAATAAGATAATTGAGGAGATATAGGATGGATTAAATACTTTTAATTTAATAAGGTGATAATTAAAAGATAATATTACCACTTGTGGGGGAGTAGTGGCCAAGTCAAGGACTCTTGGCATAACAATTTCAGTTAAAGGAGGAGAATTAAGGCTATTCTCTCATCTTTCCTAAGTGTGTGCTGAAATTCTCATAGCTCTCTCCCCCCCTCTCTGCCGAATTTTCTTTGAACAAAATCCATCCTCTCTTCTTCTATTTTCTTCTCCGTTTCTACTGTCAAAGTCGAATCTTGGTTGATTCTAAGCAAAGGAGCAATCAACTACAACATCAAAAAGAGTAAGATCTGTGGTCAATCAAATTCTATTCCTTTTCTTTTTACAAAAAGAAAGATACTAATCCCTATTATTGTTCATGGCCGAATCTACAAGGGGTCTCTCAGGTTTCCACAATTACCAAATATAAGGATCAAGGATCTAAGGTAAGAACAATTAATTCTTGTTCTTCTAATTCGCTTAATCAAGATCTAAGGAAATAACCTCTTTTATGTCTCTTGGCGAATATCAAAGGAAGAGTTTCGGATTTGATTCAAGGAATTTAAGGTGAGATACATTCTACCAAAGGCCAATTACTACTTATTAAAGTTAGATCGGATCTAACATATGAATTTTAGGATTTCGACGGATATTCAAGACAAGGAAACTTTCGGATTTGGAAACTATAAGGTAAGTACATAGATCCAATCGGCCAAGGCTTGTTCTTGGTATTGGAATTATTTTCCATTTATTCAAAAGTTAGAATCGACATAATTACGATTTAGTGGCTAGCCGATTTAAGGAAGGAATATTATCAAATTTCGCATTTGATTTACAATCTTTTAATTCTACAACAAGGTAAGTAATACAAATCCTACTTGGATTTGGTTTTAAGCCAAATAAGTTTGTTAATATATTTTAATGGTTGGTCAATATAGGATCTAAAGTTAGATCGGGATTTTCGAGATCTCAAGGAACCTATTAAGCAAATCGGTGTGTACGCACACTAACCTTCGATTTATCATATGGAAATTATTTTAATATGTGAATATACATAAGAATATGAATGTGGCTAAATACCACAAATGTGGTAAAAGTACTCGTGCACGCTTCCTACTTAGATAGGATTATGAAATATGTTATTCTATAACATGTGAATATATGTATATGAATATGAAATTAAGTATGTTATGCATGATATATATTTTGGGGCATTCGGATTTATGTAAAAGGGAAGAAGGTGTTGACTTGGTCTCACTTAACGTTATATGGTGACTACGGTCACAACATTTTGAATATGGTAACTCGGTTACATTATCTGAATTTGGTAACTTCGTTACACTATTTGAATATGGTGTCTAATGACACAAATTATATGGGCGATGAGCACGCCGATTGCAAATGATCCTTCGATGGTGTGTAGCGGATGGAGGGTTGACTTAGTAGTCCCCACAGTGTGGACGGGCAGTACGGGTGGTGTGTAGCGGATGGACAAATAGGCTTGGGTTTGGGTTGCATCATAATTTATTTTATATGAATATGAATTTGATTTATGAACATGTATGCCTGATTTGTTGAATGTTAGTACTGTGTGCACATTGAGTCTGTTGACTCACCCCGTTGTGGGAAATATTTTCGTGATGAACAAGGATGATGACCGAGACGGTGAGACGCCTAGGTGGCCATGTTCCATTTGAAGATTTTATTCGATTTGGACTTTGTTATTTGTTTTGGGTTTTACTTGATGTAATAAGGCCATAAGGCCCAAAGTGGATTTTTCTTATTCGCTTTACTTTAAATTGTTATGTTACTTAACTATTATGACTAAAAGTTAAATGTTATTTTCTTTAAAACCCTAAAATTATTTTGTCACCTTAATAAAAATTGGATTTACAAGATTAATTAAATGGGTTTCCAATCTAAACCCAACTCAAAATAATAGTTTTCTAAAATTTTACAAATTTTCTCTAAGTAACGAAATTCTTTGAAACCGGTTTACTTTAGGAACATACCAGATCCGGTTCAGGCTCGTGGGCCGGGTGTGGGGTGTTTCAAGGATGTAGGAAAGTGTTTTAGAAAAATTTTGTTTAAGTGCTTAAAAGAGGGGTGCTAGGCTAAGGAGGCCTTAAGCGAATTTATGAGGGAAGTTGGACATAAGAAGTGCCTTGGTAAAGTGGCTTGAAGGCACCACTTAGGGCCTTGTTAAGTGATGCCATAAGCTATGAGGTAGGGAAGAGGTTCGAGCAATGTGGGAAGCAAGGGGAACTTTTATTTTTGCGTCAAGATGGAAGGTGTTGGGTGGCAATTGGACTTTCAAATGGATGAGGATTAAGCTTGTTTTTCCTTTTAAATTTTGGCTAGGATGAGGGGATAAATTGTTGTTTTATTTTATTTATTTTGAATAAGTGTGGATTAATTCAATTTATTTTGAATGAGATGATAAGAGATAAATTAGGAGAAGAGAGTGGGATATGATAAGGGACATAGTGGTGGCCGAATGAGGGGCTCCTTGGGTTGATGTATTCGGTCATGTATAGGGGGTTAAGTGCCGAATTTCACTTAGTGTAAGCATTCATCTCTTTGCCAAAATTCCTCTACTCTTCTCCTCTTCTTCTTTATTTTCTTTCAACTTCAAATCCCTTTCTATTTCTTTGAAAGCCGAATGCCCTTGTCATTAAGAGTAATAGCCGAAACTTTGCTACCATTGTTCACCATTACCGAAATCAACTAAGCCCCAAACTCCCTCCATCTTTTTGATAAAGGCCAAACCTCAAGGCTAGTCTTTCTTCTTTTCCTTTGAAGCTGAATCTCCCTATATTGGTGACCATAGCCGATTGCATCATTCTCCTTGGAGACGAATCTTGTTGAGAACCATAGCCGAAACCTTATAGCCCCCATTCTCTACTTTTGTGTATTTTTCTCCTTACCAATAAAAGTACCGAAACACCATTGTCATGCTCAAAGCTGAATCTCTAAGGAGGGGCTATCGACTACTCTTTCCTGATCTTTTCAACGTGTGTGGTGCTAAGTAATCTCCACTTTAAGTAATCAGTTTTGGGATCTCTTTTTATTGGTGTGCCGAAACCAAGTGTTTGGTCTTGGTTTTTATAGCATGGCCAAGTGTTCATAAGTGCTATTAAGTGTGTTCTTTGTATATAGCCAGCATAAGGGAGCACTAAAGGAGTCTTGCAGGATTCGATTACCCAAGGTAGGTGATAGGTACTATTCAGCCAAGGGCCATTCTTATGGATTATTGCTTAAAGTCGATTCTAACATGTGGCATATAGGAATTTCGACAGCTTCTAAGGCAGGTGGTGGTTTTTGGGATTTAGATCCATAAGGAAGGAGTTCAACAATCGTAAGGGTGCAAATCATTTAGACGTGGGTTTTGGGATTGAGTAGACTGTAGAAAACAGGTGTGTAGTTATCGCACAATTCTCCTATTATGTGTATATTGTTATATATGGGTATTATGATGTGTATGGTAGCCGAAATAAGGGCTAAGATGGTGGATACCCATGGTGGGTGATCGAATAATTAGGTCAGTGTTTTACGATATTAAATGATCACTGATGAATATGTGAAATGGTGATAAGCATGTGTTGTATACTCTATTAAATGATATTTTTGTCACAATAAATATATATACATATGCATGGGGATTGGGGCATGAATATTGAAGGATAGGGTGTACATTATGTACGTGGTCTGATGTTAGCCTTGTGCTACATTGGCGCTTGATGCTAGCTATGTGCTTCATCAAGGTGGGGTGTTGGTTATGTGCCACATCGCGGCGGATGATAGCTGTGTGCATCACCGTGGATTGAGGATGACCTCGAGTCACCTCATGGATATTGATATGTGGGGTCACTTAGGTGATTGGTGGCTTAGCCACGGCCTTGGGCAATAGGTCTGCCAAGGTAGGTGTGTAACGAATGGTTACTAGGTTGGGCTGGGCTTCATGTTGCATATTTATGTATGTGGACTGCGTGGATTTGGGGCAAGCCCATATGTGGAGGCATGTGAAATAACTACACACTGAGTCTGTTTGACTCACCCAAATTTTTACAAACATCGTAGGTGATTCGTAATGCTTGGACCGGGTTGGAGTGGACTCAAAGGTGGTCATGCAGAAATTATTTTTATGCCATGCAGAAGTTGTCAAATTTGTTTTACGTATTTTATATTTTCAATATTTTGATTAAGTATTTATTGTAATAAGGGCCGCTTAAAGTATTGGGAAACTTTATTTATAGTATTGAAGTTTATATTATTATTGAGATGATAACTGGTAATATTTTGAATCAATTTATTTTATAACAACTTATATTAAAGCTTTTAAATCCGGATAATTTGTACCAATAAGGTTTTATTTGGAATCTTAAATGTGAAATGTTTTTACCAACGACAACAAATTTCATCTTTTATTTTTTTTAGTCAAAATCTTCTCAAATGATTTTTCACAGTAACATACCAGATCCGGTCAAGGCTCGTGGGCCGGGTTTGGGGGTGTTACAGGATCGATTCATAGTAGTATTTATTAATGACATAGTGGTGTATTCGAAGACAGAGGATGAGCACAATGAACATCTCAGAGTGGTTCTATAGATTCTGCGAGAAAAGCAACTATACGCCAAGTTCAGTAAGTGTGAGTTCTGGTTACGTGAAGTAGCGTTTCTAGGACATGTGGCTTCTGCTGAGGGTATTAGAGTTGATCCTCAAAAGATTGAAGAAGTTTTGGATTGAAAGAGCCTAAGACTGTATCAGAGATCCGCAATTTCTTGGGACTGGTAGGAAATTATCGACGTTTTGTAGAAGGGTTTTCATTAATCGCCACACCCTTGACTAAGCTACTTCATAAGGGTGTGCCATTTAACTGGACTGACTCGTAACAAGAGAGCTTTAAGAAGCTCAAGACTGTACTAATGGAGGCCCCTATTCTATTACAGTCAGAGTCTGGATAGGAGTTTACTATTTACAATGATGCATCACATGTTGGATTAGGATGTGTGTTGATGCTAAAGGGTAAGGTGGTAGCATATGCTTCTCGTCATCGTAAGACTCATGAGGTGAATTATCTGACGCATGACTTGGAGTTGGCCGCTGTGGTATTCGCACTGAAAATCTAGAGGCATTAGCTGTACGGTGAGAAATGTATCATCTACACTGATCACAAGAGCCTCAAGTATCTCCTCACTCAGAAGAAGCTGAATCTTAGGCAGCGTAGATGGATTGAGCTACTTAAGGACTATGACTGTACAATTGAGTACGACCCTGGTAAGGCCAATGTGGTGGCCGATGCGCTGAGCTGTAGGGCTATGTCTGGTTTGAGGGCAATGTTTGCTCGCCTCAGTTTATTTGATGATGGTAGTCTGTTGGCAGAACTTCAAGTTAAACTGACGTGGATAGAGTAGATTAAGGGTAAACAGTTGAAGGATGAGTCTTTGGGTCTTCATTTTTGACAGATTGAGAGTGGGAATACTATGAATTTTGGACTAAATAGTGAATGGGTACTCTATTTCCGTGGGAGAATTTTTGTACCGAATGATACCAAGTTGAGGCAGTCTATATTGCGAGAGGCACATAGTATCCCTTATGCTATACATCCTAGCAGAAATAAGATGTACCAAAACCTTCTCGAGTTATATTGGTGGCCAGGTCTTAAGCATGAGGTTACAGACTTTGTGGGTAAATGTCTGACATGTCAGCAGGTTAAGGTTGAGCATCAGTTTCCTTCGAGGTTGCTTCATCCAGTTAAGATTCCACTTTGGAAGTGAGAGCAAGTGACTATGGACTTCGTTAGTGGGTTACCCCTCACACCCACTAAGAAGGATTCAGTATAGGTCATCGTGGATCGATTGACCAAGTCTGCCCATTTCATATAGGTTCGTACTGACTACTCTCTACAAAAGCGGCTAAGCTGTATGTGTCTGAGATAGTGAGATTGCATGGGGTACCGATTTCGATAATATCTTATAGGGATTTTCGCTTCACGTCTCAATTTTAAAATAAGTTTCATGAAGCTTTGGGCACAATATTGGACTTCATTACTACGTTCCATCCTCGAACTGACGGTCAATCAAAGAGGGTGATTTAGATACTGGAGGATATGTTGAGAAATTGTATGATTGACTTCCGAGGCAATTGAGAGGATTACCTGCCGCTAGCAGAGTTTGCTTATAATAACATCTATCGGTCTAGCATTTTGATGGCACCTTACGAGGCACTATATAGTCATAGGTGTCACACACCTTCATGTTGGACTGAGTTGGGCGAGCGACGGGTTCTAAGCCCTGAACTAGTTTCTGATACCAAGGATAAAGTTAGATTGATTCGAAACCAACTGAAAGCGGCATTAGTCAGACAGAAGTCCTATGCGAATCTGAAGCGTCAAGGATTGAGTATTCTATAGGGGACTTCATTTTCTCAAGATCTCACCATGGAAGAAGGTACTGAGGTTTGGACATAAGGGAAACTTGAGCCCTAGGTTTATTGGGCCTTATCGCATACTGAAACATGTGGGACCAATTGCCTTCCAGTTGGAGTTACCTCCAGAGTTAGAATGGATTCACGACGTGTTTTACATCTGACCTTTGAGGAGGAGCCAGTCCAGATATTGGATTGCGACGTAAAGATTCTGAGGAGAAAATCTATCCCACTGGTTAAAGTTCTTTGGCATAATCATAGCTCTAGGATGCGATGCAACAGCAGTATCCTCATCTGTTCTGATCAGGTAAAATTTTGAGGCCAAAATTTTTTTAGGGGGGAAGAGTTGTAACGCCCCAAAAATCTCTTATATATTTATTTTCGTATGTTTGTGACACAATTGTATGTCTGCTTCAGTGGCTAAGTGTTCTAGGAAGTGTTTGAGAGGTCCAAAGTTCAAGCATTAGCTTGGGCAAATTTTTGTTTTTAAATGAATAAACCCCTATCCTTAATCAGTAGGCTTATAAATAAATGTTGGTAAAACATGTCAGAATGGGCCTACTGGTCTGATGGATAAGGAGAGTGTCATTATGCTAGAGGTCTTGGGTTCGAGCTGTTGCTGGAGTATTATTTTTGCTAAGTGGTGCCATGTAGTGTATGAACTCAACTGAAATGCCGAAGTGATAGAGGTGTAGTGGGAAGTGTGGAGAGAAGATTAAGGGATTTGGATAGTGGGAGTGGTTGCACGGTTTTAGGAGAAATTTGAGGGATTGAGTGATCATTTTTTTTCCAAATTTCCTCAAAGTTTTTGACATTTTGCTCTTTTCCTCTCTTGTTTCATCTTTTCTTTTACATACTTTTCCGTTCTTCATCTCTACCCACTACCGAAACTGCCTTTCCTTATCCTCTCTTCTCGTTTTTCTTCTTTAGTTTCCCTTATTTCTCCTCTACCAAACCAAAATCCCCTGAACTCTTCCAAATCCTATGGCATGCCAACTATATCCGACTCAGCTCGACTAGTTAATAGGGTTTTCAATTCACTTTTCAACAATAATCAATATCCAATATTCAATTATCACAAAATTTATATAAATCTCAATTCAATACAATTCAATCCACTTTTCAATAACAAATGTTCAAATTTCATAATAATCACATATTCATATCAATTTTATCACATTCCCAATCAATATATTTTTCAAATATAACATATATCCAATATTCAATTTCCACACCAATCACATATATCCATACAAATTCAATTCAATACCATTTGCTAATACTTACCTTCATTACTTACCATAATATATAAACCAAAACAAAAACAAACCATAATTTCTAAGCTACCCCTTGTTAACTTTATCTTTTCCTTTCTTAGCTGAGGTCTCCGACACCACATTAGCTATGGAAATTAAACAATTAAAAATCATCAATACAACATGGTTTCACATTGAATATTTCAATTTTATTCAACTTTTGCCTAATTTCCAATTTAGTCCCTAAACCGAGACTAACTTTATTTCATCATAATTAATCTTATATTTTCATAAAATTCTACTTTAAACTAAACTTAACTCCCTAATTTCACTAAATCCATAAATTTCAAAATTTTCACAATTACTCTAGCTTTTACAATTTTTACAATTTAGTCTCTTAACTAGTTAATCAAATCAACTAATTTTTCTCAATTAATATTTTATCCACATATTCTAGCTATCATACACCCTTTAATAAGACAAAATTTAATACCAAACCCAAATATTATAACTATTTTCATAATTTGATCCTAACATCGATATTTAACAAAATTCCTTTATAATATCTTCATACAAAAAATTAAAGCTCTAATCCCACTTGATATTAATAATTTCTTCCAATGTATTAATGTATTCATACAATTTGGTCATTTTAACATTTTACAAAATTGTCCCTAAATTTTTACTTTTGTTCAATTTAGTCCCTAAGCCTAAAACATGCAAATTAGCCATTTTAATGTAAACTCATACTAGCTGAATATTCATATATTTTCCTACTCCTCCCCATTCCACATCCTTAATGTATATATATATTTCCACTATTTACTTATACGTTCATATCAAGTTGTTCACTTGAGTCATAGTCACTAAATTATTTATATATTGAGCTACTGAATTCTAAATTAAGATTAGCTTGATGTTTTAGAAACTAGACTCAAATATATTTCTACCATAAAATTTTTAGAATTTTTAGTTTATCCAGTAAGTACAGTAAAATCTTCAAATGTTTCCTTGTTCTGCTATTTGACAGCTTTGAACTTTCTTCACTAAAAATTAGTTATCTCTTAGTACGGAATTCGAATGATGTTTTTGTTTGATTCTCTTGAAAATAGAATTGTTAAGAATTTAAAAATATAAATTTAAGCCCATAATTATTTTTTTACAATTTTTTATGATTTTACAAAGTCAGAACAGAGGAACCCGAAGTTATTCTGACCTTTTCTCATAAAATTTATTATAACTCATAATTTACAATTCCATTTCTTACATTGTATCTTCTATAATAAACTAGACTAAATAAAATTAAATTCATATTTTATTCAACCTCTAATTTGATTTCTATAGTTTTTGGTGATTTTTCAAAGTTAGACTATTGTTGTTGTCTAAAATTGGTTTAGTGCAAAATGTTGATTACCAAGTTTGTTACACCATTATTTCCTTTTTCTACAATTCTTCCCATCATTTTCTCTTATTTTCCTTCACTAATATATCAAGAACATATAACTTTATATAATAAAACTCTACTTTCACATCATTTTCATGCTTTTGATATTACGTTATATAAGAAAACTCTACTTAAAATATATTGAAATCTTAAAGTCCTTGCATTGTCCTATTGATTTCAATCTTTAACTTGATTTTCTCTCTCCTCGAGCTTCCATTTCTTGAATCTAACCCGATATTCTAGCTCTATATTGTCTTCTTATTATTTTACTCTTTTGGTAGCTATGAAAATTCTTTTGATTTCTAGGTGAAAATGATGAATTTTTTTGTGGAAGGACTACATTGTAAAGAAAACAAAACTTTCTTTCTCTCTCTTCTAACGTGGTTCATGTATGGAAAGATGAAAAGAATTCTTCATCTTTCCTTCCTTATATACTAATAAATAATAATAAAACAATAATAAATATCTTATTAATTTTAATAAAATAATATTTATCTAATTAATTAATTTACAACATCATCAACATAATCATTACATTCTAGAATTCTCTCTCTTACTAATTGATCATTTTTCCTTTATGATCTTTTAAAATTTTATCCTTGATTCATCACTTAATTTGGTAAAATTATAATTTAGTCCTTCATAATTCTTCACCTATTCAATTTGGTCCTAATTCATCCATTTTCCTCAATTTCTAGATCATTTCACCCATAATATATTTGTAATATTGGTCCTTCAACTTTTCATCTTTTCACTTTAACCCCCTCATTTTTTGAGTATTTACTCTTGGGCAACAAAACTTTTCTCACTTTTGCGATTTAATCCTTTCTTAAATTACTATGTCATTATATACTTCCCAATGTTGAAATAACTGAAAATTTCCCCTTTTTGTTTCTTTATTTATTTATTTTACTATATTAAGATATTATCTTACTTTCTTACTGTAGAAAATTTCAGGGTAATACACGAGGCCATTATTGTTAGATTTGTAAAATAAATCTAAAATAAAACTTAATAAACCAGGATATATCATGTCAAATCATCAAGAATAAATAAATAACAAAACTATATACGGAAGCGTACCTGAGTCCATGGATTCCTTGAAATTTTTTGGATCTTGGGGTTTTGATCTTCCAAATTAGCACACAAGAAATTCAAAGAATATTTACTCTCTTTCCTAAGGACGGGATATTGAAAAGATATCTTGTGTATAATTTGGGGACCATAACCCTAATATTTATAGCCTTGGCATATTAGTTCAAATCAAATTCTAATTAGCCCATATTAGAACTCAATTACTAAAGTATCTAAATGTATTTGACCCATACTTTATTTAATAATTAAAGCCCAATAAAATTTTAACCAAATTAGATCACTTTTAATTTAGGCTAACCTATCATAATAGTAAATAATAACATGTAATTACTCTTATTATATATGTGATGTCCATATTTTCCAACAATCTCCCACTTGGACCACATATATATACTAGTTACTCTATAATTACATGTCATTATATAACCTTATGAGCTCAAAATTTTACTATCATATCCAAAAGGTATTCCCAACAATATCGTTCATTAATTATGTTAACATAGAACCAAGGTGACTTTCGTTACATATATCGTAACTAAATCCATCCATGATCACGTATATTAACACAATCAAATGACATAGATCAAGTAAGAATGTGTAGCATGAAAATTACATGCAATATGATCTAAACATGTCCATTTCCAACTGGTCCTCCTTAGTAAGATCAAACCTTACCAAAATTAGAGTGTGTATAAACCAAATAAACTTTATTTTTGCATAAAATAAACTTAATATCTGATCGTGTCTGTCGAGTTTTAAAATTTAGAAAGAGAATGATTAAACCTGGAAACTAACTCTGACAATGATTTAAGGCAAGTGCACCTATCGAATAGTAATATAGCTTAGGCAAGATCGGATTGTCGAACCCAAAGGAACTAAAAGTACTAATACTAACATTTTTTTATTATCTAGCCTAAAATAAGTGAAGTTGTTTAATCTAAACTTGACTAACTACTAAGCTAAAGACGCAAAGACAAAAAGAATGGATTGGGGAAATACTGTTGGGAAAAATCAGTTGATTAAGACGATACCCTTAGGAAGAATCCACCTAGACTTCACTTGTTATCTAACACTGAACCAGACGATTTAATCACTTGACTTGATCTGTAGGATTCCCTAATTTATATTAAACCCTCTCTTGAGGCGAATAATGTCTAACCTTAGGTTGATTAATTGAAATCTCTTTCTAATTAAAATCCCTAGAATCGCATTAACTTGATCTATGGACTCCCATATTAGGTTTGACCATAATCTAGTAGATTTTCGTCACCTTATCTCTAGCGCGTGATCAACTCCGCTTAACTATGCTAGATCTACTCTTAGACAGGGACTTTTGCTCCACCACCTAAGCACATCCAACTTGAATCAATATCCCAGAAATATTAACACAAGGATTAAGCACACATAATTAAGAATAATGAAACACCCCACACCCGGCCCACGAGCCTGGACCGGATCTAGTATGTTCCTCGATGTAAACCGATTCAAAATTCTTTTGTTACTTTGAAAACTGTGTGTTTTTGAAGATAGTTTGTTAGTGGATTGGGCTCGATTTGAAAACAAGTTTATTTTTATATCAAAACCCATTTATTTCAGGTGACAAAATATTTAAAGTTTATTTTAAATTAAATTGACTTAATCTTTAAATACCATAAATTAAGTAACATAGTAATTAAAATAACAATAAAATCATCACTATGGCCTTATTACATAAAACAAAACCCAAAATAAAATTGTAGAGTACTTAAATAAAATAAAATGTCCAAATTAATTAAAACCTCAAGTGAGCATGGCCACCACAAGTTCTCGTCCGTCCCCATCACTATTCATCACCAAACATGTTCCCACAACGGGTGAGTCAACAGACTCAATGTGTAACCAACACTAAAATTTAATAGATTTAGGCATAACATACATATCATGTTCACATAATAATTCAAGATAATGATGCAATCCCGAACCCAAACCTAGATGCCATCCGCTACACATCCCCGTACCAACCTGCACACCGTGGGGACTACTAAGTCAACCCTCCATCTGCTACACACCATCGAAGGCAGTCGCTGCAGTCGACGTGCTCATCGCCCATATAAAATTCGTGGCATAGCCACCAGATTAAATAATTGTGTCATGAGACACCACATTCAAATAGTGTAACCAAAGTTACCACATTCAGATAATGTGACCGAAGTCACCACATTCAGATAGTGAGACCGAAGTCACCATATTCACTTCCCCTTTCTCATATAACCTGAATGGCCCAATATTATTCATATCATGTATATCATACTTAAATTCACATTCATGTCACTTTTCACATGTTAAATATAACATATTTCGTAATCCTAGTTGGAGTAGGAAACGTACCTGAGTACTTTGTACCATAACATGGTACCTTAGCCATATTCACATTCTTATAAACATGCATATATTTATTATAGCCATGAATCTTATTAAAAGTAGTGTGGGGTACACACCTGATTCGCTTAACAATTTCACTTGAAATCCTGAAATTCGATCTACTGCCTTAGATCTTTAACTCCTTACATTCGACCCATATTAAAGGTTTAATGAAAAACTCATTTGGCCATAAAACCAAATCCTAGTAGGATTTGTGCACTAAAACTTACCTTAATGCCGATTTGCTTATCACTCAAATCCCAAAACTTTGCTTTTCTTCTCCTTGTATTCGGCCAAATCCTAAATCTCTACATAGGTTAGTTTTCGCTTTTAAGAATAAATCGATCACTTAAAATAGGTCTTGGCTGAATGTCTTAAACACATACCTTGTGATTTCAAATCCAAAACTTTCCTCCTTGTAGTCGACAGTCACAGAATCCCAAAGTTTTCCTTCAAAGTTTCGGCCAACATGTATATGGCATTAGAATCTTAACTTTCGGTTTACAGAAGAAAGAAAATAATAGCAATTGATCCTTACCCTTACTTGAAGAGGTCGACAATCTCCCTCCTGGCACCACTTCAAAGTTTCGACTATAGCCTAAGTGAACACTTAACAGATGTCGGCTTTTGATGAATTGAAATAGAGAAGAAGAAATCGGCTAATGGTGGTATCTTGAATTTTCGGCTTTGACTAACAAAAAGAAGGACAACAAATGAAGAAGAGAGAAATTTGCTAGAGAATTTCGGCAGAAGAAAAGAGAGAATAAAGGATAGCTACCCCTTTTCCCCTTGTTGCCGAAATTAATCTACATAGAGACCCTTATTCGGCCAACTCTTCCTATTTTGATAAATGTTATCTCTTTAATTATCATCTAAAATAAAAGATAATTCAGCAACTATCCTTACCTAGCCGAAATTACTAAACTCAAAGTCCCTTACTTGGACATCACTTCTCTCACATTCTCCTAATTAAAGAATAATCCTTCATTTATTATCTACTATCCTTAAATTAAATAAAATAAAAGGGATAAAACTCCTAAAATTTAGCCATGTACCGTCCATCTTTCTGCTCCTAGAAGCAAAAATAAAATTTATTTTATTTGCTTCCCAAGTGTCTCGATCCCTAGCCCAAATACACAGGCTTGCGGCGTCACTTGCTGGGCTTTTAAGTGGTGCCTTCAAGCCACTTTGACAAGCCTATTTGTGTGTCAAATTCCTCCCATTAATTTTCTTAAGGTTACCTTGCCTTAGTTTCCTATTTTGAAACTTAACATTTCCATACATTTCCAGGTTTCCAAAATGTTCACTTTCCTCTTTTAACTTAAGTTTCCAAAATGTTCACTTTCCTCTTTTAACTTAACATTTCCAAGTTTCCAAAATGTTCACTTTCCTCTTTTTGAAACTTAACATTTCTAAATCATTTCTTACATTTCCAAGTTTCCAAAAATGTTCATAATACATTCATAACACATAGGACATGTCATTTTGTACAATTAAAATGAAAATGCATAGACCCTTTTCAGGATGTTACAGTTCTACCCCCTTAAAATAATTTCGTCCTCGAAATTTCCTAGCTAAAATAATTGATTGTATTGCTGTAGCATTGCCTCCTCTGGTTCCCATGAAGCTTCCTCCGATCCATGATTGTGCCATAACACTTTGACTAGAGGAACTGACTTCTTCCGTAACACTTTCACATCACGTTCCAAAATCTGAATCGGCTCTTCCTCGTAGGATAAGTCTAGCCTTAGCTCCACTTCTTCAACTGGTACCACGTGAGATGGATTCGATCGATAGCGACGTAGCATGGATACATGGAATACGTCGTGCATCTGCTGCAACTCTGGTGGCAACTCTAGCTGGTATGCCACTGGTCCCACTCGCTTTACTACCCGATAGGGCCCTATAAACCTTGGGCTTAACTTCCCTTTCATACCAAACCTCATCACCTTCTTCCAAGGCGAGACTTTCAGAAACACTTGGTCTCCCACTTCAAACTCTATTTCCTTCCGCTTGAGGTCGGCATAAGACTTCTGCCTATCAGAGGCTTCCTTTAACCGTGCTCGGATTATCTCAACCTTCTCTTCAATTTTTGCCACCATCTCTAGTCCCAAAACTCGACGTTCTCCTAACTCGGTCCAACAAGTAGGAGTTTGACACTTTCAACCGTACAATGCTTCATATGGTGCCATTCGAATGCTATCCTGATAACTGTTGTTGTAGGCGAACTCTACTAAAGGCAAGTAATCCTCCCAACTTCCTCGAAAATCCATCACGCAGCCTCTCAACATATCCTCCAACACTTGTATTATTCGTTTAGACTGCCCATCTTATTGTGGATGAAAAGTTGTAGTGAAGTCCAACTTAGTGCCTAAAGCTTGATGAAGTGCCCTCCAAAGCCGAGATGTAAATCTTGGGTCTCTATCCGAGATGATAGACACCGGCACTCCGTGTAACCTTACAATCTTCACCACGTATAATTTGGCTAACTTCTGAAGGGAATAATCCACTCTTACCGAGATGAAATGTGCGAACTTAGTCAAACGGTCCACTATTACCCATACCGAGTCCTTCTTAGTAGGCGTAAGGGGAAGCCCACTAACGAAGTCCATGGTAATTCTTTCCCACTTCCACTGTGGAATCTGGATTGGCTGAAGTAATCCCGATGGAACTTTGTGTTCAGCCTTAACTTGTTGGCATGTCAAGCACTTGCCAACAATTTTAGTAACTTCCTTCTTCAGACCAGGCCACCAAAACTGTTCTCTTAAGTCCCTGTACAACTTGGTGCCTCCGGGATGCATAGCATAAGGGCTACCATGCGCTTCCAAAGAATCCTCTATCTGAACTCCTTGTCCCTCGGCATACAGACCTTTCCTTTGAAGCACAACATTCCCTCATCACTAACCTCATAGTCCTTTAACTCTCCGTTCTGTGCTTGTTGTAACTTACCACTTAAATCCTCATCAATCAACTGTCCCTCTTTCACCTCCTTCAACCACGTTGGCTTGACTTGCAACTCAGCTAATAGGCTTCCATCCACATACAAACTTAAATGGGCGAACATTGCCCTCAGATCCAACACCACCTTCCGACTTAGGGCATCCGCTACTACATTCGCCTTGCCCGGGTGATATTCTATCGAATAGTCATAGTCCTTCAGTAATTCCACCCACCTTCGTTGCCTCAAGTTTAACTCCTTCTGAGTCAACAGGTACTTGAGACTCTTGTGGTCTGTGTAGATCGTCGAATTTTTGCCATAAAGGTAGTGCCTCCATACCTTAAGAGTGAAGACCACTACTGCTAATTCCAAGTCGTGCGTCGGGTAGTTCACCTCATGTAGCCTCAACTGTCGGGACGCGTACGCGACTACCTTCCCGTCTTGCATCAATACGCAACCCAAACTTGTATGGGAAGCGTCACAATACACCGTAAAATCCTTTCCCACCTCCGGCTGAATCAACACTGGAGCTTCCGTCAATACCTTCTTAAGTTTTTCAAAACTCTCCTGTTGCTTATCCGTCCATACAAAGGGTACTTCCTTCCTCAACAACTTTGTTAAAGGCGCGGCTATTGACGAAAATCCTTTCACGAACCTTCTGTAATAGCCTGCCAATCCCAAGAAACTACGAATCTCTGCCACTAATTTAGGCGGTTTCCAATCCAACACAGCTTCGATCTTCCTAGGATCCACCCTTATTTCTTCAGCAGACACCACGTGTCCTAAGAAAGCAACTTCCCTAAGCCAAAATTCACACTTGCTAAATTTGGCATAAAGCTTCTTCTCCCTCAATACTTGCAACACAATCCGGAGATGCTCATCATGCTCCTCTTCAGACTTAGAGTATACGAGGATGTCATCGATGAATACTACGATGAACCTATCCAAGTAAGGTTGAAACACCCTGTTCATCATATCCATGAACGCAGCTGGGGCGTTTGTCAACTCGAACGGCATTACTACAAACTCGTAGTGGCCGTATCTTGTCCTAAAGGCTGTCTTATGGATATCTGCCTCTTTCACCTTTAACTAATGATATCCCAACCTCAAGTCTATCTTTGAGAATACCGCGGCCCCTTTCAGCTGATCGAACAAGTCATCGATCCTTGGCAAAGGATACTTGTTCTTAATGGTCAGCTTATTTAACTGACGATAGTCTATGCACATACGCATAGTTCCATCCTTATTCTTTACAAACAAGACCGGTGCTCCTCACGGAGGCACACTAGGCCGGATAAACCCACGGTCAAGTAATTCCTTTGAGCCTAGCTCAACCAACTCTTTTGGCGCCATTCGGTATGGAGCGATTGACACAGAGCTGCTCCTCAAGTCTATTCCAAATTCCACCTCCCTATCTGGGGGTATTCCTGGTAATTCCTCTAGGAACACATCCTCAAAGTCCCTTACTGTTCTAACTCCATTGACACCTTCCTCTTTTCTATCCAACGCACTTACAAAGGCTAAAAGCGCCTCGCACCCTTTACGAACCATCTTTTCAGCCTTAACCACCGAAAATACATTAGACAAGTAGTTTCTTCTTTCTCCTATCATAATGACCACCTCATCCTCAGGGGTCCTTAGTTCCATTTGTTTAGTCACACAATCCAACACGGCTCGGTGTTCTACTAACCAATCCATACCAAGTATGAGGTCAAATTCTCCAAAGGGTAACTCCATTAAGTCAGCCTGAAAGCTCACTCCCTTAATTTCTAGGGGTACACTCCGAAAGATCTTATCCACCACTACAGTTTGGCCTAATGGGCTTACTACCGTCATCTTCCTATCAGAAAGTTCAGAGTCTAGGCCTAGTGTTTCAACTACACTACAGGCAACATAAGAATGGGTCGAGCCCATATCAATTAAGGCATAATAAGGCTTGCCATAAATAAAGAACGTACCGATTATGACGTCCGGTGCGTCTCCATCCTCCCTCCGGTGAACTGCGTAAACCAAACCCGTCTGCCTTGCCTCAGTATTAGCAACACCTCTGCCTTGTGTTCCACGTCCTCTACCAGCACCATTACCTCTGTTATTTGAACCACAGCCTCGTTGAGGCTGCTGTCCTCCTCTACCAGCCTGATTAATATTCTGAGCTGCTGATCGACTTTCATCTTGTTTCTTAGGACAATCTTTGGGCATTGGTCCTTGGACCCACACCTAAAACATCCTCCCGTCTTTTTCCAGCACTCCCCCAAGTGCTTCTTTCCACAATGATCACAAGGACGATACTGCCATCCTGTACCAACTTGTTGACCCCTCGGCCCATCAGTTCTGGGCCTTTTCTACACATTTCCCGATGATTTATATCCCCTCTTGGGTCTATTCCTATCAGAGCTCTGCTTAACTGAGTCCTTGATTCCTTCGGCTACCTTAACCTTTTCTACTAACGCGGAAAACTCCCGCTCCTGATGTGGAGCTATCAGTAACCTTAGGTCATCCCTTAACCTGTCTTTGAACCTCACACACTGCTCATGCTCTGTAGCCACTACTCCTCAAGCATATCGGCTCAACCTCAGAAATTTAGCTTCATACGCTGCTACCGACTTGTTCCCTTGAACCAGCCCCAGAAAAGCTTTCCTCTGCTCATCAATATAACGTGTGTCGACATACTTTTTCTGATATGCCTCCTTAGCATACTCTCAGGTCAGATCCTCAGCAGTGGCACCATCCCTCACTGTTAACCACCATTGATACACTTCATCTCGTAGTAGTGCCACCATTCCTTTCAACTTCTCCTCTGGGGTCAGATCGAGCTCATCCATAATGCGCTCGGTTGCTTCCAACCAGTACTCAGCTATACTGGGTGCCACACCGGATACTCCACGGAACACCTCAGCTCCGTTGGCTCGAGTCACTCGGGTACAAATTTCTAAGCTCCCGTATTTCCACCGTGCACCACCATTTCCAAAACTCGCAAGATAGCTCGTGACACAAATCATCCCCCATCCGAGCTTCTTTGCTCGACACTAATAGTTGGGGTGGCGGAGGCGGTGGTAACTTATTGTCAGACCCTTGACCCGATCTAACGGGTTCTGACACAGTCATTCTTTCTCTACCGCGTCCATGACGACTGCATCCTCTAGAGCTCATATCTAACGATGCGCTTTAATCTGATTTAAGAAATTTTTATGAATTAGCCTTTATTCCACTGATTAATCGCGAAGACGTTTTATGAAAAGAATTTTAGGAGTGGTTCTTTCGTATTCATACATGCACACAGTCTTTACATTCATACATCCATCAATCAATTATGAACTTTCGTTCATTCAGAGAAATGTTGTAGTTTTCATTGTTGTTGTTTTTCCACTACCCAACGGTATTTTCGTAATTTGCCCTACAGGGGTATTTTTATAATTTGTCAAATAAGGTTCCTTGGTGATTTTGTCAAAAAGTATTTTGGAAATTTTAAAGTCTCGGGGCTCTTTGGTAAATTTGGAAATTCTAGGCGTATTTCGGTAATTTTAAATTTTAGGGGTATCTTGGTAATAAACCAGGGTAAATTTGTAAAGTTTAATAATTTAGGGATATTTCAAAATTTGCAAAACTTTGAGGGTTCTTTTTGAGAAATTTATTTTCCAAAACGATGAAGTTGCAAAAATTTTGGAAATTAGGGTCATTTTGGAAATTTTGGTAAGTTAGGGGTAATTTTGTAATTTTCTAAAAATTAAGGTATTTTTGATAATTTGCAAATAAGGGTTTTGGACTTGTTATAAAATAATGATAATGTTGATTAAAACTGTGGGTATTTTAGACATTTTATAAACCAATGGCATTTTGTAATTTTACCACTAGGGGTATTTTTGTAATTTTACCACTAGGGGTATTTTTGTAATTTTATAAATCAAAATTTTTTTAGGAAATTGTGTAGAAAAGAATAGTTTTCACAAATTAAAGAAAAATGATTTTAAGAGTTTTAATATTAGGGTTCTTATAGAAAAACATGGTTAGTTCCCTTTCGGGTTTTAGTTATTGGGTTTAGCTTATGGCCGAGTCTTCTTGGTCAGGGTGAACCAAAGCTATGCACCAGGTAGGATTTGAGTGGAAAGGAGGTGAGTCACACGGACTGCTTAAGTACCAAGCTCCCACTGAAACCATTCCTAGGCATGCGCACAAGGGTTGCCACACCCACTAAGTCCTCTAGGTTAGGGTGAACCGAAGCTACGCACCAGGTAGGATTCCTGCGAATAGGAGGTGAGTCACTAGGACTGCTTAAATACCAGGCACTTCTGGATCCAATCCTAGACATGCGCACAGGGGTTACCACACCCTAACTTGGTTGACTTAGCCATAGGTTTGTTTAGTTAGGCATTTAAGTTTTATGTAGTAGTTGGGGTAGACTAGTCCTAGGGTTCAAGTACCTATCATTCTATTCTACGTTCCATTCCTTCTCTACCCTTCTACAAATCACATAATCACACAGATGGTTAAGGGGTACTTACTTAGTGGACTGCGGGTCGGAGACTTAGGTGCCATGCCATCAAACCTGCCTATTTTTAGAAATACTTCCATAAAACTCATTTGGCTCGATTTGAAAATGTTTTAGGCCTTAGACTACAGTCGAGAGTTTAAAACTGGGCTCTGATACCAAATTGAAACACCCCACACCTGGCCCACGAGCCTGGACCGGATATGGTATGTTCCTCGATGTAAACCGGTTCAAAATTCTTTTGTTACTTTGAAAACTGTGTGTTTTTGAAGATAGTTTGTTAGTGGGTTGGGCTTGAGTTGAAAACAAGTTTATTTTTATATCGGAAACCCATTTATTTCAAGTGACAAAATATTTAAAGTTTATTTTAAATTAAATTGACTTAATCTTTAAATACCATAAATTCGTAACATAGTAATTAAAACAACAATAAAATCATCACTATGGCCTTATTACATAAAACAAAACCCAAAATAAAATTGTAGAGTACTTAAATAAAATAAAATGTCCAAATTAATTAAAACTTCAAGCTGAGCATGGCCACCACAAGTTCTGCCGTCCCGGTCCATCACTGTTCATCACCTGAAACATGTTCCCACAACGGGGTGAGTCAATAGACTCAATGTGTAACCAACACTAAAATTTAATAGATTTAGGCATACCATACATATCATGTTCACATAATAATTCAAGATAATGATGCAATCCCAAACCCAAACCTAGATGCCATCCGCTACATATCCCCGTACCAACTTGCACACCGTGGGGACTACTAAGTCAACCCTCCATCCGCTACACATCATAGAAGGCAGTCGCTGCAGTCGACGTGCTCATCGCCCATATAAAATTAGTGGCATAGCCACCAGATTAAATAATTGTGTCATGAGACACCACATTTAGATAATGTAACCGAAGTTACCACATTCAGATAATGTGACCGAAGTCACCACATTCAGATAGTGAGACCGAAGTCACCACATTCACTTCCCCTTTCTCATATAACCCGAATGGCCCAATATTATTCATATCATGTATATCATACTTAAATTCACATTCATGTCACTTTTCACATGTTAAATATAACATATTTCGTAATCCTAGTAGGAGTAGGAAATGTACCTGAGTACTTTGTACCATAACATGGTACCTTAGCCATATTCACATTCTTATAAACATGCATATATTTATTATAGCCATGAATCTTATTAAAAGTAGTGTGGGGTACACACCGATTAAACAACAATTTCACTTGAAATCCTGAAATTCGATCTACTACCTTAGATCTTTAACTCCCTACATTCGGCCCATATTAAAGGTTTAATGAAAAACTTATTCGGCCATAAAACCAAATCCTAGTAGGATTTGTGCACTAAAACTTACCTTAATGTCAATTTGCTTACCACTCAAATCTCGAAAACTTTGCTTTTCTTCTCCTTGTATTCGGCCAAATCCTAAATCTCTACATAGGTTAGTTTTCGGCTTTTAAGAATAAATCCAATCACTTAAAATAGGTCTTGGCTGAATGTCTTAAACACATACCTTGTGATTTCAAATCCCGAAACTTTTCTCCTTGTAGTCGACAGTCACAAAATCCCAAAGTTTTCCTTCAAAGTTTCGGCCAACATGTATATGGCATTAGAATCTTAACTTTCGGTTTACAGAAGAAAGAAAATAATAGCAATTGATCCTTACCCTTACTTGAAGAAGTCGACAATCTCCCTCCTGACACCACTTCAAAGTTTCGGCTATAGCCTAAGTGAACACTTAACAGATGTCGACTTTTGATGAATTGAAATAAAGAAGAAGAAATCGGCTAATGGTGGTATCTTGAATTTTCGGCTTTGACTAACAAAAAGAAGGACAACAAATGAAGAAGAGAGAAATTTGCTAGAGAATTTCGGCAGAAGAAAAGAGAGAATAAAGGATAGCTACCCCTTTTCCCCTTGTTGCCGAAATTAATCTACATAGAGACCCTCATTCGGCCAACTCTTACTATTTTGATAAATGTTATCTCTTTAATTATCATCTAAAATAAAAGATAATTCAACAACTATCCTTACCTAGTCGAAATTACTAAACTCAAAGTCCCTTACTTGGCCATCACTTCTCCCACATTCTCCTAATTAAAGAATAATTCTTCATTTATCATTTGTTATCCTTAAATTAAATAAAATAAAAGGGATAAAACTCATAAAATTTAGCCATGTGCCATCCATCTTTCTGCTCCTAGAAGAAAAATAAAATTTCTTTTATTTGCTTCCCAAGTGACTCGATCCCTGGCCCAAATACACAGGCTTGTGGCGTCACTTGCTAGGCTTTTAAGTGGTGCCTTCAAGCCACTTTGACAAGCCTGTTTGTGTGTCAAATTCCTCCTATTAATTTTCTTAAGGCCACCTTGCCTTAGTTTCCTCTTTTGAAACTTGACATTTCCATACATTTCCAGGTTTCCAAAATGTTCACTTTCCTCTTTTAACTTAAGTTTCCAAAATGTTCACTTTCCTCTTTTAACTTAACATTTCCAAGTTTCCAAAATGTTTACTTTCCTCTTTTTGAAACTTAACATTTCTAAATCATTTCTTACATTTCCAAGTTTCCAAAAATGTTCATAATACATTCATAACACATAGGACATGTCATTTTGTACAATTAAACCGAAAATGCATAGGCCCTTTTCAGGATGTTACAAATAAATTAAATATTTATCATATAGTTTAGAAAACAATAACAAGATTCATCTTAGGTTTCATCTCCCTCAGGTATCTGAGGGTTTAGTTCATAACAATAATAAAAGAATACATCTCAAAAGAAAAGATAAAACAAAACATAAGAAAAACTCTAAAACCCCTTGAAGGAATTGAAGAGAGATCCTCCGTCTTGAGTATGATTCCAGCTTTTTGAGATGAATCAACTGGCTATCTTTGAGTGATTCCCACAAATATGATCTCTTTGGCCTAGCAAGACGCCCCTAACAAAAGTCCTAGGGTCCTCCGCCAAAAGCCCTGGGAAAAGGCTTCTGCCTAACTCCCCGCTTAAGTTTGCCCCCTAAGGTGTTTATCTAGGCTTTGAGATGCTTTACTTGGCCCCTAAGTATCCTAATTCAAGTGAAATTCCTCCTAGGGTGCTTGAGTAGACTTAGGAATGTGTTTCTTTGCCTCCAAGCATCCAAATCCGAGTGAAATTCCTCTTTCTCACGGTAGGGACACAACCATGGCACACGCCCGTGTGAATCGTGGCCAGGCCGCGTTTGAATTTCTTAAATGAAGCATGGTCGTGTGAATCGAGATCAGGCCGTGTTCTAGTAATTTGATGAGGCACGGCCATGTGGGATTAAGTCTAGGCCGTGTCGATTTCCATTTTGGCCCAATTTGGTCCGTTTTAAGCCCGTTTCTCATTCTTTCCATCCTTCGGTGCTTTCCTGAGTATAAAACATGAAAAGAAAGGATTAAGAGCACCTTTTTACATAAATCAAGGGATAAATTATCCAAAAGCATGCTAAATGTGGGCCTAAAATATTTTACTTTTACCGTTTATTAATATCTTTAAACTAAAATAACTAAAAATGTGTCTATAACATAAAAGCATTTAAAAGTACAAACTCCTACTAAAACAGTAAATCTTAGGTTAATTAGTGGAACTCTTGTTCTCTTATAATAACCCCTTAAGGAAGCAGTAAATCGATCAATGGACTCCCATATTAGGTTTCACCCTAATCCAACAAAATCTCGTCACCTATCTCTAGGCGTGCGATTAACTCTGCTTAATTATGCTAGATCTACTCTTAGGCAAGGTCTATTCCTCCTCCACCTAAGTACATCAAATTAAATTAAGCAACATAATTAAGAACAAACTAAGTACTTATCATATAATTTAGAAATCAAATAACAAAATCCATCATAGGTTTCATCCCCTTCAGGTATCTGAAAGGTTTAGTTCATAACAAAATAAGAAAACATCTCAAGAGAAAAGATAAAACAAAACATAAGAAATCCCTAAAACCCCCAAAGGAATTGAAGAGGAGATCCTCTGTTTTGAGTAAAACTCCGTCTTCTTAAGATGGATCAACTGGCTATCTTCGAGTAATTCCCTAAATAAAAGCTCTGGCAGAAAACTTCTGCCTAAAACTTCATTCTCTAGAATGGCTGCCTTGGGTTGTTTATATAGGCTTTTTAGATGCTTTACTTGGCTCCTAAGTACCTCCTTCAAGTATAATTACTATTAAGGTGTTTAAGTAGACTTAGGAGTATGTTTCTTTGGCTTCAAGCATCCAAATCCTAGTGAAATTGCTCATTCCCGTGGCAGGGGCACGCCCATGGCACACGCCCGTGTAAGTCGTGGCCAAACCGTGTTGGACTTTTATAGACGAGGCACGACCATGTAAATTGGGGTGAGGTCGTGTTCTAAATAAATGGCAAGGCACGGCTGTATGGCTTGAAGTCCAGGCCGTGTCAATTTCTTGGGTTGGCCCAATTTGGTTTGTTTTAATCCCATTTTACGTTCTTTTTATCCTTAGGTGCTTTCCTGATTATAAGACATGAAAAGAAAGGATTAAGAGCACCTTTTTACATAAATCAGGGATAAATCATTCAAAAGCATACTAAATGTGGGATTAAATTATGTTACTTTTACGGTTTATCAAATACCCCCACACTTAAGCTTTTACTTGTCCTCAAGCAAAATTCTTAACTTAAAATTAAAACGAACTTTCCATAATTCATAATTCCTATCGACAATGTCTCATCATAATTCATAGATAATTTATACATGGATAATTCAACTCAAAGAGTCCTAAAGATTCAATCACGATAAGTCATACCTTTGTAGTATGAAAACATAGGTGTCTCCCCTTATCTGAATAATTACCTTTAATTCAAAACCGACAAGGATTGACATCCTCACAAAAGATTCACTCAAATCACTTGAAGTGTTTAAGGTTCAATAATAAGCACTCATAAGTTGAACCTAAAAAGTTAATCCCATAGGCTTGCCTGAAAATCAAATCTCCACCACTGCATATGAGATTATACACAAATCCAAAGGTCTTTAATCAGGGTTGTAATGGGGCTTGGGTTAAAAGGTGTGGATAAAGGCTAAATTAGAAGGTTAAAATCGAGATCGAATTGACAAGTTACCTAACTAAAAATAATAAACTAGAAAATAAATGATTACATCAATTGAAACTTTAAACTAATAATAATACGAGTTTTTTTCTTTGATAATTGAAACTTAATTTCACGAGCTCACTTTCTATACTACTAATACTAAATATACTTCATTTTTTGATGCTTTTTTGGTTTTTTTCAGAACAAACTAAAGTAAATGCATAATAAAGAAAGACTCTATCAACTGAAATAAACTAATTAGGTAATTGATCAAATCAATTCTCGATGGAAGGGTAGTCAAAAGAATGATAACAAATTCAAAGGCTTTTTGGGTTAATATTAGTGGGTAAGTCAATAAAAAGGGTTGTTAGGAATAAAAAGGGTTCACTAGGGGTTAATTATGTAGGTAGGCTTTTAGTGGTGTGAATGGATTAAAACCTAGGTGCCTTTATCATCTCAGTATATCAAATCATAGATGTGGTCTCAACATGTATAAACGAGGCAAGTTCTAGAATAACAGTTCAAATTTGACACACTCATAATCAATAAAGTGAGCACGAAAAAGAATATATGCTCTATAAGGCTCAAAATCTCACAAAATTATGGGTGTTTTGACATCAATCCTGTAAATTTCAAACTTCAAAGTAATACTCAAATTCAGTTCAACGACCTATTAATTTTTAATTTTTAGAAAGTAGACTTATCATGCTCGATTCTCTAGTATCCTTCAAATTTTAATCATCAATGCACAATTAACTATGACTTACTCTAAAATATATCAATACAAATCATAAATCAATAGAAATTTCATCCTAATTAGTAATATGAGAAAAATAATTGAAAATAAGACTAAATTCAGGATTTGAGAATAATGCAAAAAGTCAGGTACTTTTACCCCCCACACTTAAGATGTACATTGCCCTCAATGTACAAAGATAGATAAACAATTATGTAATAATAAAATCAAAAGAAAAGGGGAGAAGTAACACTACCTAAATTTTTGGATGAAGTTTATGAAAAGAAATTGGATAAGATTGGAGGTGAACATGGGAAAGCGTCTCGAACAGTTTGAAATTGAATCCTCGAAGTAGTCGGCTTGGTTTTATTGTATCCTAAGCTAAATCTAAATGCCATTGAGAAAAAGGAGAAAATAATAAAGGAAGTAAAAATAAAAATAAAAATATGAATAAAAGTAAATAATTAAATAGAGATAAGGTCCACGCTCATGTGCCTAGTCGTGGTATCCACACGGCCGTGTGCAAGGCCAAGTGGGTATGGAAACCTATGCCTAAATACGAAAAGAAACAAAACCAAACTAATTAGTACGGTTAGTACTCGGGTTGCCTCCCGAGAAGCACTCTTTTAAAGTCTTGAGCTAGACTTACATGTTGTACGCACAATCATGGTGGTTTGAGGAGGTGGAAATCCTTTCTTATGCGATCAACTCGGTTATGGATATAAAGTTTAAGTCGAGTAATGTTTACCTCAAAAGTGTTGAATTTAGGATTGCTTACCTCAATTGTGTCATATAGGAAGACATTAAGTACCTCAAAAGTGATTTCTTTGTTTTCCTTAAGTTCTGAATTGGTGATTCGAGGGTCTTCCTTATTCAACAATACCTGATCCTTTATTTTGATGTGATTTGTTGTTTCTATCAGCTCGTCTGGGTTTCCTTCGGTTTCACTTCGTATGGTTCTAGTTCTTCTTTAAATTGTGTTTTCCACTCTTTTAGTTTGTCTGTAACACCCCAAACCCGGCCTATGTGTTTAAGACCAGACTTGGCATGCCACACAATTCAAACTTACGTCCAGTCATTAATGCTTTTAATGAAAACAATTCTTCAAAATGATTTTTGAAGATGGAGTTTAATCAAAAATTGAGATTTATTTGAAAACCATGATTTTAAAACATAAGAGTTTACAATTTGATTTTCGGAGAAATAATTGGTTAAAACTAAATAATTGGTTGAAATAAATTTATAAAGAGTTTTCACAAAATTTTACGAGTGAGTGATATTTAAGTAAAACCCCTTTTTATATAAGTTTAAGAAAACATTAAAAAAATTAAACAATCCCATTTAAGTAACTAAAACATATTAAAATCCATCCACGCATAAAAATCCATAAAAATAATATCAGAGGCCTTATTACATCGCAAATTGAAATAGTACTTAAATAAAATAGTTAAAAGAAGTTTAAAGTTTTATAACTCATCATTCGTAGTATGGCCTCCACATGAAGTCATCCCCATTAAGCCTCCATCAATTATTATTACACGAGAAGGGTAAGAAAAATGGGGTGAGTTACTTAGAACTCAATGTGTAACCCACTTACCGTGTTCATTGGGCCAAAACCATGTAAGCAATTAGTTGGGCTTGAGCCCATTTACAAATGTACAATATAAAAATAATGCATGTGATATGCAATTCCCAACCAAGCCTAATTTCCATCCGCTACACACCACCCGTACCAACTAACACACCTGTGGGGATCAAGTCAACCCACTCCACCAACACACCAATAGCAGGCATTAAGCTAATTATAATATTTGTGGCAGGCCACCGAACTAGATTTTGGCAACAGGCCATTTAAAATATTTGTGGCAAAGCCACCGAACTAGATTTTTGGCAATAGGCCTTTCTTCTCTTCGTTAATTATCCCAACCCATGTAGTCATGTATGTACATATTTAATGCATAATAATATATTCATAAGGTAAATTTCAAAAAAAAAAAAGCCCATATTACAAGTTATCAATTTGGCCCATTTAACGATCTAGCAAACTTTGGCCCATTAGTCACATGAGGCCCTTTTCACAATATTCTCATTTGGCCAATTTATCAAAATAAATCATATGGCCCAAAATATCACTTTTAACAATATAGCCTATTAAGGGCAAATTCGTAAGTTTTCACAACTTTAATACTGTTTCCATGCTTTCACACCAAAAAGTGCTAATAAACCGTATTTTCCAATTTTTCTGACTTTATGAGTTTTATTCTAATTCTTACGGCATAGTATAACCCATGAGATAAGTGTGAAGTTACACACCAGATTACTGTGAGAACTATACATTCTCGCTCGACGATACCTAAACAAGTATCACGATAGATTAAAGCACTAATACTTATTTGTAAATCTATTCCTAAAATAAGCGGTCTAAACTTTTACCCTCGAAATTTCGAGCAACTTCGATTTGTGATTTCTCCCCGATTGATGGTTCGTAACCCGTTGAATATCCACGAACAAACAAAGGCTTAGGATTACGAACGACTTCAAATAACTAATTCTCCTCAGATGAGGGTGCACAACGGTGGAATATCTCGGATTGCTGAAACAACCCTTCGTTTAAATTTAGGGGGGATAGCGGAACCACCCCTCTTTCAAACACTATTCACCACCCTTTTCGTCCCTATCTTGTTTGCCTCCAATGACAAAAGGTTATTAGTCCTAATAATATATCGAAATTTAAGATTATTGATCTAAAAAAGCAAATTTCGACTTACCTTATAATTTTGAATGATTCCCAAAAGAATCCCTATAAACAAAACTTCCAGTTATCAATCCCGATTGAATATCATTGAAAACAATAAGGGTGATCATAACATCCATGAAGGGTTTCTTTTACCTTGATAGATATGTTCCAACTCGAATGGCTTCACAAAGTCCTAAAAAATGTGATAAGTCGACCCACCACTATCTCACTATAGTCCAAAATTTAAAAGAAGAAAGATTGAGATGATTATCTATGAAGTATGGAAGTTTTGGCTATGATAAAACAAAGGAGAGAAGAGTATGGTTGAAAAGAAAATAAATGATGAAAGAAAGAGAATGAGAATGAGAGATTTATGATTTAATTTTCAAAGATAAAAGAAAAGCAAAGAGAGAGAGAGTTTGAAACAATGGTGTATTCGGCCAAGGGAGAGAAGGAAGAGATGATGTTTGTGCTTGATGTTTTAGGCACTAGAAAATGACACAAGTTGAATTGACAAAATATGACCAAAAAGGTAAACCAAAGATGATCCTTCCAAGCCAATACACCTTCGGTTTTGAGAGAACAAGATGAAAAGAGAAAATGTCTTGTAAAACAAAATGACCTAAAGGAATTACCCAAAAGCTACTAACCATACCAAATCTAACACCAAAATTTGGCCTCCCCTTTGTCCCTAAACGGTCCAAATACATGGTCAAACTTGGCCATCTTAACTTTCAAAACATCCTCCCTTAAGAGGTGCCTTATGTTCCTCCACCTTCCAAAAGTTTAGAAATCCTATCCCCAAAATCCATCAAATTCAATCCATAAATTCATGTTTGCCATAACCTTTAGCCACCTTACCATAAAAGAATTGGTCCATCTTTACCAAGAATAGAGCTTGGCTGACACTTGCTAGGAAAAAGCAAAAATAAAAGTTCAAAATTATGCAAACTGGAGGATTCGAACCTCTCCCCAAGACCATACATGTAGCGCACAACCTCTTGCCCAATAGCTCAATTTATGCTATCTTTTACCACTTAATTCACTTCAACTTCAAGATCACTTAATTCCTCTACAGTAAGGTACTCTTTACTAAAGTTTATTCTGATTCCAAATAAACTCAAGCCTTCTCAAGACTATAATAAGCACATAAATTTAATCATTCACAAGCTAAACACCAAAACATGCAACATATCGATACTCACAATTTTAGGATGTTACAATTCTACCCCTCTTAAAGAAAATTTCATCCTCGAAATTTACCTGGTTAAAGAGGTGAGGATATTGTTGTTGCATTGCATCCTCAGGCTTCCACGTAGCTTCCTCTGCTCCATGATTACTCCAAAGAACCTTAACTAACGGCACAGTCTTCTTTCTTAGCACCTTAACATCGCGGTCTAAGATTTTCACTAGTTCTTCCTCAAAAGACAAGTCTGGCCTTAATTCCACTTCTTCTACCGGTACTATGTGAGATGAATCTGATCTATAATGCCTCAGCATAGAAACATGGAAAACACTATGAATCTGACTCAACTCCAGAGGTAATTCAAGTTGATAGGCCACTGGTCCTACACGCTTCAACACACGGTACGGTCCAATGAACCTAGGGCTCAACTTGCCCTTCCTTCCAAATCTGAAAATCTTCTTCCAAGGTGAGACTTTCATAAAGACCTGATCCCCACTACAAACTCGATATCCTTACGCTTCAGATCCACGTACCACTTTTGTCTATCCGAAGCTTCCTTTAACCGCGCTTGAATCACCTTTACCTTTTCTTCTGTCGCAGATATCAATTTAGGACCTAACAACTATCATTCCCCCAATTCAGTCCAACAAGTAGGAGTACGACACTTACGACCGTATAACGCTTCATAGGGTGCCATTTGGATACTGGATTGGTAGCTGATAATATCGCGAACTCGCCAAGCGGTGAAAATCCTCCCAACTACCTCTCAAGTCGATCACACAACCTCTTAACATGTCTTCCAAAATCTGAATTACTCTTTCTGATTGACCATCTGACTAAGGATGAAAAGCCGTACTGAAGTTTAACTTTGTTTCCAACGCCTCATGTAAAGCTTTCCAAAATCGTGATGTAAACCTGGGATCCCTATCCGATATGATAGACATTGGTACCCCATGCAACCTCACGATCTCAGATACATACAGCTTAGCCAATTTTTGTAACGAGTAGTCCATACGAACTGGTAGAAAATGAGCAGTCTTCGTTAATCGGTCTACTACCACCCAAACAGAATTTTTCTTAGTAGGTGTTAAGGGTAACCCACTAACAAAATCCATTGTTATCCACTCCCATTTCCATAGAGGAATCTTTATCGATTGCAATAAACCCGATGGTAATTGATGTTTCGCCTTCACTTGTTGATAAGTCAAGCATTTTCCCACAAAATTAGTAACCTCCCGCTTTAACCTTGGCCACCAATACTGCTCACGGAGATTCCGATACATCTTATTCCCTCCGATGTGCATAGCATAAGGGCTACTATGCGCCTCTCATAGAATCATTGTCTCAAATCCAAATCCATGGGCATACAAACTCATCCACGAAAACACAGCACGCCATCCTTGTTCAATCTAAAGTCTCCTATTATACCACTTTCAACATGTTCCATTAAAGGACCCAACTTTTCATCTGATAACTGCTTTTCCTTGATCTGTTCTAACCACAATGGCTTCACCTAAAGTTTCGCTAGCAGACTGCCATCCTTATACAAACTGAGATGAGCAAACATTGCTCTTAACTCCGATACAACCTTAGGACTCAATGCGTCTGCCACAACGTTAGCCTTTCTAGGATGGTACTCGATTAAGAAGTCATAATCTTTTAATAACTCCACCCATCTTCGTTGTCTCAAGTTCAACTCCTTTTGAGTAAGGAGGTACTTAAGACTCTTATGGTCCGTGTAAATGATTGACTTCTCACCGTAGAGATAGTGCCTCCAAATCTTTAAAGCAAACACCACCACAGCCAACTCCATGTCATGAGTAGGATAGTTGACCTCGTGTGGCCTCAGCTGACGAGAAGCATAAGCCACCACTTTTCCACTTTGCATCAGTACACATCCTAAACCCGTGTGTGACGCATCACAGTAAACGATAAACTCTTTTCTAGCCTCAGGTTGAATCAAAACTGGCGCTTCCGTCAAAATCTTCTTTAGTTTCTCGAAACTTTCTTGTTGTTTAACAGTCCACACATACGGTACTCCTTTACGCAATAGCTTAGTTAGGGGTGCAGCAATCAATGAAAACCCCTCAACAAAGTGTCTATAGTAACCAGCCAAACCCAAGAAACTCTGAATTTCAGCCACTAACTTCGGTGGTTTCCAATCCAACACAGCCTCTACCTTCTGAGGATCAACTCTTATTCCTTCGGCTGACACCACATGACCCAAGAAAGTCACTTCCTTCAACCAAAATTCACACTTATTGAATTTGGCATAAAGCTACTTATCTCGCAAAATTTACAACACGATGCGCAAATGTGAGTCATGCTCTTCTTCATTCCTCGAATATACCAAGATATCATCTATGAACACCACTACGAACCGGTCTAGATAGGGTTGAAAGACTCGGTTCATCATGTCCATAAATGCAGCTATTGCATTAGTCAAACCAAACGGCATAACCAAAAACTCATAATGTCTATAAAGAGTTTGAAATGTGGTCTTATGAATGTCAGCCTCTTTCACATTGGGTTGATGATAACCCGATCTCAAACTAATCTTGGAGAAAACTGAAGCTCCTCTCAATTGATCAAACAGGTCATCGATTTTCGACAATGGGTACTTATTCTTGATCATCAATTTATTCAACTGCCTACAATCAATGCACATATGCATAGACCCATCCCTCTTCTTGACGAACAAAACCAGTGCTCCCCACGAAAACACACTTGGTCGAATAAATCCTTGATCTAGCAGTTCTTGAATTTTAGCTTTAAGCTCCTCTAACTCCTTCTGGTCATTCTATAAGGAGCAATGGACACCAAAGTCGTTCCGGGCAAAAGTTCAATGCTAAATTCTACTTCTCGATCTGGAGGTAGACCAGAAAGTTCTTCGAGAAAGACATTTGGAAATTCTTTCACCATTCTCACACCTTCCACCGATAATTCCTTGGCATCCAAAGCACTAACGAAGGTTAGGAATGCTCCATACCCTTTCTGCACTAACTTTTCTACTTTTAGAGTAGATACCACATTTGCTAAAAAGTTTCTTCGCTCACCAATCATAACTACCTCCTTATCATCCATAGTCCTTATTGACATCCACTTTTTGGCACAATTCAATTGCGCCCGGTGCTTCATCAACCAATCCATGCCCAAAATAAGATCAAATTCACTGAAAGGTAATTCCATCAAGTCCGTTAGAAATATCTCTCTTTGAATCTCTAAGGGCACGTCTCTAAACCATTTATTCATGACTACTGACTGTCCTAAAGGACTAAGTACCAACATCTCTCTATCGGTAATCTCAGATCTAATATTCAAGTTTCCAAATATGGTACTAGCAATATACGAGTGGGTAGACCCAATATCTATCAAAGCAGTAACGGGTACATCAGAGATGAAGAACGTACCAGTTAACATATCAGGTGTATCACCATCTTCACGACGCCTGGCCGCATAGACCAATCCTGGCTGTCTTGCCTCCGCGTTACCTCTAAATCCATTACTTCTACCCAGTGCACCTTGACCACGACCAACACTATTACCACCACGACCTGGCCCATGGCCTTTCGGTGGCTGCTGAGTGCCTCTAGATGGCTGAGTATCAGGGTTACGAGCTTTTGAGTCATTTCAGTCCTTCGAGGGTAATTCTTATACGAATGATCCTTGTAACCACATTTATAGTAGGCATGTAACATCCAAAAATTTGACTATTTATATGATGCATGTTTTGGTGCGCTTAACTTGTGTATAATTAAAATTTTGCATGTTTAGTATAGTCTTAAGAAGACTTGAGAATTATTCAAAATTTGAATAAATTTAGTAATGAGTACTTAATTGAAGTGGATCAAGTGACTTTGAGTTTTAAGTAAGTTTAAGTGTCAAAAAGCTAGCATAAGATGAGCTAGTAGCAAGGTGGTGTTTAAATGTAACATCTGAAATTGGGCCTTGTAGGATTGGGCCTTGGGCTTTAGGAAAAATTTGAGTATCATCTTGTTACTTGTGTTAGCTCGGGTAGGATTGTTTGTGTGTTTAGCATAGTCTTGTGAAGGTTTGGATTTATTTACGAAGTTAGAATAATTATTAGTATTAAAAATTTAGTGAAGTGGATTAGGTGATCTTGACACTTAAGTTAATTTAAGTGTTAAATTCTAGCACATGAGGAGTTAGTGGCAAGGTGGTTATGATGCATGAAGAGTTGCTTGCATTAAGTGTTGGTCAAACTATACATATGCTAAGGCCATGTATGAGAACCCAAAACCCAAACTTTGCTTGAGGAAAAGGTTTTAGTTCGCGTGGCTTGATGAGTGGCTATGTGCCTCATCTGGTTGATATCGGCTATCCATTAGATGTGCATTGATTTTTATTTTATTATTTTGTTTCCTCTTTCAATGTGTGACTCACCCAATTTTCTCATGGATAAGGTTAAAAGATGAGTTGTATAACATTTTATTTAAGGCAAGAAGACCAAAGGAAAATTACACAATGTTTTAGTAAAGACAACAATAAGTAAAAGTTTAAGGAAAAGAATCTCATGATTTAAGGTGATAGGGGGACATAAGGCATGAATCAAGGGCTTTGTTTTGGAAAATTTAGATGGCCAATTGTCCAACAACATGGACGATTTTGTGGACTAAAGAGGGATCTGAATTTTGGTAGTAAGTTTTTGGAAAAGTGGGTAGCTTGAGAGAATTTTTCATTTTGGTCATTTTGCTTTCCCAAAAACATTTTCTCTCATCTTTTCCTCTTGGTCGAATGTGCTTGTGTTAGGAGGAAAATCATCTTTGCTTTGTTTCTTTTGATCATCCTTTTGACCATTTGGTCATTTTTGTTAATCACTCAAGTATCCCATGTGGTGTTCTCGTTTAGTGCCTAAAACATCAAACACAAACAACATTTTCTTTCTCCTCTCTCTTGGCCGAATGCACCATTGTTTCAAACTCTCTTCCTTTGCTTTTTGTTTATCTTGAAAATTTAATCATAAACCTCTCATCCTCATTTTCTTCCTTTCATCATTTTAATTTTCTTTTCAAACATACTTTCAACATTTTCTTCTCCCTTGGCCGACTGTTAGACTACCTCCATAGCCGAATCATTCATTTCTCTCCTTTGTTTTGGCATAGCCGAATCTTCCATTCTCCATAACACCTATTTTCAATCATTTTTCTTCTATTCAAACTTTGGATCATCGGTAAGTGTCATTTCTTTATCTTTTATTTTGTTATTTGGTCACTATGGCCGAATGTTAGAATGTCTTTGGAAGAGACTTTTTGACCGATTAACCAACCTTTTATTCAAACGTTTTCTTTCGTTATTCTTAGTGAAATAGTGGAAGGGTCGAATCATCATCTTTTCGAAAAAATCTTGAAGTTCATTTAAGATTTGATAATAACATACAAAGGATTCTTTTGAAATCATTCAGAATATTAAGGTAAGCCGAATACACTCTTTTAAGTCATTAGTCTTAAGATTTTTGATATATTGTTAGGACTAATGATTCTTTGTCTTTGAAGACAATCAAGATAGGGACGAAAAGGGTTGTTAATAGTGTTCGAAAGAGGGGTGGTTCCATTATCCCCCTAAATTTAAGAGAAGGACTATTTTGGGAATCCGATACTTTCCACCGGGTTGTGGACCCTTATCCGGCAAAAATCAATTATTCGAAGTCGTAGCCATTGTTTACTCGTGGTTCTAAACCTTTGATCGGAGAGAAATCGCAAATAATTGTTGTTCGAGATTCCTACGATAAGGATCTAAATCGATAATCATTAGAATAGTTTTATATTAAATATTAGTGTTCTAATCCATCGTGATGTGTGTTTAGATATCGACGAGCGAGAAAGTGTAGTTCTCACCGTAATCAGGTGTGTAACTTCACACTTATCTCTTGGGTTATACCATATCGTAAGCATTATAATAAAAATCGTAAATCCGATGAGATTAAAAATTACGTTATACAAATTCTTTTATGTGAATGCATGAAACAAAAAATCGAGGATGTGGAAAATTACGGATTTTCCCTTAATAGGTCATTTTGTGAAAGAAAGTGATATTTTGGGCCATGTGAATATTTTGATTAATTGGCCAAGTGTGGAAATTGTGAAAAGGCCTCATATGTTAAATGGGCCGAATTACGAAATGTCCCGATGGATCGAATTACGAAAATACCCTTTTATGGGCCAAATTAAGATATGTGATTTTATGGGCCAAATTGAGATATGTGATTTTATGGGCCAAATTGACATATGTGATTTTATGAGCCAAATTGATGTCGTTATATGGGCCAAAATGCTATTTTGACTAATGGGCCAAATTGATAAATTGTAATATGGGTTTTTATAAAAATTTACTTTACAAGTATTTTGTTATGCATAAACATGATTGCATGAGTTGGGATAATTGATGAAGAGAAGAAAGGCCCGATGCCAAAATTCTAGATAGGTGACTCATCACGATGGCTGCTGCCCAAAATCTAGATCGGTGGTTCTACCACAATTATTTAAATGGCTGTTGCCACAAATATTATAATTGGCTTTAAGCCTACTATTGGTGTGTTGGCGGGGTGGGTTGACTTGATCCCTACAGGTGTGATGGTTGGTGCAATGGTGTGTAGCGGATGGAAATTAGGCTTGGTTGGGAATTGCATATTACATGCATTATTATTTTATACCGATTTATAAATATTTACATTTGCAAAATGAGCTCAAGCCCAATTATATGTTTATATGGTTTTGGCCCGATGAATCCGTAAGTGGGTTACACATTGAGTTCTAAGTAACTCACCCCATTTTTTTACCTTTCTCAGGTAATAATAATTGATGGAGACTTGGGTCGGAGATGACTTCGTGTGGAGGCAATACTACAAATGGTGGTTTATAAAACTTTAAAACTTCTTTAATAATTTTTGTTAAGTATTATTTTAATGGCGATGTAATAAGGCCTTTTTAATTATGAATTTTATTATGTGGATGGATTTATTATGTTTTTAGTTTTACTAAGTTTGATTGATTTAGTTTTCATAAATGTTTTTCTAAAACTTTTGTATAAAATAAATGTTTTTTTAAATATCACTAAAACTTAGGAAATTATTTTAAAACTTTTGATGAAATATTTCGACTAAATAAATCCAAAGTTTTAATCAATTACTACTCTATAGATTAAATGATAAACTCTTGTGTTTTTAATTATGGTTTTCAATGAACTTTGATTTTTGATAAAGTCATTCTCTTAATCATTTTGAAGATTTGATTCCTTCATCATTAATGATTTGAATGTACGTTTAATTTGTGTGGCATGCCAAGATCCGGGCTTAATGTATAGGCCGAGTTTGGGGTGTTACATTTTATGGTATCGAGCCCGCCAAACTCTACCGTGGTTTGGGATTAAACAATGATTTCGCTTTAAAACTACTTAAATTTCTAAACTTTATGTTTTAAAGGTAGTATGGCACCACGAGCATCCGGCACCAAGTCAAGTAAGTATTTGTTTATTAAATGTTTATTATTGTGATAAGACCTTAGGAACACTCTAGAACTTCTAGTTTTAAGTGTTGAAAACGATAGAGATTGAGACTATAGGATATGATTGTGAAAACAATCCTATCTCTTATATCTCATAAAATATCGTTAATAAACATTGAAATAATATTCTGATTCATAAAACTTGTAATCAGATTAAAACTGAATTAGTCATTATGAGCACTAGAGGACATGGTCGTGGACGCGGTAGACGTGGCCGTGGTAGAGGACGAGGTGCTGCGTCTGAAATGCTAGGTCATATACCGAAAATGGATGCACCTGTGTCATTCGAGAGCGAAATTGGATCTCATGATCATGCGAATGAGGATAATGCTTTGACTCAAGCAATGTTGCGAGTCTTAGAAAGAGTAGGTGGGGCTAGAACTGGGCGAGTAGCTCACGGATCAATATCAGAACGACTCAAGTCTAGTGGTGCAGAAGTTTTTAGAGGTGTCTCCGGTGTAGCTCCGAATGCGGCAGAATATTGGCTTGAGGTTGTAGAATGAATTATGGATGATCTGGAATGCACCGTCAAGCAGAAACTGAGAGGAGCCGTGTCTTTGCTAAGAGACGAGGCGTATCAATGGTGGCTTACTGTTCGAGAAGGCACTGAGACTGCATTGATTACTTGGGATTTCTTTAATCTTGCTTTCCAAAGGAAGTACATTGGGACAAGTTATGTAGATGCCTAGAGGAAGGAATTCTTGAATTTGGTTCAAGGAAGTAAGACGGTGGCAGCTTACGAGGTAAAATTTCTTCGCTTGAGCCGTTATGCTCGCACAATAGTGCAAACTGATCATGAGCGTTGTGTACTCTTTGAGGATGGGTTGAATGATGAGTTGCGGGTACTAATAGCCCCACAACAAGTACAGACTTTTGCCTCGCCTGTAGAGAAAGCTAAGATAGCCAAAGAGGTTAAGAATTTAGAATGCTAGAACAGGGAAAAAGTCAGAGGAAAGAGGGATTTTAAGTACTCTGGCTCTTCTAAAAGGTTTCAAAAGAGGCCACGGAATGATGAGCAGTTCAAGCAAGGGCACCTGTGACTCCCAATCAAAGTCAAAAATGTGCCGACTGTGGAAGACGACATCCCGAAGAATGTTGGAGGAAAACTGGTGCCTGTTTTAAATGTGGTTCTAAAGATCATCAGTATAAGAATTGCCCTCAACAGACTGATACGACTTAGGAAACTCGTAACCCTGATGCTCAACCAACTAGAGGTACTCAGCAGCCACCAAGAAGTCGTGGACCAGGACGTGGTGGTAATTGTAACGAATGTGGACAAGGTGCACCGGGTCGAGGTAATGGTGTTAGAGGTAACACGGAGGCAAGACAGCCAGGATTGGTCTATACGGTCAGGCGTCGTGAAGATGGTGATGCACCTGATGTGATAACTGGTACGTTCTTCATCTTTGATGTACTTGTTACTGCTTTAATAGATATCGGGTTTACCCACTCGTATATTGCTAGTACCATATCTAGAAACCTAAATATTGGATCTGAGATTACTGATAGAGAGATGACGGTAATTAGTCCTTTAGGATAGTCGGTAATAGTGAATAGATTGTTTAGAGATGTGCCCTTGGAGATTCAAGAGAGGTATTTCTAGCATACTTGATGGAATTACCTTTCGACGAATTTGATCTTATTTTGGGCATAGATTGGTTAGTGAAGCATCGGGCACAATTGGATTGTGCCGAAAAGTGGATGTCACTAAAGACTGTGGATGATAAGGAGGTAATAATGATAGGCAAAAGAAAAAACTTTTTGGCAAATGTAGTATCTGCTTTGAAGGCAGAAAAGTTGGTGCGAAAAGGGTATGGAGCATTCCTAGCCTTCATCAATGCTTTGGATGCCAAGGATTTATCGGTAGAAGGTGAGAGAACGGTGAAAGAATTTCTAGATGTCTTTCCCAAGAACTTCTGGGTCTACCTCCAGATCGAGAAGTAGAATTTGGCATTGAGTGTAACATCCTTAAAATGGGGTCTCTGCATTTTGTGTGTTTGCATGTGACAATATGCTTATCGTGCTAGCTTAGCATGTTTTGGGGCCTAGGCATGACCTCGGGTTAGGCCTGAGTCATGGCTAAAATTTTTATTTTGGCACTTAGGAATAAGGAACTAAGGGAGTTAGGGGTTAAAAGATATTATTGGAGGGTTGTGACACGAGCAACCTAGTGGCAAAGTGGCCAAGGAGGCGCCACTAAGGTGCTTGGTTAGTAACGCCACATGCAGGGAAGGGGGAGCTCAGGTTCGAGCTATAGAAATCCCTTTTCTGCTTATTATTTTGACGCCAAGCTGAGGAGGTACAGTGCTTAGGATGGACTCTGGAAGATAAGGATGGAAGGAGTCAAATAGATGAAGGCGAGGAAATTTAGGAGATTGAATCTTATCAAGCTTATTTGAAGGTGTTGGCTGAAAATTGGACTGTGGGGAGGAGGAGTGCAATCTATTTTGGGTTCTTTGGAGGGTGGCCGAATGTGCTTTGGGGGAAAGGCTAAAATCGGCTAGCTTTGGGAGTCTTTCTTTTTTTGTTTAGTGTCAAACCGAAACCCTTCTCATTTATCTTTTCTTTTTTTTTCTCCTTTTTGCTCAAGCCGAAACCAACATCCTTACCTCTATTTGACATCTCTTCTTCCAATCCCCTTGTGCCGAAATCACTTTTATTCCCTTTGCCGAATCCTTGCTTTTCTATTTTCATTTTCTTCCTCAAACTTTACTCTCTTCAAAAGCCGAATACTGCCCCTCAGTTTTTCTCCTCCTTGACCGAATTTATCTTCTTTGTTTTTTTGAGGCAAGCCGAATCCCTTGGTAAGTGGCTTCTTTTCTATCTGATCTTCTGTTAAAGATTTGTATTAAAACTTTATCCTGGTTTTATGTTGGTCGCCTAAACCTTTAAGATCACTTAAGAGTGCCAAAACTTTGGTGATTGGTGGCCGAATCTGTCGACTAAGGTAAGGGTGTGTCAATCTCTTTTGGTTTCAGGATTCATGCTATGGCCGAATGGCCTTTAGATTTCTAATGATGTGTTAAAGCCGATTATAGGCAGGAGAGTAGCTGAATACAGTGGATTCTTGAGATTTGGTTACCGATTTAGGTAAGGGTTTTTGGCGTTTCGGATTTGGTTCTTATTCTTTCAAAAGTCAAGACTAATTATCTTTATGTTAGGGTTTAACCGATTGTAAAGGGAGGTTTTTCGCGTAGCTTCGGGATTTGGTTGGAAACCAAATCGGCGTTAAGGTGAGTGTATCTTTGTGTGACACATCTTCAGGATTTGGTGATTAGCCGAATGGCTATAATCTTAAAAGTATGTGTTGGTCGATTGTAGGGTAGAGTGAAGGCTAATGTTTCGGGACTTTGTTTAGATCTACAAATAGCCAGGTGTGTAATGCTTACACACTTTGTTAGTTTGACATGTTTATTGTGTTTCTGTTATAGCCATTAAAACCAGTAGTTATGCCTTGTGGGCATAAGAATGGACTCCGGGTAAGTCTCCTGATTATGGATCTCGTTATATGCTATCATGTCATTGTTTAAAATATGCCATGTGTTATTTGCATCATCATATGTTAATATGCCACGATTGATATGGACATGATGGTGGGATTGTTGAGAGGAGGGGGAAGAATTATTTGGACTGTCACTAGTGGTTTTGACCACACGACGGGTTGGCCCTGTCTTTGATATTATAATTTGTGACTAAGTCCTAGTGGTTTTGACCACCAGTGGTTTTGACCACATATGAATATTGTGACTCATCCCAGTGGTTTGGTACCACAGTGGGTTGGCCCGACATGATTAATTACGGGATTGTCATCAGTGGTTTTGACCACACGATGGGTTGGCCCCATCACTTGATTTGTGACTACGATCACTAGTGGTTTTGACCACACCAATATATATTTGTGACTATGGTCACCAGTGGTTTTGACCACCAGTGGTTTTGACCACACAAGGTAGATAAAGGAGATTGGAAGGTTAGGTTATGGGGTTGCATGATTTGCATGTTATACTGATGATTTGTGTAAGTGCTTGCACTATCGGGTTGGGGATTTATACACTGAGTCTCGGTGACTCACCCCTTACCTTATATTTTGTAGATGAGGCGTAGATTACGGACTTGGAGCCGAGGAGGACTCGAGGCGCCATGCATGCTAGTTTGGGTTTTGATTTTTAAGTTACTATTTTAGTTTTATTTATTCACTTAAATTTGGTTTTGGTTTTGTAATAAGGCCGCTAAGTATTTGTTTGGGTTTTTATTTCTAGGTTATATTTTAATTATTGTATGCATATGATTTATAACTTGATTTGCTTTAGTAACTGGAATTAAATTGAGGTTTACAAAACTATACCCTATATCGGTTTTTTTTTCAATGTTACCATCGGGTGACATTATTCACAAGGTAATGACAAAATTAATAAAGATGATTTCAAACCTAAATTTTTAACAACTAGTAACAACAAACGAATTTTCAAGCATGGGTTTTCTAGATTGTTAAGCAACACGAAAACGTTTTCAAACATCAATTGTATAAGGTTTTCTAAACTTTAAGATCGATAAAAGAGTTTTCTGTAAAAATAAACTGGGGAACTTGTTTATTCAAACATTTTCACCCCGTAGCATGCTAGATTCGATCGTGGTATGTTGATCGGGTTTGAGGTGTTACAATTTTGGTATCAGAGCCAAGTTCAAAAGCTCGATTGTAGGCCTAAGGCCCAAAATGTTTAAAAGTAGGGTTTTGAAAGGTTTTGTGGGAAATATACGTGGTCTGAACAGCATGGCACCGAGTCTCCGGCACCAATCCGCCCAGGTAAGTATCCCTAACCATTGTGTGAATTTTATGTAGAAGAAATGGGTATTTCGGGATCGTAGATTAGTAGATTAGGAGTTATTGAACCCTAGGAATAGCTTACTCCAACACAGAAATTACATAAGACTTAAAGATCAACTAAACAAACCTGTGAATACGTCGCTGAGTTAAGGGTGTGGCAACCATTGTGCGCATGTCTAGGAATGGATTCAGGGGGAGCTTGGTATTTAAGCAGTCCTAGTGACTCACCTCCTCTTCACTCGAATCCTACTTGGTGCGTAGTGACGGTTCGCCCTAACTAAGACAACATATTCACAGGCTAAATTCAATAACTAAAACCCGAAAGGGACCAGCCACCTTGTTTTGTACAACCCTAAAGTTAAACCTTGGCTTTGAAATTACCAAAGTACCCTTGATTTGAAAAATGACCAAATTACCCCTGACTTGTAAAAATTACCAAAATACCCTCAGTATGGAAAATTGACGAAGTACTCTCGAATTGAAAATTTTCAAATACCCTTATTTCGTAAAATCACCTGGAAGCATATTTTGGAAAAATTACGAAAATACCCCTAGTTTATGAAATTACCAAAATAGCCCTAATTTATGAAATTACCAAAATACCTCTAATTTCAGGAATTTCTAAAATACCTATGATTTGTAAAAGTTTCTGAATTAACCCAGATTTATTACTAAAATACCCTGATAAGTTAAATTATAGAAATACCCCGGGTAGTGAAATGATGAGAATACCCCTACAAGTGGAGTGTGGGTGGGGGATGTTATTGATGAGTGAATGTGATTCACTGAATTAGGGTAGAAGACTGGAAACAAAAAACTTTGTAATGATCGAAAGAACTACTACCAAACTTCTTTACATAAAAATTATTCATGGGTAATCAGTGGAACAGAAGCTAATTCATAAAATTTCTTAAAGCAGATAAAATGGCGAATATAGACATGAGTTCTAGGGGACGTGGTCATAATGTGTGAGGGCGCGGTAGAGGCAGAATGACCGTGTCGGAACCCGTTAGGTCTGGTCAAGGGTTCGAGAATGAGATACCACCACCACCAACTATTGGTGTAGAGTATCAGGATCAGACGGGGATGATGCAATGTCGCAGGCGATGCTGCGAGTGCTTGAGAGAGTGGCTGGAGCAGGTGGAAGTACGGGAGCTCGAAAATCTGTATCTGAGCGACTCTAAACCTGTAATATCCTAGAATAGGGGCTATTTTGTTATTGCATTGTTTGCGTGTGTTTGATCTGTGGTGTGGTTGTTTTTGATGTTTTGGGGCTTAGTTGTAAGCCTGGTATAAGCCTGAGTGGTAGGGAAAATTTTAGTTTTTAAGCTTTAAGTGAATGGACCTGAAGGAGCTAAGGGGTTATAGGTATTTTTAGGTGAATTTTAGCACAAGAATTGAGCTAGTAGAGTGGCAAGGAAGGCGCCACTTAGAGCTTGTGTGTGACGCCACTTGCAAGGGGAGGAGGTCCTGTGTTCGAGCTGAAGAAGTCTCATCTTTTTGCTTCTATTTTGACGCCAAGGTGGTTGAGGGTGGACCAAGTCAAATAATTTAAATGGTGGGTGGAGAGTAAATCAAGGAGGTTGACTAGTTCAAAGTGATTTGAATTAGTGGCCATGAGTGTTTGTGGGTGGTGGCCAAATGTTGGAGTCTTCATGGGGGGAGTGGCCGATTTGGTAGGTGTGTAGGTGGGGAGTGCCGAAATTTTTTTGGCATTTTGGGTGACTTTCGGCCAGCCTTAGTCTAGTGCCTAGTCGAATTTTCAAAGGAGTCTCTCATTTGTTTTTTTGATTGAAAACCAAAATCCCCAAGCAACGTATACCTTGCCGAAACTTACTTTGTTTTCTTCCTTCATTTTCATTGGCAGCCGAATGCTCTTTGAGTTCTCAAGCTTTTATTTCTTTTTGCTTTCTTCTTTTTATCTTTGGCCGAACCATATACCCTCCTACCTCTCTTTTACTTTTTCATTTGTGTTAAGCCGAAATAACCATCTTCTTCCTCTCATACTTTGTCTTGCTTTCTTAAAAACTCTTGTGCTAAAACTTACTTTGCCTCCTTAGCCAAACCTTCCCTCTCACTTCTAAATCTCCCATTACAGATTTCTTCTTTTCTTTTGAATCACATTTCTTTTGTTTCAACCCTCCAAGGCTCTAGCCGAACCCTCTTCTTTCTTTTGTTTAGTGTTGGTCGAAAGTCTCAAGTAAGGGTGGTCTCTTCTCTTTTTCTCCAATTGGGTTTTAAGAGGAAGGTTAGTGCTAGGCCGAATGCCTATTTCTCCCCTCCCTTGTTCTCTGTCAATTCTAATTTGGTTAAGAGCCGATTTTGGCATTTGTTGAAAGGAGTTAATCCCTTGTTTTGGTAATCATTTTATTATAGGGCATCCGGGATTTTGGAACAGTCAAGCGAAGCCTTTATCTGTGGGTGATCGGTTGGTAAGTGGTGGTAAGGGTTGGTTTTATTAGTCTATTCTTTTAGTTTCATTAAGCCAAAGTCTCTAAAGGATTAACTGTTCTTCTTACTAGGGTGTGGACGTTTGCTTAAGGGAAAACCATCGTTTGGTTCGGGATTTGGTAGGAAACCAAATCGTTTGCAAGGTAAAGGTTCAAACGTTAACCCTTTGGGTTTATTTGGGTTGGCCGAATGGCCTTAGTTCTGATGTTCATGTTTGGCCGATTATAGGAGCAGAGTAATTGAGAGTCTTAGATCGGTTCATTGGGATTAAGGCTTGCGTGTTAACAGGTGTGTAAACTAACACACTTTTTACTTAGTAATATGCTTAATAACCTGATTGTTTAATAAAGCCGAAATAGTATGGTTGATTGACATGATACCCTATGGGGTATGTGCACAGATTCGGGTAAGTCCGTTTCATTACGAGTTCTGTTATTGATATGATATCATGATCTATGATGTATGTGTTATGAGGTGCAACACTAAACATATTAGCATGATTTGCATGATTTGCACGATTTGCATCAGTAGGGTATGTCTATGGGTGATATAAGAGGAGGGGGAATATGATATCCGTGTCTTTGGGACACCAGAGGTTTGGCACCTCCAGTGGTTTGGTACCACAGATCGATTTGTTGTGACTTTGGGTCACCGAGGTTTGGCACCTCATAGCGACTTGTCCCAATGGTTTGCACTCACGCTGGGTTGGCCCCACGCTTGATATTACGGATCGCCGCCAAGTGATTTGGTATCACACGGGTTGGCCCCACAACTTGACTATTTGTGACTTCGGTCACCAAAGGATTTGGTATCACATTTGTGTCTTTGGTACACCGCAGGTTTGGCACCTCATAGCGACTTGTCCCCGTGGTTTAACACCACCGTGGGTTGGCCCCACCGCTGAGATACGGATCGGCGCCATGATTTGGTATCACACGGGTTGGCCCCACGATGGATTATTCGTGACTTTGGGTCACCAAAGGGTTTGGCACCACATTGATGGATATCGTGACTTTGGGTCACCAAGTGGTTTGGCACCACCAAAGGGTTTGGTACCACACGGGTAGAAAAGGTGTTATGGTTGGTTAGGATTGGGTGCATTAATTGTATTGCTTTGTTATGATGTGTGTTAGTATGTTGCATTCATCGGAGGGGATTTATATAATGAGTCTTACGACTCACCTTCTCCCTTATCATTCCAAGTGACACTTAGATCGCGGACACGGAGCCGGGTGGACTCGAGGTGACCATGCCATGAATAAATTCGGAGTTACACTGATTTAAAAACTTGGTACTATGTTTCATATCTTCTTTTATTTGGTTTGTTGGGTTTGTAAAAGGCCTTTTTAAAATTTTGTTTTGGTTATATATGCTTAGATTTGATTTCAAATATGCCTTAACAAATTATTGGGTTAATATTGATAAAACTTGGAAAGATACGGTTTTCAAAACTACAAAGCGATGTGTTTTAAACTTTACCATCTGGTATCATCTCAGTAATTTAAAATGAATGCAACTCAAATATTTTCCAAACTTAAACTAAGTTCAAAATGTTTTTAAGCAACTAAAAAGGAATAACTCGAATTTCCAAATGATATAAATTGGTTTTACTATTAAATTCAACTAAGTTTTCAAAACTTTCGGGTTATCAAAATTCACTATCGATTTTAAACAATCATACCCGAGATTTTTACAAACACAGCAAAGAGTTTTCATCAACACTTTAACCAAAAACCTAACCTCTCAAATACGAATTTCCCCGTAACATACCAGATTCGGTCGTGGTGTATTGGCCGGGTTTGGGGTGTTACAATTTTGGTATCAGAGCCTAGGTTCAAAGGCTTGGCTGTGGGCTAGAGGCCCAAAATGTTTTAAAGATTGGTTTAAGTGATGTTGTTTTAAGATAAATGGTTTGAAAGGCATGGCACCGAGACTCCGGCACCAATCCGCCCAGGTAAGTACCCCTTACTATTGCTTGAGATTTTTTTTGATGTGATGTGACTGAATGACTAGCGGTAGTAGATTACTTTAGAAACTGAAATCGATAGGACTCTGTGGACTCGCAAAACAAAACTTCTTTAATAAGAGATATTCATAAGACTCTTGCCTTTAAAGACAGTGGAATATTTACTAATGCATAAACTTCTAATCAGACAAGACGAGATTTTAGTCATGAGCGCTCGAGGTGGCCGTGGTCGTGGACGTGGTCGGGGTAGGATGATAGTTTCTGAACCAGTAGGGTCTGGTCAGGGGTCCGAGAATGAGATACCGGTACCACCAACTGGAGGTGGCGAGTTTCAAGAATAGACTGGGGACGACGCAGTGTCACAGGCGATGCTGCGAGTTCTGGAAAGGGTAGCTGGAGTAGGTGGAGGCGCAGGAGCTCAAAAATCTGTGCCTAAACGACTTTGAGCAAACGAGGCTGAGGTATTCCGAGGTGTGCCTGGTGTGGCTCCCAGCACGGCTGAATATTGGCTGGAGGCGACGGAGCGGATCATGGACGATTTGGACCTGACTGTTGAAGAGAAGCTAAAGGGGATAGTATCGCTTCTTTGGGATGAGTCATACCAGTGGTGGCTCACGGTTCGGACAAAGGCCACAAATGAAGATCTTACTTGGGATTATTTTAAGGTCGCATATCGTAAAAAAGTACATTGAGCTAGCTACATTAATGATCAACGGAAGGCATTTCGAGGTCGGTTCAGGGAGTAAGTCTGTGTCGGAGTACGAGGCAGAGTTCTTGAGGCTGAGTCGGTATGCAAGGGGCATTGTGGCTACAAAACACGAGAGGTGCATTCGATTCGAGGATGGTCTGAGAGATGAATTAAAGTTGCTGATTGCTCCACAGCAGGAGCGTGAGTTTGCTGTCCTCGTAGAAAAGGCTAAGGTAGCCGAGGGAGTTAAAGAGTCTATGAGGCAGAACATGGATAGAAACAGGCATAAGAAGAGTTTTGGATCTTCTGGGTCGTCAAGTAATCCTCAGAAAAGGGCTAGACAAAGGGCCAAATCACCGTAGGTTCATTGTCGCTAATCGTGGACCGCCACAGTAACTGCTAGGGAAAGCTCATTGGGAGGATGTTGGACTGTGGAAGAGGATGTTTTGAGTGTGGTTCACTGGACCACCGTGTGAGGGACTGTCTGCGTAAGTTGGCTAGGATTCAGTCTGAGGGTCAGGGCCGTACTCAGTTTCAAAATAATAGACCGCCACCGCAGAGGGGTCGTGGTAATGGTAGAGGAGGTAATGGTTCTGGTCAGGGCCGCGGAGCACCGGCAGAGGTGCGGGTAATTCTGAGGCAAGACAGCCTGGGTTAGTGTATGCAGTGAGGCACCGAGAGGAGGGCAACGCACCGGACGTCATAACCGGTACGTTTTTGATCTTTGGTTCTCCATTTACTGCTTTGATTGATGTGGGTTCAACGCATTCATACGTTGCAAGTAGCATAGTGAAGACCATGGATTTAGACTCTGAGATATCTTCTAGGCAGATGACCGTAATTAGCCCTCAGGTCACTCAGTAGTTGTAGATAAGTCAGATAGAGATGTACCCTAGAACTCCAAGGGGTAGTGTTTGAGGCTGATCTGATGGAACTGCCGTTTGGAGAGTTCGATCTGATTCTTGGGATGGACTGGTTGGTTAAGTACCAGGCAAGGTTGGATTGCGCGGCTAAGCGCATGGTTCTAAAGACGGCTAAGGGTGATGAGGTGGTCATGATAGGTAATAGAAGAGATTACTTATCCAACGTAGTGTCTACTTTGAAAGCTGAGAAGATGGTCAGAAAGGGATGTGAAGCATATGTGGTTCATGTGTATGCCTTGGAGGCTAAGGAGTCTGCTGTAGGGAAGGTCCGAATGTTAAGGAATTTGTTGATGTGTTTCGGAGGAGCTTCCGGATTGCCACCGGATCGTGAGGTGGAGTTTAGAATAGATCATTATCCAAATCTGCGCCAAAGGTTCATTGCTCCGTATAGGATGGCGCCAAAAAGTTAGTAGAGCTTAAGGCTCGATCCAGAGTTGTTGGACCGAGGCTTTATCGTGCCAAGTGTTTCACCTTGGGAGCGCCAGACTTTTGTCAAGAAGAAAGACGATACTATGCGGATGTGTATAGACTACCGCCATTGAATAAGTCGACGATCAAAAACAAGTATCCGCTACCACGATAGATGACTTGTTTGATCACCAAGGGTGCATCGGTATTCTCAAGATCGATTTAAGGTCCGGGTATCACCAATTGAAGGTGAAGGAGGCGGATATATGCAAGACGGCATTTCGTACTCGGTATGGGCACTATGAGTTTCGTAATGCCGCTTTGGGTTGACTAACGCGCGCAAAGATTCATGGATATGATGAATAGGGTGTTCCAAAGAAGATTTGGATCGGCTTTGTCGATTATTCATAGATGACATCTTGGTGTATTCAAGGACCGAGGAGGAGCATGATGCGATTTGCGAGTTGTGTTACAGATTCTGAGGGAGAAGCAGCTTTATGCTAAGTTTAGTAAGTGCGAGTTCTGGTTGAGGGAGGTAACCTTCTTGGGTCATGTGGTGTCACCGAGGGGATTAGAGTAGATCCTCGAAAGATTGAGGCAGTTTTGGATTGAAGCCGCCTAAGTCAGTGGCTGAGATTCGAGTTTTCGGGCTTGGCGATACTACCAAGATTTGTAGAAGGATTTTCGTTGATCGCAGCCGATGACCAAGTTGTTAAGAAAAGGAGTTCGCTTCGCTTGACCGAGAAGCAGCAGAGAGTTTTGACAAGTTGAAGAAGATTTTGACTGAAGCTCCGATTCTAATTCAACCTGAGGCAGGAAAGGAATTCACAGTATATTGTGATGCATCACATATAGGTTTGGGTTGTGTGCTGATGCAGGAAGGGAAGGTTGTGGCTTATGCATCTCGGCAACTGAGGCCACATGAAGTCAATTATCCGACGCACGACTTGGAGTTAGCGGTAGATGAGTCTTCACCTTGAAGATTTGGAGGCACTACTTGTACGGAGAGAGATCGATAGTCTACAAAGATCACAAGAGTCCAAGTACCTTTTGACTCGTAAAGGATTTGAATTTGAGGCAGCGCAGATGGATTGAGTTGCTAAAGGATTACGACTGTTCGATTGAGTATCATCCGGGTAAGGCTAACGTGGTGGCAGACGCGTTGAGCCGTAAGGTTATAGCGACTTAAGAGCGATGTTTGCCCATTTGAGTTTGTATGACGACGGAAGTATTCTAGTAGAATTGCAGGTTAAGCCTACGTGGGTTGAGAAGATTAAGGAGAGACAGTTAGAGGATGAGGTTTTGAATGTGCTAAGGTCGCAAGTGCAGAATGGTGGTTTGGAAGGTTACAGTTTGGCTAGTGATGGAGTGTTGTGTTTTCAAGGGAGAGCTTGTATGCCGAGGAATATCGAGTTAAGGCAGAAGATTCTTCAGACGCATACATGCATTTCTACGCTATGCATCCCGGAGGTAGTAAGATGTATCGAGATCTAAAAGAGCGCTTTTGGTGGCCGGATCCAAGAGGAAAGTGACGAGTTTGTAGGGAAGTGTCCGACATGTCGCCAGTCAAGGTAAACATCGCTGTTGTCGAGGTTGCTTCACCAAAGGAAGATTCCACAAAGGAAGTGGAAAAGGATAACTATGGATTTCGCTGGATTACCTCTTACGCCTAGCAAGAAGGACTCGATTTGGGTAATCAGGATCGTCGACTAAATCACTCACTTCATTCCGGTGAGGGTGGATTACTCACTTCGAGAGGTTAGCGGTCAGATGTGTCGAGAGATAGTGAGGCTACACGTGTGCCATTATCGATCATCTCGGATAGGGATCCCATTTACGTCAAGGTTCTAAAAGCGTTGCATCGTGCTTTGGGTGCGCGCTTGGATTTCAAAGACGGCTTTTCACCCGTAGTCGACGGGCAATGGAAAGAGTTATACAGATCTGGAGGATATGCTACGAGGTTGTGTTCGACTTCAGAGGTAGTTGGGAAGAGTTTCTACCATTAGTTGAGTTCGCTTACAACAATAGTTACCAAACAAGCATCAAGATGGCACCATATGAGGCATTGTATGGTAGGAAGTGTCGCCACCTACATGTTGGACTGAGTTGGGTGAACGTCGATGTTGGGACCAGAGTTGGTCGCAGATCAAGACAAGGTTAAGTTGATTCAGCTCGATTGAAGGAAGCTTCTGACGGTGTAAGTCTTACATCGATCTCAAGCGTAGAGATATAGAGTTTTACCGTGGGTGATAAGGTCTTTCCAAGGTCTCGCCATGGAAGAAAGTGTTGAGGTTCGAGAGGAAAGGCAAGTTAAGTCCGAGGTTTATTGGGCGATAAGGTAATCGAGACGAGTGGGACCGGTAGCTTATCGACTTGAGTTGCCAGAGAGCTAAGTCGATTCATGACGTATTCCACGCTTCGATGCTTAGGCGATATCGTTCAGATCCATCATATGTCATAGCAGTGGAAGATATCGAGGTGAATCCGGATTTGACCATGGAGGAGGAACCAATGCAGATTCTAGATCGAGATGTGAAAGTCCTGCGTAGAAAGTCAGTTCCTTTGGTAAAAGTGCTATGGCGGAATCATGGGGTGGAAGAAGCTACGTGGGAACCAGAGGATGCGATGAGGCAACAATACCCTCAACTCTTTTGATCAGGTAATTTTGAGGTCAAAATTATTTTAAGGGGGTAGAACTGTAATATCCTGGAATAGGGGCTATTTTGTTATTGCATTGTTTGCATGTGTTTGATCTGTGGTGTGGTTGTTTTTGATGTTTTGGGGCTTAGTTGTAAGCATGGTGTAAGCCTGAGTGGTAGGGAAAATTTTAGTTTTTAAGCTTTAAGTGAATGGAGCTGAAGGAGCTAAGGGGTTATAGGTATTTTTAGGTGAATTTTAGCACAAGAATTGAGCTAGTAGAGTGGCAAGGAAGGCGCCACTTAGAGCTTGTGTGTGACGCCACTTGCAAGGGGAGGAGGTCCTGTGTTCGAGTTGAAGAAGTCTCATCTTTTTGCTTCCATTTTGATGCCAAGGTGGTTGAGGGTGGACCAAGTCAAATAATTTAAATGGTGGGTGGAGAGTAAATCAAGGAGGTTGACTAGTTCAAAGTGATTTGAATTAGTGGCCATGAGTGTTTGTGGGTGGTGGCCGAATATTGGAGTCTTCATGGGGGGAGTGGCCGGTTTAGTAGGTGTGTAGGTGGGGAGTGCCGAAATTCTTTTGGCATTTTGGGTGACTTTCGGCCAGCCTTAGTCTAGTGCCTAGCCAAATTTTCAAAGGAGTCTCTCATTTGTTTTTTTTTATTGAAAATCAAAAATCCCCAAGCAACGTATACCTTGCCGAAACTTGCTTTGTTTTCTTCCTTCATTTTCATTGGCAGCTGAATGCTCTTTGAGTTCTCAAGCTTTTATTTCTTTTTGCTTTCTTCTTTTTATCTTTGGCCGAACCATATACCCTCCTACCTCTCTTTTACTTTTTCATTTGTGTTGTCAAAATAACCATCTTCTTCCTCTCATACTTTGTCTTGCTTTCTTAAAAACTCTTGTGTTGAAACTTACTTTGCCTCCTTAGCCTTAACCTTCCTCTCACTTTTAAATCTCCCATTGCGCATTTCTTCTTTTCTTTTGAATCACATTTCTTTTGTTTCAACCTCCAAGGCTCTAGCAGAACCCTCTTCTTTCTTTTGTTTAGTGTTGGCCAAAAGTCTCAAGCAAGGGTGGTCTCTTCTCTTTTCTCCAATCGGGTTTTAAGAGGAAGGTTAGTGCTAGGCAATGCCTATTTCTCCCTCCCTTGTTCTCTCATCAATTCGATTTGGTTAAGAGCCGATTTCGCATTTGTTGAAAGGAGTTAATCCCTTGTTTTGGTAATCATTTTATTATAGGGCATCCGGATTTTGAATAGTCAAGCGAAGCCTTTATCTCAGGGTGATCGGTTGGTAAGTGGTGGTAAGGGTTGGTTTTATTAGTCTATTCTTTTAGTTTCATTAAGCCAAAGTCTCTAAAGGATTAACTGCTCTTCTTACTAGGGTGTGGACGTTTGCTTAAGGAAAACCATCGTTTGGTTCGAGATTTGGTAGGAAACCAAATCGTTTGCAAGGTAAGGGTTTAAACGTTAACCCTTTGGGTTTATTTGGGTTGGCCGAATGGCCTTAGTTCTGATGTTCATGTTTGCCCGATTATAGGAGCAGAGTAATTGAGAGTCTTAGATCGGTTCGTTGGGATTAAGGCTTGCGTGTTAACAGGTGTGTAAACTAACACACTCTTTACTTAGTAATATGCTTAATAACCTAATTGTTTAATAAAGCCGAAACAGTATGGTTGATTGACATGATACCCTCTGAGGTATGTGCACGGATTCAGGTAAGTCCGTTTCATTACAAGTTCTGTTATTGATATGATATCATGATCTATGATGTATGTGTTATGAGGTGCAACACTAAACATATTAGCATGATTTGCATGATTTGCACGATTTGCATCAGTATGGTATGTCTATGGGTGATATGAGAGGAGGGAGAATATGATATCCGTGTCTTTGGGACACCAGAGGTTTGGCACCTCCAGTGGTTTGGTACCATAGATCGATTTATTGTGACTTTGGGTCACCAGAGGTTTGGCACCTCATAGTGACTTGTCCCAGTGGCTTCGTACCACGAAGGGTTGGCCCCACAGCTTGATATTACGGATCGCCGCCAAAGATTTGGTATCACACGGGGTTGGCCCCACAACTTGACTATTCGTGACTTCGGTCACCAAAGTGATTTGGTATCACATTTGTGTCTTTGGGACACCGAGGTTTGGCACCTCATAGCGACTTGTCCCGTGGTTTAACACCACCGTGGGTTGGCCCCACCGCTGAGATACGGGATCGCCGCCAGGTGATTTGGTATCACACGTGGGTTGGCCCCACGATGGATTATTCGTGACTTTGGGTCACCAAAGGGCACCACATTGATGGATATCGTGACTTTGGGTCACCACCAAGGGTTTGGTACCACACGGGTAGAAAAGGTGTTATGGTTGGTTAGGATTGGGTGCATTAATTGTATTGCTTTGTTATGATGTGTGTTAGTATGTTGCATTCATCGGGAGGGGGATTTATGCACTGAGTCTTGCGACTCACCTTCTCCCTTATCATTCCAGGTGACACTTAGATCGCGGACACGGAGCCGGGTGGACTCGAGGTGACCATGCCATGAATAAATTTGGAGTTGCACTAATTTAAAAACTTGGTATTATGTTTCATATCTTCTTTTATTTGGTTTGTTGGGTTTGTAAAAGGCCTTTTTAAAATTTTGTTTTGGTTATATATGCTTAGATTTGATTTCAAATATGCCTTAACAAATTATTGGGTTAATATTGGATAAAACTTGGAAAGATACGGTTTTCAAAACTACAAAGCGATGTGTTTTAAACTTTACCATCGGGTATCACGTTGTAATTTAAAATGAATGCAACTCAAATATTTTCCAAACTTAAACTAAGTTCAAAATGTTTTTAAGCAACTAAAAAGGAATAACTCGAATTTCCAAATGATATAAATTGGTTTTACTATTAAATTCAACTAAGTTTTCAAAACTTCCGGGTTATCAAAATTCACTATCGGTTTTAAACAATCATACCCGAGATTTTTACAAACACAGCAAAGAGTTTTCATCAACACTTTAACCAAAAACCTAACCTCTCAAATACGAATTTCCCCGTAACATACCAGATTCGGTCGTGGTGTATTGGTCGGGTTTGGGGTGTTACAAAACCAATGGTGCTGAGGTATTTCGAGGTGTATCGGGTGTGGCACCCAATACGGTTGAGTATTGGTTGGAGGCGACAGAACGAATCATGGGCGATTTGGATCTCACGGTGAGGAGAAACTAAAAGCGGTAGTGTCACTTCTTCGAGATGAGTCATACCAGTGGTGGCTCACGATTTGGGATGGTGCTATAGCGGATGATCTCACTTGGGATTATTTCAAGGCGGCTTATCAGAAGAAGTATGTTGGGACCAGTTATATTGATGCGCAGAGGAAGGCATTTTTTAGGCTGGTTTAGGGAAGTAAGTCCGTATCGGAGTACGAGGTGAAATTTTTAAGGTTGAGCCGATATGCTCGGGGCATCGTAGCAATGGAGCATGAGCAATGTGTCAGGTTTGAGGATGGATTAAGGGATGATCTGAGATTGCTGATTGCTCCACAATAGGAGAGAGAGTTTGCAGTCTTAGTCGAAAAGGCCAAAGTTACAGAGGAAGTGAAACAGTCAGTAAGACGGAATCAGGATAAGGGTTGGAATAAGAGGAATTCTAGATCATCTGGGTCTACTGTGAATCAGCAGAAACGGGGTAGATATAGTGGGCCGAATCAAGCTTCTAGGCCTACTGCTGCTGATACTCAGTGGCTGCCATGATGTGCTCAGTGTGGAAAGTCTCACAAGGGAGAATGTTGGACTGGAAACAGAGGATGTTTTGAGTGTGGATCGATGGGGCACCGAGTGAGGAATTGTCCACAGAGTCAGCTAGGTTGCAGTCTAGGGATCATAATCGTACTCAAAATAGGAGGGATGGTCAACAGCCACAGAGGGGCCGTGGTATAGCCAGGGGAGGTAATGGCTCTGGTAGAGGCCGTGGTGTAACACCCATCAACCCGTATCTATCACCGGATTAGGGTTACAGGCGTTACCGATAACCCAATCTTTATTCAATAAATCAAATCATAATTTAACATACTTATATAATGTTACAATATAAGCAACCAATCACATACAGAAATCATGCTTAATTTACTTAATTAAGTTATATGACACAAGCATAAACTACTCAAATCAAACATGTAATATACATTTTACTAATACCATACTACAATTCAAACATCATTAGTTTCATTTATCTTATCTTTATTATTATAAAATTTAAAGAAACAAGCCAATTATAACTATTTAAGTAAAGAGACATGATCCAATTTCACTTTGCTATATAACACCTATAAGGTAGAATATACATGGCAAGTAATTCTTTTATTGTGATCAAATAAACCATCACATTACATAATATCATGTGTTCTAATTTAACTGCTCAATAAACAATTTTATGCATATAACTATTTGGCTAATATACAAGAGTACACATATGAAATAACACAAACATAACTAATACTATACTCAATTAGGTCCAATGCACAATAAATCAAGATTCACATTATAAGTACATAATTGAACCAAGATGTACCAATAAGTTTTCAAAGCGTTCCATATTTATATATATAATATTTATAACCGTGAACAACTTGAATGGTTTCTAAATTCATGCTTATTTCACCATTTTCACAATTAAGGTTCATAGACACAAGGTTAGTTATAGCATACCTAACATATACTATATAACTAGTTCGAAATACATAGTACTACTCATTCACTTTCTTACGAATTTGTATCTTTAATACTCAACCCAAGATAATTATAACATTTTCCTTATTCAAAATGAACATTATCATGATGAGAAAACATGCATCAATTCATATACATCTTTCAAGCATATTATCCACGCATATCACACCAAGGATAGATTCATACCATCAAACATTAACATTTAAAATTAGCCACTTTCGTATGGCCTTAATACATTATTATAACATCATTAGAAAACTTAGCTAGCCTATACATGCCTTTGACTCAAAAAGTATGCAAAACATATATATACCAAAGAGAGTGATAGTGTGGTCGACTTTCTTGATGATCCCCGAGCCCGTAATTGAATCAACAATCTATAAAATGTAAATACAAACACAAACAGGTAAGTCGCTAGCTTAGTAAGTCTTAAGCAACTTTAGCATATCATTTGAACACTTAAACATTTATTAACCATAGAATTTACTCTACATTATCATAATCCTACAATTCATCGAACTATAGTATAAACATATTTTACATGAATCTCATGCTCCTTATCACATAGGTGCAATATTCATATCAACTCTATTATCATATTCACGACCTTTTACTATTAGCATTTCTACTAGTAACCTAACATCGACAAAATAGCACGTTTAAGCTCAGATTCTATCTTTACCATTCATACATATCACCATTCTTAATATGATATTTCAATTCAAGTAACATTAATCACAACTTACCTTACTTCTGATAAATTCAATGAGATTTAAGCTTACCTGAGTTTTTAGCTTAATAGGTTCACTATAATACACTCGAACAATTTATAACTTCTTCATTTTAAAGTATCACCGACATTAAGCCTGCTAGGCATGAAGCCCGAATCAAATCACCGGCAGAAGTTCGCTAGGCACGGAGTCTGAATCAAATCACCTAAGATGAGGCACCTGCTAGGCACGAAGTTCGAATATGTCACTCAAGACTAAGCACGCTAGGCACTAAGCCCGAATATATCACCGCCACTAAGCCTGCTAGGCTCAAAGCCCAAATCAAATCACTGGCACAAGGCCTGCTAGGCAATAAGCCCGAAACTACTCATAAACCAATCACATACTTCACATTTTTCCCAAATAATATATCAAAGATACATAGTAATCTCGTATTGTCAATTTATGCATTCAAGCCAATTTCACCCATATACATTCAGCTATTACAATAATATACTTTCAAATTTATCGAACAATATCATTTAACGGATTCGTAAATAATTGTATAACCTATTTTAGCTTAAGGACTTACCTCGACTGTCGACGAACAACTTAAACCGGCTATTCAAGAACTTTCATCTTTCCCCGATCCAATTCTGTTTTTCTTTGCTCTTGATCTAAAACACATTAAATTCAGCTCATTCAAGTACATTTCAATTCAATTTAGTCCCAAAACACATAAACATGCAAATTACCATTTTGCCCCTAAGGTTTCACATTTTTACTATTTAGTCCTAATTGTACAAAACACAAAATACACACAATTTGCCAAGACTATACAAGGGTTGAATGTTCACAAGGACATTATAAGTCCATTTCTTTCATTTATTTTACAAATAAGCCCCTCTAAAAATTTACTTTTACAAATTAGCCCTTAATACTCAAATTCACCAAAATTTCCAATACCAAGTATATTAATCTTAAACATATCTTTAATTTAAAAACATCAAACATCAAAAAACACAAGAACATGTCAATGGCCGAATATCACACATGCTTAGATTCTAAAATTTCAACATGGGTCAGCTAATACTCTAAGCAACGATCTCAAAAACGTAAAAATTATCTAAAACCGACTAAGAACTCACCTTCAATTTTTAGCTTCAAAGTGCCTAAAATTCAAAGAATTTAAACCCCTCTTCTCATGCAAAGGTTCAGCCAAGAACAAAGATGAATGAAAATGGCATTTTGTTTTGTTTTACTTTAATATATTTTAAGTTATTATTTAATTACTTAACTAACCTTTAAAATGAAATAACCAAATAATATATATTAAGGACAAACTTGTCCATGGCCGGCCACTAACTCATAAAATGGGTTATTTACCCTTTCAATACTTCATATTATAAAGCCATGCTCAAATTAGCACATTTCACTTTAGTATGCCACTTTTACCTTTTACGCGATTAAGTCCTTTTTATAAATTAAACACATAAATGATAAAATTTCTCTATGAGACTTTCACATACATTAATTCACATATAATAAACACAAAATATAATACTAAAATATTTCTCAGACTCGGATTCATGGTCTCAAAACCACTGTTCTGATTAGGGTCAAATTCAGTCTGTTACAACTCTCCCCCTTAAGGATTTTCGTCCCCGAAAATTCTTACCGTTAAACAACGTCGGATATTGTTACCTCATTGAGTCCTCAGGCTCCCACGTAGCCTCTTCAACTCCGTGCGATTCCACAAGACCTTCACTAATGGAATCCTTTTGTTTCTTAACTCTTTCATTTCCGAGCTAAAATACGGATCGGTTCTTCCTCATATGTCATATCAGGTTGAATTTCAATCTCAGATAGAGCAATCACATGTGATGGATCTGATCTATATCTACGAAGCATCGAAACGTGAAATACATCGTGTATCTTTTCTAATTCAAAGGGCAACTTTAATTTATAAGCAACAGGCCCAACACGTTCGATGATTTCATATAGTCCAATGAATCTAAGACTTAGTTTGCCCTTCCGACCAAAACGAATTACCTTCTTCCATGGAGATACTTTCAAGAATACCCAATCTCTGACTTAAAATTCTATATTTTTACGTTTCAAATCAACATAGGACTTTTGACGATCTGATGCAGCTTTCAAACTATCTTTGATTATGGCCACTTTCTTCTCATCTCTTTAATCAAATCAACCCTTGTATCTTGTTCTTCTTGAGCTCGGTCCAAAGATAATGGCGCACGACACTTGTGGCCATATAGAGCTTCATAGGGTGCCATTTTGATACTCGATTGAAAAGTGTTATTATAGGCAAATTCAATCAAAGGTAAGTATTTTTCCCACGTACCTTCAAACTCGAGAACGCAAAGATCTCAACATGTCCTCAAGTGTTTGAATGGTTCGCCGATTGACCGTCTGTGCTCATGGGTGAAAGGCGGTGCTAAAATAAAGTTTAGTACCTAGAGCATCCTCGTAACTTCTTCCATAATCGTGATGTGAATCTCGGTCTCATGCGAGATAATAGAACTTGGCACACCATGTAATCTCATGATTTGAGATATATACAACTCAAAGAAGTTTATCAAGTGAAAATCCATATGAACCGGTACAAAATGAGCTAATTTGGTCAGTCTATCTACTATAACCCAGACTGCATCTTTCTTGCTCGGTGTCATAGGTAACCCATATACAAAATCCATAGTGATTCTGTCCCATTTCCATTCAGGTATCATGATCGGTTGAAGTAATCCAAAAGGCACCTAATGTTCGGCTTTGACTTGCTGACATATTAAACATCTTGAAACAAATTCAGATATATCTCGTTTCATACTAGGCCACCAGTAGAACTGCTTCAAGTCATTATACATTTTCGTGCTACCAGGATGTATCGACATCTGACTATTATGAGCCTCATTCAATAACAACTGAATCAAGTCCATGTTCCTTGGTACACACATTCGGCCTTTGTATTTCAAGCAATCATTTTCATCAATTCGAAATTCTGACTCTACATTATTTTCACACTGAACTCGTTTGACAATCATATCTTTGTCAGCTTTTTGTGCATCACAAATTTGTTGAATAAACATCGGTCTTGCTTTTAATTCGGCTATAATCGAACTATCACCTGACATAACCATCTGTGTGTTCAATGCACGAAGAGTAAGCAATGATTTTCGACTTAACGCATCTGCTCAATCACCTACTCATAGTCTTTCAACAATTCTAACCATCAGCGTTGTCCCAAGTTCAGGTCTTTCAGAGTCATCAAATACTTAAGACTCTTGTGATCCGAGTAAACATGGCGTTTCTCACCTTATAAATAATAATGCCAAATTTTCAATGCGAACACAATAGCTGCAAGCTCTAAATCATGCGTCGGGTAATTTCTTTCATGCGGCTTCAATTGTCTTGAAGCGTAGGCTACAACTTTGCCTTCCTGCATCAAAACGCAGCCAAAACCATTCAAAGAAGCATCAGAATAAACAATAAATTCTTTACCCAATTCAGGCTGAACTAACACTGGGGCTTCGGTCAAAAGGGCTTTCAGCTGATCAAAGCTTTTCTGACACTTTTCCGACCACTCGAACCTGACATCTTTCTGCAATAACTTTGTCAATGGGGTAGCTATAATAGAAAAACCTTTCACAAATCATCGATAGTAACCCGCAAGTCCCAAAAAGCTTCAAATTTTAGAAACATTCTTTGGTGGTTTCCAATCAATAATAGCCGATATTTTGCTCGGGTCAACACGAATACCCGATGCTGAAACAACATGACCCAAGAAACTGACTTCATTCATCCAGAACTCACACTTACTAAACTTTGCATACAACTGTTGATCTCGCAAAGTTTGTAGCACTAATCTCAAATGCTCGGTATGCTCGATTTCATCTTTAGAGTAGATTAGTATATCATCAATAAACACTACTACAAACCGATCTAAAAATTGTCTAAAGACCCGATTCATTAGGTCCATAAAAATAGCAGGTGCATTAGTGAGTCCAAAAGGCATAACCAGAAACTCAAAATGACCATACCTCATCCGAAATGCAGTCTTTGGCACATCTACATCTCTGACTCGCAACTGATAATAACCCGATCTCAAATCTATCTTCGAAAATACTAAGCCCCTTTCAACTGATCAAACAAATCATCAATCCAAGGTAACGGGTATTTATTCTTTATAGTTACCTTATTCATTCATCGATAATCAATACACATTCGCATCGCTCCATCTTTCTTTTCACAAAAAAACTGTGCACCCTAAGAAGAGAAACTCGGTTGTGCAAAACCTCTATCTGTTAACTCTTACAACTGTGCTTTCAACTCTTTTAACTCAGTAGGTGCCATCCGATACGGAGCTATCGAGATTGGAGTCATTCTCGGTGCTAATTCAATGTCAAATTCAATCTCTCTTACTGGTGGTAAACCCGGTAGTTCTTTAGGAAACACATTTAAGTATTCACATACAACCGGTACAGATTCAATATGCTTTTTAGACACTTTATTATCCAGTAAATAGGCCAAATAAGCTTTGCACCCTTTTCTCACATACTTTTGGGCCAACATCGAGGATATTATTGTAGGAAACCCACTTAAATCACTGGATTCAATTCTGATGATCTCGCCGTTCTGGCATCTCAAATCAATAAGCTTTCTTTTGCAATTCACCACTGCATCATGTGAAGTTAACCAGTCCATTCCCAAAATTATATCGAACTCATCGAAAGGCAACAACATTAAATCAGCTGGGAAACAAGAATCCCAAATCATCAACGGCAACCTCTACACACTTTATTAACAAATACACATCTACCCAGAGGGTTGGACACACGAATCACAAACTCAGTAGACTCAACTGGCAGAGTCCTACTGAGTACTAAAGTTTCACACACATATGAATGAGTCGAACCAGGATCAATCAATGCAATCACAGTAGTATCATAAAGGGTGAAAGTACCGGTAATGACATCAGGGGAGGAAGCATCCTCTCGCTCGTGTAGCATAAGCTCTAGCCGGAGCTCTAGCCTCCGATCCTATCACGGTCCTTCCCTTCACCCTAAAAATCCATGAATTGGTGTTTAGACTTTAAAGGAAAATTTCTTTCTTTTATTTTAGTGCTTATTGAAGTCCTAAAGAGGAGTATAGCATAATTTGGATAAGGAATAAATTTAATAATTGAAATTTATTGAAGAGAAGCAAAGGTCATTAAGATTTAAGTTAAATTAAGTGTTAATGAGTGTCATAAGTTGAGTACATGGCATGGTAGAGTTGGCGCATGGGTTATAGCAAGAGGGAAGAGGTTCGAATCCCTTGTTTAGCATCTAGATGAATTTTTATTTTTAATTTTCTGCACATGGATGGCAAGTGTCAGCCAAGAACATATATGGTAAGTGTTGACCATGTTATTTTTGGTTAGTGTATCAAAGGTTTAAGGAAATAGTTAACATATGGCATGGAATCAAATACTTAAGGAAAGATAGGGGAACATAAGGCACATATCAAGGGAAATTTTGAAACAAATCATGGCCAATTGACTATGTGTTGACTACAACTTGGTATAGGAGGGAGCCAAATTTTGTGTTAGTTTTGGCTAAGAAGTTCATTTTTCTCTTTGGTCATTCCTTGCGCCTTGTGCAGAATTTTGTTTTCTCTCTTTTCAACTTTCATCTTGGCCGAATTTTGCAATTGGTAAAGCTCAAGTTTTGTGATCATTTGGTCATAATTTTTTATTTCTTTAGCCATTGCTTTGTGTCTTTTCTTTGAGTGCCGAAATCACCTATACCAAAAGAACCATCCTTTCTCTTTTCTTTTACCATGGCCGAATGTACTAGCTCCTAAAATCCATCTTTTCTTCTCTTCTCTTTGAAATCAAACAACATCATCACCATCTCTTTCTTTCATATTTTAATTCTTTCATTCAAAGTTTCTCCATCAAACACTCTCTCATGGCCGAATGCTAGAGTGCCTTAGCCGAATCTTATTTCTTTTTCTTTGATCATACATAGCCGAAATCTTCATCTATCACAAACACCTTTTCTCAATCCTTTCTTTTTGATCGTGGATTATAGGTAAGGGGTTCTTCTTTTTCGTTTTCGTTTTATTAAAGTGTTATGGCCGAATATTAATGGTGTTATGAAGGCCTTTTTGGATCGAAATAAACGTTCGTTCTAATAACGCTTCATTCGTTATTATATAGTGCAATAACGGAAGATCGGAACTCAAGTGATCGGGAGAATCGTAGAAACATTGGAATCGATTTCTTGTGGTAAGGAAATCACATCTTTTAAAGCCTCTAGTACTATTCGATATTATTTTAGATTTAACTAATATTCCTTTGATCATGAAGACTTTCAAAATAGGGAAGAAAAGGGCGGTGGTTAGTCACGTTAAAAGGGGCGAATCTGTAAATCCCCCATTTAAACGAAGAGCGGTTTCGACGAATCAGGGATTTTCCACTGGTTGCGACCATCTTAGAAGGAGTCAATTATTCAAGTAGTACGAACTTAGAGCCATTATCGTTGGTGGATTCTCGACGACGAACGAATCAATAAACGAGGCGGTTTAAAATCAAGTGATTCAAAATCAAGAGGGTAAGATTTTGGATCTATTATCGATTAAGAATATTTATCTGAAATAGTGTTCTAACGGATTGAAATATGTTTTAGGTGCCGAAGAAGCGAGAAGGATTAGTACTCTCGGTATCGAGGTGTGTAACTTCACACTATTTCTGGTTGGATGTCAATTTCGTATGGAAGTAAATATCGCACAAAACGACTAGATCGGTAAAAGCGTAAAATTGATATTTTGACGAAAATACGTAAAACGACTAAATCGTGAAAATTACGCAAACGCCTCGAGAAATTACTTGTTATTATGTAAATTGTATGTTTTGTGAAAATGGGTGTAAAATACTCGTTCGATAAATCGGGCCAAAATACTCTAGTTCGATAAACCGGGCCAAAATACTCTAGTTCGATAAATTGGGCCAAAATACTCTAGTTCGATAAATTGGGCCAAAATACTCTAGTTCGATAAATTGGGCCGAAATACTCTAGTTCGATAAATTGGGCCAAAATACTCTAGTTTGATAAATGGGCCAAAGCCCACTAAACTACTGAATGGTCAAATTGCTAAATTATATTTTATGGGCCGAATGAAATGTTTAATGATAAACCCACCGATGTTATGGATTAAATAAAAATTGTTATATGACTATATTTTTTTATATACGCATAATTGCATGGGGTGGGGTATATGAAGAGAAGAATGGCCTGTTGCCAAAATCTAGTTCGGTGGCCTTGCCACAAAAATAAATATGGCTTATTGCCTCTAGTTCGGTGGCCTTGCCACAAAAATAAATATGGCTTATTGCCACGATTATAAAAAGGCTTAATGCCTACGATTGGTGTGTTGGCGGGGTGGGTTGACTTGATTCCCACAGGTGTGATGGTTGGTACGGGGGTGTTAGCGGATGGATATTAGGTTTGGTTGGGAAATTCATTTTACATGCATTTTTAAATTATTTTATTTCATTTTTATGATATATTGTTGAATTCTATAATTGGGCTCAAGCCCAGCATAATATCTTGATGATCTGGCCCAATAATGGTGGTAAGTGAGTTACACACTGAGTTCTAAGTAACTCACCCCCTTTAATTTTTCCATCTCAGGTAATGGAAATTGACGTGGACTTGGGCCGAGGATGACTTCGTGGAGGCCATACTGCAAAATATGGGTTATTTAAACTCTGAACTTTTTAATAAGTGTTTTACTATTTTGGGTTATTGTAATAAGGGCCTCTATAAATAATTTATGGATTTTATGTGTGTTTGGTTTTAAACTATACTTTGGACTTTTAAACATGGACTATGATTATATGATGTTTTTATTAAAATAAATTTGGGTTTTCAAATCCTTTTATAAATATTTTATTATTGTTAACTCTTTAATAAATTACCTAAAGGTTTTTGAGAATACAATAATTTTCAACTAATGTGATCTAATATTTATCAAATTCAAATACCCTTCTAATTTTATTAAATCCTGTAAATAATATTGTAGCTTTCAATTTATTGAAGATTTAAGAATAGCATGTAACAAACTAAATCTAGTCTCAATGCATAGACCGGGTTTGGGTGTTACATTTAGTGGTATCAGAGCCAGTTTCAAAAACTCGGCTGTGGTTTGAGTTCGCAAATAATTTCTGTATGAAATTGTTCAAATTTTAAAAGATCAGTATGGCACCACAAGCATCCGGCAACAAGTCAAGTAAGTATTTATTGCTTAATAATTCTGTGATATAATCATAGGAACACTCTAGAACTTCTAGTTTTAGATGTGAAAAAAAAAACCCCGTAGAGATTGAGACTATAGGATATGTTGCGGAAAACAACTTTATATCTCAATTCTCATAAAATATCGTTAATAAACACCAAACAAATTTTACGATTCATAAAACTTGTAATCGATAAAACGAACAAGCTATCATGAGCACTAGAGGACGTGGTCGTGGACGCCAGTAGACGTGGCGTGGTAGAGGCCGAGGTGCTACGATCAAGCACCAAATCATATCTGGGAAGTAGACGCACTGTCAATTGAAAGTGAGACGGGATCGCGCGATCACATGGAAGAAGATAATGCATTGACTCAAGCAATGTCTGCGAGTCTTGGAAAGGGTCATTGGAACTAGAATTGGGCCAACAACTCGTGGGTCAATTTCAGAGCGACTTAAGTCAAATAATGCGAAGTTTTAGAGGAGTCTCCGTGTAGCTCGAATGTAGTGAATCTTGGCTCAAGTCGTGGAACGGATTATGGATGACATGGAATGTCTTGTCGAGCAAAAGCGAGAGGAGCTGTATCCTTGTTAAGAGATGAGGCGACGTTGGTGGCTCATCGTTCGAGAAGGCACCGAAGCACCGATTAATTGGGAATTCTTTAAAGCTGCCGTCAAGGAAAATACGTTGGAACGAGTTATGTAGACACTCGAAGGAAAGAATTTCGAATCTTGTCCAAGGAAGTAAGACCGTGGCGAAGATATGAAGTCGAGTTTTTACGTCGAGCCGTTATGCGGGACAATTGTAGCAATGATCACGAACGTTGTGTGCGTTTGAGGATGGACTTAATGATGAGTGAGGGTTCGATTGCTCCACAAGAAGTTAGAAATTTTTCCACTCTTGTGGAGAAGGCCAAAATTGCCGAGGAGGCTAAGAATTCAGAACGGCAGAACCGAGAAAAATTTTGAAACAAGAGAGAGACACAACAGTCTGGTTCTTCAAAGAGATTCTAGAAGAAACCTCGGAATGATGAATCGGTTCAAGGTAGAACCCCTAGAGCAAATAATCGAAGTCGAGATTGCACCGAGTGTGGGAAAAGACATTTTGGAGAATGTTGGAGAAAAGCGGTGCATGCTACAAATGCGGTTCAATGGATCATCAGTACAAAAATTGTCCTCGATGTATGGATATGACTCAAGAAGTTCGTAATAATGATGCACAATGGCCGGGGTAATCAGCAGCCACCGAGAGGTCGTGGACCAGGTCGTGGTGGTAATGGGGCTAGTCGTGGTCAAGGTGCACCGGTCGAGGCAATGGTCATAGAGAAATGCGATGCAAGACGGCTGGATGGTCTATATGATTAGACGCCATGAGGACGGCAATGCACCGATGTGATAACTGCACGTTCTTCATTTTTGATGTACTGTTATTACCTTAATAGATATTGGCTCTACCCATTCATATGTATCTAGTGCCATATCTGGAAACACGAAATTAGAATCAAATTATCGATAGTGAGATAGCGATAATTAGTCCTTTAGACAATGATCGGTGATTGTTAATAAAATATTTAAAGACGTGCCCTTAAAAATTCAAGAGGAGATATTCTTAGCAAACTTGATGGAACTACCTTTCGGCGAGTTCGATCTCATTTTGGGCATGGATTGGCTGGTTAAACATCGGGCACAAGTGGATTGTGCTGAAAAACAAATGTCAGTAAGAACCTCGGATGATAAGGAAGTCATAATGATTGGCGAGCGAAGGAACTATTTGGCAAATGTGGTATCTGCATTAAAGGCGGAGAAGTTGGTGCGAAAAGGATATGGAGCATTCCTAGCCTTTATCTGTGCTTTGGATGCTAAAGAGTTATCTGTGGATGATGTGAGGACGGTGAAGGAATTTTCCGATGTATTTCCCGAAGAACTTCCTGGTATACCTCCAGATCGGGAAGTAGAATTTGGCATTGAGCTTTTGCCTGGGACAGCTCCAGTGTCCATTGCTCCTTATAGAATGGCACCGAAGGAGTTGGCTGAGCTCAAAGCTCAAATTCAAGAATTACTGGATCGGGGATTTATTCGACCAAGTGTGTCTCCGTGTGGAGCACCGCCGTGCTCACAAGAAGAAGGATGGATCGATGCGTATGTGCATTGACTACAGACAATTGAATAAATTGACGATCAAGAATCGGTATCCTCTGCCGAGAATTGACGACCTGTTTGATCAATTAAAAGGAGCTTCAGTTTTCTCCAAAATTGATTTAAGGTCGGGTTATCACCAGCTCAAGGTGAAAGAAGCGGACATTTATAAGACGGCATTTCGAACACGTTACGGACACTATGAGTTTGTAGTGATGCCGTTTGGACTAACCAATGCACCAGCTGCATTTATGGACATGATGAATCAGTCTTTCAACCATATTTAGACAGTGTTCATAGATGACATATTGGTTTATTCGAGAAATGAAGAGGAACATGACCAAAGATTTGCATAGTATCATAAACAATTGTATGCCAAATTTAGTAAATGCGAATTTTGGCTTAAGGAAGTGACTTTCCTTGGTCATGTAGTATCAGCCGAAGGAATAAGGGTGGATCCTCGGAAAATTGAGGCTATTCTGGATTGGAAACCACCAACATCGGTGTGAAATTCGAGTTTCTTGGGTTTGGCTGGATACTATAGACGTTTTGTAGAGGGTTTTCATTGATTGCTGCACCCCTAACTAAACTATTGCGAAAGGGAGCTCCGTATATTTAGACTGAAAAGTAGCAAGCAAGTTTCGAGAAATTGAAGAAGATCCTGACGGAAGCTCCAGTTTTGATTCAGCCGGAGGCTGGAAGAGAATTCACCGTTTATTGTGATGCGTCTCACACGGGTCTGGGTTGTGTGTTGATGCAAAATGGGAAAGTGGTGGCTTATGCTTCTCGTCAATTGAGACCACACGAAGTAAACTACCCTACACATGATTTGGAGTTAGCTGCCGTTGTCTTTGCTCTAAAGATTTGGAGACACTATCTCTATGGTGAGAAATCTATAATCTACACGGATCACAAGAGTCTTAAATACCTCCTTACCCAAAAGGAGTTAAATTTGAGACAAAGAAGATGGGTAGAATTATTAAAGGATTATGATTTCTCAATTGAATATCATCCTGGAAAGGCTAACGTGGTAGCTGACGCGTTAAGTCGTAAGACAGTATCCGAATTAAGAGCTTTGTTTGCCCATTTGAGTCTGTACGAGGATGGCAGTTTGTTAGCAGAACTTCAGATGAAGCCTCTGTGGCTGGAACAAATCAAGGAAAAATAGACATCAGATGAGAAGTTGGGACCTTTACTTCGGCAAGTTGAAAATGGTGAAATTGAGGATTTTGGAATAAACACGGAGGGTGTGTTATGCTTTCGAGGAAGAGTATGTATGCCTAAGGATTCAGATCTGAGGCAACTGATTCTACGGGAGGCGTATAGTAGCCCTTATGCTATGCACCCCGGAGGAAATAAAATGTATCGAGATCTCCGTGAATGATGTTGGTGGCGGTGGTTGAAACATGAGATTTCGAATTTGTGGGAAAATGTTTGACTTGTCGCAAGTGAAGGCGTAACATCAATTACCGTCTGGATTGTTACAACCGATAAAAATTCCTCTTTGTTTTAGATATTGGAAGATATGTTAAGGGGATATGTAATCGACTTGAGGGTAGTTGGGAAGATTATCTACCACCGCGTAATTAATGGTCGTAAGTTTCATTCTCCTATTTGTTGGACCGAGTTGGGCGAAGACGAGATGTTAGGTCTGAGATGATATCTCAAACAGAGGATAAGGTAAAAGTTATTCGAGCACGGTTGAAAGAAGCCTCGAGATAGATGTAAGTCGTATGCGGACTGAAGCGAAGGGATATCGAGTATGATGTGGGGGTCGGGTTTTCTTGAAGGTATCTTCAAGCTAAGTCCTAGATACAATCGTGTCTTTCAAGCGTGTTGGTCCAACCTCCTAATTGGATCAAATCCATAATGTTTTCATGTTTCCATGTTGAGGCGTTATAGATCGGATCCTTCGCACATTATACCCAGAGAAGAATTGGGCTGAATTCAGATTTGTCTTTGAAGAAGAACCGTGGAAATCTTAGACCGAGATGTCAAGGTAAGAAAGAAAACCGTGCTGTTGGTCAAAATTCTATGGCGTAACCACGGAGTCAGGATGCAATTAAGAACAATACCTCACCTCTTTCAACTGTAAATTTCGAGGACGAAATTTTCTTTAAGGAGGGTAGAGTTGTAACACCCTAAAAATCCGAGTGTTTATATATTGCATGAATTGGTGTTTAGACTTTAAAGGAAAATTTCTTTCTTTTATTTTAGTGCTTATTGAAGTCCTAAAGAGGAGTATAGCATAATTTGGATAAGGAATAAATTTAATAATTGAAATTTATTGAAGAGAAGCAAAAGTCATTAAGATTTAAGTTAAATTAAGTGTTAATGAGTGTCATAAGTTGAGTACATGGCATGGTGGAGTTGGCGCATGGGTTATAGCAAGAGGGAAGAGGTTCGAATCCCTTGTTTAGCATCTAGATGAATTTTTATTTTTAATTTCCTCACATGGATGGCAAGTGTCGCCAAGAACATATATGGTAAGTGTTGACCATGTTATTTTTGGTTAGTGTATCAAAGGTTTAAGGAAATAGTTAACATATGGCATGGAATCAAATACTTAAGGAAAGATAGGGGAACATAAGGCACATATCAAGGGAAATTTTGAAACAAATCATGGCCAATTGACCATGTGTTGGACTGACAACTTGGTATAGGGAGGGAGCCGAATTTTTGTGTTAGTTTTGGCTAAGAAGTTCATTTTTTCTCTTTGGTCATTCCTTGCGCCTAGTGCGAATTTTTGTTTCTCTCTTTTCAACTCATCTTGGCCGAATTTTGCAATTGGTAAAGCTCAAGTTTTGTGATCATTTGGTCATAATTTTTATTTCTTTAGCCATTGCTTTGTGTCTTTTCTTTGAGTCATCACCTATACCAAAAGAACCATCCTTTCTCTTTTCTTTTACCATGGCCGAATGTACTAGCTCCTAAAATCCATCTTTTCTTCTCTTCTCTTTGAAATCAAACAACATCATCACCATCTCTTTCTTTCATATTTTAATTCTTTCATTCAAAGTTTCTCCATCAAACACTCTCTCATGGCCAAATGCTAGAGTGCCTTAGCCATACATAGCCGAAATCTTCATCTATCACAAATGACTTTTCTCAATCCTTTCTTTTTGATCGTGGATTATAGGTAAGGGTTCTTCTTTTTTCGTTTCGTTTTATTAAAGTGTTATGGCGAATATTAATGGTGTTATGAAGGCCTTTTGGATCGAAATAAACGTTCGTTCTAATAACGCTTCATTCGTATTATATAGTGCAATAACGAAGATCGGAACTCAACCGATTGGGAGAATCGTAGAAACGTTGGAATCGATTTCTTGTGGTAAGGAAATCACATCTTTTAAAGCCTCTAGTACTATTCGATATTATTTTAGATTTAACTAATATTCCTTTGATCGTGAAGACTTTCACATGTTAAAAGGCGGATCCCCCATTAAACGAAGAGCGATTTAGGCTTTTCCAACCATCTTCCAAGAGTCAATTATTCAAGTAGTCGCACTTCGAGCCATTATCGATTCTCGTACTCAATAAACGAGGAGAAGCCAAAATTTTCAAAATCAAGAGGGTAAGATTTTGGATCTATATCGATTAAGAATATTTATCTGAAATAGTGTTCTAACGGAAAATATGTTTTAGGTGCCGAGGAGCGAGAAGGATTAGTACAAACTTCACACTATTTCTCGGTTGGATGTCAATTTCGGTATGGAAGTAAAAATCAAAAAATGACTAGATCGGTAAAACGTAAAATTGATATTTTGACGAAAATACGTAAAATGACTAATTCGTGAAAATTACGTGAAAATACTACGGTTCGATAAATCGGGCCAAAATACTCTAGTTCGATAAATCGAGTTCGATAAATTGGGCCAAAATACTCTAGTTCGATAAATTGGGCCAAAATACTCTAGTTCGATAAATTGGGCCAAAATACTCTAGTTCTATAAATTGGGCCAAAATACTCTAGTTCGATAAATTGGGCCAAAATACTCTAGTTTGATAAATGGGCCAAAGCCCACTAAACTCTTGAATGGGCAAATTGCTAAATTATATTTTATGGGCCAAATGAAATGTTTAATGATAAACCCACCGATGTTATGGATTAAATAAAATTGTTATATGACTATATTTTTTATATACGCATAATTGCATGGGGTGGGGTATATGAAGAGAAGAATGGCTCCAAAATCTAGTTCGGTAGGCTTATTGCCACAATTATAAAAAGGCTTAATGCCTACGATTGGTGTGTTGGCGGGGTGGGTTGACTTGATCCCCACAGTGTGATGGTTGGTACTGTTAGCCATTTTACATGCATTTTTAAATTATTTTATTTCATTTTATGATATATTGTTGAATTTCAGAATTGGGCTCAAGCCCAAAGATAATATCTTGATGATCGGCCCAATAATGGTGGTAAGTGAGTTACACATCGAGTTCTAAGTAACTCACCCCTTTAATTTTTCCATCTCGGTAATGGAAATTGACGTGGACTTGGGCCGAGGATGACTTCGTGGAGGCCATCTTGCAAAACATGGGTTATTTAAACTCGAACTTTTTAATAAGTATTTTACTATTTTGGGTTATTGTAATAAGGGCCTCTATAAATAATTTATGGATTTTATGTGTGTTTGGTTTTAAACTATACTTTGGACTTTTAAACATGGACTACGATTATATGATGTTTTTATTAAAATAAATTTGTGTTTTCAAATCCTTTTATAAATATTTTATTATTGTTAACTCTTTAATAAATTACCTAAAGGTTTTTGAGAATACAATGATTTTCAACTAATGTGATCTAATATTTATCAAATTCAAATACCCTTCTAATTTTATTAAATCTCAGTAAATAATATTGTAGCTTTCAATTTATTGAAGATTTAAGAATAACTCGATTCATGTAACAAACCAAATCTAGTCTCAATGCATAGACCGGGTTTGGGGTGTTACAATCGACCGCCACCTACATTGCTTATCTGAAAGTGGTCACTCGTCTTTGGCGCATCGCTTCGGTCTAGTGTTCTGAGTTGTATTTTGCTCGGCTAACATCGGGCACTCTCGAATAAAATGATCCAATGATCCACATTTAAAGCAAGACCGATCACGAACTCTACAACTCCCAGGATGCCATTTCCCACAATTTTTACACTCGGCCCGATTCTGTGGAACATTACTGACACTAACTATCGATGTGGCTCGGGATCTCACTGGAGGTTGATCACGTTTGGCAAGTCTGAAGTGGCTTTATTTCAACTGGGATCATCTCTAAACTTTTTATGCATAGAATGGAAAATTTTACTCGATGATGTTTTTCGAGTGTCTCTAGCTTCTACTTCAGCTTTTCTTTTCTCCTTTTCGAGCTCTTCGGCTTTACAAGCTCGCTCTACTAATGTCACAAACTCTTTGATTTCAAGAATGCCAACAAGTAACTTTATATCTTCATTTAGGCCGTCTTCAAATCTTTTACACATAATGGCTTCTGTAGATATACACTCCCGAGCGTAACGGCTCAATCTGACAAACTTTCGCTCATACTCCATCACCGTCATGCGACCCTATTTTAATTCTAGAAATTCTTTTCGTTTCTGATCGACGAATCTTTGACTGATATATATTTCTTACGGAATTCAATTTGGAAGAAATCCCACGTCACTTTTTCTTTTGGAAACACTGATACTAGTGTATTCCACCAATGATAGGTAGTGTCCCGAAGTAAAGATATAGCACACTTTAGGCATTCATCTGGAGTACAAGATAACTCATCGAGTAAATTCGAATAGTATTATCAAGCCACATCTCACCTCTCGCATCATCATCATCATTGGCCTTGAATTCCTCACCCCATATTTCCCGATTTTATCAATGGGAGGCCTCATTAGATCTCATCGGATCTATCATCGAAGTCTTGAAGGTACCGAGTTGGATTATTCGGGGTGGAGGTTGTCGATAGTCGGATTATTCTAAACAAACTGGGTAAACCATTCATTCATCATTTGGTAGAAGGCTTGTTTAGCCTCCCCTTCGTGGTTACCCGTAACTAGTTGAGAGTCTAATGGCACTGATCCATGTGCGAGACCAGGCGCAACGCTCTCCACATCATCAGTTACGGCTCTATCAGGATCAGAATCCATTTACTATATAAAATACAATTGAAATTGTCAGAAGTCACCACACTATCATATATACAACTCAAAGGCATGTATAGCTAGACTCTTACGTACTACGGTAGTCCTAGAATCGACTAAATCGTAGCTCTGATACCAATAAAATGTAACACCCATTAACCCGTATCTATCACCGGATTAGGGTTACAGGCAATACCGATAACCCAATCTTTATTCAATAAATCAAATCATAATTCAACATACTTATATAATGTTACAATATAAGGAACCAATCACATACAGAAATCATGCTTAATATACTTAATTAAGTTATATGACACAAGCATAAACTACTCAAATCAAACATGTAATATACATTTTACTAATACCACACTACAATTCAAACATCATTAGTTTCATTTATCTTATCTTTATTATTATAAAATTTAAAGAAACAAGCCAATTATAACTATTTAAGTAAAGAGACATGATCCAATTTCACTTTGCTATATAACACCAGAAAGTCAATATACATGGCAAGTAATTCTTTTATTGTGATCAAATAAACCATCACATTACATAATATCATGTGTTCTAATTTAACTGCTCAATAAACAATCTTATGCATATAATTATTTGGCTAATATACAAGAGTACACATATGAAATAACATGAACATAACTAATACTATACTCAATTAGGTCCAATGCACAAGTAAATCAAGATTCACACAGTTTCGTTTATAAGTACATAATTGAACCAAGATGTACCAATAAGTTTTCAAAGCGTTCCATATATATATATATATATATAATATTTACAACTGTGAACAACTTGAATGGTTTCTAAATTCATGCTTATTTCACCATTTTCACAATTAAGGTTCATAGACACAAGGTTCGTTAAATATCATACCTAACATATACTATATAACTAGTTCGAAATACATAGTACTACTCATTCACTTTCTTATGTTCGGTTTTCAATTTGTATCTTTAATACTCAACCCAAGATAATTATAACATTTTCCTTATTCAAAACTGAACCCTATTATCATGATGAGAAAACATGCATCAATTCATATACATCTTTCAAGCATATTATCCACGCATATCACACCAAGGATAGATTCATACCATCAAACATTAACATTTAAAATTAGCCGCTTTCGTATGGCCTTAATACATCATTAGAAAACTTAGCTAGCCTATACATGCCTTTGACTCAAAAAGTATGCAAAACATATATATACCAAAGAGAGTGATAGTGTGGTCGACTTTCTTGATGATCCCCTGAGCCTGTAATTGAATCAACAATCTATAAAACAGAAATACAAACACAAACAGGGTAAGCTGGCTAGCTTAGTAAGTCTTAAGCAACTTTAGCATATCATTTGAACACTTAAACATTTATTAACCATAGCATTTACTCTACATTATCATCTACAATTCATCGAACTATAGTATAAACATATTTTACATGAATCTCATGCTCCTTATCACATAGATGCAATATTCATATCAACTCTATTATCATATTCACAGCCTTTTTACAATTAGCATTTCTACTAGTAACCGAACATCGACAAAATAGCACGTTTAAGCTCAGATTCTATCTTTACCATTCATACATATCACCATTCTTAATATGATATTTCAATTCAAGTAACATTAATCACAACTTACCTTACTTCTGATAAATTCAATGAGATTTAAGCTTACCTGAGTTTTTAGCTTAATAGGTTCACTATAATACACTCGAACAATTTATAACTTCTTCGTTTTAAGGTATCACCGGCATTAAGCCTGCTAGGACGAAGCCCAAATCAAATCACCGACACTAAGCCTGCTAGGCACGAAGCCCAAATCAAATCACCGACACAAGGCTTGCTAGGCACGAAGCCCGAATATGTCACCGGCACTAAGCCTGCTAGGCACTAAGCCCGAATATATCACTGGCACTAAGCTTGCTAGGCACAAAGCCCGAATCAAATCACCGGCACAAGGCCTGCTAGGCAATAAGCCCAAAACTACTCATAAACCAATCACATACTTCGCATTTTTCCCAAATAATATATCAAAGATACATAGTAATCTCGTATTGTCAATTTATGCATTTAAGCCAATTTCACCCATATACATTCGGCTATTACAATAATATACTTTCAAATTTATCGAACAATATCATTTAACGGATTCGTAAATAATTCTATAACCTATTTTAGCTTAAGGACTTACCTCGACTGCCGACGAACAACTTAAACCGGCTATTGAAGAACTTTCGTCTTTCCCCTATCCAATTCCGTTTTTCTTTGTTCTTGATCTAAAACACATTAAATTCAGCTCATTCAAGTACATTTCAATTCAATTTAGTCCCAAAACACATAAACATGCAAATTACCATTTTACCCCTAAGGTTTCACATTTTTACTATTTAGTCCTAATTGTACAAAACACAAAATACACATAATTTGCCAAGACTATACAAGGGCCGAATGTTCACAAGTACATTATAAGTCCATTTATTTCATTTATTTTACAAATAAGCCCCTCTAAAAATTTACTTTTACAAATTAGCCCTTAATACTCAAATTCACCAAAATTTCCAATACCAAGTATATTAATCTTAAACATATCTTTAATTTAAAAACATCAAACATCAAAAAACACAAGAACATGTCAATGGCCGAATATCACACATGCTTAGATTCTAAAATTTCAACATGGGTCAGCTAATACTCTAAGCAACGATCTCAAAAACATAAAAATTATCTAAAACTGGCTAAGAACTCACCTTCAATTTTTAGCTTCAAAGTGCCGACAATTCAAAGAATTTAAACCCCTCTTCTCATGCAAAGGTTCAGCCAAGAACAAAGATGAATGAAAATGGCATTTTGTTTTGTTTTACTTTAATATATTTTAAGTTATTATTTAATTACTTAACTAACCTTTAAAATAAAATAACCAAATAATATATATTAAGGACAAACTTGTCCATGGCCAGCCACTAACTCATAAAATGGGTTATTTACCCTTTCAATACTTCATATTATAAAGCCATGCTCAAATTAGCACATTTCACTTTAGTATGCCACTTTTACCTTTTACGCGATTAAGTCCTTTTTCTAAATTAAACACATAAACGATAAAATTTCTCTACAAGACTTTCACATACATTAATTCACATATAATAAACACAAAATATAATACTAAAATATTTCTCAGACTCAGATTCGTGGTCCCAAAACCATCGTTTTGATTAGGGTCAAATTTAGTCTGTTACACGTGGAGCACCGGGCAGAGGTGTAGGTGGTACAGAGGCTAGACAGCCTGGACTGGTCTACGTAGTGAGGCATCGAGAGGAGGTGACGCACCGAATGTCATAACCGGTACGTTCTTAATCTTTGAACTACCTTATAATGCTTTGATAGATGTGGGTTAGACGCACTCATATGTAGCCAGTAGCATAGTGGAAGCTATGAACTTAAACTCTCAAATTACTTCTAGGAAGATGACTGTGATAAGCCCTTTAGGTCACTCTATAGAAGTAAGTAAACTATATAGGGATGTACCCCTAGAACTTTAAGGGGTCATATTTTTGGCTGATTTGATGGAACTGCCGTTTGGGGAGTTCAATCTGATTCTCGGGATGGATTGGCTGGTGAAGTACCAGGCCAGTTTGGATTGCGCGACTAAGCGTATGGTGTTGAGGACAATGGAAGGTATGGAGGTGGTGATGATAGGTAATAGAAGAGATTACTTATCCAATGTAGTCTCTGCACTGAAGGCAGAGAAAATGGTAAGGAAAGGTTGTGAGGCATTCATGGTGCATGTTTGTGCTTTGGGAGCCAAGACTACAGCTGTAAAGAGTGTCTGAACTATAGGGGAATTTGCTGATGTATTCCCAGAAGAACTTCCGGGTCTGCCTCCTGACCGCAAAGTTGAATTTGGTATAGATCTATTACCCAAAACTGCGCCAGTGTCTATTGCCCCATATAGAATGGCGCCAAAGGAATTAGTGGAGCTGAAGGCTCAGATTTAGGAGTTGTTGGACTGAAGTTTTATTCAACCAAGTACATCTGCTTGGGGAGCACCTGTGCTCTTTGTTAAGAAGAAAGACAGTACAATGCGGATGTGTATAGACTACCGCCAGCTGAACAAGTTGACGATCAAAAATATGTATCCCTTGCCCAGGATTGACGACTTGTTTGATCAACTTAAGGGTGCATCAATTTTCTCTAAGATAGATCTTAGGTCAGGGTATCATCAACTTAAGGTGAAGAAGGTTGATGTTCATAAGATGGCATTTCGTACTCGGTATGGGCATTACGAGTTTCTGGTGATGCCATTCGGGTTGACTAATGCACCGACAGCATCATGGACTTGATGAATCGGGTGTTCCAACCGTACTTGGACCAGTTTGTCGTAGTATTCATAGACGACATATTGGTGTACTCAAGGACTGAAGAGGATCATGATACGCACTTGCGGGTAGTTTTGTAAATTCTGAGAGAAAAGTAGTTATTTGCCAAATTCAGTAAGTGCGAGTTCTGGCTTAGGGAAGTGACTTTCTTAGGCCACGTAGTGTCAGCGGAAGGGATTAGAGTGGACCCTCGTAAGATTGAGATGGTGTTGGATTAGAAACCGCCTAGGTTGGTTGCGAAAATTCAGAGTTTTCTAGGTCTAGCAGGGTATTACTGGAGATTTATAGAAGGATTTTCTCTGATCGCGGTGCCATTGACCAAGTTATTGAGGAAAAGAGTTCTATTTGTGTGGTCGGAGAAACAACAGGAAAGTTTCGACAAGTTGAGGAAGATTCTGATGGAAGCTTCAGTTTTGGTTCAGCCTGAGGCAGAAAAGGTATTCACGGTCTACTATGATGCATCAGATACTGGCTTGGGATGTGTGCTGATGTAGGAAGAGAAAGTAGTGGCATATGCATCTCGACAGCTAAGACCGCATGAAGTTAACTATCCGACACATGATCTGGAGTTGGCTGCAGTGGTTTTCTCCCTGAAAATATGGAGACACTATTTATATGGAGAGAAGTCGATAGTCTACACGGACCACAAGAGTTTGAAGTATCTTTTGATGCAAAAGGATTTAAATTTGAGACAGCGCAGATGGATTGAGCTACTGAAGGACAACGACTGCTCAATTGAGTATCATCCGGGTAAGGCTAACGTAGTAGCTGATGCGTTGAACCGTAAGGTGGTAGTGAGCTTGCGAGCAATGTTTGCTCACGTTAATCTGTATGACGATGGGAGTTTGTTGGCAGAATTGTTGGTTAAGTAGACTTGGGCAGAGCAGATTAAAGAGAAACAATTAGTGAATAAGGGCCTGAATGCTCGGAGGTTGCAGGTACAGAGTAGTGGGTCGGAAGGTTACAGCTTGACCAACGACGGAGTGTTGTGTTTTCAAGGAGAGCTTGTATGCCGCAGGATGTCGAGTTGAGGCAAAGGATTCTTCAGGATGCACATAGCAGCCCATACGCTATGCATCCTGGAGGTAGCAAGATGTACCGGGATTTGCGAAAGCGCTTACGTGGCAGGGATCAAGCGAAGTGATTAAGTTTGTGGGTAAGTGTTTAACATGTCAGCAAGTTAAAGCTGAACATCAGTTGCCGTCAGGTTTACTTCAGCCGATGAAGATTCCTCAATGGAAGTAGGAAAGGATCACTATGGACTTTGTCAGTGGGCTACCCCTTACGCCTAGCAAGAAGGACTCAGTCTGGGTGATTGTAGACCGTTTGACTAAATCAGCTCATTTTATACCGGTGAGGGTTGATTATTCGCTTCAGAAGTTAGCCAAGTTGTATATGACCGAGATAGTAAGGTTGCATAGAGTGCCAGTGTCAATTATCTCGGATAGGGATCCCAGGTTCACGTCGAGGTTCTGGAGAGCTTTGCATCAGGCTTTGAGTACGAGGTTGGATTTCAGCACAACTTTTCACCCGTAATCTGATGGACAGTTTGAAAGAGTAATTCAGATTTTAGAAGACATGCTAAGGGGTTGTGTTCTGGATTTCAGTGGTAGTTGGAAGGAACATCTACCATTGGCCGAGTTCGCTTATAACAATAGTTATCAAGCGAGTATCTAGATGGCACCATATGAGGCACTGTATGAATAGAAATGTTGTACTCTGATATGCTAGACAGAGTTGGGTGAACGGCAGATATTAGGTCTGGAGTTGGTGGCAGAAATCGAGGATAAGGTTAAGGTGATTCGGGCTCGTTTTAAGGAAGCATCGGGCAGGCAGAAGTCTTACGCCGATCTTAAGCACAGGGATTTAGAGTATGCAATGGGTGATAAGGTCTTTCTAAAGGTATCGCCATGGAAGAAAGTGTTGAGATTTGGGTGAAAAGGGAAGCTAAGCCCTAGGTTTATCGGGCCGTACATAGTGTTGAAGCGAGTAGGATCGGTAGCTTATCAGCTTGAGCTGTCGACAGAGTTAAGTCAAATTCATGACATCTTCCATGTTTCGATGCTTAGGTGCTATCGATCAGATCTGTCACATGTCGTGCCAGTTGCGGAGATTGAGGTGAGCTCAGACTTGTCTTTCGAGGAGGAACCGGTATAGATTTTGGATCGGGATGTCAAGGTCTTACGTAGGAAGTCGCCCCTTGGTGAAAGTGTTATTGCAGAACCATGGTACGGAGGAGGCCACTTGGGAACTTGAGGATGTAATGCGGCAGCAATACCCTCAACTCTTCTGACCAGGTAATTTTGAGGCCGAAATTATTTTTAAGGGGGTAGAACTGTAACATCCTTAAAATAGGGCTCTGCATTTTGTGTGTTTGCATGTGATAATTTGCTTATTATGCTAGTTTAGCATGTTTTGGGGCCTAAGTATGACCTCGGGTTAGGCCTGAGTCATGGCTAAAATTTTTGTTTTGACACTTAGGAATAAGGAACTAAGGGAGGTAGGGGTTAAGAGATATTATTGGAGGGTTGTGACACGAGCAACCTAGTGGCAAAGTAGCCAAGGAGGCGCCACTAAGGTGCTTGGTTAGTAACGCCACATGCAGAGAAGGGGGAGCTCAGGTTCGAGCTGCAGAAATCCCTTTTCTGCTTAATATTTTGACGCCAAGCTGAGGAAGTGGAGTGCTCAGGATGGACTCTGGAAGATAAGGATGGAAGGATTCAAATAGATGAAGGCGAGGAAATTTAGGAGATTGAATCTCATCAAGCTCATTTGAAGGTGTTGAGGCTGAAAGTTGCACTGTGGGGAGGAGGAGTGCAATCGATTTTGGGTTCTTTGGAGGGTGGCCAAATGTGCTTTGGGGAAAGGCTAAAATCGGCTAGCTTTGGGAGTCTTTCTTTTCTTTGTTTAGTGTCAAACCGAAACCCCTCTCATTTATCTTCTCTTTTTATTTTTTTTTCTCCTTTTTGCTCAAGCCGAAACCAACATCCTCACCTCTATTTGACATCTCTTCTTCCAATCCTCTTGTGCCAAAATCACTTTTATTTCCCTTTACCGAATCCTTGCTTTTCTAATTTTATTTTCTTCATCCATCTTTACTATCTTCAAAAGTCGAATACTGCCCCTCAGTTTTTCCCCTCCTTGGCCGAATTTATCTTTTTTTTTAGGCAAGCTGAATCCCTTCGTAAGTGGCTTCTTTTCTATATGATCTTCTATTAAAGATCCGTATTAAAACTTTATCCTGGTTTTATGTTGGTAGTCGAAACCTTTAAGATCACTTAAGGGTGTCAAAACTTTGGTGATTGGTGGTCGAATCTATCGACTAAGGTAAGGGTGTGTCAATCTCTTTTGGTTTTAGGATTCATGCTATGGCCGAATAGCCTTTAGATTCCTAATGATGTGTTAAAGCCGATTGTAGGGAGGAGAGTAGCCGAATACAGTGGATTCTTGAGATTTGGTTGCCGATTTAGGTAAGGGTTTTTGGCGTTTCGGATTTGGTTCTTATTCTTTCAAAAGTCGAAGACTGATTATCTTTATGTTAGGGCTTAGCTGATTGTAAAGGGAGGCTTTTCGCGTAGCTTCGGGATTTGGTTGGAAACCAAATCAGCGTTAAGGTGAGTGTATTTTTGTGTGACACATGTTTGGGATTTGGTGATTAGCCGAATGGCTATTATTTTAAAAGTATGTGTTGGCCGATTGTAGGGTAGAGTGAAGGCTAACATTCCGGGACTTCGTTTAGATCTACAAATAGTCAGGTGTGTAACGCTTACACACTTTGTTAGTTTTACATGTTTATTGTGTTTCTGTTATAGCCATTAAAACAAGTAGTTATGCCTTGTGGGCATAAGCATGGACTCTGGGTAAGTCCCCTGATTATGGATCTTGTTATATGCTATCATGTCATTGTTTAAAGTATGCCATGTGTTATTTGCATCATCATATGTTAATATGCCACGATTGATATGGACATGATGGTGGGATTGTTGAGAAGAAGGGGAAGAATTATTTGGACTGTCACCAGTGGTTTTGACCACACGACAGGTTGGCCCCGTCTTTGATATTATAATTTGTGACTAAGTCCAAGTGGTTTTGACCACCAGTGGTTTTGACCACATATGAATATTGTGACTCGTCCCAGTGGTTTGGTACCACAGTGGGTTGGCCCCACATGATTAATTACGGGATTGTCATCAGTGGTTTTGACCACACGATGGGTTGGCCCCATCACTTGATTTGTGACTACGGTCACCAGTGGTTTTGACCACACCGATATATATTTGTGATTACGGTCACCAGTGGTTTTGACCACTAGTGGTTTTGACCACACGGGGTAGATAAAGGAGATTGGATGGTTAGGTTATGGGGTTGCATGATTTGCATGTTATATTGATGATTTGTGTAAGTGCTTGCACTATCGGGTTAGGGATTTATACACTGAGTCTCGGTGACTCACCGCTTCCCTTATATTTTGCAGATGAGGTGTAGATTGCGGACTTGGAGCCGGGGAGGACTCGAGGAGGCCATGCATGCTAGTTTGGGTTTTGATTTTTAAGTTACTATTTCAGTTTTATTTATTTACTTAAATTTGGTTTTGGTTTTGTAATAAGGCCGCTAAGTATTAGTTTGGGTTTTTATTTCTAGGTTATATTTTAATTATCGTATGCATATGATTTATAACTTGATTTGCTTTTGTAACTGGAATTAAATTAAGGTTCACAAAACTATACTCTATATCGGGTTTTTTTTCAACGTTACCATCGGGTGACATTATTCACAAGGTAATGACAAAATTAATAAAGATAATTTCAAACCTTCAACAACTAGTAACAACAAACGGATTTTCAAGCATGGGTTTTCCAGATTGTTAAGCAACACGAAAACGTTTTCAAACATCAATTGTATAAGGTTTTCTAAACTTTAAGATCGATAAAAGAGTTTTCTGTAAAAATAAATCGGGAACTTGTTTATTCAAACATTTTCACCCCGTAGCATGCCAGATTCGGTCGTGGTATGTTGACCAAGTTTGGGGTGTTACATTAAGCTTTTGCCCAGAACAACTCTGGTGTCTATTGCTCCTTATAGAATGGCACTGAAGGAGTTAGCGGAGCTTAAAGCTCAAATTCAAGAACTACTAGATCCGAGATTTATTAGACCAAGTGTGTCTCCGTGGGGAGCACCGATTTTGTTCGTCAAGAAGAAGGATGGGTCGATGCATATGTGCATTGATTATAGGCAGTTGAATAAGTTGACGATCAAGAATAGGTATCCATTACCGAGAATCGACGACCTGTTTGATCAATTAAGAGGAGCTTCGGCCTTCTCCAAGATTGATTTGAGATCGGGTTATCATCAACTCAAGGTGAAAGAGGCAGATATTCATAAGACGACATTTTGAACTCGCTATGGACATTATGAGTTTTTTAGCGATGCCGTTTGGTTTGACCAATGCACCAGCTGCATTTCTGGACATGATGAACCGAGTCTTTCAACCCTATTTATACCGGTTCGTAGTAGTGTTCATAGATGACATCTTGGTATATTCTAGGAATGAAGAAGAGCATGACTCTTATTTGCGCACTGTGTTGCAAATTTTACGAGATAAGCAACTTTATGCCAAATTCAGTAAGTGTGAATTTTGGTTAAAGGAAGTGATTTTCTTGGGTCATGTAGTGTCAGCTGAAGGGATAAGAGTTGATCCTCGAAAGGTAAAAGCTGTGTTGGATTGGAAACCGCCAAAGTCAGTAGCTGAGATTTGAAGTTTCTTGGGTTTGGCTAGTTATTATAGACGCTTCGTTGAGGGGTTTTTGTTGATTGCTACACCCCTAACTAAGCTATTGAGGAAGGAAGTACCACATGTATGGACCGATAAACAACAAGAAAGTTTCGAGAAACTGAAGAAGATTCTAATAGAAGTGCCAATACTGATTCAACCTGAAGCCGAAAAAGAGTTTACTGTTTACTGTGATGCGTCACACACGGGTTTAGGATGTGTACTGATGCAAAGTGGAAAAGTGGTAGCTTATGCTTCTCGACAGTTGAGGCCACATGAAGTCAACTATCCTATTCATGATTTGGAGTTGGCAGCGGTGGTGTTTGCATTAAAGATTAGGAGGCATTATCTCTACGGTGAGAAGTCAATCATTTATACGGATCATAAGAGTCTTAAGTATCTCCTTACCCAAAAGGAGTTGAATTTAAGACAACGGAGATGGGTGGAGCTGTTAAAGGATTATGATTTCTCAATCGAGTACCATCCTGGAAAGGCTAACGTTGTGGCAGACGCGTTGAGTCAAAGGGTTGTATCGGAGTTAAGAGTAATGTTTGCTCATATCAGTTTGTATAAGGATGGCAGTCTGCTAGCGGAACTTCAGGTGAAGCCTCTGTGGTTGGAACAAATTAAGGAAAAGCAATTATCCGATGAAAAGTTGGGTCCTTTATTACAACAAGCTGAAAGTGGTGTAATAGGGGATTTTGGTTGGAACAAGGATGGTGTTCTGTGTTTTCGTAGAAAGGTTTGTATGCCCAAGGATTCGGATTTGAGGCAAATGATTCTTCTTGAGGCATATAGTAGCCCTTATGCTATGCACCTCGGAGGAAATAAGATGTATCGGGATCTCCGTGAACAGTATTGGTGGCCAAAGTTAAAGCGAGAGATTACTGATTTTGTGGGAAAGTGTTTGACTTGTCAACAAGTAAAGGCGAAACATCAATTACCATCGGGTTTATTACAACCGGTAAAGATTCCTCTATGGAAATGGGAGCGGATAACGATGGATTTTGTTAGTGGGTTACCCTTAACACCTACTAAGAAAGATTTTGTCTGGGTGCTAGTAGATCGATTGACGAAGACTGCTAATTTTCTACCAATTCGTACGGATTACTCATTGCAAAAGTTGGCTAAACTTTATGTATCTGAAATCGTGAGGTTGCATGGGATACTAGTGTCTACCATATCGGACAGGGATCCTAGATTTACATCACGATTTTGGAAGGCGTTACATGAGGCTTTGGGAACAAAATTAAACTTCAGTACGGCTTTTCATCCTCAGTTAGATGGTCAATCAGAAAGAGTGATTCAGATTTTGGAAGACATGTTACGAGGCTGTGTGATCAACTTCTGAGGTAGTTGGGAGGATTTTCTACCGTTGGTAGAGTTCGCGTATAATAACAGTTATCAATCCAGTATCCAAATGGCACCCTATGAAGCATTATATGGTCGTAGGTTTCGTACTCCTACTTGTTGGACTGAATTAGGGGAACGACAATTGTTGGGTCCTGAATTGATATCTGAGACGGAAGAAAAGGTAAAGGTGATTCGAGCGCGATTAAAGGAAGCTTCGGATAAACAAAAGTCATATGCGGATCTGAAGCGTAAAGATATTGAGTTTGCAGTGGGAGATCAGGTCTTTTTGAAAGTTTCACCGTGGAAAAAGATTTTCAGATTCGGAAGGAAAGGCAAGTTGAGCCCTAGGTTCATTGCACTGCATCAGATATTGAAGCGTGTAGGACTAGTGGCCTATCAACTTGATTTACCTCCGGAGTTGAGTCAGATTCATAGTGTCTTCCATGTTTCTATGCTGAGACGCTATAGATCAAATCCATCGTACATAGTACCGGTAGAAGAAGTGGAATTAAGGCCAGATTTGTCTTTCGAGGAAGAACCAGTGAAAATTTTAGATCGCGATGTTAAGATGTTAAGAAAGAAGATTGTGCCGTTAGTTAAGGTTCTTTGGCGTAATCACGGAGTGGAAGAAGCTACGTGGGAGCCTGAGGACACAATTCGACAACAATATCCTCATCTCTTTTAGCCAGGTAAATTTCGAGGATGAAATTTTCTTTAAGGAGGGTAGAGTTGTAACATCCAAAAATTTGAGTATTTATATGATGCATGTTTTGGTGCTTAACTTGTGTATAATTAAAATTTTGCATGTTTAGTATAGTCTTGAGAAGACTTGAGAATTATTCAAAATTTGAATAAATTTAGTAATGAGTACTTAATTGAAGTGGATCAAGTGACTTTAAGGTTTAAGTAAGTTTAAGTGTCAAAAACTAGCATAAGAGCATGTATGTTTGCTTGAGGGAAAAGTTTCGAATCCTTAGATGTGCAATGAGTTTTGTTTTTATTTTGTTTCCTCTTTCAATGTGTCGGTCATGGATAAGGTTAAAAGATGAGTTTGATAACATTTTTGGCAAGAAGACCAAAGGAAAAAGGTAAGTAAAAGTTTAAGGAAAAGAATCTCATGATTTAAGGTGATAGGAGGACATAAGGCATGAATCAAGGGCTTTGTTTTGGAAACTTTGGATGGCCAATTGTCCATGAACATGGACGGTTTTGTGGACTAAAGAGGGGGCCGAATTTTGGTAGTAAGTTTTTGGAAAAGTGGGTAGCTTGAGAGAATTTTTTATTTTGGTCATTTTGCTTTCCCAAAAACATTTTCTCTCATCTTTTCCTCTTGGCCGAATGTGCTTGTGTTAGGAGGAAAATCATCTTTGCTTTGTTTCTTTTGATCATCCTTTTGACCATTTGGTCATTTTTGTTAATCACTCAAGTATCCCATGTGGTGTTCTCATTTAGTGCCTAAAACATCAAACACAAACAACATTTTCTTTCTCCTCTCTCTTGGCCGAATGCACCATTGTTTCAAACTCTCTTCCTTTGCTTTTCTTTTATCTTGAAAATTTAATCATAAACCTCTCATCCTCATTTTCTTCCTTTCATCATTTTAATTTTCTTTTCAAACATACTTTCAACATTTTCTTCTCCCTTGGCCGAATGTTAGACTACCTCCATAGCCGAATCATTCCTTTCTCTCCTTTGTTTTAGCATAGCCGAATCTTCCATTCTCCATAACATCTATTTTCAATCATTTTTCTTCTATTCAAACTTTGGATCATCGATAAATATCATTTCTTTGTCTTTTCTTTTGTTATTTGGTCACTATGGTCGAATGTTAGAATGTCTTTGGAAGAGACTTTTTGACCGATTAACCAACCTTTTATTCAAACATTTTCTTTCGTTATTCTTAGTGAAATAGTGGAAGCGTCGAATCATCATCTTTTCAGAGAAATCTTGAAGTTCATTTAAGATTTGATAATAACGTACAAATGATTCTTTTGAGATCATTCAGAATATTAAGGTAAGCCGAATACACTCTTTTAAGTCATTAGTCTTAAGATTTTCGATATATTGTTAGGACTAATGATTCTTTGTCTTTGAAGACAATCAAGATAGGGACGAAAAGCGTTCTTAATAGTGTTCGAAAGAGGGGTGGTTCCATTATCCCCCTAAATTCAAGAGAAGGACTGTTTCGAGAATCTAAGACTTTCCACCGGTTGTGGACCCTCATCCGGCGAAAATCAATTATTCGAAGTCGTACGTACTCTCGAGCCATTGTTTACTCGTGGTTTTGAACCTTTGATCGGAGAGAAATCACAAATAATTGTTGTTCGAGATTCCGAGGGTAAGGATCTAGATCAATAATCATTAGAATAGTTTTATACTAAATATTAGTGTTCTAATCCATCGTGATGTGTGTTTAGATATCGACGAGCGGGAAAGTGTAGTTCTCACTGTAATCCGGTGTGTTACTTCACACTTATCTCTTGGGTTATACCATATCGTAAGCATTATAATAAAAATTGTAAATTCGGTGAGATTAAAAAATACGTTATACAAATTCTTTTATGTGAATGCATGAAACCAAAAATCGAGGATGTGGAAAATTATGGATTTGCCCTTAATGGGTCATTTTGTGAAAGAAAGTGATATTTTGGGCCATGTGAATATTTTGATTAATTGGCCAAGTGTGGAAATTGTGAAAAGACCTCATATGTTAAATGGGCCGAATTACAAAATGTCCCAATGGATTGAATTATGAAAATACCCTTTTATGGGACAAATTGAGATATGTGATTTTATGGGCTAAATTGAAATATGTGATTTTATGGGCCAAATTGGAATATGTGATTTTATGGGCCAAATTGAAATATGTCATTATATGGGCCAAAATGCTATTTTGACTAATGGGCCAAATTGATAAATTGTAATATGGGTTTTTATAAAAATTTACTTTACAAGTATTTTGTTATGCATAAACATGATTGCATGGGTTGGGATAATTGATGAAGAGAAGAAAGGCCTGATGCCAAAATTCTAGATAGGTGACTCACACACAATGGCCTGCTGCCCAAAATCTAGATCGGTGGTTCTACCACAATTATTTAAATGGCTCTTGCCACAAATATTATAATTGGCTTTAAGCCTACTATTGGTGTGTTGGCGGGGTGGGTTGACTTGATACCCACAGGTGTGATGGTTGGTACGGGTGGTGTGTAGCAGATGGAAATTAGGCTTGGTTGGGAATTGCATATTACATGCATTATTATTTTATACCTGATGTATAAATATTTACATTTGCAAAATGAGCTCAAGCCCAATTATATGTTTATATGGTTTTGGCCCAATGAATCCGGTAAGTGGGTTACACATTGAGTTCTAAGTAACTCACCCCATTTTCTTACCTTTCTCGGGTAATAATAATTTATGGAGACTTGGGTCGGAGATGACTTCGTGTGGAGGCTATACTACAAATGGTGGTTTATAAAACTTTAAAACTTCTTTAATAATTTTTATTAAGTACTATTTTAATGGTGATGTAATAAGGCCTTTTAATTATGGATTTTATTATGTGGATGGATTTATTATGTTTTTAGTTTTACTAAGTTGGATTGATTTAGTTTTCATAAATGTTTTTCTAAAACTTTCAGATAAAATAAAGGTTTTTCTTAAATATCACTGAAACTTAGGAAATTATTTTAAAACTTTTCGATGAAATATTTCGACTAAATAAATCCAAAGTTTTAATTAATTACTACTCCATAGATTAAATGATAAACTCTTGTGTTTTTAATTATGGTTTTCAATGAACTTTGATTTTTCGATAAAGTCATTCTCTTAATCGTTTTGAAGATTTGATTCCTACATCGTTAATGATTTGAATGTACGTTTAATTTGTGTGGCATGCCAAGATCCGGGCTTAATGCATAGGCCGAGTTTGGGATGTTACAAGGCACCAATTTTCCTCCAACATTCCCCGGGGTGTCGTCTTCCACAGTCGGAACAATCTCGACTCTGACTGGTAGTCACATGTGCTTTAGCTTGAGTTGGCTCGTCATTCTGTGGCCTCTTCTGAAACCTTTTAGAAGAACCTGAGTACTTAAAATCCCTATTGCCTCTGACTCTTTCCCGGTTCTGGCGTCCTGAATTCTTAGCCTCTTTGGCTATCTTGGCTTTCTCCACAAGTGAGGTAAAAGTCCGTACTTGTTGTGGGGCTATCAGCACCCACAACTCATCATTCAACCCATCTTCAAAGCGTACACAACGCTCATGATCAGTCGGCACTATTGTGCGAGCATACCGGCTCAAACGAAGAAATTTTGCCTCGTAAGCTGCCACCGTCTTATTTCCTTAAACCAGATTCAGGAATTCCTTCCTCTGGGCATCTATATAACTTGTCCCGATGTACTTCCCTTGAAAAGCTGCTTTGAAGAAATCCCAAGTAACCAATGCAGCTTCAGTGCCTTCTTGAACAGTAAGCCACCATTGATACACTTCGTCCCTTAGCAAGGACACAGCTCCTCTCAGTTTCTACTCGATGGTGTACTCCAGATCACCAATAATTCGTTTTACATCCTCGAGCCAGTATTCTGCAACATTCGAAGCTACACCGGAGACACGCTCTAAAAACCTCGGCACCACTTGACTTGAGTTGTTCCGATATTGATCCATGAGCTACTGGCCCAGTTTTAGTCCCAGCAACCCTCTCTAGGACTTGCAACATTGCTTGAGTCAAAGCATTGTCCTCTATCGAATGGTCAAGTGATCCAGTCTCACTTCCGAGTGATGCAGATGCATCCATTTCTAGCATATGACCCGGCGCTTCAGACTCAACCCTAGCACCTCGTCCTCTACCACGGCCACGTCTACTGAGTCCACGACCACGTCCTCTAGTGCTCATAATGACTAATTTGATTTAATCTGATTACAAGTTTTATGAATCAGAATATCATTTCAGTGTTTATTAATGATATTTTATGGGATATAAGAAGTAAAGTTGTTTTCGCAATCACATCCTATAGTCTCAATCTCTACCGTTTTCAACACCTAAAACTAGAAGTTCTAGAGTGTTCGTATGATTATATCACAATAATAAATATTTAATATACAAATACTTACTTGACTTGATGTCGGATGCTCGTGGTGCCATACTACCTTTAAAACATAAGGTCTAGAAATTTAAACAGTTTTTAAAACAAAATTTGTTGTTGAACCCAAACCACAGCCGAGTTTTGAAATTGGCTCTAATACCATAAAATATAACGCCCCAAACCCAGCCTATGTGTTTAAGACCAGACTTGGCATGCCACACAATTCAAACTTACGTCCAGTCATTAATGCTTTTAATGAAAACAATTCTTCAAAATGATTTTTGAAGATAGAGTTTAATCAAAAATTGAGATTTATTTGAAAACCATGATTTTAAAACATAAGAGTTTACAATTTGATTTTCAGAGAAATAATTGGTTAAAAACTTAAATAATTGGTTGAAATAAATTTATAAAAGAGTTTTCACAAAATTTTACGAGTGAGTGATATTTAAGAAAAACCCTCTTTTTATACGCAAGTTTAAGAAAACATTAAAAAAAATTAAACAACCCCATTTAAGTAACTAAAACATATTAAAATCCATCCACGCATAAAAATCCATAAAAATAATACCAGAGGCCTTATTACATCGCAATTGAAATAGTACTTAAATAAAAATACTTAAAACAAGTTTAAAGTTTTTATAACTCGTCATTCGTAGTATGGCCTCCACACGAAGTCATCCCCGGCCCAAGCCTCCATCAATTATTATTACCTGAGAAGGGTAAGAAAAATAGGGTGAGTTACTTGAACTCAATGTGTAACCCACTTACCGTGTTCACTGGGCTAATACCATGTAAGCAATTAGTTGGGCTTGAACCCATTTACAAATGTACAATATAAAAATAATGCATGTGATATGCAATTCCCAACCAAGCCTAATTTCCATTCGCTACACACCACCCGTACCAACCAACACACCTGTGGGGATCAAGTCAACCCACCCCGCCAACACTCCAATAGCAGGCATTAAGCCAATTATAATATTTGTGGCAGAGCCACCGAACTAGATTTTGGCAACAGGCCATTTAAAATATTTGTGGCAGAGCCACCGAACTAGATTTTTGGCAACAGGCCTTTCTTCTCTTCGCCAATTATCCTTGAAACACCCCACACCCGGCCCACGAGCCTGAACCGGATCTGGTATGTTCCTAAAGTAAATCGGGTTCAAAGAATTTCGTTACTTAGAGAAAATTTGTAAAATTTTTAGAAAATGTTGTTGTGGATTGGGCTTAGATTGGAAACCCATTTAATTAATCTTGTAAATCCAATTTTTATTAAGGTGACAAAATAATTTTTAGGGTTTTAAAGAAAATAACATTTAACTTTTAGTCATAATAGTTCGTAACATAACAATTTAAAGTAAAGCAGAATAAGAAAAAAAACCACTGGGCCTTATGGCCTTATTACATCAAGTAAAACCCAAAACAAATAACAAAGTCCAAATCGAATAAAATCTTCAAATGGAACATGGCCACCTCGAGGTCTACCGTCCCGGTCCATCACTGTTCATCACCTGAAAATATTTCCCACAACGGGGTGAGTCAACAGACTCAATGTGCACACAGTACTAACATTCAACAAATCAGGCATACATGTTCATATCAAATTTACATTCATATAAAATAAATGATGATGCAACCCAACCCAAACCTAATGGTCCATCCGCTACACACCACCCGTACTTGCCAGTCACACCGTGGGGACTACTAAGTCAACCCTCCATCCGCTACACACCATCGAAGGCAGTCGCTGCAGTCGACGTGCTCATCGCCCATATAATTTGTGTCATTAGACACCATATTTAAATAGTGTAACCGGTTACCAAATTCGAGATAATGTAACCGGAGTTACCATATTCAAAATGTTGTGACCGTAGTCACCATATAACGTTAGTGAGACCAAGTCAACACCTTCTTCCCTTTCACATAAATCCGAATGCCCCAAAATATATATATCATGCATAACATGCTTAATTTCATATTCATATACATATATTCACATGTTATAAAATAACATATTTCATAATCCTATCGAAAGTAGGAAACGTGCACAGTACTTTTGTACCACTTTAGGGTACTTAGCCATATTCATATACTTACGTATAATCATATAATAAAACAAATAATTGCCATATGAGATATCGAAAGTTAGTGTGCGTACACACCTGATTTGCTTAATAGGTTCCTTGAGATCTCAAAAATCTCGATCTAACTTTAGATCCTATATTCGGCCAACCATTAAAATATATTAACAACCTATTTGGCTTAAAAACCAAATCCAAGTAGGATTTGTATTACTTACCTTGTTGCCGAATTGAAAGACTGTAAATCAAATGCCGAAAAAAATGATAGTATTCCTTCCTTAAATCGGCTAGCCACTAAATCATGTAATTATGTCAGTTTCTAACTTTTGAATAAGTGGAAAATAATTTCGAATATCAAAATCAAACCTTGGCCGATTGGATCTATGTACTTACCTTATAGTTTCCAAATCCCGAAAGTTTCCCTTGTCTTGAATATCTGTCGAAATCCCTAAAATTCATATGTTAGATTTGATCTAACTTTAATAAGTAGTAATTGGCCTTTGGCCGAATGTGTCTCACCTTAAATTCCTTGAATCTGAAATCCCGAAACTCTTCCTTTGATATTCGGCCAAGAGACATAAAAGAGGTTATTTCCTTAGATCTTGATTAAACGAATTAGAAAAACAAGAATTGATTGTTCTTACCTTAGATCCTTGATCCTTATATTCGGTTATTGTGGAAGCTGAGAGACCCTTGTATTCGCCAAAATTTTCTAATAGGATTAGTACCTGAATTTTTGGTAAAAAGAAAAGAATAGAAGTTGATTGACCACAGATCTTACCCTTTTGATGTTGCAGTTGGTTGCTCCTTTACTTAGAATCAACCAAGATTCGGCTTTGATAGTAGAAACGGAGAAGAAAATAGAAGAAAAGAGGATGGTTTTTGTTCAAAGAAAATTCGGCAGAGAGGGGGAGAGAGCTATGAGAATTTCGGCACACACTTAGGAAAGATGAGAGAATAGCCTTAATTCTCCTCTTTTAACTAAAATTGCTATGCCAAGAGTCCTTGACTTGGCCACTACTCCCCCATAAGTGATAATATTATCCTTTAATTATCACCCTATTAAATTAAAAGTATTTAATCCATCCTTTATCTCCTCATTTATCTTATTAAAAGAAAATCCTTTACTTAACACTTAATTTATCAAGTTTTAACCGAAATAAAACTCTTCCCTTTTCTAGAAGTAGGTGCCGTCCACCCCTCGTCTTGGAAGCAAAATAAAACCTTCAATATTTGCTTTCCAAGTGACTCGAACTCAGGCCCTTTTCTCTTACACATGGTGCCATTTCCATAAGCCTTAAGTGACACCTTTAGGCCACTTTTCCAAGCCCGATTGTGTGTCAAATTTCACCAACTTTTACTTTTAAGGCCCTCTTGCCCTTATTTCTTATTTTGGACTTTAAAATTTGACATTTCGGCCTCATTTCTAGGTTTCCTAAAATTTTCGTTCGGCTCTGTAACTTGCCATTTTTCTTACATCTTCAAGTTTCCAAAATGTATAGGTTTCCAAAATGTTCAGGTTTCCAAAATGTTCAGGTTTCCAAAATGTTCAGGTTTCCATTTTCATGCATTTCTAGGTTTCCAAAAATATCAAAATTTATTCTTAGTGCTTAAACTTGTCATTTCATACAATTAAACCGAAAATGCATAGGCCCTTTTCAGATGTTATAGTTCTACCCCTTAAAAATAATTTCGTCCTCGAAATTACTTACTATCGTTCATCCGTCATGGTCTAACTCACCACACTACGCTATTCTTTGCAAGACGATCTTAAAGAACTATCATACTTTCTAGGCACATTCTCTAAGTTCACAATCAAGGTTCCATACACTTCATTAGCAACATAAGATCGAACTAATCTTATAGCGAGTAAAGTAATGAAGTATAATCCATAAATAAAAACTTACTCGTTGTCTCGTTTGCGCGTCACTATCCTCATGACGGCCGATCGCATAAACTAACCTTGGCTGCCTTGCTTCTAAACCTTCAACACCTCTGCTTGGTGCTCCACGACCTTGGTCGGAACCATTACCTCTATTATTCGACCCTCGACCTCGTTGAGGCTGCTGTCCTCCCCTACCAGCCTGATTAACATTTTGAGTTGCTGGCTGTTTGTCATCTGATATTTTTGGACAGTCCTTGAGCATATGGTCCTTGGACCCACACTTAAGACATGCTCCTGTCTTTCTCCAACACTCTCCCATGTGCTTCTTCCCATAATGCTCACAAGGACGATACTGCCCTCTGGTACCAACTTGCTGATCCTTCGGCCCATCAGTTCTAGGCCTCTTATTCCCCAATGATCCAGACAATCCAAAACCTCTTTCCGGCCTATTTCAATCAGTGTTCTGCTTGATAGAATCCTTAATTCCCTCGGCCACTTTAGCCTTATCCACTAAAGCAGAAAACTCTCGCTCTTGATGCGGTGCTATCAACAGCCTTAGATCGTCCCTCAGTCCGTCCTCAAAACGGACACAGCGTTCATGCTCAGTTGCCACTACCCCTCGAGCATAGCGGCTCAACCTCAGGAATTCTGCCTCATATTCTACGACAGACTTACTCCCTTGCACCACCCCTAGAAAAGCCTTCCTTTGTTCATCTGTGTACCTGGTTCCCACATACTTCTTCTGAAATGCCTCTCTAACATACTACCAAGTCAAATTTTCAGCCGTGGTACCATCACGAGCAGTTAACCACCATTGATCGCTTCATCGTGTAACAACGCCACCATCCCTTTCAACTTTTCCTCTGAGTCGATCGAGCTCATCCATGATCGCTCGTTGCTTCCAACCAAGATTCACCGGTATCTTGGGTGCCACATTAGATACTCCTCGAAACATTTTCGCTCCATTAGCTCGGAGCCGTTCAGGTACAGACTTTCAATTTCCTAAATTTCCTCCGGCACCTGCCACCAATTCCAAAACTCGCAAACCTGACTGCGACACGACATCTTCCCCGTCGAGCTGCTGCTCTCAACATTAACAGCTGGGGGTGGTGGTGGCGGTGGCATTTCATTGTCGGACCCTTGACCCGATCTAACGGGTTCCGACACGGTCATCCTTCCTCTACCTCGACCACGACGACCACGTCCTCTAGAGCTCATTTTCTAACGTCGAGATCTGATTAAGAAATTTTATGAATTAGTCATTGTTCCACTTATTTACCAGCGAAGGAGTTTTATGAAAAGGGATTTAAGAGTGGTTCTTTCGTATGCATACATACACACAGTCTTTTCCATTCATTCATTCATCCATCAAACAAGTATGAACCTTCGTTCATTCAGAGAAACGTTGTAGTTTTTTGTTGTTTGTTGTTTTCCACTACCCAGGGGTATTTTCGTAATTTTGTCCTACAGGGGCATTTTCGTAATTTTTCAGAAGAAAAATGTTCCTTGGTGTTTTTTCCAAAAAGTATTTTGAAAATTTTGAAGTCTAGGGGTAATTTAGAAAAATTTTGAAATCCGAGGGTATTTCGGTAATTTTTGACCTCAGGGGTATTTTGGTAATTTTTCACAAATCAGGGTAAATTTGAAAATTTTAATAAATTTGGGGTATTTCAAAAGTTGTAAAACTTTGAGGGTTCTTTTTGAAAATTATTTCTTCAAAAATGGGGATGTTGCAAAAAAAAATTTTGGAATCAGGGTCATTTTGGTAATTTTCTAAGTTAGGGGAAATTTTGTAATTTTTCCAAAATCAAGGTATTTTGATACTTTACAAATTAGGGTTTTTGAGTGTTTATAAAATAATGAAATTTTGGTAAAGCTGTTGAGTGGTTGAACATTTTATAAACCAAGATGCGTTTTGGTAATTTTACCCTAAGGGCATTTTTGTAATTTTCGCAAATCGGAGTTTTTCGAAAAATGTTGTAAAATAATTTTCTCGATTTAAAAGAAAGTTTTAAAAGTTTGAAAAACTAGGGTTTGTTGTTTTGTTCTCTTTTTTTTAAACATGGCTAGTTCCTTTCGGGTTTTAGTCATTACGTTTAGCCTATGACCGAGCCCTCTTGGTCGGGGTGAACCAAAGCTACGCACTGGCGGGATTCATGTGGAGAGGAGGTGAGTCACACTGATGCTTAAATACCAAGCTCCCAAAAACCATTCCTAGACATGCATGAGGTTGCCACACCACTGAGCCCTCGAGTTAGGGTGAACCGAAGCTACGCACTGGTAGGATTCTGCAAGAGGAGGTGAGTCACTAGGGCGCTTAAATACCAAGCTCTTGGATCCAATCCTAGACATGCGTCAGGGGTTACCACACCACTAGCTCAAAGACATAGCCATAGGTTGGTTCAATGGCATTAAGTCTTATGTGGCTTTGTGTTTGAGTAGTCTAACCTTAGGGTTCAAGTTCCTATCATTCTATTCTACGTTCCATGCCTTTTCTACCCTTATAAAGTTCACAGAATCACACATATAGTTAGGGGTACTTACCTAGTGGACTGCGGGTCGGAGACTTAGGGGCCATGCCAGAAGCCTGCTTATTTTCAAAGATAATCATTTGGCTCGCTTTGAAAACGTTTTGGGCCTTAGCCCACAGGCCGAGAGTTTAAAACTGGGCTCTGATACCAAATTGAAACACCCCACACCCGGCCCACGAGCCTGAACCGGATCTGGTATGTTCCTAAAGTAAACCGATTTCAAAGAATTTCGTTACTTAGAGAAAATTTGTAAAATTTTTAGAAAATGTTGTTGTGGATTGGGCTTAGATTGGAAACCCATTTAATTAATCTTGTAAATCCAATTTTTATTAAGGTGACAAAATAATTTTTAGGGTTTTAAAGAAAATAACATTTAACTTTTAGTCATAATAGTTCGTAACATAACAATTTAAAGTAAAGCAGAATAAGAAAAAAAAACCACTGGGCCTTATGGCCTTATTACATCAAGTAAAACCCAAAACAAATAACAAAGTCCAAATCGAATAAAATCTTCAAATGGAACATGGCCACCTCGAGGTCTCTAGTCCGGTCCATCACTTGTTCATCACCGAAAATATTTCCCTACAACGGGTGAGTCAACAGACTCAATGTGCACACAGTACTAACATTCAACAAATCAGGCATACATGTTCATATCAAATTTACATTCATATAAAATAAATGATGATGCAACCCAACCCAAACCTAATGGTCCATCCGCTACACACCACCCGTACACTAGGTCACATCGTGGGACTACTAAGTCAACCCTCCATCCGCTACACACCATCGAAGGCGATCATTGCGATCGACGTGCTCATCGCCCATATAATTTGTGTCATTAGACACCATATTCAAATAGTGTAACCGAAGTTATCAAATTCAGATAATGTAACCGAGTTACCATATTCAAAATGTTGTGACCGTAGTCACCATATAACGTTAGTGAGACGAAGTCAACACCTTCTTCCCTTTCACATAAATCCCGAATGCCCCAAAATATATATATCATGCATAACATACTTAATTTCATATTCATATACATATATTCACATGTTATAAAATAACATATTTCATAATCCTATCGAAGTAGGAAATGTGCACGAGTACTTTTGTACCACTTTAGGGTACTTAGCCATATTCATATACTTACGATAATCATATAATAAAAAAATAATTGCCATATGAGATATCGAAAGTTAGTGTGCGTACACACCGATTTGCTTAATAGGTTCCTTGAGATCTCGAAAATCCCGATCTAACTTTAGATCCTATATTCGCCAACCATTAAAATATATTAACAACCTATTTGGCTTAAAACCAAATCCAAGTAGGATTTGTATTACTTACCTTGTTGCCGAATTGAAGGCATCAAATCAAATGTCGAAAAAATGATAGTATTCCTTCCTTAAATCGGCTAGCCACTAAATCATGTAATTATGTCGGTTTCTATCTTTTGAATAAGTGGAAAATAATTTAATATCAAAATCAAACCTTGGCGATTGGATCTATGTACTTACCTTATAGTTTCCAAATCCGAAAGTTTCCTTGTCTTGAATATCTGTCAAATCCCTAAAATTCATATGTTAGATTTGATCTAACTTTAATAAGTAGTAATTGGCCTTTGGCCAAATGTGTCTCACCTTAAATTCCTTGAATCAAATCCCGAGACTCTTCCTTTGATATTCGGCCAAGAGACATAAAAGAGGTTATTTCCTTAGATCTTGATTAAGCGAATTAGAAGAACAAGAATTGATTGTTCTTACCTTAGATCCTTGATCCTTATATTCGGTTATTGTGGAAGCTTTGAGAGACCCTTGTATATTCGGCCAAAATTTGCTAATAGGATTAGTACCCAATTTTTGGTAAAAGAAAAGAATAGAAGTTGATTGACCACGATCTTACCCTTTTGATGTTGTAGTTGGTTGCTCCTTTACTTAGAATCAACCAAGATTCGGCCTTGACAGTAGAAACGGAGAAGAAAATAGAAGAAAAGAGGATGGTTTTGTTCAAAGAAAATTCGACAGAGAGGGGGAGAGAGCTATGAGAATTTCGGCACACACTTAGGAAAGATGAGAGAATATCCTTAATTCTCCTCTTTTAACTGAAATTGCTATGCCAAGAGTCCTTGACTTGGCCACTACTCCCTCATAAGTGATAATATTATCCTTTAATTATCACCCTATTAAATTAAAAGTATTTAATCCATCCTTTATCTCCTCATTTATCTTATTAAAAGAAAATCCTTTACTTAACACTTAATTTGTCAAGTTTTAACCGAAATAAAACTCTTCCCTTTTCTAGAAGTAGGTGCTGTCCACCCCTAGTCTTGGAAGCAAAATAAAACCTTCAATATTTGCTTTCCAAGTGACTCGAACTCAGGCCCTTTTCTCTTACACATGGCGCCATTTCCATAAGCCTTAAGTGACACCTTCAGGCCACTTTTCCAAACCCGATTGTGTGTCAAATTTCACCAACTTTTACTTTTAAGGCCCTTTTGCCCTTATTTCTTATTTTGGACTTTAAAATTTGACATTTCGGCCTCATTTCTAAGTTTCCTAAAATTTTCGATCGGCTCTGTAACTTGCCATTTTCTTACATCTGCCATTTTTCTTACATCTTCAAGTTTCCAAAATGTTCGGTTTCCAAAATGTTCGGGTTTCCAAAATGTTAAGGTTTCCATTTTCATGCATTTCGTGTTTCCAAAATATCAAAATTTATTCTTAGTGCTTAAACTTGTCATTTCATACAATTAAACTGAAAATGCATAGGCCCTTTTCAGGATGTTACAATCCTAACCCATGCAGTCATATATATACATATTTAATGCATAATAATATATTCATAAGGCAAATTTCAACAAAAAGCCCATATTACAAGTTATCAATTTGGCCCATTAGTTAAAATAGCAATTTGGCCCATTTAACAATCTAGCAAACTTTGGCCCATTAGTCACATGAGGCCCTTTTCACAATATTCTAATTTGGCCAATTTATCAAAATAAATCATATGGCACAAAATATCACTTTTTAACAATATAGCCTATTAAGGTTAAATCCGTAATTTTTCACAACTTTAATACTGTTTCCATGCTTTCACACCAAAAAGTGCTAATAAACCGTATTTTCCAATTTTTTGATTTTACGAGTTTTATTCTAATTCTTATGGAGTAGTATAACCCATAAGATAAGTGTGAAGTTACACACGACATCGTGAGAACTATACTTTCTCGCTCGACGATACCTAAACACGCATCACGATAGATTAGAGCACTAATACTTATTTGTAAATCTATTCTTAAAATAAGCGGTCTAAACTTTTACCCTCAGAATTTTGAGCAACTTCGATTTGTGATTTCTCCCGATTAATGGTTCGTAACCTGTTGAATATCCACGAACAAACAAAGGCTCAGGATTACGAATGACTTCAAATAATTGATTCTCCTCGATGAGGGTCCACAACCCCGTGAAAAATCTCGGATTGGTTGAAACAGCCTTTCTTCGGTTGAATTTAGGGGATAGCGGAACCACCCTTCTTTCAACACTATTCACCACCCTTTTCGTCCCTATCTTGTTTGCCTCCAATGAAAAAAGGTTATTAGTCCTAACAATATATCGAAATTTAAGACTATTGATCTAAAAGAGCGAATTTTGACTTACCTTATAATTTTGAATGATTCCCAAAAGAATCCCTATAAACAAAACTTCTGGTTATCAATCTCGATTGAATATCATTGAAAACAATAAGGGTGATCATAACATCCATGAAGGGTTTCTTTTACCTTGATAGATATGTTCTAACTCAAATGGCTTCACAAAGTCCTCGAAAATATGATAATTCGACCCACCACTATCTTACTATAGTCTAAAATTTAAAAGAAGAAAGATTGAGAAGATTATCTATGAAGTATGGAAGTTTCGGCTATGATAAAACAAAGGAGAGAAGAGTATGGTTGAAAAGAAAATAAATGATGAAAGAAAGAGAATGAGAATGAGAGGTTTATGATTTAATTTTCAAAGATAAAAGAAAAGAAAAGAGAGAGAGAGTTTGAAACAATGGTGCATTCGGCCAAGGGAGAGGAGGAAGAGATGATGTTTGTGCTTGATTTTTTAGGCACTTGAAAATGACACAAGTTGAATTGACAAAATATGACCAAAAAGGTAAAGCAAAGATGATCCTTCCAAGCCAATACACCTTCAATTTTGAGAGAACAAGATGAAAAGAGAAAAATGTCTTGTAAAAACAAAAATGACCAAAAGGAATTACCCAAAAGCTACTAACCATACCAAATCTAACACCAAAAATTCGCCTCCCCCTTTGTCCCTAAACCGTCCAAATACATGGTTAAACTTGGCCATCTTAACTTTCCAAAACATCCTCCCTTAAGAGGTGCCTTATGTTCCTCCACCTTCCAAAAGTTTAGAAATCCTATCCCAAAATCAATCAAATTCAATCCCTAAATTCATGTTTTCCATAACCTTTAGCCATCTTACCATAAAAGAATTGGTCCATCTTTACCAAGAATAGAGCTTGGCGACACTTGCTAGGAAAAAGCAAAATAAAAGTTCACAATTATGGAAACTAGGGATTCAACCTCTCCCCCCAAGACCATACATGTAGCGCATAACCTCTTGCCCAATAGCTCAATTTATGCCATCTTTTGCCACTTAATTCACTTAAACTTCAAGATCACTTAATTCCTCTACAGTAAGGTACTCTTTACTAAAGTTTATTCTGATTCCAAATAAACTCAAACCTTCTCAAGACTATATTAAGCACATAAATTTAATCATTTACAAGCTAAACACCAAAACATGCAACATATCAATACTCACATTTTTAGGATGTTACATTGTCGACCCTAAGGCTTCGTTCCTCATATAATTCTTCTTTATTGGCACGAGGTCTAAGATCTAGTTTAGCTAGGTGATTTAGTTATGTTTCCTATAAAGAAGGTTGAACCAAATGGCTATCAATGGAAGTAACATTTGTACCTTTATTACTCGATGTCCTAACTGAGTCAAGAGTTTGAAGAGTGACTATCTCGTTGCCTACACGAAGTATGAGTTCTCCTACATAGATATCAATTTTAGATCTGGTAGTTGCTAAAAAGGGTCTTCCTAAAATTAAGGGGATCGTGTTGCCCTCATCCATGTCTAAAACAACAAAATCTACTGGGAAAACAAATTTATCTATTTTGACAAGAACATTTTCTATTATACCCCTAGGAATTCTTATAGTTTTATTAGTTAATTGATTGCTCATCCTAGTTTGTCTGGGTTTCCCTAGACCTAGTTGTTTAAACATTTTGTAAGGCATAACATTGATGCTTGCCCCTAAATCCGCTAACACATTATCAATAGATAAACTACCAATTAAATATGGAATTGTAAAACTCCCTGGATCTTTTAATTTCAAAGGGCGCTTTATTTTGTAGAATTGTCGAGCACATTGCGTTTAGTTCCAATGTAGTGCTCTTCATCTAATTTATGCTTGTTGGTCAAGAGCTGTCTTAAAAATTTCCTCGAGTCTAGTATCTGAAAAATAGCTTCAAGAAGAGGTAAGTTAATATGTAATTTCTTTAAGAATTTAAGAAACTTACTGATCTGTTCCTCTGAATCGTCTCTTTTCATTACTTCGGGATAAGGTATGCGAGGTTGGTACTCATTGATTACTGGTTTCAAATTTTCTTGTGTTACCTCTACCTTACCTCCGTTTACCTTGGCTTTTTGTATTGGATTGGGTTCATCTAACACTTTTCTGGCATGGGCTGAGATGGCTTCAATTTGCTCCTTCGGTTTAATCTCGGTGTTACTTGGTAGACGTCCTTGCGGTCGTTCTGACATTAGCTTTGCGAGTTGTTCGAATGCATTAGTGGTTGCCTTGACTGACTTAGTAAGTTCCCCGAATCGATTCTCGTTGCTTTTAAGTGTTTTCTCAGTTTCTTGGAAACAATTTTCTGTGTTTTCCATGAATTTTGTCAGCATCTCTTCAAGATTTGGCTCCTCTTCTTTTTGGTGAGGTGGTTGTTGAAAATCTGGAGGAATTTTCGATCTTTGTCTATTTTGATCATCCCAAGATAAATTGGGATGGTACTTCCATCCTACATTATAAGTGTCACTATAAAAATTATTTTGATATCTAGAATAGTTACCTATATAGTGAGCTTGCTCGTTTTCCATGCCACATCCGTAGGGTAGGTACTCAAGATTCGCCACGCCTTCTAGATTCGAATCATATTGTATTCCTGGGTGTACCTACAAGGGACTATACCAATCATCAATCTTTTTACTCATCATCTCTAACTGATTAGATAACCTGGTCACCACGTCGAGGTTGAAAACACTGGTTGCTTTAGTAGGAATTGCCCCCATGCCTTGCCATTGATAATTATTCAGTGCCATCTTTTCCATAGACTAAAATTTTCTGGCAAAAGCAAAATGGAGGAAAAAATTAGCAAAGTAAAAAATAATAAATAATGTTAATAATAATAATAAATTACAAATAAAAAAAATTGGCTAAAGTAATAAAAATTAAGCTTTCTTAATATTTTGGTTCCCGGGCAATGGCTCCAAAAACTTGATCATGTCAAACAGTCGAGTTTTAATATTTATAACGAATGATCAAGCCTGTAGACTAACTATGATAACGATTGAGGCAAGTGCACCTATCAAACAATAGTATTGTTTAGGCAAGATTATTTTATCGAACCCAAAGGAACCTAAAAGTACTATTACTCACTTTCTTTCTATTATTTAGCCTAAAATATGGAGTGATTGGTTTATTAATCTAAAACTAATGAAAAAAAACTAAACTAGATGCAAAGATAAAAGAATGAAACTTTGGGAGAAGATTGTGGAAAAACTCAGTTGATTTTAGACGATACCCTCAGGAAGAATCCACCTATGACTTCTCTTATTATCTAACTTTTAATTCATATGACTTCTTTACTTAGCTTGATCTGTGAGACTCCTTAACCTATATTAAACCCTCTCTCGAGGCGAATAACATCTAACCATAGGTTAATTAGTGGAACTCTCGTTCTCTTATAATAACCCCCTAAGGAAGCAGTAAATCGATCAATGGACTCCCATATTAGGCTTCACCCTAATCTGGCAAAATCTCGTCACCCTATCTCTAGGCGTGCGATCAACTTCGCTTAATTATGCTAGATCTACTCTAGGCGGTGGTCTATTCCTCCTCCACCTAAGCACATCGATTAAATTAAGCAACATAATTAAGAACAAACTAAGTACTTATCATATAATTTAGAAATCAAATAACAAAATCCATCATAGGTTTCATCCCTTTCAGGTATCTAAAGGGTTTAGTTCATAACAAAATAAGAAAACATCTCAAGAGAAAAGATAAAACAAAACATAAGAAATCCCTAAAATCTCCTGAAGGAATTGAAGAGGAGATCCTCTATTTTGAGTAGAACTCCAGCTTCTTGAGATGGATCAACTGGCTATCTTCGAGTAATTCCCTAAATAAAAGCTCTAGCAGAAAACTTTTGCCTAAAACTTCATTCTCTAGAGCAGCTGCCTTGGGTTGTTTATATAGGCTCGTTAGATGCTTTACTTGGCTCCTAAGTACCTCCTTCAAGTAGAATTACTATTAAGGTGTTTAAGTAGACTTAGGAGTATGTTTCGTTGGCTTCAAGCATCCAAATCCAAGTGAAATTGCTCATTCCCGTGGTAGGGGCACGCCCATGGCACACTCTCGTGTAAGTCGTGGCCAGACCGTGTTGGACTTTTGTCGACGAGGCACAGTTGTGTAAATCGGGGTGAGGCCATGTTCTAAATAAATGGAAAGGCACAACCATGTGGCTTGAAGTCCAGGCCGTGTCAATTTCTTAGGTTGGCCCAATTTGGTCTGTTTTAAGCCCGTTTTACGTTCTTTTTATCCTTAGGTGCTTTCCTGAGTATAAGACATGAAAAGAAAGGATTAATAGCACCTTTTTACATAAATCAGAGATAAATCATTCAAAAGCATACTAAATGTGGGATTAAAATATGTTACTTTTACGGTTTATCATGTGGGAACCTAAACATCATCAAAAGTGATAGTAGGAACTGAGTTAGAATCCAATTCCTCCTCAAAAGCAATGTCTCTAACCTTATTTCTCCCCACAAACTCAACATCTTAAAAGAATGTTGCAATTCTTATCTCAAAAATATTCCTAATTACAGGATCATAAAACTCATAGCCCTTAAATCACTTAGAATATCCTTGATCCTTATACTTTATAGACATCAAAAAAGTCAGAAGTGATGTCATTTCAACATTATCGTTTTTAGCAAAACATTTTCCAATTTCGTCAAGGAAACTTTAGCCTGAGTAATCTTTTTAGATTCTTTTCTCCTAAAAGCTTCTGAAGTGTTGTACTTCATGATCATTAGACTCATGCAATTTGAATGATTCCACCTCTCAAAATCCCTTTTAACATAAGAGGTGTTTTTTCGTAGTGAGAGGTGTAGGTTGTTCTTCCCTTAGTGCAATGTCTATGTTCATACAACCAAACACTATAAGTTAGTGCTTTTTCCATTCATTGAAATTAGTCCCATTAAGCATGGGTATAGAATTTATATTAGCAGATATTGTGGCAGTAGAAGATGAATTAGCTGAATATAGAACAAAAATAAATAAAAATAAGCTCACATCAATATTTATAAGTAAACAACAAATTCAAGATAATGGCTAATCCCATCTCAAGATACCAAACACAACATTAATATCAAGTCTTTGGACAGTAATATTAAAAGTAAGCGATACTCTTGTTGTAGCAATCAAACATTGACAATAAATTATGTCAAACAATTAATTAATCTTTGGACTAACTTATTGTTCACATAAAATACCTTATAATTGTCACACATTTATCACCACAGATGCTGTTGAAATTCTGCTAAATATTAACTTACCTTTGGGTCAATCAATAAACGCATGAATCACAAAAACATATAATCATCTTGATATTTTAAATAAACTAATCTACACAAAAGAGGTCACTTTGGCAACATTTTGTTTCAACTAATTTATTTAAAATATTAGACATCCTTAATTAAAAGTGTAACACCCCAAACACGGCCTAGACATTATGGTCGAATCTAGCGATGTCATATGGAATGGGATTTGAAATCGAATTTACCCAATTAAAGTCGTTTCCGTTTATTAGCATTTATTACCTCTCGTCAATTTCAAAAATATATTCCTCATTAATTTTGATTCATTTAAAAACATATTCTGTAGCGGAAGTTTTTTTTTTAACATGTTATTTAGAGAAAATAGTTCTCTTTTAAGAAAATGTTGTGTTTATTAAAACTGAGTTTTCATTACAGTTCAAAAGTTCAAAAAAAATAGTAAAATAAACCAAAATGAAAGCAAACAGTCCAAATCCAATTTACAACAAAACACTCCCAAATAATAAAAATAAAATCATTCAAATAACTGTGTGGTCACCGTAGAGTCCTCCACCGCACTGATCCGTCTAATTCTGGGGATTACTTGTACAGATAAAACAAAAAGGGGTGAGTTTATGTAAACATAGTGTGTAATCCCCACAAATCACATGCATACAGTCAGTCACAACAAAAGTCAAATGAAGTCTGGGCCTAAGCCCATCTTAGTTTCAAGAGCTGTCGCCTTAGCCCATTTCGGCCAGAATGAGATATGCATTAGGGCCTAAGCTCGTCACAAGAATAAAGACGTGATCGATATACATTTATCAGTAAAAGAATCCTACCCAACCAGCCTCTACACACCATCTTCGTCCATCCTTACACTGCATGTAGTGTTTAAAACACCCACCCATCCCTACACTACAAGTAGTACCGAATGCGGCACATAATCTGTAAATTTGTAGCTGAGCTGCTAGGTAATATGCTTAAGAGCCTTTTAGTACACTTCCACCAAATATCAATATCCCAACCCAATGTAATGCAACATACAGTATACGACATGCTAATACATGATTATCAGTTAAACATACAGTTTAGTATTGGTTCATTCAATCATCACGCTTAGTACATACACCATACATACAGTTCATGCATTTAAGGGTATAAGTGGTGCTTACCAGCCCTACCATAGGTTCACAGTCGAATTGGGTGACCCATGCAACCTCATAACACACTCCAGTTAAATGGGCTCACATGCCCATATGGCCTGCCCGTGTGGGCCCACACGTCTGTATGGCCAACACGCCCAGATTGGCCTTGGCCCATGTGGATCATAAAGCCTGGTCCAAACTTCCACATGCCCATGTGGACTACCCATGTGGGTCCGCACGCCCGTGTGGCCCACACGGCCCAAATCAGTCTAGCCCGTGTGTCACACACGGTCTACCTGGCCATCACACCGTCATGTCTTGCACGCACGGCCTGGCCTCATCGATCATACGCCCGTGTTAGGGCACACGGCCTACCACACGAGCAACCACATGCCCGTGAGGCATAGACAGTGGGGTTTTTGGGTTTCGTCAATGTAATATCCCGGATTAGGGCTTATGCACTATGGCTAAAATTTTATGAAATAGTATGCCTTATGTGTTGTGAATGTGTTGTGTGCATTTTAGAACCTTGGAAATGTAAGGAAATGCTTTAGAAAATATTAAGTCTTAAGAGGAAGCTTGGAAATGTAAGGAAATGTAAGAAACCGTGGAAATGTGACAAAATCGGGCATGGAAAAATGGCCTAGAGATGCCACTTAGGGCTCTGAAAATGACGCCATATGCTAGGATAACTTGGGCCTAGTATGGCCGCATGAAGCCCAAAATAATGGGTTAAAATTCGGCACTCCTAAGGTAAGGAGATGGACGGCATAGGGAGACTAAGGTAGGAGTTTGTTGAAGTCAAATTCTATTAGAATTTCGCTAAGCTAGGAAAATAAAGATATGAGAGTGATGGCCAAGAAAGGGACTCTCTAGGCATAGTAATTTTGGCAAAAGGAGGAAAACTAAGGCCATTCAACATTCTTTCTTCTCTTTTTAAATCTCTCCTAATTCTCTCTACCATTATTCTTCTTTTTTTCTTTTCAATTCTCCACAAAGTCGAAAACAAAATTCCCTAGTCTTGCCAAATTTCTAAGTTCTATATCTTCCTTTTCTTTCCTTGTAAAATTGAAATACCTGTGCTTCCCATCATCAATTCCTTTTCCTTTGCAAAACCAATCAAAAGTCAAGATAAGTTTCAAGCCTATAGTCAATCTCACTAAGCCTCAAAGTCGAATCTACAAGGGTGTTTTAGTTTCCCGAAGTGCACCATAGGCCGTATACTCTTTAGTGATTCGGTAAGTTTTGGGATTTCTTTTTCTCACGATTTCTTCTTCTCTTCTCATCAAGATCTAACTCGAATCAATTGTCTATGCCTATCAATTTCTCTTCTTTAGCCCTGTAGTTAATCTCGCTATATAATAAGCCGTAAGTGCCAATTTTGGAAAAGCCAAGGTGAGTAATTAATGGTAGGTGGTAAATGGCCCTTTTCTATTCTTTTCTTTTTGGCCGATTACCATATGGGCTAAGATAATTGAGAATTTTAGTTTGTTGAATAAGTGGAGGATTGCCGAATGTAGGTAAAAATTAGGTGACTTCAGTTTTTAGGAGGAAGGCAATGTAAGTAAGTCGAGGTTTTGGGAATTTAGATTCATAAAGGTAAGTGAATCGACATTCGCCAAGGCCCTATTGTGGTATTTAGAACTAATTTTATTTGTTTAAAAGTCGAAACTAACTAGTTCTATGATTAAGGGTATAGCTAATGGCAATAAAGAAGCATCACAAAGTTTCGAGATTTAAATTTTAATCCAATCGGCACCAAGGTAAGAATTTGATTACAACAATCCTACTAGGATTGGGATTTATAATAGAATGGCTTTTTACTAACATGTTATGGTTGGTTAATATAGGAATTAAAGATCTAAAGCGATAGAATGAGTTTTCTGGATTTCAAGAATTGATAAGTATATCGTGTATACCCACACTATTTCTTAATAAGTTTAAGGCAATCGCTTAATATGTATGTATGTTATACAAATGTGGAAAATATGGCTAAGTACCATGTTATGGTACACGTGAGTAAGGTACGTTTTCTACTCCTACTATGAGTATGATAAGACTTGTTATGCCATGAATATGAATATGATAAGAATGTGAAATCTGCCTAAGGCATTATGTTGCATGATTTTGTATGACATGGGCATATGGGATATTATGAAAAGGGGAAGTGAATATGGTGACCTAAAACCACGATGTGGTGACCTAAGACCACGATATTCTAATATGGTGTCTCATGACACAAAATATGTATAAGGTGGCTATGCCACGAACTTTATAAGGGCGATGAGCACGCCGACCGCAAAGGACGCCTTCGATGGTGTGTAGCGCATGGAGGGTTGACTTAGTAGTCCCCACGGTGTGATGGTTGGTACGGTGACGGTAGCGGATGGATAAATAGGCTTGGGTCCGGATTGCATCATTTTATTTAATGCTATATGTTTATGTATGATTTGATATGCCTAAATTTATTTGAGTTTGGTGTTGGTTGTACACATTGAGTCTGCTTGACTCACCCTTGTGGGACTATTTTTAGGTGATGATCGGTGATGGACCGGTCGGCAGGAGCTCAAGGGTGGCCATGCAAAGCTCAAAGATTAATTTATTTTTATTATGTTTAAGTTCAATTATTCGGTTTTTATTTGATGTAATAAGGCCAAAGTATTGAATCGTTTATGCATGCTTTTAAATTACTTAGTATGATATGATTATTATCGAATTTAACGTTTAAAAGTTAAATTTTTATTAAGTATAATTATTAAATTGTCTTAAACACCTTATCAACACGAGTTCTTAATTCGAGCCCAACCCAAATCAAGTACTTTTCAAAAAAATACACAAGTTTTTAGCAAAGTTTCAAACAAGATTTGAATGGATTTTCTTTAGAAGCATAGCAAATCCAGTCAGGGCTTGTGGGCCGGGTTTGGGGTGTTTCAATTTGGTATCAGAGCCCAATTTTAAACTCTCGGCCTTGGGTTTAAGGCCCAAAACATTTTCAAAGTTAAGCCCAAAAAGAATTTTTGTGAATTAAGTAGGATTTTCTGGCATGACACCTGAGTCTCCAACCCGAAGTCCACCAGGTAAGTACTCCTATCTCTTGTGTGATTTATGATATGAATTGTAGAAGGGTAGAAATGGAACGTAGATTAGTATGATAAGTACTTAAACCCTAGGACTAGTTACCCCAACAATTACATAAGACTCTAATGCACAATTAAACAAACCTGTGTCTAGGTCGCCGAGTTAGGGTGTGGCAACCGTTGTGTGCATGTCTAGGATTGGTTTCAGTGGGAGCTTGAAATTTAAGCAGTCCTAGTGACTCACCTCCTACCCACTCGAATCCTACCTGGTGCGTAGTGATGGTTCACCCTAACCAAGAGGACTTAGCTACGGGCTAAACCCAACAACTAAAACCCGAAAGGGACTAGCCATATTTTTATGGAAACCCTAGTTTTAAAAGTCAACAAACTACCCCTTTGAAATTTTGAAAATTATTATTTTGGAAAAACTTTCTAAGAATTTTTTATTTACAAAATTACGTAAATACCCTTAGTGGTAAAATTACTAAAATGCCCTTGATTGCCAAAAATTACCATACTACCCCGATTTCAATAATAATTTTTGATTTCGCATAAGTGTTCAAAAACTTTACAAAATATCAAAGACACCCTGATTTGGAAATTTTACAAAATTACCCTTTAAATTGCTAAAATGGGCCAAATGTTTGGGCCTTAATAAAAATCAAATATTGCCTTTGTTAATGGGCTTTTTAATAAAATCATTACATGATCATAGACTACTTTGCATACATATTGCATGGGTTGGGAAAATGATGAAGAAAAGAAAGGCCTGCTGCCAAAATCTAGTTCGTGGTTTGCCACAAAATTATGGCTAATTGTTTAGTTCTGTGGCTCGCCACAAAAATTTATAAATGGCTATTTGCTCTAGTTTGGTGGCTCGCCACAAAATAATAATTGGCTCAATGCCTGGACTTTGTCACATCTCTAGTTCTGTGGCTCGCCACAAATATAAAATGGCTTAATGCCTACGATTGGTGTGATGGCGGGTGGGTTGACTTGAGCCCCACAGTGTGATGGTTGGTACGGGTGTGTAGCGGATGGAATTAGGTTTGGGAGGAAAATTCATTTTACATGCATGTTATTAATTATGTTATTCATTATGCTATTAATTATGTTATTAATTATGTTGTTAATTCTCGCTTATGGGCTCAAGGCCCAAATCCATAATTTGAAAATCCGCCCAAGGACAAAGTAAGTGAGTTATACACCGAGTTCTAAGTAACTCACTCCTCAAATTTTCCATCTCGTAATGGAAATTGACGTGACTTGGGCCGAGGATGACTTCGTGGAGGCCATATTTGCAAAACATGGGTTTATTAAACTCTAAACTTTTTAATAAGTATTTTACTATTTTGGGTTAATGTAATAAGGCCTCTATTAATAATTTATGGATTTTATGTGTTTGGTTTTAAACTATATTTTGACATTTAAATATGGGCTTATGATTATATGATGTTTTTATCAAAATAAATTGGGTTTTCAAATATATGAAATTCCTTTATAAATATTTTATTATTTTTTTACTCTCAAATAAATTATCTAAGGGTTTTTGATAATACAATGTTAATGATTTTTTTTTTTACTAATGTTTTCTAATATACATCAAATTTAAAATACTCTTCCGATTTTATTAAACCTTGTAATCAAAAATAATATTGTAGATTTCAACTCATTGAAGATTTTAAGATAGCTCGATTATGTAACAAACCAAATCTAGTCTTAATGCATAGATTGGGTTTGGGGTGTTACATTTAATGGTACCAGAGCCGCTTTAAAAACTCGACGTGGTTTGGGTTCGCAAATAATTTTGTATGAAATCGCTCAATTATATTTTAAAGATCAAGATGGCACCACAAGCATCCCAAGCAACAAGTCAAGTAAGTATTTATTGCTTAATGATTACTATGATGATCATAGAACACTCTAGAACTTCTAGTTTTAGATGTGAAAAAAATCGTTGAGATTGAGACTATAGGATATGTTGCTAAAAATAGATTTATCTCTCAAATATCATAAAACATCGTTAATAAACACCAAACAAATTTTCGATTCATAAAACTTGTAATCGATAAAATGAATAAGCCATCATGAGCACTAGAGGACGGGTCGTGACGCCAGAGACGTGCGTGGTAGAGGCCGAGGTGCTAAATCAAGCACCAAATCATATGTCAAAATGGATGCACCGCATCAATTGAGAGTGAGACGATCACGCGATCACATGGAAGAAGACAATGCTTTGACTCAAGCCATGTCATGAAGTCCTAGAAAGGGTCGTTGGAACTAGAATTGGGCCAACGACTCGTGGGTCAATTTCGTAATGACTTAAGTCTAATAATGCGTAAGTTTTTAGAGGAGTTCCTGTAGCTCTGAATGTGGTGAATATCGCTCAAGTCGTGGAACGGATTATGGATGATATGGAATGCAATCGCTGAGCAAAACTGAAAGGAGCGTGTGTCTTTGTTAAGAGACGGTCGATCGCTGTGGCTCATCGTTCGAGAAGGCACCAAAGTCGACCGATTACTTGGGAATTCTTTAAAGCCGCTTCCAAGGAAAATACGTTGGAACAAGTTATGTAGACGCTCAAGGAAGGGATTTTTAAATCTTGTACAAGGAGTAAAATAGTAGCAAGATATGAAGTCGAAGTTTTACGCTTGACCCGCTATGCTCTGGACAATTGTATCAACATATCATGAACATTGTGTGCGCCGAGGATGGACTTAATGATGAGTCGAGGGTTCGATTGCCCCACAAAGAAGTTAGAACTTTTTCCACGCCAGAAGGCCAAGATAGCCGAGGAGGCTAAGAACTCAACGCCGTAATCGAAAAGATTTAGAAACAAGAGAGAGACACAAAGAATCGTTCTTCAAAGAAATTTTAGAAGAGACTCTGGAATGATGAACCACCAAGGTAGAACGCCGCAGAATAAATAATCAAGTCAAGATCAGGTGAATGTGGAAAAAGACACTTTGAGAGTGTTGAGGAAACGGGCGCTTGTTACAATGCGGTTCGATGGATCATCAAGATAGAAATTGTCCTCGACGATGGATAATGACTCAAGAAGTTCGTAATAATAATGCACAATGAGGTACTCAGCAGCCACCGAGAGGTCGTGGGACCGTGTCGTGGTGGTAATGGGGTTGGTCGTGGTCAAGGTGCACCGGTCGAGGCAATGGTCCTAGAGGAAATACTGATGCAAGACAACTTGGATCGGTTTATGTAAAGGCAGACGCCGTGAGGACAAGAATGCACCGTATGTGATAATCGGTACGCTCTTCATCTTCATGTACCGTTATTGCTTTAATAGATATTGGCTCTACCCACTCATATGTTGCTAGTGTCATATCCGAAACCTCGAATTTAGAATCAAATTACCGATAGTGAGATGACAAGAATTAGTCCTTAGAGGACCATCGTAATTGTTAATAAAATGTTTAAAGACGTGCCCTTAGAAATTTAAGAAGAGGTATTCTTGGCAAACTTGATGGAACTACCTTTCATGAGTTCGATCTCATTCTCGGCATGGATTGGTTGGTTAAACATCGAAAGAATTGATTAGCTAAAAAATAAATGTCAGTAAGAACCTCAAATGATAAGGAAGTCATAATGATTGGTGAGTGAAGGAACTACTTGGCAAATGTGGTATCTGCATTAAAGGCGAAGAAGTTAGTTCGGAAAGGATATGGAGCATTCCTAGCCTTTATCTCGCTTTGATGCCAAAAGTTATCTCGTGAATGATGTGAGGACGGTGAAGGAATTTCCCGATGTATTTCAAGAACTTCCCTCGCATACCTCCGTGGGGAAGTAGAATTTGGCATTGAGCTTTTGCTCGATGACCCAAAGGTCCATTGCTCCTTATAGAATGGCACCAAGGAGTTGGCCGAGCTTAAAGCTCAAATTCAAGAATTATCGGATCGGGATTTATTCGACCAAGTGTGTCTCCGGGGAGCACCCGCTTTGTTCGTCAAGAAGAAGGATGGATCGATGCGTATGTGTATTGATTACATACAATTGAATAAATTGACGATCAAGAATCGGTATCCTCATCGAGAATTGACGACCTTGATCAATTAAAAGGAGCTTCAGCTTTTCCAAAATTGATTTGAGGCCAAGTTATCACCAACTCAAGGTGAAAGAAGCGGACATTATAAGACAAAGATTTGGACTCGCATATTTAACTTATGAGTTTGTAGATGCCGCTTGGATTAACCAATACACCACCGATTTATGGACATGATGAACCGAGTCTTTCAACCATATTTAGACCAGCTTTGTGGTAGTGTTCATAGATGACATAATGGTTTATTCGAGAAATGAGGAGGAGCATGACAAGCATTTATGGATAGTATTACAACTACTTCGTGATAAGCAAATCAGATGCCAAATTTAGTAAATGCGAATTTTGGCTAAAGGAAGTGACTTTCCTTGGTCATGTGGTATCAATCAAGTAATAAGGGTGGATCCTAAAAATTGAGGCTATTCTAGATTGGAAACCACCAACATCTGTAGAGTCAGAAATTGTAGTTTCTGGGTTTACTGGATACTATAGGCTTTGTAGAGGGGTTTCGTTGATTGATGCACCCCTAACTAAACTATTGTGGAAGGAGTTCCGATAATTGACCCTGATTTGTAAAATAAAATTACCGAAGTTACCCCTAACCTATACAAATGACCAAATACCTTCACAGAAGGAAAATCACCAAGTGCCCTCAAATTAGAAATTCTTAAAATACCCTTATTTTGAAAGTCACCAGAACCATATTTTTGCAAAAATTACCAAATGACCTTGCTTGTAAAATTACAAAATACCCCAGTGTGTAAATTACCATTTTACCCTTGAAATTTTTCCAGCAAGTATTTTAATTTTGTACAATATCAAAATCTCTATTTTGCAAAATTTTCAAATACCCTAATTTGAAAAATTACCAAAATACCCCTATACGATAAAATTACGAAAATACCCCTGGGTAGTGGAAAACAACAAACAACGACAATGACAACATTTCTCTGTAATGAACGAAAGTTCATGTGTGTGACAATGGGTAAGTCCTTACTTTTGGAATACCCTTCATTGCCTTGTTTGTTATAGAGTTAGTTCGTTCTTGTAATGCTAGTGAAGTGTATGAAACCTTGGATGTGAATTTTGTAGGAAATGTGTTAGTTTTAAGATCGAGTCTTGACAGATAGTGTAGTGTGGTGAGTTAGGATGTACGATTTTTGTTAGTAAGTAATTTAGAGGACTAAATTATTTTAAGGGGTAGAAGCTGTAATATCCCGAATTAGGGCTTATGCACTATGGCTAAAATTTTATGAAATAGTATGCCTTATGTGTTGTGAATGTGTTGTGTGCATTTTAGAACCTTGGAAATGTAAGGAAATGCTTTAGAAAATATTAAGTCTTAAGAGGAAGCTTGGAAATGTAAGGAAATGTAAGGAAATGTAAGAAATCGTGGAAATGTGACAAAATTGGGCTTGGAAAAATGGCCCGGAGACACCACTTAGGGCTTTGGAAATGACGCCATATGCTAGGATAACTTAGGCCTAGTATGGCCACATGAAGCCCAAAATAATGGGTTAAAATTTAGCACTCCTAAGGTAAGGAGATGGACTGAATAGGGAGACTAAGGTAGGAGTTTAAGTTGAAGTTAAATTCTTTTAGAATTTCGGCTAAGTTAGGAAAATAAAGATATGAGAGTGATGGCCAAGAAAGGGGACTCTCTAGGCTTAGTAATTTCGGCAAAAGGAGGAAAACTAAGGCCATTCAACATTATTTCTTCTCTTTTTTAAATCTTTGCCGAATTCTCTCTGCCATTATTCTTCTTTTTTTTTTCTTTTCAATTCTCCACAAAGCCGAAAACAAAATCCCTAGTCTTCTTGAATTTCTCTAAGTTCTATATCTTCCTTTTCTTTCCTTGTAAAATCCAAATACCTCATGCTTCCCATCATCAATTCTTTTCCTTTGCAAAACCAATCAAAAGTCAAGATAAGTTTAAAGCCTATAGCCAATCTCTCTAAGCCTCAAAGCCAAATCTACAAGGGTGTTTTAGTTTCCAAAGGTGCACCATAGGCCGCATGCTCTTTAGTGATTCGGTAAGTTTTGAGATTTCTTTTCTCACGATTTCTTCCTCTCTTCTCATCAAGATCTAACTCGAATCAATTGTCTATGCCTATCAATTTCTCTTCTTTAGCCCTAGAAGTTTAATCTCGCTTTATAATAAGCCGGAAGTCTGGATTTTGGAAAAGCCAAGGTGAGTAATTAATGGTAGGTGGCCGAATGGCCCTTTTCTATTCTTTTCTTTTTGGCCGAATACCATATGGGCTAAGAAAATTGAGAATTTTGGTTTGTTTAATAAGTGGAAGATTGCCGAATGTAGGTAAAAATTAGGTGACTTCGATTTTTAGGAGGAAGGCAACAGAAGTTAGCTAAGGTTTTCGGGAATTTAGATTCATAAAGGTAAGTGAATCTGACATTCGGCCAAGGACCTATTGTGGTATTTAGATCTAATTCTTATTTGTTTAAAAAGCCGAAACTAACTAGTTCAATGATTAAGGGTATAGCCGATGGCAATAAAGAAGCATCACAAAGTTTTGGGATTTAATTTTTAATCCAATCGGCACCAAGGTAAGAATTTGATTACAACAATCCTACTAGGATTGGGATTTGTAGCCGAATGGCTTTTTACTAACATGTTAGGGTTGGTAGAATATAGGAATTAAAGATCTAAAGTGATAGAACGAGTTTTGAGATTTCAATGAAATTGGTAAGTATATCGTGTGTACCCACACTATTTCTTAATAAGTTTAAGGCCTTTATTTAATATGTATGTATGTTATACTGAATGTGGAAAATATGGCTAAGTACCATGTTATGGTACAGTGATTAAGGTACGCTTTTGCTACTCCTGCTATGAGTATGATAAGACTTGTTATCCCATGAATATGAATATGATAAGAATGTGAAATTGGGCCTAAGGCATTATGTTGCATGATTTTGTATGACATGGGCATATGGGATATTATGAAAAAGGGGAAGCGAATGTGGTGACCTATGACCACGATATCTGAATGTGGTGACCTAAGACCACGATATCTGAATATGGTGTCTCATAACACAAAATATGTATAAGGTGGCTATGCCACGAACTTTATAAGGGCGATGAGCACGTCGACTGCAGTGATTGCCTTCGATGGTGTGTAGCGCATGGAGGGTTGACTTAGTAGTCCCCACGGTGTGATGGTTGGTACGGGTGACGTGTAGCGGATAGATAACTAGGCTTGGGTCCAGGATTGCATCATTTTATTTAATGCTATATGATTATGTATGATTTGATATGCCTGAATTTATTTGAGTTTGGTGTTGGTTGTACACATTGAGTCTGTTTGACTCACCCCTTGTGGGACTATTTTTCAGGTGATGATCAGTGATGGACCGGGTCGGCAGGAGCTCAAGGGTGGCCATGCAAAGCTCAAAGATTAATTTATTTTTATTTATGTTTAAGTTTTGAATTATTCGGTTTTTATTTGATGTAATAAGGCCAAAGTATTGAATCGTTTATGCATGCTTTTAAATTACTTAGTATGATACGGTTATTATCGAATTTAAAGTTTAAAAGTTAAATTTTTCTTAAGTATAATTATTAAATTGTTTTTAACACCTTATCAACACAGGTTCTTAATTCGAGCCCAACCCAAGTCAAGTACTTTTCAAAAAAAATACACAAGTTTTTAGCAAAGTTTCAAACAAGATTTGAATGGATTCTCTTTAGAAGCATACCAAATCCGGTCAGGGCTTGTGGGCGAGTTTGGGGTGTTTCAATTTGGTATCAGAGCCTAGTTTTAAACTCTCGCCTTGGGTTTAAGGCCCAAAACGTTTTCAAAGTTAAGCCCAAAAAGAATTTTTGTGAATTAAGCAGGATTTTCTGGCATGGCACCTGAGTCTCCGACCCGAAGTCCTCTAGGTAAGTACTCCTATCTCTTGTGTGATTTATGATATGAATTGTAGAAGGGTAGAAATGGAACGTAGATTAGTATGATAAGTACTTAAACCGTAGGACTAGTTACCCCAACAATTACATAAGACTCTAATGCACAATTAAACAAACCTGTGTCTAAGTCGCCGAGTTAGGGTGTGGCAACCGTTGTGCGCATGTCTAGGATTGGTTTCAGTGGGAGCTTGGTATTTAAGCAGTCCTAGTGACTCACCTCCTACCCACTCGAATCCTACCTGGTGCGTAGTGATGGGTCACCCTAACCAAGAGGACTTAGCTATGGGCTAAACCCAATAACTAAAACCCGAAAGGGACTAGCCATATTTTTATGGAAACCCTAGTTTTAAAAGTCAACAAACTACCGCTTTGAAATTTTGAAAATTATTATTTTGGAAAAACTTTCTAAGAATTTTGATTTACAAAATTACCTAAATACCCTTAGTGGTAAAATTACTAAAATGCCCTTGATTCCCCAAAATTACCATACTACCCAGATTTCAATAACAATTTCTGATTTTGCATAAGTGTTCAAAAACTTTAAAAAATAACAAAGACACCCTAATTTGTAAATTTTATGAAATTACCCCTGATTTGCAAAATTACCGAGTTACCCCTAACCTATGCAAATGATCGAAATACCCTCAGTAAGGAAAATCACCGAAGTGCCCTCAAATTAGAAATTCCTAAAAATACCCTTATTTTGAAAGTCACCAGGAACCATATTTTTGCGAAAAAATTACCGAAATGACCCTGGCTTATAAAATTACAAAAAGTACCCCTAGGGTATAAATTACCATTTTACCCTTGAAATTTTTCCAGCAAGTATTTTAATTTTGTACAATATCAACAATCTCTATTTTGCAACATTTTCAAATACTCTAATTTGAAAAATTACCAAAATACCCCTATACGATAAAATTACGAAAATACCCCTGGGTAGTGGAAAACAATAAACAACGACAATTACAACATTTCTCTGTAATGAACGCAAGTTCATGTGTGTAACAATGGGTAAGTCCTTACTTTTGGAATACCCTTCATTACCTTGTTTGTTATAGAGTTAGTTCGTTCTTGTAATGCTAGTGAAGTGTATGAAACCTTGGATGTGAATTTTTGTAGGAAATGTGTTAGTTTTAAGATCAGAGTGCGCAGCAGTAGTGTAGTGTGGTGAGTTAGGATGTACGATTTTTCATTAGTAAGTAATTTCGAGGACGAAATTATTTTAAGGGGGCAGAACTATAATATCCCGGATTAGGGCTTATGCACTATGGCTAAAATTTTATGAAATAGTATGCTTTATGCGTTGTGAATGTGTTGTGCGCATTTTAGAACCTTGGAAATGTAAGGAAATGCTTTAGAAAATATTAAGTCTTAAGAGGAAGCTTGGAAATGTAAGGAAATGTAAGGAAACGTAAGAAACCGTGGAAATGTGACAAAATCGGGCTTGGAAAAATGGCCCGGAGACGCCACTTAGGGCTCTGGAAATGAGGCTATATGCTAGGATAACTTGGGCCTAGTATGGCCACATGAAGCCCAAAATAATGGGTTAAAATTCGGCACTCTAAGGTAAGGAGATGGACGGCATAGGGAGACTAAGGTAGGAGTTTAAGTTGAAGTCAAATTCTTTTAGAATTTCGCTAAGCTAGGAAAATAAAGATATGAGAGTGATGGCCAAGAAAGTGGACTCTCTAGGCTTAGTAATTTCGCAAAAGGAGGAAAACTAAGGCCATTCAACATTCTTTCTTCTCTTTTTAAATCTTTGCGAATTCTCTCTCGCCATTATTCTTCTTTTTTTCTTTCAATTCTCCACAAAGCCAAAACAAAATCCCTAGTCTTGCCAATTTCTCTAAGTTCTATATCTTCCTTTTCTTTCCTTGTAAAACCGAAATACCCGTGCTTCCCATCATCAATTCTTTTTCCTTTGCAAAACCAATCAAAAGCCGAAGATAAGTTTCAAGCCTATAGCCAAATTTCTCTAAGCCTCAAAGCCGAATCTACAAGGGTGTTTTAGTTTCCCGAAGGTGCACCATAGGCCGCATGCTCTTTAGTGATTCAGTAAGTTTCGGGATTTCTTTTTCTCATGATTTCTTCCTCTCTTCTCATCAAGATCTAACCCAAATCAATTGTCCATGCCTATCAATTTCTCTTCTTTAGCCCTAAGTTTAATCACGCTTATAATAAGCCGAAGTGCCGATTTTGGAAAAGCCAAGGTGAGTAATTAATGGTAGGTGGTAGAATGGCCCTTTTCTATTCTTTTCTTTTGGCCAAATACCATATGGGCTAAGATAATTGAGAATTTTGGTTTGTTGAATAAGTGGAGGATTACGAATGTAGGTAAAAATTAGGTGACTTGATTTTTAGGAGGAAGGCTGACGTAAGTAAGCTAAGGTTTTCGAATTTAGATTCATAAAGGTAAGTGAATCGACATCGGCCAAGGCCCTATTGTGGTATTTAGATCTAATTCTTATTTGTTTAAAATCCAAAACTAACTAGTTTAATGATTAAGGGTATAGTGATGGCAATAAAGAAGCATCACAAAGTTTTAGGATTTAATTTTTAATCCAATAGGCATCAAGGTAAGAATTTGATTACAACAATCCTACTAGGATTGGGATTTATAATAGAATGGCTTTTACTAACATGTTAGGGTTGGTAGAATATAGGAATTAAAGATCTAAAGTGATAGAACGAGTTTTGAGATTTGATAGAATTGATAAGTATATCGGTGTGTACCCACACTATTTCTTAATAAGTTTAAGGCACTATTTAATATGTATGTATGTTATACTGAATGTGGAAAATATGGCTAAGTACCATGTTATGGTACACAGACTAAGGTACGTTTTGCTACTCCTACTATGAGTATGATAAGACTTGTTATGCCATGAATATGAATATGATAAGAATGTGAAATCGGGCCTAAGACATTATGTTGCATGATTTTGTATGACATGGGCATATGGGATATTATGAAAAAGGGGAAGTGAATGTGGTGACCTAAGACCACGATATCTGAATGTGGTGACCAAAGACCCCGATATCTGAATATGGTGTCTCATGACACAAAATATGTATAAGGTGGCTATGCCACGAACTTTATAAGGGCGATGAGCACGTCGACTGCAGCGACTGCCTTTGATGGTGTGTAGTGCATGGAGGGTTGACTTAGTAGTCCCGACGGTGTGATGGTTGGTATGGGTGACGTGTATCGGATGGATAACTAGGCTTGGGTCCGGGATTGCATCATTTTATTTAATGCTATATGATTATGTATGATTTGATATGCCTGAATTTATTTGAGTTTGGTGTTGGTTGTACACATTGAGTCTGTTTGACTCACCCCTTGTGGGACTATTTTTCAGATGATGATCGGTGATGGACCGGCCTGGCGGGAGCTCAAGGGTGGCCATGCAAAGCTCAAAGATTAATTTATTTTATTTATGTTTAAGTTTTGAATTATTCGGGTTTTTATTTGATGTAATAAGGCCAAAGTATTGAATCGTTTATGCATGCTTTTAAATTACTTAGTATGATGCGATTATTATCGAATTTAAAGTTTAAAAGTTAAATTTTTCTTAAGTATAATTATTAAATTGTTTTTAACACCTTATCAACACAGGCTCTTAATTCAAGCCCAACCCAAATCAAGTACTTTTCAAAAAAATACACAAGTTTTTAGCAAAGTTTCAAACAAGATTTGAATGGATTTTCTTTAGAAGCATACCAAATTCAGTCAGGGCTTGTGGGCCGAGTTTGGGGGTGTTTCAATTTGGTATCAGAGCCCAGTTTTAAACTCTCGACCTTGGGTTTAAGGCCCAAAACGTTTTCAAAGTTAAGCACAAAAAGAATTTTTGTGAATTAAGCAGGATTTTCTGGCATGGCACCTGAGTCTCTGACCCGAAGTCCACCAGGTAAGTACTCCTATCTCTTGTGTGATTTATGATATGAATTGTAGAAAGGTAGAAATGGAACGTAGATTAGTATGATAAGTACTTGAACTGTAGGACTAGTTACCCCAACAATTACATAAGACTCTAATGCACAATTAAACAAACCTGTGTCTAAGTCGCCGAGTTAGGGTGTGGCAACCATTGTGCGCATGTCTAGGATTGGTTTTAGTGGGAGCTTGGTATTTAAGCTGTCCTAGTGACTCACCTCCTACCCACTCGAATCCTACCTGGTGCGTAGTGATGGTTCACCCTAACCAAGAGGACTTAGCTACGGGCTAAACCCAATAACTAAAACCCGAAAGGCACTAGCCATATTTTTATGGAAACCCTAGTTTTAAAAGTCAACAAACTACCATTTTGAAATGTTGAAAATTATTATTTTTGAAAAACTTTCAAAGAATTTTTTATTTACAAAATTACCTAAATACCCTTAGTGGTAAAATTACTAAAATGCCCTTGATTCCCCAAAATTACCATACTACCCCGATTTCAATAACAATTTTTGATTTTGCATAAGTGTTCAAAAACTTTACAAAATATCAAAGACACCACGATTTGGAAATTTTACTAAATTACCCCGATTTGTAAAATTACCGAAGTTACCCCTAACCTATGATATGACCAAAAATACCTCAAGAAGGAAAATCACCAAGTGCCCTCAAATTAGAAATTCTTAAAATACCCTTATTTTGAAAGTCACCAGAACCATATTTTTGCAAAAATTACCAAATGACCACGCTTATAAAATTACAAAATACCCTAGTGTATAAATTGCCATTTTACCCTTGAAATTTTTCCAAGAAGTATTTTAATTTTGTACGATATCAACAATCTCTATTTTGTAACATTTTCAAATACCCTAATTTGAAAAATTACCAAAATACCCCTATAGGATAAAATTACGAAAATACCCCTAGGTAGTGGAAAACAACAAACAACGACAATTACAACATTTCTCGTAATGAGCATGAGTTCATGTGTGTGACAACGGGTAAGTCCTTACTTTTGGAATACCCTTCATTGCCTTGTTTGTTATAGAGTTAGTTTGTTCTTGTAATGCTAGTGAAGTGTATGAAACCTTGGATGTGAATTTTTGTAGGAAATGTGATAGTTTTAAGATCAGAGGGCGCAGCAGTAGTGTAGTGTGGTGAGTTAGGATGTACGATTTTTTGTTAGTAAGTAATTTCGAGGATGAAATTATTTTAAGAGGGTAGAACTGTAATATCCCGGATTAGAGCTTATGCACTATGGCTAAAATTTTATGAAATAGTATGCCTTATGTGTTGTGAATGTGTTGTGTGCATTTTAGAACCTTGGAAATGTAAGGAAATGCTTTAGAAAATATTAAGTCTTAAGAGGAAGCTTGGAAATGTAAGGAAATGTAAGGAAATGTAAGAAATCGTGGAAATGTGACAAAATCGAGCATGGAAAAATGGCCCGGAGACGCCACTTAGGGCTCTGGAAATGAGGCCATATGCTAGGATAACTTGGGCCTAGCATAGCCACATGAAGCCCAAAATAATGGGTTAAAATTTGGCACTCCTAAGGTAAGGAGATGGACGGCATAGGGAGACTAAGGTAGGAGTTTAAGTTGAAGTCAAATTCTTTTAGAATTTCGGCTAAGCTAGGAAAATAAAGATATGAGAGTGATGGCCAAGAAAGGGGACTCTTTAGGCTTAGTAATTTCGGCAAAAGGAGGAAAACTAAGGCCATTCAACATTCTTTCTTCTATTTTTTAAATCTCTGCCGAATTCTCTCTGCCATTATTCTTCTTTCTTTTTTTCTTTTCAATTCTCCACAAAGCCAAAAACAAAATCCCCTAGTCTTGCCGAATTTCTCTAAGTTCTATATCTTCCTTTTCTTTCCTTGTAAAATCGAAATACCACTGCTTCCCATCATCAATTCTTTTCCTTTGCAAAACCAATCAAAAGCCGAAGATAAGTTTCAAGCCTATAGCCAATCTCTCTAAGCCTCAAAGCCAAATCTACAAGGGTGTTTTAGTTTCAGAAGGTGCACCATAGGCCGATGCTCTTTTGTGATTCGGTAAGTTTGGGATTTCTTTTCTCACGATTTCTTCCTCTCTTCTCATCAAGATCTAACTTGAATCAATTGTCTATGCCTATCAATTTCTCTTCTTTAGCCCTAGAAGTGAATCACCGCTTATAATAAGCCGAAATCCGATTTTGGAAAAGTCAAGGTGAGTAATTAATGGTAGGTGGTAATGGCCCTTTTCTATTCTTTTCTTTTTGGCGAATACCATATGGGCTAAGATAATTGAGAATTTTAGTTTGTTGAATAAGTGGAGGATTGCCGAATATAGGTAAAAATTAGGTGACTTCGATTTTTAGGAGGAAGGCGGCATGATAGTAGTGAGGTTTTAGAATTGATTCATAAAGGTAAGTGAATCTGACATACGGCCAAGGCCTATTGTGGTATTTAGATCTAATTCTTATTTGTTTAAAAGGCCGAAACTAACTAGTTCAATGATTAAGGGTATAGCCGATGGCAATAAAGAAGCATCACAAAGTTTCGGGATTTAATTTTTAATCCAATCGGCACCAAGGTAAGAATTTGATTACAACAATCCTACTAGGATTGGGATTTATAGCTGAATGGCTTTTTAGTAACATGTTAGGGTTGGCCGAATATAGGAATTAATGATCTAAAGCGATAGAACGAGTTTTCGGGATTTCAGTAAATTCGATAAGTATATCAGGTGTGTACCCCACACTATTTCTTAATAAGTTTAAGGCACTATTTAATATGTATGTATGTTATACGAATGTGGAAAATATGGCTAAGTACCATGTTATGGTACACAGTACTAAGGTACGTTTTGCTACTCCTACTATGAGTATGATAAGACTTGTTATGCCATGAATATGAATATGATAAGAATGTGAAATCGGGCCTAAGGCATTATGTTGCATGATTTTGTATGACATGGGCATATGGGATATTATGAAAAAGGGGAAGTGAATGTGGTGACTTAAGACCACGATATCTGAATGTGGTGACCAAAGACCACGATATCTGAATATGGTGTCTCATGACACAAAATATGTATAAGGTGGCTATGCCACGAACTTTATAAGGGCGATGAGCATGTCGACTGCAGCGACTGCCTTCGATGGTGTGTAGCGCATGGAGGGTTGACTTAGTAGTCCCCACGGTGTGATGGTTGGTACGGGTGACGTGTAGTGGATGGATAACTAGGCTTGGGTCCGGGATTGCATCATTTTATTTAATGCTATATGATTATGTATGATTTGATATGCCCGAATTTATTTGAGTTTGGTGTTGGTTGTACACATTGAGTCTGCTTGACTCACCCTTGTGGGACTATTTTTCAGTGATGATCGGTGATGGACCGGCGGTAGGAGCTCAAGGGTGGCCATGCAAAGCTCAAAGATTAATTTATTTTTATTTATGTTTAAGTTTTGAATTATTCGGGTTTTATTTGATGTAATAAGGCCAAAGTATTGAATCGTTTATGTATGCTTTTAAATTACTTAGTATGATACGATTATTATCGAATTTAAAGTTTAAAAGTTAAATTTTTCTTAAGTATAATTATTAAATTGTTTTTAACACCTTATCGACACCGGTTCTTAATTCGAGCCCAACCCAAATCAAGTACTTTTCAAAAAAATACACAAGTTTTTAGCAAAGTTCCAAACAAGATTTGAATGGATTTTCTTTAGAAGCATACCAAATCCGGTCAGGGCTTGTGGACCGGGTTTGGGGTGTTTCAATTTGGTATCAGAGCCCAGTTTTAGACTCTCAGCCTTGGCTTTAAGGCCCAAAATGTTTTCAAAGTTAAGCCCAAAAAGAATTTTTGTGAATTAAGCAGGATTTTCTGGCATGGCACCTAAGTCTCCGACCCGAAGTCCACCAGGTAAGTACCCCTATCTCTTGTGTGATTTATGATATGAATTGTAGAAGGGTAGAAATGGAACGTAGATTAGTATGATAAGTACTTAAACCCTAGGACTAGTTACCCCAACAATTACATAAGACTCTAATGCACAATTAAACAAACCTGTGTCTAAGTCGCCGAGTTAGGGTGTGGCAACCGTTGTGCGCATGTCTAGGATTGGTTTCAGTGGGAGCTTGGTATTTAAGCAGTCCTCGTGACTCACCTCCTACCCACTCAATCCTACCTAGTGCGTAGTGATGGTTCACCCTAACCAAGAGGACTTAGCTACGGGCTAAACCCAATAACTAAAACTCGAAAGGGACTAGCCATATTTTTATGGAAACCCTAGTTTTAAATGTCAACAAACTACCCTTTTGAAATTTTGAAAATTATTATTTTGGAAAAACTTTCTAAGAATTTTTTATTTACTAAATTACCAAAATACCCTTAGTGGTAAAATTACTAAAATGCCCATGATTCCCCAAAATTACCATACTACCCCGATTTCAATAACAATTTTGATTTTGCATAAGTGTTCAAAAACTTTACAAAATATCAAAGACACCCTAATTTGGAAATTTTACGAAATTACCCCTGATTTGCAAAATTACCGAGTTACCCCTAACCTATGTAAATGACCGAAATACCCTCAGTAAGGAAAATCACCGAAGTGCCCTCAAATTAGAAATTCCTAAAAATACCCTTATTTTGAAAGTCACCAGGAACCATATTTTTGCAAAAAATTACCGAAATGACCTTGGCTTGTAAAATTACAACAATACCCCTAGTGTGTAAATTACCATTTTACCCTTGAAATTTTTCCAGCAAGTATTTTAATTTTGTACAATATCAACAATCTCTATTTTGCATCATTTTCAAATACCCTAATTTGAAAAATTACCAAAATACCCCTATAGGATAAAATTACGAAAAAACCCCTGGGTAGTGGAAAACAACAAACAGCGACAATTACAACATTTCTCTGTAATGAATGCAAGTTCATGTGTGTGACAACGGGTAAGTCCTTACTTTTGGAATACCCTTCATTGCCTTGTTTGGTATAGAGTTAGTTCGTTCTTGTAATGCTGGTGAAGTGTATGAAACCTTGGATGTGAATTTTTGTAGGAAATGTGTTAGTTTTAAGATCAGAGTGCGCAGCAGTAGTGTAGTGTGGTGAGTTAGGATGTACGATTTTTTGTTAGTAAGAAATTTCGAGGACGAAATTATTTTAAGGGGGTAGAACTATAATATCCCGGATTAGGACTTATGCACTATGGCTAAAATTTTATGAAATAGTATGACTTATGTGTTGTGAATGTGTTGTGTGCATTTTAGAACCTTGGAAATGTAAGGAAATGCTTTAGAAAATATTAAGTCTTAAGAGGAAGCTTGGAAATGTAAGGAAATGTAAGGAAATGTAAGAAACCGTGGAAATGTGACAAAATCGAGCTTGGAAAATGGCCCGGAGACGCCACTTAGGGCTCTGGAAATGAGGCCATATGCTAGGATAACTTGGGCCTAGTATGGCCACATGAAGCCCAAAATACTGGGTTAAAATTTGGCACCCCTAAGGTAAGGAGATGGACGGCATAGGGAGACTAAGGTAGGAGTTTAAGTTGAAGTCAAATTCTTTTAGAATTTCGGCTAAGCTAGGAAAATAAAGATATGAGAGTGATGGCCAAGAAAGGGGACTCTCTAGGCTTAGTAATTTCGACGAAAGGAGGAAAACTAAGGCCATTCAACATTCTTTCTTCTCTTTTTTAAATCTCTGCCGAATTCTCTCTACCATTATTCTTCTTTTTTTTCTTTTCAATTCTCCACAAAGCCGAAAACAAAATCCCCTAGTCTTGCCGAATTTCTCTAAGTTCTATATCTTCAATTTCTTTCCTTGTAAAACCAAAATACCCTGTGCTTCCCATCATCAATTCTTTTTCCTTTGCAAAACCAATCAAAAGCCAAAGATAAGTTTCAAGCCTATAGTCGAATCTCTCTAAGCCTCAAAGTCGAATCTACAAGGGTGTTTTAGTTTCCGAAGGTGCACCATAGGTGCATGCTCTTTAGTGATTCGGTAAGTTTTGGGATTTCTTTTCTCACGATTTCTTCCTCTCTTCTCATCAAGATCTAACCCAATCAATTGTCTATGCCTATCAATTTCTCTTCTTTAGCCCTCGTCGAATCTCGCTTTATAATAAGCCGAAGTGCCTATTTTGGAAAAGCGTAAGGTGAGTAATTAGTGGTAGGTGGTAGAATGACCCTTTTCTATTCTTTTCTTTTGGTGAATACCATATGGGCTAAGATAATTGAGAATTTTGGTTTGTTGAATAAGTGGAGGATTGCCGAATGTAGGTAAAAATTAGGTGACTTGATTTTTAGGAGGAAGGCGGCAAAGTAAGTGAGGTTTTACGGAATTTTGATTCATAAAGGTAAGTGAATCTGACATTCTGCCAAGGCCCTATTGTGGTATTTAGATCTATTTCTTATTTGTTTAAAAAGCGAAACTAACTAGTTCAATGATTAAGGGTATGAGCGATGGCAATAAAGAAGCATCACAAAGTTTCGGATTTAGTTTTAATCCAATCGGCACCAAGGTAAGAATTTGATTACAACAATCCTACTAGGATTGGGATTTATAATAGAATGGCTTTTTACTAACATGTTAGGGTTGGTAGAATATAGGAATTAAAGATCTAAAGCGAAAGAATGAGTTTTCAGGATTTCAGTAAATTCGATAAGTATATCAAGTGTGTACCCCACACTATTTCTTAATAAGTTTATGGCACTGTTTAATATGTATGTATGTTATACGAATGTGGAAAATATGGCAAAGTACCATGTTATGGTACACAGTACTAAGGTACATTTTGCTACTCCTACTATGAGTATGATAAGACTTGTTATGCCATGAATATGAATATGAATATGATAAGAATGTGAAATCGGGCCTAAGGCATTATGTTGCATGATTTTGTATGACATGGGAATATGGGATATTATGAAAAAGGGGAAGTGAATGTGGTGACCTAAGACCACGATATCTGAATATGGTGTCTCATGACACAAAATATGTATAAGGTGGCTATGCCACGAACTTTATAAGGGCGATGAGCACGTCGACTGCAGCGACTGCCTTCGATGGTGTGTAGCGCATGGAGGGTTGACTTAGTAGTCCCGACGGTGTAATGGTTGGTACGGGTGACGTGTAGCGGATGGATAACTAGGCTTGGGTCCGGGATTGCATCATTTTATTTAATGCTATATGATTATGTATGATTTGATATGCCTGAATTTATTTGAGTTTGGTGTTGGTTGTACACATTGAGTCTTTTGACTCACCCTTGTGGGACTATTTTTCGGTGATGATCGGTGATGGACCGGCCTGCGGAGCTCAAGGGTGGCCATGCAAAGCTCAAAGATTAATTTATTTTTATTTATGTTTAAGTTTTGAATTATTCGGGTTTTTATTTGATGTAATAAGGCCAAAGTATTGAATCGTTTATGCATGCTTTTAAATTACTTAGTATGATACGATTATTATCGAATTTAAAGTTTAAAAGTTAAATTTTTCTTAAGTATAATTATTAAATTGTTTTTAACACCTTATCAACACAGGTTCTTAATTCGAGCCCAACCCAAATCAAGTACTTTTCAAAAAAATACACAAGTTTTTAGCAAAGTTTCAAACAAGATTTGAATGGATTTTCTTTAGAAGCATACCAAATTCGGTCAGGGCTTGTGGGCCGGGTTTGGGATGTTTCAGTCAAAACCCTATTTTTTGCGTTTTTGGGTACACACTTAGTATCGATTTAGCGTAAAACCACTTCCGTAAAGACCAGCACCTAAAATCGATATCACAACTTCCCAAAATCAGTCATAATTCTTGATTAAACCAAAATCCCCAAAACAATAATAGTCCAAGAAGAGCGTTTAACACTTACCCTAAACACCTCGATAGATTCCAACTAAAGTTCCACAAAAGGAGAGCCCCATCTTTCGTGAATCGTTGCTGCCAAAACCCAAAATTAAACTATCGAAAATCAACATCATAATAACGGTACTAAAAGGAAAATCCCTCCCTCTTAACTCGAGTAAAAACATAACCCCCACTTACTGAAGCACAAGCACTGAAAAGACGGAATACTGGAGTTGAAAAATGAATTGACAAAAAAAGAACACGAAGTAGAGAGAAAAGAGAATAAACATCAGAATTTTGAGAGGGGAAAGGGGAGAATCGAAATTTTGGGAAAAACCAAAAAGGAAAATGTGATACACATCCCTTAATTTTCTTCCACTAATCCCATAACTCAACCACTTTAGAAATCCTACCAAACTGAAACTCTTCAAGGCTTACATCAGACAAATACCAAAATTTTCCAAAGCTAAGGCTTGAACTTGAGACCTCCCACACACACGCAGAACACATAACCATTAAAGCAAATGCACAGTTGTGTCATATTTTAACATAAACAAAAATAGGAATTTTGGGGCGTTACAAAAATCCAAAATCTGAATTTATTTGTTTCAAAATATTTCTCTTAATTTTAACATTCAATCAAATTAAAAGATAATAGTATATATATATGTATATGTATATATTTATCTCAAAACAATACATACAATGATATTTGAATTGTAATAATAGTTGAATAAATCATAGCCCAAAGGCCTATTTTAGCTCAAATTTAGCCCAAAGGCCCATTTCATAGCAGATCAAATAATAATCATACAATATTACATGGATATACTTATGAAATGAGATGCAAGCCCGCCCAACCTAATTATCCATCCGCTACACACCCATTACCAACCAGAGACAGTGGGGATTACTAAATCGACCCTCCATCCGCTACACACCATCGAAGGCGATTCTTTGCGATCAACATGCACATCATACTTATTGTGGCAAAGCCACCAAAGCAGAATGTGACCAAAGTCACCGACCAAAGTCCAAATTTCAAATCGTGACCAAAGTCACGGAGCCAAATATGTGACCAAAGCCACGAGTCAAATATGTGACCAAGCCACCGAGTCAAATATGTGGCCAAAACCCACCGAGTCAAATATGTGACCAAAACCACCGGAGTCAAATATGTGACCAAAGTCACCAATTTCACATATGTACCGAAGTCACAGAAATTGTGGTAAAACCACGAATACTTCCTCCTTTATTAAACATACCCATATGCCCATGCACATACATATCAAATCAAATTTTCATGCTATTTACCCACAAATCATAATATAGTCATGCTTATTTCATATTGATGCATATATCAAAATAAGCGAAATATTGGGTAACATACACGAATTTTGTATACCAATAATTGGTATCCACAATCAAAACATACTATCATATAAACACTTTTTAATAATATAAATCTATGGAAATTTTAATGTATGGTTACACACCTAATAACAGTGAGAATAATACCTCTTGCTCGTCCACACCTAATTGATTAATACACTCGGTTAGTATAAACTATTGTTAACAAAACTATACTTATAAATGATGGATCTAAATCCTTACCCTCAGTTCACGAATAGCGGTTATTTGCGGTTTTCTCCACTAGATGGATCAAAACCATGGATATTCCACCAACGTAAAGTGGTTCGGTTATGCGCACTACTTGAATAACCGATCCTCGTTAGCGGAGGGTCCACAACCCGGTGGAAAGTCTCTAACCCCGATACTACTCTTCGTTTGTAGTTCGATGGTAAAGAATACCTCCTCTCTTCAAACACTTATGACCCTTTTCTTACCTATCTTGTTGATCTTAGATCGCCCACAAAATAACGTAGATTAGTGATCCATCTAAAGAAATTGATATTATCTAAAATAGTAATCTTACCTTGATGATTCGAATGGTCACTTAAAGGTTGTCTTCAACAAGAATTTTGATAAATCTTTTCAAAGATTGACCTAGGAGAAAATAAAAGATTATGGTTCTAAATTTACTAAAGTGAAAGGAAATGATAAAAAATAATTGATAGAATTCTTACTTGAGTCCTTCAAGATTTGGCTTTAACAAAAGAGAAGAGAAATGGTGGTTTGGTTTAAGAAAAAAAAGAAGAAAGGGAAAAGAAAGAGAAGGAAAGAAAGAAGGTAGAAAAGAAAAGAGGAGAAGAAGATGATTATGGTGATTTCTCAAAAGAAAAGAGATGATTAGGAACTTTTGCACATTCGACCAAAGAGGTTATTCTTGATTCTATGTGGTTTCGACAATGAGAGAAAGATAAGAAAAAATAAGATGAAAAGAAAAGAAAGAGAATATGATCAAAGAGAAGGAGATTAGTCTTGAGACTTAGATGCATTCGGCTAAAGAAGAGAAATGAAGAATTTGGTTCTTTGAACTTTGTAGTTTCGGTTTCAAGAAGAAAAATAAATGGGAGAAAGAAAGTTGTATTTGGTTCAAACAATTGAGGCTAAATCAAAAGCAAAAGTGTACCAAAATGTCTAAGGTACATTCGGCCAAAATGAAGAAAATTGGTCAAAAGAAAGCCAAAACAAAAGAAAGTTTTACCTAAACTCTATGGCAAATTCAGCTAGGAGAGAACTTTTGGAGAAAATGAGAAAAGATGGACAAACAAAGACTTTTGGCTAACTTTTCCCCCTAATGGCAAAGCACAAATTCGGCCAAATCAAAGCCAACAAACCATAAGACTTCAAATTTAAACCAAAATATTTTGAATAAAGGTAAACCTCATCATATCGCAACATCACACTCCATTAATATTTCATCTTTAGGTAAACCTCATCATATCGTAAAATTAACTTGTAAGTGATATATTAGTGTAATAATCAAATATTGATAATAAGAACATGTTGAACCATAAATATTCCTTGGGGCCAATTTATTGCTCACATGTAAAACCGAATAATTGTCACATGTTTATTACCATAGTTGCACATGTAATATTATTTTCATTTGGGCAATCAATATTAACATAACTTAAGTTACATGCACACAACCTTTTATATTTTAAAAGAAAATAATTTATACAAAAAAATAACTTTGGTGACTTTTTACTTCAATTAAGTTATTTTAATATATATATATATATATATATCAATATTCAAATTTAAAATTTAACCAATAGTCAAATGTCAAAACTATTGTTTTATTACTTTATAGACTCCAAAATAACCCAAAATAAGGTTGTCTTAATAATGCAATAAAAATCAAAACCTTATTTTTTTTTACTATTTCTTTTTGGTTCCAAAATAATATATATCAAAACCAAACAGAAATAATGTAGTGGTTCAAAGTCAAATAATTAATAAGCACATGTATTCATAATTTTGGCATGGATAAAAACACCAAAGCAATTCACGCATATACATGTATTCATAATTAAATAGAAAAACTTATCCTGAATTTACCATGTAAATCCAAAGTTGTATTTATGATTAAACATAGGAATTTTGGGGTGTTACAACTCTACCCCCTAAAGAAAATTTCGACCTCGAAATTTACCTAATCAGAATAGATGAGGATACTATTGACGGATCACATCCTCAGGCTCCCATGTGGCCTCATCAATGCTATGATTCCGCCACAGCACCTTCACTAACGAAATAGAATTCCTCCAAAGGACCTTTACATTGCGATCCAGAATCTGAACTGGCTTCTCCTCGAAAGTTAAATCTGGCCTATCCTCAATCTCCTCAAAAGGGATAATAAGGGTAGGACCAGAGCGGTAACACCTCAACATCGAGACGTAGAATACATCACAAAATGGTCTAGTTCTGAAGGTAACTCCAATGGATAAGCGACCGATCCCACTCGCTTTAGAATTCGAAAGGCCCAATAAACCTAGGGCTCAACTTGCCCTTGCGACCAAACCTCAGCACGTTCTTCCATGGCGAGACCTTAAGAAACACAAAGTCCCCCATAGAATACTCAATCTCACGTCTTTTCAAATCAACATAAGACTTCTGTCTATTAGAAGCCACCTTCAGACAATCCCTAACCAGTCGAACCTTATCCTCGATCTCGAAACCAACTCAAGATGCAAAACTCGATGTTCACCCAACTCAGTCCAACACAAAGGAGTACGGCACTTACGATCATACAAAGCCTCGTAAGGTGCCATCTGAATACTCGATTGAAAGCTGTTATTATAGGCGAACTCAGCTAACGGTAGATAGTCCTCCTAACTGCCTCAAAAATTGATAACACAACTCCTCAACATATCCTCCAATATTTGAATCACCCTCTCAGATTGGCCATCGGTTTGAGGATGGAACGCAATACTGAAGTCCAATCTCGAACCCAAAGCCTCATGTAACTTTTTTCTAAAACCAAGATGTGAAGTGAAGATCCCTATCAGAAATGATCGACACTAGAACCTCATGCAGTCTCACTATCTCAGAAATGTAGAGCTTCGCCAATTTTTGAAGAGAATAGTCGGTCCTAACCGAGGATAAAAGTACGCAGACTTGGTCAATCGATCGATGATGACCCAAACAGAATCCTTCTTAGTCGGTGTTAGAGGCAACCCACTGACAAAGTCCATTGTTACTCACTCCCACTTCCATAGTGGAATCTTAACCAATTGAAGTAATCCCAAAGGTAACTAATGCTCAGTGTTAACCTGTTGACATGTCAGATATCGTGCTGCAAAATCAGTAAATTCTCGTTTCAACCTTGGCCACCAATACAGTTCTGTAAGATCTTGATACATCTTATTCCCACCAGTATGCATAGCATAAATGCTACTATGCGCCTCCCTCAAAATCGACTATATCAGATCCACATCGTTTGATAAACAGATCTGTCTTTAAAAACACAACACACCATCACTGTTTAACCCAAAGTCGATAGTAGCACCACTCTCAATCTATCAAAACCTCAAGCTCAAAGACTCATCCCCTAACTGCTTATCTCGAATATGCTTAATCCAAGTCGGCTTAACTTACAAATCAGCCAACAGACACCCATCATCAAACAAACTAAGGTGAGTAAACATCACCCTCAGATCAGTCATTGCCCTACGGCTCAATGCATTGGCCACCATATTGGCCTTGCCAGGATGGTACTCGATGGTACAATCATAATCCTTAAGCAGCTCAATCCATCTATGCTGTCTAAGGTTCAACTCCTTCTGAGTAAGGAGATACTTGAGACTCTTGTGATTGGTGAAGATGATGCACCTCTCACCATACAAATAATGTCTCTAAATTTTCAACACAAATACCACTGTAGCCAACTCAAGATCATGCGTTGGATAATTCCCCTCGTGTGTCTTAAGTTGACGAGAAGTATATGCCACAACCTTACCATCCTGCATCAAAACACAACCCAAGTCCACAAGTGACGATCATCAGATACTACAAACTACTTACCAATTCAAAGCTATATCGTAATAGGGGCCTAAGTCGTATCACGACTTTAAGTTACCAAGGCGCTTGATACAAAAGCGGTCACCTTTTCATAGTAGCTTAGTTAAGGGTGCTACAATCAGTGAGAAAACTTCTACAATTCAGTACAGCCTCAATCTTTCGAGGATAAACTTGAATCCTCTCAGCAGACGCTACGTACACCAGAAAAGTGACTTCACAAAGCCAGAAATTACACTTACTTAATTTAGCGTAGAGTTACTTTTCATGCAGAATCTGAAGCACTACTCTAAGATGCTCATCATGCTCATTTTCAGTCTTTGAGCATACCAAAATGTCATCGATGAATACCACGACAAACTGATCCAAAAAGGGCTGAAACACATAGTTCATCAAATCCATAAATGCAACTAGTGCATTCGTCAACTCGAAAGGCATAACTAAGCACTCGTAATGCCCATAACGAGTCTTAAAAGTAGTCTTATGAATATCTACATCCTTAACTCTAAGCTAATGATGCCTTGAACGGAGATCGATTTTAGAGAACACGGAAGCCCCACAAAACTGATCAAATAAATCGTCGATCCTTGAAAGTGGATACTTAATCTTAATAGTCAGCTTGTTCAGCTGCCGATAATCAATACATATCCTCATGGTCCCATCCTTCTTCTTAACAGATAGGACCAATGCTCCCCACGAAGACACACTCGGACGGATGAAACCACGTTCCAAAAGTTCCTGCAGTTGAGCCTTAAGCTCTGTAAGCTCCTTCGGTGCCATTAGATAAGGAGCGATAGACCCTGGAGCTGTACCAGAAAGACGCTCAACCCCAAATTCCACTTTTCGATTCAGAGCTAATCTCGGTAGCTCATCAGGAAAAACATCTAGAAAATCTCTTACAGTTCTAATGTCCTTCACAGTAGGGTCCCCAAAATGAAAACACTGATATAAGCCAAGAACGTCTCACATCCCTTACGAACTAGTTTCTCAACCACCAATGCAAAGATCACATTCATCAAATAATTTTGATGTTCCCCAATCATTACTACTTCATTATCCTCTTTAGTTCTCAAACGGTCCTCTTAGTCGCACAGTCGAGACTGAAATAGTGCTTGACCAACTAGTCCATACCTAGAACCAGGTCAAACTCCTCAAATGGAAGCTCCATCAGATTAGCCAGAAATATGGATCCTTGAACCTCAGTAAACATCTCTATACAGTTTGCTAACCTGAATAGATTACCCCGACGGACTCAGTACAGTGCCCTCACCCATAGTACTCTCAACCAATAAACCCAGATTCACAGAAACATAATAGGTTATGTAGGAATGAGTAGATCCTATATCTATTAGAGCAAGATATGGTACATCAAAAATAAGAAATGTACTAGTGATGACGTCAGGAGCATCTCTGTCCTCACAACAACGAGTAGCATACACAAGAGCAGGTTGCCTCACCTCAGTTGTCCAGCACCTCTACCTGGTGCTCTTTGTCCACGGCCAATACCATTACCACCCCTAGCCTAACCAAGGCCCCTCGGTGGCTGCTGAACTACCCTCTATGGCTGCGCAATACTAGAACCCAGAGCTTGCATTTGATCAACTCTCAGCGGACACTCTCGAATGCGGTGCTCTCATGACCCACATCTTAACCATGCCCTAGTCCTCCTCCAACACTCGCCATGATGGCATTTACCACAATCTCCATACAGCTGCAATCCAGTTGGAGCAACGGGAGGCCCAACTCTAACCGACTCATCAATCCTGGCCTTTTTCCTATGCCTCTGTACCAATCTCGAGGGCTTCGAATCCCTCTTGTTCTCACCCCTCTCACGATCTTTATTTTGGCGCTCAGTGTGCTTAACCTCCTCGGCGATCTTCGCCTTCTCTACCAGAGTAGAAAACTCACACTCCCTCTACGGAGCTATCACACCCTCAAATTATCCTTGAAACCGTCCTCAAAATAGACACATCTATCATACTCATTTGCCACCATGCCTCGAGCATAGCGGCTCAGCCTCAAGAATTCAGCCTTATACTCGACCACAGATCAGTCACCCTGCATGAGGTTTAGAAACTCAAGTCTCCTAGCATCAACATAACTGGCTCCCACATATTTATTTTGGAACAAAGTATTAAAGAACTCCCAATTCAGACGGTCAGGCTGAGTGCCCTCCTTAATAGTCAACCACCACTGGTACGCCTCATCGCAAAGCAAGGAGACTACACCCTTCAATTTCTACTCAGGGTATAGTCTAGATCGTCCATAATCCACTCTATGGCCTCCACACGTTAGGGGCTACTCCTGTGACACCCCTAAATAACTCAGCTCTATTGGACCGGAGTCGTTTAGTAACATACCTTTGGCCCCCAGATCCAGTGTTGGGCACAATGACCTTCTCCAGTATCCTTAACATATCCTAGGACAATGCGTCGTCCCCAGCCATGCGATCTTGAGAACCAGTCTCAGTAACATATGACACCGGTATCTCACTAGTATCCAGGTTCGGCATGTGCCCAAAGAAGAGGACTCAACTCGAGCCCCCTACGGCCTCTACCTCGTCCTCTAGTACCATGTCTACGGATACCTCGAGCACTCATGTCTATTCAGATTTATCAATATTATGAATTTTATGAGTCAGTTACAGTTCCAGTATTTATTAAAAGATGTTTTATGCAAAGCAGTATCATAAATTTAGATTTTTTTTTGCAAGTAAAGTCTCTATCAGTTTTAGTTTTACTACAGTTTCAGTATACACTACTATAGTGTTTTCAAAATAGGCTATTTATAACAATATATCAAAATACTTATAGGATCAACGCCGGAGACTCAGTGGACTACACTCTTAGTCAAATAATTTCAAATCATTTGGAAATTAGTTATTAAAAACCAAGCTTTAAAACCCAAAATCCACAGTCAAGTTTTGCAACCTAACTATGATACCACTAAATGTAACACCCCAAACCTTGCCTAGACATTATGGCTGAATCTAACGATGTCACATGGAATGGGAATTGAAATTGAATTTACCCAGTTAAAGCCGTTTCCTTTTATTAGCATCTATTTACCTCTCGTCAATTTCCAAAGTAAATTTGTAACATCCTGATAATTAGGGGTTATGCATCTTTACTTAATTGAATGATGTTGCATGCTTAAATATGTTTGAGTGTATTTTGGAAGTTATTTTTGAACTTCATTAATTAAGTGAATGCTTAGTGATTTATTAAATTTTTAATAATTAAGATGGAGCTAAGCATGTTAGGCTTTAAGAAATAATGACAAGAGGTTTTAAGCATAAGTTGAGTAATTGGCAAGGTGGTTAGGATATATGTATGAGTGCTTGAGGGGAGAGGTTCGAATCCCCTAGCTAACAAATAGAAGGATTTTATTTTTTGTTTCCTTCCCTATAGTGTCGGCCAAGACCCTTCTAGAATGGATGAGCATTCTTTTAATTTTGGCTATTTGACCATATGAAAAAGCAAAGCAAAGACTTATGGCATGGAATCAAGATAGGATGATAAGATAGGGGGGACAAAAGGCTTGATATATGGGCAATGTTTTGGAAACTTGTTCATGGTCATTTGACCATGAACCTAGTCGGTTTTAGGGGCTAAAGAGGGTGGTTAATGGTGATAGCAATTTTAGGGTTGATGGGGAAGAATTGTAGAGGAAAAAGGGGGATTATGTTGGCTTCCTAGTTGGCCGAATTTGACTTGAGTTAGGGGGTGATAGTTGGCCAAAAATTCTAGCAATTGTGCATCTTTTCTCAATTCTCCAAGAGCTCTCCTCCTAGCCGAATTTTGCTATTATCATTAGGTAAAGTTTTACTTTGTTTTGGTTCTCATTTTGACCATTTTGGTTAAAACTCCTTTTCTCTCAAATTGTGATCTTCTTTAGTCATAAGCATCAAAAGTTGGAAAACATTTCTTCTTTTCTTTCTCCCTCATTGTCGAAACTACCAAAGTGCAAAGAACCATTTTTTCTTCAATTTCTTCCTCTTGGCCGAATGTGCATAGGTCTCTAAACCTATCTCCTTTCTTTTGAGAATCAACATCATCATCATCATCTTCTTCTTTTAATCTCTCTTTCCCTTTCTCTTTTTCTTCCTTTTCTCTTTCCTTCTCTTTTCATTTTTCTTTCTTCTTCACTCTCAACCGAAATTATTTTCTATCAACACCAAAATCAACATACTTTTGTTTCTCTTTTGTCAAACCAAATCACCTTTCTTTTTCATCTAAATCTTTCTTTTCTTTTGTTGGAAACCCGAAACCACCATAGCCAAAGCACCATATTTTTCTCTTTTTGTTCAAGCCGAATCATCATTTTATTCTCTTCTTTTTGTTCAAGGCCGAATATTCAAAGTGATCAAGCCGAATCCTTGGAAAGGATTTTTAAGGATTTTGTTGAAGCCAACTTTTAAAGAGTGACCTTTCGAAATCATCCAAGGTAACAGAAGACAAAGACGCACTTGATGTTATCACGGTATGTTTCGATTTCGGGTTACCCTTTATTGCTTTGATAGATATAGGTCAACTCATTCCTACATCGCTAGTGAAGTATCCGGAACTTTGCATGTGACTTCGAGATGTACCTAGGAAGATGACCGTATTTAGTCCTTTAAGATGCATGATGAGTTATAGACAAACTTTTTAAGGAAGTGCCTTTGAAGTTCAAGGAATGCGCTTTACCGATTTAATGGAGTTACCATTCGGGAATTCGACCGATCTTAGGCATGGACCTGCTTGTGAAGTATCGCAAATGTGGATTGTGTTGCTGCGAATGTCCTTAAGAACTCTTGATGACAAAGAAGTTGTAGTGATGGGCGAGAGACTAACTACTTATCTAATGTAGTACTTCTAGATTACCTCGGATCGTGAGGTAGAATTCGGGATAGATTTATTGCCTAGAACGGCGCCGCTTCTATTGCTCCATATAGAATGGCACCAAGGAGTTAGTTGAGCTTAAGGTTCTGATTCAGGAGTTGCTTGATCGTGGATTTATCCGACCTTATCGGGTATCATCACTTAAAGTGAAAGAAGCGGATATCCATAAGACGGCTTCCGGACTAGATATGGGCATTATGAATTTCCGTAATGCCATTCGGATTGACGAATGTTCGCCCAAGCTGCTTCATGGATATGATGAACTCAGATTTTCCAAATTCCTACTTGGATCAATTCGTCGTGGTATTCATAGACAACATCCTGGTGTATTCTAAGTCCGAGATGGAACATGATGAGCATCTTGATTGTGTTGCGAGTTTTAAGGAGAAGAGTCAGATGCCAAATTCAAAGAAGTGTGAATTTTGGTGAAAGAGGTTGCGCTTTTAGGCCATGTGGTGTCTGCAGAAGGGATAAGGGTGGATTCTCGGAAGATTGAGTCTGTGCTAGATTGGAAACCACCTGAATCTAGCGATGTCACATGGAATGGGAATTGAAATTGAATTCACCTTCTTCATTAATTTTAATTCATTTAAGAACATATTCTATAAGGGAAGTTTTTTTTTTTAAAACGTGTTATTTAGAGAAAATCGTTCACATTAAAGAAAACATTGTGTTTATTAAAACTAAGTTTTTGTTGTAGTTCAAAAGTTTAAGAAAATAGTAAAATAAACCGAAACGAAAGCAAACAGTCCAAAAGTCCAATTTACAACAAAATGCTCCCAAAATAATAAAAATAAAATTAGTACAATAACCGTGTGGTCACCGTAGAATCCTCCGCCGGATCAATCCGTCTGATTTTAGGGATTACCTGTACAGATAAAACAAAAGGGGTGAGTTTACGTAAACTTAGTGTGTAATTCCTACAAATCACATGCATACAGTGTAACACACCATATCCAAGCCCGAGGCTAGGACTGGATACGAGACATTACCATGTTGAACTCATTAAAACACTTATGGGCTGTAAAATTTCGTTCTGACTTACAAACTTCTCTATATTAGTCTAATCATACATTTCATGGGCCTACTAGGCCTTAAGCACATATCTAAAAACTTTCGGAACCTAATCGAAACCTTTCTTTAAAGCAAGGGTCACACACCCATGTGGCTTGGGACACGCCCGTGTACCCCTTGACACGCCCATGTTTTCAACCGTGAGGAGCTACTGACTATTTTCACACGACCTGAACACGCCCGTGGGCTTAAACAGTGTGATAAACCTTGATATACTGACTTGATCCACACGGTATGGGCACACGCCCATGTTCAAACCGTGTATTCTACATGGCTCATACACACGGCCGTGGGGTTGTACCGTGGCCTATCCTGATTAATAATAATAAGGTCAGGTTCACACGGCCTAGACACACGCCCATGTGTCTAATCGTGTGAGCACTTAGAGGCTATATACCAAGCCATTTGCCACCCTAAAATCAAAATCAAACCAATACATTTCAAAAACTATACAACATGCTTCATTGAATGCAGCAACATACATATAACCAATTTTGGCTAACCACTTAGCCATATACAAAAGAATAATGGTTTGATAACCTGTACAATGGCCCTTCTTAAAACATGTTCTCAAAATGAATGCTTCCTATACATGCCATACTTAGTAAAATAACTTGGCTATACCAAAATAAGGATTGATAGTGTACTACTTAGCTCGAATCCAACGATCCACGCTAGCTTATGACTACATAGAAAAAAGATTAAAGATGTAAGCATTTAGCTTAATAAGTTTGCATGTAAAACACAGATTAATAAACTTGCTTAATATAAACCATTTGACATAAAAATGGTATCATAATTTCAGCTTTAGAGCTTACTTACTCATACTAATTCTCACATGTCTCATGCTACTTACTATCCTCATACTTGTAAGGTAAACATGGTGCCTGTTTCACTTGATCATATTGATCAACATACTTTAATTTAATAACCGTGATCTCTAATTCATCATTCATAACATAAATAATACTCAATTTCAACTTGGTAATATCTTTGCTTACTTAGCTTTCTTGTTATCTCATTTTAACTTTACTCATTTGCTCGAATTTCTGCGAATAACCGAGGATACTAAATCTCTTAACATGATCTTAATACCCATATTCTAAATATGGACTTACATGGAATATCTCTTCTTGCATCAATGCCAAGCTTGCCTTGGACTTTCATGATATCTCTGTTTAATGCCAAGCTTGCCTTTGACTTACATGATATCTCTGTTCAATGCCAAGCTTGCCTTGGGCTTACATGATATCTTTGTTCAATGTCAAGCTTGGGTCCTTGGACTTACATGATAACTTGTTCAATTCCAAGCTTGGGTCCTTGGACTTACATGTTATCTCTGTTCAATGCCAAGCTTGGGTCCTTGGACTTATATGATAACTTGTTCATACTTAATCACATTGATTTCTTTATTTAACAAACATTAAGCATTCCATGATAACAATGTACATTATACTAAGAAATTCTATGAAAGAAATCATAAAGCTTACAAACCATACAAACTTACCTCAATATACAAAATGTATGTAGATATACAATTTAGTCCTCGAATTTATTCTTGCCTCGGTTTCGATTCGAGCTTCATTTTTCTTGATCTATAATCATAAATAGACCATTTAATAAACATATTGGCTAAATTAACTAATAACTCATTCTTTGGCAAAATTACTATTTTGCCCCTATACTTTCTCAAATTTGCACTTTTGCCCCTAGGCTCGTAAAAATGATTTTTATACAACTTTCTTAAACTACATGCTTAGCTGATTAATAGTTTTAACTAAAGCAATTATCAATTCTCACAAAATCACACATGTATGACCAAATTTAAGATTTTCACAATCAAGTCCCTACATGTATTTTCATGGAAATCATTTAACAAAAGATGTTTCTACTACATCAAGCTTTCATAATCTTCCATAAAACATCAAAATACATGCATGTCATACATGACCACATTTTTGAACATCGATTATTGCTCATCAAATAGCTAAAAATAGCTTACTCACATTACCAGGACTTCAAAAATACGAAGAATATCAAAAATCGGGCTTAAGAGCTCTTACCAGCAAGCTTGGAAAGTTGAAAGAGCCCTAACAATGGCTATTGGAATTTTGGGCAGCTTGGGGAGGAAGATGAATGGATTTTTGTCATCTTTTTCCCATTTTAATCATTTCTTATGCAAATGACCAAAATGCCCCTCTTTTTAAAAATTTCCATAAAACTATCTCATGACCAATTTTGTCCAAAAATTAAATTTTGGGAAAATTGCTATCTAGGGGTTCATAATTATTATTCTAAAGCTATTTCGTACAAAAAGCTTCTAGAAATTCATATTTTGCAACTTTTGCAATTTAGTCCTTATGGACCATGCAACCACAATTTAGCGGAATTGCTTCATGAAACTTTCATACTAGCATGCAAACATGACATAAACCTTAAAACTCATAATTTCATCTCAGTTTCGTGGTCTCGCACCACTATTCCGACTAGGCCCTAAATCGGCTATTATAATTCTCCCCCTTAGGGATTTTCGTCCTCAAAAATCTTACCAACAAAAAGGTTCGGATACTGGTTTCTCATATTCTCTTCTATTTCCCACGTAGCTTCTTCTATTCCTTGTAATTGCCACAATACTTTCACTAGGTCAATACTTTTATTTCTCAGTTGTTCGACTTCCCGAGCTAAAATCTTGACTGGTTCTTCACCATAAGTCATGTTGGGACAAATCTCTATCTCTGACGGGATAATTACATGTGAAGGATCTGATCGGTAGTGTCTCAACATTGACACGTGAAACACATCATGTATCTTCTCCAATTCTGATGGTAAAGCCAAACGGTAAGCTATTGGCCCAACTCTCTCAGTAATCTCGTAAGGTCCAATGAAACGTGGACTCAATTTGCCTTTCCGGCCAAATCTGAGAACTTTTCTCCATGGTGACACTTTCAAGAACACTTTATCGCCGACTTGGTACTCTATCTCTTTTCTCTTTAAATCCGAATAGGATTTCTGTCTATCTGAGGTAGCTTTTAAACATTCTCGTATCACTTTCACTTTCTCTTCAGCTTCTTTAACCAGATCGACCCCATGAATTTGGTTTTCCTTGAGTTCAGTCCAAAACAAAGGTGTTCTGCATTTACGCCCATATAGAGCCTCATAAGGTGCCATCTTTAAACTCGACTAAAACTATTATTGTAGGCAAATTCTATCAATGGGAGAAACTTTTCTCAACTGTTTTGAAATTCTAAAATACAACATCTGAGCTTATCCTCGAGTACTTGAATTAACCTCTCTGACTGACCATCAGTTTGAGGATGAAAAGTTATGCTAAAATTCAATATTGTACCTAAGGCTTCTTGCAGCCTCTTCCAAAATTTGGATGCGAATCTCAGATCTCTATCTGATATAATCGATAAGGGAACTCCGTGAAGCCTTACTATTTCTGAAACATACAAGTTTTCCAATTTTTCAAGGGAGTAATCTACTTGTACAGGTATGAAATGGGTTGACTTCGTGAGTCTATCTACTACAACCCATATAGCATCCTTCTTGCTTGGTGACAACAGTAACCCCGTTACAAAATCCATGGTGATACAGTCCCATTTCCACTCAGGAATCAAAATGGGATGAAGTAAACCCGAAGGTACTTGGTGTTCAACCTTTACTTGCTGACAAATCATGCACTTGGAAACAAATTCTGAAATATCTTTCTTCATTTTTGGCCACCTATGTTGTTACTTTAAATCATTATACATCTTACTACTTCTTGGATGTACAGACAAACATACGTTATGTGGTTCATACAAAATTCTCTGAATCAACTCCTCTTTTCTCAGTATCCAAACTCTATCTCTAAACATCAAGTATCCATCAGAATTAATGCGAAAGTTGGATTCAACATCTGGCTTGCACTGAGCTCTCTTGACTTGCAATTCACTATCTTCTTTCTGAGCTTCCAAGATCTCGTGAAAAACATTGGTCTAGCTCTCAACTCGGCTATAATAGAACCATCGTCGGATAAAGATTCCTGAAATCCAATGCCCTTAATGCAAAAAGGGACTTCATGCTCAAAGCATCAGCGACTACATTCGCCTTTCCTGAGTGGTAGTCAATGACCAACTCATAGTCTTTTATCAACTCTAACCATCTCCGTTGCCTTAAGTTCAACTCTTTCTGCATTATCAAGTACTTCAGACTTTTATGATCAGTAAAAATCTGACATCTCTAACCATATAAATGGTGTCTCCAAATCTTCAAAGCGAAGACTATGGCAGTTAATTCTAAATCATGTGTCGGATAATTCTTCTCATGAGGTTTCAACTATCTTGAGGCATAAGCAATCATCTTGCCTTCTTGCATGAGTACACAGCCTAATCCGTTTAAGGATGCATCATCAGAATCGCAAATTCTTTCCCGACTCAAAGTTGTAATGTGAACCGGAGCTTCATCAACATTGCTTTCAACTTCTCAAAACTTTGTTGGCATCGTTCTGCCCATTCAAACTTCACATTCTACTATAACAGTTTAGTCATCGGGGTTGCAATCATGGAAAACCCGTTGACAAATCGTCTATAATAGCCGGCTAGGCCTAGAAAACTTCTAATCTCGGAGATGTTCTTCGGTGGCTTCCAATCCATTATGGCCGAGATCTTATTTGGATCTACTCGGACTCCATCTTTCGAGACAATATGTCCAAAAAATTCTACTTTCTTAAGCCAAAATTCGCTTTTATTGAATTTGGCATATAACTGATTTTCTCGAAGAATCTATAGAATTGTTCGTAGGTGTTCAGCATGATCATTCTCATCTCGAGCATAAATCAGTATGTCATCAATAAAAACAACTACAAACTTGTCGAGGTATGGTCTAAATATACAATTCATTAAATCCATGAATACCACGGGAGCATTGGTCAACCCAAAGGGCATGACTAAAAATTCATAATGCCTATACCTCGTTCGAAAGGTAGTCTTGGACACATCTGAATCTTTTACTCTTAACTAGTAATACCCTAATCTCAAGTCTATTTTGGAGAACACAGTCGCTCCTTTCAATTGATCGAACAAATCATCGATTCTAAGTAATGGGTACTTGTTCTTTACTAATACTTTATTAAGCTGACGGTAATCGATGCATAATCTCATGGTGCCATCTTTCTTTTTCACAAATAAAACTGGAGCACCCCATGGTTAACAGCTTGACCTTGCAAAACCCTTGTCAGTCAGTTCTTGCAACTGTAACTTCAATTCTTTCAACTCTGTTGGAGCCATTCTATAAGGAGTAATAGATATTGGTACTATACCAAAGCTAGGTTAATGCTGAACTCTACCTCTCTAAATGGCGGAAGTCCCGGTAATTGCTCAAGAAAAACATCCACGTACTCACATACTATCAGCACTGACTCAATCTTCAGCTCTGTTTCTTTATCATTCATCACAAAGGCTAGATATGCTTCATACCCTTTTCTTAAACATCTCTGTGCCGTCATATTAGAAATCATTATCGGTAATCTATCATGTTCATCTGATCCTTCATAAAGAATATCCCCATTTTTACATCTCATTTCAATATATTTTTCCTACAATTAACTATTACATTATGGGTAGTCAACCAGTCCATGTCAAGAATGAGGTCGAACTCACCAAATGGTAGCAACATAAGATTTGCTTTAAAGCAATGACCTCTAATCATTAATGGACAATTTTTACAAACTTTATCAACTAACATACTTTTACCTAAAGGATTAGACACTTTAATCATAAATTCTGTAGAATCTATAGGCATACTCAAACCGGATACTAATTTCATGCAAATGTAAGAGTGTGTGGATCCGGGATCTATTAAAACAATAACTTTAACATCATGAAGAGAAAAGGTACCCGTAATAACATCATGGGAAGATGCCTCTTCACGAGTGCAAATGGCAGAAGTCCTTGCAGGCACTCTACCCTTGGGTCTCGTAGCCTGTTCTCTAGGGTTGCCTCTTCCACTTGCCCCACTTTCTGGGTTCCTCTGTAGTCTGCCTCTAACCATACTCCCGGATCTCGGGTTCTGAGCTCTTTCTTCTTTCATCATCTCTAGACAATCTTTTATATAGTGGTCTTTAGAACCACATCTAAAGCATGCATTTTCATGTGTTCGGCATTCTCCAAGGTGACGTCTGCCACACTGTGGGCATTCAGGTCTGTCAGATCTAATATTCCCAACACTTGCAAATCAAGTAGTCTCGTGCTTTATTCCCTAATATCTGCTTTACTCTTGTCTTTCTTGAAAGCCCAAAGGGAAGTAGCCGATTGGGTAGGGAAATCTCTTGACTTTTTGGATGAAGATTGGAATGACTTATTCCACTGTCTTTTTCTAGAGTCACGAGACTCCATTTCAGACTTCTTATTCTCTTTTACTAGTTCTTCGGCTTTACAAGCCCTTTCTACTAGCACAATAAATTCATTTAATTCTAGGACAGCAACAAACAACTTGATGTCCTCATTTAATCCATCTTCAAATATTTTACTCATAATGGCCTTAGTGGATACACATTCGCGAGCGTACTTGCTGATTCGTACAAACTCTCACTCATAATCAATTACTGACATCTTGCCTTGCTTCAGCTCTAGAAATTCCTTCCTCTTTTGGTCTACAAATCTTTGGCTGATATACTTTTTCTTGAACTCTTCTTGGAAGAATTCCCATGTGACCCTTTCCCTCGGTACTACCAACACAAGAGTGTTCCACCATTGGTAAGCAGAGTCTCTTAAGAGAGAGATTATGCACTTCATGCATTCTTCAGGGGTGCATGAGAGCTCATTAAATACCCTGATGGTATTTTCTAACCAGAATTCAGCTCTTTCTGGATCATCTTCTTTTCTAGCCCAAAATTCTTCTGCCCCTTGTTTCCTGATCCTATCAATTGGAGGTTTATCTCCTCTTATCACCTCTACTACTTGGGGGGCTATTGGATCAGGTTGTGGAATAAAGGGGGTGGAGCAGTTGTGCATTCGGGTTCGCACGCATTTAACTCCAGATACCATGTATTCATCATGTAGAGGAAGGCTTCTCTAGCCTCTTCTCCTCCTCATAGACTCACCGTAGTAGGTCTATTCTCATTCTTGCTTCTAAGACTATCCCTCAATGAGCCATGGACATTTTCTACATCATCCGCCATAACTTCTTTGGGATCCATTTACTATATGTATAAACACAATTTAAATAGTCAGGAGTCGTCACACTATTATTATTAAAACATTCTTATGTATGGCATGTATAGCTAGACTCATGCTCGTGCTACGTTAGTCTTAGAACTGACTAAACCGTAGCTCTGATACCACTAAATATAACACCCCATATCCAAGCTCGAGGCTAGGACTGGATACGAGATATTACCATGCTTGAACTCATTAAAACATACACTTATAGGCTGTAAAATTTTGTTCCGACTTAAAAACTTCTCTATATTAGTCTAATCATACATTTCATAGGCCTACGAGGCCTTAAACACATATCTAAAAACTTTCAAAGCTTAATCGAAACCTTTCTTTAAAGCAAGGGTCACACGCCCATGTGGCTTAGGACACGCCCGTGTACCTCTTGACACGCCCATGTTTTCAACCGTGGGGAGCTACTGACTATTTTCACACTGCCTGAACACGCCCGTGGGCTTAAACTGCGTGTTAAACCTTGATATACTAACTTGATCCACACGGTATGGGCACATGCCCATGTTTAAACCGTGTATTCTACACGGCTCAGACACAAGGCCGTGGGGTTGTACCGTGGCCTATCCTGATTAATAGTAATAAGGTGCAGGGCTCACACGGCCTAGACACACGCCCGTGTGTCTAACCGTGTGAGCACTTAGAGGCTATATACCAAGCCATTTGCCACCTTGAAATCAAAATCAAACCAATACATTTCAAAAACTATACAACATGCTTCATTGAATATAGCAACATACATATAACCAATTTTGGCTAACCACTTAGCCATATACAAAAGAATAATGGTTTGATAACCTATACAATGGCCCTTCTTAAAATATGTTCTCAAAATGAATGCTTCCTATACATGCCATACTTAGTAAAATAACTTGTCTATACCAAAATAAGGATTGATAGTGTATTACGAGCTCCGACTCCAATGATCCACAGTTAGCTTGGCAAGACTACATAAAAAAAGATTAAAGGCGTAAGCATTTAGCTTAATAAGTTTGCATGTAAAACACAGATTAATAAACTTGCTTAATATAAACCATTTGACATAACAATGGTATCATAATTTCTACTTTAGATCTTACTTACTCATACTGATTCTCACATGTCTCATGCTCCTTACTATCCTCATACTAGTAAGGTAAACATGGTGCCTGTTTCACTTGATCACATTGATCAACATAATTTAATTTAATAATCATGATCTCTAATTCATTATTCATAATATAAATAATACTCAATTTCAACTTGGTAATATCTTTGCTTACTTAGCTTTCTTGTTATCTCATTTTAAATTTACTCATTTGCTCGATGAATTTCTATGAATAACCGAGGATACTAAATCTCTTGCCATGATCTTAATACCAAAGCCATATTCTAAATATAGACTTACATGGAATATCTCTTCTTGCATCAATGCCAAGCTTACCTTGGATTTACATGATATCTCTGTTCAATGCCAAGCTTGCCTTGGACATACTTAATATCTCTGTTCAATGCCAAGCTTGCCTTGGACTTATATGCTATCTCTATTCAATGCCACTCTTGCCTTGGACTTACATGATATCTCTGTTCAATGCCAAGCTTGGGCCCTTGGACTTACATGATAACTTGTTCAATGCAAGCTTGGATCCTTGGACTTACATGATATCTCTGTTCAATACCAAGCTTGGGTCCTTGGACTTACATGATAACTTGTTCATACTTAATTACATTGATTTCTTTATTTAACAAACATTAAGCATTCCATGATAACAATGTACATTATACTAAGCAATTCAATGAAAGAAATCATAAAGCTTACAAACCATGCAAACTTACCTCAATATACAAAATGTATGTAGATATGTAATTTAGTCCTCGACTTTGTTCTTACCTCGATTTCGATTCGGGCTTCATTTTTCTTGATCTATAATCATAAATAGACCATTTAATAAGCATATTGACTAAATTGACTAATAACTCATTCTTTAGAAAAATTACTATTTTACCCCTATACTTTCTCATATTTGGACTTTTGCCTCTAGGCTCGTAAAAATGATTTTTATACAACTTTCTTAAACTACATGCTTAACTGATTAATAGTCTCAACTATAGCAATTATCAATTCTCACAAAATCACACTTGTATGACCAAATTTAAGATTTTCACAATCAAGTCCCAACATGTATTTTCATGGAAAATCACTTAACAAAAGATGTTTCTATTACATCAAGCCTTCATGATCTTCCATAAAACATCAAAATACATGCATGTCATACATGACCACATTTTTGAACATCCATTATAGCTCATCAAATAGCTAAAAATAGCTTACTCACGCTACCAGAACTTCAAAAATACGAAGAATATCAAAAATCGGGCTTAGGAGCACTTACTAGCAAGCTTGGAAAATTGAAAGAGCCCTAACAATGGCTATTGGAATTTTTGGCAGCTTGGGGAAGAAGATGAATGGATTTTTGTCATCTTTTTCCCATTTTAATCATTTCTTACGCAAATGACCAAAATGCCCCTCTTTTTAAAAATTTTTATAAAACTATCTCATGACCAATTTTGTCTAAAAATTAAATTTTGGGAAAATTGCTATCTAGGGGTTCATAATTATTATTCTAAAGCTATTTCGTACAAAAAGCTTCTAGAAATTCATATTTTGCAACTTTTGCAATTTAGTCCTTTTGGACGATTCAACCACAATTTAGCGAAATTGCTTCATGAAACTTTCATACTAGCATGCAAAGATGACATAAACCTTAAAACTCATAATTTCATCTCAGTTTCATGGTCTGGCACCACTATTTCGACTAGGCCCTAAATCGGGCTGTTACATACAGTCAATCACAACAACAGTCAAATGCAATCTGGGCCTAAACCCATCTCCGTCCATCCCTACACTTCATGTGGGGTTTAAAACACCCATCCATTCCTACACTCCAAGTAGTACCGAATGCGGCACATAATTAGTAAATTTGTAGCTGAGCTACCAGATAATAAGCTTAAAAGCCTTTTAGTATACTTCCTCCAAATATCAAGATCCCAACCCAATGCAATGCAACATACAATATACGACATGCTAATACATGATTATCAGTTAAACATAAAGTTCACTATTTATTCATTCAATCATCATGCTCAGTACATACACCATATATATAGTTCACGCATTTAAGGGTCTTAGTGGTGCTTACCGGACCTACCGTAGGTTCACAGTCGACTTGGGCGACCCGTGCAACCTCAGAACACATTTCAGTTAAATGGGCTCACATGCCCATGTGGCCTGCCCGTGTGGGCCCACAAGCCCGTATAGATCACACAGCCTGGTCCAAACTTCCGCATGCCCGTGTGGACTACTCGTGTGGGCCTACAAGGCCCAAATCAGTCTAGCCCATATGTCGCACATGGCCTACCTAGCCATTACATGGTCGTGTCTTGCGCGCATGGCCTAGCCTCGTCGCGCACACACTCGTGTCAGGGCACACGGCCTACCACACAGGTGACCACATGCCCGTGTGGTGTCGACAATGGGGTTTTTAGCTTTTGTCAAAACCCTATTTTCTATGTTTTCAGGTATACATCTGTATCGATTTAGGTCAAAACCACTCACGTAAAGACCAGTACCTAAAATTGATATCACAACTTCCCAAAATCAGTCACAATTCTCGATTAAACTGAGATCCCCAAAAAAATAATAGTCCAAGAAGAGCATTTAACACTTACCCAAACACCTCGATTGATTCCAACTAAAGTTCCATAAGAGGAGAGCCTCGTTTTTTGCAAATCGTTGCTGCCAAAACCCAGAATTAAACTATCGACAAGGGACATCATAATAACGATACTAAAAGGAAAACCCCTTCCTCTTAACCTGAGTAAAAACCTAACCCCCACTTACCGAAGCACAAGCACTTGAAAGCTGGAATACTGGAGTTGAATAATGAATTGACAACAAAAGAAATTGAAGCAGAGAGAAAAGAGAATAAATGTCAGAATTTTGAGAGGGGAAGGGAGAGAATCAAAATTTTGGGAAAAACCAAAAAGGAAGATGTGATACACATCCATTAATTTTCTCCCACTAATCCCACAACTCAACCACTTCAGAAATCCTACCAAACTGAAACTTTTCAAGCCAACAAACCCATTTTGATATGATTTTATAATTAATTTAATATAAGCCCACTAAGCAAGTGTAAGGCTTACATTAGGCAAATACCAAAAATTTCCAAAGCTAAGGCTTGAACTTGGGACCTTCCACACACACCCAGAACATATAACCATTGAAGCAAATGCACAGTTGTGTCATATTTTAACAGAAACAAAAATAAGAATTTTTGGGCGTTACAAAAAGCCAAAATCTGAATTTATAAGTTTCAAAATATTTATCTTAATTTCATCTTTCAATCAAATTAAATGATAATAGTATGTGTGTGTGTGTGTGTGTGTGTGTGTGTGTGTGTGTGTATTTATTCCAAAACAACATACAATGATGTTCGTAAATATAATAATAGTTGAATAAATCATAAACCATAAGATTTCAAATTTAAACCAAAATTTTGCCCCCTTATCTTATCATCAACTTATGATTCCATACCATAAGTTCCTAGCCTCCTTTTCACATGGTCAAATAGCCAAAATTAAAAGAATACTCATCCACTCTAGAACATTCTTGGCCGACACTAAAGGGAAGGAAACAAAATAAAATCCTCCCTAATGCTAACTAGGAGATTCAACCTCACTCCTCAAGCACACATCCATACATCTTAACCACCTTGCCAATTACTCAATTTATGCTAGAAACCTCTTGTCATTAATTCTTAAAGCCTAATTTGCTTAGCTCTCTCTCTTAATTATTAGAAATTAAATGTTTTACTAAGCGCTCACTTAATTAATGAAGCTCAAATAACTTCCAAAATACACTTAATAATAATTAAGCATGCAACATCATTCAATTAAGTAAGATGCATAACCCCTAATTCTTAGGATGTTACGCTTACCCTTAAAATAATTTCGTCCTCAAATTACCCGCCGGAATAAGTGAGGTTATTGTCACATCGCTTCCTCCGATTCCCACGAGCTTCTTCTCGATCCATGATTACGCCCATAATACTTTGACGGAGGAACCGACTTTCTCCGTAAAACCTTTACATCTCGCTCCGAATTTGAATTGGCACCTCTTCTTATGACAAGTCGATCTTAATTTCACCTCCTCAATCGGCACTACATGAGATGGATCTCGACTTGAAGTAGCAGTAACATTGAAACATGGAACACATCATGCATTTGCTTCAATTTTGAAGGTAAATCTAATCGATATGCCATGATCCGACCCGCTTCAAAACTCGATAAGGTCCAATGAACTGGACTTAGCTTTCCTTTGCGTGCCCAAATCTCATCACCTCTTTTCAAGGTGAAACCTTTAGGAAAACTTGGTCCTCACAAAGAAACTCTATTTCTTTCGCTTAAGATCTGCGACGATTTTTATCTGCTGATGCTTCCTTTAACCGAGCCCGATTATTTTAACCTTTTCTTGATTCACCACTATTTTCGGACCCAAAATCGGACGTTCCCCTAATTTCCCAACACGTGGGTGTGTGACACTTCCGTCCATATAGTGCTTCATATGGTGCCATCCAGATATCGGATTGGAAACTGTTGTTGTACTAATTCGCCAACGTAAAAATTCTCCCAACTTCCCTTGAAATCTATCACACATCCCTTAACATATCTTCTAAGATTTGATTACTCTTTCGGATCGACCGTCCGATTGAGGATGAAATGCCGATCAAGTCCAATCGGTGCCCAAAGCCCGATGCAATGCTTTCCAAAATCGCGACGTAAACCCTGATCTCTATCCAAATAATCGACAACAAGACTCCATGCAATCTCACAATCTCAAATGCACATATAGCTTTGCCAATTTCTCGCAAAGAGTAATCAATCCAAACCGGAATAAAATGTGCAGATTTCATCAATCGGTCCACTATCACCCATCTGAGTCTTTCTTAGTAGGCGTAAGAGGAAGCCCACTAACAAAGTCCATGGTGATTCTCTCCCACTTCCATCAAGAATCTTTATCGGTTGAAGCAATCCCGATGGTACTTGATGTTCACCTTGACTTGTCGACACGTCAAGCACTTTCCTACAAACTCCGTAACTTCCCATTTAAGACCAAGCCACCAAAATTGATCTCGCAAATCTCGGTATAATTTACTTCCTCCAGGATGCAAAGCATAGGGGCTACCATGCGATTCTTGAAGTATCTTTTGCCTCAACTCCTGATCCTTTGGCATACACACTTTACCTTTAAAACACAATACCCCATCACTGTTAATACCAAAATCTTCCAATTTCCCACTCTGTACCTGCCGATGCTTTTCATTCAGATCTTCATCTACTAATCGCCTCTCTTTACTTGACTTAACCATGTCGCTTAACTCAAGTTCGCCAACAAGCTTCCATCATCGTAAAGACTAAGATGTGCAAACATCGCCTTAATTTCGACACCACTTTCCGACTTAGATCGCTCGCCACCACATTCGCCTTGTTCGGGTGGTACTCGATGGAATAGTCGTAGTCTTTCAACAACTCTATCCACCTTCTGCCTCAAATTCAGCTTCTTTCGAGTCGGTAGATATTTCAGACTTTTGTGGTCCGTGTATATCACCGACTTTTCCCGTATAAGTAATGTCTCCAAACTTTAAGAGCAAAGACTACAACGCCAACTCCAAGCCATGCGTCGGGTAATTGACCTCGTGCGGTCTCAATCGTCGAGACGCATACGCAACTACTTTTTCGCCTTGCATCGTAACACATCCTAATCCCGTGAGAAGCATCACAATACACGCATTTAAATCCTTCCCCGCCTTAGGTGGATCAAACCGAGCTTCAATAAAACTTTCTTGAGCTTCTCAAGCTCTTCTTCGCTTATCGCCCACACGAAAGGTACTTCCTTTCTCAACAATTTCGTTAAAGGTGCAGCTATCGATGAAAATCCTTCGACGAATCTTCGATAATATCCGGCTAATCCCAAGAAACTGCGAACCTCAGTTATGGACTTAGGTGGTTTCCAATCTAGCACAGCCTCAATCTTCCGAGGATCCACCCTTATCCCTTCCGCAGATACCACATGGCCTAAAAATACGACTTCCTTCAGCCAAAATTCACACTTACTGAATTTGGCGTAAAGTTTCTTCTCCCTTAATATTCGCAACACAATCCGGATATGCTCATCATGTTCTACTTCGGACTTAGAATACACCAGAATATCATCTATGAATACCACGATGAACTGATCCAAGTAGGGCTGGAAAATCCGGTTCATCATATCCATAAACGCAGTGGGCATTCGTCAATCGAATGGCATTACCAAAATTCATAATGCCCATATCTAGTTCGAAAGCAGTCTTATGGATATCGCTTCTTTCACTTTAAGTGATGATACCCGACCTTAGATCAATCTTTGAGAATACATGACTCCTTGTCGATCGAACAAGTCGTCGATCCTTGGCAAAGGATACTTGTTCTTAATGGTCGCTTATTTAACCGCCATAATCTATACACATCCTCATCGATCCGCCCTTCTTCTTCACGAATAGGACCGGGTTCCCATGGAGACACACTAGGTCGAATGAATCCACGATCAAAGACTAGAACACAAGACCTCCAACAACCCACACTCCACGTAACCACTAGTCCAAAGAAACCCATTTTGATATGATTTTATAATTAATTTAATATAAGCCCACTAAGCAAGTGTAAGGCTTACATCGGCAAATACCAAAATTTCCAAAGCTAAGGCTTGAACTTGGGACCTTCCACACACACCCGTAACATATAACCATTGAAGCAAATGCACAGTTGTGTCATATTTTAATGTAAACAAAAATAAGAATTTTTAATGCTACAAAAGCCAAAATCTGAATTTATAAGTTTCAAAATATTTATCTTAATTTCATCTTTCAATCAAATTAAATGATAATAGTATGTGTGTGTGTGTGTGTGTGTGTGTGTGTGTGTGTGTGTGTGTTTATTCCAAAACAACATACAATGATGTTCGCAAATATAATAATAGTTGAATAAATCATAAACCATAAGATTTCAAATTTAAACCAAAATATTTTGAATAAAGGTAAACCTCATCATTTCGGACACTCCATTAATATTTCATCTTTAGACAAAATATTAACTTGTAAGTGATATATTAGTGTAATAATCAAATATTGACAAAAAAAAAGAACATGTCGAACCATAAATCTTCCTTCGGGTCAATTTATTGCTCACATGTAAAACCGAATAATTATCACATGTTTATTACCATAGTTGCACATGTAATATTATTAACTTTCATTTGGGCCAATCAATATTAACATAACTTAAGTTACATGCACACAACCTTTTATATTTTAAAACAAAATAATTTATACAAAAAAAAATCACTTTGGTGACTTTTACTTCAATTAAGTTATTTTAAAATATATATAAATATATCAATATTCAAATTTAAAATTTATCCAATAGTCAAATGTCAAAACTATTTTTATTACTTTATAGACTCCAAAGTAACCCAAAATAAGGTTGTCTTAAAAATGCAATAAAAAAAAACCTTAATTTTTTACTATTTTCCAAAACTATATATATGAAAACCAAATAGAAATAATGTAGTGGTTCAAAGCCAAATAATTAACAAGTACATGTATTCATAATTTTGGCATGGATAAAACACCAAAGAAATTCACGCATATACATGTATTCATAATCAAATAGAGAAACTTATCCCGAATTTATCATGTAAATCCAAAGTTATATTTATGATTAAACATATATTCACATGAATACTTGAAAAATATTTTCAAGCCAATAAATCTAAAAAAAAAAAATCATAATAGTTGGCATCCCCACAATTCATACAGTAAAATATATCATCATAATTTAACCAAATATATGGAACCATAAGATGCCAAAATGTAAAATTATAGAACCAAACTTAAAACCAAAATATTTAAATATGTATATAGTTGACATGAATTTGCACCAAAACACCCATAAAATTGAATATATAACCATAACAAAAAAAAAAAAAATTAACATCTTCAACGATATCCATCAAAACTTAATTTCACCAATAAAACTATAAAAGATATCTTATTGAATAATGATTATAAAACATATTCACACAAACTATAATCATGCATTAATCCTCAAAATCATTGATATGCATATAATATATATACACAATTATAATAATAGAAAAATAATATTGGCTTGCCTTTCATATTTCATGTAAACTCAAATTTATATTAATGACTAAAGACATTATCATAAAACTTCTTTATACGCACAAATACTTAAAAAAATTCATAACCACCAAATATAAAAGAATCCCAAATTATATAATAGTCTTTATACGCACAAGTACCTATGAAAATTCATAACCACCATATTTAAAAAAATCTCACATATTTTAATTTTAGTCGATCTTATAAGGACTAAAACTTACATAAAATAATTATAATAGAAACCAAAAGTAATCATTTGTATATATGAATTGAATTCAATGGCGAATATAATTTATCATGAATAAAGACAAAAGATGATGATTCCATATATATTCAATCACAAACAAAAATTTAAAACAAATAGTGTGAAAAAAAGCATCTTTCCAACATCCATTTATTCGATTATCAAGTGAATTAACTTTCAAAACCAATTATACAACCCAATTAGAATTCTTCAGTTGCAAAAAGTTGTAAGTCTGTAATTTTAATTTAATAATGAATTTAACCAAAATTTATAAAATAATTGTGTGAAAAGAAGATAAAGAAATCTCACAAATTAATTTTATCAAATAAATAAATAAACCTTCATCTTTCGAATAGCATATGCAAATATTAAACCAGATTATATTTATAAAACCCTAAAACTTTATTTAAAGAACCAAAACTCAAAAATTTATTAGGAATCTCAAAGATTCAACATAATATATAATTAAAATATCAAGTTCATAAAATTAAAAAGAAAAATGAATCAATCCAAAAATAATAAAGAATCAATCCATTCTCAATGATTCAACATAACAAAACTCGGATGATTCTTGTTAGATTTGTAAAATAAATCTAAAATAAAACTTAATAAACTAGGATCTATCATGTCAAATCATCAAGAATAAATAAATAATAGAAATAGATACAGAAGCGTACCTGAATCCATGGATTCCTTGAAATTTTTCTGAATCTTGGGGTTCTGATCTTCAAAATTAGCACATAAAAAATTCAAAGAATATTTACTCTTTCTTTACTAAAGATGGGATATTAGAAAAGATATTTTGTGTATAATTTGAGGAGCATAATCCTAATATTTATAACATTATATATTAGTTCTAATCTAATTCTAATTAGTCAATCATTAATTAGAATTTGATTAGAACTCAATTACTAGAGTATCTACACATATTTGACCCATACTTTATTTAATAATTAAAGCCCAATAAAATTTTAAGTAAATTACATCACTTTTAATTTGAGTTAACTTATCATGATAATAAATAATAACATGTAATTATCTTTATTATATATGTGATGTCTATATTTTTTAACATGGCTGCATGATTATAGGTGTAACAGTAATATCATCATCAGCTGATCTAGATTTTGATAGCACTATGTTATGGCAGATGCGACTTGGGAATATAAGCTAGCAAACATCCTAAGTAACAAAACGAAACACAACCCAAATAATTTTATTGCTAAAATTTGTCAAGTCAAACATGCAAACAATGCTACTAGTAGTTGGCACTGGTTGAAGCACGACTAAAGAAATCCTCAACAATGATAATTTGAAAAGAGGAACTATTCACTAATATCAATATATTTTCTTCTTAATTTTATTATTAATATTTTAATGTAATTGTTTTTTCAAAATTGCTTTTAACATTTATTAAATTTAGTCTTATTTATTTTGAATTAATTGTTTTATTGTCTTTATATTTTATAATTTATTTGGTAGAATTGCACAATATGAAAAGGGATGGAAAAATAAGGGTTTGAACTTTGAAACTTAGGTGGCAGGAGTCATAATCATTACTTGTTCAAAACTATTTGGAAGCTACATATGATGACATTTAAATTTTATAGAAGTATTTATCTCATTATTTTTAATGCTTTAAGACATAGACAATAAATAAATTTAAAAGAGATTCTAATTAAAAACAATAGGAGAGATTATTTTATTTAAAATATGCTTAACCCAAAAATTTAATAATAAAAATAATTAGATAGTTTATAAACATAATAAGAAATTAATAATGTAATAATATTATAGCATTTTGTTTTTTAGTAAGTCGTGAAATTACTTATTAAATTTTATTAAAAGAAATAAATTAGTTAAAAGTAACCTTTTGTAAATTAGGTTTTGTGTAACACTCAAATATTTACATATAACAAAATAAAATTATAAATAATAAATAAAAATACATTTATGTTCAAATTTAATACTGAATAAGAAAAGTTACATCTCTTTTGTACTAAACATAAATAAAATCATGTTAATATATAATTTTATCCTTTCTAGAACAAAAATATGATGGAAGTTAAAATGTTCTATACAATATTTCTTTTATTTTCTTACTATTTTTTCCATATTAACATTTAATTACATGTGTTTTCTTTTTTAAAAATAAATTAAACCCCATTTAACTTTAAGTATTTGTATAATATTAAACTACTTTGTAACAATGTTGTGAAATTAATTTTAATAAATAAATTAGTTTGAAATGACTAATTGTAAATTAATTATCTCCAAATGTTATATATATTAATATTTTTATTTAACATTAAAAATATTATAAATAAAAACACTATTTATGAATATCGTAAAATCAACCTCGTAACGTCGAATCATATTCCTAATATTATATATAAAAAAAGTTAAAATTAAAATTGAATGATTAATATTTTAAACTTCTATGATGCATACCCTCCATTAATGCTTCTCGACTTGGAAGGTGATTTTTAACTTCTAAATCAAAATCAAATTAATTTAATTATTATTTCAAGCTAAACCTGCTCTTAGGTAAAGCTATTCGTTTAGGTTCAAAGTTCTGTCTAAAATTTAAGAAGATTTAGGTAAAAATATTAAGTCTGAAAAATATGTTTGGTCAAAAAGAAATAGATTTGTTTAAAATATGAATCGGGCTTAGGCTTGAACATTTAAAGCCCAACCCGACCTGTTTTCTAGTTTATAATATTTTATATTATATTATTTTTATATATTATGTAATTTATAATAAATTAAAAAATAAACTTATATTAAATATATAATACTACTCTAATTAAACATTAAAATAATGTTAAAGATTACTATATAAAATATTTCAATAAATAAAAATATATAAAATTATTATTTATTAAATATTAAAATAATATAATATAAATATTTTAAATTTTAAAAATAATATGGATGAATCTAAAATATGCTTGAATAAACTTTAAATATAGGTAATTTTGAACAAAATTTTAAGTTTCATATTTTATATTGGGTGGACTTAGACAAATATACAATATATTAATATTATGCTTAAACATGACCTAAACTCGACCTATAAGATTTTTACTTGGAGTAAATTTAATAAAAATCGAATTGAAATAAACTAAATGCTGTAATTGAATTCGATTCTTTATTGTTCCCTTTATTTTCTCATCCCTTTCTTTTACAAAGCAGAAGAAATTGAATTTGATTTACTCTTTTTACCCTCACTTGCCTGGTGCTTCAACATGTCCAACTCCTTAGCAAACCTTTCCATCGCTGGAGCTGGCAAACAAACTGATGCCACTCTTCCAACTTCTCCTTTCTTATTCTTGGTTGGAACTAAAAAGCTTATCACCCCAACCGCTATCGGTGGCCCTGCAAACATTGCCTTACCCCATCCGAAATCGGCATCTTCAAGTTTGATTTTCGTTAAATCTGATATAAGGTACGTACCGATAACATTCGGGAAATGGATTCGTTTACCCCGAGCCACCATTAAAGTTGCCACGGATTTCACATATTCCTCTGTCACACTTGCTTTCGCTTGTTTTATTAATTCCACTGCATACCCTAATGGTTTCTCAAGGAGACTTTTAACTGTTGTTATTGCTGCTGGGAAGACAAATACATTCCCATAATATCCCGTTGGGAATGAGGGATTGAATTTAGAACGTGCATTAACAACGCATAGCAGGCGTACCTCTTCATCAGGGTCAAGATTTATAGCAAGGGTTCGACAACGCCATAAACAAGCCATTATGAGTTCAAATGTGGTACAACGGCGAAGGTGGGGAGGTAGGAGGCTACGAAGAAGTGAAACTTCTGCAAAGCCAAAGGAAAAGGAACGTTGAATCGGATTGTCAAATGGCAAGATGGTAATGGGGGTGGTGACAGGGGCTTCCACTTCATCATACTCGCGGTGGGTAAATGTGATTCGTGCCGGGTGTCGAGCATCTAAGAGATGTCTTTCCCAAATCGGTGAGATCAAGTGAGTGGTTACGCCTCGTGCCATTTCATCCAGGGCAAACAGGAATTGTGCTAGGCCAGTACCATCACTCATGACATGGTTGAGACGGAGAGCGAAGATGAAACCACCACATTTCAACCGTGTTACCTACTAAGCAATAAACTAATTCTTAATTAAAATTTAGAAAGAATCATAAACCCAGAAAAATGAAACAATAGAAATAAGAAGATTGTTGAATTAAATAAGAAAAACTCTCACGCACATATTGTCATATAGCATAATTAATTGGAGCATTATTACCTGAATCAAAAGCAATGGGCAATTTAGCATCCCTTCAGAACCAGGAACATTATAAAGGAGCTCATCGAAGCAAGGGAATGGTGGGCGAAGTGGTTCACCAAACTGTTCAAGTGTAACATCAGCATCGGCTTTTATAAACATCACACCCTCACCGGTGCAATCCACTATAAGCTTACCATTAGCCCCTTCCCTTAATCTACCTGCAAATGGATAATAACACACTAGGGTTTGTGCAAGTGCCTCCCTAATAACCTCAGCTGGATCTTTTCCTTCCATGGAAGGTTCATATTGATAAAAGTTGATTACCGGAATTTGAAACCGAAAACTCGCTTGATCATCAATATCCGATAATAATTTTTGTTCATACGGTGTAGGTTTAGCAGGAGTGACAAGTACCGGTTCACAACGTCGGACAGTGAACTCAAGGGGAATGCTGGAAAGTGCTGCCATGACACAAGAATGTGAGATAATAGAAAAAGAATAGCAAGTGTTTGGTCTTAATGAAGTGTTGGAAATGTTTCCTTTATATAGGAACCAAAGTGTACAAATTTGAAGTTTATTTTACATCGTATATGTAAATTGTACCGAAGAAAGAGATAAAATTGAACAAAAGAAACCCAATTTTAATGTGAATAATTTATTTTATGTATTTATTATCTTGTTGGATTCATATTCACATGCTAAATTTAGTGGAACCTCGGCCACAAAATTTTAGTGGCTATTCTGAAAGGGCTTTTTGGACTGTATTCAGATTCATCCTTGTATTGAGATGGCCGTCATTTCATTAATACATTCATGAAAGGAATCCCAGTACAAAGGTAAACTCGATTCATTTATTTCCATAACTCCACACTTTTTACATAATTAAAATGTTAAATTAATGTTTGTCCTATCAAGCGTGCTAAATATCCCAGTACAAAGGTAAACTCGATTCATTTATTAATGTTTGGTCTAACTAATGACACAATATTTTTATATTATTATAATATAATAGTAAATTTGCAAATTTAATTTTTTATGCTCAATATTTATCACGAGCTAGCGCATATACAAGACAAACTCACATGTTAACATGATTACATGAAATTTTCTTTAAAATACCTTTCTAACACACACACACACATATTTACATCAAGTTGGAATGAGTATTTTTAAGAAAAGAAAATCGAACTCAACATTTTGGCCAGAATAATTAAGGGTATCTATAACACCCTAATTTATTAAACCCTATTTTTATGAATTTTAATATAAGTAAGTATTTGTTTTAGTGATTAAGTGTTGTAGGTGTGGGTCGGAGGTCTTGGGTTTAAGTCCCACTTTTGGAAATTCTGTTATTTTTGTTCTTAGCTTTATTCTTAATTGCGAGACTTATATTATATTTTCGATCAACTTATATCAGAATAAGCTTGTTGGTTTAGTGGTAAAGTGTTAGCTTATTCTATGGTCTTGTATTCGAATCCCCGAGTGTGTGTTTGGCAATAACGTTTGCTTCGGTGTGTGTGTTGTTTGTGTAGTAGAAGTTGGATGGAATTGATATTCTATGGTAGTTGGATGAGGTTTAGTGGGTCAGATTCTATCAGTTGGTAGTGGGCAATTTTGAATTTTATTTTTTATTTTATTTTTTTGTTAGTTCCCAAAAATTCTCTTTGTTTTTTTTTTCAGGTTCCTCTCTTTCTCCTTACTATTCTTTTTCTGACATCTTTCCTCCTTGTGATTTCGTCCCTTTTTGGCTTCCCTTCTTTGATTATTGTCCATTGTGTTGCGGTTGTGGGCGTTGTGCATTCAGGTTCTTGATCCGTTCTGAGTAGGTAAGTTATTGGGTAGGTGTAGCTTTACTATTTCATGTTGGGGAATTTTCGTTATTCTTATAACGAAAGGATTTCTGTTGATGGTGTTCGTTTAATTCTTGTTTAGGGGAAAGCCAAGAAGCGATTGGTGCTCCTCCAGTGATTTGAGTGTTAGGTGATTACTATTCATTGACAGTGAGTATATTTAAGCTTTGTACGGATTTGAGAGGCAAAGTTCATGGTTAATTTTTTTTTGTTTGAATTCGTAAATCGTTTGCTAAAATAATTGTTGAGATACTATTTTTAGGTTCTGGTTATCTCGTGGGAGTGTTCGCATCAAAATCAAGCCAAGTGCGTAATGAGAAACTCGAAAAAAAGGAAATTAGTGAAATCCAAAATTGGGGCTTGCCGACGCCACACGGCCGTGTGACAGGCCGTGTGCGAGGCCATGTGTGACACACGGGCTAGGCCATTTTGGGCTGTGTGGGCTACACGGGCATGTGTGGACCGTGTGCCAAGCCATGTGGGCCCAAATTTTAGAACTTTTCCCTAGGGTTGTACATGTTGTCTCGACCAATTGTAGGCTTTCCGTAGGGTTTGTATGTGTATAAGCCTTAAAGCATGAAATCTGTCACTCTGTTAGATTGGAATTAACGTAAGTAATATCTACATGAGTATTGTGTAAAATGATATGTATGATTTGTTCTGCTATGTATGAGCATGTTTAGTATTCGTTATACGAGCATGAATGTGTTATACGTTCTGGTATCTGTTATTTTGTTTTATCTGATGCTCTGTTTGTATCTGGCTATGGGCCGGTTTATGTATTATGAGGAGGAAATATTCTGTGTAAGGCAATATATCGCCAATTTACTAGTAGTAATGTTGCGACTATTCTGAAAAGTGTCGTATGAACACTATAAGGTGTGTAGGACTAGGTAGGTGTTTTATACCCCACGTGGTGTGTTGGAATGGTCGAAGTTGGTGTGTAGAGGATGGGGGTAGGATTATACATATTTGTATCTGTATGATTATGTTATAATTTTGATTCTGCAAAAGATTTACGTCTGTATCTATTCTACCATGAGATTGAATCTGAATTTTTGTTTATGTATGCGTTACACACTAAGTTATCAAAACTCACTTTCTGTTTGTCTATTTCATTCAGGTAACCCTCAGACTTAGGCGAGTCGGTGAAACAAAAGCTCGGATGCAACCACTTATTCGTAAAACTTTATTTACATAAATTTTGCTTAATTTTCTACTTTTAAGACTTTTGTAATTTTGGGACTCCCTGGACATTTGGGTTTGCTTTCGGTTTTAGATTTTTAATTTGGAATATCTTGCATAACATGTGATAAAACGATTTACGAAATTAATTATTTTTGAGAAAGCAAACTCGGGTTTTCAAAACATAACGACTTAAGGACTTCTTCTTCAAATTATTTTTAAAATTGAAAATGTAAACAATTGACGGTTTAACAAGTAAGAACATTAAGATGTTTTTAAATAAGTCAGATTTACAACATTTCATCGTAACATTCCCAGATTCAACCATACTGTCTAGGTCAGGTTTGGGGGTGTTACATTTAGTGGTATTAGAGCTAGATTGTAAAACTCGGGCTGTGAAATTTTTGGTTTAAAATTTTATTTGTAAAAATTGTTTTTTTTTTGGAGTAAAGTTTATTTTTGAAATCTAAAAAGTAAGTATGTGGTACACCGAGTCTCTAGCGCCGATCCTGTAAGTACTTCTAACTTAGAAATACTTTAGTTAGAAAACTCTGAAATGACTAAAACTGCATTGAATTAGTTAGAGACTGAAATTTCTGAACTTTCTAAAACTACTTCTAATACTTGTTTGAAGCATAAGATACTATTTATAAATACTGAAATTGATTCATAAAACTTTGTAATGTAGATAAAACTTTAAATACAATGAGTACTCGTGGAACACGTGGCTGTGGTACTCGTGGGTACGGTGGGCACCATAGAGGGACTCGAGTTGAGTCATCCTCGATGGGCAGTATGCCTAATTTGGATATGAGCGAGACACCGACTACACTTACAATTGAGACTAGATCTTAAAGTTGCTCGGTCGGGGATGATGCATTGTCCCAAGCCATGTTTAGAGTGTTGCAGAGGGTCGTTGGACCCCATTTTAGTTCTGGGAGCCATGGGTCAATAATTGAACGACTCTGGTCTAATGGTGTTGAGCTATTTAGGGGTGTCATTAGAGTCACCACGACTGTGTCTAAATACTGATTGGATGCCATCGAGAGGATAACAAATGATATTGATTGCACCCATGAGTAGATATTGAAGGGTGCAGTATCTCTACTTCAAGATGAGGCATATCAGTGGTGGTTAATGGTTGACGAGGGTTCGTAGTCAGATTAGATTAGTTGGGAATATTTTAAGACCGCCTTCCAGAAGAAATATATGGGGGCGAGTTATGTGGATGCACGCAGACGCGAATTCATGAACCTCACTCAAGGGGATGGGACTATGGTTGAGTGTAAGGCCAAATTTCTTAGATTGAGTCAATACGCTAAGGGATGGTGGCGACCGAGCATGAGAAATGTGCCCATTTTGAGGATGGTGTAAGAGATAATCTGAGAGTCTTAATAGCTCTATAGAGGGAGCGGGAGTTCACCGTTTTGGTGGACAATGTGAAGACTGTCGAAAAGGTTAAGTGTGTTTAGCGCTAGAACAGAGACCAAGAGAAATGTAAGAATAAGAGGGATCCAGAGCCCTCTAGTTCTATTCAGAGGCCTAAGAAATGGGCCAGATCTGATGGGCCTTCTAGAGTTAGAGTTCCAGTTGCTCCTACTGTGGCTCAGCCGTACAGTGATTGTGTAAGACGCTATCTAGGCGAGTGTTGGAGGAGGTTGGGAGTGTGTTTGCGATGGTTCAATGAAGCACAGTATTAGAGATTACCCATAGCCTTCTGATCAAATGCAAGTTCCAGCTTCGGGTTTTGTTCAACCTTAGTGGGCAGTTCAGCAGTCGTCTAGGGGCCGTGGTTTGGGCAGGGGTGGTAATGGTATGGGTAGAGGATAGAGAGCACCGAATAGAGGTGCTAATCAGATTGAGACAAGGCAACCTGCATTGGTTTATACTACTCAACATCATGATAACAAATACACCACTAATGTGATTACGGATATGTTCTTTATATTTGATGCCCCTTATTTTGCATTGAAAGACATAGGGTCAACACATTCCTATATTGCTAATTCTGTGTCTGTAAACTTGGGGATTCCTGTTGAGAGAACTTTTGGTGAGATTTTTATACTGATTCCATTGGGTCAATCTGTTCGGGTGAATAGACTATATAGGAATGTACCGTTGGAGGTACAAAGGGTTGTGTTTCTGAGTAATCTGATGGAGATATCGTTTAGGGAATTTAATTTAATTCTGTGTATGGATTGGCTTGTGGAGCATCAAGTTAGTTTGGATTGTGTGACTAAGAGGGTAGTTTTGAGATTCGATAATGATGGGGAGGTGGCTATGATTGGCGAGTGTAGGGATTACTTATCCAATATAATCTCCGCTCTTGTGGCCGAAAAACTGGTCCTGAAGGGATGTGAAGCATATTTGGCTTTTGTAAGTGATTTAGTTTCTATGGAATCTTCTGTTGGGAACATTCGAACAGTTAAGAAATTTTCGGATATTTTCCCTATGAAATTAACAGGTTTGCCACCGATTAGGAAGTGGAATTTGGTATTGAGCTTCTATCGGATACAGTTCCGGTGTCCATCAATCTTTATCGCATGGCACTGAAGGAGTTATGGAGCTAAAGGCTCAGTTCCAAGGGCTCTTAGATCGTGGTTTCATCCATCATAGTGTGTCTCTGTAGAGAGCATCAATTTTTTTTGTAAAGGAAAATAATGGTACCAAAAGAATGTGTATCGATTACTGTCAGTTAAACAAGTTGACAGTGAAGAACAAGTACCCACTTTCGAGAATCGACGACTTGTTTGATCAGTTTCGTGGTGCTTCGGTCTTTTGAAAATAGATTTCCGTTTTGGGTATCACCAGCTTAAGGTTAAGGGGGTTGATGTTCATAAGACTGCAGTTAGGACTCATTATGGACACTACGAGATCCTAGTCATGCCCTTTGGTTTGACGAATGCTCCGCTACATTCATGGATCTATTGAATCGAGTTTTCCAGTCGTACTTGGATCATTTCATCGTGGTCTTTATTGACGACATTTTGTGTACTCTAAGACCGAATATGATCATGATGAACATCTTAGAATAGTTCTTCAAATTCTGTCAAAGAAACAACTCTACGCTAAGTTGAGCAAGTGTGAATTCTGGTTAAGAGAAGTGACTTTTCTAGGACATGTGGTTTCTGTTGAGGGAATCCGAGTTGATCTTAGGAATATTGAGACTATGTTTGATTGGAAATAGCCTAAGAATGTTTTTGAGATTCGCAGTTTTCTCGGTCTTAAACAACATACCAAAACAATTGGTATGGATAAGTATGGGAATGTTACAATGAAATGTTGTAAATCTGACTTATTTAAAAACATATTGATATGCTTACCTGTTAAACCATCAATTGTTTACATTTTCAATTGTTTACAATTAAACATGCTCAAATCATACCAAAACAACCATCTTAAGTGCCTAACCAATGTACCCTCATTGGTACCACATTTTATATCTTTAAAACACATCAACAAGGCATCATCCAAATCAAGATTTCATTCATACCAAATTTACCAATATTAAACGAACATATAGCTACTTAAGATATCAATCTTTAAGCTACAAACATATATAAAAAACTTGTGTTAAACTAACATACCAAACATATAGCTTCAACCACAAACATGTACATATATACAAATGACAATCATTATACTTGAAACCCAAATTAACATCATATTAACAAACCAACTATCAACCAAAGACTTCCCATGTACATGTCGTTACAAAAATAAACATCACCACACTTGAGCTTGGGATTGTTGTTGGACTGAGTCAAAGATCAAAAGAGAAGTACCTAACCTGCGCACAGAAAACAAAACCGCACGCTGAATAAAACTCAGTGATATTCCTATAATCCGAGCACTTTAACTTAGTACAAGTAATTGAAATGTAAAAATGCAATAAGCAATGTTATGAACATAAGTTTTATATCAATAATATAGATTTACTCATTTTCTAATCTCATCCACAAAATTTCACATATTCAAACACATATCAATGATATTCAACTTATGAAATGGCATGATTCACCTTTATGATCGATACTTAATTTCATTTCAAAATTCACATTTCAATTCATAATCCATTGACATTTCAATATCAAGCATATCAATTTTTATCTTTTAACTTCCCTATTAACATGACTCGGACTCGAATAGATATATGGATCCAACCAACACACCAGTTTGGCACCCAGTGCCTCATCGGATAAATTTGAAGTAATAACTGTACACAACACTATATAAGTTGACACCTAGTGTCTCATTGGTTAAACTGAAGCAAATTGGCACCCAGTGCCTCATCGACTCGAGGTCGAAGAAGTCCTTAAACTTTTCCTATCCTATGGCATGCCATCTATATCCGAATTAGCCTGAACAGTTAATAAGGTTTCATTTTATATTTCAATATAACAAATGCCACAGTTTCCATATACATATATTTGTAACATATAGACATTTGATTTAATTCATTAGCAATCACAATTCTCAAAACGTATGTTCAATTCACCATATATACAAAAACATACATTTCTCAATACACAATTAAATCCTTACAACCATTTATCAATTCAATTCAATTCAATTTGTTCCAATTGTAACAAAACCACTTACCTCATGTCTTACCATGCATATTAGTTCAAAATGCAACAATTTACAAGAGTTCGAATTATAGAAACACAAATCATGAATTCTGAGTTATTTGACATGCCCATGTGAAGGAGGCACACGTCGATGTGAGGAAGCACATGCCCGTGTGAGAGGAGGCACACAGTCGTGTATAGGTGACACACGCCCGTGTATTCAGGGAACATGGCTGTGTAGACAGCCCGCGTAACTCTTTATCCATTTGTGCTAAATTAAGGTACAGGGCAGACACGACCGTGTGTCCAGAACACACGCCCATGTGAAATTTGATAAAGAATCCCTAAATCCCTAAAGTTAGCCACACAGTCGTGTGGCACCAATATTATCCCAAAACCTTAATTCCTAGTTCTATAGCCGTGTGAGCCGACACACGCTCGAGTGGCCCCCATGTGGTCATGAAACCACTCAAAAGCAGCCTGAAAATTGAATTTTTTGATCACTAAATCGACCCCAATCAAGGCATTTCAGAAACCAACCATAACACACTAAATTTCAAGTATTTATAAACGACCAAGCCTTAATTGCTCAATTACCGAATCACACAAAAAGATTATCGAATTCCACAGCAAATCGGTACCAAATTACGGAGTTCAAACACACTAAATTACCAAATTCCATATAATTGAATTAACAATTCACAAATAAATTTAAAGAGGTTCGGATCCCACACTCGATTCGATCAAAATGCCTAGAGATCAAGTAATGCACGTCAACGACCACAACACAAACACGAAATTTTTATCGATGAAAAGTGAAAACAAACTAGCAACAACCAAATAGGAATAGGATAGAGCCCAGACACTGACTTGACGACAAGAAAACTGAAGTTTTTCGATACCGCACCAAAATAGATTTTTTTTCAAAAGAAAAAAAAGGAAAAAAATGGTGAGGGAAGGAGGAGAGGAGACCAACGTGAAAGAGAGGAGAACGTGAAAAAACCTAGACAAAATAAAATAAAATAAAAATGAAAAATTAGTTTTTAAAACTTAAAACAAATTTAAAACTTTAATTAAAATAACTCCCCAAACAAATACATTATGACTCGAACCCAAAACCCCAAGGTGAATTAACACACAACCAACCACCAGACCAGCAGGCCCATTCTAACATCAAAATGTGAAAACTAACCCAATTGCTCGACCTACTCACTAACCCTTACTTCAACCCTCAAATCTTTTAACCCTAAAATTTAAAGTGTTACAACTCACTCCTCCAAAAAGAAATTTTGTCCCCGAAATTTCAAACTAACAGAACAGTTGTCTAACACAAGCTACACCGCTACGCTCTCGTTGCGTACTCTAATTCCAAAGCACTACCATACTAAACGTTTAAATCTCACACCCACAACCCGAACATCTAACCCTTAAACCAGATCAATGTACTTACATACACGGATGCTCGAACCTAAAACCTCAAACACACAATCAGAACACTTAACCACTGAAACAGATACATACTTATCCATCGCACACACAATCACTATGCCATAATTAGAAAGTCAAAACATTCTCAACCATCACCAAACCAATAATAACACACATCCATACCTGTTTCAAAGTCGTCAAGGACACCCCTTAATATGATGCTCCATGGATCAGCATCTGAGGCACGCTCCTGAATTTTTCCAATAATAGCCCGGATGACGCTTCTTACAGTGCCCACAAGTTGGAACATCCGTGCCCCTACCCGAACCTTCGATATTATCGCTATTGACACTCAATTGCATTCTCACACGCTTCGTATACTGAGGGTCCAACCTCGAAGGACTATGATCTCTTCTTCTAACAATCTCTCTATATCTTTCTATGCTAGCCTTAAGTACTTTCTCTAACATTTCTTTCACTACCCGAGTCAATGCCATAGTACCAACCTTTGGGTTATCACTACCCGAAGTTGGTGGAATTGCATTGACTTTTGAATCCAGAACAGACACACATCTCAGAGAAATTGTCAACTCCTCAAGAGTCTCACTAGACTGATCCTCGCTATAACAGCCCAATTTAGACCCCAGTCGGAATATTGGTTTCGAGACCATAAATCCAAAGTTGAAAAAATATTTTGGAATCATTTTTTATGTTTATTATATGTGGCATAGCCTATGTGAAAATTCTGTGTGGTAATTTTATCGACTGTGTGTCAAATTACGAAAAATGACTTAATCGCATAAAATGTAAATGATGTGTGCTGATTGTTGAGTACTTAATTGTTGTTGTCTTTGTAATGAGGAGGACTTATGATGCAATTTGGCCAAAATTTAGTATAGTGGATGGCATAACGATAACATATATGTTTTTATATGTTAAAATTATATGTTAAAAATTTATATTATTTTATATTATATATTAATGTTATAATAAAACAAATTAAGACATAGTGGGGGGTGGGTGTTCATCTTCTTCCACAGAATGTTGAAGAAGAAATAAAGGTTCTTAAGCTTTCAAATATTCGGCACACATTTTAGCTCAATTAATGTATGATTTGGTTTCGATTTTTGATAATTTTTACGTTTTTGTAATCGTTGCTTTGTACTCTACAAAACCCATGCTTAAATTTTGTGAATTGATGATGTTTATGAAATGTGCCATTAATGAAGTGGTGAGCTTTGTGATGAGTGTTGGAGTTAAATGAAAGATATGTGTTTAATTAACATGTTTTGTTCTTGAATATTTGATGGATTTAGCTAATTAGGGCTAAATTGAGAAAATAATAAATTGAAGGGCTAAAAGGTAAAATAAATGAAATATATGGATTAGTATGAGCATAAGGAAGATTCGGCCTAATTATGATGTGGTGAAATTTTGTGTATTTTGTATTTTGTGCAATTAGGATTAATTTGTAAAAGTATGAAATATCAGGGGTACAATGGTAATTATCCCATTTATGTGTTGTTGGATTAAATTAAATGAAATTGTGTTTAAATGGGGATAATTTGAAATTATATAGATCAAGAACAAAAGAAATCAGACTTGGATGGTAAAAACGAAAGTTGTCGATTAGTCGTCCCGTTCCATTTTACATCATCCGAGGTAAGTATATAGGCCAATAGACGTGTTTAATTGTAGATAAATGTTATATATATATGCTGGTATGAAGAAAAAAAAATGAATTTATATGTGCTTGTGCCGAGTGTGAATAAGCTTGGTAACCATGTTCAAATAGCGGATTATAATATCCGTCGATATTCGAGGTAAGTTTTTAAGCAATCATGTTGGATTGGATTTATCTATAATGATGCACATGAATTTAATGGAAGTATATATGTTTATTATTGATATAGCCGAATGTGATATTAATTTAAGAGATGAGTATAGCCGAATGTGATGCATACATATATGTCAATGATATACACGAATGTGATATTAATTCGAGTGATGAATAAGTTAATACATATATATATATATATATATGGTTGAGGTTTAAGCTTTATATTTATATATATGAATGAGTAGCAAGTTTGTGATATGCACTTGATGTGTAAATTTGATACCGAGCACAATGTGTGCTAAATCGGTTAATGAGCACTAAGTGTGCGAGTAATTTTAATCTCAAAGATTAAATTTGGTAAGTTTATAAGCATATATATATATATATATATATATATATATATATATCTTGTTAATTATATATATAAACATGAGATTTAATGCTGATTTGTAATATGTGAAATTGATGTACGGAAATAATAATATAAAATATAGCACTAATTGTGCGAGATGTTAAATGTAACTGCACTAAGTGTGCGATACGTTACAAGGATTTGGCATTAATACGTTACAAGGATTTGGCACTAAGTGTGTGAGATGTTAAATGTAACGGCACTAAGTGTGTGATACGTTACAAGGATTTGGCACTAACTGTGCGAGATGTTAAATGTAACAGCACTAAGTGTGCGATACGTTACAAGGTTTTGGCATCTAGTGTATGGGTTTGCTGATTCTTTAAGAGTATCGGTTAATGAATGTGTTAAACAAGATAAAATGATCAGGTATGTGCTAATAGATCATCTTTTGGGTAATAAAGTAAGTATTAACTGTTGAAATGAAATTATGTATTATACATATTAATATGTGACTTATATGGGTTTGGAATGCAAGTATAAATTCGGTATGTGATATATGCATATGAAATTAAGAAAATGTGATATATCTTTATAGTTGTATAAATGTATATGTATTTGTTTTGAGATGGGAAAGTGATTTATTAATCGATGTGAAATTTATTATTGAATGTGTGAGTGTGTGGCCTTAAGGCTATGAAATGTGAAAGTTTACAAGTGGTAATAAAAATAATAGTTATGGTTTTAAACCTCGATTGTGATTATATTAAATTGGCCTTATTAATATAATAAGATAATGTGTAGTTGTTATGTAACTGCTTATAACTTACTAAGCTACGATAGCTTACTGTATGTGTTTGTTTGCATTTTTATTAGATTTTGGAGTCAAGTTACGAGCTCGGGACCATCGTCAAAGCCTATCACACTATCGACTGTCTTCGGTATTTTATAAGCTAAATTTTTCAAACCTATGGCATGTATAGGCTAGATTGAAATTTGAAACGTTGGATTTTGGTTTTGTATAAATTAAGCCATGCGAAAATGGCCTAACTTCAATGCTTTACTATGGTTTTGTTGATTATAGCTTACGTTCATTTGGTTATTATGCTATATGTCTTGATTTAAGGGTATTCATGATATATATTATGTGCATTTGGTTGATTCGGTTGTGACATATGGATAGATAAGAGTATGAGTGAATTTGGTTGTTAATTTTGGTTAAGATGTTATTTATGGATTGGTACTAAAGGATATTAGGTTATGTTCGAATATGGAAAATTTTTATTTTGAAATGTTTATTACATAGTAGATAAGAGTTGTGTGTGGGATATATGTTATATTTGGTTATTGATTTACTCTTGTGAAGTAAATGATGTTTGTGTTTGAGTTATAATATGTAATGCATTAATTAGTAAAATGTATGTCAAGAATATGTGTTACATTGGAGTATGCTTAAGTTATAAAATGATGATAGGTATAGCTATTTGAATTGGATAATTATTTGGAAACCATTTAATATGAACTAGTAGATCTTGGTAATTATGTGTGATACGCTGGATCTAATTGCTATTGGTTGTGTAAGTTCGATCATGGTATATAAACATGTATGTGTAATGAGCTTGGTTTTATATGTTCCAGGTTAAATGTTAGATATGTTTGGTCTTGATGATTCAGCTATGTTAATTATAAGAGATGTGACCGAAAATATGGTTGGATGTATTTGGCAATTGCTATTTAATTTGGATGAACTTTTTATGTGTATGATAATAGAAGTTAAGAGATGTTTGATTCATGTTTAACTATAAGTGTATGATATTTGTTATAGCTATTTTACATAGGCATATAAATAAATATGTTCATAGGTAAATCGGTTTATAATAGAAAATGTTATGTGCATTTGATATTCTTGTTATGTGGTGGAATAAATATGGTTGATAATTTGTGGAAATTATTATGATAATTACTCATGATGTATTCGGTTATAACCATATGAATAGTAGATTTGATATGTTTTAATGGGTAATTAGGTATCACATATAGTAATATTCAAATGCCGAATAGAGTTTGTTAATTGGTATGTGCACATATTATGTGGTAAGTAGTATAAACAATACTATTGTTTATGAACTTTGTAACTTGTTATATGTTTGTAAAGAATTATGATACGATTAATTGAAATATGTGTCTCACTCGGTAATACCTTGTAACCCCATTCCAACGATGGATACGGTTAATGATGTTACATTTTGTTGGTATCAGAGCTACGGTTTAGTCGGATCTCGAACTAACGTAGCACATGCGAGTCTAGCTATACATGCCATATTTAACCTGCGATAGTGTGATATCTTCTGACTCTGTCAAAAATTATTTTGATGAGACAGATAAGTTTTTAGCCGAGCTAATTTTGATAGTACAGAATGTGTACTCGAATGTTTGAATGGAAATGTGTTGATGATGAGTTTAAAACTCATAAAGGTATGGGTCAAAGAGTATGATATATTGATGTTGATAAATGTTATAATTATATGAACACATAGATTATGATATGTGAGTTATGATTGCTATCTGAAATATTTTGATCGTAAATTAATGATTTGAGTTGGGATATGAATTAAATTCTAAGAATAAAGGTGATTAAAAGCAAATGTTTATTAAACGTTTGGACAATGTGAAATTATTAATGAATTGACTATTTGTGAAAGTGTGTGTTATGTATATATATGTGTAAGTTAAATTTGAGGCTTTATTACCCTTACCCCCTTATTAGTGAAATGTTACTGTGAAATCTGTAAGATTGGGGTTGAATAAGCTCAAGAGTGTGCAATTACAGAAGTCCATATTCGAAAAGATTAATACTGTAGCCAGAAAGGAGATTGAATCAGGAAAAGAAGACAATATTAAAAGAGACATTGGATAGTTCTGTAGATTATTGAGATTATATGACGTCGCTGTTACACAAGAAGTTATCTCCGATCAAATGACTTATTCAGGTATGTTAACTAAGGAAAATATTAGTTAAAAGCTTTTCTGAATTGATTTCTGTTAATGAAGGGATAATGTAAAAAATTTCTAATGGAAGAATTAGATAGTTGAAATAATGTTTGAATCGTATTGAGGACTGAGTGTGGTGGTTATACTCGGGCAGTTATTATGATTCCTTTTGGGCATTCTATGTGTATATATATTCTCAGAAGTATATGTGACTGTTTAATTTCAGAAGGAATTCTTATCATAAAAGAACATTGGCTAAACATATTAATAGATGAAAGTATCATTGGTTTGTTTGGGGTTGTAATTTTCTGATATTCAGTGTAGCTTCAGATGGTGAAAATTTAGTTATTCTGGTTTTCTCATGATTCTATGTGATTATATATAAGAGATGTTCATTGGAAGGAAATAGTTATAAAAGTTGTGCTTCTGCTCTGGTTGTTGTTCAAATCATATTTGATTTTTTTCTGGGTTCAGATGCTTCGTTAATATCCGTGATATTATCTATTGTCACGGGTAAGACGATAAACCTATTATGACAATATGATTTCTATTTGATGACTGTAGTATATATAAAAATATGTTTGGATTATTCTTTCTAACGGGAAGAAAATATTTTTTCCGAAAAGACTGATTCTTCTGATCTGAAACTATTTGATTGAAAATGTAATTGGGTTATGTGAGTTTGAATCTATCTATTGGATCGGAAACAAACTTTAAAAGCACATGTATGATTTGAAGGATAGTATGGAAGTAGAACTTGTATTTTTGAGGATTTGATACAGAATTATGTCTATCGGAACAATCCTATCTGAGAAATGTTGTGGTAAATTAAAGTTATTTCAATTCTTGAAGCTTTATTTTTGCACGAAGACATTATCCACTATAATATTAGTTCTGACTTAGCCTAAATTGAACGAAGAGTTTGCGAACCTCATTCATGTGTCAATAGACGGGTCGAAGTATAATAATGGAGCACACAGAGATATCCTGTGATTCCTTATGGTTAGAATTGTTAAAAGACTATGAGCTTGTGATTGACTACCATCCGGAAAGGCTAATGTTATTACTGATGTTTTAAGTTGAAAATCATTATTTGCTTGGTGTGCTATGAATGCATATATGGCTATATCTGATGATGGTTCAATAATAATTGAATTAAAAGTAAGATCGTTATTTATTCAGCAAAATTAGTGATACTAAAAAAAGTTGATAATGATTTGTTAGTAAAGCAGGTCCAAGGTGATTTGAAGGTTGATTTAGAGTTTCGAAGTTGATGCTGAAATTTGTCTGAGGTTCAAAAACCAAATATGTATTCCGAGGAATTTAGATGTTGATTCAGATGATTTTGAATGAAGCCACAACAGTTGGTTGTTCGTTCACTCATGTAGTATAAAGATGTATAGTGATCTGAAACAACTTTACTAGTGGTATGGTATGAAACAAGATAATTCTGACTTTTTTTCGAAATGCTTAATCTGTCAACAAGTAAAAAACCGAGCATCAGGTACCTTCTTGTAACATCCTAGATTAGGGGTTATGCGTCAAGCAATTCATGAGATAGTGGATCAATGGTGTGTTGGATGTGTTCAAGAGTTTCAAGAACCCTAAGATGAAAGAAAATGAAAGGAAATGTAAGGAAATGTAAGGAAAAGAAAGGAAATATAAGGAAAAGTAAGGAAATGTAAGGAAATGTAAGGAAATGTAAGGAAATGTAGGAAATGTAAGGAAATATAAGGAAAATGTAAGGAAATGAAAAGAAATGAAAGGAAATGAAAGGAAATGAAAGGAAATGTAAGGAAATGTATGGAAATGTATGGAAATGTATGGAAATATATGGAAAGGTAAGGAAATGTATGGAAATGTATGGAAATGTGTGGAAATGTAAGGAGATGTATGGAAATGTAAGGAAATGCTTTAGAAATGTTAAGTTTTGGAAACTAAACTAAAATAGGAAAGTGACCATTTTGGAAACCAAGCCAAAATAGGAAACTAAACATTTTGGAAACCAAGCCAAAATAGGAAACTAAACATTTTGGAAACTTGGAAAATACAGAGTCATGAAAATTTTAGAAACTTAAAATGACCCTTAATGTCAAATTTTAGAGCCCAAGGGGAACTTAGGCCAAGTGACCCTAAAAATATAAAGTACATGAAATTTGACCCAATAACGGACTTGGAAATGTGGCTCAAGATGCCACCTAAGGCCTTAGAAAATAGCCCACATGCAAAAGGTTTTGGGCTTGAGTTCGAGTCACATAAGAAGCAAATAAAATAAGTTTTATTTTGCTTCTAGAAGCCTAAGAGGTGGATTCACAAAGCTTGCAAAGAGGAGTTTCACTCTCTTTAAAACTCGGCTAATTAGAAGATCATAAGGACTCTTAAGGGAAGAGTTTAATTCTCTTTAAAATTGCTAAATAGGTGGATAAATGAAGAATTATTCTTTAATTAGGAAAATAAGGAAGAGTGGTGGCCAAGTAAAGGATTCTTGGCCTAGTAAATTCGGCTATAAAAGGAGGGACTAGGCCATTCATTATTCATTCTCCTCTTTTTCCTCCTCAATATTCTTCTTGAGCATCCATTCTTTTTCTTCTTTTCTTTTAACCTCCTAGCCGATTTCCTTCTAAACCTATTATTCCTCTCTTCTTTCATCTATGAAACCAAATACATAAGGGAATCATAGCCGATTGTTCATCAAGTCTCTAAGCCGAATCTCTGAAGGTTGAAGTGAAGGTGCAATCGATTCCTTCAAATAAGGGTAAGATCCAAGTTTAGTTTCCCATTCTTTATATTCTAGACTTATTGAAATTTAGAGACTAATTTCGATTATTAATCTTGGCTCATGGAAGAAGAAATTCTTTTCCGAAGGTACACCATAGGCCACGTGTTCCCTAGTTATTCGGTGAATTTCGGATTTAAAGTCCATAAGGTAAGCATCTAAAAATATTCGCCAATGTTTGTGAGATTATCTAGATCAATTCTTTAATTATTGAAAAGCCAAAACTAACCCATATTGAGATTCAAGGTTGGCAATATCGTAAAGGAAAAACCAAGTGTTCGGATTTGAATAAACACCTAATCAGCCTCAAGGTAAGTCTTTTACAAATCCTACTAGGATTTGGATATCATAGCCAAATAGAATTTATGCTAAGTAATAAAGGATGAAGCAAATGTAGGGACTAAGGATCTAAACTTTAGATCTAGCTTTTCTAATCTCAAGGAATCGCTAAACAAATCGTGTGTACACTAACTTTCGATATTTCATATGGCAATTATTTTATTATATGATTATACGTAAGAATATGAATATGGCTAAGTACCCTAAGGTGGTACAAAAGTACTCAAAAGCGCTCCTACTTCCGATAGGATTATGAAATATGTTATAACATGTGAATATATGTATATGATTATGAATTTAAGTATGTTATGGATGATATATATATATTTTGGGGCATTCAGATTTATGTGAAAGGGAAGAAGGTGTTGACTTGGTCTCACCAACGTTATATTTGAAGGTGTTGACTTGATCTCACCAACGTTATATTTGAAGGTGTTGACTTCGGTCTCACCAACGTTATATTTGAAGGTGTTGACTTCGGTCTCACCAACGTTATATTTGAAGGTGTTGACTCCGGTCTCACCAACGTTATATTTGAAGGTGTTGACTCCGGTCTCACCAACGTTATATTTGAAGGTGTTGACTTCGGTCTCACCAACGTTATATTTGAAGGTGATTGACTTCGGTCTCACCAACGTTATATTTGAAGGTGATTGACTTCGGTCTCACCAACGTTATATTTGAAGGTGTTGACTTTGGTCTCACCAACGTTATATGGTGACTACGGTCACAAATATTTGAATATGGTGTGTAGCGGATGGAGGGTTGACTTAGTAGTCCCCACTGTGTGCAAAGGTTGGTACGGATCGATGTTTTGAACATGAATGCCCGATTTGTTGAATGTTAGATCTTGTGTGCACATTGAGTCTGTTGACTCACCCTGCTAGGGAACTATTTTCGTGTGATGAATGAAGGGCACTGTGCCAGAGACGTTGAGGTGGCCATGCTACATTTGGAGAATTTATTTAGTTTGGACTTTATTTGATTTAGTTACTTTTATTTTATTTTGGGTTTTACTTGTTGCAATAAGGCCATAAGGCCCAGCTTGGATTTTCTTTATTTCCGCTTATTCATGTTGATTGTGTTACAATTTATTTTAATTAAAGTTAAGAAAAACAAAATTTATTTCTTTCAAAATAATAAACCCTAAAATTGCTTTGTCACCTCACTTAAGTTGGATTTTCAAAATTTATTAAATGGGTTCCAATCTAAGCCCAATCCAAACAACATTTTTCTAAAAATTTTACAAATTTTCTAAGTATCGAATCTTTTTGAAACCGGTTTACTTTAGGAACATACCAGATCCGGTCCATTCTCGTGGTAGGGTGTGGGTGTTTCAAATTGGTATCGAGCCCGCTTTAAACTTCTACTACTGGGCTAAGGCCCAAAACGCTTTCAAAGCGAGCCAAATGATTATCTTTGAAAATAAGGTGTTTTTCCGCATGGCACCTAAGTCTCCCAATTGCATACCCTAACTATCTGTGATTATGTGAATTATAGAAGGGTAGAAAAGGAATGGAACGAGAATAGCATGATAGAAACTTGAACCCTAGGATTAGTCTACTCAAACACAAATACATAAGACTTAATACACTAGACAAACCTCATGATTAAGTCACCGAGCTAGGTGTGGTAATCTGAATGTCTAGGAGTGGATTCAAGAAGAGCTTGGTATTTAAGGCCCTAGTGACTCACCTCCTCTTTACTCGAATCCTACCAGTAACCATTCACCCAACCAAGAGGACTTAGTCACAAGCTAAACCCAATAACTAAAACCCGAAAGGGACTACGATGTTTTAAGTTGAAAATCATTGTTTGCTTGGTGTGCTATGAATGCATAGTGGGATCATGGGTGTGTTGGATGTGTTCAAAAGTTTCATATAGGAAACTAAACATTTTGGAAACTTGGAAAATACTGAGAATGCTGAAAATTTTTGGAAACTTAAAATGACCCTGAATGTCAAATTTTAGAGCCCAAAGGGAACTTAGGGCCAAGTGACCCTAAAAATATAAAGTACATGAAATTTGACCCAATAACGGACTTGGAAATGTGGCTCAAGATGCCACCCAGGCCTTAGAAAATGGCCCACATGCAAAAGGTTTTGGGCTTGAGTTCGGCTATATCGATGATGGTTCAATAATAATTGAATTAAAAGTAAGATCGTTATTTATTCAAAGAAAAGCCGAAACTAACCCATATTGAGATTTGGCCAATATCGTAAAGGAAAACCAAGTGTTCGGATTTGAATAAACACCTAATCAACTCAAGGTAAGTCTTTTACAAATCCTACTAGGATTTGGATATCATAGCCAAATAGAATTTATGCTAAGTAATAAAGGATGAAGCAAATGTAGGGACTAAGGATCTAAACTTTAGATCTAGCTTTTCTAATCTCAAGGAATCGCTAAACAAATCGTGTGTACACTAACTTTCGATATTTCATATGGTAATTATTTTATTATATGATTATACGTAAGAATATGAATATGGCTAAGTACCCTAGGTGGTACAAAAGTACTCAAATGCTCCCTACTCGATAGGATTATGAAATATGTTATAACATGTGAATATATGTATATGATTATGAATTTAAGTATGTTATGGATGATATATATATATTTTTGGGGCATTCAGATTTATGTGAAAGGGAAGAAGGTGTTGACGGTCTCACCAACGTTATATTTGAAGGTGTTGACTTCGATCTCACCAACGTTATATTTGAAGGTGTTGACTTCGTCTCACCAACGTTATATTTGAAGGTGTTGAGTGATACTAAAAAAGTTGATAATAAAAGTCCAAAACCCTAATTTGCAAACTATCAAAAATACCGTGATTTTTGAAAATTATAAAATTGCCCCTAACTTACCAAAATTTCCAAAATGACCATGATTTTCAAAATTTTTGCAACTTCATCGTGGCCGAAAATAAATTTCTCAAAAGAACCCTCAAAGTTTTGCAACTTCTAAAATATCCCCGATTTATTAAAATTTTACAATTTACCCCGCCAGGAAAATTACCAAAATACCCCAAGGTCTAAAAATTTTCAAATACCCTGATCTCAAAAAAAATTTCCAAAATACCTGGAACTTAAAATACCAAAGATACTTTGTGACAAAATCATCAAGAAACCTTATTTTGATAAATTACGAAAATACCGTAGGACAAATTACGAAAATACCCCTGTAGTGGAAAAACAACAAATGAAAAAAAACTACAACGCTTTCTCCAATGAACTGATTTGTTAGTAAAGCCCTAATGTCAAATTTTAGAGCCCAAAGGGAACTTAGGGCCAAGTCATGAAATTTGACCCAATAACGGACAAGGTGATTTGAAGGTTGATTTAGAGTTTTTTCTTCTTTTCTTTTAACCTCCTAGCCGATTTCCTTCTAAGTTGATCATAGCCATTGTTCATCAAGTCTCTCTCAAGGTTGAAATCGATTCCTTCATGAGACTAATTTCGATTATTAATCTTGGCGAATTTCGGTGTTTGTGAGATTATCTAGATCAAAACCAAGTGTTCGGATTTGAATAAACAAATCACCTCATAAGTTCTTTACAAATCCTACTAGGATTTGGATATCATAGCCAAATAGAATTTATGCTAAGTAATAAAGGATGAAGCAAATGTAGGGACTAAGGATCTAAACTTTAGATCTAGGAATCGCTAAACAAATCGTGTGTAATATTTCATATGGCAATTATTTTATTATATGATTATACGTAAGAATATGAATATGGCTAAGTACCCTAAGGTGGTACAAAAGTACTCAGTGCGCTTCCTACTTCGATAGGATTATGAAATATGTTATAACATGTGATGTATATGATTATGAATTTAAGTATGTTATGCATGATATATATATTTTGGGGCATTCGGGATTTATGTGAAAGGGAAGAAGGTGTTGACTTGGTCTCACCAACGTTATTTTGAAGGTGTTGTTCTCACCAATGTTATATTTGAAGGTGTTGACTTCGGTCTCACCAACGTTATATTTGAAGGTGTTGACTTCGGTCTCACCAACGTTATATTTGAAGGTGTTGACTCGTACCAACGTTATATTTGAAGGTGTTTTGAAGGTGTTGACTTCGGTCTCACCAACGTTATATTTGAAGGTGATTGACTTCGGTCTCAAACGTTATATTTGAAGGTGTTGACTTTGGTCTCACTAGTTATATGGTGACTGGTACAAATATTTGAATATGGTGTGTAGCAAGGGTTGATAGTAGTCCCCACGTGACTTAGTTGGCTAATTAGGAAATGGATCTTTTTGAACATGAATGCCTGATTTGTTGAATGTTAGTATTGTGCACATTGAGTCACTCACCCTGTATTTTAGGTGATGAACAAAGGGCGACCAAGCATGAGGTGGCGCTACATTCTGTTTATTTAGTTTGGACTTTATTTGATTTAGTTACTTTTATTTTATTTTGGGTTTTACTTGTTGTAATAAGGTCATAAGGCCCAGCTTTTTCTTTATTTCGCTTAATTTGATTGATTTATTTTTAATTAAAGTTAAGAAAACAAAATTTATTTCTTTCAAAATAATAAACCCTAAAATTGACCTCACTTAAGTTGGATTTTCAAAATGGGTTCCAATAGCCCAATCCAAACAACATTTTTCTAAAATTTTACAAATTTTCTCTAAGTATCGAATCTTTTGAAACCGGATTCCCATTGTATTTGGTTGCTTCAATTAATTTTGATACCGAATTGACACGATGGATTTTGTATTTGGTTTTTCGTTGACACCGAGAAAGAAAAATGCAATTTGGGTTATTGTTGATTGATTGGCTAAATTGGCTTATTTTGTTTTGATATGTATAGACTACTCGATTGATACGTTGGTTGAATTGTACGTTTTTCAATTTGAAAGATTTCATGGTGTACCTATATCTATTGATTTAAATAAATATCTGAAGTTTACATCGGGGTATTGGAAAAAATTTACGTGATGCTTTAGGTACGAAATTACATTTCAGCACAACTTTCCATCCATAGATGTGGGTCACCTAAACGAGTCATTTAGATACTGGAGGATATGTTGAAATGTTGCATTCTTGAGCTCAAAGGTATATAGGAACGACATCTACCTCTGATTGGATTTTCGTACAATAAAATGGCACCTTGTAAGGCTGTATACGGTCGTAAATGTCATACGTCATTGTATTGAACTGAGCTCTATAAAAATAAGATATAAAGGGTCGAATTGATCTGAGAGACTGAATAGAAAGTAATAGTGATTTGTGAAAATTTGAAAATGACGTCAGATCGTTAGAAATCATTTACGGACTTGAAACAAAAAGATATAGGATTTTAGATCGGGGACAAAGTTATTTTGAAAATTTTATCGTGAAAGAAAATATTCAGAAATCGGTTGAAAGGCAAATTGAGTCTGAGATTTGTTGTGTAGTATAAGATTATTGAGTGTAATAGGTCGGTTGCTTATAGACTATTATTACTATCTGAGCTAGAAAAGATTCACAATGTATTCCATGTTTAAATACTTCAAAGACATCGATCTGATCCCTCACATGTGATTAATTCGTCTGAAATTGAAATTAAGTCCGATATGACATATGAGGAAGAATTGATTCGTATTTTGGCTTACGAGATTAAAGAATTATGAAATAATAAAATTTCGTTACAAAAGTGTTGTGGTACAAACACAAAATTAAAGAGGCTACGTGGGAGCTTGAGAACATTATGAGAGAGCAATATCCACACCTGTTCATTAATAAGATTTTCGGGGACGAAAATCCCAAAATGGGGGGAGAGTTATAACAGCCTGGTTTAGACCCTAGTCGAATATTGGTTTCGAGACCACAAATCCGAAGTCAGAAAAATAATTTGGAATCATTTTTTATGTTTATTATATGTGACATAGCCTATGTGAAAATTCTGTGTGGTAATTTTATCGACTGTGTGTCAACTTACAAAAAATGACTTAATCGCATAAAATGTAAATGTTGTGTGCTGATTGTTGAGTGCTTAATTGTTGTTGTCTTTGTAATAAGGAGGACTTATGATGCAATTTGGCCAAAATTTAGTATAGTGGGCGGCATAATGATAACATATATGTTTTTATATGTTAAAATTATATGTTAAAAATTTATATTATTTTATATTATATATTAATGTTATAATAAAACAAATTAAGAGATAGTGGGGGGTGGGTGTTCATCTTCTTCCACCGAATGTTGAAGAAGAAATAAACGTTCTTAAGCTTTCAAATATTCGGCACACATTTTAGCTCAATTAATGTATGATTTGGTTTCGATTTTGAAAATTTTTTCGTTTTTGTAATCGTTGCTTTATACTCTACAAAACCCATGCTTAAATTTTGTGAACTGATGATGTTTATGAAATGTGCCATTATTGAAGTGGTGAGCTTTGTGATGAGTGTTGGAGTTAAATGAAAGATATGTGTTTAATTAACATGTTTTGTTCTTGAATAATTTGATGGATTTAGCTAATTAGGGCTAAATTGAGAAAATAATAAATTGAACGGCTAAAAGGTAAAATAAATGAAATATATGGATTAGTATGAGCATAAGGAAGATTCAGCATAACTATGATGTGGTGAAATTTTGTGTATTTTGTATTTTGTGCAATTAGGACTAATTTGTAAAAGTATGAAATATTAGGGGTAAAATGGTAATTATCCCATTTATGTGTTGTTGAATTAAATTGAATGAAATTGTGTTTAAACGGGGTTAATTTGAAATTATATAGATCAAGAACAAAAGAAATCGAACTTGGATGGGGAAAAACGAAAGTTGTCAATTAGTCGTCCCGTTCCGTTTTACATCGTCCGAGGTACATATATAGGCAAATAGACATGTTTAATTGTAGATAAATGTTATATATATATATATGCAGGTATGAAGAAAAAATATATATATGAATTTATATGTGCTTGTGCCGAGTGTGAATAAGCTTGGTAACCATGTTCAAATAGCGGATTATAATGTCCGTCAATATTCGAGGTAAGTTTTTCAGCAATCATGTTGGATTGGATTTATCTATAATTATGCACATGAATTTAATGGAAGCATATATGTTTATTGTTGATATAGCCGAATGTGATATTGATTTGAGAGATGAGTATAGCCGAATGTGATGCATACATATATGCCAATGATATACACGAATGTGATATTAATTCGAGTGATGAATAAGTTAATACATATATATATATGGTTGAGGTTTAAGCTTTTTATTTATATATATGAATGAGTAGCAAGTTTGTGATATGCACTTAATGTGAAAATTTGATACCGAGCACTATGTGTGCGAAATCGGTTGATGAGCACTAAGTGTGCGAGTAATTTTAATCTCAAAGATTGAATTTGGTAAGTTTATAAGAATATATATATATATATATTGTTAAATATATATATAAACATGAGATTTATATGTTGATTTGTAATATGAGAAATTGATGTACGGAAATGATAATATGAAATATAGCACTAATTATGCGAAATGTTAAATGTAATGGCACTAAGTGTGCGATACGTTACAAGGATTTGGCACTAAGTGTGAGAGATGTTAAATGTAACGGCACTAAGTGTGCGATATGTTACAAGGATTTGGCACTAAGTGTGCGAGATGTTAAATGTAACGGCACTAAGTGTGCGATATGTTACAAGGTTTTGGCATTTAGTGTGCGGTTTGGTTGATTCTTTAAGAGTATCGGTTAATGAATGTGTTAAACGAGATAAAATGATCAGGTATGTGCTAATTGATCATCTTTTGGGTAATAAAGTAAGTATTAACTGTCGAAATGAAATTATGTATTATACATATTAATATGTGATTTATATGGGTTTGGAATGCAAGTATAAATTCGGTATGTGATATATGCATATGAAATTAAGAAAATGTGATATATCTCAGATAGTTGTATAAATATATATGTATTTGTTTTGAGATGGGAAAGTGATTTATTGATCGACGTGAAATTTATTATTGAATGTGTGAGTGTGCGGCCTTAAGGCTATGAAATGTGAAAGTCTACGAAAAGTAATATAAATTATAGTTATGGTTTTAAACCTCGATTGTGATTATAGTAAATTGGCCCTATTAATATAATAATATAATGCATTGTTGTTATGTAACTGCTTATAACTTACTAAGCTACGATAGCTTACTGTATGTGTTTGTTTGCATTTTTATTAGATTTTGGAGTCAAGTTACGAGCTCGGAACCATCGTCAAAGTCTATCACACTATCGACTGTCTTTGGTATTTTATAAGCTAAATTTTTCGAACCTATGGCATGTATAGGCTAGATTGAAATTTGAAATGCTGGATTTTGGTTTTGTATAAATTAAGCCATGGAAAATGGCCTAACTTCAATGCTTTACTATGGTTTTGTTGATTATGGCTTACGTTCATTTGGTTATTATGCTATATGCCTTGATTTAAGGGTATTCATGATATCTATTGTGTGCATTTGGTTGATTCGGTTGAGACATATGGATATATAAGAGTATGAGTGAATTTGGTTGCTAATTTTGGTTAAGATGTTATTTATGAATTGGTCCTAAAGGATATTAGGTTATGTTTGAATATAGAAAATTTTTATTTTGAAATGTTTATTACATAGTAGATAAGAGTTGTGTGTGGGATATATGTTATATTTGGTTATTGATTTACTCTTGTGAATTAAATGATGTTTGTTTTTGAGTTATAATATGTAATGCATTAATTAGTAAAATGTATGTCAAGAATATGTGATACATTGAGTATGCTTAAGTTATAAAATGATGATAGGTATAGCCATTTGGATTGGATAATTATTTGGAAACCAATTAATATGAACTAGTAGATCTTGGTAATTATGTGTGATACGCTGGATCTAATTGCTATTGGTTGTGTAAGTTCGATCATGGTATATAAACATGTATGTGTAATGAGCTTGGTTTTATATGTTCCAGGTTAAATGTTAGATATGTTTGGTCTTGATGATTCAGCTATGTTAATTATAAGAGATGTGACCGATAATATGGTTGGATGTATTTGGCAATTGGTATTTAATTTGGATGAACTTTTGATGTGTATGATAATGGAAGATATGAGATGTTTGATTCATGTTTAACTATAAGTGTATGATATTTGTTATAGCTATTTTACATAGGCATATAAATAAATATGTTCATAGGTAAATCGGTTTATAATAGACAATGTTATGTGCATTTGATATTCGGTTATGTGGTGGAATAAATATGGTTGATAATTTGTGGAAATTATTATGATAATTACTCATGATGTATTCGGTTATAACCATATGAATAGTAGATTTGATATGTTTTAATGGGTAATTAGGTATCACATATAGTAATATTCAAATGTCGAATGGAGTTTGTTAATTGGTATGTGCACATGTTATGTGGTAAGTAGTATAAACAATACTATTGTTTATGAACTTTGTAACTGATTATATGTTTGTAAAGAATTATGATACGATTAATTGAAATATGTGTCTCACCCGGTAATACCTTGTAACCCCATTCCAACGATGGATACGGTTAAGGGTGTTACACTCGCGATCTAGGTTACCTTCAGAATCCATATCGAACCTCAAAATCTGTAACACCCCCAAACCTAGCCCATGAATTTCGACCAGATCTGGTATACTACGAGTTGTACATTGAAAACTTTTGATTTGTTCGTTATGGAAATCTTAAGTCAATTGGACATTATTTGGATAAATAAGTGACATTTTAAAATTTAAAATCCCTTGTATTACTATTGTTAAGTATAAATAAACCTTCTCATGAATTCATAAGTTGCATAACATTGAAAACTTCTTAGTTGAATAAAACTAGGGCCTTATTACATAAATATTCCCAAAATAAAATAAAATAAAATTTAAAGAAATCCTAAAATAATTTGTAGAAATAAAATTTGATGGCCCCTCGAGTCCGCTCTCGGCTCCCATGTCCACGATCTACCGCTCATCCGGAAGAGTAGAGAAAGGAAAGCGTGAGTCACCAAGACTCGTGTATAAATCTCAAAACACACAACGACCGAGCCCATTAAACACATTATGGGCCCCGCCCATACATGAAGGTAACAATCATAATCACATGGTAAACGATAAATAATGAATAACCCAACCCATCCTAGGTTTCCATCCTCTACACACCAACCCGTACCAACCATCACACCTTGGGATTTCTACAATCAACCCTCCATCCGCTACACACCAAAACGACAACAGACCGCCTATTCCTATTAATTAGAATCATTGAATGTGGCATAGCCACCGATCACTATGTGACCTAACATTTGTATATGTGGATTTCCACCACCGATCACCAAGTGACCTATCATGCACTTCCCTTCAATATCATATTCCCACCCCATGCATACACATAAAGAAAACATCATGCGTCATATATATTTTCCGATACACATAGGGAGTTCGATGTTTACGCACTGCATCCTTGCCTAACCCTTTTAGGGTTCCATTCATTGTCTATACAACCTCATTCGCTTTTAAGCCCATAACATATATATAGTCATACATACAGGTTTATTAGTGTGTTAGAGATCTACAAACCTGATTACCGATAAGACGATGCTTTCTATGTCGACGCTATCCTTAGTTGACACTACTGCTATTTGCCTAAGGTGTTGTTTAGAAGCCGGTCCACAACCAAGTGGCCAATCTCAAATGGCAGATACTGCTCTTTTCTTAAACTTAGGTATTTTCTCCTTTGCCTGATCTATATTTAATTCCATCACAAGTCCTTATCAGAACTACTATCACAATATTTAATCGTTAATTCTCATTATAACCTTAAGATCTTGCATATAATGATCAAATCTAATAGAAATCTAGGAAAATCTTCTTACCTTAAAAATCCCGAAAGTGGAGACTAGCTATTTTCGGCTTTTAGATCTAATTGACCAAGCTTCCTTCAAATCCCGAATTGCCGCCCATCATAAAACCATTAAACTATTAGCTTTCGGCTTTTGCCTTTCAAGAACCGGGAATAGATCATGAAAACTAATCAAAAATTGACACTTACCTTAGCATAGGAGATTCAGCTAGCACTAGAAAGAGGATTCGGCAATGCTAATGGAAGATTTAAATGCCGAAAGTATAGAACTAATTCTCAAATAAGATGAATAAAAGAGAAGACTATGGATGCTTCGGCTTTCTAAGAAATCGGCACAAGGAGGAAAAAGTGGAGAAGAGTTTCGGCTTTTGAAGAAATTGGAGAAAAGAAATTGGAGAGGGAGAGGCTAAGGAATTTCGGCACAATGGGAGAAGAAATTAGGGTTTTCAATGTCAAAATCAAGGAGCTATCCCCCCTATTTATAGATATTTCGGCACCTACTACTAAAAACAAAAAACGCCCTTAAATTCAAGCTAAAAGAGAGGGGAAATTCGGCACCCTCTTTGCCATGCAGTAGCAAAATTTTACACTCCTCTAGGCAAAGGATTTTCTACCATCACCTCCCTTGTAGATAAGCTCCTAACTTTTCTCCTTTTATCTACTATTTTATCAATTATAAAATCCATCTAAATCTTCCTATTTTTGAGCCTTGTAGCCGTCCACCTCATCAAATCTTAATGCCTAAATTTAACTCACTTAAATTAAAAGATTTAGGCTTTATTAAACTTAAATTTTGGGCCCCTAACTCCTTGTGTGTGGCATCACTCCTTGCTTTATTTTAGGTGCTGAAAATGGCCCTAAAAACATGGGCTCCTTGCGGCCAAAACTTGGGCCTCTTTTATTATTAATGACGCCATCTTAAAATAATTCAATCAAGGCATTTTCCTAATCCTAAGCCCAATTTTGAACCTCTATCACTTAAATTAACAAATTAAACATATCCCCACACTAAATGCATAGGCCCATAAATTTAAGATGTTACAAAATCAACATTAAGAATCTGCATTTTCAAAATTGAACACAACATAAATATCTAATAGGACAGTTCTAATCTTACAGTTTTGAATTTCCACCCACACCAGCATCGGAGTCTTAGACATTTTATTTTCGTAAAACATTTCCAAAACACAAATCATTTCAAAACTTTTTGGTACATTTTTTTAAAATAAACATGAACGCACAAGGACAAGTAAAAACACAAGATGAGTTTTTGCAAACCTGGCTCTGATACCACTAAATATAGCATCCTAAAACCCGGCCTAAAAGTTTAGGCTGAATCTCAGAGGTTACATTGATCACTGAAGTGATCTGAAAGAAATCTTACAAAACACGTCAAAGTAACATATTTGCTAAATCTAAATTTAACCGTTTAACAAATCCAACCGTTTATTATCTCCGAAAAAGAACAAAAAACTTCAAATTACGATAATAACGTTTGGAATTATAATTCTATAGTTCCCAAAGTTTAGTCAAATGGTACTTTACAAAAATAATCCAAGGTTAAGTTTTCAGAAGTTCGAAATCAAATTTAAACCACAGTTCTTATTAAGTCTTACGGTTTAAAACAATTTATCAAAATAGAAACTAAAAAGATCACTTATTAACTTGTTCTTAAAACGTGACTGTTCGAGACCTTTGGCATGCCGAGTCCAGCAACAAAACGCGAGGGTACCTGAAAAGGGAAAACTAAGGGGGTGAGCTATACGAGCTCAATGCGAGTCCGAAAGGTAACAAACGACAAAGTTACAAAACAAAATTTTAGATAGCAATTCGTTAGTGAAACATACTTACAACGCAACTACAAACCAGAATGTACACATAGAACCAACGTTTCAATCACAACTAACAACCAAAGCACATCATATTATTGTAAATGTACCTTTTAGACAAACAAATGTAGATGATATGTAACAAGTCAGAAAATAATCCCACCCATCCAGCCAAACACCTTTTCGATCCCCATTCACACCACGTATGAGCTAGTCAAGCTCAACCAAACATGCACACCATATAGGACTTCGAAAGGCCCATCCAACCCTACACACCATGTATGTGGACTAGGCCACTCAAATAATAATATGCAGGAGAGCTGACATATGTGTAGTATAGTACGGTAAACTACTGTACTAAAGAAATGCAGTTGAAATTGCCAAATCAGAACAAAATCAAACTTCGTTCTCTTTACAACCAAGCCTAAAAACTTTATGCAAATGCATGTATGCAATCAGACTTACAAAAACAATAAACACACGTCATACAGATAGTCAAACAGAATCAGAAATGCACACATCCAATTGACCAGATTCAGAATCAGATATCATGATACTTAACTACTAGGCAACATCACATTAACAAATTGTCAAAATAATGTAAAGATTACATATAACGCAAACGTCTGAGCCAAAACTAAGTCTCAACCACCCTTACTAAGGCCTAGCCAAGGGTCGAACACACACAGACTCACGAACATATTAAAAATCCAACACAAAACTATTATTTGCAAAATAAGGCCACACGGCTATGTGAAAGTGCCGAGGCCGTGTGGGAGGTCAACACACCCATGCGAAGGAGGCACACATCTGTGTGAGGAAGCACACACTCATGTGAGTGGAGGCCCACGGTCGTGTTTAGGTGACACATGCCCATGTGTTCAGGGAACATAGCTATGTGGATAGCCCGTGTATCTCTCTGTCCATTTGTGCTAAATTAAGGTGCAGGACAGACACGATCGTGTGGAAATCTCACAAGCTCTGTGCCTATAGGACACGGCCGCATGTCCAAAACACACGCCCGTGTGAAAATTAATAAAGAATCCCTAAATCCCTAAAATTAGCCACAAGACCGTGTGGCACCAAAATCATCCAATAACTCTAATCCCCAATTCCACACGACCGTGTGAACTGGCACACGTCCGTGTGGCCCCTCATATGGTCATGAAATGACCCAAAAACAACTTAAAAATCAAGTTTTTTGATCACTAAATCAACCCCAATCAAGGCATTTTAGAAACCAACCATAACACACTAAATTTCAAGTATTTATAAATGACCAAGCCTTAATTACTCAATTACCAAAACACACCAAAATATTATCAAATTCCACAGCAAATCGATACCAAATTATACAGTTCAAAACACACACAAAATTACTAAATTTCACAGAATTGAATCAACAATTTGCAAATAAATTTAAAGAGGTTCGGATCCCACAATTGATTCGATCAAAACACCCAGAAATCAATTAACACACGTCGACGACCACAACATGAACCCGAAATTTTTGTCGATGAAAAGTGCAAATGAACTACAACAACCAAATAGGAATAGGATAGCGCCCAGACACCGACTTGACAACAAGAAAACTGAAGTTTTTCGATACCACAACAAAATAATTTTTTTTTCAAAAGAAAAAAAGAAAAAAAAAAGGAAAACAATGGTGAGGAAAGGAGGAGAGGAGGAGGAGACCAAGGTGAAAGAGAGGAGAACGTGAAAAAAAGTAGACAAAAAAATAAAAATAAAAATAAAAAATTAGTTTTTAAATCTTAAAACAAATTTAAAACTTTAATAAAAATAACTCCCCAAACACACACATGAGGACTCGAACCCAAAACCCCAAAGTAAACTAACATACAACCAACCACCAAATCAACAAACCCATTTTAACATCAAAATGCGAAAACTAACCCAATTGCTCGACCTACTCATTGACCTTTACTCCAACCCTCAAATTTTCTAACCCCAAAATCTGAGGTAAATATAAAGTATGTTAATATCATGTTTAGGCCCGACCTAAACCTGACCCATGCGCATTTCTAGTTGGAGTAAATTTAATAAAATCTAATTGAAATGAACTAAATGTTGCAATTGAATTCAATTCTTTATTGTTCCTTTTATTTTCTCATCCATTTCTTTTACAAAGCAGAAGAAATTGAATTTGATTTACTCTTTTTACCCTCACTTGCCCGGTGCTTCAACATGTTTTCCAATTCCTTAGCAAACCTTTCCATCGCTGGAGCTGGCAAACAAACTAATGCTACTCTTCCAACTTCTCCTTTCGTATTCTTGGTTAGCATTAACAAGCTTATCACCCCAATTGCTATCACTATCCCTACAAACATTGCCTTACCCCATCCAAAATCGGCATCTTCAAATCTGGAATTTGTTAAATATGATATCATGTACGTACCGATAACATTTAAGATGTGGATTCATTTACCCCGAGCCACCATTAAAGCTGCCATAGGTTTCACATATTCCTTTGTCACACTTGCTTTTGCTTGTTTTATTAATTCCACTGCATACCCTAATGGTTTCTCACGGAGACTTTTAATTGTTGTTATTGCTGCTGGGAAGACAACCACATTCCCGTAATATCCCGATGGAAATGAAGGATTGAATTTGGAACGTGAATTAACAACACATGGCATCTGTACCTCTTTATCAGGGTCAAGATTTATAGCAAGGGTTCGACAACGCCATAAACAAGCTGTTATGAGTTCAAAAGGTGGAACAATGGCGAAGGTGGGGAGGCAGGAGGCTACGAAGAAGTGAAACTTCTGCAAGGCCAAAGGAAAAGGAACGTTGAACCAGATTGTCAAATGGCGAGATGGTAATTGGAGTGATGATAGGGGTGTTGAAAATGGCCAACCATGCTGCTGTTACATTTGGTTAAGTGCATGCAGCTTGCATATTGTTGCTGTAGCACTAGTGCTTGCTGTTACAGCAAGGTTTTTATTTAGTTGCAATGTAATTTAGTTTAGTTGAAAATGAACTTAGTTGTTGATGTTTTGATGGGTTTAGGTGATGATTAAGCTGATAAGTCAGCTTATTCATGTGTACAAGCAATGTTTTACAAGTTACTAGGCTACTTAGTGGTAGTAGGTAGTATTTGGTGAAGTATTTGGCTATAAATGTATTGCTTTTCTAGTTGAATGAATGAGGAAACATGAGCTAAAAGCCATAAGCTCCCTTGTTGCACATTTGTGAGAAAGTAAAATATTATACTACATTGTTCTGTGTTCTTTGTTTTCTTCTTTTGTTGCTGTCAATGTCCCAACAAGGGGCTTCCACTTCATCATACTCGCGGTGGGTAAATATGATTCGTGCCTGATGTGAAGCATCTAAGATATGTCTTCCCCAGATAGCTGAGATCAAGTGAATAGTTACACCTCGAGCCATTTCACCCAGGGCAAACATGAATTGTGCTAGGCCAGCACCATCACTCATGACATGGTTGACACGGAGAGCAAAGATGAAACCACCGCATTTCAACCGTGTTACCTACTAAGCAATAAACTAATCCTAGTTACTTAACTTCATAAAAGAAAATATTGGATTATTAATAAATATGGAAAAATAATAATAATAATCGCTGTGCTTAATAAAAAGAAATAAATGATGGAAGATGGAACCACCACAGCCTAATTAATTGCATCCAAATTTGTGTTGTAAAGAGGTGTGGTTCACAAAATCTTTGAGTAGGAAAAGTTTAATTGATCTTATTACTTGAAATGTATTAAAATATTGTAGTAATATTAATATTAATATTAATATTAATATTAATATATATTGTATAATTAATTTAATTTAAAATTATTTTATTGATTAAAGAATATTTTACCTTATTGATTCAAATTATAAAAATTTTAAGGTAAATTATACCATTTTTCATTAATTTATGGGTAAATTTTCATTTTGGTTACTTAACTAAAAAAGTTATAAGTTGGTCATTAAATTATTCGAAAGTTTTCATTTAAGTAACTAGGCTATTAAAATCGGTGTTATATGGCTTTCTCTATTCGAACTGCCTACACAAATTGAAAGGTCTTTTTCCCTTTCTCTTTTATAGTTAAATTTCTTTTTTATGAAACGACTTTAGACATCACGAATCTGCAAATTGAAATTCAAACATTTTTTTTCGATCTCTAACACTAATCTTCAGTTGGACTTGGATCTAAGGTATGTTTTTCTGCTCATTGATGGGTATTGATCCATCGTATCAATCGTTGAATTGTTACTCGGAGCTTTTTGGTAGAACTTAAAAAAAAAAAAAAACTTAGTAACCTAGTGACTTAGATAAAAACTTTTTAATTAAATGAAAACTCTTGAATAATTTAGTTACTTAAATGAAAATTTTGAATAGTTCAATGATAAAATTTTAATTTTTTAATTAAGTGATCAAAACGAAAATTTTTCATAATTTTGTAACTAACGGTATAATTTACTCAAAATTTTAATTCAAAGTAAAATAAAATAAATAAATAAATAAATATCCAAATAATTAGAAAGTAAGACGTAATTTTAGTTATAATGGTTAAATTGATGATTGGTATACCAAATATAAAAGTCAGATTTAAAATCCAACGCATTGGACCTTTGATTTGAATGAATTTGTTTAACTTGTGGCTTAGTAATTTTGTTTTACATTTTAAAAAGTGTTGGGGTTTGATACACTACTAGCTAACTTTTATTTATTTATCTCATGACACTTCTACTTTTTATTTACACTTGTATAAAAATGGTTGATTGAGTATTAGAATTATTCATAGTCTGGTTATCTATTCAAGTTCAAAAATTTGTCTAAAATTTTAGATAATTTATCTAAAATATTAAGCTCAAAAATGAGTTTGAAAACATAAATTAATTTTGATTAAAATATGAGTTAGGTTATAACTTGAATATTTAAGACCCGAAACCGGCCAGACTGTGAATAGAATTAGGGGGAGGGAAATTAGGAAAGGATCAGAATTCCTGAGCAGTTGTGTTTTTCAAAATTCCTCTCTGTCGAAAACCCTATTGTTCTTCCCTTTCCAGCCGAAATTCTCCTTTCTCCTCACCCTCATTTTTTCTTTCTTTTTGCTTCCGTTTTGCACGGCAATCGTACTTCCTCCCCTATCTATGGTGTTTCTCTGAATAACTTCGGTAAGTCATTCTTGTGGATTGTGATTTATGAGGCTAAACATTGATTGGGGTATTTATTTTGATGTCTTGGCAGCATCAAATCTTTGCGATCAAGGCTCTTTTCATACTGCTTCACTATTAAACTGAGTTTGAAGCGTTAGGGGTAAGTTTTAATCGCCCCTTGGCTAAGTATTTCATTTGGGTTGGTTTCGATTTGTCAATTAAGTGAATAATTGAGTGAATTACTGATCAATTATAGGTGCTAGTGACCTCGAGATTGTGTAAAGAGTGAAAACAAACCATGTGTACCCAAAAATGCAGAAAACGAGGCTTCGACGAAATTCAAAACCTTTCTGTCAACGCCACACAGGCATGTGGTCGCTTGTGTGGTAGACCGTGTGCAAGACTGTTCGTCACCACACGGCCGTGTGATCGACGAGTCAGGCCGTGCGTGAGAGACACGGCCGTGTGATGGCTGGCCAAGGCCGTGTGCGACACACAGGCTCGACCAATTGGGCCGTGTGGGCCACACGGCATGTAAAATTCTGGGCCAGGCCGTGTGATCCACACGGGCAGGCCATATGGGCGTGTGAGCCCATTTTTTCTGAAAACTCTATAAGGTTTCACGGGTTGCCTTAGTCGACTGTGGACCTACCGTAGGGTCGGTAAGCAATACTTAGACCTCTAAATGAACGATTTGTCTATCTGATTTCTGTACTAAGCATGTATGCTGATCTGAATATATGTTTATATGAGTTTAATTGCATAATAGCATGTCATTATTGTATGTTGCATTGCATCGAGGTGGGTTGATTATGATTGGAGGAAGTATTTGAAAGGCTCTTAAGCCTGTTATCTGGCAACTCAGCTGCAAATTTCTGTTTATGTGTAGTATTCGGTACACCATGGTGTGTAGGGCTGGGTGGGTTGATTTATCCCCACATGGTGTGTAGGGTTGGACGGAATTGGTGTGTAGAGGCTGGTGGGTAGGACTCTGTTATCTGCATATTCTGTCTGAAATGGGCCAAGGCCTAGTGAGATTTCTGAATCTGTATCTGAGTGGGCTAAGGTCCACATAGTTTCTGTAATGGGCTCAGACCCAAGCTGCGAATATATGTTTGTTATCTGAGATTCTATGTGTATGTTTTCTGTGAGGATTACACATTGAGTTTGCAAAAACTCGCCCTTTACTGTTTAATCTATTCAGGTAATCCCCAACAGTAGATGGGTCAGTACGGAGGAGGACTCGGTGGTGACCACGGTTCTGGACACTTAATTACGATTTATTTTTTTTATTATGATTTGGTTATAATTGGGTAAATTTCATGTAATAAGGCCTTTTTCGAAGTTTTGTTTAAAATTTGAGATTTTTATTTATAAATTGCTAGCAGTAGGACAAAACCCGAGTTTTCAAAATAAACAAAGGTTTTACCAAATACACGCGAACTTGCAAATTATTTTAAAAACTTCCGCCACACATAAAGCTTTGAAATGGATAACGGATAATTAAATGATACATTTTGACGAAAGCCTAAGATATTTATAAATGATTTTCACGTAGTTAAATTTTCCAAAGCACTATCATGTGATGTCGCCAGATTTGGCCATAACATCTAGGCCGAGTTTGAGGTGTTACATTTAGTGGCATTAGAGCCAGGTTGCAAAACTCGGTTGTGGATTTGGGTGTTAAAGGTTTGTTTTAGAGAAACGATTTTCAAGTGATTCAGAATATTTTTAAAATGAGAAAGTGGTATACCGAGTCTCCGACACCGATCCTGTAACGTTCTAAATTCTGTTTAAGATTTGTTTGAAATACTACTTGCATGCTTGAAGTAACTTTAGGTAGTATACTGTACTGAAACACCTTAGGTTGTGTAAACTGAAAACTTTAACAAAACTGAAAATCGTAGTAAAATTGCGATTTGTAATAACGAACTCTGAAGTTCTGATAATATTCTGCATAAAACATCTGTTAAAAATTATTGGAATTATAACTAATGAATAAAACTATTAATACAGATAAATTTTAAAAATTAAGATGAACGCACGAGGTATCCGCAAAGGGGTATGAGAGGTGGTAGAGGCCGTAGGGAGGCTCGAGTTGGGTCCTCCGCATCTGATAATCTACCCCATCTGGATACGAGCGAGACGACGATCTCACCTACTACAGAGACTGAGTCTCGAGATCACATGGCTGGGGATGATGCATTATCCCAGGCTATGCTGAGGATATTAGAGATGGTTGCTAGACCCAACACGAGATCTGGGGGCCGTGGGTCGGTTACGGAACAACTCCAGTCCAATGGGGCTGAATTATTCAGGGGTGTCAGTGGGGTCGCCCTAACGTGGCCGAATACTAGATGGAGGCCACAGAAAGAATCATAGACGATTTGGACTTTGCTACTGAGCAGAAGCTTAAGGGGGCTGTTTCTCTACTTCGCGACGAAGCCTACTAGTGGTGGCTGGCTGTTAAGAAAGGCACTCAGCGACCGTCTGACTTGGGCCTACTTTAAGACGGCTTTCCAGAGCAAGTATGTGAGAGCTAGCTACATTGATACTAGGAGGCGTGAGTTCCTTAATCTCACCTAGGGAGATCATTCTGTGGCCGAGTATGAGGCCGAGTTCTTGAGATTGAACTGGTATGCCCGGGGTATGGTGGCGACTGAATATGAGCGATACGTCTGTTTCGAGGATGGACTTAGGGACAGCTTACGGGTTCTAATAGCGAGAGCATGATTTTTTACTCTAGTAGATAAGGCGAAGATCGCCGATGAGGTTAAACGCGCTGAGCGCCAAAATCGTGAGAAAGGAAAGACTAAGAGGGAATTGAAACCCTCGAATTCTGGGATGAGACCTAAGAAAAAGGCTAGATCTGATGGGCCAGTAAGAGTTGGGCCCCCTATTGCACCTACTGAGGTGGCGCTGTGTGGGCACTGTGGTAGACGCCACTCGGGTGAGTATTGGAGGACAATTGGGGCATGTTTGAGATGTGGGTTGGCTGAGCATCGTGTCATGGATTGTCCACTGAGGGCTGATCAAATGCAAGCTGCGGGTACTGATACTACACAACCATCGAGAGCAGCTCAGCAGCCACTTGGGGGCCAAGGTCAGGCCATGAGTGGTAATGGCATGGGCCAAGGACAGAGAGCACTAGGTAGAAGTGTGGGACCGACTGAGGCGATGTAGTCTGCACTAGTTTATGCTGCACATCACCGAGAGGATGGTGATGCTCCAAACATCATTACGGGCACGTTCTTAATTTTTAATGTACCATACACTACATTGATAGACATAGGCTCTACACACTCTTACGTAGCTAGCTCTATGTCTAAAACTTTGGGGATTTTGGGGATTCCAGTTGAGAGTACTTTGAGCGAAATAACTGTTGTGAGTCCGTTGGGGTAATCTATCCAGGTTAGTAAATTGTTTAGAGATGTTCCACTAGAGGTTCAAGGGACAGTATTTCTGGCTAATCTGATGGAGCTTCCATTTGGGGAGTTTGATTTGATTCTGGGAATAGACTGGCGGGTCAAGCATCGGGTGAGTCTAGACTGTGCTACAAAAAGGGTTATTTTAATAATCGAAGAGGATAGCGAGGTAGTGGTGATTGGGGAACGTCGGGATTATCTAGCGAATGTGATTTCTGAGTTAGTGGCGAAAAAGTTGGTACAAAAGGGATGTAAGACATTCTTGGCCTACATTAGTGTTTCGAATTTTGAGGACTCTTCGATTAGGGACATTAGAGCCGTAAAAAATTCTTCGAATGTTTTTTCTGAGAAACTACCGGGTCTGCCTCTGAGCCGAGAGGTAGAGTGTGGAATCAAGCTCTTTCCTGGTAGAGCTTGTAGAATAGCACCGAAGGAGCTTGTAGAGCTTGAGGCTCAAATTCAAGAGTTACTGGATCGTGGATCCATCCGCCTAGTGTGTCCCCGTGGGGAGCACCTGTGCTGTTTGTGAAAAAAAGGATGGATCCATGCGTATGTGTATCGACTACCACCAATTCAATAAACTGACCATTAAGAATAAGTACCCACTATCGAGAATAGATGATTTATTTGACCAGTTCAGAGGGGCTTCTGTGTTCTCCAAGATTGATCTGTGTTCAGGATATCATCAATTGAGGGTTAAAGAGGTTGATGTGTATAAGACGGCATTTAGGACTCGTTATGGACATTACAAGTTCTTAGTGATGCCATTTGGACTGACGAATACACCAGCAACTTTTATTGATCTGATGAACCGAGTGTTCCAGCCCTATTTAGATTGGTTTGTTGTAGTCTTCATTGATGACATTCTGGTGTATTCGAAGACTGAGGATGAGTACGATGAACATCTCCGAGTGGTATTATAGACTTTGCGTGAGAAACAATTGTATGCAAAGTTTAGTAAGTGTGAATTCTGGCTCCAAGAAGTAACCTTTCTGGGGCATGTAATTTCTGTAGAGGGGATTCACGTTGATCCTCGTAAGATTGAGGCTGTGTTGGAGTGGAAACAGCAGAAGAATGTGTTTGAAATCTGCAGCTTTCTAGGGTTGGCGGGTTATTATCGACGCTTCGTAGAAGGGTTCTCTTTGATTGCAGCACTATTAACCAACCTTCTGCGTAAGTGAGTTCCCTTTGTCTGGACCGATAAGAAACAAGGGAGCTTCGAGAAGCTTAAATCTATTCTGACGTAGGCCCCGGTTCTGATACAGCATGAATTTGAGAAGGACTTTGTGGTATACAGTGATGCATCCCATGTGGGTCTGGGTTGCGTTCTGATGCAGGATGGTAAAGTGGTAGCTTATGCGTCTCGGCAGCTCAAGACGCATGAGGCGAACTATCCAATGCATGATTTGGAACCGGTTGCTATGGTCTTCGCCTTGAAAATTTGGATGTACTATCTGTATGGTGAGAAGTGTACTATCTATACTGACCACAAAAGCCTCAAGTATCTCCTCACCCAGAAGGAGTTAAACCTTAGGCGTAGAGGTGGGTTGAACTACTTAAGGATTACGATTGCACCATCGAGCACCACCCTAGTAAGGCTACTATAATGGCAGATGCTTTGAGCCATAGGGCAGTGACCGATCTGAGAGCGATGTTCGCTCAACTTAGCTTATTCAACGATGTGAGTCTGTTAGTAGAGCTTCAGGTTAAGCCTAAGTAGATTGATTAGATCAGAGGTAACGGGGATAAGTCTCTCAATTTGAGGTTCTGTTAGGTTTAGAATGGGGATACTACGAATTTTAGAATTAATAGTGATGGGGTATTTTGTTTCCACGGTCGGTTCTGTGTGCCGAATGATGAGGATTTGAGACAGTCGATTCTGAGGGAGGCGCATAGTAGCCTTTATGCTATGCATCCTGACGGAATAAAATGTATCGAGATTTACAAGAGTTATACTAGTGGCCAGGGTTGAAGCGTGAGGTTACAGATTTCATTGCTCATTGTTTAACTTGTCAGCAAGTTAAAGCTGAGCATTAGTTGCCTTTGGGTTTGCTGCAGCTGGTAAAGATTCCGATGTGGAAATGTGAGCAAATAACTATGGATTTTGTTAGTGGGTTGCCCTTAACACCCACTAAGAAAGATTCTGTTTGGGTCATCGTGGATCGATTGACCAAATCTGATCACTTCATTCTGGTCAAGACGGACTTTTCGCTCCAGAAATTGGCTAAGTTGTATGTGTCCGAAATAGCGAGACTGCATGGGGTTCCTGTTTCAATCATTTTCGATAGGGATCCTCGCTTCACGTCTCGGTTCTGAAAGAAGTTATATAAAGCTCTGGGTTCAAGGTTAGACTTTAGTACTACTTTCAATCCTTAGACAAATGGTCAGTCGGAGAGGGTGATTCAAGTACTGGAGGATATGTTGAGGAGTTGTGTTATAGATTTTTAAGGCAGTAGGGAGGAGTATTTGCCATTGGCAGAGTTCGCCTATAACAACAGCTATCAGTCTAGCATTTAGATGGCACCTTACAATGCCTTATACGGTCGGAAGTGTCGCACTCCCTTGTGCTAGACTGAGTTGGGTGAGCGATGGGTTTTAGGTTCGAAATTGGTTTCAGAAATCGAAGATAAGGTCTGATTGATACGGGATCAATTGAAATTAGCATCTGATAGGAAGAAGTCCTACGCGGATCTAAAAAGAAAGGATGTTGAGTATTCTGTGGGGGACTTAGTGTTTCTCAAGGTCTCGTCATGGAAGAAGGTCTTGAGGTTCGGCCATAAGGGTAAGTTGAGCCCTCGGTTTATTGGGCCGTACCGTATTCTAAAGCGAGTGAGGCTAGTCGCATATCAGTTGGAGCTTCTTCCGGAGTTGGATTGCATTCATGATGTGTTTTACGTCTCAATGTTGAGAAGCTACGATCTGATCCCACGTATGTTGCTCCTATTGAGGACATTGAGGTTAGACCAGATCTGACATTTATGAAGGAGTCGTTTCAGATTCTGGAGCGCGACGTTAAAGGTTCTGCGGAGGAAATCTATCCCCTTAGTGAAGGTGTTGTGGTGGAATCATAGCACTGAGGAGGCCACTTGGGAGCCGGAGAATTTGATGCGGCAGTAGTATCTTTACATTTTCTGATTAGGTAAATTTTGAGGACAAAATTTTTTTAGGGGTAGAGTTGTAACGCCCTCGATTTTTCTTTAAGTTCGCTTTTGTAAATTGTGACACAATTGTATATCTGCTTCAGTGGCTATGTGTTCTGGGTGTGTATGAGAGGTCCCAAGTTAAAGTCTCAACTTGGGCAAATTTTGGTATTTTTATGAATAAAGCTCAAACTCTGGTTAATAGGCTTATAAGTTAAAGTGTGTAAGTAATTAACAGAATGGGTCTGCTGCTCTGGTGGTTAAGTGGAGTGTTGGGGTGAAGGAGGTCGGGGTTCGAGTCAAGGGCCGATAATCGTTTTAATTTTTGCTCCTAGTTTGGCTAAAGTTGTGCAGGATGAGAGACTGAGTGGTGGTTTGTGAATAGAATTAGGGGGAGGGAAATTAGGAAAGGATCAGAATTCCTGAGCAGTTGTGTTTTCCAAAATTCTTCTCTGCCGAAAACACCATTGTTCTTCCCTTTCTAGCCGAAATTCTCCTTTCTCCTCACCCTCCTTTTTGCTTTCTTCTTGCTTCCGTTTTGCACGGTAATAGTACTTCCTCCCGTATTTGTAGTGTTTCTCTGAATAACTTCGGTAAGTCATTCTTGTGGGATTCTAGGCCAGGCCGTGTTATCTACACAGCCAAGGCTAATTTGGTAGTGTGGGCCCACACTGCAGATGGAATTCTAGGCCAGGGAATTCCAGGCCGGGCCATGTGGGCCCACATAGGCGTATGAGCCTATTTTTTTTGAAAACTCTATAAGGCTGCACGGGTTGCCCTAGTTGACTGTGGACCTACCGTAGGGTCGATAAGCAATACTTAGACCCCTAAATGAATGATCTGTTTGTCTTATTTCTGTACTAAGCATGTATGCTGATCTGAATATATGTATATATGAGTTTAATTGCATAATAACATGTCATTCTTGTATGTTGCATTGCAGCAGGGTGGGTTGATTATGATTGGAGGAAGTATCTGAAAGGCTCTTAAGTCTGTTATCTAGCAGCTCAACTACAAATTTCTGTTTATGTGCCGTATTCGGTACACCATGGTGTGTAGGGCTAGGTGGGTTGATTTTATCCCCACATGGTGTGTAAGGTTGGACGGAGTTGGTGTGTAGAGGCTGGTAGGTAGGACTCTATTATCTGCATATTCTATTTGAAATGGGCCAAAGCCCAGTGAGATGTCTGAATATGTATCTGAGTGGGCTAAGGTCCATACCGTTTCTGTAATGGGCTCAGACCCGATCTGTGAATATATGTCTATTATTTGAGATTTTGTGTGTATGTTTTCTGTGGGGATTACACACTGAGTTTGCGAAAGCTCACCCTTTTCTATTTAATCTGTTCAGATAATCCGCAGCAGTAGATGGGTCGGTGCGACGGAGGACTCGGCGATGACCACAGTTCTGGACACTTAATTACGGTTTTATTATTATTATTATTATGATTTGATTATAATCTGGTAAATTTCATGTAATAAGGCCTTTATCGGAGTTTTGTTTAAAATTTGGGATTTTTATTTATAAACTGCTAGCAGTAGGACAGAACGTGAGTTTTCAAAATAAACAAAGGTTTAACCAAATACACGCGAACTTGCAAATTATTTTAAAAGCTTCCGCAACACATAAAGCTTTGAAATGGATAACGAATTATTAAATGATACGTTTTGACGAAAGCTTAAGATATTTATAGATGATTTTTGCGTAGTTAAATTTTCCATAACACTATCATGTGACGTCGCTAGATTCAACCATAACGTCTAGGCTGAGTTTGAGATGTTACAAATTTTAACTATTGAATCGAAATTTTAAAACTTAAAAGTATAAAAATTAAATTTCTAAAAATAAAAATACAAAAATTAAATTTCAAATTTACGAAGTAGAGTTGTAGAAGTAGAGGAAAGACCACAAGAAAAGTGGGGAGCAAAAAAGGTTGAATTGTAACTCAATCCTTATATTCTTCGCACATTTCAAAATTGAATTTTTTATTTTATTTTTTAATTCCAAAATTTTATCTATCTACAGTTTTTATTAAAGTACAAATGATAATTTTGTCAAAATAATTTCTTTAATTTGGATTATGTCGCATTTAAAAGAATGTAAAATTCTCACTTTATTCACGATACTTTTTTATTTACACCACTTTAATTTTGTCACAAGACTGAACCGGAATATTTTCTCAAAAGTTGATGTAAAATTGCCTAGAAGTGATGTAAATAAAATGTTTAATGTACACTTTACTCCTTAAATTATATCATTTTTCTCATTTTAGTTTTTAAAACTTTTAGCTCACCTCAATCTCTAATATTATCAAGTATTCTTAGTTTAGTCCATTGGACATTAAAACTAACTGCAAGGATATCCAACTAATTATGTGAATTAAAAACTAATTGTAAGGATATTCAATCAATTATATGCTATCACATGTCTTATGATTATGTCATCATCTGAAAAACTTTTAAAAATTGTTTAAAACGAAAAATTTAAAAAAATATTAAATTTATTAAAGGTAGAAAATTACTAAAATTTACTATAACGTGTGATATTAAAAAAAAAACAATTCATAATCACGTAACAATATAAATAACGTTGTAAATACTTATAAGAATTTTTCCTTAAAAACACCATTAGAACTTGTCATTATAGAATATTTTTGTTGGAGTAATAATTTTTAGAAAAATAACATCAACGTTTTGATTGAAATAATTAATAATATTAAATATTTAAATTAACTAATAATATTATAAATATAAAAGAACCAAATTATGTCAAAACTAGAGATTAGATCTCAAGTTTGAGTATAGTATAAGAAAAATTTTAAATTTGACCATTGTATTATAATATAAAAAATGTAACTACACCTAAAAATAAATCAAGTATCAATCTCTAAAATTTTAAGACATTCAAATTATAATAATCATATAATATTTTAATAAAATTAAATTGAAATTATAATAATCATATAATATTTTAATAAAAATTAACCATGCTATTTATATGAATTAATTAATACATTATAAAAATATAAAAACAAAATTATATTAGAAATTAAATTTCAAATTTAAATTTCAAATTTATATAATAAAAGAACCAAAACTATAATTTAACTGTTTTTTTCAATGCAAAAAAAAAGTATTGACACGTAGCAAAAAGATAGAATACCCTCCTAACAAGAAAAGTAGCCATTTATGACCATTCATTTTTGTCATTTGCCTGCAACATTTTGCTTTCGTCTGCGCGTGCTTTTCACGTCTTATAAATATAAATGTTTTGCTATATCTTTGAAATCATTTTTCATGCATTTTTTAAAGCAAAGTTTTATACATAAAATATATAAATACACATTAAAGTCATTGAATATAAAATTATTTTAGTTTTACACACTTTCATAATTTTTTGCATATAAATATTTTAATAAATTTATCGTTATATTTTATATTTCATTCATATATATAACTTTCATATATAATATATGTTAAGTTTTGAATAAATTAAAAATATCTACCTATGTAATTTCAAAAAAAAATTAACCGTTAAATATATATTAATAGAAACAATATTTTAGATCATTATGCTAACGATATCGGATCGATTAAAAATTTATATGTATAACAAGTACATCTATATTGATAAATTTAATAATTAAATTGATAAAATATTTGAGTTTTACACTAGTATAAGTGAACCTCTTTCCATATATATATTCATTATGTCATATATATGTGTGTGTATGAGGATCTACTTAAAATAATGTAAAAATAAAATAGCTTCACATACTTCAATAATTTTTAGTGATTATAACTTTAACAAATCTAATCATTGAATTTGATATATAATCATATAAATATTTAAATCAATCTTATTTCTCTAACATATCAATCTAAAGCATTGCCTATACTAATATATAGGATAAGCAATATGTAATATCCCTAGCACCCCCTAAAATGAGAATAGTGTTATTTTGAAACTTGCACGTGTTAGGATTTTCGAACTAAATAAAATAGGAATTATGAGTAACAGTAGAGAAAGTAGTTGGATACTGTAGGGAATTAAAAATGTAACGACCCGAAAGGTGGTGGGGTTGGGAAAAGTGGTTTCGAAACTTTGATTTCGTGAACCGGACCCTAAATAATTAATAAAAAATATTTACGGAGATAATTTTAAAGCTAATGGAATTTTAAATGGAAAATTTTATTTACATTGTGCTTAAATTAAGTATAAGGATTAAGTTGTATAAGAGGTAAAAGTGTAGTTTATAAAAGGATTATAATTTGAAATAAATAGGAAGAACTTAAGTGGAAATTAACCACTAAAATGATTAGTGCCGTGAGTAAATATATACTTTAATATATGTTAATAAAGAAAAAAAGAAAAAAGAAGTGAAATGTGTTAAATGGTGGGAGTGGGTGAAAAGATACAAATTGTTTCTTCATCCTCAAACCATCGACGTAGGGGGAGAAAAGCTTGGAGAAAAACATTAGGGTTTTAAAAGTTCAAAGTTTCAATTGGTATGATTAATTTGATCCATTTTTTTTATAATTTTTATGTTTTCAAAATCTTGATTGTATAAACTAGTTGACCTATGTATTATTTTTTGGTATTATTAAAGATTGAAGATGCTACTATTGTTGTATAGTTAAAGTGCTAGGGACCGATTTGATAGATTCTTGGGTTAAGTTCGAAAGTTATGTTGGTCTAGATTTTTAGGGATTAGACTGAATAATATACTAATGTTGTGTATTGATAATGTGTTCTGTTTGTTTAATCCATAGCTAACATCAACTCGGAGCCTTCAAGGAAGAAGGGAAAAGACAAGATCAACGACAAATAGCTCGGTGATCACGGTTGGTGTTTCTATAACCCGACTATTTCAATTATTGTTCTTATATATATATATATATATCCATACACATATCACCTTGTTGGTAAGTTTATAAAGAGAGTTAGTCTTTGAAATAAATTGGTGTAATGGTAAAATAAAATTGATACTTAAGTTGGAAACGAATGGATACTTATTTGTTGATTCTACTGACTAGTGTCGGGCACACTTATTTGTCGGTTCTACTGACCAGCGCAAAGTGTAATTATTGTCAGTTATACCAATCAGTTCTGGGCACACTTATTTTTCAATTTTACCGATCAGTTTAGGGTAAAATTATTGTCGATTATACCAACCAGTGTTGGGCACACTTATTTTTCAATTCTATCGACTAGCACAGGGCACATTTATTGTCAGTTATACCGACAAGTGCTAGGCACCATTATTTATGGGTTCTACCAACCAGCTCTAGGCACAATTCATTATTACAAATTTATCCGCTAGGCACCAGGTGCCAAATTTAATGTGTTAATTAGAATCGCATAGATGTCCAAGGTCGAGTTACACTAATAAGGAAAATAAAGAGAGTGAATGGAAATAGGAATTAACATGAGTTTGATAAATGACATTAAAGTGGGACGTGAATTTGTTGATTATTTCGCAATATGATTAAGTTTTCGGATCGTAAGAATCCTTTTAGAATATTATCCAGTATATGATTTCTTTTTCTATTATGTGTACAGGTTAGGTACTCATTGATCAGATTGTCAGGTCAATATCTAACTGCAATCCCCGACTCAAATGTTGGTGGTTTGTTCTTTTGGTCTTTGATTGTACCTAGGTGGTTTAAGGTATTTTATTTAGTTGTCCATTTTGTAGATGATGTAAACATGCATATTTGTTAAATGAATGTGATTATTTTGTAACTCTAAAATGTGTTGACGTGCCAATTGTGACATATTGGTTAGTTTTAGGATGGATGATTTTAGCATGTTTCTAGTGTCCTTGGATGTGTTATAAACCATGTGAAATAGACTAGGTATGGCATGTCTTGGTGTGCAAGGTTTGGTGCTTAATTTGGATTGTTTTAAGGGCAATTTATGCTACACCAGGCCTGGGACATAGTCTGTTAAACGGCACACGGCCTCTTCACATGGCTGTGTGTCATTATTATTTTAGGTGCAGGTTTCACACGGCCTGCGACACGGCCATGTGTCCTAAGTTAGCATGTAACACGGTTTGGCACACGACCTACGACATGGCCATGTAACCCAACATCGAATGCACACATGGTTTGGCACATGGTCTGCGACATGATCATGTGCTCTTATTTCGAATACCCACACGGGCTTGGACACGGTCGTGTGTCCGAATTTCGAATTTCCACATGGTCTAGACTATGTCATATGGCCATGTGACCCCGATTTTATAAAATTTCAAGTTTTTTCCAAAAATTTAGGTTTTATTTCAAAAGGACCCCGGGTTATTCCCAAATTATTTTTAGGGCCTCGTAGGCTCAATTTAAGGTTAGTAAGTGTATCGTTACCATGATTAGATTCTATTATTGAATGTTAACATTTAATTTGTATAATTGTTTCTGTTATGAAGTTAAATGTTTAAATTGTTCAAAATTGTACGAAAATTGTTTGTAACACCCTACTATTTGGGTTTGACAATCGAACTAGGTCAAGGGTGTTACAGTTAGTGGTATCAAAGCTATAGGTATAGTCAATTCTCAGGCTAAATCAAGCTTGAAATCGAGTCTAGAGGTACATGCCAAGTTTGGTCAAGCCTGAGTCGAGATTTTGATGTTGGTTATAATTTTTCTATTTTATAGTTAAAAGATGTCAAACAAATTTGATATTGAAGTTGATCAAGAGGTCCACATGAGTGAAAATCCCATTGAAAATATAAATGGAGTTGAATCAGTGGCACCAAGCACTCATTCAGCTGGTGCTCAACAAACTGAGGTTGACAGAGGCAACAACAATGGTCAAGGGGATCCGTATTTGCTTTGCACAATAACAGAGGCTCTTCAAAGAGTGTCGGGGGTTACTCCTACTGTGGTGCTGACGCTTGTGGTCTGACGAGCTCCGATTAAGGAATTGCGAAGGTATGGTGCGACTGAATTCTTGGGGTTGAAGGGAGTTGATCCATCAACTGCTGAAGTATGGTTAGAATCGACTAAACGTACCTTGTTTCAACTCGAGTTCATCCCCTCTGAGAATGTGTAATTTGTGTCATTTCTCTTCTGCAAGGAGAAGCGTATATGTGGTGGCAAACGGTAACACACCAGATACCTACTGACTGAGTCGACTGGAGTTCTTTCAGAGGGAATTTCAAAAGAAATATGTCGAGGAATTGTAACTCGAAGACAGGAGACAAGAGTTTTTACTGTTGAAACATAGTGAAATGTTTGTGGCTGGCATCAAAAAGGGAATTTCTATGACTCATAAATATGTTACCGAATTTGTGCCTTCTGAAGCTGAAAGTTGCAAATGATTTTTGTATGGCTTACGTGATGAACTCATACTACAAATGCTATCGCATTGAGTTTCAGAATTTTTTGATTTAGTTGAGTAAGCAAAAATGGTTGAACAAGCTTTGGGCCTTGATTAAAAGACTGAGACTGCACGAGCTTCTGGGAAATGAATGTTAACCGTTAGTTCGCATCCGCAATCGAAATGACCTAGGGACTGACATGAGAGTTAGAGATCGACTCCAAAGTCTGATAGATTGGACAGAAATCGAGATCGACATCCAACCGTGTCTGTGGGTAGTGTAAAAGGGTCAGCCAAAACTTTTGAATCGAAAAATTGCAAACACTACAAAAAAGACATTAGGGAAAATGCTAGAAACTATCTAACGCCTGTTTTAGATGCAGATCACAAGAACATATTGCTCGCGAATGTCCAAAAAATAGTAGTACTGCATTGCGACCAGGAGTCGAGGTATAAGTCTGGGTGGTTCTATTTCTAGAAGTGGTGCATGAATGGGTAGTGTTGTGGTTACTCATTAGTCTGTGGCCAGAGCACCAGCTCGAGTGTACATCGTATGAACTCTAGAGGAGGGTGACGCTATCGATGTTGTAGCAGGTGTATATTCCTTATATTTTATCTGCTTATACTTTGATAGACCCTGGTTCTTCTCACTCACATGTTAATGCTAATTTGATCAAATCTGGGAGTCTAAAACCTGAAGTGTCAAAGGTACCCTTGTCCGTATTGAGTCCTCTAGGTCAAATAGTATTAGTTGATCAAGTGTGTAAGCGATACTTGCTACAAATTCAAAGCTTGACATATTCGATAGATTTACTGATAATGTATTTTAGTGAGTTTGATTTAATCTTGGGCATGGATTGGTTAATTGAGAATGGTGTGATTCTTAACTGTCGAAGGAAAAAGTTTTCAGTTCAGGGCCCAAATGGTGAAAGTATGAAAGTAAATAGTATTAGAACTAGTGGTTCAACCCAAATTATGTAGTTAGTCCGAGCTAGTAACTTGTTGAGGTTTGGTTGCGAAGGTTTTTTGGCTTATGTGATTAACTTGAATGTTGGAAATAGACAGATTGAAGATATTTGAATGGTTTTCGAACTTCCTAATGTGTTTCTTGAAGAGTTATCGAGATTACCACTAGATCAGGAAGTGGAGTTCGTAATCGAAGTGTTTCCTGGCATAGCTCAAGTTTCAATACCTCATTATAGAATGAAGCTGATAGAATTGAAAGAATTAAAACTTCAGTTAAAAGATTTACTGGATCATGACTTTATATGCCCTAGTATATCGCCCTGGAGAGCTCTAGTTTTGTTTGTTAAAAAGAAAGATGGTCCAATGCGTGTTTACATAGATTACCAAAAAAATAAGTTGACAATTAAGAATCAATACCCTTTACCTCGTATTGATGACTTATTCGATCAATTGAAAGGGACTATTGTCTTTTCTAAAATAGATTTGTGTTTCGATTATTACCAATTGAAGGTGAAAAATAGTGATGTACCGAAGACGACGTTTTGTATGTGTTACGGACATTACGAATTTTTGGTGAGGCCTTTTTGATTTGAAAAATGCTCCTGCAACATTCATGGATCTCATGAACTGTATTTTTCAGCCATATCTAGACCACTTTGTAGCAGTGTTCATCGATGATATCTTGATCTATTTGAAGATAGAAGCAGAACACGAACAACATCTTCGGATTGTGCTACAAGTATTGCAAGATAGACAATTGTATGGAAAGCTTAGCAAGTGTGAATTTTTGTTATCAAAAGTGGTGTTTCTTAGGCGTGTCATTTCAGTTGACGGGATTAGAGTTGACCCAAAAAAGATCAAAGCCATTGTTCAGGGGAAAGTACCAAGAAATGTGTCGCAAATTTGCAGCTTTCTTAGATTAGTTGGTTATTACAGAAGATTCGTAAATAGATTTTTGAAAATAGATATGCCACAAACGAAACTTTTGCAAACGAACGTTCACTTCGTTTGGAGTGACCAGTGCCTGGAAAAGTTTTAAAATATTGAAATAGATGCTGATCAAGCACCGATTTTAGCATTACCTAAAATAGGAAAAGACTTCGTGGTATATAGTGATGTTTATTGAATGGCCTAGGTTGCGTTTTGATGAAAGATGGGAAAATGATCGCGTATGCATCTCGTTTATTGAAAACTCATGAGCATAAATATCCGATGCACAATTTAAAGCTAGCCACTATAGTTTTTCCTTTAAATATTTTGGAGGCATTATCTTTATGGTGAGAACTCCCATATGTTTACTAATCATAAAAGTCTTAAATACCTCCTGACCCAAAAAGAGTTAAATCTAAGACAACGTCTCTGGGTTTAACCTCTAAAGGATTATGGTTATATCATCGATTACCACTCGAGCAAAGCTAACATCAGGGCCGAAGCGTTGAGCAGAAAGGCAGGAGCTGAATTACAGGCAATGTTCACTCAACTTAGTGTTAACCATGACGGTGGTTTATTGGAAACATTGCAAGTCAAGCTAGTGTTGTTTGAGTAGATAAGAACGTTACAGTTTGATGATGCTGAATTGATGAAGAAGAGAGATAAGGTTTAGAACGGTTCACTGGAAAATTTTAGCATTGATGATTGTGATTACTTAAGTTCTGTAACTGAATCTGTGTCCCAAGTGTCGCTGAATTGAAAGGACTATTACTTCGTGAAGCTCACGATAGCCATTTTGCTTTGCACCCTGAGGGAACAAAAATGTATTGCTACTTGAGGGAATTATACTGGTGGCCTATCATGAAAAGAGAAATAGTTGAGTTAGTGGCTAAATGCCTAACTTGTCAACAGGTTAAAGCTGAACAACAAGTTCCTACTAGACTTCTTCAGCCTATTTCGATTCCTGAATGGAAATAAGAACTTATAACGATGGATTTTGTAATAGGGTTTCTGTTGTCTCCGAACAAGAAAAATACAATTTTGGTGATAGTTGATCAGCTTACAAAATCGGCCCATTTCAATGCTATTAGGACCGATTGGGCACTTCCAAAGCTTTTTGAAATCTACATTCGGGAAATTGTTAGATTACATGGTATTCCTGTGTCAATTATTTCTGATCTGGATCACCGATTCACTTCGAGATTTTAGAAACAGTTATATGAATTCCTTGGTATGAGAATTAACTTCAGCACAACTTTTCATCAACAAATAGACAGGTAATCTGAGTGTGTATCTAGATTTTAGAAGACATGCTTCGAGCCTATGTAATTGACTTTGAATCAGGTTGGGAACAATTCTTACCTTTGGCCGGATTTGTGTATAACAACAATTTCCAATCAAGTATTCAAATGCCTCCGTACGAATCTTTATATGGTCGTAGTTGTCAAACACCTGTTTGTTGGTCTAAATTGAGTGAAAGAAAAGTGTTGGGCCCCAAATTGATCAAAGAGTCAGAGAATACAATTAAATTAATTCAAGATAGATTGAAAATAGCTTTTGACAGGCAAAAATCATACGTATAATTGAAACATTGAGACATCGATTTTGTTGTGGGTGATAAGGTATTTTTAAAGGTTCTGTCGTGGAAAAAAGGGTCTTCGATTCAATTGAAAAAGAAAGTTAAGTCCTCGTTTTATTGGACCATATGAAATCATCAAAAGGGTGGGACTTGTTGTGTATAGACTAGCATTGCCAATAGAGTTGCAAAAAATGCATGATGTTTTTCATGTTTCAATGCTCAGGAGATTTCGTTTAGATCCATCTCACGTTATCTCAATGGAGGACATTGAAATTCAGCCTAATATGTCTTATGAGGAAGAGCCACTCAAAATTTTAGCTTACGAGGTGAAGGATTTATGGAACAAACGTGTCTCTTTAATGAAAGTTTTATGGCGTAGCCATAGGATCGAGGAAGCAACTTGGTAATCCAAAGAGACGATGAGGTCTCAGTACCCCCACCTCTTTTCAGGTAAATTTTGAGGACGAAATTTCTTGAGTAGGGGAGAGTTGTAATGGCTCGGAATGAGGTGGGGTCGAGAAAAGTAGTTTCGAAACTCTGATTCTATGAATTGGACCCGTAAATTTTTAATAAAAAATATATATAGAGATAATTTGTAAAAACTTGATCGTTGTAAATTTGTCGAGTTTTAAAATTTATAAAGAGAATGATCGAACCTGGAAACTAACTCTGACAATGACTTAAGGCAAGTGTACCTATCGAACAGTAGTATAGCTTAAGCAAGACCGGATTATCGAACCCAAAGGAACTAAAAGTACTAATACTCACTTTCTTTCTATTATTTAGCCTAAATATTAAATGATTTGGTTTGATTAACTAATTAATTACTAAATTAAGATGAAAAGACAAAAAAGAATGAATTGGGAAATAACTTGAAGAGAAACTCAGTTGATCACGATGATACCATCAGGAAGAATCCACCTAGACTTCACTTATTATCTAACACTGAACCATACGATTTATTCACTTGACTTGATCCGTAAGACTCCCTAACGTATATTAAACCCTCTCTTGAGGCAAATAACGTCTAACCCTAGGTTAATTAATGAAAATCTCTTTCTCACTTAATAACCCCCTAGAATAGTAGTAAATCGAACTATGGACTCCCATATTAGGTTTCACCCTAATCTAGCAAAATCTAGTCACCCTATCTCTAGGCGCGCGAACGACTCCGCTTAATTATGCTAGATCAATTCTTAGGCAGTGTCTATTCCTCCTCCACCTAAGAACATCCGACATGAATTAATATCCCGGAAACATTAACACAAGAATTAAGCACACATAATTAAGAACAAATCAAGTATTTATCATATAATTTAGAAAACAATAACAAGATTCATCTAGGTTTCATCCCCTTCAGGTATCTGAAGGATTTAGTTCATAACAAATAAAGAAAACATCTCAAGAGAAAAGATAAAACAAAACATAAGAAATCCCTAAAACCCCTTGAAGGAATTGAAGGAGAGATCCGCCGTCTTGAGTAGAATTCCAGCTTCTTGAGATGGATCAACTGGCTATCTTCGAGTGATTCCCATAAAAGTTTCGGCTTCTGCTAAATTCCGAATGTCTCGGCCTCCGCTCCACCCCTTTCAGGTTACACTTAGGGTGTTTATATAGACTTTTGGAATGCTTTTCTTGGGCTCTAAGTGTCCCAATTCAAGTATACTTTCTACTCGGTGTTTGAATAGGCTTTGGAATGTGTTTTTTTGCCTCAAAGTATCCAAATTCGAGTGAAATTGCTCTCTCCCGTGGCAGGGGCACGGCCATGGTACACACCCGTGTAAATCGTTTTTAGGCCGTGTCTCAATTTTATCGATTGGGGCACAGTCGTGTAAATCATGGCTTGGTCGTGTCTTAGATAATTGTCGAGGCACGGTCGTGTGGCTTGAAGTCCAGGCCATGTTAATTTCCACTTTGGCCCAAATTGGCCCGTTTTAAGCCCGTTTCTCGTTCTTTTCGTCCTCGAGTGCTTTCCTGAGTATAAAACATGAAAAGAAAGGATTAAGACCACCTTTTTACATAAATTAAGGGCTAAATCATCCAAAAACATGCTAAATATGGGGTTAAAATATGTTACTTTTACGGTTTATTAAATACCCCCACACTTAAGCTTTTGCTTGTCCTTAAGTAAAATTCTCAACTTACAATTAAAACGAACTTCCCATAATTCACAATTCCTATCAATAATGCCTCATCATAATTCATAGATAATTTATACATGGATAATTCAACTCAAAGACTCCTAAAGATTCAAACAATTCTAAGTCATACGTTTGTAGCACGAAAACATAGGTGTCTCCCCTTATCTAAATGATTACCTTTAATTTAAAATCGACAAGGATTGACATCCTCACTAAAGGTTCACTCAAATCACTCGAAGTGTTTAAGGTTCAAGAATAAGCACTCATAAGTCGAACCTGAAAAGTTAATCCCATAGGCTTGCCTGAAAATCAAATTTCCACCACTGTAATATGAGATGATACACAAATCAAAAGGTCTTTTATCAAGGTTGTAACGAGGCTTAGGTTAAAGGTGTGGATAAAGGCTGAATTAGAAGGTTAAAAATCGAGATTGAATTGAAAAATCACCTAACTACAAACAATAAACTAGAAAATAAATGATTACATCAATTGAAACTTTGAAACTAATAATACTATGAGCTGTTTCATTGATAATTGAAATTTAAATGCACAAGCTCACTTTTTATACTACTAATGTTGAATACACTTTGATTTTTCGATTGATTTTTTTAAGAACAAATCATATAGAAACATAATATAAGAAATAACTATATCAACTAAAATAAAGTAATTAAGCAACTGATCAAATCAATTCTCGATAGAAGGGTAGTCAAAAGAATGGTGATAACAAATACAAAGGGTTTTGGTTTAATATTAGTGAGTAAATCAATAAAAAGGGTTGTTAGGGTCAAATGGATTCACTAAGGGTTAATTTGTGAAGGTAGGCTTTTTAGTGGAGTGAATGGGTTAAAACCTAGGTGCCTTTATCATCTTAGTATATCAAATCAATTAATGTGGTCTCGACATGTATCATCAAGGCAAGTTATAGAATAACAATTCAGTGTTGACACACTCATAATCAATAAAGTGAGCACGGAAAGGAAAATATTCTTTATAAGGCTCAAAATCTCACAAAAATTATGGGTATTTGACATCAATCCCTGTAAATTTCAAACTTCAAGGTAATATTCAAATTCAGTTTAACAACCTAGGAAATTTTTTATTCTTGAAAAATAGACTTATCATGCTTGATTCTCTAGTATTCTTTAAATTTAATCATCAATGCACAATTATCAATGATTTACCCAAAAACATATCAATAAAAATCCTAAATCATAAGAAATTTCACCCTAATTAATAATATGAGAAAATTACTTAGGAACAAGACTAAAATTCAGGATTTTGGAATAATGCAAAAAGTTAGGTACTTTTACCCCCTACACTTAAGATGTGCATTGCCCTCAATGTACAAAGATGGATAACTAATAATGTAATCAAAAGAGAAGGGGAGAAGTAACACTTCCTGAATTTTTGATGACTCCGAGAGTTGGCGGTGGTCGTGGTAGAAGATGGGGCTTGGAGGAGTGGTGGTGGAGTGTTCTATGGGCCTGGTGGGGTGGCTACCGATAATCTCTGTACTAGATGAAGAAATTGGGGAGCCTGCAAAGATGTAGCCAGGAAATCTAAAGAAACATTAAAAATATACTAATAATATAATTAAGAATAAAGAATATAAAGAGAAGGAGACTAAGAAGAAAACTAAAATTACAAGAAAAGACTATTGGACTGAAGAGTCCTTATTGACAGATGGTTCGCGAGGTGGGTGTGACTTCTAAGGCTGCAGAGGTGTTGGTGGTGGCGAAAGTGGCGTGATTCCCAAGCAGCCTTTAGAACCTAAAACCAAAAAAATAAAATGAAATAAACTAAATTAAGCAGAAGATAACTAAAGATAAGGAAATTGAAGCAAAAGAGAAAAGAAAAATAAAAATTAAATGGTCTTAAAGACCCTTGGCTTGTCGAATAGTTGAAGCTGCGGGCATGAACTCATGTGAATCGGTCTCCTTTGAGGAGACTATGGTTGGCCTCTTACACTTCTTCGGCATAGCTTTGGTGTGGCTCAAGGGTTGGAGAGACTTGTGATGAAGAAGAAATCTAAGAAGAAGGAGGAAGAGAAGAGGTGGAAAGTAGAAGAATGGGGAGGGGGAGGTTGGTGTTTAAATAGAGGCTTGATTTTGGTATGCTCCCACGCCCGTGGACCGAGGGTGTGTTGAATTACACGGCCGCATAGTACGGATGTGTGTCTAGGCATGTTGGTTCACCCACGTTTGTTTCCCAGATCCCACACTCGTTTCTGAAAAGGCAGTGTCTTAGCACGGTTGGGTAGTGTGGGTGTGTCTTTCCCGTGTCAGGTAAGTCAGTAGCTTCACACGGTCGTAGAGCACGGCCGTGCCACTTTGTTGGTGCTCGTGGGGGAGTGGTTGGATCCGTGACGTTGAGAATTAGGTGGGATTTAATTCGTACTGCCTCTGCTATGTCATTATGAGGATTCTGGTGGTCCACACGGCAACGGCCATGGTCGTGTGGCTTTGAAATCTGCAATTTTGTGTTAATTTAAAACTAAATTATTAGAAAGGAAAAGAAATTGAAAGCAAAATGTAAAGATGTATTATGGTAGTGCTCGGGTTGCCTCCCGAGAAGCGCTCGTTTATAGTCTTAAGCTAGACTTTCTTTGTATTTGAAAAATCAGGGAGGTTTAAAGGTTTGAATATCTTCCCTCATGCTTACAGTTCTATTTTCTTGATAGAGTTTAAGTCGAGAAGTGTTTACCTTAAGAATGTAGAATGTTGAATTGCTTACCTCGATTGTTTTGTATGGGAAGATATTTCGTACCTCAAGAAGGATTCTTTCGGTTGTTTATGGATCTACTTTGTTCATCCATACCTTATCTCCTATTTTGAAGTGGTTTGATGTTCCTATGAGCTCTTCTGGTGGTTCCTTAGGTTTAACTTCGTGCGGTTCTTGTTCCTCTTTGAATTGTGTCTTCCATTCTTCTAGTTTGTCGACCCTTAGGCTTCGTTCCTCATATAATTCTTCTTTGTTGGCACTTGGTCCGTGCTTCGACTTAGATTCATATCCTTGTGGTGTTTCCTGCAATGAAGGTTGCTCAAATTGATCATCAACTAAATTGACTTTCTTACCTTCATCAATTGTAGTCTTGGTCGAGTCAAGAGCTTGAAGACTGATTGATTCATCACCTACACGAAGAATGAGTTCTCCTGTGGCAACATTAATTTTAGTTCTGGCATTTGCTAGGAAGGGTCTTCCTAAAATTAAGGGGATTGAATTATCCTTATCCATGTCTAAGACAACAAAATCTACTGGGAAAACGAATTTTTCAATTTTTACAAGAACATCTTCGATAATACCCCTAGGAATTCTAACAGTTTTATCACTAATTGAATACTCATCCTAGTTTGTTTGGGTTTCCCTAGACCTAGTTGTTTAAACAATGTATAAGGCATGACATTAATGGTTGCCCCTAAATCAGCTAATGCGTTATCAACACTTAATCTACCAATTAAACAAGGGATAGTAAAACTCCCTAGATCTTTTTGCGTCTGTGGTAGTCTATTCTGTAACATTGCTGAGTATACTGCGTTTAATTCCACATGTGGCTCTTCATCTAATTTGCGTTTGTTCGTCAAGAGTTGTTTTAAAATTTTTCTTGAATTTGGCATCTGAAAAAGAGCTTCAAGAAGCGGTAAGTTAATATGTAACTTCTTTAAGAGTTTAAGAAACTTACCGAACTGTTCCTCTGTATCATCTCTATTTATTGCTTCGAGGTAAGGTATGCGGGGTTGGTACTCTTTGATTACGGTTTTGGCTTTTCTTGTGTTTCCTCAATTTTGCCTTCTTCGTCCTTGTTTTTGCTTGTTGAGATGGGTTCATCTAACTTTACATTTTCTTGAGCTGTTATGGCTTGGATTTGCTCCTTTGGGTTGATCTCAGTTGTAACACCCCAAACCCGGCCCATGCGTTAAGGCCAGATCTGACATATCACATGTGAAAAACCATTAAGTCTTTCAAAAATCAAGTAAAACAGACTCCAAAATTTAGACGAAATATTAAAATTTGATTTGATTGATAAATCGACAATTTGAGATACAAAATCTTATAAATCGAAATTTTGAAAATATCGTTAACGATTCGAGTAAATTTTATAAGGAATTAAAAATATTTTAGTTTGAAAAGAATTGATAAAAAATTTTACAAGTAAATTTTGAGTAAAGAAATATGAAAATTTTTATGAAATCCTATTTGTATATTCATTTTGAATAAATTGATTATTTAAGTTTTTTTGAGAAATTAAAATCTCAATTAAAATACTTTAAGCGGTTTATAAATTCATCAAACAATAAACAAAACCAAAAATTAATCCAGATGCCTTATTACAACCTTAATTCAAATAGCCAAATAATTAAAAGTATTAAATGAAATCCAAAATTCCAAATTAACTGTTTTGAAGTATGGCCTCCATGAAGATATCCACGCCCAAGTCTCCATCATTGATCATTACCTGAAAGGGGTAAGGAAACAGGGGTGAGTTACTAGAACTCAGTGTGTAACCCACTTACCGTTATTCACTGTGCGAAAATCCCATTAAGTATTTATTTGGGCCAAGCCCATTTACAATAACGTAAAGGTATCATATATATAATATGCATATGATATGTAATTCCCAAACCAAACCTAGTTTTCCATCCGCTACACACCACCCGTACCAACCAACACACATGTAGTGAGCTTTAGTCACCCACCCCGCCAACACACCAAACGTAGGCATTAAGCCATTTATATCAAATTTATGGACAAGCCACCAGATTAACAGAATTTACATGGCATTGCCATTTTTCAGATTTGTGGCAGAGCCACCAGATTTATGTAGCAGAGCTATCAGAACTTCTCTTCATCATTATCCCATCCCATGCAAAACATGTATATAATGCATCATACATATCAAATCATGATATTTACAAATATAATAACAATAATTAAAAATTCAAAATTTATGACAAACAAGTTGGCCCAATAACACTTTGCAAAATTGGCTTATTAGAGCAAAATATCAAATTGGCCCATTTTATCACATATCCATTCGGCCCATTTTATCACATATCAATTCGGCCCATTTAGTCACATATCAAATTGGCCCATTTAGTCACAAATCAATGAGGCCCATTTAGTCACATATCAATTGGTCCATTTAGTCACATATCAATTCGGCCCATTTAGTCACATATCAATTCGGCCCATAAGGCAAAATGTCAATTCAGTCCATTAAGCAATATCGTATTTCGGCCCTTTAGGGGCATTTCGGTAATTCGATAATCTTACCCACTAAGGGTATTTCGGTAATTCGGCCCATAGGGGCATTTTTGTAAATTGGTAATATTACCCACTAAGGGTAATTTGGTAATTTCGCAATCCAGACTTAACTACTAATTTGGGCATAAAAAATTAAACTGTCCATCTGCATCGTACTGACTAAATTGACTATAACTTGAGTTAGGAAACTTGAAATCTAAATCCGTAAATTTTTCTTGAAACTAGACTCATATATCTTCTTACTACAATTTTTCCAGAATTTTTGGCTTAACCATTTAATACAGTTTATTCCTTAAAGTTTCCCTTGTTCCATGTCCAACTATTCTGACCTCTCCTTCCTTAATTTCAAATATCTCACTGTACAGTTTTCATATACTACTCCCACTTGTTTCTATTGAAAATAGGCTCACTAGGGAACCACGAAGTCATTCAGAACCAGTCTCACTAAAATTAACATATCTTAGAATATAAAATTCCTTTTTCCTTCTCCGTTTCTTCCTTATCAAAATAGACACAGTAAGATTTTATTTGATATCTCATTAACTTTCTAATTCCCTTTCTCCTATTTTTTGTGATTTTTCAAAAACACGTCACTATTTCTAACCGAAACTATTTTATTACAAAATATAATTACCACTACGATCATACGCACGCCCGAGTGATTACGGTGTTGATTTTTGGTTTTCTTCAGTATTTCGACCGATTCACAGAATATTTCTGATAAACCGTAAAAGTAACATATTTTAATCCCACATTTAGTATGCTTTTGGATGATTTATCCCTGATTTATGTAAAAAGGTGCTCTTAATCCTTTCTTTTTATGTCTTATACTCAGGAAAGCACCTAAGGATAAAAAGAACGTAAAACGGGCTTAAAACGGACTAAATTGGGCCAACCCAAGATTTGACACGACCTGGCCCAAAGCCCACACGATCGTGCCTCGCCAATTACCTAGAGCACGGCCTCAACTCCGTCACACACAATAGCACCATCCATTTATCAGACACTGACGTGCTCGGTGATCTACATGGTCGTGGACCAATCGACAGACCTGAAGCACGGCTTGAATCTCGACTTACATGGCCGTGCCCAAAACAACAGAATCAAGACACGGCCCAACCCCGAATTACACGGGCATGTGCCATGGCCGTGCCCCTACCGTGGGAATGAGCAATTTCACCCGGAATTGGATGCTTGAAGCCAAAGGAACGTACTCCTAAGTCTACTTAAACACCCTAATAGGAATTCTACTTGAAAGAGGTACTTAGGAGCCAAGTAAAGCATCTCCAAAGCCTATATAAACAACCCAAGCTAGACATTGAAGGGGACGTCTTTTGGCAGAGGCTTTTGCCAAAGCTTTCATCTTTTAGGTAAGCACTTGAAGATAGCCAGTTGATCCATCTCAAGAAGCCAGAGCTCTATTCAAGACGGCGAATTTCTCCTTCAATTTCTTCAGGGGTTTTAGGGATTTCCTATGTTTTGTTTTATCTTTTCTCTTGAGATGTTTTCTTATTTAGTTATGAACTAAACCCCTCAGAAACCTGAAGGGGATGAAACCTATGATGGATTTTGTTATTTGATTTCTAAATTATATGATAAGTACTTGGTTTGTTCTTAATTATGTTGTTTAATTTAATCTGATGTGCTTAGGTGGAGGAGGAATAGACCCTACCTAAGAGTAGATCTAGCATAATTGAGCGAGTTGATCGGGTGTCTAGAGATAGGGTTATGAGATTTTGCCGGATTAGGGTGAAACCTAATATGGGAATCCATTGATCGATTTACTGCTTTCTTAGCGGGTTATTATAAGAGAACGATAGTTCCACTAATTAACCTAAGGTTAGACGTTGTTCGCCTCGAGAGAGGGTTTAATATAGGTTAGGGAGTCTCACGGATCAAGCTAAGTAAAGAAATCATATGGTTTAGTGATAAATAATAAGTGAAGTCATAGGTGGATTCTTCTTGAGGGTATCGTCCTCATCAACTGAGTTTTTCTAAAGTCTTTCTCCAATTTCATTCTTTTGTCTTTGCATTTAGTTTTAGTTTTTTTCATTAGTTTAATAAACCAATCACTCCATATTTCAGGCTAAATAATAGAAAGAAAGTGAGTAGTAGTACTTTTAGGTTCCCTTGGGTTTGATAAGATATTCTTGCCTAAACTATACTACTGTTCGATAGGTGCACTTGCCTCTATCGTTGTCATAGTTAGTCTACAGGTTCGATCATTCTTTTTATAAATATTAAAATGCGACTGTTTGACACGATCAAGTTTTTGGCGCCGTTGTCGGGGAACACTAAAATATTAAGAAAGCTATATTTCTATTACTTTAGCCATTATTCTATTATTATTTTTTAGATTAAATTTTTTATTTTTACTAATTCTCTTTCTTTCTTTCTTATCCTAGCAGGTACCTCTAGTTTATGACTAGAAGGAACCCGAGAGGACCTTTAGAATACGAAAGTGACATTGAAGCTACCGCTCGCAAAAATCGTCAAGAAATTAGACGAGCTCTAGACTACCAAAGAGAAGAACAACAAGAAAGATCCAATCCTACTGAAGGGATGGACGAAAACAATCCATTGCCAAATGTGCAAGAACAGAATGCTTCGCGTACTATGTATGATTATGCTAAACCTAATTTGACAAGAGCAGAATCTAGTATTGTTAGGCCTGCTATAGCAGCTAATAATTTTGAATTAAAGCCTAACACAATACAAATGATTCAACAGTTTGTTCAATTTGATGGTTTGCAGGATGAAGATCCAAATACTCATATATCTAATTTTTTAAAATTCTGTGATACCTTCAAAATTAATGGCGTTTCTGACGATGTCATACGTCTTCGGTTATTTCCTTTTTCATTAAGGAATAAAGCAAAGCAGTGGTTGAACTCATTACCACGAGGGTCAATCACCACATGGGATCAAATGACCGAAAAATTTCTTTTAAAATATTTTCCACTAGCCAAAACGACCAAATTTAGGAATGACATATCTTCTTTTGTGCAGAATGACGCAGAAACATTTTATGATGCATGGGAGAGATACAAGGACCTCCTAAGAAGATGTCCACACCATGGATTACCTTTGTGGCTTCAAGTCCAAACTTTTTACAACGGTGTGAATTCTTCAACTAGGCAAATGATTGATTCATCAGCCGGTGGAGCTTTGAATAACAAAACTCCTGAAGCGGCTTTCGATTTTATTGAGGAGATGTCGTTGAACACCTATCAATGGCAAATTACAAGGGCTAAACCGACAAAATTAGCCAAATTTTTTAACATAGACGTAGTGACAATGTCTCAACGCAGGTGGAGTAAATGAATAAAAAGCTTGATAACTTATGTTCTTCGCAGGTAAGCGAGTGGAAATGTGGCAAATCCTAAGTACCCACCCTACCAACCAGGAGTAAAAAACGAGCAAACAAACTATATAGGTAACAATTTTCGATCAAATAATCCTTATAGTAACACTTATAATGCAGGTTGGAGGTACCACCCAAATTTTTCATGGGGAGGACAAGGAAATCAAGGAAATCAAAGGCAGTAACCTCCTCCAAATTACCAAAATCAGCCCTATCCACAGGAAAAGACATCAAACCTTGAAGAGATGCTGACAAAATTCATGGCAGCTACAGATTCTCATCTCCAAATGACGGAAGCAACACTTGATGAACAGCAAATCTCACTCAAGGGAATCAAGACTCAGGTGGGAGAGCTCATTACGTTAGTTAGAATACTTACTGAAATAGTATGTGAAATACGGACGGAAATTTTTTCCAAAGACACAGGACAAGTAAGGGCAATCACACTAAGGAGTGGCAAAGAGCTAGTTGAACCACAAAGAAAGACACCACATGAGGTTATCAAGAAAAAAAGTGTAGAAGTTGAGAACGACAATACATTGCCTAAAGAAAATAGAACACAAATTCCATATCCAGAAAAATTGAAGAAAGAAAAACTGGATGCTCAATACGGTAAGTTCCTTGAACTCTTTAAACAAATACATATTAACTTACCTTTTGTTGAAGCTATTTCCCATATGCCAAAGTATGCAAAATTCTTAAAGGAACTTCTCACAAACAAAAGGAAGCTTGAGGAAGTATCAAAGTTGGAGCTTAATGAAGAGTGTTCAGCCCTTCTCCAAAATAGACTACCACGGAAGTTAAAAGATCCAGGGAGTTTCACTATTCCTTGCTTAATTGGTAGTTTAAACATCACGAAAGCATTAGCAGACCTAGGCGCTAGTATCAACTTAATGCCTTATCGATTGTTTAAACGACTAGATCTTGGGGAACCAAAACCCACTAGGATGAGTATTCAATTAGCTGATAGATCTATTAAATATCCTAGAGGAATTATTGAAGATGTCTTGGTAAAAATTGATAAATTTATTTTCCCTGTTGGTTTCGTTGTGTTAGACATGGATGAGGACATCAATGTTCCTTTAATCTTAGGGTGTCCTTTTTTAGCCACTGTTAGAGCTATTATTGATGTAGGTGATGGCAAACTAGCATTAAGGATAGGTGATGAAAAAATTATTTTCCAAATTTATGATGCCATGCGATATTCTAAAGAGCAAGATGATTCCTGTTATTTTGTTAACACTACTGATCTATTATTAAAAATTCATTACAGAAAATCCTGCAGGATGACACGATGGAACTGTGTCCGCCTCAAGGAGAGGGGAAGAAGATGAAGGTAATGAGATCAGTTTGAATACATCATCATTCAGACAAATGAAAGAAGAAAACATTGAAGAAGATGACTTATTAAAACAAAAACCCTCCATCGAAGAGCCACCCAAATTGGAATTAAAATAGTTACCAAAACATTTAGAATACGCATTCTTTGGGGACAATGCTACGTTACCAGTAATCATCTCTTCAGAATTAGAACCCAAGGAAAAGGAGGAGCTAATAAAGGTACTAAGAGAACACAAGAAAGCCATAGCTTGGAAAATTTCTGACATCAAAGGAAAAAACCCCGCGTTTTGCACCCACAAAATTTTAATGGAAGAAGAATATAAACCGTGTGTGCAACCTCAGATATGATTAAACCCTAACATTAAAGAAGTGGTCAAAGCCGAGGTAATTAAACTTCTAGATGCAAGAATAATTTATCCTATTTCTGACAGCTCTTGGGTAAGTCCTGTGCAGGTAGTTCCAAAGAAAGGAGGAATGACGGTAGTGCCCAACAAAAAGAATGAGTTAATTCCCACAATAACAATTACAGGTTGGAGAGTCTGTATAGACTATAGAAAGCTGAATGATGCCCGCAGAAAAGAGCACTTTCCTCTACCCTTCATTGATCAAATGTTAGAAAGACTATCCGGGCATATGTACTACTGCTTCTTGGACGGACTCTTCGGTTATTTCCAAATCCCCATAGCTCCTGAAGACTAAGAGAAGACGAAATTTACATGCCCATACAGTACATTTTCTTATTGTAAAATGCCTTTTGGATTATGTAATGCTCCTGCCACTTTTCAGCGTTGCATGTTGGCAATTTTTGACGAACTTGTAGAGGACATCATGGAGGTATTTATGGATGATTTCTCGGTATTCAGTAATTCTTTCCAGCTTTGCCTTAAAATTTTAAAATGAGTTCTAATTAGATATGAAGAAACAAACCTTGTTTTGAATTGGGAAAAATGCCACTTTATGGTTAGAGAAGGGATTGTTTTATGACATTAGATTTCTAGAAAAGGGATTGAGGTAGATAAAGCAAAAGTTGAAACCATAGAAAAACTACCTACTCCTATGTCAGTGAAGGCTATTAGAAGTTTTTTAGGACATGCAGGTTTTTATAGAAGATTCATTAAAGACTTTTCTAAAATAGCTAAGCCTTTGACAAAATTACTAGAAAAAGATGTTCCTTTTAATTTCAATCAGGAATGTTTAGATGCATTCATGTCCTCAAAGATAAATTAATAAATGCACCGATTATAATAGCACCTGATTGGAATTTACCCTTTGAACTAATGTGTGATGCAAGTGACTTTGCAGTAGGCGCAGTGATAAACCGTAAAAGTAACATATTTTTACCCCATATTAGTATGCTTTTGGATGATTTAGCCCTTGATTTATGTAAAAAGGTGCTTTTAATCCTTTCTTTTCATGTTTATACTCAGGAAAGCACCCGGGGATAAAAAGAACACAAAACGGGCTTAAAACGGAGTAATTGGGCCTTAGCAAGCAATTAACACGGCCTGGCCCAAAGCCCACATGACCGTGCCTTGCCAATTACCTAGAGCACGGCCACAACTACGTAACACACGGCCGTGTAGCATCCATTCATCACACGGACATGCTCGGTGATCTACATGGTCGTGCCCAAATCGATAGACCTAAAGCATGGCCTGAATCTTGACTCACACGGCCGTGCCCAAAATGACAGAATCAAGACACGGCCCAACCACGATTTACACGGGTGTGTGCCATGGCCATGCCCCTGTCACGGGAGAGAGTAATTTCACTTGGATTTGGATGCTTGAAGCCAAAGAAACATACTCCTAAGTCTACTCCAACACCCTAATAGTAATTCTGCTTGAAGGAGATACTTAGGAGCCAAGTATAGCATCCCAAAGCCTATATAAACAACCCAAGGCAAACATTAAAAGGGAGCTTTTTGGCAGAGGCTTTTGCCGAAGTATTCATCTTTTAGGGAATCACTTAAAGATAGCCAGTTGATTCATCTCAAGAAGCCGAAACTTCATTCAAGACGGAGGATCTCTCCTTTAATTCCTTCAAGGGGTTTTTGAAACACCCCAAACCCGGCCCACAAGTCCTGACCGGATCTGGCATGCTCCTTGAGTAAAATGTAGCTAAACCTCGTTCTATCATCTTGGTAAAATTGGTGGTTTTGAGGAAAACAGACTTGTGTTACGTTCAAGTTGAAAACCGTGTTGTTATTGAAGTTTGTATTAAAATGTTATCTTCACGTTTCAAAAATTTCAAGTTAAAAGAAATGCCGAATTTTAGAGCTTATCAATAAGTTGAAAATCGTAGGTGTTTAGGTGTCAAAACATTTGAAGTTGTTTTACGAAAAATTGTTTAACCATTTGTTTGATGTCGATCGTAATAGAATAAAAATTTAAAACGCATACGTGAAACAGTTAAATAGTAATGGCCTTATTACAACAAAACAAATCCCGAAGTAAATCTAAAAAAACTTAATAAGAAAACGTGACAAGTTTAATCATAAGAAACCCGAAAATGCTAAGCTGAGCATGGCCACCACTAAGTCCCTGCCGACCCGGTCCATTTACTGAGTATCACCTGCAAAATGTTAGCCCACGAAGGGTGAGTCAACAGACTCAGTGTGTAACAACCAACACAGACTCCCAAACAATTAAGGCATATCAAATCACATATAACAAATATAAGCAATGATGCAACCCAAACCCACCTAGATATCCAACCTCTACACATCACCCGTACCTGCCAATCACACCGTGGGGATTACTAAATCAACCCTCCATTCGCTACACACCCTCGAAGGCAGTCGCTGCAGTCAACTGCACATTTCCCTTATAATCGTGGCATAACCACCAGATAATGTGATAGAGTCACCGGATTCATAATATGTGACATAAGTCACCGGATAATGTGGTAAAAACCACCGGAACACTTCCCCTTTATCATTATCACCCATATGCCCATGCAACATACATATTATTCAAGTATCATGCAATGTACCTTACCCCAAAGTTATAACGAAATCACACATATTCCATATCAATGTTTATTATATTATTAACTGAGAGTTAGGGGTAACGTACCTGAATGCACTATACCATTGAATGGTACCCTTAGCCATGTTACTCGTATTTTCATAATCACATGTTTAATATTGTTACCATTAATCTATCGGAATTAATGTAGGGCTACACACCTGACTATTCGTAGATCTAAGCGAAATTCCGAAACTACGCGAAACTAACGAGATCCTGAAACGTTTGCCTTCCCCCTTCCTACAATTGGCCAACACTTTGTTAGTAACCCAAGCCTATTCGACTCAACTAGAGATCCCGAAGGATATGTCACATGAAGACAACACCTTACCTTAATGCCAATTTGGTTTCCAACCAAATCCCGAAGCTACGTGATGCACCTCCCTTGCAATCGGCCAAGCACTAGCACACAAAAATGATTAGCCTTCGGCTTTTGAACGAATGAGAGACAGATCCAAAGCACTAGAACCCTTACCAGAATAAATCTGAATCCTAAAACTTCTCCTTATCTCTGTCGAACTCCCCCTAAAAACCATAGTTAGAATCAGCCATCTTTAGAATAATATGGCCTTTGGCCGAATATTACATTCTGCTTACCTTGGATCTCAAATCCCGAAAAATCACCTTTCAATCGTCGGCTACAAGAATCCCGAATGGTTTCGGCCAAAAGAGGATAAGAGGAATTAAATTCCTAGATTTCGGCTAACCAAAAGAAAAAAAAAAAAGAAGATCAAATGACAAGGATCCCTTACCCCACTAATAGATTCGGTTGAATAGCTTGTACCAATGATCGAAAACACCTCCCCTTAATCACTGAGAGATTTGGCCACAAGAGAAATGGTATTCGACTTCAAGAGATAAATGGAAAAAGGAATCAATAAGAATGATTCAGCTTTTGATCTAGTGATAAAATCAATTCCAAAAGGGTAGAGATGCAATCAGCAATGGCCAAAAGATAGGAGATTCGGCTTTTGTCAAAAGAATGGAAAAGAGATGTTTGGGACCTTAAGAGTTGCGACAATGGTGGGATGAATGAAAGAGAGGTTTCAGCCATAGCAAAATAAAAGGAGAAGAGAAGAGGTGAGGGTTTTGGTCTAAAGATGAGTAAAGAGAAGAAGAAAGTAGAAGAAGAAAGTGACCTTAATGGTCTTCTCGAATTTGGCTAAAGAAAAAAGGTTTTGAAAGTTCTCTGACTACTACTTTCGCACAACACTAGGGAAAGAAAAGAGAACCAAAATGCACCTACAACCCCTTAAGCAATTTTGGCACTTAGCTCCCCTAGCATAACCGAAAATGCCCCCTCCAAAGTCCCTTAGCCGGCCAACTCTTCTTCACTCATCCAAATCTCCTCTTTCCTCCTACTTAGCCAAAATTTTGAGCTATTTGACCCAATCTACACTTCATCCCTTCAGAGTCCTTGTGCCGTCCACCACTGCACCTCCTTGCTGAAAAATAAAAGCTCCAAAATGCCACCTGTGTTACTCGAACCTAGGCCCCTTCACACTCCCTGTGGCGTCACTGCTCTGTGCTCCAAGTGGTACCTCCCTTGCCACTTTACCAGCTCAGCTCTTGTGTCCTAAGCCACACACTAAACTCCTTAAGGCCTAGCTCCCTTAGTTCCCTTTTTAGGCTTAAAATCAAATATTTTCCTAAGGCTTTCACCTACATCTCAAGGTTCCCGAATCCCCCAAAACACATTCAAATCTCACACAAGCATGCCACTAAACACATTTAAGTGAAAATGCATAACCCCTAAATCCCGGATATTACAATTTTAGGGATTTCTTATGTTTTGTTTCTTTACTCTTGAGATGTTTTCGTATTTAGTTATGCACTAAACCCCTCAGATACTTGAAGGGGATGAAACCTATGATGGATTTTGTTATTTGATTTCTAAATTATATGATAAGTACTTGGTTTGTTCTTAATTATGTTACTTAGTTTAATCTGATGTGCTTAGGTGGAGGACGAATAGACCCTACCTAAGAGTAGATCTAGCATAACTGAGCGGAGTTAATCGGGCGCCTAGATATAGGGTTATAAGATTTTGCCGATTAGGGTGAAACCTAATATGGGAATCCATTGATCGATTTACTGCTTCTTTAGGGGGTTATTATAAGAGAATGAGAGTTCCACTAATTAACCTAAGGTTAGACGTTATTCACCTCGAGAGAGGGTTTAATATAGGTTAAGGAGTCTCACGATTCAAGATAAGTAAAGAAATCATATGGTTTGGGGAATAAATAATAAGTGAAGTCATAGGTGGATTCTCCCTGAGGGTATCATCTTTATCAACTAAGTTTTTCTCCAATTCAATCTTTTGTCTTTGCATTTAGTCTAAGTATTTTGTTAGTTTAATAATTCAATCACTCTAAATTTCAGGCTAAATAATAGAGAGAAAGTGAGTAATAGTACTTTTAGGTTCCCTTGGGTTGGATAAGATATTCTTGCCTGAGCTATACTACTGCTCGATAGGTGCACTTGCCGCTATCGTTGTCACAGTTAGTCTACAGGTTCGATCACTCTTTTATAAATATTAAAACTCGACTGTTTGACACGATCAAGTTTTTGGCGCCGTTGCTGGGGAATCCTAAAATATTAAGAAAGCTCTATTTCTATTACTTTAGCCATTATCTTTATTTTTAAATTTCTCTTATTTTTATACATATATTTTTGTTTTTCTAAATTTCTTTCTTTCTTTTCATAGCAGGTACCTCTAGTTTATGACTAGAAGGAATCCGAGAGGACCATTAGAATACGAGAGTGACATTGAAGCTACCGCTCACAGAAATCGCAGAGAAATTAGACGAGCCCTAGACTATCAAAGAGAAGAACAGCAAAGATCCAATCCTACTGAAGGGATGGACGAGAATAACCCACCAAATGTGCAAGAACAGAATGCTCGCGATTATGTATGATTATGCTAAACCAAATTTGACAGAGCGTAATCTAGTATTGTTAGGCCGCTATAGTCGCTAATAATTTTGAATTAAAGCCTAACACAATACAAATGATTCAACAATTTGTTCAATTTGATGGTTTGCGGGATGAGGATCCAAACACTCATATATCTAATTTTTTAGAATTCTGTGATACCTTTAAAATAAATGGTGTTTCTGACGATGCCATACGTCTTCGGTTATTTCCTTTTTCATTAAGTAATAAAGCAAAGTAGTGGTTGAACTCGTTACCACGAGGGTCAATCACCACATGGGATCAAATGATCGGAAAATTTCTTTTAAAATATTTTCCACCAACCAAAACGGTTAAATTTAGGAATGACATATCTTCTTTTGTACAGAATGATGCAAAATCATTATATGATGCATAGGAAAGATACAAGGATCTCCTAAGAAGATGCCCACACCACGGATTACCTTTGTGGCTTTAAGTCCAAACTTTCTACAATGGTGTAAATTCTCCAACTAGGCAAATGATTGATTCATCACCCGGTGGAACATTGAATAATAAAACTCCTGAAGTGGCTTACGATTTTATTGAGGAGATGTCGTTGAACACCTATCAATGGCAAATTACAACAGCTAAACCGACAAAATTAGCCGGAGTTTTTAACATAGACGCAGTGACAATGCTGTCAACACAGGTGGAGTTAATGAATAAAAAGCTTGATAATTTATGTTCTTCACAGGTACATCCAATCATACAATGCAAAGCAAGCAGGAATGTGGCGAATTCTGAGTACCCACCCTACCAACTAGAAGCAGAAAACGAGCAGACCAACTATATAGGTAATAATTTCCGATCTAATAATAACCCTTATAGTAACACTTATAATGCAGGTTTTTTGGGGAGGACAATGAAATCAAGAAAATCAAAGGCAACAACCTACTCCAAATTACCAAAACCAAATTTCTATCCACGTGAAAAGAAATCAACCCTTGAAGAGATGTTGACAAAATTTATGGCGACTCTGATTCTCGTCTCCAAAAGACTAAAGCAATAGGTGATGAACAACAAAAATCGATCAAAGGAATTGAGTATCAACTTGGAGAACTTACTAGGTCTGTGGGACATCTCACAAAGGTGATTTCTGAACGTCAACAAGGACGTCTACCAAGCAACACAGAAACAAACCCAAAAGAGCAAATCCAAGCCATCACAGCTCAAGAGGATACAAAAGTAGATGACTCCACCTTAGTAAAAGAAACTAAGGAAGAAAAAGGTAAAACAGAGGTAGCACAAGATAGGCAAAAATCGGTAATCAAAGAATACCAACCTCGCATACCTTATCCCGAAGCATTGAAAAAAGATGATTCAGAGGAATAATTTGGTAAGTTTCTAAAACTTTTAAAGAAATTACATATTAACTTACGTCTTCTTGAAGCTCTTTTTCAAATGCCCGACTCAAGGAGATTTTTAAGACGGCTCTTGACAAGTAAACACAAAATAGATGAAGAGCACTACGTAGAACTTAATGCAACATGCTCAGCAATGCTACAGAACAGACTACCATAGAAACTAAAAGATCCAGGGAGTTTTACGATTCCATGTTTAATTGGTAGTTTAACTATTGATAATGCGTTAGCCGATTTAGGGGCAAGTATAAATGTCATGCCTTATGCACTATTTAAACGACTAGGTCTAGGGAAGCCCAAACAAACTAGGATGAGTATTCAACTAGCTGATAAAACTGTTAGAATTCCTAGAGGCATTATTGAAGACGTTTTAGTAAAAATCGATAAATTTGTTTTCCCAATAGATTTTGTTGTTTTAGACATGGATGAGGGAAATTCAATCCCTTTAATTTTAGGAAGACCTTTTCTTGCAACTGCCAAGACTAAAATTGACGTTGCCACAAGAGAACTCATACTTCATGTAGGAGATGAATCGATCAATCTTCAAGCTCTTGACTCAGCCAAAACAACAGAAGATGAAGGTAAGAAAGTCGCTTCAATAGATAATCAAATTGTTCAAACTTCATCACAAGAAACATCACAAAGTATCAAAGCTGAGCCAACTCATAGTCCTCAAGTCGTCACAGAAAAATCACACCAGAAACAAAACCGAAAGACCGACAAATTAGAAGAATAGAAGATACACACCAAAGAAAAGCCGGATCCACACGAAGTAAAACCTAAGGAACCACCAGAAGAGCTCATAGGGACATTAAATCACTTTAAAATAGGAGACCAGCTACTGTTAGACAAAGCCAATCCTTACAACGGTTCAACAGAACTGAAGAAAAAGGAAAAAATACTCCTTCAGGTACACGATGTTTTCCCACACGAAATAGTCGAGGTAAGCAATCCAATGATCAGCAATTTCAAGGTAAACGCTTCTCGACCTAAACTTTGTCACGAAAATAAAACTGTCAGTAAGAGGAAAAGTATTCAAACCTTTAAACCTCCCTAAAATCTTCAAGGTCTAGGATAGTCTAGCTTAAGACTATAAACGAGCGCTTCTTGGGAGGCAACTCGAGCACTAACACTTTTTTTTATTTTTTTTTAAAAAAACTATTTTTTCTTTTCTTTTCTTCTCTTTTCTTTCCACATTTAAAATAAAGATACAGATTTCCAGGCCACACGGCCTTACACATGGTCATGCTCGTGGTAGTGTGGACCACCAAACCATCACACCGATAGAGCGGCAGAGTGCAAGACAGACAACTACCCCCAACGTCACGGATCCAACCACCCACAAAGACGGCAGACGCAATAAAAATAGCACGGCCATGTCTCACAATCGTGCTAAGATACTGACTTATTGAGCACGGGCAGACCACACCCGTGCATTCCACCCGTGCTCCTATACTGGCTTTTTAGAAACGGGCGTGCCCATCAACAAACGGGCGTGGAAGAACAACACACTCCACAACACGGCTATGCAAAGCAGCCGTGTGAATCGACACACCCTCGGCACACGGGCGTGGAAACATACCAGATTTGAAAATTTTATTTAAATCCCCATAGCCTTCCCCTCTCCCCCATCTCCCTTCTCCCTTTTCTTTCTTGCAAATTTTTCTCTCTGTTCATAGAAAAGGTCCAAGACTCTTGAGCAACACAAAGATCATACCGAAGAAACATAAGAAGGTCAGCATCATCTCCTCAGAGGAGACCTCAACATGAGTTCATGCCGGCAGCTTCACTTAATTGACACGCCAAAGGTCTTAGAAACCTTTTCAGTTCTATTTTTCTTTTCTCGTCTCCTTTATTTTCCTTATCTTTACTTATATCCTGCTTAATTTAATTTATTTCATATGAGTTTCTTGGTTTTAGGTTCTAAAGGCTATTTGGGAATCACACACCACAACCTTCGAGGTCACGTCCACCTCGCGAACCATCCAACAATAAGGACTCCTTAGTCCATTAGTATTTTCTTTTAATTTCAGTTTTCTTCTTAGTCTCATTCATTTTATTTCCTTAATCTCTAATTATATTATTAGTATAGTATTATTTCTCTAGATCTCTTGGCTATATCTTCACAGGCTACCCAATTTCTTCATTTTGCCAATTACTTTCCGATAGCCACTCCACCAAGCCCATAGAAAACACCATCACTGCCACCAAAGACACCAGGGATCATCCAGATTTCAAGGAGTATTGCTTTCCCCATTTATCTTTTTGATTTAGCACCTAATTATCATTACCTATCTTTGTACATTGAGGGCAATGTACATCTTAAGTGTGGGGGTAATAGTGCCTAACTTTTTGCATAATTCTCAAAACCCTGAAATTAGTCTTGATCTTAAGTATTTTTCTCATATTGTTAATTAGGGTGAAATTTCTAATGATTTATGATTTTTGTCAATATGTTTTAGAATAAGTCTTAGTTAATTGTGCATTGATGATTAAATTTGAAGAATACTAGAGAATCGAGCATGATAAGTCTACTTCCTAAATATTAAAATTGATAGGTTGTTGAACCTAATTTGAGTATCACCTTGAAGTTCAAAATTTATAAGGATTGATGTCAAAACACCCATAATTTTTTGTGAGATTTTGAGCCTTATAGAGCATATACCCTTTTTCGTGCTCACTTTAATTGATTATGAGTGTGTCAACTTTGAAATGTTATTCTAGAACTTACCTCGTTTATGCATGTCGAGACCACATTAATGATTTGATACACTGAGATGATAAAGGCACCTAGGTTTTAAACCATTCACTCCACTAAAAATGCCTACCCATCCAAATTAACCCCTAGTGAACCCCATTGAATCCTAACAACCTTTTTATTGACTCACCCACTAATATTAACCCAAAATCCCTTTGTATTTGTTATCAACATTCCTTTGACTACCCCTCTATCGAGAATTGATTTGACCAATTGTTGAATTAGGTTATTTCAATCACCAAAGATCCTTCTATTATGTTTATTTTAGTTTGTTCTTAAAAAAATATCCAAGTATATTCAATATTAGTAGTGTAATAAAAGAGCTTAGAGCATTTAAACTCCAATTGTTGAAGAAAAAGCTCGTATTAAAGTATTATAAAATTTTAAGTAATGAAAATATTCATTATTATATAGTAATTATCTATAGTGGTATTATTAGTTTGCATTCGAAGTAAATATTCATATTTAGTTCAGTGTTTCTAGTTAGGCAATTTGTCAAACCAGTCTCGATTTTAAACCTCTAATCCAGCCTGTATCCACATCCTTAACCTTAGCCCCATTACAACCCTGATTAAAAACCATTTGATTTCTGTATCATCTCATATATAGTGGTAGAGATTTGATTTTTAGGCAACCCTATGGGATTAACTTTTCAGGTTCGACTTAGAGTGCTTATTCTTGAACCTTAAGCACCTTTGAGTGATTTGAGTGAATCTTTAGTGAGGATGGCAGTCCTTGTCGATTTTGAATTAAAGATAATCACTTAGATAATGGGAGACACCTATGTTTTTGTGCTATAAATGTATGACTTATCGTAATTGAATCTTTAGGACACTTTGAGTTAAATTGTCCATGTACAAATTATCTATGAATTATGATGAGACATTATCAATAGGAATTATGAATTATGGGAAATTTGTTTTAATTGTAAGTTGAGAATTTTGCTTGAGGACAAGCAAAAGCTTAAGTGTAGGGGTATTTGATAAACTGTAAAAGTAACATATTTTAACCCCATATTTAGTATGCTTTTGGATGATTTAGCCATTGATTTATGTAAAAAGGTGCTTTTAATCCTTTATTTTCATGTTTATACTCAGGAAAGCACATGAGGATAAAAAGAACACAAAACGGGCTTAAAACGGAGTAATTGGGCCTTAGCAAGCAATTAACACGGCCTGGCCCAAAGCCTACATGACCGTGACTTGCTAATTACCTAGAGCACGGCCGTGCAGCATCCATTCATCACACGGATGTGCTTGGTGATCTACATGGCCGTGGCCAAATTGATGACTCAAGCACGACACGAATCCTCGACTCACACTACCGTGCCCAAAATGATGTAATCGAGACACTACCAACTACAATTTACACGGGCGTGTGCCATGGCCGTGCCCCTGCCTCGGGAGAGAGTAGTTTCACTTGGATTTGGATGCTTGAAGCCAAAGAAACATACTCCTAAGTCTACTCGAACACCTTAATAGTAATTCTGCTTGAAGAAGATACTTAAGAGCCAATTATAGCATCCCAAATCCTATATAAACAACCCAAGGCAAACATTAAAAGGGAGCTTTTTGGCAGAGGCTTTTGCTGAAGTGTTCATCTTTTAGGGAATCACTTGAAGATAGCCAGTTGATTCATCTCAAGAAGTTGAACTCCATTCAAGATGAGGATCTCTCCTTTAATTCCTTCAGGGGGTTTTAGGATTTCTTATGTTTTGTTTATTCTTTACTCTTGAGATGTTTTCATATTTAGTTATGCACTAAACCCCTTAGATACCTGAAGGGGATGAAACCTATGTTGGATTTTGTTATTTGATTTCTAAATTATATGATAAGTACTTAGTTTGTTCTTAATTATGTTGCTTAATTTAATCTAATGTGCTTAGGTGGAGGAGGAATAGACCCTACATAAGAGTAGATCTAGCATAATTGAGTAGAGTCGACCAGGCGCCTAGAGATAGGGTTACAAGATTTTGCCGGATTAGGGTGAAACCTAATATGGGAATCCATTGATTGATTTATTGCTTCCTTAAGGGGTTATTATAAGAGAACGAGAGTTCCACTAATTAACCTAAGGTTAGACGTTATTTGCCTCAAGAGAGGGTTTAATATAGGTTAGGGAGTCTCACGGATCAAGCTAAGTAAAGAAATCATATGGTTTGGGGAATAAATAATAAGTGAAGTCATAGGTGGATTCTTCCTGAGGGTATCATCTTTATCAACTGAGTTTTCCTAAAGTCCTTCTCCAATTCAATCTTTTGTCTTTGCATTTAGTCTAAGTATTTCGTTAGTTTAATAATTCAATCACTCCAAATTTCAGGCTAAATAATAGAGAGAAAGTGAGTAGTAGTACTTTTAGGTTCCATTGGGTTCGATAAGATATTCTTGCCTGAGCTGTACTACTGTTCGATACGTGCACTTGCCGCTATTGTTGTCACAGTTAGTCTACAGGTTCGATCACTCTTTTATAAATATTAAAACTCGACTATTTGACACGATCACACAGTTTTGGGACAACGAAGAGACAAGCATTTTCATCCAATTTACTATGCTAGCAGAACATTAACACCCACGCAAGAAAATTACACCACGACTGAGAAAGAACTGCTAGCTGTAGTTTTTGCTTTTGAAAAATTTAGACAATATCTAATATTATCGAAAGTTATCGTTTACACTGACCATTCAGCTCTTCGTTATCTTTTAACCAAACCTGATGCAAAACCTAGACTCATATGATGGATTTTACTCTTACAGGAATTTGACTTGGAAATATAGGATAAAAAAGGGAGCCAAAAATCTTGCGGCAGATCACCTTTCAAGACTCGAAAATCCACACACCAAAAAGCTTGATGAACATGAAATAAATGATTTGTTCCCCAAGAACAACTCTTTTCTATAACACATTCTGAAGTACCCTGGTTCGCAAATATTGCGAATTATTTAGCGGCTAACATCTTACCAAGAAAATTCACACATCATCAAAAGAAGCGATTCCTTGCTGATGTGAAAAATTATTTTTGGGAAGATCCATTTCTTTTCCACATATGTGCAGATCAGGTAATTTGAAGATGTGTCACAAAGACAGAGGCTAGAAAAATCCTAGAACATTGTTATTCAGGACCATCAGGAGGACACTACAGTGGTATTAAAATAGCACACAAAATACTCGAATCAGGGTTTTACTGGCCCACTCTATTTAAAGATGCCAACAGGTATGTTACCTCATGTGACAAATGCCAGAGAGGAGGTAATATTTCTAAACGTGATGAAATACTTCAAACATATATGTTGTCGTGTGAGATATTTGATGTATGGGGTATTGATTTTATGCGACCATTCCCTAGTTCATTTGGAAATAAATACATCCTAGTGGCAGTCGATTACATGTCAAAATGGGTAGAAGCGGAAGCCTTACCTACTAATGATGCTAGAGTAGTAGTTAAATTTCTCAAGAAACTATTTTTTCGATTCGGGACACCGAGAGCCATCATTAGTGATAGGGTACTCACTCAGAATACACAATTTGAAAAGTTCTAAAGAAATATGGAGTATGCCATAGAACGACCACCCCATATCATCCTAAAACTAGCGGGCAAGTTGAGGTAGCAAACCGAGAGCTTAAGCGCATTCTAGAAAAAATGGTTGAATCAAATAGAAAAGATTGGGCAGTTAAAATATATGATGATTTATGAGCCTACGTAACAACATTCAAAACACCTCTAGGAACATCCCCATACAAACTTAGATACGGAAAAGTCATCATCTACCATTTGAGCTAGAACACAGCTTTTTGGGCAACAAAATTTTTGAATACTGACCTCACAATTGCAGGAAAGAGAAGAATGATGTAGATGAACGAGCTGGATGAATGGAGAATAGAAGCCTATGAAAACTTAAAACTGTACAAGAAAGCAACAAAGCGACGCCACGATGCTAGTCTCAAGCGATCAAAACAATTAGAAGTAGGAGAACTGGTCCTACTATACAATTCAAGGCTTAAACTATTCTCGGGAAAACTGAAGTCAAGATGGTCAGGCTCATTCATGATTAAAACAATCTTTCCATATGGCGCCATTGAGGTAACTCATCCCACAAAAGGCACATTTAAGGTAAATGGTCACCGACTTAAAATTTATAATGATGCAGAATTTAGAGATATGAGAGAGGAGCTTCTACTCCACGAACCCTCTTTTAGAATTGAAAATAGAGAAAGTCTAGCTTAAACTGTAAACAAGCGCTTCTCGGGAGGCAACCCGAGTGCTAACTCACTAATATTAACTTTATCTTTTTAAAATTTTTCTAAAATAATCTAATAGAAATGCAGGATTATTTAACATAGCCTTGAACACGGGCGTGCCCACGACCGTGTACAAGACAGGGGACACACCACGGCCGTGGCTAGATCCGTGCATAAACAGAGGAAAATTTTTTTTGAACAACACGGGCTACGATACCAGACACACCCATGCCATTCTACCGTGCGAGGCTACTGACTTGTCTAGCACGGACTTGCACGACCGTGCCCACGACCTTATGAAGCTACTGACTTATTGAGCACGGTTAGAACACACCGTGTGCCCTACGACCGTACAAACATACTGACTTATCGAGCACGGGCTACACACACCCATTCGACCCAACCATGTGAATCAACACAAGGGCATGGCAACGTCAACACGGTCTTGGCAAATCCACCTGAATGCGCCTAAAACCCAAAATCACGAAAAGTATAGGCAAATTCAAAATGACACGGTGTGGCGATTGACTGAGCCCCAGCCCCTATATATAAATCTAACCATCATCCCCCAATTTCAAACCCTAAAAATCTGAATTTCTAAAACCTTTTCTCCCCCAATCTGGCTGCACAACGGTTTCCTCCACCCAGAAACACCTCCCTTCACCATTTTCATCCTAAAAACTACCCACAAACCTCGCCCACGCTTGCGCCACAGCCGTGCTCACGAACACCAAGCTTCTGCCACCGTCGTGTTTGCACTGCAGCAATCGTACCACTGCCGTGCTTCCACCATGCTCAATCCTTCTACACCATACCTGGTTCCCTTTTCTTGACTTAAATAGTTGATAATAACTTTACTTTCATATTTTGTTTAGATTTAGCATTGAATCATTATTTTTAGGAATCTTGCCTCAAAAATTTAGGCTCCATGAATTGGTTGTTATTTCATGAGCATGAGTAGGAATAAACTATTGCATTTTAAGGATTCACAAGGTTGATGCATTTCTTTGCTCACTAATGATTTGTGCTGATTAATGTTCTAAATTTTCAGATTTTCCATGATTTAATTTTGGTTATATTATTTTTGAAAACCTATTTTACATCTCATTACAAATTTCAGTCACCATGTCAATATCTTGAATTAAACAATCAGCCCCAAGCAAGAAAGGAAAAAGGCCCGGATCATCATCCACAAGCGCTTCTACCGAGTTTTGACACCCATTCCTCAGATTCTCTCCAGCAACCCAGGAAGAACAAGACAAAGTATTTCGAGATAGACCCCTCAGAACCGGTAGATGCATCGATTGGGATGCCCTGCAACAAGTTAGACTCGCTGGAGATGTTCGAGCTCTCATCTTAACGGAACCATGGGAGTAATTTTTTTGCTATCGTAGAACCCACATACTTAGAACTCACTCTCGAGTTTTGTGCCACATTCACCTACAGATAGTAATGACACAATTTGACGATGCCGGCATAATTCAATTCCGCCTAGGAGGCACAGTACGTCGACTAAGCGTACCTCAATTAGGATCGGCACTCGGACTCTATATGCCGAAATTTATAGAAGAAAATCCACTTTTTGAGTTAAACAGAGAACTCCACTGCACCCCTATCTCATCTTGGCACAACTTACACCCCACTAAACGTGACTACGACCCTAGTCGCTCCAAAGCGACTGCCCTTCTTCCAGCTCTCAGGTATCTTCATGCTATTCTCGCTTATACTATTACAGGTCGCAAAGAAAGCACGGGCGTCGTCAACAAACAAGATGTTTATTTCTTATCATGCATGTTCGAAGGACATGTTTTTGACATGGCATATTTTATTGCATGCACAATGCAGCACCAAACCGATCAGCACAGGAAAGAAATCTTGTCAATGGGCCTTACATCACGAGACTAGCCCGACATTTTGATCTTCTCAACACCGACAATTAGATTGCCTTCCTCACACTGATAGGGAACATGGCACCTTAAGGCATCCAGACGATGCTCCACACGAAGATGATCAAGCACCGTTGAGGCACCGATCCCCCTCAATACAGACTAGCCACAAACGAGGAGGTACTTGAGGACATTACTGATGATGTCCCACCAGTCCCAAGCCAACAGCCGATCCTATCCAAAGACTTTGATGGCGATATCTCTCGCGCCTCACACAATTCGAGTAGATTTGACCCAACATTTCTCGACATCGCCGACGTTTTGATGGGATCGAGGCTACCCTTCAGCAAATCTGCCATCACTTTCATATATCACCACTGACACCTCCACAAGATCTAGTTGACGATGAGGACCTCTAAATCCTCACTTTCATATATCTGTCATTTACTTCCTTTATTTTAAAACTTTTTATTTGATGTTGCGTTTAAATTTGAACTTTTACTAGTATTACATTTCTTTTCTTTTTTTCTTCTCATTTACCATTGGCTATCTAATTTCTTAAGAATCCCTATCCAATTATATACTACAAGATCGTTAAGAAAGTGACTTTGTAGAATTACACACCTCACACACACAAACTCCGGGATCATCCAAATTTCAGGGAGTATTATTTTCCCCACTTCTCTTTTTGATTTTACATTTAATTATCATTATCTATCTTTGTACATTGAGGGCAATGTACATCTTAAGTGTGGGGGTAATAGTGCCTAACTTTTTGCATAATTCTCAAAACCCTGAATTTAGTCTTGATCTTAAGTATTTTTCTCATATCATTAATTAGGGTGAAATTTCTAATGATTTATGATTTTTATTAATATATCTTTGAATAAGTCATAGTTAATTGTGCATTGATGATTAAATTTGAAGAATACTGAGAATCAAGCATGATAAGTCTACTTTCTAAAAATTAAAATTGATAGGTTGTTAAACCAAATTTGAGTATCACCTTGAAGTCCAAAATTTATAGGGATTGATGTCAAAAACACCAATAATTTTTATGAGATTTTGAGCTGTATAGAGCATATACCCCTTTTCATGCTCACTTTATTGATTATGAGTGTGTCAACTTTGAATTGTTATTCTAGAACTTGCCTCGTTTATACATATCGAGACCACATTAATGAGTTGATATACTGAGATGATAAAGGCACCTATGTTTTAACCCATTCACTCCACTAAAAAGCTTACCTATATAATTAAACCCTAGTGAACCCATTTGATCCTAACAACCTTTTTATTGAATTACCCATTTGATATTAACCCAAAACCCTTTGTATTTGTTATCAACATTCTTTTGAGTACCCCTCTATCGAGAATTGATTTGATCAGTTACCGAATTAGGTTATTTCAATTATCAAAATTCCTTCTATTATGTTTCTTTTAGTTTGTTCTTTAAAAAATATCCAAGTTTAATCAATATTAGTAGTATATAAAAGAGCTTAGAGCATTTAAACTCCAATTGTTGAAGAAAAAGCTCGTATTAAAGTATTATAAAATTTTAAGTGATGAAAATACTCTTTATTATAGAGTAATTATCAATAGTGGTATTATTAGTTTTCATTCAATGTAAATATTCATATTCAGTTCATTGTTTCTAAATTAGGTAATTAGTCAATTCAGTCTCGATTCTAACCCTTTAATTCAACCTTTATCCACACCTTTTAACCCTAGCCCCATTACAACCCTGATTTAAGACCTTTTGATTTGCGTATCATCTCATATACAGTGGTGGAGATTTGATTTTCAGGCAAGCCAATGGGATTAACTTTTCAGGTTCGACTTATGAGTGCTTATTCTTGAACCTTAAACACTTCAAGTGATTTGAGTGAATCTTTTGTGAGGATGTCAATCCTTGTCAGTTTTGAATTAAAGGTAATTACTTAGATAAGGGGAGAACCTTATGTTTTCGTACTACTACAAAGGTATGACCTATCGTAATTGAATCTTTAGGGCTCTTTGAGTTGAATTATACATGTATATATTATCTACGAATTATGATGAGACATTGTCGATAGGAATTATGAATTATGAAAAGTTCGTTTTAATTGTAAGTTGAGAATTTTGCTTGAGGACAAGCAAAAGCTTAGGTGTTGGGGTATTTGATAAACCGTAAAAGTAACATATTTTAATCCCACATTTAGTATGCTTTTGGAAGATTTATCCCTGATTTATGTAAAAAGGTGCTTTTAATCCTTTCTTTTCATGTCTTATACTCAGGAAAGCACCTAAGGATAAAAAGAACGTAAAACTGGCTTAAAACGGACTAAATTGGGACAACCCAAGAATTCAACATTGCCTGGCCCAAAGCACACGACCGTGCCTTGCCAATTACCTAGAGCACGGCCTCAACTCCGTCACACACAGCCGTGCACCATCCATTTACTATACACAGACATGCCTGGTGATCTACATGGCCGTGGCCCAATCGATAGACCTGAAGCACGACCTGAATCCTGACTTACACGACCGTGCCCAAAACGATAAAATCGACACACGGCCCAACCCTGAATTACACGGGCGTGTGCCATGGCCGTTCCCCTATCGCGGGAATGAGCAATTTCACCCGAATTGGATGCTTGAAGCCAAAAGAATGTACTCCTAAGTCTACTTAAACACCGTAATCGAATTCTACATGAAAGAGGTACTTAGGAGCCAAGTAAAGCATCTCCAAAGCCTATATAAACAACCCAAGGCAAACATTGAAGGGGACGTCTTTTAGTAGAGGCTTTTGCCAAAGCTTTCATCTTTTAGGGAAGCACTTGAAGATAGCTAGTTGATCCATCTCAAGAAGCTGGAGCTCTATTCAAGACGGCAGGTTTCTCCTTCAATTCCTTCAGGGGATTTTAGGGATTTCCTATGTTTTGTTTTATCTTTTCTCTTGAATTGTTTTCTTATTTAGTTATGAACTAAACCCTTCAGATACCTGAAGAGGATGAAACCTATGATGGATTTTGTTATTTGATTTCTAAATTATATGATAAATACTTGGTTTGTTCTTAATTATGTTGTTTAATTGAATCTGATGTACTTAGGTGGAGGAGGAATAGACCCTACCTAAGAGTAGATCTAGCATAATTGAGCGGAGTAGATCGGGCACCTAGAGATAGGGTTACGAGATTTTACCGGATTCGGGTGAAACCTAATATGGGAATCCATTGATCGATTTATTGCTTCCTTAGGGGGTCATTATAAGAGAACGAGAGTTCCACTAATTAACCTAAGGTTAGATGTTATTCGCCTCGAGAGAGGGTTTAATATAGGTTAGGGAGTCTCACGGATCAAGCTAAGTAAAGAAATCATATGGTTTAGGGATAAATAATAAGTGAAGTCATAGGTGGATTCTTCCTGAGGGTATCGTCCTCATCAACTAAGTTTTTCTAAAGTCTTTCTCCAATTTCATTCTTTTGTCTTTGCATTTAGTTTTAGTTTTTTTCATTAGTTTAATAAACCAATCACTCTATATTTCAAGATAAAGAAAGTGAGTAGTAGTACTTTTAGGTTCTCTTGGGTTCGATAAGATATTCTTGCCTGAGCTATACTACTATTCGATAGGTGCACTTGCCTCTATCGTTGTCATAGTTAGTTTACAGGTTCGATCATTCTTTTAAAATATTAAAATGCTATTGTTTGACACGATCAATTTCATACAAACTTTCAGAGAAGTGTGAGATTACACACCATTTCAGATATGTATACGGAAGGTATAGGATTACACACCTTATTACAGGATCCGTAACACAATACTCTTTGCGGCACCTAAAAGTACAATCGGTCAACAATTAGTCCAAACCCAGTTTACCACTTCAACCAAATATTTCGATTGATTACCAATCTATATTACTTACCAACAATCCGAGTCTCTTATTACGAGGAATAGATCGAGCGATTTAGTCCCTAAAAATATAATCGATTAGTCACAACCACTATCTCGTTAAGTAAAATAACCGGTCAATGAAAAGATCCAAAAAGAACCATGATGAATCCCTTACCTTAAAGATATTAGTTTCGATTTCTAACGATTGTACAATGGCTACGGATGAGTCAAAGTTTCAGCCTTCCACTATAACTCGATTGATCAAATGAGTGAGTGTCAACACAAATGAGTAGAAATGATTAAAAGAAAGGAGAAGATGTATCAAGGTGTTTGGAGTGTTTTGGTCAACACCAAAAAAGATATGAACCAAAGAGAAATGTGAGTATTTCGACAACAAGAAGAATGGTGAAAGATGGATTAAGGTTTTAGCACCCAAGGAAGAAGAGAAGAAAATATGCTCACTAATGGCTTGTAAATTCGGCACAAAGCAAAAGAAGGAGTTTGGAGAAAAACACAAAATAGTGCAAAAGTGATTTTTGCCTAACAACACCAAAATTCTACCAAATGACCAAGCAAAATTCAGCTACCTCTTTTTCCCCCAAAACTGTCCACATACATGACCAGAATGGTCAAAAGTTGGCCAACCATACCTTCCATAACACTTCCCTTGAAAAAGGCCACATGTTCCCCTTACTTGCCCTTTTCTTTTGATTCCCTTCCATCTATTCTTCCTTACCATATTTCCTTAGCCACCTTGCCTTATTTTCTTCCTTAATCTCCTCTCCATCACCTCAATCTCCTCTCCATCTCCATGATTTCCTCCATGAATCCCTCCACTTGTTCCCTTATCATCTCTTCTCCTTTTTGGCAAAAATAAAACTCCCTTCCTTTCCATGAGATTCGAACCTTAGTTCTCCCATCAGCCAATTCACACCACTTGACACTAAGCCACAAGCTCCTCTTGTGTCTCCTAAATGCACCCATTTATTCCTAAGTCCTTCTTCCATCAGCTATATCCACTAAAATTCCAAAAATAAAAATTTTTCCTATGGCCTAACTTGAACTCGAGACTTCATAGAAAACTCAAAACCTTCCAAATTCACTTAACTAATAAGTCTAATCTATAATAACGCCATTCTCTTATTCTCAATTATTATAAACAGTCCTACGCCCAAGGCCCATTGGGCCCAATCCTACTAGGCCAAATTTTGGGATGTTACATTGGTGTTTCTTGGTAGACGCCCTTATGGTCATTCGGACATTAATTTTGCAAGTTGTCTGACTACTTTAGTGACTTCCCCTATTGATTTAGTAAGTTCCCCGATTCGGTTCTTGGTCTCTTCAGCCAATGTTTGTTGACTTCTAAGTGTTTTCTCAGTATCTTGGAGATGATTTTCTGTGCTTGCCATGAATTTTGTCAACATCTCTTCGAGGTTTGGCTTCTTCTCTTGCGGATATGGCTAATTTTGGAAATTTTGGGGACGTTGTTGTCTTTGATTTCCTTGACCTCCCCATGAAAAATTTGGGTAGTTCCTCCAACTTGGATTGTAAGTATTACTATAAGGATTATTATTGGATCGAAATTATTATCTATATAGTTCATCTATTCGCCTTCTGTGCTTGGTTGGTAGGGTGGGTACTCAGGATTCGCCACAGTTCCACTTGTGTCATACATTATTGATGTACCTATGAAGAAGACAAACTATCAAGCTTTTTATTCATCATCTCTACCTGATTTGATAGCATGGTTACTGCATCGATGCTGAAAACTCTGGCCAATCTTGTCGGTTTTGTCCTTGTAACTTGCCAATGATAATTATTCAGTGACATCTCTTCAATAAATTCATAGGCTACTTCAGGAGTTTTGTTATTCAGAGCTCCACCAGCGGCTGAATCAATTAGTTACCTCGTTGAGGGATTCACACCGTTATAAAAAGTTTGTACTTGTATCCACAAGGGTAAACCATGGTGTGGACACCTTCTTAAGAGATCCTTGTATCTCTCCTATGCGTCGTATAATGTCTCTCAATCCATCTGCACAAAAGAAGAGATATCATTTCGTAATTTGGCCGTTTTGGCCAGTGGGAAATATTTTAATAAAAATTTTTCGGTCATTTGGTCCCATGTAGTGATTGAACCTCGTGGTAACGAGTTTAACCATTGTTTGGCTTTATTCCTTAACAAAAAAGGAAATAACTGAAGACGAATGGCATCATCAGAAATGCCATTTATTTTGAAAGTATCACAGAACTCTAAAAAATTAGCTATGTGATTATTCGGGTCTTCGTCTTGCAAACCATCAAATTGAACAAATTGTTGAATCATTTGTATTGTGTTAGGCTTTAATTCAAAATTATTAGCAGCTATAGCAGGCCTAACAATACTAGATTTTGCTCCTGTTAAATTAGGTTTAGCATAATCATACATAGTACGTGGAGCATTGTTTTCTGCCACATCTCGTGGTAGATTATTCTCGTCCATCCCTTCAGTAGGATTGGATTTGCCTTGTTGTTGTTCTTCTTGGTAATTTAAGGCTCGCCTGATTTCTCTGCGATTCCTACGAGCGGTAGCTTCAATATCATTATCGTATACTAGAGGTCTTGTTGGGTTCCTTCTGGTCATAAACTAGAGGTACCTGCCAGGAAAAGAAAGAAATAAAATTATAAAAATAAAATAAAATCAATTGCGAAAATAAAAATAAAAATAATGGCTAAAGTAATAAAAATAAAGTTTTCTTAATATTTTAGTTCCCTAACAACACCAAAAACTTAACCGTTGTAAAATTGTCGAGTTTTAAAATTTATAAAGAGAATGATCGAACCTGGAAACTAACTCTGACAACGACTTAAGGCAAGTGTACCTATCGAACAGTAGTATAGCTTAGGCAAGACCAGATTATCGAACCCAAAGGAACTAAAAGTACTAATACTCACTTTCTTTCTATTATTTAGCCTAAATATTAAATGATTAGGTTTGATTAACTAATTAATTACTAAACTAAGATGCAAAGACAAAAAGAATGAATGAAAATAACTTGAAGAGAAACTCAGTTGATCACGATGATACCATCAGGAAGAATCCATGTAGACTTCACTTATTATCTAACACTGAACCATATGATTTATTCACTTGACTTGATCCGTAAGACTCCCTAAAGTATATTAAACCCTCTCTCAAGGTGAATAACATCTAACCCTAGGTTAATTAACAAAAATCTCTTTCTCACTTAATAACCCCCTAAAATAATAGTAAATTGAACTATGGACTCCCATATTAGGTTTCACCCTAATACGGCAAAATCTCTTCACCCTATCTCTAGGTGCGCGAATGAATCTACTTAATTATGCTAGATCTATTCCAAGGCAGGGTCTATTCCTCCTCTACCTAAGAACATCTGACTTGAATTAATATCCTGGAAACATTAACACAATAATTAAGCACACATAATTAAGAACAAATCAAGTATTTATCATATAAATTAGAAAACAATAACAAGATTCATCTAGGTTTCATCCCCTTTAGGTATTTGAAGGGTTTAGTTCATAACAAATAAAGAAAACATCTCAAGAGAAAAGATAAAACAAAACATAAGAAATCCCTAAAACCCCTTGAAGGAATTGAAGGAGAGATCTGTCGTCTTGAGTAGAATTTTGGCTTCTTGAGATGGATCAACTAGCTATCTTCGAGTGATTCCCACAAAAGTTCTGGCTTCTGTCGAATTCCAAATGTCTCGGGCTCTGCTCCACCCCTTTCAGGTTACACTTAGGGTGTTTATATAGACTTTTGGAATGCTTTGCTTAGCCTCTAAGTGTCCCAATTCAAGTATACTTTCTACTCGGTGTTTGAATAGCCTTTGGAATGTGTTTCTTCGCCTCAAAGTATCCAAATCCGAGTGAAATTGCTCTCTCTGCTAGGCAGGGCACGACCGTACACGCCCATGTAAATCATTTTGGTAGTGTCTCGATTACATCGATTGGGGCACGGCCATGTAAATCATGGCATGGCCGTGTCTTAGTTAATTATCGAGGCACGGTCATGTGGCTTGAAGTCCAGGCCATGTCGATTTCTACTTTGGCCCAATTGGCCCGTTTTAAGCCCGTTTCTCGTTCTTTTTATCCTCGGGGGCTTCCCTGAGTATAAAACATGAAAAGAAAGGATTAAGAGCACCTTTTTACATAAATCAAGGGCTAAATCATCCAAAAGCATGCTAAATATTGGGTTAAAATATGTTACTTTTACGGTTTATCAGTAGGCTAATTGAATTTTCAATGGGTAATTTCTTTTATGCGGTGCTTAAATTAAGTACAAGGACTAAATTACATCAGAGGTAAAAGTGCAATTTATTAAAGGATTATAATTTGAAATAAATAGGAAGGACTTAAGTGGAAATTAATCGTTAAAGTGGTTAGTGTCGTTTAGGTGAGTAAATATATACTTTAGCATTTGTAGGTTAACTTGATTCTATAAGCTATGTAACACCTCTAACCGTATCCGTCGCCGAACTAGGGTTAAGAGGCATTACCGAACTTATCAGAACATTTGATGCTCATTTCACAACATCAATCATACAACATCATCATAATAATAATACTCATATAGTCCCTTTAGAAAGACTACAAGACCTTAAACATGCTTTAGAGAAGGTTCGGGACTAAACCAATCTCATACGGAAACTTTGCGAAACTTCAAAAATTTTTCTTTCAAAATAGGGCACAAGCCCGTGTGGCTAGGCCATGTGCCTCACACGGCCATGCCTTGGACCATGTCTCTGCCTGTGCCACACTGACTTGGGTCACACGGTCTGACACACGCCCATGCTTCTTGGCCCTGTGGCAACCTGACTTGCTTCGAATTGCAACCTTGAGAGACTCAGTCAAGATACACGCCTGTGTGCTCAACCGTATGGGCAAATATAGGCCATTTGCAAGGCCAATTTTCCAACCAAAATTGGGTCACACCTACAAGCATCAAACAAGCATCAATTCATGTCCTAAAGGCAGCCAAAAATATACCAAATCATGCACAATTTGACCCGTAACAACATCCTTAATTTCCATATACGAATCCAACTCAAACATACCAATTCAAAGTACCAACTTCACATAAAAAACATATAATTCATACATCATATTAATCCATTTCAATTCATAGAATTTCTCATCATATCAATTTCCCAAATCAACCATGAAACTTACCAAAATTGGCCATTTCTTTTAGCCATTCATGAGCACATCAAAACATACCAAATTCTACTCCCACATTCATAATTAACCATCTCAAATGACCAAATACATTTCCAAACATAATATCAAATACCATAGCCTATACATGCCATATAACCAAGTCATAAAGGGTATAAATATCGAAATCATTAGCTAGATAGTGTGATGCGATCTCTGTCGACTTCCAACCCTAGCTAACATCCGAAAATCTATAAACATAAGAAAACACATAGAGTAAGCTTTGAAAGCTTAGTAAGCTCGTATCTTAAAAAACTTAACATAACAAATAATTTCATTACAATGCCATAAGCGTGATATGCTATCTTAAATGTCAAAAAACAACTTATCTCAAGTTTATAACATGATTTCATATCAAATCATCACCATTCAATAATATACTTACTTACTTACTAACTTTAGCTTTCACAAGTTTATTCAATTCGATTCTCATGTAACATTCAATTCTCACTTTCATATAACCAAATGTGCACATTTTGGGAAATAACATATTTAATCACATATCTTTCTCATATGAATCACTTATTGTAACACCCCAAACCCGGCCATACGTCATTATCGGATCTGGTTTGCTACGGGTTTAATTCTTGAAAACTTTGCTTCGATTGGTTTTGGAAAAAAAAAACTAGTTTATTATAGCCGAATAATCCATTAAATGTGAGGTTTTGAAAAGAATAACTTTATTAAATGCATTGATTAGGTTTGAAAAGCCCATTTTCCATTTCATTTTATATTTGAGACTTTGAAGCAAAACATGAGTTGTAAAAACCAACATAACAAGAAAGAAGATAAATCGAAACCTAAGTTATGGGGCCTTATTACAAAAATATATTCCCAAAAAGAAAAACAATAATAATAATCCATAATGAAAATGAAAGTCTTGATGGCCCCTCGAGTCATCTCGGCTCCCGTGTCCACGGTCTACTGCTCATCTGTAGAGTGGGAAAAATAAAAAGGTGAGTCACCAAGACTCAGTGTGCAAAACTTAAAAACACATAATAGCCTAGGTGTAACATCCTTAAAATGGGGTTCTGCGTTTTGCTTGTGTTGCATGTGATGAATTGCTTATAATGTTCATTTAACATGTTTTGGGGTCTAGTTATAACCCTAAGTTAGGCCTGAGTTAGGGCTGAGAATTTTATTTTGGCATTTAAGGTAGTGAAGCTAAGGGAGAGAGGGGTTAAGAGATTTTATTCGGGAAGGTTGACACAAGAAATTAATGGGAAAGGTGGCAAGGAGGCGCCACTAGGGTGTCAGAAGAGTGATGCCACATGCAGAGGGGGAGTGCCTGTGTTCGAGCTGCATGAATTGCACTCCTGCTTAGTCTTTTTCACGCCACATACAATGAGAGGAGTGCTCAGGTGGGACTCTCTTGAGAGATGAGGATTGAGTTATCAGATTTTAAAAAAAAGATGTGGATGAGGAGGAAATCTAGGAGGTTGAATTATTTCAAACTCATGTGAAGAGAGTTAGCCGAATAGTGGACTGTGGGCAAAAGGGGGGCTATCGGTTTTAGGGAGCATTTGGTATAGCCGAATGTCCCCCTAGGCTCATTAGTGTTACTTTTTTTTCTTTTCTCTCAAAAGTACCTAGCCGAAACCTTCATCTCCCTCATCTCTCTCTCTTTTCTTCTTGAAACCTTAAAGCCGAAATCACCATAACCAAACCCTTACAATCATCTTATCTTTCTCTTCTCTCAAACTCATTCCCGAATCTTATCTTCTCTTCACCATCTTTCCCGAATCAAACCACCACTCAATCTGAATCTTGATCCCATATTTTCTATCTTTTCTATTTTGTTTCGAAAGCTGAAAAGTTGTTGTTTCTCTTTTGGTTTCATCAAGAACTTTGGCCGAATATTTGGCTCACAAATCTTTCTTTCCCTTGAGTTTTTCTCTTCACCATTCTAAGTGTCGAAATCAAGGTTGCTTTTAGGGGCAAAGCCGAATCTTCTGGTAAGGGATCTCTTCTTTTCTTCTTGGTCGATTTGAGTAAGGCCGACCCTCTTTGTCTTTCTTTTGATATTTCTTCAATCATAGTAATCGAGATCTTAACTTATTATTATTCCATGTGGTAGCCGAAACCCTTAACATCAATAGGAGGTGCCGATCTATGGTGTTTAAAAGCTAAAGCAATCATTAAGGTAAGGGTGCGGTAACTCTTTCCTTCTTTTGGGATTTATGTTTTGGCCGAATGGCCTTTAGTTCTCTAATGAAGTGATAAAACCGATTATAGGGAAGGCTATTGTTGAATTCAGGGAGCCTTCGAGATTTGGTGGTCGATCTAGGTAAGTGTATTAATATCTCAAGATTTATTCCTCAATTGATCAAAAGCCGAAGGCTAACTTTTGAGTGTGCTAGTGTGGCCGATTACAAGAAGGACTTAGTGTGTGGTTTCGAGATTTGGTAGGAGACCAAATCGGCACTAAGGTGCAGTGAGGACATACGTTTTGGGATTTTGTAGAAACGCATAGTTTTGGGATTTTACAAATAGTCAAGTGTGTAAACACTTACACACTTTATTAGTTTAAGAATGCTTATTATGTTACTGTTTAACCCTTGATATTAGTGACTTTGTCTTATGGACATAAGCTTGGATTCCAGGTAAGTCCCTTGTTATGTGATTCATGGTACACATTATTGTGATCTATTAAATGCTATGGTATATGATATTAGCATGATTAATCGATATTATGACATGTATGTTATGACATGATGATAGGTTTGATGAGAGGAGGGGGAATGATTTATTTTGGATCGTCACGTGGTTTTGACCACATGATGGGTTAGCTCTGTCTTGATATTTTAATTTGTGACTAAGTCCCAAAGTGGTTTTGACCACCAAAGGCTTTGACCACATATCGATTTGTGACTTGTCCCGTGGTTTGGTACCACGATGGGTTGGCCCCACGAGATTACTTACGGATTGTCATCGGTGGTTTTGACCACAAGATAGGTTGGCCCCATCACTTGATTTGTGAATTCGATCATCAGTGGTTTTGACCACACCGATATATTTGTGACTACGGTCACCAGTGGTTTTGACCACTAGTGGTTTTGACCACACGAGGTAGTTGAAGGTGTTTGGATGGCTAGGTTGTGGGTTACATGTCTTGCATGGTTTGCGTGTTTTTACTGATAACTTGTGTAAGTGGTTGCACTATCGGGTTGGGGATTTATACACTGAGTCTTGGTGACTCACCCCTTCCCTTATATTTTGCAGATGAGTAGATTGCGGAGATGGAGCCGGGAGGACTCGAGGCGGCCATGCATGTTCGATGGACTTGTTTTCTTAGTTACTATTTAATTTTTATTAAATTTCGGTTTTTGGGTTATGTAATAAGGCCACTAAGATTTGTTTTGGTTATTTTTATTATTGCTAATAGTTTAACTATGTGAGATAAATGGTTTTACTAAGTAACTGGCAAAATGCTATGTTTTTAAAACTACAACACCATCGTACTGTTTTAAGAAAAAAAAACGTTGCCATCGGGTAACATCACCTAAATATGATAACAAAAACAACTTGAATGTTTTCTAAAAACTTGTAACAATAATTAGACTGTAAGTGAGGATTTCTAAAAAGAGTTTTCTAAGAGAATTATTCGGCAAACTTGATCTAAAAGGTTTTCACTCCGTGGCATGCCAGATCCGGTTGTGAGGTGCTGACCGGGTTTGGGGTGTTACACTAGGGCCCACAAACACATTATAGGCCTTGACCCGCATGCAATGGTAACAGATTATGTCATTCATCATGGCCCATCCAAAACCTAAGAATCCATCCTCTAAACACCCCCGTACCAACCTTTACACCGTGAGGATTTCTACAATCAACCCTCCATCTACTACATACCATATCAAGGTAATTGTGTCGCTCATTCATATAGACCGATCGCTTACGCGAACCTCAGAAATACATTGTAGCATTCGAAATGACTATGTCTGTCATATAGACCGATCGCTTACGCGAACCTCAGAAATACATATAGTATTCGACGATTCTGTTTTATAGCAAAGCCACGATCGCCTCGCGACCCTGCTCCCCTACCATAAATCCATCAATCAATCCTATCCCATGCATGCATACATACAAGAAACAAGTCATCAAGCCATCTAACAGATCTCGTACTTTCATATGCTACGATTTACATAGAAAAGTTTCTATGGGTACGTACTTGGCATCCCATGCCTACCCTTTCTGGGTAATACGATTGTTCATACAGCCTTTCTTTCCGGCTTTTAGCCCTTAGCATACATATAATATATAAATGCTTATGTGTTAAGAATCTACACACCTTATTATTGTTAAGACAACACCCTCTATGTCGACACTGTTAGAAGCCGATACAACTGCTATCTGCCTAAGATGCTATTCAGAAGCCGGTCCATAACCCGGCGGCCAATCTCAAACAGCGGACACCGTTCGTCTCTTAAACTTAGGGATTGGGTTTACGGACCCAACGCTCTCCTTTGCCTAATCTATATTTGATTCCATCCAAAAAGTCCTTGTCAGAACTACTATGGTGAAATAGGGTTAAACCATATCATATGTGTTAATAACTCAATTATGATAGTGAATCTTAATGGGAATCTAAAGAAATCCCTTACCTTGAGATCCCGAAATCAATAAGATACTAGAGATTAATAGTTTTTGGCTTTTTGAGATCTAGATGATTCGATCTACTTCATTTCCCGGAGTGCTGCCCAAAAGAACATGCGACTAACGAAAGAGTCGAACTAAAGATAGCCTATCAATCTACTAGCCATTCGGCTATAGTCTTAAAATCGAAAGAGAAAAGAATTCAGTTCTTACCTTTATAGAGAAATCAGCACTTCAAGAAAATGCCGGTTTATGGAGAAATCGGCACAAGAGGAAAAGAATGGAAAAAGAAAGTGAATTAAAAAGGATTCGACTTTTAGTAGGGAAATCGACAGAGAGAAAAAAAATCAAAGGTATTCGGTTATGGAGATGAGAAGAAAGTTGAGAGGTTTTGGTTTTTGGAAAAAGAAAAAAGAATAGAAAGTGTAGAGAAGGACTGAAAGTTTTGGCACAAATACTAGGGTTCAAATGCCAGGATTTCAAGAGATACACTCCTATTTATAGGGGATTTCGGCACTTACCTATCAAATGTCGGAATTGCCCTCTTCTGAAAATCAAGACTAATTGACAAACATGGGAATTTCGCACCCTTATGCCACATCAAAACCAATTCTTCCTCCCATTAGAGTTGGAATTTCGCCAACTCCTCCCTCGAGTTGGTATTTGACCAACTCGCCTCTGCAGATAACTCCCATCTTTTCTCCTTAATCTACTCATAACTAATATCAAGACAATTATCTATATTATTCAATAGATAAATCTCCCTATTTTTAAGCATTGTTGCCGTCCAACCTTACCCACCTATACACCAAAATTTAGTTAATTAAAATTAAAGGAATTGGGCTTCATGCCCCTTGCGTTTGGGCCTCCCTAGTTGACGCCACCTCCTTACTCTCTAAGTGGTGCCATTTGCCACTGGGCCACAAGCCCACTTGTGATTGAAACACAGATAACATCTTTTAGACCCTCTAATGTCCAAACAAAAAATTTATCCAAGGCCTGGGCCCAATCTGAGCCCCTTAAATACTCTAATTAACACATTGAACGTAATACATATCAAATACAAAGGCCCATTAATTCAGGATGTTACAGGTCTACCCCCTTAAAGAAATTTTGTCCTCGAAATTACCTGATCCGAATAGATGTGGGTATTGCTATCGCATCGCTTCCTCTGGTTCCCACGTAGCCTCCTTTGAGCCGTGATTTCGCCATAGAACCTTCACCAACGAAACCTTCTTCCTTCGTAATACTTTGACATCACGATCCAAGATTTCCACTGGCTCCTCTTCAAAGGATAGGTCAGGTCTTACCTCGATTTCCTCCACAGGTACCATATGAGATGGATCCGAACGATATCGTCTTAACATAGAGACATGAAACACATCGTGAATCTGGTTTAGCTCAGGGGGTAGCTCTAGCTGATACGCTACTGAACCAACTCATTTTAGCACCTGATAAGGTCCGATGAATCTGGGACTTAACTTACCCTTTCGTCCAAATCTTAATACTTTCTTCCACGGCGACACTTTCAAGAACACCTTGTCACCTACTGCAAACTCTATGTTCCTACGCTTCAAATCAGCATAAGACTTCTGTCTGTCCGACGCTTCCTTTAGTTGAGCCCTAATTAACTCAACCTTCTCCTCCGTCTCGATAACAAACTCCGAACCCAAGATTTGACGTTCCCCTAATTTCGTCCAACAGGTAGGAGTACGATAATTCTGCCCGTACAATGCTTCATAGGGCGCCATCTGAATACTAGACTGGTAGCTGTTGTTCTAAGCAAACTCCACCAATGGTAGAAACTCCTCCCAACTACCTCTGAAATCAATGACACAACCCCTTAACATGTCCTCCAAGATCTGAATCACCCGCCGATCGTCCATCGGCTCGAGGATGAAACGTTGTATCAAATCTAACTGCACTCAACGCTGATGCAACGCCTTCCAAAACCTTGACGTAAACCTAGGATCTCGGTCTGAGATAATCGACACAGGTACTCCATGCAACCTTAAAATCTCCACTATATACAGCTTAGTCAACTTTTGTAAGGAATAATCGACCTGAACTGGTACAAAATGAGCAGACTTCGTCAACCGATCAACGATCACCCAAACTGAATCTTTCCTAGTAGGCGTGAGAGGTAGCCCACTAACAAAGTCCATTTGATCCTTTTCCACTTCCATTGGGGAATCTTTACCTGTTGCAACAAACCTGATGGTAACTGATGCTCTGCCTTTACCTGCTGACAGGTTAAACACTTCCCTACCAATTCAGTCACCTCTCGCTTTAAGCCTGGCCTATAATATCCCGGATTAGGGCTTATGCACTATTCCTAAATTATATGAAATACCATGTCTTATGTGTTATGGATGTGTTATGTGAATTTTAGAATCTTGAAACATAAGGAAAATGCCTTAGAAAAATATCGAGTTTTAAGTCTAAAAGAGGGAACTGAAGCAAGGTGGCCTTAAGAAAATAAATAAGGGAAATATGACATATAATTGGGCTTGGAAAAGTGGCCCAGAGACACCACTTAAAACCTCTGGGAATGACGCCACTAGCAGGGTAAATGGGCCAAGGTTCGAGTCGCTAAGGAAGCAAATAAAAGAATTTTTATTTTGCTACAAGGAAAAGAAAGGTGGACGGCAAAAGGAGTCTATGAGAGGAGTTTGAGATGAAGTCTAGCTCTTTTAGAAATTTCAGCAAGGGTAAGAAAACAAGTGCTGGCCGAATAAGGGTCTCTAGGTAGACTAATTTCAATAGAAAAGGGAAAAGGGTGGCTATTCTTCATTCTTTCTTTTGCCGAATTCTCTAAGCAAGTCTTCTTCTTTTTTCTTCTTTTGTTTGACAAAACTGAAACTCTTCTTCCCCAACTCTCTCAATTCTTTCTTTCTTTTTCCCCTAGCCGATTCATACTTAAGCCTCCATAATATTTGTTTTCATCTCTTTCTTATCGCCACTATTGTTAAAGCAGAAGCCGAATCTTTGAGGTTTTAAGCAAGGGAACCATCGAATGTAGTATTAAGGTAAGAGTAATTGATTTTTATTCTGATGCTCAAACTCCTTAAGCCGAAAACAAGGTACTAATCCCCTTAATGCCCATGGCCGACTACTTGAAGGAAGTTTCGGGATTTAGTAGTTGTCGACTACAAAGAGAAGCACAACGAAGTTTCGAGATTTCTAAGATTTAAGGTAAGGCATTCAGCCATAGGCCACTTTTATGTGATTTAAAGTTAGAACTAAATCTAACCAATGCCTATAGGTATCTCGAAATCTCCTCAAGACAAGTGACAAGTTTTCGGGATTTCAAATCACAAGGTAAACACTTAGGTACATTCAGCCAAGGCTATAAACAATGATATAGATCTATTTCTTAATTATTCAAAAGCCGGAAACTAACCCCTTAAGTGATTTAATGTTGGCCAAATACAAGGTTGTAACATCCTGATAATTAGGGGTTATGCATCTTACTTGATTAAATGATGTTGCATGCTCAATTATTATTAAGTGTATTTTTGGAAGTTATTTGAGCTTCATTAATTAAGTGAATGCTTAGTGAAACTTTTAATTTCTATTAATTAAGAGAGAGTTAAGAAAGTTAGGCCTTAAGAATTAATGACAAGGAGTTTTAAGCATAAGTTGAGTAATTGGCAAAGTGGTTAGGATGTATGGATGTGTGCTTGAGGAGTGAGGTTCAATCTCCTAGCTAGCATAATGGAAAAATTTTATTTCTTTTGTTTCCTTCCCTTTAGTGTCAGCCAAGAATGTTCTAGAGTGGATGAGTATTCTCTTAATTTTGGCTATTTGACCATGTGAAAAGGAAGCTAGGAACTTATGGTATGGAATCATAAGTTGATGATAAGATGAGAGGGCAAAAGGCATGATATTGGGCAATGTTTTGGGAGTTTGTTCATGGTCATTTGACCATGAACCTAGACGGCATGAAGGGCTAAGGAGTGATTAATTGTCTTGGAAATTTTGGATATGATGGGGAAGAAACAAGGAGGAAAAGGGGAGGATGTTGGCTAAGGTTGATCGAAAATTTAGTGTAGCCATTAGGGTGCTAGTTGGCCAAAAATCCTAGCAAATTGTCCATCTTTTCTCTTTTCTCCAATAACTTTTCTCTTAGCCGAATCTTGCTTTGGGCATTAGGTAAAACTTCTCTTTGTTTTGGTTCTCATTTTGACCATTTGGTTAAAATTCCTTTCTCTCAAAATTCTTGTCAAAAGCATCAAAAGGTTAGAAAACACTTTCTTCTTTTCTTTCTTTTCTCTCATTGCCGAAAGTACCAAAAGTTCAAGCACCATTCTCTTCTTCATTTCTCCCTCTTGGCCGAATGCACCTAAGCCCCAAAACCAATCTCCTTTCTCTTTGATCTTTCTCTTTTTCTCCTTTTTCTCTTTCTTTCTCATTTTATTTTCTTTCTTTCTTCTCTCTATAGAAACTATTTTCTTCTAAACCAAGAATCATCAATCCTTTTCTTATTTTTCTTCAAAGCCAAATTATATTCTTTTTCAATCTCCTTTCTCATTTTCTTTTATTGAAAACCGAAACTATTATATGCTAAAAATCAATATCTTTTTCCTTTATCTTTTTGTTAAAGCCGAATCATCAATCCTTCTTTTCTTCTTATTCAAGGCCAAATCTTAAAGAACTTAAAGTAAGGTTTTGTCAATCATTTTCATCATTTCTTTTTACTTTGGCAAATTTAGAATTATGATCTCTTATTTTCTCTCCTAGGCCGAATCCATTGAAAAGATTTTTCAAAGATCTTTGTTGAAGACAACTCTTAAGAAGTGACCATTCAAAATCATCAAGGTAAGGTTATTAATTTAGATCATATCGATTTCTTTAGATAGATTACTAATCGATCGTATTTTTAGGGCGATTTAAGACCAACAAGATAGGTAAGAAAAGAGCCGTCGGAGTGTTTGGAAGAGAGGAGGTATTCTTTACCATCAAACTTCAAACGAAGGGTCAGATCGAGGTTAGAGACTTTCCACGGGTTGTGGACCCTCCGCTAACGAGGATCGGTTATTTGAAGTAGTGCGGACAACCGAACCACTTTATGTTGGTGGAATATCGGTGGTTTTGATCCATCTAGTGGAGAAAACCACGACATCGTCGTTCGAGAATCCGAGGTAAGGATTTAGATCCTCATCAATAAGTACAATTTTATTAGCAATAGTGTATACTAACCAAGTGTGTTAATCAATTAGGTGTTGACGAGCGAGAGGGTATTGTTCTCACTGTCACTAGGTGTGTAACCTTACATTAAAAATCTCATAAGATTTACATATATTTAAATGTGACTATATGACCATGTATATGATTGTGATTTTGGATACCATTCAGTGGTATGCGATATTCAAGTATGTTTACCCCAATATTTTGTTCATTTTGCTATATGCATAAAAGTGAAATAAGCATGACTATATTATGATTTGTGGGGTAAATAGCATGAAAATCTGATTTGATATGTATGTGCATGGGCATATGGGTATATTTGATAAAGGAGGAAGTATTCTGGTGGTTTTACCACATTTTCGGTGACTTCGGTCACATATTTGACTCCGGTGACTTCGGTCACATATTTGAAATCCGGTGACTTCGGTCACATATTTGGCTCCGGTGACTTCGGTCACATATTTGAAATCCGGTGACTTCGATCACATATGTGAATCTGGTGACTTCGGTCACGTATTTGAAATTTGGACTTCGGTCAGGTGACTTCGGTCACATCTGTTTGGTGGCTTTGCCACAATATTATAAGGGCGATGTGCATGTTGACTGCGAGAATCGCCTTTGATGGTGTGTAGCGGATGGAGGGTCGATTTAGTAATCCCTACGGTGTGTTGGTTGGTACGGTGGTGTGTAGCGATGGATATTTAGGTGGTAGGGCTTGCATTTCATTTCATGTACATAATCATGAATATTGAATGATTATTATTTGATCTGCTATGAAAATGGGCTTTTGGGCTATATATGAGCTAAATGGGCTTTTGGCCAAATATGACTTAAATGGGCCTATGGCCATATGTGTAATTAATGGGCTTAAAGGCTTAATCAAATGGGCTTTTTAATGTATGTGTTGCACATTGAGTTTATAACTCACCCATTTTTTTGGGATAACTTTTCAAATAATTCATAGTCACGATGGATCGAATTGACAAGGAGTTCGAGGTGGCCAAAGCTCAAACAATGAAGTTTGGAAATTTTCCTACTTAAACTTATTAAGTTAATTATTATTATTTAGACTTTATTATGGGTTTGCCAATTTTATGTAATAAGGCCACTATAAACTATCTTTAATTTTGTGTTTGGATTTTCTCTTATTTTGCCATGAACAATAACTATTAAATAACTAAATGGTTTTCGATAAATAATAATTCAAAATGTTTTGTCAACTAATATATATATATATATATATATGTTTAAAAGTAATTTCCTTAAATGTGGTTTTCTTTTAACTTATCAATTCCTCTTACAAATAATGTTTTTAAAAGATATAAATTTTACTTTACAAATTTGTTTTCAACCTAAAATGTTAAGTTACTCTGTTTTCTATAAAATCATCAAGTTTTTCTTAAAAATGATAATTTGCTATAGTTTTACTCGAGGAACATACCAAATCCGGTTAGGCTTTTTAGGCCGGGTTTGGGGTGTTTCAAAGGTAGAAGGATTTCAACGATTCGAGATTTGATTAGTAGTGAAATCGGCACCAAAGTAAGAATTTGATTACAATAATCCTATTAGGATTTGGATTTATAGCCAAATGGCTTTTACTAATAAGATTGGGGTTGGACGAATATAGGCAGTAAAGATCTAAAGCAGTAGATTGGATTTTCGGGATTTGGAGTGAATTTGCTAAGTATATCAGGTGTGTACCCCACACTAAATCTTGATAGATTTACGGCTTTAATTTATTATATGTGCTAATATAAAAGTGTAAGATTATGGTTAAGGTACCATGTAATGGTACAAAGTACTCAGGTACGTTTTCCTACTCCTACTATGAGTATGATAAGTTTTGCTATGGCATATACATGAAATTATAAGAATGTGAATAAGGAATATGATATGGTTAATGCATAATTGTATGACATGGGGCATATGGGTGATATGTAAAAGGGAAGTGAATTGGTGGTTTTATACCCCAATATAAGAATGTGGTGACTTATGTCACAATATAAGAATGTGGTGACTTTTGTCACAATATAAGAATGTGGTGACTTATGTCACGAATTTATATATGGTGGCTATGCCATGAAATCATAAGGGTGATGAGCACGTCGACTGCAACGACTGCCTTCGATGGTGTGTTGCGGATGGAGGGTTGACTTAGTAGTCCCCACGGTGTGATGGTTGGTATGGGTGACATGTAGTGGATGGATAACTAGGCTTGGGCCCGGGATTGCATCATTTTATTTAAATGCTATATGAATATGTATGATTTGACATGCCTGAATCTGATTGAGACTTAGTGTTGATTGTACACATTGAGTCTGTTTGACTCACCCCTTGTGGGACTATTTTTCAGGTGATGATCAGTGATGGACCGGATCGGCAGGAGCTCAGGGGTGACCATGCTCAGCACGAACTTAAGGAGTTGGATATTTTATTTTACTTAAGTGCTTTAAATTTTATTTTGGAGATTTATTTTGATGTAACAAGATTATAGTATGAACCATTTATGCATGCTTTTAAATTATTTTACTATGGCACGGTATTTATCAAATTGAAGTTAGTTTTCCTTAAATTTAAATAACAAATCATTTTTAACACCTTACCGACACGGGTTCTTAATTCGAGCCCAACCCAAATCAAGTGTTTTTCCAAAAAAAATACACAAGTTTTTAGCAAAGTTTCAAACAGGAATCGAATGGATTTTCTTTAGAAGCATGCCAGATCCGGTCAGGGCTTGTGGGCCGGGTTTAGGGTGTTTCAATTTGGTATCAGAGCCCGGTTCAAAACTCGGCCTTAAGGGTTTTTTGGGCCCAAAATATTTTTTTTTGGAAAATTGGATTTTATTAAGAAGTAAGCAGATTTTTCTAGCATGGTACCTGAGTCTCCGACCCGAAGTCCACCAGGTAAGTACTCCTAACCTCTTTGTGATTTGTATGTGGGGATATATAGGGACGTAGACTAGTGGATTAGGAATTAAACCCTAGGACTTGTTTACCCCAACAATTACATAAGACTCTAAGGCACAATTAAACAAACCTGTGTCCAAGTCACCGAGCTAAGGTGTGGCAACCACAGCGCATGTCTAGGATTGGTTTCGGTGGGAGCTTGGTATTTAAGCATCCCTAGTGACTCACCTCCTACCCACTCGAATCCTACAGTGCGTAGTGATGGTTCACCCTAACCAAGAGGACTTAGTCACAGGCTAAACCCAATAACTAAAACCCGAAAGGGACTAGCCATATTTTTATGGAAACCCTAGTTTTAAAAGTCAACAAACTACCCTTTTAAAATTTTGAAAATTATTATTTTGGAAAAACTTCCTAAGAATTTTTTATTTACAAAATTACCTAAATACCCTTAGTGGTAAAATTACAAAAATGCCCTTGATTTTCCAAAATTACCATACTACCCCCAATTTCAATAACAATTTTGATTTTGCACAAGTATTCAAAAACTTTACAAAATATCAAAGACACCCTGATTTGGAAAATTTACGAAAACATCCCTAATGACCAAATTACCCTTAACCTGTGCAAATGACCAAAATACCTTCAGTAGTACCCTCAAATTGGAAACCTTTAAAATGCCCTTGTTTTGAAAGTCACCAGGAACCATATTTTTGCTAAAAAATTACCGAAATGACCCTGGCTTGTAAAATTACAAAAATACCCCTAGTGTATAAATTACCATTTTACCCTTGAACTTTTTTCCAGCAAGTAAATTTAATTTTGTGAAACATCAACAATCTCTATTTTGCAACATTTTCAAATACCCTAATTTGAAAATTACCAAAATACCCCTATAGGATAAAATTACAAAAATACCCCTGGGTAGTGGAAAACAACAAACAACGACAACTACAACATTTCTCTGTAATGGACGCAAGTTCATGTGTGTGACTAAATGAATGATGTGAGATTGTATATGTATGAATCGAAAGAACTACTTCTTAAAACTATTGAACATAAAACTGTTCATGATAAATTAGTGGAACAAAAACTAATCTATAAAATTCTTTAATCAGATAAACACAAGCGAAAGTATGAATTCTAGGGGACGCGATCGTAATGTGCGTGGCCGTGGAAGAGGCCAAATGACTGTGTCAGAACCCATTAGGTCGGGTCAAGGATCTGAAAATAAAATGCCACCACTACCCCCAGCCGCTGATGTGGAATATTAGGACCAGACGGGGGATAACGCAGTGTCACAAGCGATGCTGCGGGTCTTGGAAAGGGTGGCAGGAACAGGTGGAGGCATGGGAGCTCAGAAGTCGGTACTTGAGCGACTCCGAGCCAACGGAGCTGAAGTATTCTGCGGTGTATCAGGTGTAGCACCCAATACCGCTGAGTATTGGTTAGAGGTGACTAAGCAGATTATGGATGAGCTCGACTTAACTGATGAGGAAAAGCTGAAAGGATTGGTTTCACTTTTCCGCGATGAGTCATATCAATGGTGGCTCACGATGCGGGATGGTGCTACAGCTGAGGAACTCACGTGGGAGTATGCTAAGGCAGCATACCAGAAGAATTATGTTGGCACTCATTATATCGATGCTCAAAGAAAGGCCTTTCTAGGACTGGTTCAAGGAAACAAGTCTATAGCTGAGTACGAGGCTGAATTCCTAAGGCTGAGCCGTTATGCTCGAGGCATAGTATCTACTGAGCATGAGCGGTGTGTACGATTTGAAGATGGATTAAGAGATGACCTGAGGTTATTGATAGCCCTGCAACAGGAGTAGGAGTTTGCTGTTTTGGTGGAAAAGGCCAAAGTGGCCGAGGGTATCAAGGATTCCATAAGGCAGAACTCCGATCGGAATAGGCAAAAGAGAGGTTTTGGATCGTCAAGGCCATCCATGAATGAGCAAAAGAGGCCTAGAGTTGAAGGGCCGCGAGGTCAGCAAGCTGCTACTAGAGGGCAATACCCTACTTGTGATCAATGTGGGAAAAAGCACTTAGGCGAATGCTGGAAGAAGATAGGGGGATGTTTCAAGTATGGGTCAAAGGACTATATGATTAAGGATCGTCCGATGAGACCGATGGGAATCGATGGTAACTCGTAATGTTAATCAGCCGGTAGAGGGGACAGAGCCTCGGAGGGTCGTGGTCTGAATACTAGAGGAAATGGTGCTGGAAGAGGACGTGGGACACCGGGCCGAGGTGGTGGTAATACAGAGGTAAAATAGCCGGGCTTGGTGTATGCGGTTCACCGTAGGGAGGATGGTGACGCACCGACGTCATAACCAGTACATTCCTTATTTATGGCAAGCCTTATGTTGCTTTGATTGATGTGGGCTCGACCCATTCCTATGTTACATGTAGAATAGTTGAAACTTTAGAAATAGCCTCTGAACTTTCTAGTAGGGAAATGACCGTAGTAAGCCCACTAGGTCAAACTGTAGTGGTGAATAAGATGTTTTGGAGAATACCTTTGGAGCTTCAAGGAACGGTACTTCCAGCCGATTTAATGGAATTACCATTTGGAGAATTTGATCTCATACTTGGAATGGATTGTCTAGTGGAGCATCGGGCTGTGTTGGATTATACAGCCAAACGAATGGAGTTAAGGACCTTAGAGGATGAAGTGATAGTTATGATAGGAGAAAGACGAAACTACTTATCTAACGTAGTTTCGGCTTTAAAGGCTGATAAGATGGTTCGGAAGGGGTGTAAGGTATTTATGGCCTTCATTAGTGCTTTGGATACGAAAGAAGGGGGAGTTAGTAAAGTAAGAACTGTAAGGGAATATGAGGATGTCCTTTCGGAGGAATTACCAAGAATACCCCCAGACAGGGAGGTGGAGTTTGAATCGACTTGCTGCCGGGTATAGCTCCTGTGTCCATTGCCCCGTACAGAATGGCACCAAAGGAGTTGGTTGAGCTCAAGGCTCAGATCCAAGAATTGCTAGACCATGGGTTTATCCAACCCAGTGTGTCTTCATAGGGAGCACCGGTCTTATTTGTGAAGAAGAAGGACAGAACTATATGCATGTGCATAGACTATCGTCAGTTGAATAAGCTGACCATCAAGAACAAGTATCCATTGCCAAGAATAGATGACTTGTTTGATCAGCTTAAAGGGGCCGCAGTATTTTCAAAGATCGATCTAAGGTTTGGATATCATCAGCTTAAGGTGAAGGAGGCTGATATCCATAAGACGGCTTTTCGAACAAGGTACGGGCATTATGAGTTTTTGGTAATGCCATTCGATTTAACAAATGCCCCAATCGCGTTTATGGACATGATGAACTGGGTTTTCCAACCCTATCTAGATCGGTTCATTGTCGTGTTCATAGATGATATTTTGGTGTACTCAAAGTCTGAAGAAGAACACAATGAGCACCTCCGAGTTGTGTTGCAAATGTTGAGGGAGAAGAAGCTTTACGCCAAATTCAACAAGTGTGAATTTTGGCTTAAGGAGGTTACGTTTTTAGGACATATGGTATTTGCTAAAAGAATAAGGGTGGATCCTCGGAAGATTGAGGCAGTTTTGGATTGGAAACCTCCTAAGTCAGTGACGAAAGTTCGAGTTTCTTAGGATTGGCAGGCCATTATAGATGGTTTGTGGAAGGGTTCTCGTCAATAGCCTCGCCTTTGACAAAGTTGTTAAGGAAGGAAGTGCCTTTCATATGGACGGATAAGCAACAAGAGAGTTTTGAAAAGCTTAAGAAGGTCTTGACTGAAGCTCCGGTTTTGATTCAGCCAGAGGCGAGGAAGGATTTTGTAGTGTATTGTGATGCTTCCCATACAGGGTTGGGAAGTGTCCTTATGCAAGATGGAAAAGTAGTCGCTTATGCATCTCGACAGCTAAGGCCACACGAGGTTAACTACACGATGCACGACTTGGAATTGGCGGCAGTGGTCTTTGCTCTTAAGGTGTGGAGGCATTATCTTTATGGAGAAAAATCGGTGATCTACACAGACCACAAAAGCCTCAAGTATCTGCTGACTCAGAAGGAGTTGAACCTGAGACAGCGAAGGTGGGTGGAACTATTGAAGGACTACGATTGTTCCATAGAATATCACCCAGGCAAGGCAAATGTAGTGGCGGATGCCCTAAGTCGAAAGGTAGTGACGGATCTGAGGGCGATGTTCGTACATCTGAGCCTCTATAACGATGGAAGTTTGCTAGCAGAGTTGCAAGTTAAGCCGACGTGGTTGAATGAAGTGAAAGAGGGACAGTTGGTGGACGAGGATCTAAGTGTTAAGTTGCGACAAGCGCAGAATGGAGAGTTGGAAGGTTATAATGTTAATGACGAAGGAGTATTGTGCTTCAAGGGTAAGGTCTATATGCCGAAGGATGTGGAACTTAGGCAAAGAATTCTTTGGGAATCACATAGTAGCCCCTATGCTATGCATTCCGGAGGTAGTAAAATGTACAGAGATTTAAGGGAACAATTTTAATGGCCTAATCTTAAGCGGGAAGTGACCGAATTTGTAGGAAAGTGCTTGACGTGTCAGCAAGTTAAGGCTGAACACCAAGTTCCGTCAGGATTGCTTCAGCCAATACAGATTCCCCAATGGAAGTGGGAAAGAATTACCATGGACTTTGTTAGTGGGCTTCCCCTTACGCCTACTAAGAAGGACTTGGTATGGGTGATAGTGGATCGGCTGACAAAGTCCGCACATTTTATTCCAGTACGGGTTGACTACTCCTTACAAAAGTTGGAAAGGTTGAATGTGGCGGAGATTGTAAGGTTGCATAAAGTGCCAATGTCAATTATCTCAGATAGGGATCCGAGGTTCACATCTAGGTTTTGGAAAGCATTACATCAGGCTTTAGGCACTAGATTGGATTTTAGTACGGCTTTCCATCCGCAATGATCAGACGGTCGAACGAGCAGTGATTCAAGTGTTAGAGGATATGTTAAGAGGCTGTGTGATAGATTTCAGAGGAAGTTGGGAAGAATATTTGCCTCTAGCGGAATTTGCTTACAACAACAGCTATCAGGCCAGTATACGGATGGCACCATATGAGGCGTTATATGGACGAAGTGCCGTACTCCTACGTGTTGGATGAAGTTGGGAGAATGTCAAATTTTAGGTCCGGAGTTAGTAGCGAAATTAGAGGAGAAGGTTAGTATAATTTGAGCTCGATTGAAGGAAGCATTTGATAGACAAAAGTCGTACGCAGATCTCAAACGGAAGGAGATTGAATTTGATATGGGAGATCAAGTGTTCCTTAAAGTCTCGCCTTGGAAGAAGGTGATGAGATTTAGTCGAAAAGGGAAGCTAAGTCCAAGGTTTATAGGACCCTATCGGGTATTGAAGCGAATCGGACCAGTGGCATACCAATTAGAGTTGCCTCTGGAATTGAAGCAGATGCACGACATATTCCATGTTTCCATGCTACATCGATACTGATCGGATCCATCTCACGTAGTTTTGGTTGAGGAGGTAGAGCTAAGGTCAGGCCTGTCCTACGAGGAAGAGCCGATTTAGATCTTGGAGCGAGATGTAAAAGTATTACAAAGGAAATCGGTCCCTTTGGTCAAGGTATTGTGGCGAAATCATGGATCGGAGGAAGCCTCGTGGGAGCCAAAAGAAGCAATGCAACAACAATACCCCCACCTATTCTAGCCAGGTAATTTCAAGGATGAAATTATTTTAAGGGGGTAGAACTATAATATCCCGGATTAGGGCTTATGCACTATTGCTAAATTATATGAAATAGCATGTCTTATGTGTTATGAATGTGTTATGTGAATTTTAGAATCTTGAAACATAAGGAAAATGCCTTATAAAAATATCGAGTTTTAAGTCTAAAAGAGGGAACTGAAGCAAGGTGGCCTTAAGAAAATAAATAAGGGAAATATGACATATAATTGGGCTTGGAAAAGTGGCCCGGAGACACCACTTAAAACCTCTGTGAATGACGCCATTAGCAAGGTAAATGGGCCAAGGTTTGAGTCGCTAGGGAAGCAAATAAAAGAATTTTTATTTTGCTACAAGGAGAAGAGAGGTGGACGGACAAAAGGAGTCTATGAGAGGAGTTTGAGATGAAGTTTAGCTCTTTTAGAAATTTCGACAAGGGTAGAAGAACAAGTGTTGGCCGAATAAGGGTCTCTAGGTAGACTAATTTCGGCAGAAAAGGGAAAAAGGTGGCTATTCTTCATTCTTTCTTTTTCCGAATTCTCTAAGCAAGTCTTCTTCTTTTTTCTTCTTTTGTTTGACAAAACTGAAACTCTTCTTCCCCAACTCTCTCAATTCTTTCTTTCTTTTTCCCCCTAGATGATTCATACTTAAGCCTCCATAATATTTGTTTTCATCTCTTTCTTATCACCATTATTGTTAAAGCAGAAGCCGAATCTTTGACGTTTTAAGCTAGGGAACCATCGATTGTAGTATTAAGGTAAGAGTAATTGATTTTTATTCTGATGTTCAAACTCCTTAAGCCGAAAACAAGGTACTAATCCCCTTAATGTCCATGGCCGACTACTTGAAGGAAGTTTTGGGATTTAGTAGTTGTCGACTACAAAGAGAAGCACAATGAAGTTTCGAGATTTCTAAGATTTAAGGTAAGGCATTCGGCCATAGGCCACTTTTATGTGATTTAAAGTTAGAACTAAATCTAACCAATGCCTATAGGTATCTCGACATCTCCTCAAGACAAGTGACAAGTTTTCAGGATTTCAAATCACAAGGTAAACACATAGGTACATTCGACCAAGGCTATAAACAATGATATAGATCTATTTCTTAATTATTCAAAAGTCGGAAACTAACCCCTTAAGTGATTTAATGTTGGCCGAATACAAGGTAGAAGGATTTCAACGATTCGGGATTTGATTAGTAGTGAAATTGGCACCAAAGTAAGAATTTGATTACAATAATCCTATTAGGATTTGGATTTATAACCGAATGGCTTTTTACTAATAAGATTGGGGTTGGACGAATATAGGCAGTAAAGATCTAAAGCAGTAGATTGGATTTTCGGGATTTGGAGTGAATTTGCTAAGTATATCAGGTGTGTACCCCACACTAAATCTTGATAGATTTACGGCTTTAATTTATTATATGTGCTAATATAAAAGTGTAAGATTATGGTTAAGGTACCATGTAATGGTACAAAGTACTCAGGTACATTTTCCTACTCCTACTATGAGTATGATAAGTTTTGCTATGGCATATACATGAAATTATAAGAATGTGAATAAGGAATATGATATGGTTAATGCATAATTGTATGACATGGGGCATATGGGTGATATGTAAAAGGAGAAGTGAATTGGTGGTTTTATACCCCAATATAAGAATGTGGTGACTTATGTCACAATATAAGAATGTGGTGACTTTTGTCACAATATAAGAATGTGGTGACTTATGTCACGAATTTATATATGATGGCTATGCCACGAAATCATAAGGGAGATGAGCACGTCGACTGCAGCGACTACCTTTGATGGTGTGTAGCGGATGGAGGGTTGACTTAGTAGTCCCCACGGTGTGATGGTTGGTACGGGTGACGTTTAGTAGATGGATAACTAGGCTTGGGCCGGGGATTGCATCATTTTATTTAAATGCTATATGAATATGTATGATTTGACATGCCTAAATCTAATTGAGACTTAGTGTTGATTGTACACATTGAGTCTGTTTGACTCACCCCTTGTGGGACTATTTTTTAGGTGATGATCAGTGATGGACCGGGTCAACAGGAGCTCAGCGGTGACCATGCTCAGCACGAACTTAAGGAGTTGGATATTTTATTTTACTTAAGTGCTTTAAATTTTATTTTGGAGATTTATTTTGATGTAACAAGATTATAGTATGAACCGTTTATGCATGCTTTTAAATTATTTTACTATGGCACGGTATTTATCAAATTGAAGTTAATTTTCCTTAAATTTAAATAATAAATCGTTTTTAAAACCTTATCGACACGGGTTCTTAATTCGAGCCCAACCCAAATCAAGTGTTTTTCCAAAAAAAATACACAAGTTTTTAGCAAAGTTTCAAACAGGAATCGAATGGATTTTCTTTAGAAGCATGACAGATCTGGTCAGGGCTTGTGGGCTGGGTTTGGGGTGTTTCATGGCCACCATAACTATTCCCGTAAATCTCGATACATCTTACTCTCTCTAGGATGCATAGCGTATAGACTACCATGCACTTCTTGCAAAATCCTTCGCCTCAACTCAGGGTCTTTTGGCATGCACACTCTCCCTTGAAAACATAATAATCCTTCCTCATTCACACTGAATTCCATTGGCTCATCACTTGAAATCAACTGCAACTTTCCCCTAAGCAATTCATCGATCTGCTGCTTCTCCTTAACTTGACTAACCCATGAGGGTTTCACTTGAAGTTCAACTAGTAGACTTCCATCATCATATAAGCTAAGGTGAGCAAACATTGCCCTCAAATCAGAGATCACCTTATGGCTTAGAGCATCTGCCACCACTTTGGCCTTAACTGGATGATACTCGATCGAGCAGTCATAATCCTTTAACAACTCGATCCACCTCCTTTGCCTCATATTCAAATCCTTCTAAGTCAAAAGGTACTTCAATCTTTTATGATCCGTGTAAATGATAGATTTCTCCCCGTACAAATAATACCTCCAAATTTTCAAGGCAAACACCACCGCCGCCAACTCCAAATCATGGGTGGGATAGTTTACTTCGTGCGGTCTTAACTGCCGTGATACATACGCAACCACCTTTCTATCTTGTATCAACATGCATCCTAATCTCGTGTGTGAAGCATCACAGTAAATTATGAACTCCTTCCCAGCCTCTGGCTGAATCAACATTGGAGCCTCCGTCAATATCCTTTTTAACTTCTCAAAACTATCTTGCTGCTTATCAGTCCACACAAATGGAACTCCATTTTATAACAACTTAGTCGACGGTGCCGCAATCAGAGAAAATCCTTCCACAAATCTTCTGTAGTACCCGACTAAACCAAGGAAGCTTTGAAACTCTGCCACCGACTTTGGTGGCTTCCAATCCAACACCACTTCAATTTTTCGAGGGTCAACCCTAATCCCTCTACTAACACCATGTGACCTAGAAAAGTAACTTCCTTTAGCCAAAATTTGCACTTGCTGAATTTGGCATAAAGCTGCTTCTCCCTCAGAATCTATAGAACCACGCGTAGATGTGAATCATGCTCCTCTTCTGATCTTGAATAGACCAAGATGTCATCAATAAAAACCACGAAAAACTGATCCAAGTAGGGTTGGAACACTCGGTTCATCATATCCATAAACGCTGCTGGTGCGTTAGTCAACCCAAATGACATCACCATGAACTCGTAGTGACCATAGCGAGTCCTAAAAGCCGTCTTATGAATATCCGCCTCCTTGACCTTAAGTTGATGATACCCAGACCTTAGATCTATCTTTGAAAAGACTGAGGCCTTCTTCAACTGATCGAACAAGTCATCGATCCTCGGCAATAGGTATTTGTTCTTGATGGTTAACTTATTCAGTTCACGATAGTCAATATACATACGCATTGAACCATCCTTCTTCTTAACAAATAACACTGGTGCTCCCCAAGGTGATACACTTGGTCGAATAAACCCTCTATCCAACAACTCCTGGATTTGCGCTTTCAATTCCACCAACTCCTTCGGTGCCATTCTATATGGAGCTATAGATACCAGCGCTGTTCCCGGAAGAAGATCAATTCCAAACTCTACTTTTCGATCCGGTGGTAATCTCGAAAGCTCTTCGGGGAAGACATCGAAATTCCTTCACCGTCCTAATATCTTTAACAGTTAGATCATTGGCTTCCAACGCCTGTACAAACATTAGAACTTCATTGCACCCTTTTCTCACCATTTTTTCTGCTCTTAGGGCAGTTACCACGTTTTACAGACAATTCCCCCTTTCTCCTATCACCAACACTTCACCTCCCTCGGGGGTTGTTAACACCATCCGCTTGGCTGCACAATCTAAGTTGGCTTGATACTTCACTAGCCAGTCCATGCCTAAAATTAAGTCAAACTCCTCGAACGGTAATTCCATCAAATCCGTCAGGAAAACTATTCCCTGAACTTCTAAGGGTACCTCCCGATAAAGTTTATCTACTATCACAGATTGTCCTAATGGGCTAATTACCGTCATTGCCCTAGGGGTAACTTCAGAATCTAAACTTAAAGTTTCAGACACACTACTCACAACATATGAATGTGTCGACCCAATGTCAATCAATGCAACATAAGGCAATCTAAAAATTAAAAACGTACAGGTTATAACATCCGGTGCATCAGCCTCCTCTCGATGTCTGGCAGCATAAACCAACCCCGGCTGCCTTGCCTTAGTGTTTTCTACCCCTTGGCCTAGTGCTCTATGACCCCGACTGAAACCATTACCGCCTCGGCTGACCACAACTTCTCTGTGGTCACGACCTCCTCTACTCGGTTGAGCATTTTCACGCCTCATGGTCTTTCCTCATCCTGTGGCTGAGGACAATCTCTTATCTGATGGTCCACAGAACCACACCTAAAGCACTTCCCACTGTCTGCCCTACACTCGCCTGCATGAAATTTGTCACATCGGGCACACCTTCGTGTTTGGTTAGTAGCAGGTCTTTCAGCTCATCTTGGTCCATCCGACCTAGGTCTTTTCTGGTTACTCCTAGTTGTTCCTGATGCTCCAAAGTTTCTCTTACATCTACCCCTATCTCTATCCGGGTTCAGCTTCTCTGTTCCCTTTACCTCCGTAGCTATCTTAGCTTTCTCCACAAGCACAATAAATTCCCTCTCCCGCTGTGGAGCTATCAACACTCGTAGATCATCCTTCAGGCCATCCTCAAAACGAACACACCGCTCATGCTCTGTGGCCACTATCCCCTGAGCATAACGACTAAGGCGTAAGAATTCTGCTTCATATGCCGCCATCGACCTATTTCCTAAACCGATTTAGAACGCCTCTACTCACAAGATCCACATAACTCGTTCCAATATACTTACTCTGGAATACCGCTTTGTGATATGGTCAGCTACGGTATCTTCCTTAACCGATAAGCTTCGTCCCGAAGAAGAGACACCACTCCCTTCAGCTTCTCTTCATCCGTGAAGTTGAGATCATTCTTGATTCGCTCTATTACTTCCAACCAGTACTCAGCTATACTAGGATCTACACCCGAGATTCCCTTAAACACTTCCGCCTCATTAGCTCTCAATCGCTCTGGCACAGACTTCCAGGCTCCTGTGCCCATGCCTACTCCAGCAATTCTCTCCAAAACCCTTAACATAGCCTGAGATATAGCATCATCTCCGACCGTCTGATCTTGAAACTCTGCCTCTACAGCTGGTGGCACTGGAACTTCATTTCCTGGCTCATGACCAGACCCCACGGGTTCTGACACAGCAATCCTGCCTCTACCTCGGCCACGCACACCACGTCCTCTAGTGCTCATTCTACCGTTCGTAATTTATCTGATTAAAAATTTTATGAATTAATAATTCTTTCTTCCACTGATTAATAACGGACAGTCTTATGGAAAGTAGTTTTAACTGTAGTTCTTTCGAATTCGAATTCTATCTATAAGTTCAGTCCTCAAGTCTGTATTCCCTAATTCTAGAGTTCACATTCAATCAACATTAAGTAGAGCACCACATACATGCACCAAACACACAAGTAAACATCCACGAACTTGCATTCATCACCTAGGGGTATTTTCGTCATTTCACTACCCAGGGGTATTTTCATAATTTTATCCTACAAGGGTATTTTGGTCATTTTGTAAAATCAAGGGTATCTCGGTAAAGTTTCTCAACCTAGGGTATTGCGAATAATTTTTTACAAAATCAAGGACATAAAGTTATTTTACAAAAATAAGGTACTGGTCCTTTCGGGTTTTAGTTATAAATTTTGACCTGTCAACAAGTCCTCGTGGCTAAGGCGAATAGTCACTATGCACCAGGTAGGATTCCAAAAATGAAGAGGTTAGTCATTAGGACTGCTTAAGTACCAAGCTCTTTCTGGATCCAATCCTAGACATGCGTATGCCTGTTACCACACCCTAACCCTGTGACTTGTCCACAGATATGTTTAATTAGGGAAATTAAGTCTTATGGAGTTTGAAGTATCGTTTAATCTAAGCCTAAGGTCCATTATCACTATCATACAAGTCTACGTCCATAGGGCCCATCAAACCCATCATATATATCACATCAAAGGTTAGAATACTTACCTGGGTGGAGCGGGTGCCGGTAGACTCGAAGGCCATATCTTCCAAAAATTTTCTCGACATACATTACTTTCATAAATTATTATTGGACCCATTTCATAGCCCGAGTTTTGAATTGGGCTCTGATACTAAAAATGTAACACTCCAAACCTGTCCATACGTCATTACCGAATCTGGTTTGCTACGGGTTTAATTCTTGAAAACTTTACTTCGATGGGTTTTGGAAAAAAATAGTTTATTATAGCCGAATAATCCATTAAATGTGGGGTTTTTAAAAGAATAACTTTATTAAATGCATTGATTGGGTTTGAAAAGCCCATTTTCCATTTCATTTTATATTTGAGACTTTGAAGCAAAACATGAGTTGTAAAAACCAACATAACAAGAAAGAAGATAAATTGAAACCTAAGTTTTGGGGCCTTATTACAAAAATATATTCCCAAAAAGAAAAACAATAATAATAATCCATAATGAAAATAAAAGTCTTGATAGCCCCTCGAGTTGCCTCGGCTCCCATGTCCACGGTCTACTACTCATCTGTAGAGTGGGAAAAATAAAAGGGTAAGTCACCAAGACTCAGTATGCAAAACTTAAAAACACATAATAGCCTAGGGCCCACAAACACATTATGGGCCTTGGCCCGCATGCAATGGTAACAGATTATGTCATGTATCATGGCCCATCCCAAAACCTAAGAATTCATCCTCTAAACACCCCCGTACCAACCTTTACACCGTGGGGATTTCTACAATCAACCCTCCATCAGCTACACACCATATCGGCAGCTGTGCCGCCTGTCATATAGACCGATCACTTACGCAAACCTCAGAAATACATTATAGTATTCGACAGCTATGCTGCCTGTCATATAAACCGATCGCTTACACGAACCTCAGAAATACATATAGTATTCGACAGCTACGCTGCCTGTGGCAAAGCCACGATCGCCTCGCGACCTTGCTCCCCTACCATAAATCCATCAATCAATCCCATCCCATGCATGCATACAAACAAGAAACAAGTCATCAAGCCATCTAACAGATCTCGTACTTTCATATGCTACGATTCACATAGAAAAGTTTCTATGGGTATGTACCTGGCATCCCATGCCTACCCCTTCTGGGTAATACGACTGTTCATACAGCCTTTCTTTCCGGCTTTTAGCCCTTAGCATAGATATAATATATAAATGCTTATGTGTTAAGAATCTACACAGCTTATTATGGTTAAGACGACACCCTCTATGTCGACACTGTCAAAAGCCGATACGACTGCTCTCTGCCTAAGATGTTGTTCAGAAGCCGGTCCACAACCCGGCGACCAATCTCAAACAGCAGACACCGCTCGTCTCTTAAACTTAGGGATTGGGTTTACGGACCCAACCCTCTCCTTTTCCTGATCCATATTTGATTCCATCCAAAAAGTCCTTGTCAGAACTACTATAGCGAAATAGGTTTAAACCATATCATATGAGTTAATAACTCAAGTATGATAGCGAATCTTAATGGGAATCTAAAGAAATCCCTTATCTTGAGATCCCGAAATTGATAGGATACTAGAGATTAATGGTTTTTGGCTTTTTGAGATCTGGATGATTCGATCTACTTCGATTTCCCGGAGTGCCGCCCAAAAGAACATGCGATTAACGAAAGAGTCAAACTAAAGATAGCCTATCAATCTACTAGCCATTCGGCATAGTCTTAAACCCGAAAGAGAAAAAATTCGGTTCTTACCTTTACAGAGAAATCGGCACTTCAAGAAAATCTCGGTTTATGGAGAAATCGACACAAGAGGAAAGGAATGGAAAAAGAAAGTGAATTAAAAAGGTTTCGGCTTTTAGTAGGGAAATCGACGAAAAAAAAATAATTAAAGGTATTCAGTTATGGAGATGAGAAGAAAGTTGAGAGGTTTCGGTTTTTTGAAAAAGAAAAGAGAATAGAAAGTGTAGAGAAGGATTGAGAATTTTGGCATAAAGACTAGGGTTCAAATTTCGGAATTTGAAGAGATACACTCCTATTTATAGGGGATTTCGGCACTTACCTATCAAATGCTAGAATTGCCCTCTTCTAAAAATCGAGACTAATTGACAAACATGGGGAATTTTGGCACCCCTTATGCCACATCAAAACCGATTCTTCCTCCCTTAGAGTTGGAATTTTGGCCAACTCCTCCCTCAGAGTTGGTATTTGACCAACTCTGCCTATAGCAGATAACTCCCATCTTTTCTCCTTAATCTACTCATAACTAATATCAGCACAATTATTTATATTATTCAACAGATATATCTCCCTATTTTTAAGCCTTGTTGCCGTCCAACCTTACCCACCTATATGCTGAAATTTAGCTAATTAAAATTAAAGGAATTGGGCGCCATGTCCCTTGCGTTTGGGCCTCCTTAGTTGACACCACCTCGTTGCTCTCTAAGTGGCGCCATTTGCCACTGGGCCACAAGCCCATTTATGATTGAAACACGAATAACATCTTTTAGACCCTCTAATGTCCAAACAAAAAATTTAACCAAGGCTTCAGCCTAATCTGATCCCCTTAAATACTCTAATTAACACATTGAACGTAATACACATCAAATGCAAAGGCCCATTAATTCAGGATGTTACACTTATCATCACTTATACCCAAATTCACCTTTCATTCATATAGTATCTGACAATTTCACATATGCCACTTTATAAATCACATCTTATTCATTTGTTCCTATTTAATTTGCACATATTCAAATTTCATTTGCATATACATCACATAACAATCTTTGCACATATATACTTTCCTATCATTATCAAATATTGTATACATTTCAACGTACCTGAATCGGAATGTCATTCACTTAATCACTTATTTCTCGGAATGCCCGTTGAATCGTTTAGAATCAATAAGGATACTCGGATAGCTCGGAAAGCTCGTATAATGCTAACATCCCAGACATGGTCTTACATGTAATCAAATATCGATTCCATTGTCCCAGACAAGGTCTTACACGAAATCATATACGATGCCAACGTCCCAGACATAGTCTTATACGTAATCTCTAATCAATGCTAGTGTCCCAGACACGATCTTACACGATACCTCAAATCGTTGCCAACGTTCCAGACGTGGTCTTATACGAAATCATATTTTGGAATCCTATGTCATGACACATGTATCCTCTATTATTCCTAGGGTTCAAACGGGGTTTTTCGAATGTCATCATGTTATCAAAACTTTCTCGTATTCATATATTCTTCTTCTCGAATAATTCAATACCATAATAACATATATATATATATATATGATAAACCGTAAAATGAACATATTTTAATCCCACATTTAGCTTATTTTTGGATGATTTATCCCTTTAATTATAGAAATAGAAGCTTCTAATCCTTTGTTTTCATGTTTTTTATTTAGTAGAGCACCGGAGGATGAAAAGAATGAGAAATGGGCTGAAATTGGATAAAATGGGCCATATCACGGAATTGACACGGCCTGATCCCAAGACCACACGGCCGTGCCCTGTAAGAAGAGTCGACCACGACCGTGCCTCATCAACAGACCCAAACACGGCCTGGCCACGATCTACACGGGTGTGTGCCATGGGCGTGCCTCTGCCGCAGATAAGAAGAATTCTATTCGGATTAGGGTACTTAGAGGCAAAGAAACATATTCCAAAATCCTATATAAAGACCCTAGAGGCCAACCTTTAGGAGGGCGTTCAGCTAGGCCAAAGAGCCGAGCCAGAGAAGCTGAATATAGGGATTCACTCGAAGGAAGCCAGTTGATTCATCTCAAGAAGCCGGAATCATACTCAAGACTGAGGACTTCTCCTTCAATTCCTTCAAGGGTTTTTAGGGTTTTCTTTATGTTTTGTTTTATATTTTCTTCTGAGATGTATTCTTTTACAATTATGAACTAAACCTCTCAGATACATGAGGGGGATGATACCTAAGATGGATCTTGTTATTGTTATCTGAGTTGTATGATAAATACTTGATTTGTTCTTAATTCTTGTTTTGATATTTCTGGGATATTGATTCAAGTATTGATGTGCTTAGGTGGTGGAGCAAAAATCCCTACCTAAAAGTAGATCTAGCATAGTTAAGCGGAGTTGAACGCAACCCTAATAATAGGATGACTTAAATTTGTCGGATTAGGGTCAAACCTAATATGGGTGCCCATAGATCGAGTTAATGTAATTCTAGGGGTTTTAATTAGAAAGAAATTTTAATTAATCAACCTAGGGTTAGACGTTAGTAGCCTCGAAAGAGGTATTAATATAAATTAGGGAATCCTACGGATCAAGCCAAGTGAATAAATTGTCTAGTTCAATGTTAGATAACAAGTGAAGTCTAGGTGGATTCATCCTCGGGTATTGTCTTAATCAATTGGTTTTCCCATAAGTATTTTCCCAATTCATTCTCTTTGTCTTTGCATCTTTAGTTTAGTAGTTAGTTAATTTTAGATTAGATAAACAAATCCCTTAATTCTTAGCTAAATAATAAGAAGAATGTTAGTATTAGTACTTTTAGTTCCTTTGGGTTCGACAATCCGGTCTTGCCACTAAACTATACTACCGTTCGATAGGTGCGTTTGCCTCCATCGTTGTCTTAGTTAGTTTCTAGGTTTGATCATTCTTTTTATAAATTTTTAAGACTCTGACATACGATTAAGTTTTTGGCGCCGTTGTCGGGGAATTAAAATATTAAGAACGCTCAATTTTTATTACTTTAACAATATTTTTATTCTTGTAATTAAATTTTATTTTTAACTTTTTTGAATTTCTTTGTTTTTCCCTTTTCCTAGCAGGTACCTCTAGTTTATGACTAGAAGGAACCCGACAGGATCACTACTTTACAACAGTACGCAGAAATCGTAGAGAAGTAAGGCGATGCTTAAATTACATACAAGAAGAGTAAGAAGACGAAACCAGTACTACCGAAGTAATGGCTGAGAATAATCCGCCACATCAATATATAGCCGAACATCATGCTCCTTGAACTATGTATGATTATGCTAAACCTAATTTAACAGGAGCTGAATTGAGTATTGTTAGGCCTGCTATAGCCGCTAATAATTTTGAACTGAAACCTAACACTATTCAAATGATTCAACAGTTTGTTCAGTTTGATGGTTTGCAGGACGAAGACCCGAATACTCATTTAGCAAATTTTTTAGAATTGTTTGATACCTTCAAAATAAATGGCGTTTCTGATAATTCCATTCATCTTCAGTTATTTCCCTTTTCTTTGAGAAATAAAGCCAAACAGTGGTTACATTCTCTTCCACAAGGATCAATCACTACATGGGACCAAATGATCGAAAAAATTTTATTAAAATATTTTCTGCCGGCCAAAACGACCAAATTAAGGAATGATATCTCTTATTTTGTGCAGATGGATTTAAAAACATTATACGATGAATGGGAGAGATACAAGGATCTGTTGAAAAGGTGCCCACACCATGGTTTACCCTTGTGGCTACAGGTCCAAACTTTTTACAACGGTGTGAATCCTTCAACCAGGCAATTATTGATTCAGCCGCTAGCAAAAACTTGAATAACAAAACTTCTGAAGCAACCTACGAGTTTATAGAGGAGATGTCACTGAATAACTATTAGTGGCAAGTTACAAGGACAAAGCCAACTAAAACAGCCAGAGTTTTCAACCTTGACGCAGTCATCATGCTATCAAATCAGGTAGAGATGATGAATAGAAAGATTGATGGTTTGTATGGTCTCTCGCAGGTACACCCAATAATGCAATTGGCTCGAATTTAGGAGGCGTGGTGAATCTTGAGTACCTACCCTACAATCTGGGCACGAAAAACGAACAGATGAACTATATGGGTAACAATTTTCGATCTCAAAATAACCCTTATAGTAATACTTATGATCCAGGGTAGAGGAACCACCCCAATTTCTCGTGGGGTGGCTAAGGAAATCAGAGACAACAACCACCCCCTCCAAACTTCTAACAACAGCCCTATCCAGAGGAAAAGAAGCCGAACCTTGAAGAGATGCTGAAAAATTCATAGCGGTGTCTGAAACTCATTTTCAAAACACCGAGACAACACTTAAAAATCAACAAGCATCAATTAAAGGAATTGAGAACTAGTTAGGGCAACTCACTAAGCTGATCTCCGAACGACCACTAGGTAGCTTGCCAAGTAACACTGAGACTAATCCAAAGGAGCAAATTCAAGCCATAACAGCTCATGACAGTGAAGGGTTAGTAGAATCTGAATCTGAGCCAAGGTAAGAACCTGTGGTAAGTGAAGGTAAGGTTAAGGTAAGCCAAGAAAAGCCAAAACCAGTAATTAAAGAATACCAACCTCGTATACCTTATCCCAATACAATAAAGAAAGACGATACAGATGAACAGTCCGGTAAGTTTCTTAAACTTTTAAAGAAATTACATATTAACTTACCGTTTCTTGAAGTTATTTCATAGATGCTAGATTCAAGGAGATTTTTAAAAGAGCTCTTAACGAATAAGCGAAATTTAGACGAGGAGTTGCATGTGGAATTAAACGCAGTATGCTCAGCAATTTTACAGAATAGACTACCACGAAAATTAAAAGATCCAGGGAGTTTTACAATTCTATGTTTAATTGGTAGTTTATCTGTTGATAATGCTTTAGCTGATTTAGGGGCAAGCATCAATGTTATTCCATCTAAAATGTTTAAACAGCTAGGTCTAGGGAAACCCAAACAAACTAGATGAGTATTCAACTAGCTGATAAGACTATTTGAATTCCTAAAGGTATAATTGAAAATGTACTAGTTAAAGTTGACAAATTCATATTCCTCGTGGACTTCGTTGTTTTAGATATGGATGAAGACAATAGTATCCCCTTAGTTTTAGGAAGACCTTTTCTAGCAACTGTCAGATCTAAAATTGATGTTAGTACATGTGAACTCATACTTCGTGTAGGTGATGAATCAATCAGTCTTCAAGCTCTCGACTCAGCTAAGACATCAAGTGAGAAAGGTGATGACATAAATTCTATCGATAATTATTCGATTAAACTTTCTTTTTAGGAAACATCGAGGAACTACACTACAGAGCCAGATCCTATAACTCGTACCAACAAGGAAATATCTCATGAAGAAAGAAGGCTTCAGACCGATAAGCTAGATGAGTGGGAGACACATTTCAAAGAGAAATCAAACCCACACGAAGTGAAACTGACGGAACCCCCAGAAGAACTTAAAGGAACATCAAATCACTTCAAAATAAGAGATCAGGTACTATTAGATAGAACAGACCCGTGAATTGCCACATCAAACTTGAAGACAAATGAAGAGACCCCTTTATGGTACTTAATGTTTTCCCTTACGGAACAGTCAAGGTAAGTAATTCTACATTTGGTACTTTTAAAGTAAACTCTACTCGACTCAAACTATATAATGATAGCATGAGAAAGGATTTTTTACTCCTTAAACCACCGTGAAGGTACGAATGAGAGGTAAGTCTAGCTTAAGACTTTAAACGAGAGCTTTTCGGGAGGCAACCCGAGCACTAACCCTATTTATTTTTATTTTAGCACCTATCTACAAACTAACCAAGTTAATGAAGTGCAAATTTTCACACCACTTGGCCTTACACATGGCCGTGGCCGTGGCCATATGGATACTACGAATGTTAGCTCTGGCATGGCAGAGATAGTACGAGAAAGGACGAGAAAAATATCTTCAAATCACGGACTCAACTAACACCACAGTCATACGATATAGCCATGGCCGACACTGTTGAACCAACACCGGCGTGGCAGTCCAATACAAGGCATGGGAGAAGCGATTAAACCACCACACGGCCGTACGATATGGTCGTGGGACACAACACGCCCATGAGAAATGGGCGTGGGGATGTACCAGAGCTGAAAATTTCTATTTAAAACACCCCTCTCCCCTTCTCACCCACTCCCCATTCACTCTTCACTCCCCTCCTTCTTCACTTTCCTCCTTCTTCATTCTCTAAAATCTTGATCTATGCTTCAACAATGTCGAAGAAACGGAAAGATCCTAGCCTAGTCTCCCTGTACGAGACTAATCAACATAAGTTCATGCCGGTCGCTTCATCTAATCAACATGCCAAGGGTCTTTGAGGCCATTTAACTTTTATTTTACTTTTCTCTTCTCCTTTATTTTCCTTTTCTTTATTTTTCTTATACTAAATTCAGTTAATTTTGTTTTAGTTTCTTGATTTTAGGTTCTAAAGGCTGCTAGGGAATCACAACACCACCGCCTTAGAAACCACACCCACCTCGCGAACCATCAACCAATAAGGACTTTTCAATCCATTCATCTTTTCTTTTGGTCTTATTTTAATTCTTATTTTCTTTATTTACTTTAATTATATATTTAGTATAATTTAAATTAGTATTATTATTTCCTGGCTAACTCTTCACGAGGTTCCCAATTTCTTCATCTAGCACAGGAAGTAGAGGCGCCTCTCCAACTTATCTTTCACCTACGAATAAAGTTTCCACACTTCCAACTCAAGAAATCCATCCAAATATTCAGGAAGTTTCACCTCTCTCCCTCACTTTTGATTTTCTTATTATATGATCTATCTTTGTACATTGAGGGCAATGTACACCTTAAGTGTGGGGGGTGAAAATTATTTAAAAAATGCCTAACTTTTTACATTATTCTCAAATCCCTGAATGATATTCCGTCTTAAAGTAATTTTCTCATATCACTAATTAGAATGAAATTCCTATTAATTCATGATTTTTATTGATATGTTTTAGATTAAGTCATTAATAATTGTGTAATGATGATTTAAACTTCAAGATACTAGAGAATCAAAAAGTCAAAAATAAAAAAATTGTTAGGTTGTCTACCTGAATCTAATTGTTACATTGAAATTTAAAATTTAAAAATATGATATCAAAAACCCATAATTTTTGTGAGATTTTGAGCCTTTTAGAGCATACATTCTTTTCGTGCTCACTTTTATTAATTATGAGTGTGTCAACATTGATTTGTTATTCTAGAACTTGCTTTGATTATACATGTCAAGACCACACTATTGATTTGATATACAGAAATAATTAAGGCACTTAGGATTTAACCCACTTACTCCACTAAAAGCCTACCCTCACAATTAACCCCTAGTGAACCCCTTTGATCCTAACAACCCTTTTATTGACTCAACCCACTAATATTAACCCGAAACCCATCTTGTATTTGTTATTACCATTCCTTTTGACTACCCTTCTATCGAGGATTGATTTGATTAGTTGCCTAATTATATTATTTCAGTTGTTAAAGTTTTATCTTATATTGATTTGTTCTTAAAAAAATCATCATCGAATTATATTCATTATTAGTTCTGTGATTAAGTGAGCTTATATGTTTAATTTCAATATCCTGAGAAGAAACTCGTATTATTATTTTTCATGTTATGTAATTATTCAGTTTATTAGTTCATTTTTCTAAGTGACAAATTTGCCAATTCAATCTCGATTCTAACCCTTCTAATTCAGCCTTTATCCACACCTTTAACCGAGCCCCATTACAACCCTTAAAAGACCTTTTGATTTGTGTATCATCTCATTTTACGGTGGTGGAAATTTGATTTTCAGGCAAGCCTATGGGATTAACTTTTCATGTTCGACTTCTGAGTGCTTAAATTTTGAACCTTAAACACCTTGAGTGATTTGAGTGAATCTTTAGTGAGGATGTCATGTGATCGCTCCAAAACAGTCTAGTTTTAATATTTATAAAAGAGTGATCAAACTCAGAGATCGATCATGACAACGATAGAGGCAAGCGCACCTATCGAACAGTAGTATAGCTCAGGCAAGAATATCTTATCAAACCCAAGGAACCTAAAAGTACTACTACTCACTTTCTTTATATTATTTAGCTTAAAATATGGAGTGATTGGTTTATTAATCTAAAACAAATGAAATACTTAAACTTAAATGAAAAGACAAAAGAACAAAACTTTGGGAAAAGACTTTGAAGAAAATTCATTGATAAAGACGATACCTTCGGGAAGAATCCACCTATGACTTCACTTACTATCTACCTTTTCAATTCATATGATTTCTTTACTTAGCTTGATCTGTGAGACTCCCTAACCTATATTAAACCTTCTCTCAAAGCGAATAACGTCTAACCTTAGGTTAATTAGTGGAACTCTCGTTCTTTTATAATAAAGGAAGCAGTAAATCGATCAATGGACTCCCATATTAGGTTTCACCCTAATTCGGTAAAATCTCGTAACCCTATCTCTAGGCGCTCGATCAACTCGCTAATTATGCTAGATCTACTCTTAGGCGTGGTCTATTCCTCCTCCACCTAAGCACATCGATAAATTTAAGCAACATAATTAAGAACAAACTAAGTATTTATCATATAAACCAAAAGAATTAAATAACAAAATCCGTCATAGGTTTCATCCCTTTAAGTATCTCGAGGGTTTAGTTCATAACTAAATAAGAAAACATCTCAAGAGAAAATATAAAACAAAACATAAGAAATCCCTAAAATCCCCTGAAGGAATTGAAGAGGAGATCCTCCGTCATGAGTAGAACTTTGACTCTTCGAGATGGATCAATTGGCTATCTTCGAGACAATCCCTGAACGAGAAAGGCTTGGCAGAAAACTTTGCTCAATCATCGACCCCTTGAATAGCCGTCTTGGGGTGTTTTTATAGACATTTAGGATGCTTTACTTGTCTCCTAAGTACTCATAATTCAGGTATAATTCATCCTAGGTGTTTGAGTAGACTTAGGATTGTGTTTCTTGGGCTCCAAGCACCCTATTCCAAGTGAAATTGCTCTTTCCCACAGTAGGGGCACGGCTAAGGCACACCCGTGTAAATTAAGGCTCAGCCCGTGTCTCTATTCTGTTGATTTAGGCACGACCGTGGCACGCTCGTGCAAGTCAAGGGTCAGGCCGTGCTTCAGGTCTATCGATTAGGGCACAGCCATGCAAATTGGGGATAGGCCGTGTTGGGCTTTTTGTCGATGAGACACGGCTATGTAAATTGGTGACAGGCCATGTTCTAGGTGGATAGCAAGGCATGGCCGTGTGGAGTAAAGCCCAGGCCGTGTCGACTTCTTGGGTTGGCTCAAATTGATCCGCTTTAAGCCTATTTTACGTTCTTTTTATCCTTAGGTGTTCTCTTGATTATAAAACATGAAAAGAAAGGATTAATAGCACCTTTTTACATGAATCGAGGATAAATTCATCCAAAAGCATACTAAATGTGGGATTAAAATATATTACTTTTACGGTTTATGAAATACCCCCACACTTAAGCTTTTTCTTGTCCTCAAGCAAAATTCTCAACTTACAATTAAAACGAACTTTCCATAATTCATAATTCCCATTAATAATGCCTCATCATAATTCATAGATAATTTATACATGGATAATTTAATTCAAAGAGCCCTAAAGTTTCAAACGAGATAAGTCATGATTTTGTAGCATGAAAACATAGGTGTCTCCCCTTATCTAAGTAATTTCCTTTAATTTAAAACCGACAAGGATTGACATCCTCACAGAAGATTCACTCAAATCATTTGAAGTGTTTAATATTCAAGAAATAAGCACTCTAAGTCAAACCTAAAAAGTTAATCCCATAGGCTTGCATGAAAACCAAATCTCCACCACTGTATATGAGATGATACATAAATCAAAAGGTCTTTAATCAGGGTTGTAACGGGGCTAGGGTTAAAGGTGTGGATATAGGCTTAATTAGTGGTTATAATCGAGATGACTTGACAAATTACCTAACTAGAAACATTGAACTAAATATGAATATTGACTTCGAATGAAAACTAATAATATCACGGTTGATAATTACTCTATAGTAAAGAGTATTTTGATAATACTTTAATACGAGCTTTTTCTTCAATAATTGGAGTTTAAATTCTCTAAGCACTTTTATATACTACTAATATTGAATATATACTTGAATTTTTTTTAAGAACAAACTAAAATAAACATAATAGAAGGAACTTTGGTGATTGAAATAACCTAATTCGGTGATTGATCAAATAAATTCTCGATAAAGGGTAGTCAAAGGAATGTTGATAACAAATACAAAGGGATTTTGGGTTAATATTAGTGGGTGAGTCAATAAAAAGGTTGTTAGGATTCAATACGGTTCACTAGGGGTTAATTTGTATGGGTAGGCTTTTTAGCGTAGTGAACGAGTTAAAACCTAGGTGCCTTTATCATCTCAGTGTATCAAATCATTAATGTGGTCTCGATATGTATAAACGAGGCAAGTTCTAGAATAACAGTTCAAAGTTGACACACTCATAATCAATTAAAGTGAGCACAAAAAAGGGTACATGCTCTATAAGGCTCAAAATTTCACAAAAAATTATGGGTGTTTTGACATCAATCCTTATAAATTTTGAACTTCAAGGTGATACTCAAATTCAGTTTAACAACCTAGCAATTTTAATTTTTTAGAAAGTAGACTTATCATGCTCTATTCTCTAGTATTCTTCAAATTTAATTATCAATGCACAATTAACTAAGACTTATTCTAAAACATATCAATAAAAATCATAAATCATTAGAAATTTCATCCTAATTAATAATATGAGAAAAATACTTAAGATCAAGGCTAATTTTAGGGTTTTGAGAATTATGCAAAAAGTTAGGCACTATTAGCCCCACACTGAAGGTGTACATTACCCTCAATGTACAAAGATAGATAATGAAATTTATGTGTCAAATCAAAAGATAAGTGGGAAAGTAATACTCCACAAATCTGGATGATCTCGGCGTCTTTGGTGGCGATGATGGTGTTTTTATGGGCGGTGGAGTGGCTACTGAGAAGCAATTTGCTAGATGAAGAAATTGGGTAGCTTTGTGAAGATATAGCCAAGAGATCTAGAGAAATAATAATATACTAATAATAAATTTAAAGATTAAGGAAATAAAAAGAAGGAGACTAAGAAGAAAACTGAAATTGAAAGAAAAGACTAATGGACTAAGGAGTCCTTATTGTTGGATGGTTTGCGAAGTGGGTGTGACCTCGAAGGCTTTGGTGTGTGATTCCCTAGCAGCCTTTAGATCCTAAAACCAAAAAACTACTATGAAATAAATTAAATTAAGTAGAAAAGAAGTATAGATAAAGAAAATAAAGGAGACGAGAAAAGAAAAATAGAATAGAAAAGGTTTCCGAGACCCTTGGCGTGTCAATTAAGTGAAGCTGCAGGCATGAACTCATGTTGAGGTTTCCTCTAAGGAGATGATGCTTCTGTTTCTTCGACATGATCTTTGTGTTACTCAAGTGTCTTGGATCTTTTCTATGAATAGGGAAAAAATTTGAAAGAAAAGAGAAAGAAGGAATAAGAAAGAAGATGGGACAAATAGGACGAGCTGTAGGGTTTTAAATAAAATTTCAAATCTGGCTTGTTCCCACCCCCGTGTGCTGAGGGTGTGTCGATTCACACTGCTGCCTAGCACTGCCATGGCTAATGGCGTGTTGCTTCTTACATGCCCATTTCTTAGTCAGCCACGCCCATTTCGAGAAAGGCAGTATCCACACACGATTCAAAGGCACGCCCGTGCTTATTTTGTCGGCACACGTGCTTCAGGGTGGTTGGACTCGTGACGTTGAGGAGTGGTTGGACTGACTAGCACGGCCTTGCTCTTGTCAGTATAGTAGTTCTGGTGGTCCACACGGCCACAGACACGGCCGTGTGTAATGCCGTGTGGTCTGGAAATCTGTACTTTTGTGTTAGTTTCCAACTAAATACTTAGGAAAGAAAGATGGAAAGAAAAGAAACTAAAAACAAATTTGAAAATAAATAGTGTTAATGTTTGGGCTGCCTCCCGAGAAGCGCTCGTTTATAGTCTTAAGCTAGACTGTCCTCATGTTTGAAAATTTCAGAGAGGTTTAAAGGTTTGAATATCTTCCCTCATGCTTGCGATTTTATTTTCATGACAAAGTTGGAGTCGAGAAGCATTTACCTTGAATTTATCAAATTTTGGATTACTTACCTCGACTGTGTTGTGGGAAGATTTCGTGTACCTTAGGAAGAATTTCTCCCTTTGCCCTCAAGTCTGTTGAAGTGATGTAAAGATTGGCTTTGTCTAACAGCACCTGGTCTTCTATTTTAAAGTGATTTGATGTTCCTATGAGCTCTTCTGGTGGTTCTTTAGGTTTTACTTCATGTGGATCCGGCTTTTCTTTGGTGTATATCTTCTGCTCTTCTAAATTATTGATCGTACGCTTTTGTGTTGGCTCAGTTTTGATGCTTCGTGATGTTTCTGTGATGGAGGTTGAATAATTTGATTATCTATTTAAACGACTTTCTTACCTTCATCTTCTGTGGTTCTGGCTGAGTCGAGAGCTTGAAGATTGACTGATTCATCTCCTACACGAAGTATGAGTTCTCCTGTGGCAACATTAATTTTAGTCTTGGCAGTTGCAAGAAAAGGTCTTCCTAAAATTAAAAGGATTGAATTTTCCTAATCCATGTCTAAAACAACAAAATCTACTGGGAAAACGAATTTATCAATTTTTACTAAAACGTCTTCAATAATGCCCTTAGGAATTCTAATAGTTTTATCAGCTAGTTGGATACTCATCCTAGTTTGTTTGGGCTTCCCTAGACCTAGTCGTTTAAATAGTGTATAAGGCATGACATTTATACTTGCCCCTAAATCAGCTAACGCATTATCAATAGTTAAATTACCAATTAAACATGGAATCGTAAAACTCCCTGGATCTTTTAATTTCTAGGGTAGTCGATTTTGTAGTATTGCTGAGCATGTTGCGTTAAGTTCCACATGGTGCTCTTCATCTATTTTGCGTTTGTTTGTTAAGAGCTGTCTTAAAAATCTCCTTGAGTCGGCCATCTGAAAAAGAGCTTCAAGAAAAGGTAAGTTAATGTGTAATTTCTTTAGAAGTTTTAGAAACTTACCGAATTGTTCCTCTGAATCATCTCTTTTCAATGCTTCGGATAAGGTATTCGAGGTGGTACTCTTTAATTCTTGGTTTTCTTGTGCTACCTCAATTTTACTGCTTTCTTCCTTGGTTTCTTGTACTGGGGTGGGCTTGTCTACCTTTGTATCTTCTTGAGATGTGATGGCTTGTATCTGTTCTTTTGGGTTTATTTCTGTGTTGCTTGGTAGACGTCCTTGTTGACGTTCTGAAACAAGCTTTGTGAGTTGCCCCACTAACCTAGTGATTTCCCCGACTTGTTCCTTGATTTCTTTGATCGATATTCCTTGGTTATCAAGCGTTGTATCAATTCTTTGGAGATATACATCTGTGTCTGCCATGAACTTTTTCAACATCTCTTCAAGACTCGGCTTCTTTTCCAGTGGATAAGGTTGATTTTGGTAATTTGGAAGAGGTTGTTGCCTTTGATTTCCTTGTCCTCCCCACGAAAAAATTGGGTGGTTCTTCTAACCTGGATTGTAAGTGTTACTATAAGGATTATTATTAGATCTGAAATTGTTACCTATATAGTTTGTCTGCTCATTTTCTGCTCCTGTTTGGTAAGGTGGGTACTTAAAATTCACCACATTCTCACTCGCTTTGCATTGCATGACTGGATGTACCTGTGAAGAACATAAATTATCAAGCTTTTTATTCATTAACTCCATTTGTGTTGACAACATTGTCACTGCGTCTATGTTAAAAACTCTGGCTGATTTTATCGGTTTAGCCCTTGTAATTTGCCATTGGTAGGTGTTCAATGACATCTCCTCAATAAAATTGTAAGCCGCTTCAGGAGTTTTATTATTCAGAGTTCCACCGGCTGATGAATCAATCATTTGCCTTGTTGGAGAATTCACACCATTGTAAAAAGTTTGGACTTGAAGCCACATAGGTAATCCATGGTGTGGGCATCTCCTTAGGAGATCCTTATATCTTTCCCATGCATCATATAATGTTTCTGTGTCATTCTGCACAAAAGAAGATATATCATTCCTAAATTTGGCTGTTTTGGCTGGTGGAAAATATTTTAAAAGAAATTTTTCGGTCATTTGATCCCATGTGGTGATTGACCCTCGTGATAACGAGTTCAACCATTGCTTTGCTTTATTCCTTAATGAAAAAGGAAATAACCGAAGACGTATGGCATCGTCAGAAATGCCATTTATTTTGAAGGTATCACAGAATTCTAAAAAAAATAGATATATGAGTGTTTGGATCTTCATCCTGCAAACCATCAAATTGAACAAATTGTTGAATCATTTTTATTGTGTTAGGCTTTAATTCAAAATTATTAGCAGCTATAACGGGCCTAACAATACTAGATTCTGCTCATGTTAAATTAGGTTTAGCATAATCATACATAGTATGCGAGCATTCTGTTCTTGCACATTTGGCGGTGGATTATTTTCGTCCATCCCTTCAGTAGGATTGGATCATTGCTGTTCTCCTCTTTGATAGTCTAGGGCTCGTCTAATTTCTCTGTGATTTCTGCGAGTAGTAGCTTCAATGTCACGTCCGTATTCTAATGGTCCTCTCGAATTTCTTCTAGTTATAAACTAGATGTACCTGCTATGAAAAGAAAGGAAGAAATTTAGAAAAACAAAAATATATGTATAAAAATAAGAGAAATTAAAAATAAAAAATAGTGGCTAAAGTAATAGAAATAGAGTTTTCTTAATATTTTAGGAGTTCCCCGGCAACGGCGCCAAAAACTTGATCGCTGCAAAATAGTCTAGTTTTAATATTTATAAAAGAGTGATCGAACCTGTAGACTAACTGTGACAACGATAGAGGCAAGCGCACCTATCAAACAATAGTATATCTCAGGCAAGAATATCTTATCGAACCCAAGGAACCTAAAAGTACTACTACTCACTTTCTTTCTGTTATTTAGCCTAAAATATGGAGTGATTGGTTTATTAATCTAAAACAAATGAAATACTTAAACTTAAATGAAAAGACAAAAGAACGAAACTTTGGGAAAAGACTTTGAAGAAAACTCAATTGATAAAGAGGAATTGAAGAGGAGATCCTTCATCTTGAGTAGAACTCCGACTCTTCGAGATGGATCAATTGGCTATCTTCGAGATAATCCCTGAACGAGAAAGGCTTGGCAGAAAACTCTGCTCAATCATCAACCCCTTGAATAACCGCCTTGGGGTGTTTTTATAGACTTTTGGGATGCTTTACTTATCTCCTAAGTACTCATAATTCAGGTATAATTCGTCCTAGGTGTTTGAGTAGACTTAGGATTGCATTTCTTGGGCTCCAAGCACCCTATTCTGAGTGAAATTGCTCTTTCCCGCGGTAGGGGTACGGCTAAGGCACGCCCGTGTCTCTGTTCTGTTGATTTAGGCACGGCCGTGGCACGCCTGCAAGTTGAGGGTCAGGTCGTGGTTCGGGTCTGTCGATTGAGGCACAACCATGCAAATCGGGGATAGGCCGTGTTGGGCTTTTTGTCGACGAGACACGGCCGTGTAAATTGGTGACAGGCCGTGTTTTAGGTGGATAGCAAGGCACGGCCGTGTTGACTTCTTGGGTTGGCCCAATTTGATCCGCTTTAAGCCTGTTTTACGTTCTTTTTATCCTTAGGTGTTCTCCTGAGTATAAGAAATGAAAAGAAAGGATTAAGAGCACCTTTTTACATAAATTGAGGATAAATTCATCCAAAAGCATACTAAATGTGGGATTAAAATATGTTACTTTTACGGTTTATCATCATGTAACATCCCAAAATTGGGCCTAGTAGGATTGGGCCCAATGGGCCTTGGGCATAGGAATGTTTAAAATTTTGAGAATAAGAGAATGGCATTATTGCAAATTGGACTTATTAGTTAAGTGAATTTGGAAGGTTACAAGGTTTCTATGAAGTCTCGAGTTTAATTGGGCCTTAGGAAAAATTGGGTATTTTAGCACTTTAAGGAGAGATGGTAAGTAGCTTCAAAGCTTATAGAAATAAATAAGTAATGTGCTTGCATAAATGAGCTATTGGTAAAGAGGTTATGGCATCAAGTGAAGTACCTTGAGGGAAGAGGTTCAAATCCCTTTGTGTGTAATTTTTGACTAATATTTTTGCACTCTTTCCTTAAGTTTCGGCCAAGAGGTATTTATGGCAAGTTTAACTTCTTTATTTTTGGTATGGTGGCTAAAGAATTAAGGAAAGGTTGAGGTTGGGGAAATGAATCAAAAGGAAAAGGCAAGTAAGGGGAACAAGTGGCTTATTTCATGGAGAATGCTAAGGAAAGTATGGTTGGCAAAATTTTAACCCTTGTGACTATGCATGTGGATGGTTTTGGGGGTAGATAGGTAGCTGAAATTTTGCTTTGGCATTTGGTAGGGTCTTGGTATTGTTTTGGCCAAAAATCACATTTGCAACTTTAGTGTCATCTTCTCCCAATTTGCTATTCTCTTTGCCGAAATCTTCTACCACAATAGTGCATTTTTATTCTCTTTGGATTGGTTTCATATTCACCTTTTGTCCATCTTCCTTGATAGCTGAATATCAACATACAATTTCCTCCATAATCGAACTTTCATCTTTTCTCTATTTCTTCTTCTCATCCATATTAACATCCGTTTCTTGATCAATCGAGATATAGTGGAAGGCCGAAACTTGGATTTTTCTGAAGTCATCGTATAATCGCTAGAAATCGGATCCAATATTAATAAGGGACAAATCACTCGATATATTCTACCTTCGGACATAGTGGTCAATGACGAGTGGTTCATTAGGAAATCGAAATCAGGTGTGTAATCCCGTACCTTTCGTATACATATTTGAAATGGTGTGTAATCTCACACTTCTCAGAAAGTTTGTATGAAATATTCTGTGAATCATTCAAAATACAAGAAAAATAGAAACCGGCATCCGTGATCACTCGGGCATGCGTATGATCGTAGTGGTAAACGTATTTTGTAATAAAATAGTTTCAGTTAGAAGCAGTGACATGTTTTTAAAAAATCACGAAAAATGGAAGAAAGGGAATTAGAAAGTGAATGAGATATCGAATAAAAGCTTACTGTGTCTATTTTGATAAGGAAGAAACGGAGAAGGAAAAGGAATTTTATATTCTGAGAAATGTTAATTTTAGTGAGACTGGTTCTGAATGATTTCGTGGTTCCTTGATCTATCTTGGAAAAATCGTATAAAATTGTACAAAGTGAATTAAGAGTTATAGTTTATATGTAAAGATTTCTTAGTGAGTTTATTTTCAATAGAAACAAGTGAGAACAATATGTGAAAACTGTACAGTGAGATATTTGAATTTTGGGTAAGAGAAGTCAGAATCGTTGGACAGTGAAACAAGGGAAAATTTAAGGAATAAACTGTACTAAATGGTTAAGCCAAAAATTCTGGAAAAATTGTAGTAAGAAGATATATGAGTTTAGTTTCAAGGAAAATTTACAGATTTAGATTTTGAGATTCCTAACCTAGGTTATAGTCAATTTAGTTAGTATGACGCAGATGGACAGTTTAAATTGTTATGCCCAAATTAGTAGTTAAGTCTGGATTGCGAAATTACTGAATTACCCTTAGTGCGTAAATTGTCGAATTACAAAAATGTCTCTAAAGGGTCAAAATATGGAAATGCCCCTAATGGGCCGATTTGCAAAAGTGTTAATGGGCCAATCTGATATTTTGATAAATGGGCCAATTTGATATTTTGATAAATGGGCCAATCTGATATTTTGATAAATGGGTCAATCTGTCATTTTGATAAATGCACCAATCTGATATTTTAATAAATCGGCCAATCTGATATTTTTCTAAATGGGCCAATCTGATATTTTGACTAAATGGGCCAATTTGATATGTGACTAAATGGGCCGAATTCATATGTGATTAAATGGGCCGAATGGATATGTGATAAAATGGGCCGATTTGATATATTGCTCAAATGGGCCAATTTTGCAAAGTGTTATTGGGCCAATTTGTTTGTCATAAATTTCTGAATTTTTAATTATTGTTATTATATTTGTAAATATCATGATTTGATATGTATGATGCATATACATGAATTGCATGGGATGGGATAATGATGAAGAGAAGTTTTGGTAGATTTGCTACATAAATCTAGTAGCTCTGTCACAAATCTAAAAAATGGCAATGCCATGTAAATTCTGTTAATCTGGTGGCTTATCCACAAATTTGATATAAATGGCTTAATGCCTACGTTTGGTGTGTTGGCGGGGTGGGTGACTAAAGCTCCCCACAGGTGTGTTGGTTGGTACGGGTGGTGTGTAGCGGATGGAATACTAGGCTTGGTTTGGGAATTGCATTTCATATTCATGTTATATTCATTACATTATTATTATTGTATGTGGGCTTAGGCCCAAATAATTGCTTAATGAGATTTTGGCTCAGTGAACAACGGTAAGGGGATTTCACACTGAGTTCTTGTAACTCACCCCCTTTTCTCTTAACCCTTGTAGGTAATGCTCAGTGACGTGGACTTGGCCATGGATGACTCGGTGGAGGCCATACTTCAGAAATGGTTTTCATTGAACTTTAGTTTCCTGATTTCGTTCACTTTATTATTCTTACTATTTTGGGTTTATTTTGTGTTGTAATAAGGCCTCTGGAATATTTTTATTTTGCTTATGTTTTTGTCGTACTTAGTATTATGCTTGAATTGTTTTTAAACGGGGATTTTTTCTAAAAATCTTAAGTAAAGGTTTTCCAAAATAGATTAACAAATGATTTTCATAACAAACTTTTACAAATGATTTAACTCAGAAATTCTCTTTCAAATTATTGATGACATTTTCAAAAGTCACGGTTAAAGTTCACTACCTCGATTTTCGACTCATCAATTAACCTCTCAAAATACTTGTATTTTATCTACGTTTCATAATGTTTTCAAAATGTTTACGCAACTCTATTTCCAAACGTCATATTTTCGTAAATCGTTTATTTCAAATATGTTTTCACAACCAAAAAGGTTTTTAAAGATAATTCCGTTTTCAAGTAGATAACAATTGTTTAAGTGTTTTGGGTTTTAACAAAGAGGTTGTAATTCTCAAACAAGTTTTTAACAATCGGAAAGACGATTTTATAAGAGCATTAGTTCAAATTTATCGATATATCAATCAATCTTCGAGGTCAGTAGTATCTTATCAAATGTCTCAAATCAAACTTGTTTTTCTTGATTTTAAAAAAAAGTTATTTTAGTATGAATCACAAATTTTTTATACGTTTTCTTCAATGTGACACATCAGATTCGAGCCTAACTTCTAGGCCGGGTTTGAGTTGTTACATGTCAACTCTTGTCGATTATGAATTAAAGGTAATTATTTAGGTGAGGGGAAACACCTATATTTTCATGCTACAAAACTATGACTTTAATTGTTTGAATCTTTAGGACTCTTTTAGTTAAATTATCCATGTATAAATTACCTATGAATTATGATGAGGCATTATGAATGAATATTATGAATTGAGGAAGTTTGTTTTAATTATAAGTTGAGAATTTTGCTTGAGGACAAGCAAAAGCTTAAGTGTGGGGGTATTTGATAAACCGTAAAATGAACATATTTTAATCCCACATTTAGCATACTTTTGGATGATTTATCCCTTTAATTATGGAAATAGGTGCTCTTAATCCTTTATTTTCGTGTTTTTTATTCAGTAGAGCACCAGAGGATGAAAAGAATGAGAAATGGGCCGAAATTGGAGGAAATGGGCCATATCACGAAATCGACACGGCCTAAGCCCAAGACCACACGGCTGTGCCCCGTAAGAAGAGCCGACCACGGCCTGAACCTCGAAATACACGGTCGTGACTCATCAATAGACCCAAACACGACCTAGCCACGATCTACACGGGCGTGCGCCATGGGCGTGCCTCTGCCGCAGATAAGAAGAATTCTATTCAATTAGGATACTTAGAGGCAAAGAAACATATTCCAAAAGCCTATATAAAGACCCTAGAAGCCAACCTTTAGGGGGCGTTCAGCTAGGCCAAAGAGCCGAGCCAGAGAAGCTGAATACAGGGATTCACTCGAAGAAAGCCAGTTGATTCATCTCAAGAAGCCGGAATCATACTGTAACATCCTAAAATTGGGCCTAGTAGGATTGGGCCCAATGGTGTAGGAATGTTTAAAATTTTGAGAACAAGAGAATGACAATATTGCAAATTGGACTTATTAGTTAAGTGAATTTGGAAGGTTACGAGGCTTCTATGAAATTTCGGTTTCGAGTTGGGCCTTAGTAAAATTTTGTGATTTAGCTTATTAAGGAGAGATAGTAAGTGGCTTCAAGGCTTATGGAATTAGATGAGTAATTTGTTAGCATAAAGGAGCTTATGGTAAAGAGGTTATGGCATTAAGTGATGTACCTTGAGGGAAGAGGTTCAAATCCCATTGTTTGCAAATTTGACTATTATTTTTGCTTTCCTTCCTTATGTGTCGGCCAAGAAGTATTTTTGGTAAGTGTGGACTTTATTATTTTGGTAAGGTGGCTAAAAGAATATGGCAAGGTTAAAGTTTGGGAAAGGAATCAAGAGGAATAGGAAAGAAAGGGGACAAGAGGCTAATATCGGGGAGGTGTTTTGGGAAGTATGAGTGGCCAAATCTTATCCTAAGGGGATGCATGTGGATGGTTTTTGGAGTAATTAGGTGGCTGAAATTTTATTTGGCATTTCAGAAGCCTTAGCTTTGTTTTGGCCAAAATCCTTTTGACAACTTTGTGCCATTTCTCTCAATTTTGCAACCCTCCTTGCCAAATCATAGTAGCACAATAGTGCATTGTTTTTCCTCTCAAATTCTTTTCTTTTCCTTTGCTTTGTGCCAAACTACAAGCCTTGGTGACCATAGTTTCTTCTTTCTTTTTACTTTGGCGAATTCCCTATCACAATTGTGCATTTTCTTGCTCTTTTGTTTGATCAAGATTTTCATCTATTGTTTATTCCCTTTGATTTCAAATTACAAGGCACTCTTCTTCCATCCAATCTCTTCTTAATCAAATCGGTAAGTAATCGATTTTCCTCTTTTCATTTCATTTTCTTTTTCTTCCAAGTCGATATAGGTGAAGGGGTGTATTGTGGTGATTCCTCCTCAAGTCGAATAAGGTGTCGCTAACATTGTTTTTGTGTTAATCACTTTTAAGGACTCAAGTACTTTATCGGAGGGCCAATCGAACACCTATCCCTCGTAATAAGAGACTCGGATTGTTGGTAAGTGATAGATTGTTAATCAATCAAAATAATTGGTTGAAGTGGTAAATTCAGTTTTGGGATTAATCGTTGATCGATTGTATCTTTAGGTGCATGGAGAATTTCGTGTTACGGATTCGAATAAGGTGTGTAATCCCGTACCCTTCCGAATATATGTTTGAAATGGTGAGTAAGTCTCACATCTCTTTGAAAGTTTACATGAAATATTCTGTGATTCGGTAGAAATACCGAATAAAACCGATAACCGGCATTCGTGATCACCGAGAGTGCGATATTCGTAGTGGTAATCGTATTTTGTAATAAAATAGTTTCGGTCAGAAACAGTGTCTTGTATTTGAAAAATCATGAAAAATTGGATAAAAGGAATTACAAAGTGAATAAGATATCAGATTAAAGCTTACTGTGTCTATTTTAATATGGAAGAAACGAAGAAGGAAAAGGAATATTAGATTCTGAGATATGTTAATTTTAGTGAGACTGGTTTTGAATGACTTTGGGGTATTCTGTTCTGTTTTGGAAAAATCATATAAAATTGTACAAAGTGAATTAAGAGTTATAATTGATATGTATGGATTCCTTAGTGAATCTATTTTCAAAAGAAATAAGTGGGAGCAGTATATGAAAATCGTACAGTAAGATATTTGAGATTAAGGTAAGAGAGGTCAGAATCATTGGACAGTGAAACAAGGGAAATTTTAAGGAATAAACTGTACTAAATGGTTAAGGTAAAAATTCTGGAAAACTTATAGTAGAAAGATATATGAGTCTAGTTTAAAGGAAAATTTACGGATTTAGATTTTGATTTTTCTAACTCGAGTTATGGCCAATTTAGTCAGTGTGATGCAGTTGGACAGTTTCGTTTTTATGCCCCAAATTGGTAATTAAGCTTAGGTTGCGAAATTACCATTATACCCTTAGAGGGTAAATTATGAATTACCCTTTGTGGGTACGACACGAATTATGAAAATGCCCTTATGGGTCAAGTTACAAAATGCCCCTAATGGGCGAATTATGAAAATGTCCCTATGGACTAAATTACAAAATACCCTTTATGGGTCAAATTGAAATATGTTGCTATATGGGCCTCATGTGAATAATGGGCCAAATTTTTGCTAGATCGTTAAATGGGCCAAAATTTTGCTAGATTGTTAAATGGGCCGAAAACCCTGATAAATAGCTAAATGGGCAAATCTCTGCTAGATCGTTAAATGGTAAAACCCCGAAAAATAGTTAAATGGGCGAAATCTATGCTAGATCAATAAATGGGTCGAAATCTCTACTAGATCGTTAAACGGGCTGAAAATATGCTAGATCGTTAATTGGGCCTAAGTTGCTAAAGTGCTAAATGGGCTAAATGTTATTTTGTGTTATGGGCCTTAATTAAAAACTTGAAATATTGATTCTCTTGTAAATTGGGCCTTTTGCTAAAATTATCATATGGATATAAATTGTTATGCATACATGTTTGCATGGGTTGGGAAAATGATGAAGAGAAGAAAGGCACATTGCCAAAATCTAGTTCGGTGGCTCGCCACAAATATGGCTTATTGCCTCTAGTTCGGTGGCTCTCCACAAATAATCAAATGGCTTATTGCCTCTAGTTCGGTGGCTCTCGCCACAAATATGGCTTATTGCTCTAGTTCGGTGGCTCGCCACAAATAATCAAATGGCTTATTGCCTCTAGTTCGGTGGCTTTGCCACAAATATAAAATGGCTTAATGCCTCACGATTGGTGTGTTGGCGGGGTGGGTTGACTTGATCCCAACAGTGTGATGGTTGGTACGGGGTGTGTAGCGGATGGAAATTAGGCTTGGTTTGGGAATTGCATATCACATGCATATTATATACATGTTATAATTGTAATTGGGCTTAGGCCCAAAATATTGCTATGTGTGTTCCGACCTAGTGGATGATGGTAAGGAGATTATACACTGAGTTCTTGTAACTCACCCCCCTTTCTCTTAACCCTGTAGGTAATGCTCTGTGAGGTGGACTTGGGCCATGGATGACTCGGTGGAGGCCATTCTTCAGAAATAGTGTTTTAAATTTTAAATTTCTATTCCCGTTATTTTATTATTTTGGTTTAAGTTGTAATAAGGCCTCTGAACTATTTTATTATTTGCTTTATGGTTGGTTTACTTATTATTTTGCTTAAATTGTTTTAAACGAGAATGTTTCTAAGAACGAATATAAAAGTTTTTCCGAAATTGATTAATAAATGGATTTCAAGATAAACTTTTACAAATATGATTTAACTCGAAATTTCTTTCATTTTATTAATGACATTTTCAAAAGTCACGGATTTAAAGTTTAATTCCTTGATTTGTGATTTATCAAATTACTTGTATTTTATCTACGTTTCCGAAATGTTTTCAAAAATGTTGTACAACTCTAGTTTTTGCAAATCGTTTATTTCAAATATGCTTTCATAACCTAAAAGGTTTATTAAAGATAATTATGTTTTCACGTAGATGTAATTGCTTTAGTTGTATTGGGTTTTAACAAAGAGGTTGTGATTCTCAAACAAGTTGTTAACAATTGCAAAGATGGTTTTGAAAAACACTTCCATGTGGCACGCCAGATTCGGGCCTAACTTCTAGGCCGGGTTTGGGGTGTTACACATACTCAAGACTGAGGACTTCTCTTTCAATTCCTTCAGGGGGTTTTAGGGTTTTCTTTATGTTTTGTTTTATATTTTCTTCTGAGATGTATTCTTTTACGATTATGAACTAAACCTTTCAGATACCTGAGGGGGATGATACCTAAGACGGATCTTGTTATTGTTATCTGAGCTGTATGATAAATACTTGATTTGTACTTAACTATGTGTTCTTAATTCTTGTTTTGGTATTTCCGAGATACTGATTCAAGTATTGATGTGCTTAGGTGGTGGAGCAAAAGTCCCTGCCTAAGAGTAGATCTAGCATAGTTAAGCAGAGTTGAACGCAACCCTAGAAATAGGATGACGTAAATTTATCAGATTAGGGTCAAACCTAGTATGAGAGTCCATAGATCGAGAAATGCAATTCTAGGGGTTTTAATTAGAAAGAAATTTCAATTAATCAACCTAGGGTTAGACGTTAGTAGCCTCGAAAGAGGTATTAATATAAATTAAGGAATCCTATAGATCAAGCCAAGTGAATAAATCGTCTGGTTCAGAGTTAGATAACAAGTGAAGTTTAGGTGGATTCTTCCTCGGGTATTGTCTTAATCAATTGGTTTTCCCATAAGTATTTTCCCAATTCATTCTCTTTGTCTTTTCATCTTTATTTAATAGTTAGTTTGTAATATCCGGGAAATTAGGGCTTGTGCATTGTTGCTTAAATTGTATGAAGTAGCATGCCTATGTGTGTGGTGAATGTGTTTTATGAAATTTGAGAACCTTAGAGTGTAGATATATGCCTTAGAAATATTGTATTTTAAGCCTTTAAGGGGGAGCTAGGCAAATGAGGCCTTAAGAAAAATTATAAGGGAAATTGGACATGGAAATGGGCTTGGCAAAGTGGCAAGGAGGCGCCACTAAAAGCCCTAGGAAGTGACGCCACAAGCTGTGTAAAAGGGCCTAGGTTTGAGAAGCAAGGGAAGCAAATGGGAGTTTTATTTTGCTGCAAGGAAGAGAGGTAGTGGACGGCACAAGGACACTTTAAAGATGAAGTGTAGATCAGGCTAAAAACTTGAAGATTCGACTAAGGTAGAGTGAAAAGGGGGATTGAATGGAGAGAGGGAGAGTTGGCCGGCCAAGGGACTCCTTGGGTGACAAAATTCGATCACCAAAATCCCCTAGGCCGAATGCATCATTAGCCTCACCCACTCTTTTCCTTTTCTTTTCTTCTTCTAAGATCATTCTTTTTCTTCTCTCTCACTCAAACCGAAACATTATTGAAGCTTTTATACCATTCTATTTCTTCTTTTTCACAATCTTCCCCGTTAATCAAAAGCCAAAAGTAAGTCTTTTCCTAGCCATAGCCGATTGTTCACCAAACACCAAAAGCTGAAACCTGATTGATCAAACATCTAGCCTATGCCGAATATCTCAGTGGTGTCAGGCAAGGAGTCCTGTCGATTTCTGTAGTAAGGGTAAGATCAAATGCTATTCGGTTTCCTTTCTTTTTCTTTTAGCCGGAACTTAAGAACTAATCCTATTAATGTACTTTGGCCGAAACTCTGAAGGAGGGTTTTGGGATTCTACTATTGTCGACTACAAGGGAGGAGGTTTTCGGGATTTCAAGATCTAAGGTAAGCGAGTGTGGTTTTAGGACAAAGGCCATTCTATTGTGTTTAAGTGTTAGAACCGAATCTAACCTATATCTATAGGGATTTCGGCATCATCAAGAGCAAGGGTTAAATTTGGGATCTAGTCAAACAAGGTAAGTGAATATTCGGCCAAGGGCCATCTTCATAGTTTCCATGTATTAAAGTCGATTCTAACAATTGACAAGTAGGGATTTCGACAACTTCAAAGCAAGTAACCACTTTCGGGATTTAGAATCGCAAGGTAAGTACACATGATATTTGGCCAAGGCCATATTTGGTGTTTCAGATCTATTTCGTATTTATTCAAAAAGCCAAAAACTAACTAGTTAAGTGATTTAGTGTCTAGCCGATTGCAAGAGGGAACATCACAAAGTTTCGGGATTTGATTAGTAATCAAATCGGCAGCAAGGTAAGGATTTTGGTTGCAATAATCCTTCAGGATTTGAATATTTAGCCGAAAGGCTTTTTGCTAAAACACTAAGTGATTGGCCGAATGTAGGAACTAAGGATCTAAAGCATTAGATCGGGATTTTCGGGATTTTAGTGAACTCGTTAAGTAAATCAGGTGTGTAGTCCTAACCCTAAGTCTTAATAGATTTATGGTAATGTTTTAATAAATGTGTTAATAAGAATATGTAAATGTGGCTAAGGGTACCTTGCAATGGTACAAAGTATTCAGGTACGTAAACCTACTACTACTGTGGTTATAATATTATGAATATCTGTTATGGCACATATGTGAAACTATAACGAATGTGAATAAGGCATAAGATAAGCTATTGGCATGATTTGTATGACATGGGGCATATGGGTGATATGAAAAGGGGAAGTGATCTGGTGGTTTATACCACAATATCTGAATGGGGTGACTCATGTCACGAAATTTGAATGTGGTGACTTACGTCACAAAATATTATCTGATGGCTATGCCACAAATTTATAAGGGCGATGTGCAAGTCGTCTGCAACGACTGCCTTCGATGATGTGTAGCGGATGGAGGGTCGACTTAGTAGTCCCCACAGTGTGATGGTTGGTACGGGTGATGTGTAGCGAATGGTTATATAGGTTTGGGTTCGGGATTGCATCATTATCTATATTTCTGCTATATGTACATGTATGAACTGATATGCCTAAACTGTTGGGACTTAGTGATGGTGGTTATACACCGAGTTCGTTTGACTCACCCGTTGCTGGGATATGTTTCAGTGACACTCAATAATAGACCGGCCTGGCAGGAGCTTAGTGGTGGCCATGCCCTGCCAAATGCTTATTTTATTTTGGACTTTCTATACTTAAGTATTTGGATTTATTCGGGATTTTTTTTGATGTAATTATGGCCATTATTATTAACTATTTTAAGTAAGTGTTTAAAATTGGTTTATTCGATAAGGTTATTATTAAATTGAGACTAAATAAATTTTCTTAAAATGTAAACAAACGTTTAAATGTTTTGACACATAAACAACACCGCTTCCAATCAACCCAACACAAATCAAATGTTCTTCAAAACCATCCAAATTTTCCAAATCAACAAACAAGATTTGAAAAGTTTTTACTCAAGGAACATACCAGATCCGATCAAGGCTCGTGGGCTGGGTTTGGGGTGTTTCAGTTTTGGTATCAGAGCCCAGTTTTAAACTCTCGGCCTTGGGTTTTAAAGCCCATAACATTTTCAAAATCAAGCCCAAATGAATTTTGTGAAAATTTTTGTGAAATGAGCAGGTTTGTTGGCATGGCACCTAAGTCTCCAGCCCGAAGTCCACCAGGTAAGTACTCCTAACTCTTTTGTGATTTGTATGTGGGACTTATAGGGACGTAGATTAGTAAACTAGGAATTAAACCCTAGGATTAGCCTACTTCAACACCCGTTACATAAAACTTAAAGTCTAACCAAACAAACACGTGTGCAGGTCACCGAGTTAAGGGTGTGGCAACCGTTGTGCGCATGTCTAGGATTGGATTCAGTGGGAGCTTGGTATTTAATCAGTCCTAGTGACTCACCTCCTCACCACTCGAATCTTACCTGGTGCGTAGTGACGGTTCACCCTAATCAAGAGGACTCAGTCGTAGGCTAAACTCAATAACTAAAACTCGAAAAGGACCCGTCACCTTGTTTTGTGAAATTCTAAAAAGAAACCGTGATTTTAAAATTCCAAAAGTACCCTCTTTTTTAAAAAAAAGGACCAAAATACCCTTGATTTGTAACTTGACCAAATTACCCCTAACCTGTACAAATGACCAAAATACCCTCAGTGTGGAAAGTTACCAAAGTATCCTCAAAATTAAAATTTCTAAAATACCCTTGTTTTGAAAAGTCACCAGGAACCATATTTTGCAAAAAAACAAAATACCAAAATGCCCCTGGTTTGAAAAATTACAAAAATACCCTCAGTTTATAAAATTACCATTTTACCCTTGGAATTTTCTTACCAAGTATTTTAATTTTGAAAAAATATATATATATACCAAAAATCTCTACTTTGTGAAATTTTCAAATACCCTAATTTGAAAAATTACCAAAATACCTCTATAGGATAAAAATTTTGAAAATACCCCTAGGTAGTGGAAAATAACAAAAAAAAAACAACTACAACACTTTTCTGTAATGAACGCAAGTTCATGATTGACTGAATGAATTTGAGACTCTGTGTGTGTATGAATTCGAAAGAACTACTCCTTAGAACTATTAAACATAAGATTGTTCGTGATAAATCAGTGGAACAAAACTAATTCATAAAATTCTTTAATCAGATAAACGCGATTCGAAAGCATGAATTCTAGGGGACGTGGTCGTAATGTGGGAGGCCGTGGTAGAGGCCGAATGACCGTGTCGGAGCCAGTTAGGTCAGGACAAGGGTCCAAAAATAAAATACCACCACCACCAGCTACTGCTGATGTGGAATATCAGGATCAGATGGGGGATGATGCAGCGTCCCAGGCGATGTTGTGAGTTCTAGAAAGGGTGGCTGGAGCAGGTGGAGGCATGGGAGCTCGAAAGTCGGTACCTGAGCGACTTCGAGCCAACGGAGCTGAGTTTTTTCGTGGAGTATCTGGTGTGGCGCCCAATACGGCTGAGTATTGGTTAGAGGCGACGGAATGGATTATGGACGATTTGGACCTAACTACCGAGGAGAAACTGAAAGGGGTAGTGTCGCTACTCCGTGATGAGTCATACCAATGGTGGCTCACAGTTCGGGATGGTGCTGCCGCTGATGATCTTACCTGGGAATATTTTAATGCGGCATATCAGAAGAAGTACATTGGAAGTAGTTATGTGGATGCGCAGAGGAAGACATTTTTGAGGCTGGTTCAGGAGAATAAGTCTGTAGCGGAATACGAGGCAGAATTTCTAAGGCTGAGCCATTATGCTCGAGGTATTGTGTCGATGGAGCATGAGCGGTGTGTCCGATTTGAGGACAGACTGAGGGATGATCTGAGGTGATTGATAGCCTCACAGCAAGAGCGGGAATTTGCTGTGTTGGTAGAGAAGGCTAAGGTAGCCGAAGGAATTAAGGACTCTGTGAGGCAGAACACGAATCGGAATAGGCAGAAGAGAGGCTTTGGATCAGCAGGGTTGTCTGGGAATGTGCAAAAGAGGCCTAGAGTTGATGGGCCGCGAGGTCAGCAGGCTGTGATAGGAGGGCAGTATCGTACTTGTGCTCAGTGTGGGAAAATGCACCTAGGAGAGTGTTGGAAGAAGACAGAAGGATGTTTTAAGTATGGGTCCAAGGATCACATGATTAAAGACTGTCCGATAAAGATAGACGGGAGTCGACCATCAGGTCGGGGCTATAATCGATCCGGAAGAGGTAGACAATGACCTCGGTGGGGCCGTGGTCCGATTGGTAGAGGTAATGATTCTGGTATAGGACGGGGAACACCGGGCAGAGGTGTTGGTAATACAGAGGCAAGACAGCTGGGCCTGGTGTATGCAGTCTACCGGAGGGAGGATGGAGACGCACCGGACGTCATAACCGGTACATTTCTTATATTTGGAAAACCTTACATTGCTTTGATAGATGTTGGCTCTACCCACTCTTATGTTGCATGTAGAGTAGTTGAAACACTAGGCATAGCCTCTGAACTATCTAATAGGGAGATGATTGTAGTAACTATAGTGGTGAATAAGATATTTCGGAGTGTACCTCTAGAGCTTCAGGGAGTGGTATTTCCTGCCGACTTGATGGAACTACCATTCGGAGAATTTGATCTTATACTTGGCATAGACTGGCTAGTGGAACATCGGGCTGTATTAGATTGTGCAGCTAAGCGAATGGAATTAAGGACCCCGGAGGATGAGGTGATAATTATGATAGGTGAAAGAAGAAACTACTTGTCTAGCATAGTTTCAGCACTAAAGGCTGATAAGATGGTTTAAAAAGGGTGCAAGGCATTTTTGGCCTTCATTAGTGCATTAGATGCAAAAGAAGGGGGCGTTAGTGGAGTTAGAACAGTAAGGGAATTTGTGGATGTCTTTCCAGAGGAATTACCTAGAATACCCCCGGATAGGGAAGTGGAGTTCAGAATTGATTTACTACCGGGTACAGCTCCTGTGTCTATTGCCCCGTACAGAATGGCACCGAAGGAGTTGGTTGAGCTCAAGGCTCAAATCCAAGAGTTACTTGATCGTGGGTTTATTCGACCCAGTGTGTCTCCATGGGGAGCACCGGTCTTGTTTGTGAAGAAGAAGGATAGAACTATGCGTATGTGCATAGATTATCGTCAGTTGAATAAGCTGACCATCAAGAACAAGTACCCTTTGCCAAGAATAGACGACTTGTTCGATCAGCTTAAGGGGGCCGCATTATTTTCGAAGATAGATCTAAGGTCTGGATATCATCAGCTTAAGGTGAAGGAGGCTGATATCCATAAGACAGCTTTCCGGACAAGGTACGGGCATTATGAGTTCTTGGTAATGCCGTTCGGATTGACAAACACCCCAGTCGCGTTCATGGACATGATGAATCGGGTATTTCAACCCTATCTAGATCGGTTCGTTGTTGTGTTCATAGATAATATTTTGGTGTATTCGAAGTCTGAGGAAGAACATGATAAGCACCTCCGAGTCGTGTTGCAAGTGTTAAGGGAGAAAAAGTTATATGCCAAGTTTAGCAAGTGCAAATTTTGGCTAAAGAAAGTTACGTTTTTGGGACATGTGGTGTCGGCTGAAGGAATAAGGGTGGATCCTCAGAAGATTGAGGCAGTATTGGATTGGAAATCACCCAAGTCTGTGGCTGAGGTTTGTAGCTTCTTGGGTTTGGCAGGCTATTACAGAAGATTCGTAGAAGGGTTCTCGTCGATCGCAGCACCTTTGATGAACCTGCTGAGAAAGGAGGTACCTTTTGTATGGACTAATAAGCAATAGGAGAGCTTTGAGAAGCTTAAGAGAGTCTTGACTGAAGCTCCAATTTTAATTTAGCCTGAGGCAGGGAAGGATTTTATGGTGTACTGTGATGCTTCCCATTTAGGATTGGGAGGTGTCCTTATGCAAAACGGGAAGGTAGTTGCTTATGCGTCTCGATAATTAAGGCTACACGAGATTAACTACCCAACGCACGATTTGGAGTTGGCGGCAGTGGTCTTTGCTCTTAAGGTATGGAGGCATTATCTTTATGGAGAGAAGTCAGTGATCTACACAGACCACAAAAGCTTTAAGTATCTGCTACTCAAAAAGAGTTAAACCTGAGACAGCGAAGGTGGGTGGAATTATTGAAGGACTACGATTGTTCCATAGAGTATCACCCGGTAAGGCGAATGTTGTGGTAGATGCCCTAAGTCAGAAAGTAATGTCGGATCTGAGGGCGATGTTTGCACATCTTAGCTTATATGACGACGAAAGCTTATTGGCAGAATTGCAAGTTAAGCCGACATAGCTGAATAAGGTGAAAGAGGGTCAGTTGGGGATGATGATCTAAGTGCTAAGCTTCGGAAAGTGCAGAGCGGGAAGTTGAAGGACTATGGTATTAATGGCGATGGAGTATTGTGTTTCAAGGATAAGGTCTGTATGCCGAAGAATGAGGAGATACGGTAGAGAATTCTTCAGGAATCGCATAGTAGTCCTTATGCTATGCATCCTGGAGATAGTAAGTTGTACAAAGATCTAAGGGAACAGTTTTGGTGGCCTGGTCTTAAGCGGGAAGTTACCGAATTTGTAGGAAAGTGCTTAACGTGTCAGCAAGTTAAGGCTGAACACCAAGTTCTGTCAGGGTTGCTTCAGCCAATACAGATTCCGCAGTGGAAGTGGGAGAGAATTACCATGGACTTCGTTGGTGGGCTTCCCCTTACACCTACTAAGAAGGACTCGGTATGGGTGATAGTGGACCGATTGACAAAGTCCGTACATTTCATTCCCGTATGGGTTGACTATTCCCTACAAAATTGGCAAGGTTATATGTAGCTGAGATTGTGAGGTTGCACGGAGTGCCGGTGTCGATTATCTCGGATAGGGTTCCGAAGTTCACATCTCTGTTTTGGAAGGCGCTATATCAAGCTTTAGGCACCAGATTGGACTTCAGTACGACTTTTCATCCACAAATGGATGGGCGATCCGAAATGAGTGATCCAAGTGTTGGAGGATATGTTGAGGGGCTGTGTGATAGACTTCAGAGGAAGTTGGGAAGAATATTTACCTTTAGCAGAATTTGCGTACAACAACAGCTATCAAGCAAGTATTCGGATGGCACCGTATGAAGCACTATATGGACGGAAGTGTCGCACTCCCACATGTTGGACGGAATTGGGAGAACGTCAGATTTTTGGTCCGAAAATTATGGCAGAATCGGAGGAAAAGGTTAGGGTAATTCGGACACGGTTGAAGGAGGCATCTGATAGGCAGAAGTCATACGCAGATCTTAAACGGGGGGAGATTGAGTTTGCTGTGGGAGATTATGTGTTTCTTAAAGTTTCACCTTGGAAGAAGGTGATGAGATTTGGTCGCAAAGGGAAGTTAAGCCCAAGGTTTATAGGACCTTATTGAGTATTAAAGCGAGTTGGACCAGTGGCATACCAGTTAGAGTTGCCACCAAAGTTGAAGCAAATACACGACGTGCTCCATGTCTCGATGCTTCGTCGATATCGATCGAATCCATCTCATGTAGTTTCGGTTGAGGAGGTGGAGCTGAGACCAGATCTGTCTTATGAGGAAGAGCCAATTCAGATTCTAGAACGAGATGTGAAGGTGCTTCGGAGAAAACCAGTTCCTCTAGTCAAAGTGTTGTGGCGTAACCATGGATCGGAAGAAGCTTCTTGGGAGCCAGGAGAAGCAATGCGACAGTAATACCCCCACATATTCTAGCCAGGTAATTTCGAGGTCGAAATTATTTTAAGGGGGTAGAACTGTAATATTCGAGAAATTAGGGCTTGTGCATTATTGCTTAAATTGTATGAAGTAGCATGCCTATGTGTGTGGTGAATGTGTTTTATGAAATTTGAGAACTTTAGAGTGTAGATGTATGCCTTAGAAATATTGTATTTTAATCCTTTAAGGGGGAGCTAGGCAAATGAGGCCTTAAGAAAAATTATAAGGGAAATTGGACATGGAAATGGGCTTGGTAAAGTGGCAAGGAGGCGCCACTAAAAGCCCTAGGAAGTGACGCCACAAGCTGTGTAAAAGGGCCTAGGTTCGAGCAGCAAGGGAAGTAAATGGGAGTTTTATTTTGCTACAAGGAGGAGAGGTAGTGGACGGCACAAGGACACTTCAAAGATGAAGTGTAGATCAGGCTAAAAACTTAATGATTCGACTAAGGTAGAGTGAAAAGGGGGATTGAATGGAGAGAGGGAGAGTTGGCCGGCCAAGGGACTCCTTGGGTGACAAAATTCGGTCACCAAAATCCCCTCGGTCGAATGCATCATTAGCCTCACCCACACTTTTCTATTTCTTTTCTTCTTCTAAGATCATTCTTTTTCTTCTCTCTCACTCAAATCGAAACATTATTAAAGCCTCTATACCATTCTATTTCTTCTTTTTCACAATCTTCCCCGTTAATCAAAAGCCGAAAGTAAGTCTTTTCCTAGCCATAGCCGATTGTTCACCAAACACCAAAAGCTGAAACCTGATTGATCAAACATCTAGCCTATGCTTAGAATATCTCGATGGTGTCGGCAAGGAGTCTTTGTCGATTTACGTAGTAAGGGTAAGATCAAATGCTATTTGGTTTCCTTTCTTTTCTTTTAGTCGAAACTTAAGAACTAATCCTATTAATGTACTTTGGTCGAAACTCTGAAGGAGGGTTTCGGGATTCTGCTATTGTCGACTACAAGGGAGGAGGTTTTCGGGATTTCAAGATCTAAGGTAAGCAAGTGTGGTTTTAGGCCAAAGGCCATTCTATTGTGTTTAAGTGTTAGAACCGAATCAAACCTATATCTATAGGGATTTCGGCATCATCAAGAGCAAGGGTTAAATTCGGGATCTAGTCAAACAAGGTAAGTGAATATTCGGCCAAGGGCCATCTTCATAGTTTCCATGTATTAAAGCCGTTTCTAACAATTGACAAGTAGGGATTTCGACAACTTCAAAGCAAGTAACCACTTTCGGGATTTAGAATCGCAAGGTAAGTACACATGATATTTGGCCAAGGCCATATTTGGTGTTTCAGATCTATTTCGTATTTATTCAAAAAGCCGAAAACTAACTAGTTAAGTGATTTAGTGTCTAGCCGATTGCAAGAGAGAACATCACAAAGTTTTGGGATTTGATTAGTAATCAAAAGCGGCAGAGAAGGTAAGGATTTTGGTTGCGAATCCTTGGGATTTTAATATTTAGCGAAAGGCTTTTGCTAAAACACTAAGTGATTGGTAGAATGTAGGAACTAAGGATCTACATTAGATCGGGATTTTGGGATTTCAATGAACTCGTTAAGTAAATCAGCGTGTAGTCCTAACCCTAAGTCTTAATAGATTTATGGTGATGTTTTAATAAATGTGTTAATAAGAATATGTAAAATGTGGCTAAGGGTACCTGCAATGGTACTAAGTACTGTGCACGCGTAAACCTACTACTCTTGTGGTTATAATATTATGAATATCTATTATGGCACATATGTGAAACTATGTGAATGTGAATAAGGCATAAGATAAGCTATTGGCATGATTTGTATGACATGGGGCATATGGGTGATATGAAAAGGGAAGTGATCGGTGGTTTATACCACAATATCTGAATGTGGTGACTCATGTTACGAAATCTGAATGTGGTGACTTACGTCACAAAATATTATCTGGTGGCTATGCCACGAATTTATAAGGGCGATGTGCAAGTCGTCTGCAACGACTGCCTTCGATGATGTGTAGCGGATGGAGGGTCGACTTAGTAGTCCCCACGGTGTGATGGTTGGTACGGTGATGTGTAGCGGATGGTTATATAGGTTTGGGTTCGGGATTGCATCATTATCTATATTTCTGTTATATGTACATGTATGAACCGATATGCCTAAACTGTTGGGACTTAGTGATGGTGGTTATACATCGAGTCCGTTTGACTCACCCGTTGTGGGATTTGTTTGGTGACACTCAAGAATGGACCTGGGTTGGCGGGAGCTTAGTGGTGGCCATGCTCGACCTCAGTGTTTATTTTATTTTGGACTTTCTATACTTAAGTATTTCGGATTTATTCGGGATTTGTTTTTGATGTAATTATGGCCATTATTATTAACTATTTTAAGTAAGTGTTTAAAATTGGTTTATTATGATAAGGTTATTATTAAATTGAGACTAAATAAATTTTCTTAAAAATGTAAACAAACATTTAAATGTTTTGACACATAAACAACACCGTTTCCAATCTGAACCCAACACAAATCAAATGTTCTTCAAAACCATCCAAATTTTCCAAATCAACAAACAAGATTTGAAAAGTTTTTACTCAAGGGACATACCAGATCCGGTCAAGGCTCGTGGGCCGGGTTTGGGGTGTTTCATAGTTAATTTTAGATTAGATAAACAAATCCCTTAATTCTTAGGCTAAATAATAAGAAGAAAGTTAGTATTAGTACTTTTAGTTCCTTTGGGTTCGACAATCTGGTCTTGCCACTAAACTATTCTACTGTTCGATGGGTGCGCTTGCCTCCATCGTTGTCGTAGTTAGTTTCTAGGTTTGATCATTCTTTTTATAAATTTTTAAGACCCTGACACACGATCAATATAGCTTATTCAAATTACATACATTTTCATTACCATTCGATATTGAATTCATTCATACAAATAATATGCGTTTATAACATGATTTTATAATGTCTATTAAAATACGAACTTACCTCGTTCGTATTAATGACGAATTAGGTCGACTAATCTGATATTTTGACTTTCCCTCGATCTAGATCCAAATTCTGCTTTTGCCAATCTAATTAATATCAAAATTAACTTATTTATTCACACATGTATTCAAATTCACCCAAAAACACATAAAAAGGTAATTTGCACTTTAGCCCCTAAATTTACATTTTTGACATTTTAGTCCCTATTTCACAAAATCACAAAATATACAACATTTCATTACACCATAGCTTGGCCGAATATTCACTTGGCTCAAATAACCCCATATATTTCATTTATTTCACATTTTAGCCCTTCAATTTTCTCATTGTCACAAATTAGCCCATAATAATCAATTTCATCAAAAATCCTAATACAAAACATATTTATCTAATATCAAACTTTCATATTTCACAATTTAATATATAAATCTCACAAAATCAACAATGGCATAATTCAAAATCATCATCAATTTCATGAATTAAGGCATGGGCTTAAGAGAACACTAAGCAACGATCACAAAAACATAAAAATTATCGAAAACGAGCAAACACATACTCGAATTAAGTCTCAAGAGTGTCAAACATAAAAGCTTCATCCATGGCTTCTTTTTCTTCAACATTCGATGTAACAGCCCAATTTAGACCCTAGTCAGAACAGTGGTTTTGAGACCATAAATCTGAGGTTAAAAAATATTTTAATATTATTTTTGGTGTTTATAATATGTGATTGAGTATGTGTGAAAGTTTTGTGTGAAAATTTTATCTATTGTGTGCTTAATTAGAAAAAATGACTTAATAGCATAAAATGCAAAAGCTGTGTGCTGATTGTTAAAGTGCTTATTTGGCATGACTTATTAAAATGTCGAGTCCTTATGTTTTTATTATTCCATAAGATAAATGGATGGACATAAAAGCCTTAAATTAGTGGTTTTAAATGAAATTAAAAAGGCTAAAGTTGGTATTTAATATTTATGGTAATATAACTTAAATAAAACAAACTAGATTTCCATTTTCTCATCTTTCTTCCACCAAAAATAGAAAAGAGAAATATCCATTGAAGCTTTGTAATATTCGGCTAAGGTTAAGCTTGATTGAGATATGTTTTTTATTCAGTTTTTTATAATTTCTACATTTTTGTAATCGTTGCTTAGTGTTCTAGCTAACCCATGCTTTAATTTTAGAATTTGATGGTGATTTTGAGATATGCCATTGATAAATGTTTGAGCTTTGTGATAGTTGAAGATGAAATATGAAAGATATGTCAAGGATTAACATGTTTTGTCTTTGAATTTTTGGTGAAATTGAGTAATTTGGGCTAAATTGTGAAAATGAGAAATTGAAGGACTAAAATATGAAATAAATGAAATGTGTGGGCTTGTATAGACATAAGGAGAATTCGGCTAGGCATGGGTGAAGTAAAATTTTGTGTATTTTGTGATTTTGTGAAATAAGGACTAAAGTGTCAAAATGTGAAAATGTGAGGGCTATTTTGTAAAATTCCCTAAATATGTGTGTTTGGACTAAATTGAACAAATTGGAGATTGAATGAGCTAAATTTGAATATGTATAGACCAAGAAAAGAGAGATTCGGATCGAGATCGAGGCAAAGACAAAGTACTCGATTGATCGGCTAGTCTCGGTATTTCGACGTCTGAGGTAAGTTCGGATATAATATGTGTCCTTAAATTATGTTTAAATGCTATGAAATGAATAGTTATGTGATTATTAGAATAGAAATGCTATGTGTGGAATTGGGATATGTAACACCGGTTTAAACCCTAGTCGCAATAGTGGTTTTGAGACCACAAATCTGAGGCCAAAAAATATTTTTATATTATTTTTGGTGTTTATAATATGTGATTGAGCATGTGTGAAAGTTCTGTGTGAAAATTTTATCGATTGAGTGCTTAATTAGCCAAAAAGGACTTAATCACATAAAATGTAAAAGTTGTATGCTGATTGTTAAAGTGCTTGTTTTCATGGCTTTTTACATGAGGGGTCTTTATGTTGTTATTAAACCATTGAATGCTTTAAATGACAAGATTGGACATAGTTAGTGGAAATATAAATGAAAAAATAAAAGGGAAAATTGGTAAAAAGTATATTAATGTTAATATAATAAAAACAAACACATTAAAAAGCCATTATCATCCTTGTTATTTCCAAATTTGAATAAGAAAAAGAAAGAACTAGGGCTTGAAACATTCAGCCATTGCTATTCTTGATTGAGGTATATTTTGAGCTCGATTTTTAAAAATTTCTACGTTTTTGTGATTGTTGCTTAGTGTATTATCAAACCCATGCTTAAATTTTAGAAATTGATGGTGATTTTGAGATATTCTATTGATGAATATGTGAGCTTTGTGTTGTTAGTTGGTGGAATATGAAAGCTTAGTGTTGGGTTAACATAGTTTGTATTTGGATTTTTGGTGAAATTGAGTAATTTGGGCTAAATTGTGAAAATGAAAAATTGGAGGAATAAAATGTGAAATAAATCAAATGTGTGGGCTTGTATGGAAATTAAGAGAATTCGACTAGGCATGGGTGAAATGAAATTATGTATATTTGATGATTTTATGAAATAGGGACTGAAGTGTCGAAATGTGAAAATGTAAGGGCTATTTTGTAAAATGCCCTAAATATGTGTGTTTGGAATAAATTGAATGAATTGGGGATTGAATGAGCTAAATTTGAATATGTATAGACCAAGAAAGGAGAGTTCGGATCGAGATCGAGGTAAAGGCAAAGTGCTTGATTGATCGACTAGTCTTGGTATTTCTATGTCCGAGGTAAGTTCGGATATAATACGAATGGTTAATTCTTATCTATGTGTTATGAAATGAATGAATGAATTTGTGATTATTGAATTAGAAATGCTATATGTGTGGAATTGAGAAATGTGGCACTAAGTGTGTAAAATAGAAATGTATTCGATAATGAATGGCACTGTGTGTGCGAAATAGAGAAAGCATTGACTATACTGATTTGGCACTGTATGTGCGATACCGAATCAAGTTCGGTTTGATATAAAGGCACTAAGTGTGCGATAATATTTAAGCTTTGGCTAAGAATTGGGCACTAAGTGTGCGATTGAATCGAATGATTACTGAAGATCGAATGAAATGTAGCATAGAACATTGCATAGCAAAAGAGTTCGTATACTAAGTGTTGGCACAGGTATGTACGGAACCTATGTGGTTGATGAATTTGGAAATGGATAAATGGATAGTCGTGTGAGCATTTGGATATGATGAGATTGTGTTCATGAAAACAAATCTATGTAATGGTCTATTTTGTATATTGATTTGAATTATGGTGTTTAATGTATTATATTACGAACTCACTAAGCTCTTAAGCTTACTGTGTGAAGTTTTCTCTATTTTACAGTTTCAATAAAGCTAACTCAGATCCGGGGATCGTCATCGACTCAATCACACTATTGGCTATCTATTTTGGTACCTTTGAAATATGTGTATATTTAGTATATGGCATGTATAGGCTAGTTAATGTGGCATGTTTTGAGTTGTATAAATCTTTCGATGAGATATGGCTTAAAAGTTGAATGATGTTAGTGGATATATGTGTGGATTAAGTGTATGATGAATATGGTAAGCTTCATGCTTAAATGGTTGATGAAAATTGTGGTTTATATGTGAATTGTAGTAAGGTATATATGATGCTTGACTTATATGATTTGAGTTGTGAAAATGGTGTTTTTGGATGGACTTATTTGAGTAGAAATTGAGTATGGGAATAAATGATGTAGTTAATGATTAGTTGGTGCTTGTATTGGTATGTTTTGGTTGCATTTGAGGCATGAATTGGTTTTGGTTTGATGCTTATAGATGATTTCAAAGTGTGGATGGTAATTTGGCCTTGAAAATGGCCTATAACTGCCCAAACGGTTGAGCACACGGGCATGTGGCTCGACCGTGTCATTCAGGTTGGCAAATTGAAACAAGTTAGGCTCGACCACGGGCTGGACACATGGGCGTGTGACTGGCCATGTGGTGCAAGTCAGTGTCGACCACGAGTGAAGCACACGGGTGTGTCTCAGGCCGTATGGACAAGTTATTATGTATACCCTGTTTTGCCACGGCTTGGACGCACGGCCGTGTCTGAGGCCGGGCGTGTGACCTATGCAGTTTAGAAAAGTCTTTAAATTGCTGAAAATTTTTGTATGTGTTCGATTTGGTCCCGACCTCTTTCTAACACGTGCTTAAGGTTTCGTAGACCTCATTAAAGGACTATATGATTATGTTGTGATATGTTTCTATGATGATTGACTTTATGTTGTAAAATGATATGAAATGTTCGAAAATGATTAGTAATGCCTCCTAAGCCTAGTTCGATGATGGAGATGGGATAGGGATGTTACATTTTATTAGTATCAGAGCTACAGTTTAGACAATTCTAAGGCTAACGTAGCGCGTGTGAGTCTAACTATACATGCCATATATATAATTGCGATAGTGTGATGAATCTTGACAGTTAAAAATATATTTTTGTATAGTAAATGGATCCCGATCGAGCAGTTGCTGATGATGTAGAGAGTAATGCGCCTACTCCCGCTCAAGGGATAGCGCTGGCTAAGTCTAGGTCGATTGCTAGTAGCCAAGAGGGAGAGGCTAACCAAGCCTTCTTCTGAATGATGAGTGAGTGGTTTTCAGAATTCATTCGAACGAATCTGGTTGCTCCACAACCTCCACCCCCACAAGTACCTGTTGTGCCACAAGTGACAGATCTGATTCGATTGAATAAGCATCATGTAGGTAAAATCTGAAAGTATGAGGCCGAAGAGTTTAGAGCCACAGTCGATGATGATGCTAAATGAGCTGAGTTCTGGCTCAATAATACCATTCGAGTGTTTGATGAGATGTCATTGACTCCTAACGAATGCATAAAATGTGTTATTTCATTGTTGAGAGATACGGCATATAATTGGTGGAAAAAGTTGGTATCCATGGTTCGAAAGAGAGAATCCATGGGATTTCTTTCAACTTGAATTTTGAAAGAAGTATATCAGTCAACGATTCATAGATCAAAAATGTAAAGAGTTTCTAGAGCTAAAACAGCACCGTATGTCAGTTACTGATTATGAATGGGAGTTTGTGATATTAAGTCAGTATGCACAGGAATCTGTTTCGACCGAAGCTACATGTGTAAACGTTTCATTGAAGGGCTGAATAAAGACATTAAATTGCTGGTTGGAATACTTGATTTGAATGAATTTGTTGTGTTAGTTGAAAGAGCCTGTAAAGTCGAGAAGCTTAGCAAAGAAAAGAAGAAAGCCGATTCTGAGGCTAGAGATGAAAGAAAAATATCGATGAGTAAGTCATCTCAACTTTCGACGAAGAGATTTAGAGATGAAAGAAATCGTTCAAGTGCTTCGTTTGGACATTCGAGTAAGGATTGTGCGAGACAAAGTGTTGGTCCAAGAACTCAAATTCTGACTTAATCAAGTGTTGGTAGTGTTAAAAGCAACAAGCCTGAATGTAGATAGTGTGGAAGACAACATGTTGGAGAATGCTGGGGCAAGTACAATAATAGAACTTGTTATAAGTGTGGATTACGAGATTATTTCATTCGAGATTGCCTAGAGTTAGTTGAGAAAGAAAATGCTCAGAGTGCGAGACCAAGTAATACAACGACTAGGGATAGACCACTCGAAAACACTGGAAATGTGAGTGGAAGTCAAAGAGGGACTACCGATACAGTTGTAAGATCTGAGGCGAGAGCACCTTCCCGAGCCTATGCTATTCGCTCATGTGAAGAAGCGTCATCTCCAGACATCATTACTCTAATTGATACTGATGTGATTGCATTGATATATCTAGGTTCTACTCATTCCTATGTGTGTGTGAATCTAATATCAGGTAAGACTCTACCCGTTGAGTCTACTGAATTTGAGATTAAAGTATTGAACCCCTAAGGCAAGTGTGTCTAGGTTGATAAAGTATGCAAGAACTATCCATTGATGTTTCGAGATATTTATTTTTTGGCTAATTTGATCTTGGTACCTTTTGATGAATTTGATATTATTTTGGGTATGGATTGCTTAACTTTGCATAATGCTATTGTGAATTGTAAACGGAAAAGTATTGATTTGAGAAGTCAGAATGGTGAGATAGTTCGCATTGAATCTAATGATTTGAGTGGGTTACCGGCTATTATATCTTCGATGAAAGCCTTGAATTATGTGAAAAAGGGTTTCGAAGCTTATTTTGCATATGTGATTGATACGAACGTTACAGAGAAGAAAGTTGAATCTGTGCTTGTGGTTTGTAAATTCCCTGATGTGTTTCCTAAAAAACTAATGGGATTACCTTCGATCCGAGAAGTTGAATTTGGTATTGAATTAGTGACGGGGATGACTCCGATATCGATAGTTCCGTATAGAATGGCACCAACAGAATTGAAAGAGTTGAGTATCAGTTGTAAGAGTTGACTGATAGAGGATTTGTATGACCGAGTTTCTCGTTTTGAGGTGCTCTTATGCTGTTTGTGAAAAAGAAAGATAGAACTATGAGGATTTGTAATGATTATCGACAGTTGAACAAAGTGACGATAAAGAATAAATATCATTTGCCACGCATTGATGATTTATTTGATCAGCTGAAAGGAGCTACAGTGTTTTCTAAGATAGAGTTGAGATCGGGCTATTACCAGTTGAGAGTCAAAGAGTCAGATGTGCCGAAAAATACTTTAAGAATGAGGTACGAACATTATGAATTCTTAGTTATGCCTTTCGGACTAACGAATGCTCCTGCAGTGTTTATGGATTTGATGAACTGGATATTCATACCGTACTTAGATCGCTTTGTGGTCGTGTTCATTGATGATATTCTGATTTATTCCTATGATGAGATGCAACATGCTGATCATTTGAGAATAGTGTTATAGACTCTATGTGAAAAGCAATTGTATGCAAAGTTCAGCAAATGTGAGTTTTGGCTACGTGAGGTTGGTTTTTGGGGCATATTGTATCAGCTGCGTGAATACAAGTTGATCCGAGTAAGATCTCAGTTATTTTAGAATGGAAACCTCCGAGAAATGTGTTTGAAGTTCGTAGTTTTTTAGAACTAGCGGGATATAATAGGCTGTTTGTGAAAGGCTTCTCGATGATTGTGACTCCGTTGACAAAATTGCTACAGAAAGATGTTAAATTCGAGTGGTCAGAAAGGTGCTAGGAGAGTTTTGAACAGTTGAAAGCATTGTTAACAAAGGCACCTGTGTTAGTTCAACCTGAATCGGGTAAGGAATTCATAGTTTACAGTGATGCATCGTTGAATGGTTTGGGCTGTGTGTTGATGCAAGAAGGCAAAGTCATCACTTACGCTCGAGGCAGTTAAAGCCACATGAAAAGAACTATCGGACGCATGATCTTGAATTAGCTGCAATTTTATTTGCATTGAAGATTTGGCGTCACTACCTATTTGTGAGAAATGTCATATAAATACTGATCACAAGAGTTTGAAGTACTTGATGACTCAGAAAGAATTGAATTTGCGACAGAAAAGATGGTTAGAATTGTTGAAAGATAATGAACTTGTGATTGATTATCATCCGGGTAAAGCTAATGTTGTTGCTGATGCTTTGAGCCGAAAGTCTATATGCGCTTTACGAGCAATGGATGCTCAGATAGATCTGTGTGATGATAATTCAGTTTTAGCTGAATTGAAAGTTAGGCTGATGTTTATACAGATTTGAGATGCCTAGAAAAGTGATGATGAGATGATAGCAAAACGAACTCAATGTGATTTGAATTTTGATTTAGAATTTCGAGTTGATAGTGATGATTGTTTGAGATTTAGGGATCGGATTTGTGTTCTGAGGAATTCAGAGTTAATTCAGTTGATTTTGAATGAAGGTCACAATAGTCGAATGGCTATTCACCCCGGGAGTACAAAAATGTATAACGATTTGAAACAGTTTTATTGGTGGCATGGTATGAAATGAGATAACTCAGAGTTTGTTTCGAGATGTTTGGTTTGTCAGCAATTAAAGCTAAACATCATGTTCCATCCGGTTTGTTACAACTGGTTATTATTCCTGAGTGGAAATGGGAGAGAATCACGATGGACTTTGTGTCGGGATTGCCTTTATCTCCTAAGAAGAAAGATGTAATCTGGGTGATAGTTGATAGATTAACGAAATCAGATCATTTTGTTCTGGTGAGAATAGATTATTCACTTGATAAGTTAGTTGAATTGTATATTCTGGGATTGTGAGATTGCACGGGGTGCCACTATCTATTGCGTCTGACAAGGATCTGAGATTTACCTCGCGGTTTTGGAAGAAATTGCAAGAGGCTTTAGGTACAAAGTTGCATTTCAGTACTGCATTTCATCTACAAATGGATGGACAATCCGAGCGGATCATTCAGGTTCTCGAAGATATGTTGAGATGATGCATTCTTGAGAATGAAAGTACGTGGGAGAAACATTTATCGTTGATTGAATTCACATACAATAATAGTTTTCAATCTAGCATTAAAATGGCACCATATGAGGCTCTTTATGGTAAAAAAATGTCGAACTCCATTGTATTGCACTGAGTTGGCTGAGAATAAGATTCACGGGGTTGAATTGACAAAAGAGACTGAGCAAAAAGTGTAGGTGATTCATGATAGTTTGAAAGCAGCCTCAAATCGTCAGAAGTCTTATGCAGACTTGAAACGGAAAAATATCGAGTTTGAGGTTGGTGACAAAGTATTTTTGAAAGTGTCTCCATGGAAGAAAATACTTCGATTTGGCCGAAAAGACAAGCTGGGTCCGAGGTACATTGGGCCGTATGAGATTATTGAACAAATTGGATCGGTTGCTTATAGATTGTTGTTGCCACCGGAACTAGAAAAGATTCATAATGTAATTCACGTATCGATGCTTGACGACACAGATCTGATCCACTGCATGTGATTGCTCCTACTAAGGTTGAGATTCAGTCAAATTTGTCGTACAGTGAAGAACCGATTCAAATTTTGGCACGTGAGATCAAAGAGTTGATGAATAAGAAGATTTCTTTAGTGAAAGTGTTGTGGTACAAACACGGAGTTGAAGAGGCTACGTAGGAGCCTGAAGATGTTATGAAAGAACAATTTCTGAACCTATTCACTGGTAAGATTTTCGGGGACGAAAATCTCTAAGGGGGAGAGTTGTAACAGTCCGGTTTAGACCCTAGTCGGAACAGTGGTTTTGAGACCACAAATTTGTGGTCAAAAAAAATATTTTTATATTATTTTTGGTGTTTATAATATGTGATTGAGCATAAGTGAAAGTTCTATGTGAAAATTTTATCGATTAAGTGCTTAATTAGCCAAAAAGAACTTAATCGCATAAAATGTAAAAGCTGTGTGTTGATTGTTAAAGTGCTTATTTGTCATGGCTTTTTAAATAAGGGGTCCTTATGTTGTTATTAAACCATTGAATGCTTTAAATGACAAGATTAGACATAGTTAGTGGAAATATAAATGAAATAATAAAAGGGAAAAATGGTAAAAAGCATATCAATGTTAATATAATAAAAACAAACATATTAAAAAGCCATTATCATCCTTGCTATTGCCGAATTTGAAGAAGAAAAAGAAAGAACTAGGGCTTGAAACATTCGGCCATTGCTATTCTTGATTGAGGTATATTTTGAGCTCGGTTTTTGATAATTTCTACGTTTTTGTGATCGTTGCTTAGTGTATTATCAAACCCATGCTTAAATTTTAGAAATTGATGGTGATTTTGAGATATGCCATTGATGAATATGTGAGCTTTGTGTTGTTAGTTGGTGGAATATGAAAGCTTAGTGTTGGGTTAACATAGTTTGTATTTGGATTTGTGGTGAAATTGAGTAATTTGGGCTAAATTGTGAAAATGAAAAATTGGAGGACTAAAATGTGAAATAAATGAAATGTGTGGGCTTGTATGGACATTAGGAAAATTCGACTAGGCATGGGTGAAATGAAATTATGTGTATTTGATAATTTTATGAAATAGGGACTAAAGTATCAAAATGAGAAAATATGAGGGCTATTTTGTAAAATACCCTAAATATGTGTGTTTGGACTATATTGAATGAATTGGTGATTGAATAAGCTAAATTTGAATATGTATAGACCAAGAAAGGAGATTTCGGATCGAGATCAAGGAAAAGACAAAGTGCTTGATTGATCGACTAGTCTTGGTATTTCTACGTCCGAGGTAAGTTCGGATATAATACGAATGGTTAATTCTTATCTATGTGCTATGAAATGAATGAATATGTGATTATTGAATTAGAAATGCTAAATGTGTGGAATTAAGAAATGTGGCACTAAGTGTACGAAATAGAAATGTATACGATAATGAATGGCACTATGTGTGCGAAATAGAGAAAGTATTGACTATACTGATTTGGCACTGTGTGTGCGAAATAGAGAAAGTATTGACTATACTGATTGATCGACTAGTCTTGGTATTTCTACGTCCGAGGTAAGTTCGGATATAATACGAATGGTTAATTCTTATCTATGTGCTATGAAATGAATGAATGAATGAATATGTGATTATTGAATTAGAAATGCTAAATGTGTGGAATTAAGAAATGTGGCACTAAGTGTACGAAATAGAAATGTATACGATAATGAAAGGCACTAAGTGTGTGATAATATTTAAGCTTGACTAAGAATTGGGCACTAAGTGTGCGATTGAATCGAATGATTACTGAAGATCGAATGAAATGTAGCATCGAGCATTGCATAGCAAAAGAGTTTGTATACTAAGTGTTGGCACAGGTATGTTCGGAACCTATGTGGTTGATGAATTTGTAAATGGATAAATGGATAGTCGTGTGAGCATTTGGATATGATGAGATTGTGTTCATGAAAACAAATCTATGTAATGGTCTATTTTGTATTTTGATTTGAATTATGGTGTTTAACATATTATATTACGAACTTACTAAGCTCTTAAGCTTAATGTGTGAAGTTTTCTCTATTTTACAGTGTTAGTAAAGCTAACTCGGATCCAGGGATAGTCAGCGACTCAATCACACTATCAGCTATCTATTTTGGTACCTTTGAAATATTTGTATATTTAGTATATGGCATGTATAGGCTATTAATGTGGTATGTTTTGAGTTGTATAAATCTTGCAATAAGATATGGCTTAAAAATTGAATGATGTTAGTGAATATATGTGTGGATTAAGTGTATGATGAATATGGTATGTTTCATGCTTAAATAGTTGATGAAAATTGTGGTTTATATGTGAATTATAGTAAGGTACATATGATGCTTGACTTATATGATTGGAGTTGTGAAAATGATGTTTTTGGATGGACTTATTTAAGTAGAAATTGAGTATGGGAATAAATGATGTAGTTGATGATTAGTTGGTGCTTGTATTGGTATGTTTTGGTTGCATTTGAGGCATGATTTGGTATTGGTTTTATGCTTATAGATGATTTCAAAGTGTGGATGGAAATTTGGCCCTGAAAATGGCCTATATTTGCCCACACGGTTGAGAACACGGGCGTGTGGCTCGACCGCGTCATTCATGTTGGCGAATTGAAACAAGTTAGGCTCGACCACCGGCTGGACACACGAGCGTGTGACTGGCCATATGGTGCATGTCAGTGTCGACCACATGTGAAACACACGGGCGTATCTCAGGCCGTGTGGACAAGTCAATATGTATGCCTTGTTTTGCCACGGCTTGGACGCACGGGTGTGTCTGAAGCTGTGTGAGGCACACGGCCTGTCCACACGGGCATGTGACCTCTGCAGTTTAGAAAAATCTTTAAATTGCTTAAAATTTTTGTATGTGTTCGGTTTGGTCCCAACTTCTTTCTAACATGTGTTTAAGGTCTCGTAGACCTCATTAAGGGACTATATGATTATGTTGTGATATGTTTCTATGATGAATGACATTGTGTTGTAAAATGATATGAAATGTTCGGAAATGATTAGTAATGCCTCCTAACCCTAGTCCGACGATAGAGGCGGGATAGGGGTGTTACATTTTATTGGTATCAGAGCTACGGTTTAGTCGATTCTAGGACTAACGTAACGCGTGTGAGTCTAGCTATACATGCCATATATATAATTTCGATAGTGTGATGAATCCTGACAGTTGAAAATGTGTTTTCGTATAGTAAATGGATCCCGATTGAGCAGTTGCTGATGATGTAGAGAGTAATGCGTCTACTCCCGCTCAAGGGACAGGGCCGGCCAAGTCTGGGCTGATTGCTAGTAGCCAAGAAAGAGAGGCTAAGCAAGCTTTCTTCTGAATGATGAGTGAGTGGTTTTCAAATTCGTTCGAACGAATCTGGCTGCTCCACAACCTCCACCCCCACAAGTACCTGTTGTCCACAAATGACAGATCCGATTCGATTGAATAAGCCTCTTGTAGATAAAATCCAAAAGTATGGGGCCGAAGAGTTTAAAGCCACAATTGATGATGATGTTGAACGAGCTAAGTTCAGTCTCGAAAATACCATTCGAGTGTTTGATGAGATGTCATTGACTCCCGACGAATGCATAAAATGTGCATGAACAGGAGTTTGTGAGATTAAGTCAGTATGCACGGGAATGTGTTTCGACCGAAGCTACTATGTGTGAACATTTCATTGAATGGCTGAATGAAGACATTAAATTGCTAGTTGGAATACTTGATTTGAATGAATTTTTTGTGTTAGTTGAAAGAACCTGCAAAGCCAATGAGCTTATCAAAGGAAAGAAGAAATCCGATTCTGAGGCTAGAGATGAAAGAAAAAGATCGATGAGTAAGTTGTCTCAACTTTAGACGAAGGGATTTAAAGATGCAAGCAATCGTTCAAATGCTTCGTTTGGACATTCGAGTAAAGATCGTGTGAGACAAAGTGTTGGTTTAAGAACTAAAATTTCGACTGAATCAAGTGTTGGAAGGGTCAAAAGTAACAAGCCTGAGTGTAGACAGTACGGAAGACGACACGTTGGAGAATACTGGGGCAAGTACAACAACAAAACTTGTTATAAATACAGATCATGAGACCATTTCATTCGAGATTTCCCAGAATTAGCTGAGAAAGACAATGTTTAGAGTGCGAGACCGAGTAATATGACGGCTAGGAGTAGACCACCCAGAAACACCAGGAATGTGAGTGGAAGTCAAAGAGGGATTACCGATACAACTGTGAGATTAGAGGCATCTCCAGACGTTATTACTGGTACTTTACTCTATTTGATACTGATATGATTGCATTGATAGATTCGGTATCTACAAATTCCTATGTGTGTATGAATTTAGTATCAAGTAAGACTCTACCTGTTGAGTCGACTGAATTCATGATTAGAGTATCGAACCCCTTAGGCATGTGTGTTTTGGTTGATAAAATGTGCAAGAACTATCCATTGATGTTTCAGGATATTTGCTTTTCGGCTAATTTGATGTTGCTACCTTTTAATGAATTTGATATCATTCTGGGTATGGATTAGCTAACTTTGCATAATGTTGTTGTGAATTGTAAATGAAAGAGTATTGATTTGAGAAGTCAGAATGGTGAGATAGTTCTAATTGAATCCAATGATTTGAATGGGTTGTCGGCTGTTATATCTTTGATGAAAGCTTTAAATTATGTGAAAAAGGGTTGCGAAGCTTATCTTGCATATGTGATTGATACAAAAGTGACAGAAAAGAAAGTTGAATCTGTGCATGTGGTTTGTGAATTCCCTGATATATTTCCCGAAGGACTATCGGGATTACCTTTGATATGGAAAGTTGAATTTGGTATTGATCTATTGCTGGGAACGACTCCTATCTCAATAGCTCCGTATAGAATGGCACCAACAGAATTGAAAGAGTTAAAGTCTCAGTTGTAAGAGTTGACAGATAGAGGATTTGCACGACCGAGTTTCTCGCCCTGGGGTGCTCCCGTGTTGTTTGTGAAAAAGAAAGATGGTACTATGAGAATGTTTATTGATTACCGACAATTGAATAAAGTGACAATAAAGAATAAATATCCTTTGCCACGAATTGATGATTTGTTTGATCAGCTGAAAGGAGCTACCGTATTTTCTAAGATAGATTTGAGATTGGGCTACTATCAGTTGAGGGTTAAAGAATCAGATGTACCGCAGACTGCTTTCCGAATAAGGTACGGACACTATGAGTTTCTGGTTATGCCTTTTGGACTTACTAATGCATCTACTATTTTCATGGATTTGATGAATCAGATCTTCAGACAGTATCTAGATCGGTTTGTGGCAGTATTCATAGATGACATTTTGATCTACTCTCGTGATGAAACTGAGCATGCCGAACATCTGAGACTTGTGTTATAGACTTTGCGAGATAAATAGTTGTATGCAAAGTTCAGTAAATGTGAGTTCTGGTTACGCGAAGTCATTTTTCTGGGTCATGTTGTATCAGCATCGGGTACTCAGGTTGATCCGAGTAAGATCATAGTAATTTTAGAGTGGAAGCCTCCGAAAAATGTGTCTAAATTTCGTAGTTTTCTGGGACTAGCGGGATATTATAGATGGTTCATGAAAGGCCTTTCTAGGACTAGCAGAGTTTTGAACAGTTGAAAGTATTATTGGCAGAGGCGCCAGTGTTAGTTCAACCTGAATCGGGTAAAGAATTTGTCATTTATAGTGATGCATCTTTGAGTGGTCTGGGCTGTGTTTTAATGCAGGAAGTAAAAGTCATAGCTTATGCCTCGAGACAGTTAAAGCCGCATGAAAAGAACTATCCGACATGCGATCTGGAATTGGCAGCTATTTTGTTTGTATTGAAGATTTGGTGCCACTATCAGTTTGGTGAGAAATGTCATGTTTATTTTGAACACAAAAGCCTAAAGTATTTGATGACTCAGAAAGATCTGAATTTGAGACAACATCAATGGTTAGAGTTGTTAAAAGACTACGAGCTTATGATTGACTATCATCCTGGAAAGGCTAATGTTGTTGCTGATGCTTTAAGTCGAAAATCACTATTTTCTTTATGTGCAATGAATGCGTATATGACTATGTCTGATGATGGTTCGATAATAGTGGAATTAAAAGCAATACCATTATTTATTCAACAAAGTTGTGATGCTTAGAAGGTTGATAATGATTTGTTAGTAAAGAGAGCTCAATGTGAATCGAATGTTGAATCCGAGTTTCGAGTTGATATTGATGGTTGTTTGAGGTTCAGGAATCGAACATGTGTTCCGAGAAATTCAGAGTTGATCCAGATGATTTTGAATGAAGCTCATAGCAGTCGATTATCTATTCATCCAGGTAGTACGAAAATGCATAATGATTTGAACAGCGTTACTGGTGGCATGGTATGAAATGAGACATTTCTAACTTTGTTTCGAAATGTTTAGTCTGTCAGCAAGTAAAAGCCGAACATCAAGTACCTTCTGGATTGCTTCAACCGATCATGATACCTGAGTGGAAATAGGACAGGGTCACGATGGATGTTGTATCTGGTTTACCATTGACACCGAGCAAGAAAGATGCAATCTGGGTTATTGTGGATAGATTGATTAAATCGACTCACTTTATTCCGGTTCGTACAGATTATTCGCTTGGCAAATTGGCTGAACTATATGTTTCTTAGATTGTAAGATTGCATAATGTGCCTATTTCTATCATTTCGGATAGAGATCCGAGGTTCACATCGCAGTTTTGGAAGAAACTGTAAGGTGTTTTAGGTACAAAAATACATTTTAGCACAGCTTTCCATCCGCAAATAGATAGTCAGTCCGAACAAATCATCCAGATACTTGAGGATATGTTAAGATGTTGCATTCTCGAGTTTGAAGGTACGTGGGAACGATACTTACCTTTGATTGAATTTACATATAATAATAGCTTTCAATCGAGTATCAAAATGGCACCTTACGAATCTTTGTACGGTCGTAAATGTCGTACACCATTGTATTGGACTGAGCTCAGTGAAAGTAAGATACACGAGTCGATTTGATCAAAGAGACTGAATAGAAAGTGAAAGTGATACGCGATAGTTTGAAAGCTACATCAGATCGTCAAAAGTCATACGCAGATTTAAATCGTAAGGATATTGAGTTTCAGATCGGAGATAAAGTGTTTTTGAGAGTCTCGTCGTGGAAGAAGATATTCAGATTTGGCCGAAAAGGCAACTTGAGTCCAAGGTTCATCGGACCGTATGAGATCATTGAACGAGTTGGGCCGATTGCTTATAGATTTGTTGTTACCATCTAAATTAGAGAAAATTCATAATTTATTTCATGTATCGATGCTTCGAAGATACAGATCTGATTCATCGCATGTAATTGCTCCTACTGAGGTTGAGATTCAGTCAGATTTATCATATAGTGAGGAACCGATTCAAATTTTGGCACAGAGACCAAAGAGTTAAGAAACAAGAAAATTTCTTTAATAAAGGTTTTGTGGCACAAACACGAAGTTGAAGAGGCTAAGTGGGAGCCTGAAGATATTATGAGAAAGCAATATCCGAACCTATTCACCGGTAAGATTTTCAGGGACAAAAATCCATAAGGGGGGAGAGTTGTAACAGCCCAATTTAGACCCTAGTCTGAACAGTGGTTTCGAGACCACAAATCCGAGGTCAGAAAAATATTTTAATATTATTTTTGGTTTTTATAATATGTGATTGAGTATGTGTGAAAGTTCTGTGTGAAAATTTTATCGATTATGTGCTTAATTAGCAAAAATGACTTAATAGCATAAAATGCAAAAGCTGTGTACTGATTGTTAAAGTGCTTATTTGGCATGACTTATTAAAATGTGAGTCCTTATGTTGTTATTATTCCATAAGCTAAATGGATGGACATAAAAGCCTTAAGTTAGTGGTTTTTAAATGAAATTAAAAAGGCTAAAGTTGGTATTTAATATTTATGTTAATATAACTTAAATAAAACAAATTAGATGGAAATTTTCTCATCTTTCTTCCACTAAAAATAGAAAAAAGAAATAGCCATTGAAGCTTTGTGATATTCGCTAAGGTTAAGCTTGATTGAGGTATGTTTTTGACTCATTTTTTGATAAATTCTACGTTTTTTTGTGATCGTTGCTTAGTGTCCTAGCTAACCCATGCTTTAATTTTAGAATTTGATGGTGATTTTGAGATATGCCATTGATGAATGTTGGAGCTTTTGATAGTTGAAGATGAAATATGAAAGATATGTGAAGGATTAACATGTTTTGTCTTTGAATTTTTGGTTAAATTGAGTAATTTGGGCTAAATTGTGAAATGAGAAATTGAAGGACTAAAATATGAAATAAATGAAATGTGTGGGCTTGTATAGGCATAGGGAGAATTTGGATAGGCATGGGTGAAGTGAAATTTTGTGTATTATGTGATTTTGTGAAATAGGGACTAAAGTGTCAAAATGTGAAAATGTGAGGGCTATTTTGTAAAATGCCCTAATATGTGTGTTTGGACTAAATTGAATGAATTGGTGATTGAATGAGCTAAATTTGAATATGTATAGACCAAGAAAGGAGAGATTCGAGTCGAGATCGAGGCAAAGACAAAGTACTCGATTGATCGACTAGTCTCGATATTTCGACGTCCAAGGTATGTTCGGATATAATATGTGTCTTTAAATTATGTTTAAATGCTATGAAATGAATAGTTATGTGATTATTAGATTAGAAATGCTATGTGTGGAATCGGGATAGGTGGCACAAAGTGTGCGTAATTAGAAATGCGACAGGGATTATTAGCACTGTGTGTGCGAAATAATACAAGCTTCGGCTTTTTGATTGGCACTGTGTGTGCGATACCAAATTAAGTTCGATTTTATATAAAGGCACTAAGTGTGCAATGATATTTATGCTTCAGCTACGAAATTGGCACTAAGTTTGCGATTAAATCGAATGAATAGCAAAGGTTAATCGAAATGAAATATCGAGCATTGAGTAACTTGAATGGTGAATAGCTATGTGTTGGCTAAGGTACGTATTGAACCTATGTGATTGATGAAATTGTAAATGGATTTATAAATGGTTGAGTGAGTATATTAGTTATGGATGATATGGTGTGTATATTTGTGAGATTATCTATGTGATGGATTAATTTTGTATATTGTATTTGATGTATTGAATTGAATGTATTATATTATGAACTTACTAAGATTTAAAAGCTTACTGTGTTATGTGTTTCTCTGTTTTACAGTGTCAATAAAGCTAGCTCGAATCTGGGGATCTTCAGCTACTCAATCACACTATCGGCTATCTATTTTGGTACTTTTGAAAGATGTATATATATTTGGTATATGGCATGTATAGGCTAGAAGTTATGGTAAGTATTGAAATGTTTGGACCTTGCCATGTGATATGGCTTGGAAGTGGAATGATTTTGGTTCTTATGTGTATGCTATGAAAATGATAAATATGGTATGAAATAGTGAGAATAGAAATGGTATATTTCATGATTGAATTGGTAGATGAGAATGATGGTTTAAATGTGAACTTGTGGTATGGATTAAATGAAGTTTGGTTAATATGATTTGAGATGTGAAATTGGGTATTTTAGATGAACTTATTGGTGATGAAATTGTGTATGGTTATAGATGGTATAGTTGATGATGAATTGGTGCTTGTATTGGTATGTTTGGTTACATTTTAAGACATGATTTAGTATTGGTTTGAGACTTGTAGGTTGGGTGGCAAGTTTGGCCTTATAAGTGGCCTATAATTGCCCACATGGTTGAGCACACGGGCGTGTGGCTCGACCATGTTGTTTAAGTTTTCCAATTGAAACAAGTCAGGCTCGACCACGGGCTGGACACACGGGCGTGTGACTGGCCGTGTGGTGCAAGTCAGTGTCGATCACGGGTGATGCACACGGGCGTGTCTCAGGCCGTGTGGACAAGTCATATGTATGCCCTGTTTTGCCACGGCTTGGACGCACGGGCGTGTCCGAGGCCGTGTGAGGCACACGGCCTACCTACATGGGCATGTGACCTCTGCAGTTTAGAAAAATCTTTAAATTTCTAAAAATTTTCGTATGTGTTCGGTTTGGTCCCGACCTCTTTCTAACACATGTTTAAGGTCTCGTAGACCTCAGTAAGGGACTATATGTTTATGTTGTGATATGTTTCAATTGTAACACCCCAAACCCGGCCTAAACGTTATGGTCGAATCTGACGGTGTCACATTGAAGTGTTTAGCATAAAACTTGTTATCGTTGAAATCCTCAAAATCAATTAATCATTTTTTTTATTAAACGGTAATTCCAAAACGGGTTGTTCATTTCCAAAGCGTGCATCATTAAAAGCTAATCACTTTTAAAACGTTATTAATTTTCAAAATATCATTTACTGCGGAAGTTGTTTAGGAAAGGTTGCGAAAATGTGGTGTCTTTGAAAACAATTACCTTTTGAAAACCTGTATTTTTCTACAACTAACAGTTTATATCAAACAAAATAAATAAAAACCCCAATTTAAAGTTTATAACTTTAAAGAGGCCTTATCACAAAAACATACCCAAATTCAGTTACTTATAAATCAAAAGCTAAAAACAAAAGCTGATGCGGTTGTGTGGCCATCATCGAGTCCCTCGCAGCATCAACCCGCCTACGACTGGGGATTACCTGTATAGTTAAACAGAGGGGTGAGTTTACGAAAACTCAGTGTGTAATCCCCGAGCAAGCAACCAATCAATTAAACAGTAGATAAATATGGTTTGGGCCTGAGCTTGTTACGAGAACAGTCCAGTTTAGTGTGGGCCTAAGACCTTTCCTATAACAGTAACAATTGGGCTTGAGCCCATCACAATGCCGATGTCAGTGGGCCTTTGCCCAACTTCAGTAATAGTATCAGTGGGGCCTTGGCCCATAATAATAACAGATATCGGTCATGCGTTGAAGCGGTATGTAATATCATTAATTGATGCGATATGATGCAAAGATCATTAATCGGTGCAGATATGCAAGATAAAAATCTTACCCAATCCAAATTCTACACACCACTCCGTCCCGCCAAACACACCATGTAGGGATAAAATCGACCCACCCAGCCATACACACCAAGATTAGCATCGGTTGCGGCACTAAGCGATGTGCAAAGAAAGTCGCGATAAAATAAACTACATATAGCCATCAGTAGGTCCACAGTCGTCTTGGGCGACCCGTGCAACCTTACCAGTAATATGAACGACACAAAGCCATCAGTAGGTCCACAATCATCTTGGACGACCCGTGCGACCTTATCAGTACTGTACACTTCCTCCAAATATAACAACCCATCCCCATGCAATATGCCGTGACATAATATCATACGTGTATGCAAAATGTCATGCTCAATCATAGTCATACATATCATAGAAACAATCACCATACATAACATAAAGTAGTAATATCATTTCATCTCCTAAGGGTATAATAGTTATTTTACCCTATGGGGGTATTTCGGTCAGTCATTTTACCCTACGGGGGTATTTCGATCATTTTACCCTACGGAGGTATTTCGGTCATTTTATCCTATGGGGTATTTCGGTCATTTTACCCTATGGGGGTCTCGGTGTAGATATCAACCTTTTGGAAGGTCCGCAGTCGCCTTGAGCGACTCCGGTAACCTAAACAATCATAACAGTGTAAATGGGCCCAAGGCCCATTACACAGCCCAAGGGGCTCACACACTGCTTCGTCTTGACTGTTAAATTTTTTTTACCACAGCGATGAGACCTATATAGCCCAGTCTAGTATTTTCCATAAATTGTGAATTTCATTTGTGTGGGACCCACAAACCCATTAGGCCCACACGACCCATTTCGGCCCAACGTGGCCCATTACAACCTAAACCCATGAAAATGCTCATGGAGGCCTCTATAATCATACGCCCGTAATTCATGGGCTCGGTTTGACCACACGAGCATTCGCACGCCATGTGACCTTAAAGCCCAATCTACCAGCTTTTTGGCTTTTCGGCTTTTCGGCTTTTGCTGTTCTACAGTCAAAATAGTATGAATACACACCTGTTTACGCAACCACTCCAAGATTTTCACGCACCCAACCTTAACTGAGTAATATGCGGTTTACTCCTCTTAGATAGCTTACCAAAACGATCAAACGCTACTTGCCGACTTATTGCAGTAACAACAGATCTCATCAGGTAGAATCATTCAGAAGTGGCTAAATCCATGAATATCAACCTTGCAGAAACATAGGGATATTCGGCCTATGCTCAAAAAGCCAAGATAACGCTTTTACCTTAACTGAAAAATGGGCGAAAAGGTTTTGATTGCTTCAATCACTTGCACCCCTTCACTCCATGTTAATGAAGGCTTAGTTGTAGGCTAGTAGTACCCAACAACCCATTTTGTGTTGCCAATCAAACGCCCATTCGCTCTCTCATTTCTTCTTCATTCAAATCAAAGCTTCAACAATCATACCCTTACCGATTTTGTCATTGGTAGTGAAAGTTATCTTCTCTCCACTTCTCTTTCTTTTGTTCATTGTGTAAGTGAAACTTCACTCTCCAAACACTTTCTCTATTTCTTTTCCTCTCAAAATCGAGAGCACCTACCTCGTGTTCATTCTTTCTTCTTCTCCAAACCTTGGCCGACTTTCTCCTTCCCGAAATTTAATTCTTGTGCTTTATATTTTTGTCTAAAAATCAAACTGAATCCCTCCCTTGTGTTGCCGAATTTCCCTTCCTTCAATTGTGTTTTGTTTGGCCGAATTTTTCTTCTCTCTTAGTGGTGGTTTGGTTGGCCGATTAGTGGTTGGTGTTGGGGTAAGTTCTTGGCCGAATGGCCATTTCTCTTTTCCTCTCTAGTGCTATGTTGATTTCGGTTTGGTTAGGCCTATGTGGGTTTTGGTTGGAGTTAATCATTTGTTTAAACATCTTATTATAGGGCTTTCGGATTCCAAGCGATCGAGAAAGCTTTTATCTGGATTCGATTGTTTGGTAAGTGATGGTGAAATGGTTGCTCATGGTTTATTTGTTTAGTTTCGATTAAGTATAAGGTTTCAAAGGATTAATTGTTCTCTTTTATGGTGTAGTCGATTAGTGGAGGAACCACTTTGTTGGTTGAGACTTGGTTGATAACTGATTCAAGGCGGGTAAGAGATCGAAGTTAAACCCTTTTGTGTAAATGGTTATGACCGAATGGTATGATGATTAATCCTTTGTTGGTCGATTATAGGATCGGGGTTGTCGAGGTAATCAAGGGACTTAGACCGGTTCTTAGGATTTAACCTTCGCTATTTCAAGTGTGTAAACCAACACACTTTCTTAACTGAGTAATGTGATAACCTGTTTGTGTAAATGAAATAGTGTGGTTGACTATTTTGGTACCCTTTGAGGTATGGATACGGATTCGGGTAAGTCCGTTTCATTATGAGATATGTGATGATATATGATATCATGATTATGGGTGTATATTCGTTGAGATGCCATATTAAGCATGTGAGCATGATAGCATGATTGCACGATTTGCATTTAGTATGATGTGCTATTGGGTGATATGAGAGGAGGGGAGTATGATATCCGTGTCTTTGGGACACCGTGTCTTTGGGACACGGAGGTTTGGCACCTCGGCGTCTCATCCCAGTGGGCTTAGCACCACGTAGGTTGGCCCCAGCTTGATTATCTGAGATTGGCCTTGATGATTTGGTATCACACGATGGGTTGACCCCATCATCGGTTTGTGATTGCGGTCACGGTGATTTAGTATCACACTTTGTCTTTGGGACACGGAGGTTTGGCACCTCATTGCGACTTCGTCCACGTGGTTTGACACCACCGTGGGTTGGCCCCACTTATGAGATCTGGGATTGTCACTAGTGATTTGGTATCACACGATGGGTTGGCCCCATCATTGGATTATTGTGACTTGGTCACGGTGGTTTGGCACCACATTATGGATATCGTGACTTTAGGTCACGGTGGTTTAGCACCACCGGTGGTTTGGTACCACGGGGTAGAAAAGGTGATATGGTTGGTTAGGATCGGTGCATTACTTGCATTACTTTGTTATGATGTGTGTTGGCATGTTATATCGGGAGGGATTTACACACCGAGTCTTGCGACTTACTCTCTCCTTTGACATTTCAGTGACACTTAGACGCGGACATGGAGTAGGATGGACTCGAGGTGCTCATGCCATGCTTAAATAAGGATTTGCTCGGACTTTTATTAATTTGGTACTTAAGCATATTCATTACTATTTGGTTTTATTTGGGTTTGTAAATGGCCTCTTAAAATTATGTTTTGCTATGTTTATGTTTAAAGTAGATTTATAATATGCCTTAACAAATTAATTGGGTTAAAATGTGCTAAAACTTGGAAGATAACGATTTCAAAACTACAAAAGCGATATTTTAAGCTATACCATCGGGTATCACACTATGATTTGGGATAAAGTGAACTCAAATGTTTTCTAACTTAAATCGATTTTCTACTAAGTCAAAAATGTTTTAGTAACAATAAGAAACAACTTAAACTTCTAAGCGAGATAAACTAGTTTTACCTACACATCGGATTAAGTATTCAAAAATTTACGGGTTTTCAAATACACCATCATATTTTAATCAAGCCTACTGAGTTTTCTTCAAAAACACAAATTGCCAAGTGTTTTCCTCAAACATCTAAACTTAGACCTATTTTTCTCAAAATCCTTTTCCCTCAACATACTAGATTCTATTAGTGGTGTGTTGACCCGGTTTGGGTGTTACAATTGTGGTATCGAGCCAAGTTCAAAGGCTCGGTTGTGGGCAGGCCCAAAATGTTTTCAAAAGTCATTTTAAGTGTTATGTTTTAAAAAGTGCAGTGTGAAAGGCATGGCAACCGAGTCTCCGGCACCAATCCGCCCGAGTAAGTACCCTTACTATTGTTTGTGATAATGATATCGATGAGATGTGATTGGATGGCTAGTGATAGTAAGACTACTTTAGAAACTAAAAGCTGATAGGGTCGAGTGGACTCATGAAAACAAAGCTCCTTTAATATTCATAAGACTTTGCTTAAAAATAGTGGAATAATTCTTGATGCATAAAATTCTTTAAATCGAATAGATTTAGTCATGAGTGCAGGAGGTAGGCGTGGTCGTGGGCGAGGTCGCAGTAGGATGACAGGTTCGAACCCGTAGGATCTGGTCGAGGTCGAGAATGAGATATCAGTTCCGCCACCAATTGGAGGTGGTGAGTTTCAAGATCGGGCGGGACGATCACGATGCTCATGACGATCTTGCAGTTTTAGAAAGGGTAGCCGGAGTAGGTGGGGCGTAGGAGCTAGGAAATCGTGTACTGGCGACTTGGGCAAATAAATTTGAATTCTTTGGGGTGTCTCGGGTGTTGCTCCTAGCCTCTTTGAATATTGGTGAAAGCGGCAGAGCGGATCATGGACGATCTAGACGACTCTTGAAGAAAAATTGAAGGGATAGTATCAACTTCTCGAGATGAGTCATACCGATGGTGGCTCACGGTTCGGAGACGGTACTGCAATGAAGATCGACTTGGGACTATTTGGGCTACTTATCGGAAAAAGTGCGTGGGAGCTAACTACATTAATGAGCAGCGGAAAGCATTTACGAGGTTAGTTCGAGGAAGTAAATCGTAGCCGAGTCGAGGCGAGTTTACGAAATTTGAGTCGGTATGCGGGGTATGGTGGCTCTTGAACATGAAAGGTGCGTTTGTTTGAGGATGGCTGCGAGATGAATTAAGATTGTTGATTGCCTCGGCGAGGCGTGAATTCTTTGTTACGGTTGAAAAGGCAAAGGTGGCGAGGGTATTAAAGAGTCATGAAGGTAAGGCATGGATAAGAACCGACACAGAGGAGTTTTGGATCTTGGGTCATCGGTAATCCATGAGAAAAGGGCTAGACCAAGTGGGCGAATCGATCGGGTAGGTTTATTCTTTGCTAAGCGGGGACCGCCATGATGTAACCGCTATTGGAAAGCTCATTGGGGAGGATGTTGGGCGGTGGAAAAGGCTTGTTTTGAGTGTGGCTCATTGGACCACGGGTGAGGGTATCCCACGCAAGTTGGCTAGATTGGTCAGAGAGTCGGGGCGTACTCGATCTGACAGAATAACGGACCACCACCGCAGAGGGGCCAAGGTAATGGTAGAGGAGGTAATGGTTACGGCGGGCCGTGGAGCACCGAGGCGAGGTGCAGTGGTTACGAGGCCGACAGTAGGGGCTAGTGTATCTGTGGCGCCGGAGGAGGCGACACACACCGGACGTCATAATCGATGCGTTTTAATCTTTGGTTCTCCATTTCTTGCTTTGATTGGCGTGGGTTCAACACATTCATTATGTTGCAAGTAGCATAGTGAAGACCATGGATTTAGACTACGAGATATCTTCTAGGCGGATGAGTAATAAGCCCTCAGGTCACTCTGTAGTTGTAGATAAGTCGTATAGAGGCGTACCTCTAGAACTCCAAGGGGTAGTGTTAGTGGTGATTTGATGGAGCGCCTTTTGGGGAGTTCGATCGATTCTCGGGATGGATTGGTGGTTAAGTCTGGGTGAAGTTAAATTACTGCGGCTAAGCGCATGGTTACGGAAGCAAATAAGGGTGATGAGGTAGTTACGATCGGTGATGGAGAAATTATCATCCAATGTGGTATCTACTACGAAAGTCGAGAAGATGGTCGAGAAAAGGCTATGAAGCATATGTGGTTCATGTGTATGCCTTGGAGGCTAAAGAGTCTGCTTTGTGGAGCAGTTGAGACGATTAGGGAATTTGTTGATGTGTTTCTGAGGAGCTTACGGGTTTGCCACCAAATCGTGAGGTAGAGTTAGGGATAGATCATTGCTTGAATGCGCCGGTGTCCATAGCTCAAATGCAGGATGGCACCTAAAGAGTTAGTGGAGCTTAAGGCTCGAGATCCAAGAGTTATTGGACCGAGGCTTTATCGAAGCAAGTGTTTACGCCTTGAGGCCTTGCGGTACTCTTTGTCAAGAAGAAAGACGGTACTATGCGGATGTGTATAGACTATGCCTAATAAGTCGACGATCAAAACAAGTATCCACCGCCTCGGATAGATGACTTGTTTGATCAATTTGAAGAGTGCGTCGATTTTCTCGAAGATCGATTTAAGATGCAGGTATCACCGGTTAAAGGTTAAGAAGCGGATATCGTAAGGCGACATTTCATACTCGGTATGGGCATTTTGAGTTCTTAGTTATGCCGTTTGGGTTGACTAATCTTGCCGGTAGCCTTTATGGATATGATGAATAGGGTGTTCCATGATATTTAGATCGGTTCGTAGTGGTTTTATCGGCGACATCTTGGTATATTCAAGGACCGAGGAGGAGCATGATGCGCGTTTATGGGTGGTATTACGATTCGAGGAGAGACGACTTTATCACGAAGTATAGTAAATCTGGTCGGCTTAGGAGGTGGCGTTCTTGGGTCATGTAGTATCGGTGAGGGATTAGAGTGGATCCTCGAAAGATTGAGGCAATTTTGGATTGGAAGCCGCCTAGGTCGATGGTCGAGATTCGGAGTTTTTGGGCTTGGCGTGATACTACCAAGATTTGTAGAGGGTTTCTCGTTGATCGCAATGTAGATGACTAAATTATTAAGAAAAGGGGTTAGTTTATTTGGGTGAAGCGTGAAAGAGCTTGATAAGTTGAAGAAGATTTTGTGAAGCTCCGGTTACGATTCAACTGGTCGGTAAGGAATTCACGATGTCTTGCGATGCATCACATATGGGTTTGGGTTGTGTCTTGATGCAAGAAGGAAGGTTGTGGCTTCTGCGTCCGGCGGTGAGGCCACATGAGGTGAATTATCCAACGCATGATCTGGAGTTAGCGGTAGTCTTTGCCTTGAAGATATGGAGGCATTACTTGTGCGAAGAGAGATCGATAGTCTACGGATCATAAGAGTCTGAAGTACCTTGACTCAAAAGACTTGAATCGAGACGCCGCAGATGGATTGAGCTAACGAAAGATTACGTTCGCTCAATTGAGTATCATCCGGGCAAGGCTAACGTTGTGGCGGAACCGTTGAGCCGTAAGGTTGTTCGGATTTAAGGCGTTGTTTGCCCACTTGAGTTTGTATGCGACGGGAGTATTCTCGCGAGCTGCGGTGTTAAGCTACTTGGGTTGAGCGGATCGAAAAGCGCTTGTTGGATGAGGTTTTGGCCTTGAGAGGACACAAGTGCGTAATGATGGTTTGGAGGGTTTCTGATTTGTCTAGTGATGGGGTGCTATGTTTTCGGGGAAGACTTGTATCTTGAGAGACACCGAGTTAAGGCAGAAGATTCTTGGGATGCACATGACCCCTACGCTATGCATCCCGGAGGTAGTAAAATGTATAGGGATCTCGAGAATAGTTACGGTGGTAAGATGCGAAAAAGGAAGTGAGCGAGTTTGTAGGAAGTGTCGACATGTCGGCCAGGTCAAGTCTGAGCATCGATTGCCGTCTGGGTTACTTTAGCGATGAAGATCCCACAAAGGAAGTGGGAAAGGATAACTATGGATTTCGTCGGTGGATTACCACTTGCAAAGCAAGAAGGATTGATTTGGGTAATTGTGGATCGTTGACTAAATCAGCTCACTTTATTCCGTGAGGTGGATTACTCACTGCGAGAGGTTGGCAAAGCTATATGTGTCGAGATAGTGAGGCCGCACAGGTGCGATGTCGATCATCTCGGATAGGGATCAATTCGTCGAGGTTACGAAAGCGTTGCATCGAGCTCTGGGTACAGTTAGATTCGGCACAACATTTCATCCGCAGATGACGAAGCGATCGAAAAGGTTATCTGATCTTGGAGGACATATTACGAGGTTGTGTATTGGACTTGAGGGTAGGCGGGAGGAGTATCTACCGTTAGCTGAATTCACCTACAACAATAGTTACCAAGCAAGCATCAAGATGGCACCATATGAGGCGTTATGCGGTAGAAATGTCGTTCACCTACTTGTTGGGCGAGTTAAGTGAGCGTCGGTTGTTGGGACGAGTTAGTTCTTTGAGGCGAAGACAAGGTTAAGTTGATTGAGCTCGATTGAAAGAAGCTTCGGACCGACGAAGTCCTATCTAGATCTTAAGCGGAGAGATATTGAATTATTTGTGGGAGATCGAGTTTTTGAAGGTCTCGCCATGGAAGAAAATGTTAAGGTTAGGGAGGAAAGGCAAACTAAGTCCGAGGTTTATTGGGCGTATAAAATCGAGGCGAGTGGAACGGTGGCATATCACCGAGTTGCCGCAGAGCTAAGTCGATTCACGACGTGTTCCACGTTTCGATGCTTAGGCGATATCGCTCAGATCCATCGCACGTGGTGCCAGTGGAAGAGATCGAGGTAAACCTAGATTTGTCTATGAAGGAAGAGCCTGTACAGATTTTAGATCGGGATGTGAAGGTTCTGCGTAAGAAGTCTGTGCCTTTGGTTAAGGTTCTTTGGCGGAATCATGGCGTGGAAGAAGCTACTTGGGAACCCGAGGATGTGATGAGACAGCAATACCCGCAACTCTTCTGATCAGGTAATTTCGAGGTCGAAATTATTTTTAAGGGGGGTAGAACTGTAATATCCCGGGTTAAGGGCTATTTTATTTTGGCATTGCTTGCATGTTAATGGCTTGCTATGTTGTTGTTTGTGTGGTTTCGAGGCTTAGTTGTAGGCTAGGAGTGAGCCTGAGTAGGTGGGAAAATTTTAGTTTTTGGGCTTTAGGTGATAGGAGCTGAAGGAGCTGGGGTTTATAATTATTTTAGGTGAATTTTTAACACATGAGGAGCCTTGGTGGAGTGGTAAGTAAGGCGCCACTAGGAGCTTGGTTTGGCGTCCATGGCAAGGGGAGAGGTCCTGTGCGAATTGCGAAATGCCCCATTTGGCTCCCATTTTGACAACATGGAAGGGAGGAGTTGTAGGCGGTTCAAACTACGCCTTGGACTAAGTCTTCCTATTCAAATGGTGGGTGGAGAGCAAATTGTGGAGGAAGACTTGGTCAAGGTAATTTGAATTGGTGGCTTGGGAATGTTTGGGGGGTGGTTGGCCGGTTTTTGAGGAGATTTTGGGGGGGGAGTTATGGCCGATTTTGGTGTGGTAGGAGGGTGCCGAATTTGCATTTGGGCAAATGTGCATTTTCGGTCACAAATTCCTTTTGGTAAGCTGATTTTCGTTTAGTCAAAAGCTAGCAAAAGCTCTCTTCACTTGCAAATAGCCTAACCCGAAAAACCCTTCCATTTTTTCTCCTTGAAACCGAAACACAAAGCAACTTTATTTGCAAACTTTGCACTTTTATTTTTTCTACATTTTGTGTTGCCAATCAAACGCCCCATTTGCTCTCTCTATTTCTTCTTCATTCAAACCGAAAGCTTCAACAATCATACCCTTACCGATTTTGTCATTGGTAGGCCGAAAGTTCTCTTCTCTCCACTTCTCTTTCTTTTGTTCATTGTGTAAGCAAAACTTCACTCTCCAAACACTTTCTCTATTTCTTTTCCTCTCAAAGCGAGAGCACCTACCTCGTGTTCATTCTTTCTTCTTCTCCAAACCTTGGCCGACTTTCTCCTTCCCGAAATTGTAATTCTTGTGCTTTATATTTTTGTCTAAAAATCAAACCGAATCCCTCCCTTGTGTTGCTTGAATTTCCTTCCTTCAATTGTGTTTTGTTTGGCGAATTTTTCTTCTCTCCTAGTGGTGGTTTGGTTGGTAGAGTAGTGGTTGGTGTTGGGGTAAGTTCTTGGCGAATGGCCATTTCTCTTTCCTCTCTAGTGCTATGTTGATTTCGGTTTGGTTAGGCCTATGTGGGTTTTGGTTGGAGTTAATCATTTGTTTAAACATCTCATTATAGGGCTTTGGAGTTCAAGCGATCAAGAAAGCTTTTATCTGGATTCGATTGTTTGGTAAGTGATGGTGAAATGGTTGCTCATGGTTTATTTGTTTAGTTTTGATTAAGTATAAGGTTTCAAAGGATTAATTGTTCTCTTTTATGGTGTAGTCGATTAGTGGAGGAACCCTTTGTTGGTTCGAGACTTGGTTGGTAACCGATTCAAGGCGGTAAGAGATCGAAGTTAAACCCTTTTGAGTAAATGGTTAGGACCGAATGGTATGATGATTAATCCTTTGTTGGCCGATTATAGGATCGGGGTTGTCGAGGTGATCAAGGGACTTAGACGGTTCTTAGGATTTAACCTTCGCTATTTCGGTGTGTAAACCAACACACTTTCTTAAGCGAGTAATGTGATAACTTTGTTTGTGTAAATGAAACAGTGTGGTTGACTATTTTGGTACCCTTTGAGGTATGGATACGGATTCGGGTAAGTCCGTTTCATTATGAGATATGTGATGATATATGATATCATGATTATGGGTGTATATTCGTTGAGATGCCATATTAAGCATGTGAGCATGATAGCATGATTGCGATTTTGCATTTAGTATGATGTGCTATTGGGTGATATGAGAGGAGGGGAGTATGATATCCGTGTCTTTGGGACCTTTGTGTCTTTGGGACACGGAGGTTTGGCACCTCAGGTGGTTTGGTACCACATATTTTGTGACTTTGGGTCACGGAGGTTTGGCACCTCGGCGTCTCGTCGGTGGCTTAACACCACGGTGGGTTGGCCCCACGATTGATTATCTGGATTAGCGCCAGTGATTTGGTATCACACGATGGGTTGGCCCCATCATCGGTTTGTATTGCGGTCACGGTGATTTAGTATCACTGCTGTGTCTTTGGGACACGGAGGTTTGGCACCTCATTCGACTCGTCCACGTGGTTTGACACCACCGTGGGTTGGCCCCACTTATGAGATACGGGATTGTCGCTAGTGATTTGGTATCACCACGATAGGTTGGCCCCATCATTGGATTATTTGTGACTTGGTCACGGTGGTTTGGCACCACATTATGGATATCGTGACTTTGGGTCACCAGTGGTTTAGCACCACCGGTGGTTTGGTACCACACGGGTAGAAAATGTGATATGGTTGGTAAGGATCGGGTGCATTACTTGCATTACTTTGTTATGATGTGTGTTGGCATGTTATATCGGGAGGGGGATTTACACACTGAGTCTTGCGACTCACTCTCTCCTTTGACATTTCAGGTGACACTTAGACGCGGACATGGAGCCAGGATAGACTCGAGGTGCTCATGCCATGCTTAAATAAGGATTTGCTCAGACTTTTATTAATTTGGTACTTAAGCATATTCATTACTATTTGGTTTTATTTGGGTTTGTAAATGGCCTCTTAAAATTATGTTTTGCTATATTTATGTTTAAAGTAGATTTATAATTTGCCTTAACAAATTAATTGGGTTAAAATGTGCTAAAACTTGGAAAGATAACGATTTCAAAACTACAAAAGCGATATTTTAAGCTATACCATCGGGTATCACACTATGATTTGGGATAAAGTGAACTCAAATGTTTTCTAACTTAAATACGATTTTCTACTAAGTCAAAACAAACCCACCACATCGCAAGGAAAAGACAAGAATCACAATTAGAACATGTAAGAAGAAGCATTCGACTTTTGAAAAAGATAGAAGAATAACAGAGAATCAAAGAAGGGAACTTATGAGTACCTACTGATTTGTCAAAACTCTTGCAAGAATGAAACCACAACACCACAGCAGAGTACAGAGACAGTCGGCCAAAACCCAAAAATAGAAGAACACCTAAAGAACAAATAGAGAAGGGCAAAAAGGATATACTATTCGGTCAAGGTTTGGGAAAGTAGCAGAGAGAAAAGAAACAACAAAGAGAAGGAGGAAAAGAAAAGTGGATTCGGCAGAGAAAAAGAAAGAACAATGCAAAAAGGAAAAAAAATGCCAAAAGAACCTACCACAATCGGCCAAAGAGAGAAAAAAACCCAAATGAGCAGTATACCTCTCTTGGCCAAAATCCTAAGTGCGAGTCCAAATTCGGCACAAACTCCCTCCCCTCTCATCTCCTTAATTTTCTCCTAAAATCCTTCCTCAAACCTCTCCATGACCAGTTCAAACTCCATTCAAATTCTATTCAAACTCCCCTTAGTTGTGTTTCAGTCCAACTCCACTACCTACACAGTTCAAGTAGCAAAATAAACACTTCCTTGTGCAACCCAGGACTTGAACCTCAGACCTCACAGTTACATAACACGCCACCTTGCCACTAGACCACAAGCTCTTTTTGTGTCATAAAACAAGCACTCTGCAAAAGCCAAGACTTGAACCCAGGCTTCTCAGACACTTCCAAACACTCTTAAATCACTTAACCACTGAAGTAGACATTCATTTATGTCACTTTCTTGCACAACAAAATATTTATGTATAGTCTCCTAACTGTTCCCTTGTTCAAAGCCTATATCTTCTAGGCCCAAATTCGAGGCGTTACATCAATGATGATTGACTTTGTGATGTAAAATGATATGAAATGTTCGAAATGATTAGTAATGCCTCCTAACCCTAGTCCGGTGATGGATATGGAATAGGGGTGTTACATTCGGCTATAAGAAGAACATGCATGGCCATTTTTTTGTTTTTGTTTATTATATTACAAATTATTTCTTAATTTACAAAACTAACCTTAATGATTTTAATGATAAAACTTATAATATAAGCCCATTGCCGTCCATGCATGTTTCCATGGGTGAAATTACATCTTAAGGACTCCACATTATAAAAACAATGGCAATGTAGCACTTTAACAAATAGCAAGTCACTTTTGCATTTTACGCGATTAAGTCTTTTTATAAAATCGAGTACACAAACGATAAAATTTTCACACGAAACTTTCACACATATTAATTCACATACTGTAAACACCAAAAATAATATTAAAATATTTTTCTGACTCAAATTTGTGGTCCTGAAACCACTGTTCTGACAAGGGTCTAAACCGGGTTGTTACAAGATAACTGACCTATGTATTATTTTTTGGTACTATAAAGATTGAAGATGCTACCATTGTTGTATAGTTAAAGTGTTAGGGACTGGTTTGATAGATTCTTGGGTTAAGTTTGAAAGTTATGTTGGTCCCGATCTTTAAGGATTAGATTGGATAATATATAAAGGTTGTGTATTGATAATGTGTTCTAGTTGTTTAATCCATAGCTAACGTCAACCTAGAGCTTTCAAGGAAGAAGGGAAAAGACAAGATCGACAACGAATAGCTCAGTGATCATGATTGGTGTTTTTATAACCCGACTATTTCAATTATTGTTCTTATATATATATATATATATATATATCCATACACATATCACCTTCTTGGTAAGTTTATAAAGAGAGTTAGTCTTTGAAACAAATTGGTGTAATGGTAAAATAAAATTGAGACATGAGTTGAAAACAAATGGACAATTATTTTTCGATTCTATCGACCAGCGTAGGGTGCAATTATTGTCAGTTCTACGGACTAGCGTAGGGTGCAATTATTGTCTGTTATATCTACCAATGCTGGCCACACTTATTTGTCAGTTCTACTGACCAGCGTAGGGTGCATTTATGGTTAGTTATACTGACCAGTGTTGGGTATTGTTTTTCGGTTCTACTGACCAGCTCTAAGCACAGTTCATTATTACAGATTTATCCATCAACACTAGGTGTCAAATTTAATGTGTTAATCAGATTCCTGTAGATGTCCAAGGTTGAGTTAAGCTAATAAGGAATGTAACATCCGGGATTTGGGGGTCTCGCATTTTACTTCGTATCTATTTGTTGGTATGCTTTGCATGATTGCTTGAGTGTGTTTGGCGCTTCGGGAAACCTTGAAGTTAAGTTTGAACCTTAGGAAAAATTTTGGTTCTAAGCTATTAGGGGAGAGCGAGTGGAGCCAGGCTTTAAGGGATTTAAGTTGGTAGTTACTGACACAAGGAGAGAGTTGGTGTAGTGGCAATTAGGCGCCACTTTGTGGGCTTAGAAAGTGGCATCAGGGGGGGACTTGCAAGGGGGAAGGAGTTCGAGCAGCATGAGTGACATTTTGGGGTTTTAAATTTTTCTCTTGGAGAGGTGAGTGGTGGTTTCGGCAAGGGCACTTAAGGGGGGAGGTTTGAAAGGGTCAAACATTTTGAATGGGTGGTGGAGAGTGGTGCATGGTGTTTGAATTATTCAAATGAATTTGAAATAGTGGAAGAGAGGGGTTTAAGGAGAGAATTAAGGGAAGGTGTGGGGGTGAGGTGAGAGAGGGTGTTAGTCGAATTTTTGTAGATGATAGGGTGGCTAGGCATTCGGTTGGTTTAGAGGGTTTAGGTGCCAAATTTAGGTGTGCTAGTAGCTTGGGGGTGGATGCATTTGTTTTTTTCTCTCTTCTTTAGTCTCTTTGTCGTGAGATGTTAGTAAAAAAGCCATTCATTTCTTTTCTCCTTTTCCATTGATCACAAGCTGAAACTGAGGTGACCATTTATGCATTCTTGTTCCATCTTCTTTTTCTCTCTACTCTTTCTCCAAAGCATTTCAACCGCAAGCATCACACCCTTCTTTTGCAACCTCTTTGTTTTCCCTTCTTTCCCACTTACTATCTAAGGCCGAACCTTGTCTTTCATTCCATCTCTTAAGTTTTTTGATTCCCATTCTTTCCAAGCCGAATACTCCTTTTGGGTGGTGGCTCTTTTCGATTGTTAATCTCTAGAGGGAGTGCCGTCACTCATCTCCTGTCAATCCCTCTCAATCGGTTCTTGGTGATAACGGTAAGGGGGTCCTCTTCTTCATGAATCTTCTCTTTTCTTTTTTCTCTTTTCACTCTTTGATTTGTCATAACCAAAAAGCCTAACTTTTTTCTTAAGTGTTGGCCGAACATATGAAGGGCTTGATTTCTTGCTTCTTTGGTTGTAGCCAGCGTGGTGAGGGGTAGTAGGGATCAGTTGGTTTTGATTAACCAAGGTAAGGGGGATTATAACTTTCGTTCGTAGAAATAACCCGTTTGGACCACAAGATGTTAGGCCGAATCTAATATGGGTTTATGTAGGGACTTCGACGATCTTTTAGTTCGAGTGTAGACCTTTCGGGTTCTGTCATCTTCGGTAAGGAGTATTTAATTTAAGTATTTATTTAGTTTCCACTTTTACCTGGTTCAACGTTTTAACCGAATCTTCTGACCAAGATCATATTTTCATGGATTCAAAACCAGTCAAGTAGAGAAAGAAGTTGGACACGTAGTCCATACCCCTAAGTTCAAGAAGCGAGCAGTTTCAGCGGTTCGAGATTGGCCACCGGGTTGTGGGCCAGCGTCTGAGAAGGACAAGTAGTTCACTGTGATCTCTTCGAGTGAGGACGCTAGGGATATCGATAGTTTAGTTCTCCAAGTTTTCAGGTGTGTAGTTAACACACTTTTTCCCTTAATTGTATGATTATATGTGTTATCTAAAGGCCGAGAATAATGGCAGTGATGGGTGAATTACCTATATTGGGTAATCGATAAACTAGGTTAGTATATTACCTTCATTAATGAGCGTGGATAATCTGTTATGGTTGTATGTGAGCATGATACATATCTATATATACTTATGTTTTATGTTGTTGCCTATCTGTCATGTTATGTGGCATGTGCATGGGTTTTTGGGTTGAACGATGAAAAGGGGAAGTGTATACATATTGGTGACTTTGTCATGGTTAATGATGGCTCCTAGCCTGATTGTGGATATGGTGATTTAATCACGTGTGGAATCAGTGGCTAGACCACTTATATGGACTTTGAGCAGTGTGTCTGTCAGCATGACTGCCAAAGAGGTATGTAGCGGATGGAGGGTTGATTGTAGAAATCCCCAGGTGTGTATGAGGATGGATGTGCGGAGTGGTGTGTAGAGGATGGATATTAGGTTGGGTTGGGTTATCATATTGAATATTGGTGCATGGTATGATGTTCTAGGGCTATGCATGCCCACTGATGGAATTGTGTAGTGTAATTGCACACTGAGTATGGTGACTCACCCCATTTTCTTAACACATCGCAGGTAGCTCATGACTCTTTAGACTGGGTTGGAACGAACTCGAGGTGGCCATGCAGGAGATATTTAGTAAACTTTACTTTAAATAATTAAATTTCTATTTTCCATTGAGACATTTTGAACATGTAATAAGGCCATTATAAATTGGGTGAATTTTGGATTTTAAAGTTGGTTTTATTATTCAATTCTTATTTATGATATAACTTTACTATTCATTAATATAGAAGTCATAAAAATAGAGTTTTCAAAACATGTGTGCATAAAAGCAACCGATTTCTCTCAAAATATCAACTAGGGTATCGAATAGAATTTAATTGGATTTGGAAAATTTTTCCTCAACTACAAACCACTGTTTGCAAAGCCACACCTCAAGTGAAAAGTTTTCAAGCTTACAATACTTTCTTACCTCCAGAATAAATATTTGTGTTACACCTTTCCCTAGTAACATTCCAAATTCGGTCGTGGTATTGGGCCGAGTTTGGGGTGTTACATTTTGGTATCAGAGCCCAGGTTTTAAAACTCAACCTTGGGTTTGGAGGGTCACAAAGTTTTCAAATTATGTATTTAAAGTAGTCAAAAAGGGAATTTTTCATGAAAACGGGTTTGTGAGAAATGGCACTCGAGCTTCCAGCCCAAGTCCACCAGGTAAGTTTTCTGATGGTTAAATAAAATGCATGGGGTGGTTATATGATGCATTGTAGTGGACTTTAGAATACTTACTGTAGAGATAGAAACCTGTAGGGAAGTATATGTTTTACGAAGAAACAACCTGGAATTCTGTGTCATAAAACTACTCGATAATACTCAATGAAAAGAAATACTAATGCATAAAATTTCTTTAAATCAGATTAAGACGATATTATAGAGATGAGTAGTAGGGGTGCGGACGTAATGTGCGTGGTCATAGTAGAGGCGGGATTACTGCATCAGAACCAGCAGGGTCTAGTCATGGGTCAGGAAATGAGGTACCGCTTCTGCCAAAATGAAGCGAGTTCGAGGCCAAACAGTAGAGGCGATCGCGATATCTCGAGCAATCTACGGGTTCTAGAGCGTGTGGTGGGGCGAACCTTTGGAGCAATGACTCGAAAGTCTATCCCTAAGCGGCTCCGAGCGAATGGAGCCAAAATATTTAGGGGTATCTCTAGAGTAGCTCTAAACGTGGCTGAATACTGGCTGGAGGCGGTTGAGAGAATTCTAGATGACTTGGACTGCACAGCTGAGGAGATGCTGAAAGGCATGGTTTCTTTACTTCGGGAGGAGGTCTATCAGTGGTGGCTCACCGTCGGGAGGTACTTCGGCAGACCGAGTGGACTGGGATTTCTTCAAGCTAAAATTCCAAGGGAAGTACGTTGGGGCCAGTTATATGGATGCTTAGAGGAAGGCATTCCTGAATTTAATTCAAGGGGGTAAGTTAGTAGCTGAATATGAGGCAGAATTTCTATGGTTAAGTCGACACGCCCGAGGGATTGTTGCAACCGACTACGAGCGGTGTGTGAGATTCGAAGATGGGTGCGAAATGAGCTGCGAGTGTTGATAGCTCCTCAAAGAGAGAGAGACTTAGCCATTTTGGTGGAAAAAGCTAAGATAGCTAAGAAAGTGAAGCGAACTAAGAAGCAAAATAGAGATAAAGATAGAGGTAGGAATAAGAGAAGTTATGGACTGTTAGGATTATCGGGAAGTTTTCAGAAAAGGCCTAGGGTTGATGGACCTGTTCGTGTTATTACGCCGGCTACTGTTGGGCAATTTTGATAGTGTGTTCATTGTGGGAGGTCACATGTAGGGGAGTGCTGGGGAAGAAATAAGGAGTGCTTCAGGTGTGGGTCGAAAGATCATTTGATTAAGAATTATCCGCAAGATATAACCAGGGCTCGGATGGTAGGTCAGAGGTATGTGCAGCCAAGAAGGGGTGGTTAGAGAATGCCGAGAGGTTGTGGCCCGAATCGAGGAGGGAATGGTTTTGGTCGAGGTCAGGGAGCCCTAGGTAAAGGAACAGGGATACTGAGGCAAGGCAGCCCGGGTTGGTTTACGCGGCCAGACGATGCGAAGAGGGGGATGCACCAGATGTTATAACGGGTACGTTTCTCAATTTTGGGTTACCCTTTACTGCACTAATTGATGTTGGGTTAACTCACTCTTATGTTGCTAGTATGGTGTCTGAAACCTTGAATACGAATCCTGAAACTGCCTCTAGGGAGATGGCTGTACTTAGTCATTTAGGGCAATCGGTAGTGGTAAATAAACTCTTTAGAGGTGTGCCTTTAGAAGTTCAAGGGTCAGTTTTCCGGCTAACTTGATGGAGCTACCATTTGGGGAATTTGACTTGATCTTAGGCATGGATTGGTTAATAAGGTACCGTGCAAATTTGGACTGTGTTGCTAAGCGCATGATGATAAGGACTCCCGATGACGATGAAGTCTTGGTGATAGGTGAGAGAAGGGACTACTTGTCTAATGTAGTATCTACTCTTAAGGTAGAGAGAATGGTGAAGAAGGGGTGTATGGCCTTCTTAACTTTTATCAGTACCTTGGATGCAAAGGAAGCGACCGTGGAGAAGGTTAGAACGGTAAAGAAATTTGTAGATATTTTTTCAAAAGAGCTTCTAGGGTTGTCTCCGGATCGTGAGGTGGAGTTTGGAATCGAGCTTCTACCAGGTACGACTCTGGTGTCCATTGCCCCTTATAGGATGGCACCAAAGGAGCTGGTTGAGCTTAAATCCCAAATCCAAGAGTTGTTAAATCACAGTTTTATTTGACCCAGTGTGTCTCTATAAGGAGCACCGGTGTTATTTGTCAAGAAGAAAGACGGGTCTATGCGTATGTGCATTGATTACCGCCAGTTGAATAAGCTGACGATTAAAAATAAGTACCCACTACTGAGGATAAATGACCTGTTTGATTAGCTAAAATGGGCTTCAGTCTTTTCGAAGATAGATTTGAGGTCAGGTTATCACCAGCTTAAGGTAAAGGAAGCAGACATTCATAAGACAGCTTTCTAGACTCGCTACGGGAACTATGAATTTCTGGTAATGCCATTTGGGTTGACAAATGCATCATCCGCATTCATGGATATGATGAATCGAGTTTTTTAACCCTATTTGGACCAGATCGTAGTAGTGTTCATAGACGATATTTTAGTATATTCCAAGACAGAAGAAGAGCATGATGCACATCTTCGTGTAGTTCTACAGATTTTAAGAGAGAAGAAGTTGTATCCTAAATTTAGCAAGTGCAAATTTTGGTTAAGAGAAGTTACTTTTTTGGGTCATGTGGTATCTGCGAAAGGGATAAGAGTGGATCCTCGAAAGGTCGAGGCGGTACTGGAGTGGAAACCACCTAAGTCTGTGGCGAAGATTCAAAGTTTCTTGGGATTAGCAGGTTATTATAGAAGTTTTGTCGAGGGTTTTTCCTCAATTGTAGCACCCTTGACTAAGCTGTTGAGAAAAGAGGTACCTTTTGTGTGGACGGACAAGTAGCAAGAGAGTTTCGAGAAGCTAAAAAGATTTTAACAGAGGTTCCGGTCTTAATTCAGCCTGAGGCTAGGAAAGATTTCGTTGTGTATTGTGATGCTTCTCACATGGGATTAGGTTATGTGCTGATGCGGGAGGGGAAGGTTGTTGCCTATGCGTCTCGACAATTAAGACCGCATGAGATTAACTATCCCACGCATGATCTAGAATTGGCTGCGGTGGTTTTCGCTTTAAAAGTGTGGAGGCATTATTTGTATGGAGAGAAGTCTGTTATCTACACCAACCACAAGAGTTTAAAGTATCTGTTGACTCAGAAGGAGTTGAACTTGAGGCAGTGAAGATGGGTAGAGCTGTTGAAGGATTATGACTGCTTGATCGAGTATCATCTGGGGAAGGCGAATGTGGTGGCGGATGCGTTAAGCCAGAAAGTTATATCAGATCTGAGAGCGATGTTCGCCCATCTTAGTTTATACGACGACGGGATTTTGTTAGCTGAGCTGCAAGTGAAGCCAACATGGGTGGGTCAAGTTAAAGAAAAATAGCTATTGGATGATGTTCTGAGTGCTCGACTTCGGCAAGTGCAGGATGGTGGAATAATAGATTACAGTTTGAACAACGACGAGTTTTGTGTTTCTGTGAGAAGGTTTGCATACCGAAGGATGAGGAGTTAAGGCAGATGATTTTGCAGGAAGCGCATAGTAGCCCCTACGCTATGTATTCTAGAGGAAGTAAGATGTATTGGGATCTACGGGAACAGTTCTAGTGGCCTGAATTAAAGTGGGAAGTTATGGAGTTTGTGGGAAAGTGTTTAACGTGTAGTAGGTCAAAGCCGAACACTAGTTGCCTTCGGGGTTATTACAGCCGGTGAAGATTCCACAGTCGAAGTGGGAGAGAATCACAATGGACTTTGTTAGTAGGCTACCCCTTACGCCTACTAAGAAAGACTTAGTATGGGTGATCGTGGATCGGTTGGCAAAATCCGCTCATTTCATACCTGTACGTGTCTACTATTCTCTTCAAAGGTTGGCTAAGTTGTATGTGGCAGAAATTGTGAGGCTGCATGGGGTACCATGTCAATTATATCAGATAGAGACCCTAGATTTACGTAGCGATTTTGGAGGGCATTGCATCATGCTTCGGGTACAAGGCTGGATTTTAGTACGGCATTTCATCCGCAGACAGATGGCCAGTCTAAAAGGGTAATTCAAGTTTTGAAGGATATGTTGAGGGGTTGTGTCATTGATTTCAGAGGTTGGAAGGAATTCTTACCTTTGGCGGAGTTAGCATATAACAACAGTTACCAAGCTAGTATTCAGATGGCGCCGTATGAAGCGTTGTATGGGCGAAAGTGTCGCACTCCCACCTGCTAGACGGAATTGGGTGAATGCCATATCTTAGGATCGAAAATGGTTGCAGAGACAGAGGAGAAGGTTTAAGGTAATTCAAACTCGATTGAAAGAGGCATCAGACAGATAGAAATTGTATGCGGATCTAAAGCGGAAGGAGATAGAATTTGCAGTGGGTGATCGGGTCTTTCTGAAAGTTTTGCCGTGGAAAAAGGTGATGAGATTTGGATGAAAGGGGAAGTTAAGTCCCAGATTTATAGGACCTTATTGTGCTTTGAAACGAGTGGGACCAGTAGCATATCAGTTAGAATTACCGTCAGAATTGAAGCAGATGCATGATGTGTTTCACGTCTCGATGCTAAGACATTACCGTTCGGATCTGTCTCACATGGTGCCAGTGGAAGAGGTTGAAATAAGGCCAGACTTGTCTTATGAAGAGGAACCAATCCAGATTTTGGAGCAGGATGTTAAGGTGCTTCGGAGGAAATCAGTTCCGTTGGTCAAAGTCTTGTGGCGGAACCATGGTTCAGAACAAGCATCGTGAGAGCCGGAGGAGGCGATGCGATAGCAGTACCCTTATCTCTTTTGAGCAGGTAATTTTGGGGTCGAAATTTTTTTATGGGGTAGAACTGTAACATTCGGGATTTGGGGGTCTCGCATTTTACTTCGTATCTATGTGTTGGTATGCTTTGCATGATTGCTTAAGTGTGTTTGGGGCTTTGGGAAACCTTGAAGTTAAGTTTGAACCTTAGGAAAAAATTTGGTTCTAAGCTATTAGGGGAGAGCGAGTGGAGCCAGGCTTTAAGGGATTTAAGTTGGTAGTTACTGACACAAGGAGAGAGCTGGTGTAGTGGCAATTAGGCACCATATTGTGGGCTTAGGAAGTGGCGTCAGGAGGGCACTTGCAAGGGGGAAGGAGTTCGAGCAGCATGAGTTACATTTTGGGGTTTTAATTTTGGTTTTATTATTCAATTCTTATTTATGATATAACTTTACTATACATTAATATAGAAGTCATAAAAATGGAGTTTTCAAAACATGTGTGCATAAAAGCAACCAATTTCTCTCAAAATATCAACTAGGGTATCGAATAGAATTTAATTGGATTTGGAAAAATTTTCCTCAACTACAAACCACTGTTTGCAAAGCCACACCTCAAGCGAAAAGTTTCAAGCTTACAATTCTTTCTTACCTACAGAATAAATATTCGTTTTACACCTTTCCCTAGTAACATTCCAGATCCGATCGTGGTGTTAGGCCGGGTTTGAGGTGTTACAAGGAAAAGAAAAAGAGTGAATGTAAATAGGAATTAACATGAGTTCGATGAATGGCATTAAAGTGGGATGTGGATTTTTTGATTATTTCACAATATGATTAAGTTTTCGAATCGTAGGAATACTTCTAGACTATTATCTAGTGTATGATTTCATTTTCTATTATGTGTATAGGTTACGTACCCATTGATCAAATTGTCAGTCCAACATCCAACGGCAATCCTAGACTCAAATGTTAATGGTTTGTTCTTTTCGTCTTGGCATGTACCTAGGTGGTTTAATGTCTTTTGTTTAGTTGTCCCTTTTGTAGATCATGTAAAAAAGCATATTTGTTAAATGAATGTGATCATTTTGTAACTCTAAAATTTGTTGAGGTGTCAATTGTGGCATATTGGTTAGTCTTAATATGGATGATTTTGGCATGTTTCTAGTGTCCTTGGATGTGTTATAGACCTTGTGAAATATACTAGGTATGGTATGTCTTGGTGTACAAGGTTTGGTGATTAATTTTCTTGTTTTAGGGGTAATTTAAGCTGCACACGGCCTGTGACACGGTCTGTCACACACACACGGGCTCTCCACACGGTTGTGTGTCATTATTGTTTTAGGTGCAGGTTTCAGACAACCTGAGACATAACCTGTGACATGACCATGTGTCCTTAGTCAGTATGTAACACGGCCAACAATACTATTGTGTAACCCAACATCGAATGCAGACATGATTTGGCACATGGCCTGCGACATGGTCGTGTGGCCTTATTTCAAATACCCATACATGCAAACACACGGGCTGGGACACGGTCATGTGTCCAGACTTCGAATGTCCACATAGTCTAAATTATGTCATAGCGCTTGGCTACAAGAACGTGTGACCCCAATTTTCTAAAATTTCAGGTTTATTTTCCAGATATTGTCATTTTTAAGGCCCCGTAGGTTCAATTTAAGATCCGTAAGTGTATTATTACGGTGATTAGATTCTATTATTGAATGTTAACATTTAATTTGTATAATTGTTTCTGTTGTGAAGTTAAATGTTTAAATTGTTTGAAATTGTATGGAAATGATTTGTAACACCCTATTACTCGGGTTTGACAATTGGACTGGGTCAAGGGTGTTACAAAAAAATTTGAATTGAGAAAAATTAATTTGAGGTATTGACTATAAATTGAAAAGTGTAAAAAGTGTTAGGAAAAAGAGTGAAATTTAAAAGTATAAAAGATTGGATTAAATTGAGGGGGAAAAGAGGAAGGACTAGAAGTGAAATTTAACCAAGAGAGTGTTATGAGTTGTAGATTAGATTGAAAGTAATTGTAGAGCACAAGATGTAAATTGATGCTTAGATTTTTTTTATTTAAATATTTTAAATACTAGATTAAATAAATATTTGTTACAGAAAGATATAGAAAACACTTCCATCATTATCCATTAATGTTAATTTTCATTTTTTTCATTTTAGTCCTTTCTACTATTGTAACAGTCTGATTTTCAATGGTGCCCAAAAGGGGCAATTTCAAAACTCCATTTTTGTAAATCGAGTCCTTAAATATTAAATATGAATATTTATGGAGTCGATATAAAATTATATTAATGTTTAGTCCATCAGTTTTGTAACGCCCCAAAAATCCTTAATATTTATTTTCGTATGTTGTGACACAAATATCTATCTGCTTCAGTGGTTATGTGTTCTAAGAGTGTCTAAGAAGTTTTGGGTTCAAGCCTTAGCTTGGGCATTTTTTTGTTTTTAATTGAATAAACCCCTATCTCAGGTCAGTAGGCTTATAACTAAATGTTAGTAAAATAAGTCAGAATGGGCCTGCTAGTCTGGTGGTTAAGTGGAGCGTCAAGATACTGGTGGTCTTGAGTTTGAATCGATGTGCGTGCAAGGGAGTGTTTTATTTTGCTACTTGTGCCATGTGGGTGTTTTGGTTTAACCGAAATACTGAAGTGTTGGACGATTTTTAGGAGTGGAATGAGGGATTTAGGGAGAAAAATAAGGATAGAGGAGTTTCAAATTATCCCAAATTGGGTAGTGGCAAGTTTCGGCTCTCCCCTCTCACACTCCCAACTTTCTATCAGTTTTTTTCCTTCTGCTTCTTTGCTTCCTCTGCCGAGTGTTTTTCCCAAATCGTCTCCACCATTTTCTTTTGCTTTTCTTCCCCAATTTCTATCGTTTTTCCTCCCTCAACTCCATGTTGTTGCTGGAGAAATTTCAATTGATATTCTTTCTTCCTCTTTCACTTGCATTTTTCTATTCAATTGTTCGGGATTGCATATCGTCGCGTTGAGTGAGGTTGGTATAGCTTGGAACTGTTGTTAGACTATGATTCTTTTGCTTATTAATTGATTAAGAGGGGTTTACTGGTTTTAGGTGTCAATCGAGAGGCTGAACAAGTGGTCTTCAACGATTTAAGTATATACGATATCTGTTGATTAACCGAAGGTAAGGGATTTTTATGATTATAGTTTGGTATAGCTCACCGAATTTTGATTAATTATCGATTAAAAGTAACCGATTGAAGGGTTATTTTCTATTTTGACAGCAAGGAATTGGGTGAACTGGGGCGGTTATAGCATTGATTTGTAGTTGGATCGTTGAAGTGTTGAGGGGAAGTGAGATTTTGAATAATCATTGATGTTGTCGATTTGACTACCATTTTTCGATTGTGATTAAATTTGTACTAAACTCTAGTTGACGTTTTAGGGTGCTGGAGTGATCGTGGTGGCGTTAGCATAAAAACGTTTCAGGTGTGTAACCACAACACTGAAAATAATAATCAGTGAAAAGTCAAAAAATGGGGTTGTCAACGCCACACAGGCGTGTGGCCGCCTGTGTGGTGGGTCGTGTGATCGAACACAGGCGTGTGAATGACGAGGCAGGCCATGTACGATTCATGGGCTGGGTTGAATTGGGCTATGTGGTCCCCACACGGGCATGTGGCCATTTTGGGCCTAGTGGACCACACGGGCGTGTGGGCCCATATGGGCAAATTACATGGACTTGTAGGCCCATTTTCACTGTTTGACTGCTAAGGTTGCATAGGTCGCCCGAGTCGACTGTGAACCAATTGTAGGGTCGGTAAATTACCTAGATCCCAAATTGACTGAATGACTGTTATATCCATGTACTTTATATAAATACACGTACGACTATATTTTGAGCATGCTGTTAAAACTGTACTAAATACATATATAATACCATGATTTGGCATGACATGATTGTATGATGCATGGCATGAGGATGGGTTTATATGGATCGGAGGAAGTGTACTGAAAGGCTTCAAGCCTAACTTACTAGTATCTCGGCACAAACTACTGTTTAGTGCCCCATACGGTACTTTTTAGAGTGTAGGGATGGGTGGGTTGATTATATCCCCACATGGAGTGTAGGGTTGGATGGAGATAGAGTGTAGAGGTTGGCTGGGTAGGACTTGTATACTGCATAATTTAATCTGTACTGATTACTGATACTGTAATGGGCCAAGGCCCAAATGCATGATTGTTTCTGTACTGAGATGGGCTAAAGCCCAAACTGATATTGTCACTGATTCTGAAAATGGCTGAGGCCCAGATTGTGATTGCCTTATGTCTATCCATTTGCTTTGTATCGGATTACACACTGAGTTTTCGAAAACTCACCCATCTGATTTGACTGTACAAGTAATCCCCAAACATAGATGGATCGGTGCGACGGAGGACTCCGAGGTGGCCACATGACCTAAATTACTTGATTAGTACTTAATAACGACTTTTAATTTTATTTTGGGGTATTTTACTGTAAAAATGGCCTTTTTGGATATTCATGGTTAATTTGGGATTTTTATTGTTTTGATTTACAACTGCTAGTAGTAGGGTAATCGAGTTTTCAAAAAGAATTAACCGTTTTAATAAAATACACTCAAATAAGCAAACTGATTTACAAAGCTTCCGTAGTAATTGACGTTTTGAAAAATTAAAAACGTTTTGAAAAAGAATAATTTTGTGATCATGAACCACGTTTGAAAATTAACGACGCATCCTAGAATTAACACAAGATTTTATATAGAGGTTAAATAGAAAAGAGGTTATTATGACAACTCATTTATTTCGAAAAACACTACCATGTGACATCGTCAGATTCGGCCATAATGTCTAGGCCAAGTTTGAGGTGTTACAAATTTTGTTAATTAATTACTTGATTATGGTATAAGGACTAAATTGTAAAAGCCCAATCGTTAAAGGTTTTTAATTGGTCAAAGACTTAGGGACTTAAATTGTAATTAACCAAAGGTTCAAAATGGTAATTAAATCATATTAGAATATTTGTTAGTGGATAATGGTGGCTTAAAAATTAAAACATGATTAGAAACTTAATTAAGAAAGATTAATTAAATACATTAATTTTAAATCATAGTGTAAAAGCAAAATTGAGTGGAAAAAAAGAGAATTTTCATATCCTTCATCCTTCTTACCCGAATCTTCGAGGGAAAGAAAAAAGAGGAACATCTCGAGGGTTTCAAACATTCGGTCATTCCATTAGTAAGTAAATTAAGTTTTTTTTTAATATTTTTATATTTTTGTGGTTTTGGGAGCTTAATTTAGAGGGCAAATATCCCAAAAATATCAAAAAAAATCAAAAATTACCGGAAAGGATAGGTTTCAAAAATATTGACCGGAAAGGGCAATTTCCCCAAAATCGCGTCCACGTCGGTAGCGTTTTTGGGGAAAAAAAAGCGCGTCCATGGGGGCGCTTTAGGCCACCTCAAAAACGCTCCCACGGTAGCTTTTCTTGAGGTGGCCTAAAGCTCCCCATGGAATCTTTTTTAGGTCAAGAACGATCAAAAAAAATTTGACCGTTGGACCCCAAAGGTCAAAAAACAACGGAAAAAAACCTATAAATACCCCCAACCCTTCATTTTTTCACACTTCAATCCTTTCTCATTTTCTCTCAATTTTCTCTCAATTTGCTCTCAATTTTCTCTCAAGTTTCTCTCAAAGCCCTTGAAATTTACGCTTAAATTTCAAAATAGTCTTCTACCATTTACTGAAAAAGCCGTTTATAATTTTTTAATATATTTATTTTTTGGAAAATTAAAAATTCTTTATCGGAGTACAATGGTAGGATATTTACATCGCCTAGACAACAATCACATTGGCGTCCAAAGAATTGAAAATAGTAAGTTTGAATTTTAATTTTCAATATTATTAAATTTTTTAATTATGCAATTTTTAATTAATTTTAAATTTTATTATTTTTAAAGCGATCGTAGATCGGTGTTGCAATGTTATATTCGCAACATGCACGGTCCCCATCGCCATTGATCGAGAATTACTGCGGAAGCGGGTTTTTGGCACGTGGCCACGATAGGTAGGGGTTCAAGTTGGACCCGATTTTGATCGGTAGCGTTGATAGAGAGTGGAGACCGAGACGCACACTTTCCATCTACCATGCGGAGAGTGTACCATCACCTTAGAAGATGTGCGATTCTGATTGAGATTACCGGTGGGCGCCCGGTAGTCACCGGTCCGTAACATCTCTCGATTGGATGGCCGTATGCTACGAGCTCTGGGTGCCATTCGGATAAATTGCAAGGAGGTCGGATCGATATGGTTTGGTTACGAGACACATTCCATGCCGAATGAAGATTCGATGAAGATGAAAGAATACGGTATGCACGGCATACATACTTGAATAATTGGAGGCTATCGATCTGGGACCTCTCTAGAAACCTCGTCCACGAGATGGCTCTCAAACTTGTTGATTTCAGAGCGGCGGTGAATTGAGTTGAAGTCCGCCGTGCTATCGAGGTTGTACCGGAGATGTGTGGGGCGGCGGTGCGGATAAAGCAAAAATTGGAGGTTGCCTATCACTCTGCGGTCATGGGCATGGTTTGATTTCCATTTTACGTCCTCGACTCGACCGACCATATTCATTCCCATTGATAACGAGGTAAATTTAATATTATATTTTACAATTATGTCGTAGATTTATAGTATAATTGCATGCTAAAAGTTTATTTAATTAGGTGGAACCATCCGACAAGTCATGTTGAAATACCGACTCGCTTGAGGATATCTGACTCTATTGGAACAACGGTCGGAATCACAAGTAAGTGTCGAATTTCGTTATTATAATTTAGTATTTATGTATATAACTAATATTTTGGTAATGTTAATATAGTTTCAATGGACACCGTCGAGGATCCCAAAATTGAGGCGATAATTAGGAGGAGTTCCTCCAAAATCCGAGCAGTTAGCGCGTTAAGGTCCCGCTAATCACCTACGCGACCGTGGAGATGCACCAATGATCGAGTTATGCGGCAATTTGGATTTCGACAATCGATTCCCATGGCTCTGAGGTGCTCGATGATGAGCACGATGTGGACTTCTGGCGGCAAAGACACGGATTGGCCAATATTTTGGTCGAACATATCGAGGCGATGGGAGAACCGATATGACTTTTTACCTAATCGGGAACCAATCGTAGTTCTGAGTTAGCGTGCGTGCGGAGTACATGCCATGGTTTAGAATCCATGGCAAGTCAGATCTGTTATCGGTGAAGAGAGGCGACAGTAAATTCGCGATCGAAGGAACGTCGGGCCCTTTACATTCAAGGAGAAGGGGTGATGAGGCGGGCCCAACAACGCGCCTACACGATCCACGGGCCCATCAACAGCGCCTATACAATCACCGGGCCCATCGATTCGGTGACAACACCGACAACACAAATATCCACGATTTATGCCAAAAGTACCACCTTACCTTACATGTATCCTCCTAACCCATATATGTTTCCTTTTCTAGTCCCCCTGTGTTGGAATGCATGGTCGGTTGAGTCCGTTCAAACAACTCCTTTTAGCCAACCGATCGTGAGGCCGACATTGGGTGTGGGATTAGAGGAGGTGCCGTCGGGAACAATTCTTTCTACCGTGCTCCTTCACCGTGCGGATGTAGTCACCCCGTGGTTTATGCAAACACCTTGGGTCATTATTTTATCAAGGTGGGTCATCATCGCAACACCTGAACTGACCCACCTTGGGAGGATCGGATTCCCTTTGAGGTTCCATGACCCCATGGGAAGCTAGAAGAAGGAGGAATCCAGCGTGTCGCCGATCGCCCAGTGTACACTTGGTTCCCACAAGCATCCGCACTAAACCCTAAACCCCTAATTTGAGTAATTGTAAATTAATATATAATTTGAGTTTAATTTTTTGTAATTAAGGTTTAATTTTTGTAATTAAGTTGTAATATATTTAATAAAATTTGAGTTTGTTTTTTTTGTAATATAATTTTTTAATTTATTTAATTTTAATAACTTTGACAAAATAGGTTTGGTTTATTTTTTTTGTAATTAAGTTGTAATATATTTAATACAATTTGAGTTTGTTTTTTTGTAATTTAATTTTTTAAATTATTTAATTTTAATAACTTTGACAAAATAGGTTTGGTTTTTTTTTTGTAAGTAAGTTGTAATATATTTAATACAATTTGAGTTTTTTTTTTTTATTTAATTTTTTAATTTATTTAATTTTAATAACTTTGACAAAATAGGTTTGGTTTATTTTTTTTTGTAATTAAGTTGTAATATATTTAATACAATTTGAGTTTTTTTTTTTTGTAATTTAATTTTTTAAATTATTTAATTTTTAAATTTAATTTTTTATATAATAAAAATTGAGTTTACTTTTATTTGTTTTGTATTTTAATTTTTTATTTTAATTTTAATATCTTTGATAAGATAGAAATGATTTAATTTAGTTTTCCTCCAAAAAAGCAGAAATTACATAGCCAAAGAAGAGACAAATAAGCTAAGAATACGGTCAACTAGTCCGATTTGGACACGAGCGAGATGTATGGCGGGTTCTACACCACCCAAGACCAACGACTTTGGTTGGTCGGTTCTCGGATATCCATATTGTTGCGTATTCTAGTCGAGGAAGGTCGACCTTTTGGTTTCGTCTCAATTCTCTATCCCAACAGCGACTTATAAGGTGCAAGCGATCTGGATGGCCACTTACATTCATCCGGGATGGTGGGAATCGTGTCTCCACACGTTGTACATGTTTTCTAATTTGTAGACTTCACGACATAGCTCATAGGGTCAAGACGAAGATTATGACAAGTCGCAAGTACATGAGCACATGGGTAGCGGTGCATCAAATATCCACGATCGCATGTCCTATTTGTCAAGTGTACACGATAATGCCCGCCAACAACACCTTGGTTCGGTCTGTCAAACTCCGTGACACGAAACCATAGGCTGTTGCGGTCGTGACAAACTGTGTGCATCGTGTTCGCCCGTGCCTTCCCACGGTTAATTTCTTGCAAGACCTTCGGGCTCCATACATGGCCTCCTTGCATATGCCCTCGATAACTCGCTGCTCTCTTCGGAAATAGTGCCGCTAAACGAAAATATGTCTCCCTAAAATCGCTGTAATCGACAGATGACGGGTTCCTTTTAAACAGAATTTATGCATCCGGCCAGGTTTGTTGTCATATGACCATATCGTAGGCCGCCGTCATATGCTTGTGTCCACTGTTCAAAAGGAATATTGCACAGTAACTGCGCGCTTTGGCGTTATCTTAGCATAAGCCGCCAACATCTCGTGAAAATGGTCTTTATTGATCTCGTACCACCAATATATGTTGATATCGAATATTACATACCACTATTCAATTGCGAATAAATTGAAAATTTCAAAAGAAATTATATTAATAGAAATTTCATACCCATATCGGTCACTTGCCGTTTCATCTTTTAGATCGGTGTTGCCCATAGTAGTTGGATGCCACATGCCTCGGGCAATATCGATGGTGTGTGCGATGCCACATGCTTCCTCGCGTTCTATTACCGCAAGTATTCCAGGCCCCGATCCGATATAACGCATATGTCGGGTTGAGGCGGACATGCCTCCTTAACCTAGATAGGAAGAAGTCCCATCATCGGTGACTCCCCGGTGTTATTGCGAGCATAATCGGAAGGATTCTCCCACGGTACCGTCTTGTGCCACAACTAGCAATAGCCGATGCATATATCTACCATACATGAAGGTACCGTCAATTTGTACCAATGGCTTGCGGTATGTAAAAGCATCTCGGCATTGCTTAAATGTCGAGCAGCGCTTGAACACTACGCATCCACGGAGTGAGATCATTGTAATCTGTGCCTCGTTTCAATGTCATTGTCTTTGCTCGACATATCTCTCCAAAGACCTTACACCACCGCCACACTTCATTATATGAAGCGTCCCACCGCCGTGCAACTTTTCCAACGCATATACCTTGCTATCCAAGCCTTTACGAAGAGGCGTGTACCCCATTTGGCTACGAATATTGCCAATTAAAGTAAACCTTTGTAGTTTTGGGATCGGCCTTCACCGTCGGGATTATTAAATCACCAACATATCGAATCCATCCTCGGATGATCTTGTGTTACACCATCAGCGAAATCGTTAAATAATGCAACATTACATAATATTAGTGTTATTCAAAATCATTGAACACATAGTGGTACTGCATCGATAAAACATGTATGCGGACCTTTGTACTTCTTCACCTCCCACATCCCCGCCTTTTTCTCAACGACGCCATGATTTTCCATGCACATGTGCCGTCTTGCACAAACATACTTCGCCTCGTACCTATCGAGCTTTGATTTAACCATAGTGTAGTTAACCCGTTCACGATCTTTGTATTGTTTCAATGCACCAAGAAAAGTGTTCTTGTTGGAAGCGGTTACCAACTTCTAATTGGTCCGAATCCAACGAAGAATTTATGCAGTCCGCGTCCGGTGTGGTAGTTCATGAAACTCCAATGCATCATCTTGAGATAGATCGACATTATGCATGTCTTATTTGGAGGCGAGTATGCCTGAATAGCGGATCTTCTTCTTCTTCGTCGAACCGCCTCAACATCTTGGTACAATTAGAGCGGGCTCGGTTGTAAAATAGTCCAACTTCGCACCGCCACAGCTCTCGAGGTGGATCCACATCGGTTCATCGTTCGATCCTCCATAACACTGCAACAAGCGAGGGCCCTCATTTGGTGGATGCCGTCGGTAATACATCATCCCTCCTTAAACATCTTTCATAAAGATTCCAATCATATGTGGATTACCATCCACTAGAAGTTGATAGCGTCCCCAATATGTATTTACGTCATCGGCGTTGATTGATGAATATGCATGTCCCATCCACCAACCGAAAGTGTGCGCGGGGTTGTGTTTTCCATACTACCACCGCACACGGGCACTTCGTGTTTTGCCTCCCACTTACAGGACACTGGGTCGTGTATTCCCCTCGAACGATACTAGATGTTGAGGTAGCAGCCAGATCACTTGGAGATGAAAATTCTACATATAACTCGAGATAGGGCGATCCACCGGCAAAATGAGTCTCCACCATTGCCTCAAGGCTCAGGGACCTTTGATGTCGAATCGTCATATCTCACCGGATCAACCGCGCCAAAATCTATACTTAATAGATGAACTTTCATTGGCGTTGTTAGAATATTTTACGCCTAATTCTTTTGAAGTTCTACCAAATCGACGTTTCAATTAAAACTCAATCGCTGTGTGTTCTCGATAAGAAAACAACACCATTTTCGTGTCACGCACTTCACCATCGTAGTAAATAACACCATTAATCGTTCACTCATTTTAATTTTTTTTCTTTTGCTTGAATGCTTTACGCTGGCCGAGAATGCAATTTGGTGATTTATAGCCTAATTTTAACGGACGACATTGTAGCAAAAGTCGTCCACGTGGGGCGCTTTTCGATGCTCCGGGTAATAGTGCACCTATTGAAGCGTTTTTGCTTGTTTGTTGAACGTCTCCTCAAAATAATTTTGCGGAGACCATCAGAGTAAAAAGCGCGTCCACGTGAGAGCGTTTTGACCACGGTTTGTTAAAACGTCTCCTCAAAATTATTTTCTTGGAGACTCTTGTCCAAAAATTATTTCATTTTTCACATTGCAAGTGGACGGAAAGATTCCCCAAAAATGGCTAAAAGCGCGTCCATGGGGGCGCTTTAGGCCACTCAAAAAAGCGCACCCTCGTGGGATCGTTTTTCTTTGAGGTATTAAAAGCACTCCCACGCGCTTTTTAGCCGCTTCCCAAAAACGCTACCGACGTGGGCGCGATTTTTGGGAAAATTGTCCTTTCCGGTCAATATTTTTGAAACCTGTCCTTTCCGTTAATTTTTAGTTTTTTTTGGTATTTTTGGGATATTTGCCCTAATTTAGACTCTGTTTAGAAGTAAAACATTTTTGAGAAAATATTTTTATTATTTTATAGTGCTTTTTTGTCGGAAAATGAATTCCTTTATGAAAATATTCTCCAAAACAGGGGTAAAAACAAATGTTTTTATGGAAAATGTCTTACCGATTCTATTACTGAAAGACATTTTCCATTCTCTTCACCCTCATCACAACAATCCGTTCTCCCTTCCTCTCTGCCCATCAACCTCAGCCTCTCCTCCTTATCTCTGTTCGTTGGTCTTACCTCCGAATCTCTATCTCGTCATCTCTGTTGGTTGACTGTCGTTCTTACCAAATCTGCAAGATACCCTAAAGTTGGGCTTTCCAGTCCTATCAAGGTATATCACTACCTTCTATTTTGGTTTTTTTTTTTTGGTTAAGCGGTCTTTGCAGTGTTTTATTTTGGTTACCCTGTAAATGAAACACTTGACTACACATTCCATTTCACCCACACATTTTCTCATTGTTGTTTTTCTCTTTGGTTATTTCCCTAAGTATTTTTGTTTTTCGAAGTTCTTGTATTTGGCCCCTTGGAAATGATATAGAAATTCGTTGCTATCTCCATAACCACATGTGAGTTTCTCTTTTTAATCTTTTTATATGATTTTTTAGTTTAAGCTGACCAAGATTTTAATTGGGGGTTTTGGTTGATTTTCAAGTTTGGATGGGTAAAGAATTTTTTTAAGTTCTGCTCTTCTGTTTCTTGGTTCTTGAATTAGCTTCTTCTTTTCTTTTTTTTAATCTTTTGAATTAGCTTGTGCATGTAAGGGAAACGATATTTGGTCTATTGGTTTTTGTTTTGTTAAGAGACTGGAGAATTTTTGGAATTGGAATTTTTTACTTGAATTGTAAACATTGTTATTGTAGGTTCCAAATATTGTCAAAATTCAAGACTTATGATCCATGTCTAAATGTTATTTAATAGTCTGTTTCCGATAGTTTTTTCATTTTACGTTTGTTTTAAAACCTTTTGTTTTATCAGAGAAGACCAATCTGAATATTTTGTTGCAATGCAGCATGTTTAACACTATAAAAAGCTAGTTCGTCTACCATTTTCTGTTGTCTGAAGTCTGAACTTTTGGGGTAAATGTGAATATTTTAACTGTGTAAAGTTTCATGTCTCTTGAGGCGCCTTTGGCTCGCATGCATCCTGTGATGTATGCACTGTTGTAAGGCTTGAGTTAGCATCTTCCATCCTTGGCAAGCAATAGAAGTTTGTTTATGCTATACTCCAGTGAAAAGAAACATATATTTTTTTTCCTTCATACTTCAATTCTAATATCCACGCTCCATGCAGGGAGAACCCAACATGTTTGATAGTTTCTAATTATGCAACCATGTTATAGTCTAATAAGGGTGTAATTTTCTTGTAGTAATGTATTGTATCTATGCATGGATAACATGATGCAGACCTTGCAGGGCCACTACATTTGTTTTGCATATTATGATCTTTAAGCTTGATGCTTTGCATTCTTTGATATGTAAGCCATTTAGATGTTGGAAATGCTCGTGTGTGATAGATGCATTCATAACTTTAAAAGTCTAGAAAACTTTTTGTCCCATTATTAATCTGACATGATTTGTTTGATTGTCTCTCCACAAAATCAATAAAGATATTTAGCAATTAATTATCTTATTATTGCTTGAGAAACTTTCATATATGTATGTATGCACTTTAGCCACAGTAACTTGATGTTATTTCAGGTAGCTTAGGAGTTCTAAATAATAAAATTCCAAAGTTGTGTTTCGGGAAAGTAGGAGTCGATAATTCAAAGCTGAATAATGGTAGAATTTGTATAAGGCAAAGACCATTCTGATATACTTCCCTGGTTAGACACTTAGAGAAGGCATTCAGCATAGGTTTGAGGCAATCTGTTTGGTTTCTAATATAGTGCTTTGGAAACCCAAGGTAAGTAACTTTTTCTAATATAATGCTCACAATTATGGATTTGTTTGATAACTATTGTTTGAGACAATCTATTTGGTTTATTGTCCATAGCCATAATGTTTTTTTTCTTTTTCTTTTCTTTTTTTTTTTTTTTTGGGGAGATTTGAAAGGGAAAAAAGAAAAAAAGTGAAAAGCTTTTTTAACTATTTTCTAAAATGAGAATAAAAGCACCCAGCCACGGTGGATGTACCAACATGTCGACGAAAGTCCTTTGAATACTATAATCCCTAATAACTGCCATGAATGTTAAATGGCCTGATCTAGGAAGTAACAACTAATGTTAGATGGCAGTTATTGTAGCTCAAAACATAATTCGGCTTTTTAGTTTAATTCAAGGATTAAATTGAATTGATATATTATACCAAGTATTTTTATTGTTAATATAGATTATATTAATTTTTTATCATTTTTGTTCCATTGTTCCTTTAAAATTTGAAATCATTTTAACTTCATTATAGATGTCAAAAAAAGTAGGAAAAGAAATACAATGGCAATGCTTAAAAAGCCGGATGGAGGTCACACTGGTGAGACCTCTGCTAACCGATTGAACAGGTTCAACCACTAGGACCTTCCAACTTAATAAAAAAATAATTTACGATATTAAATAAGAATTAGATATAATAGATATTTAGTAGAAATATGAATTTTGCTTAATAGTATAGTACAGATTCAAAGGGTTAAAGATCCAAATCTCATAGCATAAAATAAATTTAAAAATTAAGCTTAAAACCAGTTTAAATTTTTTTTTACTGGTACAACTGGTTTTTGTCCGAATTTTTTAGTAAAAAGTCCATTGAACTTTTAATAGAACAAGTATTAAATTAAAATTTTGGAATTATTTAGTTAAAAAACACTTGAAGATTAAATTTTAAATCTTCATATGGTACATGGACTGAAGGCAGAATTGATATCACTAAAATAGTAGAAAAATCAAAAGGCCAGCCGAGTCCATTGGAAGCTGGATAAAGCAAGGCGACAGCAAAGGTAAATTATTGCCCTTATAGCTAAGCAATAATAAGATTAAAGTGGTCAGATCTTAAATTAACTTTGTGTCTAAATTTAAATTAATGGGTTACTTTTAAATGAAATCATTAATAAGTCTTTAAATGTAGATTTTGTTATGCCATTTCTTTAAGTTAGATCAAATTATTATTAATTTTCAAATTAATTGCACATTGATTTGTAATAATTACATATTGATTTGTAAATTTTTGTGTGGTCTTATGGCAAGCTTGTATATTTCTTGTAGTGATTTGTGTGGCATTGTAACACTTCGAATTTTGGGCCTAGAAGTTTGGAGCTTTGAGCATACGGATAGTGGGGAGATTACATATATGTGTCTAATTGTACAATTTAATGACAAGTATGGGCCTGCTCGTCTGGTGGTTAAGATGTGCGTTGGATTGGCGGTAGTCTTGTGATTGAATCCTTGCGTGAGCTAGGGAGATATTTTGTGGTTATTATTTTATTTTAATAATTATTTGATTTTTTATATAAGTAAAATTATTATTTTATTTTAATTTTAATTTTCGATTGGGCGTTTCTTCTTCCTTCTCCACTCTATTTTCTTTCTTTTGCTTTTACCTATTTCTTTAACGTTTTTAACTGCGGTTTCGAAATTTTGCTCTTCTGTTGCCTCTTCCGTCGTCAAATTAAGGTGTGGGATTCGAATATTGTCTACTCTTTCCTTATTAATTGTTATTTTGTTTTGCGAATCCCTTTTCCTTCGGGTTTTCGTAGCTATGTGTTATCCCCTCGTTTTTGAGTTTTTAGATGATAGAAGTGAAGGGAAATCGTTGAATTCTAATATACTTTGATAGGGCATAGGTTGGGGACGATTTTGGTGGCCAAAACGGTAATTTTGGGTTGAGTTGGGGTGGTTTCGTAGCCTCTTCGACGGCCACATGGCCTGGCCACATGAGCGTGTGGTCGATTTTGGGGATTTTATCGATTTACACACGACCGTGTCCTTTGGGTACACGGGCGTGTTAATTTGAATTAGGGATTCTGAGTTTTGGGGTCACACGGTCTTGTGACTGATTTGGGAAAATTAGGGCTTCTAGACGAGCGTGTGTTTCAGGAGACATGGCCGTGTGTAGGGACTAGGGATTCCACACGGGCGTGTGTTATGGGACATGATCGTCTGTTTTTCAAATTTTAAAATTTATAAAGAGAATGATCGAACCTGGAAACTAACACTGACAACGACTTAAGGCAAATGCACCTATCGAACAGTAGTATAGTTTAGGCAAGACTAGATTGTCGAACCTAAAGGAACTAAAAGTACTAATATTCACTTTTTTCTATTATTTAGCCTAAATATGAAGTGATTGATTGATTAAGTTAAAAACTAACTAAACTCAGACAAAAAGACAAAAGAACAAATTGAAGAAATAAATTTTAGAAAAACTCAGTTGATTACGACGATACCCTAGAAGGACTCCACCTAAACTTCATTTGTTATCTAACACTAAACCAGACGATTTATTCATTTAGCTTGATCTGTAAGACTCCCTAACTTATATTAAACCTCTCTCGAGGCGAATAACGTTTAACCCTAGGTTGATTAATTGAAATCTCTTTCTAATTAAAACCCTTAGAATCGCATTAACTTGATCTATGGACTCTTATATTAGGTTTCAGCTTAATCCAGCACAATCTCGTCACCCTATTAATCGTGTCAAATAGTCGAGTTTTAATATTTATAAAAAGAATAATCAAACCTGTAGACTAACTATGACAACGATAGAGGCAAGTGCACCTATCAAACAGTAGTATAGTTTAGGCAAGAATATCTTATCGAACTCAAGAGAAACTAAAAGTATTACTACTCACTTTTTTTCTATTATTTAGCCTGAAATATGGAGTGATTGGTTGATTTATCTAATACTAAATGAAATACTTTAAACTAAATGCAAAGACAAAAGAACGAATTGGAGAAAAACTTTAGGAAAACTCAGTTGATGAAGAGATACCCTTAAGAAGAATCAACTTATGACTTCACTTATTATTTAACTCTAAACCATATGATTTCTTTACTTAACTTGATCCGTGAGACTCCCTAACCTATATTAAACCCTCTCTCGAGGCGAATAACATCTAACCTTAGGTTAATTAGTGGAACTTTCATTCTCTTATAATAACCCCCAAGGAAGCGATAAATCGATCAATGGATTCCCATATTAAGTTTCACCTAATCCCAGCAAAATCTAAGTAACCCTATCTCTAGGCGCTCGATCAACTTTGCTCAATTATGCTAGATCTACTCTTAGATAGGGTCTATTCCTCCTCCACCTAAGCACATCAGATTGAATTAAGTAACATAATTAATAACAAACCAAGTACTTGTCATATAATTTAGAAATCAAATAACAAAATCCATCATAGGTTCCATCCCCTTTAGGTTTCTGAGAGGTTTAGTTCATAACTAAATAAGAAAACATCTCAAGAGAAAAGATAAAACAAAACATAAGAAATCCCTAAAATCTCCTAAAGGAATTAAAGAGGAGATCCTCCGTCTTGAATAAAAACTCCGGCTTCTTGAGATGGATTAACTGGCTATCTTCAAGTGATTCCCTCAAAGATGAAAGCTTCGGCAAAAGCCTCTGCCAAAGACCCCCCTCTAATGTCTGCATTGGGTTGTTTATATAGCCTTTGGGATGCTATCCTTGGCTCCTAAGTACCTCCTTCAAGAAGAATTACTATTAGGGTGTTTGAGTAGACTTAGGAGTATGTTTCTTTGGCTTCAAGCATCCAATTCCAAGTGAAATTACTCATTCCAGCAGAGGGCACGGCCATGTCACACGACCGTGTAAATCGTGGTTGGGCCGTGCCTTGATTCTGTTGTTTTGGGCACGGCCGTGTAAGTCGAGATTCAGGTCTAGCGATTGGGACACGGCCATGTAGATCGTTTGACACGTCCGTGTGTGGTAATGAGATGATGCGCGATTGTGCAACTCGTGAGTTGGGCTTTGCTCTAGGTAATCGTCGAGACACGGTCGTGCAGGCTTTGTGCCAAGCCGTGTTGATTTCTTACTAAGGCCCAATTACTCCGTTTTAAGCCCTTTTTGTGTTCTTTTTATCCTTGGGTGCTTTCCTGAGTATAAACATGAAAAGAAAGGATTAAAAGCACCTTTTTACATAAATCAAGGGCTAAATCATCCAAAAGCATATTAAATATGGGGTTAAAATATGTTACTTTTACGGTTTATCAAATACCCCACATTTAAGCTTTTGCTTGTCCTCAAGCAAAATTCTCAACTTATAATTAAAACGAAGTTTCCATAATTCATAATATTCATCAATAATATCTCATCATACATAGATAATTTATATAAGGATAATTTAACTCAAAGAGCCCTAAAGATTCAATTATGATAAGTCATACCTTTTTAGTACAAAAACATTGGTGTCTTCGCTTATCTGAATAATTACCTTTAATTCAAAACCGACAAGGATCTACATCCTCACTGAAGGTTCACTCAAATCACTCAAAGTGTTTAAGGTTCAGGAATAAGCACTCTAAGTTGAACCTGAAAAGTTAATCCCATAGGCTTGCCTGAAAATCAAATCTCCACCACTATATATGAGATGATACACAAATCAAAAGGTCTTTGTAAGGGTTGTAACGGGGCTAGGGTAAAAGGTATGGATAAAGGCTGAATTAGAAGGTTAGAATCGAGATTGACTTGACAAATTACCTAACTAGAAACAATGAACTAATATAAGTACTTACATCAATTAAAAGCCAATAATACCTACTATTGATAATTATTCTATAATAACGAGTATTTTTCCTCACTTGAAATTCGATAATACTTTAATACGAGCTTTTCCTTCAACAATTGGAGTTTAAATGTTCTAAGCTCTTTTATATACTACTTAATTTTGAGTAAACTTGGGTTTTTTTTTAAGAACAAACCAAAAACAAACATAATAGAAGGAACTTTGATAATTGAAATAACCTAATTCAGCAATTGATCAAATCAATTCTCGATAGATGGGTAGTCAAAAGAATGTTGATAACAAATACAAAGGGTTTTGGGTTGATTTTAATGGGTGAGTCAATAAAAAGGTTGTTAGGATTCAACGGGGTTCACTAAGGGTTAATTTGTAGGTAGGCTTTTTAGTGGAGTGAACGGGTTAAAACCTAGGTGCCTTTATCATTTCAGTTTATCAAATCATTAATGTGGTCTCGACATGCATAAACGAGGCAAGGTCTAGAATAACAGTTCAAAGTTGACACACTCATAATCGATAAAGTGAGCATGAAAAAAATATATGCTCTATAAGGCTCAAATCTCACAAAAATTATGGGTGTTTTTGACATCAATCCCTATAAATTTTGAACTTCAAGGTGATACTCAAATTCAGTTTAACGACCTATCAATTTTTAATTTTTAGAAAGTAGACTTATCATGCTCGATTCTCTAGTATTCTTTAAATTTAATCATCAATGCACAATTAACTATGACTTATTCAACGATATATCAATAAAAATCATAAATCATTAGAAATTTCACCCTAATTAATAATATGAGAAAAATACTTAAGATCAAGACTAAATTTAGGGTTTTGAGAATTATACAAAAAGTTATACACTATTACCCCCACACTTAAGATGTACATTGCCCTCAATGTACAAAGATAGATAATGATAACTAGGTGCCAAATCAAAAAGATAAGTGGGGAAAGTAATACTCCCTGAAATCTGGATGATCCCTGGCGTCTTTGGTGGTGGTGATGGTGTTTTCTATGGGCTTGGTGGTGTGGCTACCGAAAAGTAATTTGCTAGATGAAGAAATTGGGTAGCCTGCGAAGATATAGCCAAGAGATCTAAAGAAATAATAATATACTAATAATATATTTAAAGATTAAGGAAATAAATAGAAGGAGACTAAGAAGAAAACTAAAATTTAAAGAAAAGACTAAGGAGTCCTTATTGTTGGATGGTTCGCGAGGTGGGTGTGACCTAGAAGGCTGTGGTGCGTGATTCCCAAGCAGCCTTTAGAACCTAAAACCAAGAAACTAGTAGAAAAGAATTATAGATAAGGAAAATAAAGGAGAAGAGAAAAGAAAAATAAAATCGAAAAGGTTTCGGAGACTCTTGGCGTGTCGGATATCTGAAGTTGCCGGCATAAACTCATGTTGAGGCCCCTTTGAGGAGATAGTGCTTACGCTTCTTTGACATGATTTTGGTGTTTGCTCAAGAGTCTTGGACATTTTCTTATGGACAAAAAGAAAAAATTGAAAGAAAAAGAAGAAAGCAAGAAGATGGAGAGAAGGGAAGGGTTGTGGGGTTTAAATAAGATTTTAAGTTTGGCACATTCCCACGCCGTGTACCAAGGGTGTGTTGATTCACAAGGCCGGCTCGCACGGCCGTGTTGTGGAGTGTGTTATTTTTCACGCCCGTTTGTCGATTGGCACGCCTGTTTCTAAAAGGCCAAGATGTGAGCACGGATGGACTGCACAGACGTGGTTTGCCCGTGCTCAATAAGTCAATATCTTAGCACGGTCATGAGGCACGGTCGTGCTATTTTATCGGTGCCCGTGTTGTGGGTGGTTGGATCCGTGACGTTGGGGAGTGGTTGGACTAATTTGCACGGCTCTGCTCGGTCAGTGTGGTGGTTCCGATGGTCCACACGGCCACAGGCACGGTCGTGTGTAAGGCCGTGTGGCCTGAAAATTTGCATTTTTTGTGTTAGTGTTTGAAAGTAAATAGTTCTAGTGCTCGGGTTGCCTCCCGAGAAGCGCTTGTTTATAGTCTTAAGCTAGACTATCCTTGACTTTGAAATTTAAGGAGGTTTAAAGGTTTGAATATTTTTCCTCTTGCTAATAGTTTTATTTTCGTGACAAAATTTAGGTCAGGAAGTGTTTACCTTGAAATTGCCGAATATTGGATTGCTTACCTCGACTATCTCGTGTGGGAAAATATCGTGTACCTGAAGGAGTATTTCTCCCTTTTTCTTCATGTCTGTTGAAGTGATGTGAGGATTGCTTTTGTCTAACACCACCTGGTCTCCTATTTTAAAGTGATTTGATGTCCCTATGAGCTCTTCTGGTGGTTCCTTTGGTTCTACTTCGTATGGGCCTGATTTTTTTTGGTATGTATCTTCTGCTCTTCTAAATTGTCGATCTTACGATTTTGTTTCTGGTGTGATTCTTCTGTGACGATTTGGTGGCTATGAGTTGGCTCAATTTTGATGCATTGTGATGTTTCCTGCGATGAATGTTGAACATTTTGGTTATCTATTGAAATGACGTTCTTACTTTCATCTTCTGTTATTTTGGCTGAGTCGAGAGCTTGAAGATTGACCGATTCTTCTCCTATGCGAAGTATGAGTTCACCTGTGGCAACATTAATTTTAGTTCTAGCAGTTGCTAGAAAAGGTCTTCCTAGAATTAAGGGAATTGAATTATCCTCATCCATGTCTAAAACAACAAAATTTATTGGGAAAACAAATTTATCGATTTTTACAAGCACATCTTCAATAATGTCCCTAGGAATTCTAATAGTTTTATCAGTTAGTTAAATACTCATCATAGTTTGTTTGGGCTTCCCTAGACCTAGTCATTTAAACAATGTATAAGGCATTACATTTATACTTGCCCCTAGATCGGCTAACGCATTATCAATAGTTAAACTACCAATTAAGCATGGAATCATAAAACTCCCTGGATCTTTTAGTTTCTGTGGTAGTCTGTTCTGTAGCATTGCTGAGCATGTTGCGTTCAATTCCACATGGTGTTCTTCATCTATTTTACGTTTGTTCGTTAAGAGCTGCCTTAAGAATTTCCTTGAATCGGGCATCTGAAAAAGAGCTTCAAAAAGAGGTAAGTTAATATGTAATTTCTTTAGAAGTTTTAGAAACTTACCAAATTGTTCCTCTGAATTTTCTTTTTTCAATGCTGCGGGATAAGGTATGCGAGGTTGGTATTCTTTGATTACCGATTTTAGCTTTTCATGAGCTACCTCTGTTTTACCTTTTTCTTCCTTGGTTTTTTGTGCTGATGTGGGCTTGGCTACCTTAGTACCCTCTTGAGATGTGATGACTTGGATTTGTTCTTTTGGGTTTATTTATGTGTTGCTTGGTAGACGTCCTTGTTGGCGTTCATAAATTAGCTTTGTAAGATGTCCCACTGACCTAGTAAGTTCTCCAACTTGATTCTCGATCCCTTTGATCGATTTTTGTTGTTCATCACGTGTTGCTTCAGCCTTTTGGAGACGAGAATCTGTAGCTGCCATGAATTTTGTCAGCATCTCTTCCAGATTTGATTTCTTTTCTTATGGACAGGGTTGATTTTGGTAATTTGGAGGAGGTTGCTGCCTTTGATTTCCTTGATTTCCTTGATTTTCTTATCCTCCCACAAAAAATTTGGGTGGTTCCTCCAACCTGCATTATAAATGTTACTATAAGGATTATTATTAGATCTGAAATTATTACCTATATAGTTTGTCTGCTCGTTGTCTGCTTCTGGTTGGTCGGGTGGGTACTTAGAATTCGCCACATTCTCGCTCACTTCGCATTGCATTACTGGATTTACCTGCGAAGAACATAAATTATCAAGTTTTTTATTCATTAACTCCACCTGCGTTGACAGCATTGTTAATGCGTCTATGTTAAAAACTTCGGCTGATTTTATCGGTTTGGCTCTTGTAATTTGCCATTGATAAGTGTTCAATGACATCTCTTCAATAAAATCGTAAGTCGCTTCAGGAGTTTTGTTGTTCAAAGTTCCACCGACTAATGAGTCAATCATTTGTCTAGTTGGAAAATTCACACCATTGTAAAAAGTTTGGACTTGAAGCCACAAAGGTAATCCGTGGTGTGGGCATCTCCTTAGGAGATCCTTGTATCTTTCCCATGCATCATATAATGTTTCTGTGTCATTCTACACAAAAGAAGATATGTCATTCCTAAATTTAGCCGTTTTGGCTGGTGGAAAATATTTTAAAAGAAATTTTTTGGTTATTTGCTCCCATGTGGTGATTGACCCTGGTGGTAATGAGTTCAACCACTGCTTTGCTTTATTCCTTAATGAAAAAGGGAATAATCGAAGACGTATGGCATCCTCAGAAACGCCATTTATTTTGAATGTATCACAGAATTCTAAAAAATTAGATATATGAGTGTTTGGATCTTCATCCTGCAAACCATCAAATTGAACAAACTGTTGAATCATTTGTATTGTGTTAGGCTTTAATTCAAAATTATTAGCAGTTATAGCCGGCCTGACAATACTAGATTCTGCTCTTGTCAAATTAGGTTTAGCATAATCATACATAGTATACGGAGCATTTTGTTCTTGCACATTTGGTGGATTATTTTCATCCATCCTTTCAGTAGGATTGGATCTTTCTTGTTGTTCTTCTCTTTGGTAGTTTAGAGCTTGTCTAATCTCTCTACGATTTCTGCGAGCGGTAGCTTCAATGTCACTTTCATATTCTAATGGTCCTCTTGAGTTTCTTCTAGTCATAAACTAGAGGTACCTGCTAGGATAAGAAAGAAAGAATTAATAAAAATTTAATTTAAGAAATAAAAATAAATTGCGAAATAATAAAAGTATTGCTAAAGTAATAGAAATAGAGCTTTCTTAATATTTTAGGAGTTCCCCGACAACGGCGCCAAAAACTTGATTGTGTCAAATAGTCGAGTTTTAATATTTATAAAAAGAATGATCGAACCTGTAGACTAACTATGACAACGATAGAGGCAAGTGCACCTATCGAACAGTAGTATAGTTTAGGCAAGAATATCTTATCGAACCCAAGGGAACCAAAAAGTATTACTATTCACTTTCTTTCTATTATTTAGCCTAAAATATGGAGTGATTGGTTGATTTATCTAATACTAAATGAAATACTTTAAACTAAATGCAAAGACAAAAGAACGAATTGGAGAAAGACTTTAGGAAAACTCAGTTGATGAAGATGATACCCTCAGGAAGAATCCACCTATGACTTCACTTATTATTTAACTCTAAACCATATGATTTCTTTACTTAGTTTGTTCCGCGAGACTCCCTAACCTATATTGAACCCTCTCTCGAGGCGAATAACGTCCGACCTTAGGTTAATTAGTGGAACTCTCGTTCTCTTATAATAACCCCCTAAGAAAGCAGTAAATCGATCAATGGTTCCCATATTAGGTTTCACCTTAATCTGGCAAAATCTCGTAACCATATCTCTAGGCACCCGATAAACTCTGCTCAATTATGTTAGATCTACTTTTAGGTAGGGTCTATTCCTCCTCCACCTAAGCACATCAGATTGAATTAAACAACATAATTAAGAACAAACCAAGTACTTATCATATAATTTAGAAATCAAATAGCAAAATCCATCATAGGTTTCATCCCCTTCAGGTATCTGAGGGGTTTAGTTCATAACTAAATAAGAAAACATCTCAAGAGAAAAGATAAAACAAAACATAAGAAATCCCTAAAACCCCCTAAAGGAATTAAAGAGGAGATCTTCCATCTTGAATAAAAACTCCGGCTTCTTGAGATGGATCAACTGGCTATCTTCAAGTGATTCCCTCAAAGATGAAAGTTTCGGCAAAAGCCTCTGCCAAAGACCCCCTCTAATGTCTGCCTTGGGTTGTTTATATAGCCTTTGGGATGTTATCCTTGGCTCCTAAGTACCTCCTTCAAGAATTACTACTATTAGGGTGTTTGAGTAGGCTTAGGAGTATGTTTTTTGGGCTTCAAGCATCCAATTTCGAGTGAAATTGCTCATTCCCGCGGCAGGGGCACGGCCATGTCACACGCCTGTGTAAATCGTGGTTGGGCTGTGCCTTGATTCTGTTGTTTTGGGCATGGTCGTGTAAGTCGAGATTCAGGTCGTGCTTCAGGTCTGTCGATTAGGACACGGCCATGTAGATCGTTTGACACGCGTGTGTGTGGTAATGAGATGATGTGCGGCCGTACAACTCGTGAGTTAGGTCGTGCTCTAGGTAATCGTCGAGACACAATCGTGCAGGCTTTGTGTCAGGCCGTGTTGATTTCTTGCTAAGGCTCAATTGCTCTGTTTTAAGCCCTTTTTGTGTTCTTTTTATCCTCGGGTGCTTTCCTGAGTATAAACATGAAAAGAAAGGATTAAAAGCACCTTTTTACATAAATCAAGGGCTAAATCATCCAAAAGCATATTAAATATGGGGTTAAACTATGATACTTTTACAGTTTATCACCTATCTCTAGGCGCGATCAACTCCGCTTAATTATTATAAATTTACTCTTAAATGGGGACTTTTGCTCCACCACCTAAGCACATCACACTTGAATTAATATCCCGAAAATATCAACACAAGAATTAAGCACACATAATTAAGAATAAACTAAGTATTTATCATACAGTTCAGAAAACAATAGCAAGATTCATTTAGCTTTCATCCCCTTCATGTATCTGAAGGGTTTAGTTCATAATGATAAAAAAAAAAATCTCAAGAGAAAAGATAAAACAAAACATAAGAAATCCCTAAAACCCCCTAAAGGAATTGAAGAAGAGATCCGCCGTCTTGTGTAGAACTCTGGCTTCTTGAGATGGATCAACTGGCTATCTTCGAGTGATTCCCATGAATCTGGCCTTCTGGCTCGGCTTCTTGGCCTAGCTGACTGTATAACATACCGCCCTCCTGACTAAAGCCCTGGTAGAAGGCTTCTGCCGAACTCCCCTTCAAGTTGCCCTCTTTGGTGTTTATATAGACTTTGTGATGCCTTACTTGGCCTCTAAGTATCCTAATTCAAGTATAATTCCTCCTAGGGTGTTTGAGTAGACTTAGGAATATGTTCCTTTGCCTCCAAGCATCCAAATCTGAGTGAAACTCCTCTTGGCCGAGGCAGGGACACGCCATGGCACACGCTTGTGTGAATCCTGGCCAGGTCGTGTTTGATTCTATTGAAGGAGGCACGGTCGTGCTTTTCGAGTTTAGGCCGTGTTCAATTTTTCTTAAGAGGCATGGCCGTGTGGTCTTGAGCCCAGGCCGTGTCGATTTCGTGGTATGGCTCATTTGCTCTATTTTAGGCCTGTTTTGCGTTCTTTTCATCCTCCGGTGCTCTTCTGGGTATAAAACATTAAAACAAAAGATTAAGAGCACAAAATTACACAATTCAAGGCTTAAATCATTCAAAAGCATGCTAAATGTGGGCTTAAAATATGTTACTTTTATGGTTTATGAAGACACACGGCCGTGTCTGATGGTCACACGGGCGTGTGACACCTTCACACGGCTGTGTCTACCCTACACTTGATTTTATCAAAATTAGACAGTGAGTTACACGGCTTGTTCACACGGCCGTGACCTTGCCCCACACGGATGTGTGCCTCTGTAACACGGTCGTGTGTCACCCATCGCACGGGCGTTTGGATCCCCGCAAAGCCTGGACTGCTCCACACGACCGGAGCATACGGTGTGTGGCCCTAACTCGCTGGATTCTAAATTTAAGTCGATTTGTTTATAATCTCAAATCAATGTGTTCTAAACATTGAATAAGCTTTACTGAGGGTAACTATGACTCTGATCTGAGTTGATATGTGAGTGATGTGTGATTAGTTGTGTGACAAGCTTGATGCTGAGTTTGAGTATACGAGTGTACACACTCGTGAAACTGACCTACTGATTGTGATTGACTGTCTGTAAGTGACTGCTTATAAATGACTACCTGAGACTATATTCTGATTTGGTGTAGCTGCATACATACATTTGCATACATACATCTACATATAAAGTATTTTTGCGTTGGGATTTTGAAGAGAAGGGATATTTACGATTTGATCTGGCAGTTTTACTACAACTCATTGGTATAGTGGATTACCGCATTACACTGTACTGCATGTACATTAGCTACGCTAGTACCATTATCTGATTTGGCAGTTCCTACTGCACATCTATACCACGGATTACCGTATTGCATAGTACAGCTTATACGCTAGCTTTGCTACGTAATTTACGATTTGGTAGTTTATCTGCATTCTGGTAGCCCAGTTCTCAGAGGGTCGAGGGCGGTCCCAATTCCTTGAGGGTCGAGGACAATACTGATGATCATCGTTGTCGGGTGACCCGGGATGACATCATATGGAGTATAAGGTTGGATAGGCTTTCGAGTTCTAATTCGGAGTGCAGAGATGGGTGGGTTGATTAAATCCCCATAGTAAGTGTAGGGCTGGACAGAGATGGTGTGTTGGCTGGATGGGTGGGTTATTTACAACTTATTTGCATTCATACGCATATGCTTGACATTATGACTAAATGTGATACTGCAACTACAATATCTAATTGACTGTTTGACTGAAATATTTGATTGTCTGATTGACTGAAATGTCTGAGGGAACCATGTGTGATGGGCTAAAGCCCAAACTGATTCTGATTTTGGAAAGCGCTTAGGCCCAGTCTGTAACTATTGAGATTTTTCGCTACTGTGTCTGATTGGGACATATGACTGTAAAGTTGCATATGGGTTATGTTGATTATTGGTGAATATGCTCAGCTGTTATCTGACGGTAAGGTTTGCTTTATATGTATATATCGTTCGATTTGTTGAGTTCGGTAGGTTGGTTCTGCATCACCACTGAACTTGAACTGCTTCTAAGCCTTTCTATTTCTGCTTTATTTTTGTTTCCGTTGCTTTACCGGTCTTGATCTCATACTGAGCTTGAGTAGCTCACCTCCGTTCTGTTTCCCCTTTTCAGATGCTAGTTTGATTTCTGATGTTGGACTCAGTATGCGGAGGACTCGGATAGTCTTGGTGGATAAACCATGATTTTTTTTAATTTTGGTTTTATTTGTTATTCGGTTAAAGTTTAAACTGTAAGGATGTATAATGCTGTGGTATAGTTTTCGATTTATGTTATATTCATATATGTTAGAATATTTTGGTTTACTGAGATAAATTATATTGTAAAATTTTCCTATGATCACTTCGGTGATCAATGTGGCATCTCAATTTAATCTAGTCTTTTAGGCCGGGTTTAGGGTGTTACATTTAGTGGTATCAGATCCAGGTTTGCAAAAACTCGGCCTCTTTTCTCTACGTGAATGTTTGCGCAAATAAATAATTTTTGGAAACCTTTGAAAAGCTGTACCACAGAAAATTGAAAAGGATTATGTTTTGAAAGTGATTTACGTGAATGAACTGTCTGAGCTTCCTATGCTAGTCCAGGTAGAAACTCAAAATTATGAAATTTGAAATTTAGATTTTGTACTTATTCTGTGTTGCTTTTTGGAAATGTAGATTTCCTAAGTTAGCGACACTACTGGTATGGATCCTGAGGGAAAACAAGATTGTAAGGCATCTTTTATTTTTCCGTAACATGAGACTGTTAAGGAGCCGGTAGACAATGTGATTCTGTCAACTTTAGGTAACGATAACCCGGAGCTTGGTACTGAAGCACTGACTCAGGTAGTAAGGGAAGTGCTAGAGGAAGTGTTTGGAGCTAGGATGAGAGAGATTAATGAGACGCTCTAGGCTAGGTGCGTCGACTATGGGAAAAAGAGATATCTCATTTTTCTGAGGCTAGAGCCTTGATCTGCGAAGCATGTTAGGATGCACTCGACTGGTAGTAAAGGTAGTGCCAGTGGGGGCACGAACGTGCTGTCTTATGAGCACTGTAAGAGGCGCCATGCAGGCGATTTCTAGAGGAAGTCAGGAGCATGTCTGAGATGCGGGTCCACTGAGCACTAAGTTCGAGATTATCCCTGGCCTTTTTGAATTAGGTATGATTGGAAATGTTTGGGTGTCTTGATTTGAGCATAGTAGGTGTATGTGGCAATTGTGTATCTGCTTTAGTGGTTAAGTGTTTTGGGTGTGTGTGAGAGATTCTAAGTTCAAGTTTAGTGTGGTAGAGCCTTGGGATTAGAGTGCGCAGTGGGAGCGTAGTGGTGTAGTTTGTTTATATTACTGTTCCGTTAGTTGGAAATTTTGGGGACGAAATTTCTTTAAGGAGGGGTGAATTGTAACGCCCTGAATTTTGGGCCTAGAAGTTTGGAGCTTTGAGCATACGGATAGTGGGGAGATTACATATGTGTGTTTAATTGTACAATTTAATGACAAAAATGGGCCTGCTGTCTGGTGGTTAAGATGTGTGTTGGATTGGAGGAGGTCTTGTGATCGAATCCCTGCGTGAGCTAAGGAGATATTTTGTGGACTTTTTATTTGTCATTTAGTTATTATTTTATTATAATAATTATTTGATTTTTTATATAAGTAAAATTATTATTTTATTTTTATTTTTAATTTTCGATTGGACGTTTCTTCTTCCTTCTCCTCTCTGTTTTCTTTCTTTACTTTTTCCTATTTCTCTAACATTTTTAACCGTGATTTCGGGATTTCTACTCCTCTGTCGCCTCTTCCGTTATCGAATTAAGGTGTGGGATTCGAATATTGTCTACTCTTTCCTTATTAATTATTATTTTGTTTTGCGAATCCTATTTCCTTCGGGTTTTCGTAGCCATGTGTTACCCCCTTGTTTTTGAGTTTTCAAAGATAAAATTGAAGGGAAATCGTTGAATTCTAATACACTTTGATAGGGCATAGGTTAGGGGCAGTTTTGGTGGCCAAAACAGTATTTTCGGGGCTGAGTTGGGGTGGTTTAGTAGCCTCCCAGACGGCCACACGGGCGTGTGACTCGGTACACGATCGTGTGGATTTATGAATTAGGGTTTTCAACCAATTTTGTGTGCCACACGGCCTGGCCACACGAGCGTGTGGCCAATTTTAGGGATTTTGTCGATTAACACACGATCGTTTCCTTTAGGTACACGGGCGTGTAGATTTGGGGAATTAGGGATTTTGAGTTTTGGGGTCACACGGCCATGTGACTGGTTTGGGGAAATTAGGGCTTCTACACGGGCGTGTGTTTCGGGGTACATGGTCGTGTGACTGATGTTAGGCCTAAGGATTCTACACGGACATGTGTTATGAGACACACGGAGGTGTCTGATAGCCACACGGACGTGTCTTCCCTAGACTTGATTTTATCAAAATTGGACAGTGAGTTACACGGCTTGTTCACACGGCCGTGCCCCTACACTCTACGGGTGTGTGCCTCTGTCACACGGCCGTGTGCCACCCCTCGTATGGGCGTTTGGATCCCCACGCGGCCTAGACTGCTCCACACGGCTGGAGCATAGGTGCATGTGGCCCTAACTCGTCAGATTCTGAATTTAAGTCGATTTGTTTGTAATCTTAAATCAATGCATTCTAAACCTTGACTAAGCTTTACTGAGGGTAACTATGACTCTGATCTGAGTTGATATGTGAGTGATATGTGATTAGTTGTGTGACAAGCTTGATGCTGAGTTTGAGTGTACGAGTGTATACACTCGTGAAACTGACCGACTGATTGTGATTGACTGTCTGTAAGTGATTGCTTCTGAATGACTGCCTGAGACTGTATTTTGATTTGGTGTAGCTGCATACATACATTTGCATATAAAGTATTTTGGGTTGGGATTTTGAAGAGAAGGGATATTTACGATCTGATCTGACAGTTTTACTACAACTCATCGGTATAGCAGATTATCGCATTGCACTGAACCGCATGTACGTTAGCTACGCTACATACCATTATCAAATCTGGTAGTTCATACTGCACGTTTGTACCACGGATTACCGTGTTGCACAGTATAACTTTTATGCTAGCTTTGCTATGTAATTTACAATTTGGAAGTTTATCTGCATTTTGATAGCCTAATTCCCAGAGGGTCGAGGGCGATCCCAATTCCCTGAGGGTCAAGGACAATACTGATGATCATCGTTGCCGGGCGACCCAGGATGACATCATATGGAGTATAAGATTGGATGGGCTTTCGAGGTCCTATTCGGAGTGCAGGGATGGGTGGGTTGATTAAATCCTCACAGTAAGTGTAGGGTTGGACGGAGATGATGCATTGGCTGGATGGGTGGGTTATTTTACAACTCATTTGCACTCATACGCATCTGCTTGACATTGTGACTGAATGTGATACTGCGACTGCAATATCTGATTGACTGTTTGACTGAAATATTTTATTGTCTGATTGACTGAAATGTCTGATTGTATTATTCGACTGAAAGGCATTCGTGCCTAAGGGAACCGTGTGTGATGGGCTAAGGCCCAAACTAATTCTGGTTTTGGAAAGCGCTTAAGCCCAATCTGTAACTATTGAGAGTTTCCGCTACTATGTCTGATTGGGCCATATGACTGTAAAGTTACATATGGGTTATGTTGATTATTGGTGAACATGCTCAACTGTCATTTGACGGTAAGGTTTGCTTTATATGTATATATCATCCGATTTGTTGAGTTCGGTAGGTTGGTTATACATCTCCACTGAACTTGAACTGCTTCTAAGCCTTTCTATTTCTTTTCTATTTTTATTTTCGTAGCTTTACCGGTCTTGATCTCACACTGAGATCGAGTAGCTCACACCCTTCTGTTTCCCCTTTCAGGTGCCACTTCAATTTTTGATGCTGGACTTGGTATGCGGAGGACTCGAACAGTCTTAGTGGATAAACTATGAGTTTTTTTTAAATTTTGGTTTTATCTGTTATTCGGTTAAAGTTTAAACTGTAAGGATGTATAATGCTGTGGTACAGTTTCCAGTTTATGTTATATTCACATATGTTAGGCGATTTTGGTTTACTGAGATAAATTATATTGTAAAATTTTCCTATGATCACTTCGGTGATCAATTGTAACACCCCAAACCTGGCCTATGCATTAAGCTCGGATTTTGGCATGTCACACATATTTAACGTACATTCAAATCATTTAACGAAGTAGAAATCAAATTCCAAAACGATTAAGAGAATGACTTTATCGAAAAATCGAAGTTCATTGAAAATCATAATTAAAAACACAAGAATTTGTCATTCGATCTATAGAGTAGTAATTGATAAAAACTTTGGATTTATTTAGTCAAAATATTTCATTGAAAAGTTTTAAAAGAATTTCCTAAGTTTCAATGATATTTAAGAAAAACTTTTATTTTATACGAGAGTTATAGAAAACATTTATAAAAACTAAACCAATCCAACTTAGGAAAACTAAAACATAATAAAATCCATCCACATAATAAAATCCATAATTAAAGAGGCCTAATTACATCGCCATAAAATAGTACTTAATAAAAATTATTAAAGAAGTCTTAAAATTTTATAAACCACCATTTGTAGTATAGCCTCCACATCAAGTCATCTCGACCCAAGTCTCCATCAATTATTATTACCGAGGGGGTAAAAAATTGGGGTGAGTTACTTAGAACTCTGTGTAACTCACTTACCATAGTCCACCGGGCCAAAACCATTTAAGCATTTATTTGGGCCTAAGCCCATTATAAATATAATAATTTAGCATGTATGAAATGCAAGTGATATGCAATTCCCAAAACCAAACCTAGATTTCCATCCGCTACACACCAATTCGCACCAACCAAAGACACCTGGGGAGCTTTAGTCACCCACCCCGCCAACACAATCAAGTAAGCATTAAGTCAGTATTTCAAATTTCGTGGACAAGCCACCGAATTCACAGAGTTTACATGGCATTTGCCATTTTTGTAATTGTGGCGAGCCACCAAAATATTATAGCAAAGCTACCGAAACTTCTCTTCACAAATAGCCCAACCCATGCAATCATGTATATAATATGCATAACAATCCATTCATATAATTATTTCAACATAAGGCCCATTATAAAAGTTATTACAAACTGGCCCATTTCACATTTTGGCCCACGAAATCTCATATCACATATAACCCATTTATCAATTATCATAAATGGCCCAATTATCAATATCACATATGGCCCATTTATCAAATATCACATATGGCCCAATTATCAATTATCACATATGGCTTAATTATCAATATCACATATGGCCTAATTATCAAATATCACATATGACCCACTTATCAAATGTAACACCCAAACCCGGCCTAAACGTTACGACCGGATCTGGCATGTCACATGAAGGAATGTCTACAAACTGTGCGTTCGTTAAAAAAACTCGTATTCTTTATAGTTGTTGCGAAAAATCGAGTTTAAGTAATTTTGAATAAGAAACGGTTTATTATCATTTTAGGAAAATCCCATATTGATCATTTATTAATAAGCAGTAACCAAATTGAAAGCTGAAACCAAATAAAATACCCAAGGCCTTATTACATAACAAAAACCCAAATAAAAATAAGTCCAAATAAAAGAAACGAATTTACAATTAAACATATGTATGGCCTCCACGAGTCCACCTCAGCTCCCAAATCCGCGATCTAATGATTACCGCAAAATTTAACTAAGGGTGAGTCATCGAGACTCGGTGTGTAAATCCCATCCAGCGGGTGTTAAACCTTACACAATTTCATATGAAAATATTCATGTCATGCAACCCAAAACCTAACCATCCAAAACTCCCGATTCTACCCCTGTGGTACCAAACCACTGGTGGTGCCAAACCACTGGTGACCCAAAGTCACAGATATCAATATAATGTGGTACCAAACCACTGGTGGTGCCAAACCACTGGTGACCCAAAGTCACGAATAATCCATGTGTGGGGCCAGCCCACATTGTGATACCAAATCACTGGCGACAATCCCGTTTTATCAAATATGGGGCCAACCCACTGTGGTGCTAAGCCACTGGGACGAGTCGCTATGAGGTGCCAAACCTCTAGTGACCCAAAGTCACGAATAACATATGTGGTACCAAACCACTGGTGGTGCCAAACCACTGGTGACCCAAAGTCACAGATATCAATCTTCCCCCTCCTCTCATCATACCCATGCAATTTGACATAATAATTCGTGTATGCAGTATGTCATGTATGCTAGACATATATCAAATAATGTATGAAATGAATTACCATCATAATCAGAATAATAATATACAACATAATCAAGCTAACCAACCTCTAAGGGTATAGCAGTAATTTTACCTACCAAGGGTATTTTCGTAATTTACCCACCAAGGGTATTTTTGTAATTTACCTACCAAGGGTATTTTCGTAATTTACCCACCAAGGGTATTTTCGTAATTTACCCACCAAGGATATTTTCATAATTTACCTACCAAGGGTATTTTCATAATTTACCTACCAATGGTATTTTCATAATTTACCCACCAAGGGTATTTTCGTAATTTACCCACCAAAGGTATTTTCGTAATTTTGCACCTACAATGGCCCTCCCGAAGGACTAATGTTATCCTAAGCGACTCGGCTACCATTTCCGGTCGTCACCAGACTATTGGGCCTAAAACCCGATTTTGGCCCATTCAGGCCTACACACTCGCGTGGCCCACCTAACACAAATCTAGCCACGTATATAGGTTCCACCTAGTCTAGTTCACTATATACTATATCATCATACAATTTATTTCAATTGGGCCACACGGGCCCATTGGGCCCACTTCGCCCATCGCGCCCAAGCAAATTTCAACCCACAAGAATACTCTTGATGGCCTCAACTATCGCGTGAAGCCCCACATGTGCACTCGCACGCTCGTGTGGCTACTATTACCGTGATCGGCACTTCAAAGATTTGTCGCTTCTACAACTAGAGTAGAGAGTTACACACCTATAGAGTCGGTGCTAAACCGCACCTGCGACCACTCCTGTGCCCAACGCCTACCAAGGTATGTTAACTCTCCTCCGGCATGCTCTTTATATAGCTAGCTCTTCACCTTCATTCCTTGTATCTTTCCGATGTGGGATCCCTTCACGAGAGAGTTTAAATTCAATCAAACTCTTACCGTCAATCATAAAATAAATACTCCTTGCTCCTCATGAGATTCAACCCAAGCTCTCCCATCACCAATTCACGCCACTTGCCACTAAGCCACCAGCTCCTCTTGTGTCTTAAACCGTGTGCAACTAAATATAACCCTATAGCCAAGGTCTAAATTCATTTAATAAAATAATCTAAAAGGAATGCAAGCGCTACAACTAGAACCTTGGACCTCCTTCCTTCCTTGTGGCATCATTCCTTGTCCTTAAGTGGCGCCACTTTGCCACTACACCACACACTCCACTTGTGTCATTTTCCTCTACATTTTATTCTTAAGGCCTACCCGCCAACCTCCGTGGTTTTTTCACCTAAAACCAAAATTTTTCCTAAGGCCTAACTTGAACACAGGACTTCATAGAAGCCCCTAACCTCCCAAACTCACTTATCTAATTGGTCCAACTTGCATTTAAGTCGATCTCTTGTTCTCTAAAAATTTAAACGCTACTACGCCAAGGCCCATTGGGCTCAATTCTCCTAGGCCTAATTTCAGGATGTTACATCAAATATCACATATGGCCCATTTATCAAATATTACATATGGCCCATTTATCACTTTTATCGAATTAGCTCGTTAAGGGCAATTTTGTAATTTTCATGATCTTAATACAAATTTCATGTAACACCCCAAACCCGGCCCATGAGTCCTGACCGGATCTGGTATGTCACGGAGTAAAGTGATTTAAAACATTTTGAGTGTCCGATGAAAACTTATAAAATATGGCTAAGGTATTAAAACAGGGTTTGATAAAACTCAGTTGGGATTATTTTTATGAACATGGTTGTGTTGATAAACTCTTTGAAAACGTTTGATCATGTAAATTTTAAAATCGTCAAGGTTATAGTTGACTTGGTGTATTTTGTTACCCGATGGTAACATCTTTGAAAACCCGTAGAAGTTATTAAGTTTGAAAAAAATTACTTTTAACTAGTTCACTTAACATTTATAAATTCCATTTGTAATATAACATAAGTAAAATAAAATAAACATCCAAATAATAATTAGCGGCCTTATTACAACTCAAAATAAAAAGACTTAGAAAATAAATAAACTAAAACTGATTTAAATAAAGTTCCAAATCTGAGAAACAAGCATGGCCGCCTCGAGTCCTCTCCGGCTCCATCTCCGCGATCTACTCATCTGCAAAATAGTATGGGAAGGGGTGAGTCACCAAGACTCAATGTGTAAATCCCCCACCCGGAGATGTAACTCATACACAAGATATTAATAAACATGCAAATATGCAACCCTACTAACCATCTGTACTCCTTTAACTACCCCGTGTGGTCAAAACCACTAGTGGTCAAAACCACTGGTGACTAGCGTCACAAATCAAGTGATGGGGCCAACCCATCGCGTGGTCAAAACCACTGATGACCATAGGTCACAAATATCATAATGTGGTCAAAACCACTAGTGGTACCAAACCACTGGGACTTAGTCACAATTTAACAACAGTGTGGTCAAAACCACTGGTGACCAAAGTCACAATAAATCTGATGGGGCCAACCCATCTTGTGGTCAAAACCACTGGTGATAGTCCATAGAAATCATCCCCCTCCTCTCATTAATCCCACCATCATCATGCTTACATAACAATTATCATATATCATGCATTTATGTATAGCATAGCATTTAACAGCATGTGATGGCATACTCAAACATACATTATAGATCACAAAATAGGGGACTTACCCGGAATCCAATCTTATGCCCACAAGCAAATCACTACCAAAAAGATTAAAAGGCAACAATATGGCAATGTTAATTAATAAAGTGTGTAAAGAGTTTTACACACCTGTTACTAACGAAATTTCTAGATCCCGAAGATTCGATCTACGATGCTAGATCCTTTGACCCTATATTCAGCCAAACAACAGGGTTAGGGACATAGGCCTATTCGGTTAAACCAAATTAATACCAAAGGCTCTTTTGCGGCACTTACCTTAAACGGATTTGATTTCCAAACAAATCCCAAAATCGTCACTTGATTAAGACTCTACCGAAATTCCTCAATAAAATTCGGTTACCACATGAAGTACATAACATGGCCTTTGGCCGAATGTCATAACCTACATACCTTGGAGAATCAAATCCCGGAAGCTTCCTTCAATCGGCTATGGCCTCCCTACAATTGGTTTAATCATTAATAAGAGTCATAGGCCATTCGACCATAATCTTGAACCTAAAAGAGGGTATCGCCCCTTACCTTGATAATTATATCGGCCCTTAAACACCATAAGTCAGCACCACTTAGTGTTGTGAGGGGGTTCGGCTACCTTTAGGGAGGAGAAAAGAACCGAATGCTAGAGTGAAACAGCACCTTTCTTTAAGGGGAATTCGACCAAGTGAGTCTAATGGAAGAGGCAGGATTTCGACAACAAAAGTGGTAGAGGTTCGGCTAATAGAGGAAGAAAAATGAGAAGGAAGAGAAGTAGGGAATCAATGGTGGTTTCGGCTTTGTAAAAGAAGAAAGGAAGCAGATGGGAGATGAAGGAGATTTGGCCAGCAACTAAATGAAAAAAAGAAGAAAACTTGCTGAATGACTTTCGGCACACCCTTGCTTAACACATAACCGAATATGGATGGCCCTAAGGAGTCCCAAAACCGGCCATCACCTTTCTTTTGTGATAATTTTGGCTTTTAATTATCAAAAGATAAAGCAAGATTTATCTTCCATTTGTCTCCTATCCACCTCTTCAACAAATAAAATGAAAATACAATACTAACACTACTCCTCCAGCCGAATATGTGCAAAAATTTAAGCCTATCCTCATCACTTTAAGAGTCCATAATCGGGCCATCACCTCACCCTCTTCACACCAAAAAAAAATAAAACCAACTGCAATTTGGTTCAAACTTGGGACCTAAAGGAGCAATCGCCAGCCCCCTTACAACGCCCCATGCCACTCCACCATTTCGACTTTCATGTCATAAAACCTTGATATTTATTTATAAGACCTTCCTAGGCCGATTCCTTCCTAAAGCAAAATAAAATAAAACTCCCAAGGCACAACCCCGGCAGTTCGAACCCAAGACCTGCACCCATTGCCACCTCCAAGCTCCTAAGTAGCGCATGACAGCCACTTTGCCAACTTCTCCTTGTGTCATGCCTCTCCCGAAATTTTACTTAACCCCTATCTCCTAGTTCCCTCCTTTTAAACCCTTAAAAAGAAATTTTTAGTTCTAAGTCCAACCTAGTTCGGGGTTATGACTAGACCCTAAAACATGTCTAGCAAACATATAATTCATTTCTTCAAGCACACACATGGGAAAATAATTAAATTTCAGACAACCCCTAATTCAGGATGTTACAGTTCTACCCCCTTAAAAAGAATATCGGCCTCGAAATTACCTGGATCAGAAGAGTTGGGGGTATTATTGCCGCATCACATCCTCGGGTTCTCATGTGGCCTCCCCCGTACCATGGTTTCGCCATAGCACTTTTACCAAAGGCACTGACTTTCTTCGCAGAACTTTGACATCTCAATCCAAAATCTGTACCGACTCCTCCTCGAAAGACAAGTCTGGATTCACTTCAATTTCCTCAACCGGCACAACGTGTGAGGGATCTGATCGATAGCACCTCAGCATCAAAACATGGAAGACATCATGGATCTGGTTCAACTCTACTGGCAACTCAAGCTGGTAAGCTACCGGTCCCACACGTTTCAACACTGTGTATGGTCCGATGAATCTAGGGCTTAGCTTGCCCTTCCGGCCAAACCTCAGCACCATCTTCCAAGGTGGTACCTTCAAGAAGACCTTATCACCCACCGCATATTCAACCTCTCTTTGCTTAAGATCAGCGTAGGATTTCTGCCTATTTGATGCCTCCTTAAGACGATCCCGAATTACTCTAACCTTATCCTCCGTCTCTGCTACTAACTCTGGACCCAACATTCGACGTTCTCCTAGTTCCATCCAACATGTAGGAGTACGATATTTTCGACCATCTGAAATACTCATACGGTGCCATCAAATACTCGCTGATAACTATTGTTATAAGTTTAACTCGCCAAGGGTAGGTACTCCTCCCAACTACCACTAAGTCCAAAACACAGCCCCTTAACATATCTTCCAATACTTGGATAACCCTCTCAGATTGTCTATCAGACTGCGGGTGAAAAGCCGTGCTAAAATTTAACTTCGTGCCCAACTCCTGATGTAAGGCCTTTCAGAATCTCGACGTGAACTGCGGATCTCTATCCGAGATAATGGACACAGGTACTCCATGGAACCGCACTATCTCTGCTATATACAGCTTGGCTAACCTTTAAAGCGAGTAGTCAACCCTTACTGGTATGAAATGAGCCGACTTAGTCAACCGGTCTACTACTACCCAAACTGCATCTTTCTTACTGGGCGTAAGGGGAAGCCCACTTATGAAATCCATAGTAACCCCCTCCCGCTTCCTTTGTGGATCTTTACCTGTATGTATGTACTCGATGGAAATTGATGCTCAGCCTTAACTTGCTGGCATGTCAGACACTTGCCTACCAACTCGGTCACTTCCCGCTTAAGACTCGACCACCAAAACTGCTCCCTTAAATCCCGATACATCTTACTGCTTCCCGGGTGCATAGTGTACGCACTGCTATGAGCTTCTTTAAGGATTCGCTGCCTCAACTCATCATCCTTAGGCATGCATACTCTCCCATGAAAGTATAACACTCCATCACTACCCAAGCTGAAATCTTCGGCCTCACCATTCTGTACTTGTAACCTCCGAGTATTCAAAGCTTCATCGGTCATCTGCCTTTCTTTGAACTCATTAATCCAAGACGGCTTCACTTGTAACTCTGCCAAAAGGCTCCCATCCTCATAGAGACTTAGGTGAGCAAACATTGCTTACAAATCCGCTACCACCTTTCAGCTCAATGCATCAGCTACCACATTAGCCTTTCCCAGATGGTATTCGATTGAGCAAATCGAGTCCTTCAACAACTCAATCCACCTCCACGCCTCAGATTTAAATCTTTACGAGTCGAGGTACTTCAGATTTTTGTGATCTGTACACTCACCGACTTCTCCCCATACGGTAGTGCCTCCAGATTTTCAAGGCAAATACCACAGCAGCCAATTCCAAGTCATGTGTCGAGTAGTTAGCTTCGTGAAGCCTCAACTGCCGTGACGCATAAGCGACCACCTTCCCTTCTTGCATCAACACACACCCTAAACTAGTATGCGATGCATCACAATACACAGTGAACTCCTTTCCTACCTCAGGCTGAATTAAAACTGGTGCTTCTGTCAAGATCCTCTTCAACTTATCGAAGCTCTCTTGCTGCTTCTCAGACAACACAAACGAAACTCCTTTTCTCAACAGCTTAGTCAACGGTGCTGCGATTAAAGAGAAATTTTCCACGAATCTCCTATAATATCCTGCCAACCCCAGAAAACTCCGAATTTCTATAATAGACTTGGGTGGCCTCCACTCTAATACTGCTTCAATCTTGCGAGATCCACCCTAATTCCCTCGGCTGAAACAACATTGCCTAGAAAGGTTACCTCTTTGAGCCAAAACTCACACTTATTGAATTTGGCGTACAACTGTTTCTCCCTTAGAACTTGTAGAACCACAAGAAGATGTGCGTCATGCGCTTCCTCAGACTTCGAGTACACCAAAATGTCGTCTATGAAGACCACGACGAACCGATCCAAATAGGGTTGAAAGACCCGGTTCATCATGTCCATAAATGCGGCCGGTGCATTTGTCAACCCAAAAGGCATTACCAAAACTCGTAGTGCCCATACCGAGTACGAAATGCCGTCTTGTGGACATCAGCCTCCTTCACCTTAAGCTGATGGTACCTGACCTAAGGTCAATCTTTGAGAACACCGATGCTCTTTTGAGTTGATCGAACAGATCGTCAATCCCGGGCAAAGGATACTGGGTTCTTCTTGTCGCTTTGTTTAGTCAGCCGATAGTCTATGCACATCCTCATTGTTCCATCCTTCTTCTTGACAAAGAGCACTTTGGAGCTCCCAAGGTGATACACTTGGTCCTGGATGAACCCTCTATCCAATAATTCTCGAATCTGCGCCTTCAGCTCTACCAATTCTTTCGGCACCATTCGATACGGAGCTATAGATATTGGCGCGGTTCCGGGTAACAAGTCCATACCAAACTCAACCTCACGGTCCGGAGGTAGACCCAGAAGTTCTTCTGGAAACACATCAACATAGTCCCTTACGGTCTAGACATCTCTCACAGCCACATTCTTAGCTTCCAAAGCACAGACATGCACCACATATGCTTCACAACCCTTCCTCACCATCTTTTCCGCCTTTAACGCCGAAACCAAATTAGATAGGTAATCCCTCCTTTTACCTATCATCACCACCTCTTCACCTTCCCCGGTCTTTATTACCATGCATTTAACTGTGCAATCCAGGCTAGCCTGATAGTTTACTAGCCAATCCATCCCGAGGATTAGGTCGAACTCTCGAAACGGTAGTTCCATCAAGTCAGCCAAGAACACGACCCCTTGGAGTTCTAGGGGTACGTTCCTATAGAGTTTACTTACTTCTACAGAGTGACCTAGGGGCTTAATACGGTCATCTTCCTAGAAGTAAGCTCGTAGTCTAAGTGCAAAGTTTCCACCACGCTACTAGCAATGTATGAGTGGGTTGAGCCAATGTCAATCAAGGTACTATAGGGTACACCAAAGATCAAGAACATACCGGTTATGACGTCCGGCAAGTCGCCCTCCTCTTGACGCCTCAAAGATAGACCAAACCAGGTTGCCTAGCCTCAAGATACCACCGGTACCTCCCCTCGGTGCCCCGACCTCTGCCAAAGACCATTACCTCCTCTTCTTACACCACGACCCCTCACGGCTATTGATTATCCTTCTATTTGGTGCACGCCCCCACCCTCCGACCTCAGTCTGGCTACCTTTTTGGACGGTCCTTAACTCGATGCTCCATGGACCCACATTCGAAGCATCCCCGGTTACCATTCCAACATTCCCCCATGTGAGACTTTCCACATCGGGCACACTTGTGGCGCTATTGAGGATTAGCGGCAGCAGCCTAGCAGCTTGATCTGACCCACCAAACCTCGTCCTCTTTTCCGATTACGTAAAACTTTGAAGGTCCCGAGCTCCTCTTATTCCAGTTCCTATCCCGATTCCCCTAACTGATCGCTTTACCCTTCAAAGAACCTTAGACTTCTCCACTAGGACAATAACTCCCATTCTGTTGTGGAGCTATCATCATCCTCAACTCATCCTCACGGCGCCCTCGAATCTAACACTGCTCATGCTCGGTACTACAACACCACGAGCATACCTACTCAACTGGAGAAATTCGGCCTCATACTCCGCCACCGTCTTATTGCCTTGAACCAGGTTCAAGAAAGCTTTCCACTGTGCATCCACGTAACTAGCTCCTATGTACTTCTTTTGATAGGCGCCTTAAAGAATTCCCACGTGAGATCCTCCGCCATCGCTCCATCTCTTACGGTGAGCCACTATTGATATGACTCATCCCGAAGTAGAGATATATGCCCTTTAACTTCTCCTCAGCTATAAAATCTAGGTCACCCATGATCCTCTCAGTGGATTCTAACCAATATTCTCACAGACTGGTGCTACTCCTGAAACTCCTCTAAACACCTCTCGCTCCATTAGCCCGAGTCTTTCAACCATAATTTACGAGCTCCGAGCCTGCACCTCGAAGAACTCATTTCAATACCGTGTCTACACTTTGAGATACTACATCATTACCATCGGCCTAATCTTAAAATTGATTTTAAATCGTAGAGATCCCAGATCTCATTTCAGACCCATGACCAGACCTTGTCTGGTTCAACAAGGTCATCCTACCTCTCTCATGCCCATGGGGCGACGTCCACGACCTCTTGTACTCATTTCTAACGATTGCGCTTTATCTGCTTAAGAATTTTATGCATTAGTACCTTTGTTTCACTTGATTATCCGCTAAGAAATTTTATGATAGGAGTTTTAGGAGTGGTTCTTTCAGATCATACATGCACACATTCTTCTATTCATTCATTCAAAGAGATGTTGTAGTTTTCATTGTGATTGTTTTTCCACTACCTAGGGGTATTTTCGTAATTTATCCTACAGGGGTATTTTTGTAATTTTTCAAAAATAAAAGTTCTCGGATGATTTTGTCAATCGTATTTTGGAACTCTTAGATTCTCGGGGTATTTTGAAAAAAATTTTGAAAATCGGGGGTATTTCGGTAATTTTGGACCTCAGGGGTATTTCGGTAATTTTTCACAAATCAGGGTGAATTTGTAAAATTTAATAAATCAGGGATATTTCAAAAGTTGTAAAACTTTGATGGTTCTTTTTGAGAATTGCATTTTCCAAAACAGTGATGTTGCAAGATTTTGAAAATCAGGGTCATTTCGGTAATTTTGTTGGTTAGGGGCAATTTTTGTAATTTTTCATAATTAGGGCATTTTCATAAAAAGATTTCCAAAATTTGGTTCTAATTGATTTCACACAAGAAGGATATTTTGAAAATTTTCTATTTGGAAATTTTTCATACGGAGGGTATTTTGGTAATTTATAAGCCAGGGGTATTTTGGTCATTTTTCAAATTAAGGGGAATTTTGGTCATTTTTTCTTTCTTTTTTTTAAAACAAGGTTTTAATTACTTCAAAAACAAAACGGCTAGTCCCTTTCGGTTTTAGTTATCAAGTTTAGCATGTGAGTGTGTCGTCTCAGCTAGAATGAACCGTCACTACACACCAGGTAGGATTCAAGTGAGTAGGAGGTGAGTCACTAGGACTGCTTAAATACCAGGCCCTCACCGAATCCAATCCTAGACGTGCATATAACGATTGCCACATCCTTTGCTCAGTGACAACTCACAGGGTTGTTTAGGGAATTATTAAATCTTATGCATTGTTTGTTGGGGTATGATAATCCTAGGGTTCAACAATTCCTTATTCTATTAGTCTACATTCCCAATTTACCCTTCTACCCCTATCAAGTATTCACAAAAATGGATAGAATTACTTACCTGGGCGGATAGGTGCGGAGACTCGGTGCCATGCTGTTTGAACCATAAATAATTTCCCAAAACATTCTAATAAGGCCTACTAACAAAAACAAAACATTTTGGGCCTTGGGCCCCCACAAATGAAGTTTTGAACCGGCTCGATATTAAAATGTAACACCCCAAACCCGGCCCATGAGTCCTGACCTGATCTGGTATGTCACGGAGTAAAGTGATTTAAAACATTTTGAGTGTCCGGTGAAAACTTGTAAAATATGGCTAAGGTATTAAAACAGGGTTTGATAAAACTCAGTTGGGATTATTTTTATGAACATGGTTGTGTTGATAAACTCTTTGAAAATGTTTGATCATGTAAATTTTAAAATCGTCAAGGTTATAGTTGACTTGGTGTATTTTGTTACCCGATGGTAACATCTTTGAAAACCCGTAGAAGTTATTAAGTTTGAAAAAATTACTTTTAACTAGTTCACTTAACATTTATAAATTCCATTTGTAATATAACATAAGTAAAATAAAATAAACATCCAAATAATAATTAGCGGCCTTATTACAACTCAAAATAAAAGACTTAGAAAATAAATAAACTAAAACCGATTTAAATAAAGTTCCAAATCGAGAAACAAGCATGGCAGCCTCGAGTCCTCTCGGCTCCATCTCCGCGATCTACTCATCTGCAAAATAGTATGGGAAGGGGTGAGTCACCAAGACTCAAGTGTGTAAATCCCCACCCGAGATGTAACTCATACACAAGATATTAATAAACATGCAAATATGCAACCCCACTAACCATCCAGATCCTTTAACTACCCCGTGGTCAAAACCACCGGTGGTCAAAACCACCGGTGACTAGCATCACAAATCAAGTGATGGGGCCAACCCATCGTGTGGTCAAAACCACCGATGACCATAGGTCACAAATATCATAATGTGGTCAAAACCATTTGGTGGTACCAAACCACCGGGACTTAGTCACAATTTAACAACAAGGTGGTCAAAACCACCGTGACCAAGTCACAATAAATTTGATGGGGCCAACCCATCTTGTGGTCAAAACCACCGTGACGATCCATAGAAATCATCCCCTCCTCTCATTAATCCCACCATCATCATGCTTACATAACAATTATCATATATCATGCATTTATGTATAGCATAGCATTTAACAAAGATGTGATGGCATACTCAAACATACATTATAGATCACAAAATAGGGACTTACCCTAATCCAATCTTAAGCCCACAAGCAAATCACTACTAAAAAGATTAAAAGGCAACAATATGGCAATGTTAATTAATAAAGTGTGTAAAGAGTTTTACACACCTGTTACTAACGAAATTTCTAGATCCCGAAGATCCGATCTACGATGCTAGATCTTTTGACCCTATATTCGGCCAAACAACAGGGTTAAGGACATAGGCCTATTCGGCTAAACCAAATTAATACCAAAGGCTCTTTTACGGCACTTACCTTAAACGGATTTGATTTTCAAACAAATCCCAAAATCGTCACTTGATTAAGACTCTGCCGAAATTCCACAATAAAATTCGGTTACCAAATGAAGTACATAACATGGCCTTTGGCCGAATGTCATAACCTACATACCTTGGAGAATCAAATCCCGGAAGCTTCCTTCAATCGGCTATGGCCTCCCTACAATTGGTTTAATCATTAATAAGAGTCATAGGCCATTCGGCCATAATCTTGAACCTAAAAGAGGGTATCGCCCCTTACCTTGATAATTATATCGGCCCTTAAACACCACAAGTCAGCACCACCTAGTGTTGTGAGGGGGTTCGGCTACCTTTAGGGAGGAGAAAAGAACCGAATGCTAGAGTGAAACAGTACCTTTCTTTAAAGGGGATTCGGCCAAGTGAGTCTAATGGAAGAGGCAGGATTTTGGCAACAAAAGTGGTAGAGGTTTGGCTAATAGAGGAAGAAAAAAGAGAAGGAAGAGAAGTAGGGAATCAATGGTGGTTTCAGCTTTGTAAAAGAAGAAAGGAAGTAGATGGGAGATGAGGGAGATTCTACCAAGAACTAAATGAAAAGAAGAAGAAAACTTGTTTGAATGATTTTCTACACCCTTGCTTAACACATAACCGAATATGGATGGCCCTAAGGAGTCCCAAAACCGGCCATCACCTTTCTTTTGTAATAATTTTGGCTTTTAATTATCAAAAGATAAAGCAAGATTTATCTTCCATTTGTCTCCTATCCACCTCTTCAACAAATAAAATGAAAATACAATACTAACACTACTCCTCCAGCTGAATATGTGCAAAAATTTAAGCCTATCCTCGTCACTTTAAGAGTCCATAATCGGCCATCACCTCACCCTCTTCACGCCAAAAAAATAAAATAAAACCAACTGCAGCTTGGTTCGAATCAGGACCTAAAGGAGCAACCGCCAGCAGCCTTACAACGCCCCATGCCACTCCACCATTTCGACTTTCATGTCATAAAACCTCGATATTTATTTATAAGACCTTCCTAGGCCGATTCCCTTCCTAAAGCAAAAGAAAATAAAACTCCCAAGGCGCAACCCCAGCAGTTCAAACCCAAGACCTGCGCCCATTGCCACCTCCAAGCTCCTAAGTAGCGCATGACAGCCACTTTGCCAACTTCTCCTTGTGTCATGCCTCTCCCGAAATTTTACTTAACCCCTATCTCCTAGCTCCCTCCTTTTAAACCCTTAAAAGAAATTTTTAGTTCTAAGTCCGACCTAGTTCGGGGTTATGACTAGACCCTAAAACATGCCTAGCAAACATAGAATTCATTTCTTCAAGCACACACATGGGAAAATAATTAAATTTCAGACAACCCCTAATTCAGGATGTTACATTTCAAAATTTTATCATTAAAGTGATAACTATGTTATTCCTCTCGATTTCACTAACTTGTGATTTCATCCAATGATTTATACGATATAGTCATCTAACCCATGAGATACGGTGTGAGATTACACACCTGATTACAATGAGAACTATACTCTCCCATTCATCGATATCTAAACACACATCACGATGGATTAGAACATTAATATTTAATATAAATCTAAGTAAAGGAGAAGTCGGTTACAACATCAAAAGGGTAAGATCTAAGATCAATCAACTTCTATTCTTTTCTTTTACCAAAATTGGATACTAACCCTCTCCTCATGTTCATGGCGAATAGCATAAGGGATCTTTCGGGATTCGAAAACGAGGTAAGTACATCAATGTACATTCGACTAAGAGATCCCTTTCATAATCAAACAATAGATCTAATATAACAAGTGATTTCGACAGGAATTTGAAATAAAGATCAACTTCGGGATCTGAGGTAAGAGAGTCTATACATTCGGCCAAGGTTCATGTGGTTACCTAGATTAGATCCATAATTATTAGAAAGCCGAAAACTAATTTTTGTGAAGTTTTAAGGTTGGCCGAACAACAAGTAAAGGAAAAATGAAGTTTTTCGGGATTTGTGTAAACACCAAATCGGCAAAGGTGAGTTTCTTTTACAAATCCTACTAGGATTTGGTTTTGTCTAAAAAGGGTTTATTAATGTGTTTTAATTGGTGGGCGAATATAGGATTAATAGATCTAAAATTAGATCGGGATTCTCGAGATATCAAGGAACCTATTAAGCGAAAAAGGTGTGTACCCTTACTATCCTTCGATAATTTATGGCTAAATATTTTATGTGAATAATAATGTGAATGTGGCTATGTACCACAAATGTGGCAAAAGTACCCAGGTACGTTTCCTACTTTTGATAGGATTGTGAAAATGTTATTTTAATAACATGCGGATATGTGAAAATGAACACGAAATTAAGTTATGCAATATATATGTTTTGGGGCATTGGGTTTTATGTGAAAGGGGAGAACAGTGTTGACTTGGTCTCACCAACGAAGGTGTTGACTTTGGTCTCACCAATGAAAAATGTTGACTACGGTCACATTGCGAAATTTTGGTAACCGGTTACAACAGGTGTCTAATGACACAACGTTTAAATTTGATTATAGTGTCTAAAGACACAACGTGGAGAGTAGCGGATGGAGGTTGACTTAGCAGTCCCACGACTATTCTAATGTTAATTAAGTGATCTAGATCTTACCTCTAAAATCTCTAATGTTAAGTGATCTAACAACCACTATTAGCAATTTCTCTCCGATCAAAGGTTCAGAACCACGAGTAAATAATGGTTTGGGGGTACGTACGACTTCGAATAATTGATTTTCATCGGATGAGGGTCCATAACCCAATGGAAAGTCTCAGATTCCTGAAATAGTCCTTCTCTTGAATTTAGGGGGAATAATGGAACCACCCCTCTTCCGAACACTATTAACAACTTTTTTCGTCCCTATTTTGATTACCTCCATTGACAAATTAATGTTAGTCCCTTATCACCACCAATTGATTTTGAGAGCGAGATTGGCTTACCACAGGATTCTTTCGTTAAAAAGTTGGAAGTCGATTGATAGAGTCCCTATGATAGAATCGATTAAATCAATACAATCTTATCAAAATAGAAGGATAAAAAAAATAGAATCCCTTTTCGAAATAATCCCTTACCTTGACTGATGAAATCTCCTTTTTCACCATATCTATAATAGCTATGATCAACTTAAGATGTAGAAAAGAAATCGACACTCCACTATATCACTACAAAGAAAGAAGGATTTGATTGAAGGAGAAAAGATTAAAATAAAAGAAAGATTCTGCTAAGGTTTTACCATCAACATTCGCCATGGTGAAATAAAAGGAGAAAATTGTTTAAGAGATTTTGCAAGGAGAAAGAGATGAAGAAGGGTAAAGGAAAATAAGGTGTTTAGGTTTCGGTTCTTTTCAAGAATGGAAGATGAACAAAGAAATGAATTTGAGGCTTGTGTGCATTCTAAGGGTGAAAAGAAAGAGAAGATGACCTTCTAAGGTCTTGGTGATTTCGGCACTAGGAGGAAAGGTTTGAGAGAATAAACAAAATAAAATCGAAATGGTCAAAACTCAAATGGCCAAAAGAAAAGAAAAGAAAATGGTTTATCTTTTGTCCAATATACATTCTGCTAAAAGGAGAGAATTAGAGAGAAACAAGCTTTGAGAAAAAAAAAACACCAAATGACCAAAAGAGAGGTATGCACAACTAGCTCCTAATTCATCCAAATGCCTTCAAAATTTTGGCCAACCCCTAGCCCCAAAAATCGTCCAAGTTCATTAGTCAAATGGTCAAACTTTAGTCACCCCAAACTTTCCAAAACATCACCCCTTGTTTTAAGCCTTATGTCCCCCCTACATACCTTTTCCATATGATTCTTTTCCTTAAGTTAACACTTGCCTTTTTCCCAAGGTCTTCTTGCCATAAAAAAAATAATCCAACTCATCCTAATTCTTATCCATGACCGACACTTGCTAAGGAAAAGCAAAATAAAAGCTTTCAAGTTGCATGCTAGAGATTCAATCTCTCCCTCAAGCAAACATACATGCGCCAACACCACCTTATTACTAGCGCATCTTATGCTAGTTTTTGTCACTTAAATTTACTTAAACCTCAAAGTCACTTGATCCACTTCAAATAAATACTCCTTACTAAAATTTATTCTAATTCCGAATAGTTCTCAAGTCTTCTCAAGACTATACTAATCATGCAAAATTTAATTATACATAAGTTAAGCACCAAAACATGCATCATATCAATACTCAAATTTTAGGATGTTACATCAATGTGACATTTTGAATTCGGTCTAGTCTTCTAGGCCGGGTTTGGGGTGTTACAGGCATTGTTTTGTGTAGATAGATCGTAATCAAGATCAAAATGCAATTGTTGGAGTCGTGGCTTCAATTTTAGCTTTTGGGGCTCTTTGGATTAAAAATTAAAAACTAGGAAGAAAATCGCTTCTCACGCTCGTGTGAATTGAGATTATGAAAGTGAAAATTATATTAAAAGTATTTTATATAGTGGTGACCAGCATTGTATTATGTGATAAGGATGAGACCGATTGTGTTTTTTAATTTGTGTGATATTCTTAGTAGGAATAATTTGTTACAATCAACTAAATTGGTGAATATCAGGGAGCAGGTAGTCATATTTTTACATATAATTGGTCATAATGTAAGGTTTCAAGTGATTGGATCTAGACATTATAGATCAATTGAGACAATTCAGCATTAATTTAGGGTTGTATTGAGAGCTATTTTTAAATTGTATAAACCAGTTATTAGATTACCTTATGAGTAAACTCCTAATGAAATCAGAAAAAATCAAGGTTTTATCCTTATTTTAAAGATTGTATTGGAACATTAGATGGAACTCATGTTTGTGCATCCATTCCGCTTAGGATTCAAGGAAGATTTTGTAGCCGTAGAGAGGGGACGACACAAAATGTATTGACTACCATTACATTTGATTTGAAATTTTCCTATATTCTAGCTGGTTGGGAAGGTAGTGCAAATGATTCTTGTATTTTAAGTGATGCACTTTCATGCCCAAGAGGATTAAGAATTCCGAAAGGTAAGAATTAACATTAAATACCAAATAGTTCAAGTAAGCTCATAATTTATTAGTAATAATTATATTTTGTAAAATTGCAGGTAAATATTATCTTGCTGATGTTGGATATGACATCCGAAATGGATATATTAACCCATATCGTGGTGTCCGATATAATTTAAAAGAGTTTAGTTGTAACACCTCAAACCCGGCCTATGCATTAAGCCCGGATTTCGGCATGCCACACAAATTTAACGTACATTCAAATCATTTAATGAAGTAGAAATCAAATTCCAAAACGATTAAGAGAATGACTTTATCGAAAAATCGAGGTTTATTTGAAATCCTTGATTAAAACACAAGAGATTATCATTAGATCTATAGAGTAGTATTTGATTAAAATTTTGAAATTTATAAAATCAAAATACTCTAATGAAGAGTTAAAGGATTTCCTGAGTTCCAAAGATATTTAAGAAAAACCTTAATTTTATACGAAAGTTTTAGGAAAACATTTATGAAAAACTAAATCAATCCAACTTAATAAAACTAAAACATAAATAATCCATCCACATAATAAAATCCATATTTAAAAAGGCCTTATTACTTCGCCATTAAAAATAGTACTTAATAAAAATTATAAAGAAGTCTTAAAGTTTTATAAACCACCACTTGTAGTATAGCCTCCCCATGAAGTCATCTCCGACCCAAGCCTCCATCAATTGTTATTACCTGAGAGGGGTAAAAAAATATGGGGTGAGTTACTTAGAACTCAGTGTGTAACTCACTTACCATACTCCACTGGGCCAAGACCATTTAAGCATTTATTTGGGCCTAAGCCCATTTAAAAATATAATAATTTAGCATTTATAAAAAAAATTATGCAAATGATATGCAATTCCCATAACCAAACCTAGATTTCCATCCGCTACACACCCCCGTATCCAACCAGCACACCTGTGGGGAGCTTTAGTCACCCACCCCGCCAACATACCAAAGTAGGCTTTAAGCCCAATATAATATTTGTGGCAACGGCCATTTAAATAATTGTGGTAGAACCACCGATTTAGATTTCGGGCAACGGCCATCGTGATAGAGTCACCTATCTAGAATTCTGGCATCAAGCCTTTCTTCTCTTCATCATTGATCCCAACCTATGCAATCATGTTTATGCATTACAAAATATTTGTAAAGAAAACCATATTATAATTTATGAATTTTGGCCCATTAAAACACATATCACATATAGCCCATTTATGAATTCTCATAAATGGCCCAATTATCAAATTTCACTTATGGCCTATTTATCGATTATCACATATGGCCCAAATTCTCAAATATCACATATGGCCCAAATTTGTCAAATATCACATATGGCCCAAATTGTCAAATATCACATATGGCCCAAATTTGTCAAATATCACATATATGGCCCAAATTTATCAAATATCACATATGGCCCAAATTTGCCAAATATCACATATATGGCCCAAATTTATCAAATATCACATATGGCCCAAAATTTATCACTTATCATCGTTTTAGCCATTAAGGGCGATTCCAAAATTTTCACGATCTTAATACCAAATTCATGATTTTAACACTAAAGTGTCGACAATACTATATTTTTTGATTTCACCAACTTTGCGATTTTTAATCAAACTTTAACTATTGTATAGTCATCTAACCCATGAGATATAGTGTGAGATTACACACCTGATTACGGTGAGAACTACACTCTCCCGCTCGTCGATATCAAAACACACATTACAAAGGATTAGAACACTAAAATTTAATATTAAACTATTCTAATATTGAGCGATCTAAATCTTACCCTCGGAATCTCGAATAACCACTATTTGTGATTTCTCTCCGATCAAAGATTCAGAACCACGAGTAAACAATGGTTAGGGGGTACGTACGACTTCGAATAATTGGTTTTCATTGGATGAGGGTCCACAACCCGGTGGAAAATCTCGGATTCCCGAAACAGTCCTTCTCTTAAACTTAGGGGGAATAGCAGAACCACCCCTCTTTCGAACACTGTTTACTGCCCTTTTTGTCCCTATATTGATTGTCTCTATTGACAAAAGATCATTAGTCCGACCAATAAGTTATCGAAATTTCGACTAGAGGTTTTAAAGAGTGGGATTAACTTACCACAAATATCCTTGTTCCACAATATGAAAACCGAGTGAGAACGTCCCCTAAAATGAAATTGATTAATAAACTATTTATATCCATATTCGAGTAATATAAAAATCCTTGATAATCTCTTACCTTTAACACTTTAAATCCGATTTCAACGATCTACGACGTTTACGAACACTTGAGTTTCAGCCCTCCACTAAGTTTCTATGATAGAGAAAAGATCAGAATGAGATATGGTATGATGATGATCTCAATCCAAAAAGATCATCCCACGCCACATAGATTCGGCACAAAAGAAAGGGAAATAACAAATTCCAAAATATTGTACTAGCCATTTACCGATTGATTAAAGTGTGAGTAGAAAGAAGAATGATTGAGAAGGAAATATGTGAGTTGTAGAAGATTCGGTTATGAAGGAAAATTGAAGGAGATAATGCTTAGCAACATTTGGCCATGGTGAAAATAAAAAGGAGAAAATGAGATGTTTGAGTGTTCTTTACGAGAAGAAAGAAAGGAGAAAAAGAGTAAAGAGTGAGTGTTTATGTGTCGATTTTCCAAGGATGGAAGATGAACAAAGATAGGGTCTTTGGGTTGGTGTATATTCGGCCAAAAAGAAGAAAAGAAAAAGAATTATGCTTCTTCAAAGTTGCATGTTTTCGGTACAAAAGAGAAAGAAAAGAAGATGATACTAATTTGGTCAAAAAGAAATGGCCAAACAACCAAAAATTTGCCTATTGCTTCAACTACATTCGGCTAGGGAAAAGGATTTTGGAGAGAATGGAAAATAATGCTCATGTTGCTAAAGAAATTGACCAAACTAGCTCCTAATCCCTATCAAGCTACTAACAAAGTTCGGCCAACCTCCCTAGCCCCAAAAATCGTCCAAGTTCATAGCCATCAAGGATCAACTTTTGCCAACCTTTCTTTCCATAGCACATTCCACAAATTAAGCCATTTGTCCCCTTACTTGCCTTATCCTATTGATTCCTTTCCTCAACTTCAATGTTTCCTTAATCCATTTAGCCACCTTACCATAAAAATTAAAAGTCTAACATACCAAAAATGAAGCTTGGCCGACACTTGATAGGAGAAAGCAAAAATAAAAGCTTTTAAAATGCATGCTAGGAGATTCGAACCTCTCACCTCAAGCAAACATGCATGCGCCAACACCACCTTGCTACTAGCTCATCTTATGCTATTTTTTGACACTTAAATTTACTTAAACCTCAAAGTCACTTGATCCACTTCAATTAAGTACTCCTTACTAAAATTTATTCTAATTTCAAATAGTTCTCAAGTCTTCTCAAGACTATACTAAACATGCAAAATTTAATTATACATATGTTAAGCACCAAAACACGCATCATATCAATACTCAAATTTTAGGATGTTACATTAGTGCTCAGGGGCCAGAAAATGCAAAGGAACTATTTAATCTTCATCATTCATCATTGCAAATCACTATTGAACGTGTTTTTGGGATTTTGAAGAAACGGTTTCGTGTGTTAGATGCTGAACCATTTTGGAATCTTCAAACTCAAGTAGATATAGTTTTGGCTTGTCATACCATTTATAATCATACAATAGGATTTGATCTTAGTGATTTACTTAATCAAGGATTATACAAGGAGCTTGAGTCTAATTTGATAATACCAACTCTTACGGAGCGAGAAGAAGAGAAAAAGCAAGAGAATGGTATGCTAAGAGAGAGGAAATTGCACAAACTATGTGGACTGATTATATGGCTAGAAATATTAGGTAGGTTTAGGGCTTAGGGTTATTGTTTCTATGTTATGTATATTTTAGTGTTGAAATTGTTATTTTTTTAATGTTGGTTGACTATTGATATTGAAATTAGTTTGTTGGATTTTGAAATTATTATGTTATCAATTGGTTGGATATTGAATTTATTATGTTTTAAGCTTGTTGGATATTGAAATCATTGACAATTACAATTATTAATGTAAAATGGGTAAGGGCAACAAAGAAGGGACATCTAAGCAATTTAGGTGGACAAAACCGATAGAACATCTTTTTCTCGAAATTTTAGAAGAGGAGGCCCAGAAAGAAAATAAACCTTCTAACACTTTCAAAACAGTTTCTATTAATTGGGTTGCCGTAGCTATTTCTGAAAGATTTCAAGTCCAATGCGATGTGAAGCATGTGAAAAATCATTTGAGGACTATAAAAAGCTAGTGGCAGATTATATGCACAATTCGAGCTAAAAGTGGTTTTGGATGGGATGATAACATGAAAATGATCACATGTGATAGAGCGACATATGGTGCAATAGTGATGGTAATATATGTATATATATGTTAAGTATATTTCAATTATTTTTTACTTGTTATTCTAATTGTGTGTAATATCCAACAGGAACACAAGAAGTATGAACCATTTCTGAATAAAAGCATTGATCATTAAAATGAAATGGGTTTGGTGGTTGGCAAAGAAATTATAATAGGGAGTTTTGCCAGAACATTTGCTGACATAGACTTGGATGACGGTAACCAAGATTCAATGCCTATAGACTGCGACAATGAAGAGATTGAGGAGGTAAGAACAAAAGTATCCTCATTTGGCACATCTAAATGTAAAAGAAAAAATGTTCAAGAAAGTGTCGTTGATGAGCAAATTAAATTTGTGGGTAAACAACTTGGTAAAATTGCTAATGCTTTGGAACAATTTACTGCAGATAAGACACCACATCTTTACTAAGAAGTGATGTTGATGGAGGTAGAAGGATTTGATGATGACTTCCTTTGTAGTGTGTTTGACTATTTTGTGGGTCATGAATTCGAGGCCAAAGCTTTTTTAGTTAAAAGTAAGAAGCATAGAAAAATTTGGCTTCAAAAATTTTCTCAAGGTTGAAGATATTGATACTTTAATGTGGTGTAATATTAGTTATGCACTTGGACAATGTTGTTGTTATCATTTGGTGTACTACTAATTATGTACTTGGATAATATTATTAATTTCTAGTATTAATTGTGGTTTGGAAGCTAATTTATAATTATTCAATCTTTTTTTTTTTTAATAACACAATTAGGAATAATTTATTTGCTTTGGTTGTTTTCAATTTATGACGGTAAATATTCTAGCTTAATAATTGAGTATTATTATATATTTAATTTGATTTATTTAAAATAAATAAATCATTGCAATAAATGTAAAAATAATGTAAAATATAAATTTATTAATAGATATAAAATAAACTCAATTAAACAATGAAAAGATAATAAATTCTCAAATGTATGTTTGATTCATTTAAAACAGTTTTTATGAAATAATTTCATGAAATTTGCTAAACAATAGAAAATATTTTACACAGGTTCATCCAAACACCAGAAAACTAAATCATTTCCAGAAAAGTAAATCACAGAAATCATTTTCCAAAAAATATTTTACTGGCAAACAAACAAAGCCTTAGCTAGCTCATGTACCAATTTGTAAAACTGTTAAATTTTTTGAAACTTGTAATTATTGATTTCTTAAAGAATTTGGTATTAAATTGATAGATTTTAAGCTTAGATTGTGAAAAAGGATTAGATTGTAAAGTTTGATTGTTAGTTTTGTACATAGGAGCTAAAATGAATAAAATGTGAAATTGTTTTGAAATTTCTGTATAAATAGGAAGTAGAGGGTCCCTAATGAATGTAATTGAAGTCTGATTTTAAATCGAGGTTAAAAATTGAAAGATATGGTTATTTCGTATTCAATGACTAAAATGAATAAAATTTAAAACTTTAGGGATTTTGAAAAATGAGATTATATAGGTTCATTCATGTCATGGCATAATGTGTAAATGTTGAAAATTTGATGGATTGTATGGAAAAATTGTATAGATCAAGAATTAGATAAAATCGGAGGTAATTGAGGAAAAACAAAAATAGTTTATTAGCTCTTGAAGAATCAACTTGTTTGGTGTTTTGATTAGGTAAGTTCATATGGTATTGATTTACTTAGGTTGGTATGTATTTTATTTATATCTTTATGTTTGATTGTAAATGATTTGGTTGTGAATTGGAATAAAAGCTGAGAATTGGGCTAAATAAAAATGTGATGTTTATAAGTGTAATAGATACCTGTGTGAACCTAGTAAAGGTTAGGATACGATTAGCATACCAATAGGTTCTTGTGCACGCTTGAACGAGATTGATTACAGATGTTATTGAGGTCAACATTTGTTGCAGATTCTCAAATACATGTGACACAAGTTTAGCTTGGACGAGTAACCTAATATGTTGTTTTAAATGTTTAGCCCGAATGGGTAATGTAACACCCCAAACCCGGTCCAAACACTACAACCGAATCTGGCGTGCCACAGAAAAGAAAATGTTTGGAACTGATTTGTTTTAGAAAAAAACCATTGTAAGATTTTTGAGAAAACGTCGATGTATTTTGTATCGTGTAAAACATGTTGAAACTTGGTTTTGGAGAAACGTAGTTGTCATATTGTTACTCCGTATTAATTACTTAGTCTTTGTATACAAAAAAAACAAGTATTTATTTAGCTTTTGAAAACATTCATTTCATAGCTTAATCAACATATTAAATAGAAACTTTAAAATCAACTAAATAAAAGAACCCAAATAAAACTTAAGCGGCCTTATTACAGAACTGAAAACCAAAATTTAATAAAATAGCTAAGTCTGAATAGAAAACTTTGAAATAAACCAAATGCTGTGCATGGCCACCTCGAGTCCGCTCCGACTCCATATCCATGATCTAGGTCTGATCTGCAAAATGTAATGGAAGGGGTGAGTCGTCTAGACTCAGTGTACAAAACTCTATCCCAATAGAAGTTATGCTCTTACAAAAATTCATACACTAATATGCAAGCCATGCAACCCATCCAACCTAAGCATCCATCCGGGTCTCCCAAATCTACCCTTGTGGTACCAAACCACCGGTGGTGCCAAACCACCGTAACCGGTTACACAAATATCATATCTGGTACCAAACCATTGGTAACCGAAGTTACAAAAATATCATATGTGGTACCAAACCACTGGTGGTGCTAAACCACTGGTGGTGCCAAACCACTGAGACTTAGTCACAATTTTTAATATGTGGGGCCAACCCACTGTGTGATACCAAATCACTGGTGACAGTCTGATAAATCATACTCCCCCTCCTCTCATCACCCATAACACATATTTGTGGTAACAATTATCAGTATGATCATGCTTAACATACAAAAATCATGCATACAAAATATCATGCTCTCATAGATCACAATCAACGCGAGAAATAGTAATTACCCTAAGATCCTCGCTTTTACCCACAAGGGTAATTTAGTAACCATTGCCGTCATTCCACTTTTAACAACACACAACATTTACATATTAAGTATAGAAAGTGTGTAAGAGTTACACACCGGTTTTCAGACTAACGCTTTCTATCGCTTCTACGCCATCACACTCGACACTACCACTATCGGCCTACGATCTACTTCCGATGTTGGCCCACACTCCAAAGGCCAATCTCGCACTCCTGATACTGATTGTTTCTTGTACTTTGGCATTGGGTTTACAGATCCAACCCTACTGCTTGACTGTTAATATTGTCCATGATAACTCTTTGGTCACTAAACCAATCAACCCGATGAGATGTAATAAATAAACACAGTGTTTAATCGAAACCCTTACCTAGCTTTTAGATCCCGAAAATCTTTACGAAAATGTCACCACCAACCCACCTACATTCGGCCAACACCCATATATTAAATCAATCCCTGAAACGCAACCAATTGAGTACCATAACATATTCGGCCAAAGGGGAAAGAATAAGAAAGGCCATTCGGCCGAACCTACCACCACCTACCTTCGACTTTTTCACCAAATCGACACCTCTGACTATAGCAAGACAGGATTTGGCTTCTAGGGGCAGAGAGTGAAATTGACAGGGCCTTTGGAACAAACGATTCGGATTAGAACTTGATAAAAATAAAGAAATCACAGAGAAGCAAAATCCCGAAACTCACCAGATTAAAGAGGAGTATTAGGCTTATGGTGCACCTTCGGGAAAAAGAACCCACTTTTGTAGATTCGACTATGGAGGAAAATGATGGGGACTAGGGTATTCGGCTTTGAAAGAAAAGACTGAAGAAAAAAGAAAGTGTTGGAGAGTGGCGGCAAAGAAAATTTGAGACAATAGGAGGAGAGGATTTTTGGCTAGCAGAGGAGGTGAGAAAGATTAGAAAAGAAAAAGATGAAAGAAAGATGAACACTTTGGCTTACAAAATTTAGCTACACATGCACACACCTCAGAGTTGGAGTTTCGGCCAACTTTCCCCTCTCCTGATAGCCTTTATCCCTTATCTCATCCATCTATTATCACATCCCTTATCTTACCTTTAGAAGAGCCCACGTTAAAACCACCTTTTCCCCCTTAATTATCAGCTTTTAACACTTAAAATAAAAGAAATAAAGCTCCTAAAATGCAGCCTCTATGCCGTCTACCCCTTCCCCCTTGAAGTGCCAAAATTTTACCCATCAATTTGGGCCCCAAGCAGCCACACCAGGCCCAAACTCCTCCCCCTTGTGACGCCACCCTCATGTCCACTTAAAGTACCTCTAAATTTTGGGCCACAAGCCCAGCTTGCTACTAAATATAATAATTTACAAATAAATTACTACTAGCACTATTTTTAATCAATTTAACCTAGATTTAAGCCCAACCCTGAGCCCAATACACACCTCAAAGCCTTTAACCTACTAACTTATCCATGCAACATACCAAAAGCACAGACCCACCAAAATCAAGATATTACTGGTAACCTGACATGTATATATTCAGCTCGGACGAGCAACTGGTGTGGTGTAGATACATGTGCCTTCGAGTCTATTTACTAAGGTTCATTGGGTGAAACAATTTATATGAAATGAAATGATCCTGATACTCAAATGGAATAATGTTGAATGCATTAAGCATAACTCCTTTAATATGTATGTGATTGTACTATCTTTGGATGGAATGAGCTTTTGAGGTTAGTTATCCAAAATGACATGAATTGGCATGTTGAGTATTTGTGGTATCATATGATTTTGGTTATAAGTTAATGCTCACATGTTGATGTTTAATTTTTTCCATGTCTAGCCAAACTACACGAACTTATGATAGCTTATTGTATTTAGATAAATGATAAGGTAGGTTTTATTTAATATTTATGAACTTACTAAGCATCTTATATGCTTACCTAGTTTATTTTCCCTTTTCCTTGCAGATTGTTGGAACGACGAAAATGTGCAAGTGTACACAATCGTAACAAGTAATAATGTGACAAGTATGTCGAATTATTGTACCTGCAAGGGCTGTACAAGCAAGTATTTATGAAACGTAAATTTAAGCAGTTTGGTAGAGAAAAATATATTGATTCGAAAGAGACAATCTAAAAAATAAAAATCAACAAAGTAATCAACTAAAATAAAAAGTAAAATTTCAATGCACGATTTCTAGTAGGTTTTAATCAATATGACATAAGTGTGATAGATTAATCTCATTTTTTAACTTAGAATTATTATAATTATGTTTATGTTATTACGAATAATTTCATGGAAACTTGGTCTTTTGTTAACTATTGCACATAAAAGCTTATTAAGTTAATCAATCTTTCAAACATATTCCTATGTTGGATTAATTAATCAATTTTCATAAGCAAGTATAAGATAGAGTGAAGTAAATATATTTCTATATTTAACAATTTAATCACAACAATCTTACAAGTTATGCAAGGCAAGAATATTGTTTAATACGATTTACTAATTTAACCCGCTTTTACACTTAGTAGATTAAACATGCACCAATTAGATACTTTGTACATTAACTACAATTTCAATCAGATTAGTAATTAATTCATTTGTTACCTTATATTTAAAATTAATAAGTATCTGCTACCAAGGACTGATGAGTTGTTTGACCAGTTTTGGGGAGCTTGGTTTTCTCAAAGATTGATATGAGGTCTGGGTATTATCAATTCAAGGTTAAGGATTTGGATGTGATGAAGATTGATTTTAGGACTCAGTATGGTCATTATGAGTTTCTTGTCATGCCATTCGGGTTGACGAATACATCTACCACATTTATGGACATGATGAATCGAGTATTCCATTCCTACCTGGATCGGGTGGTAGTAGTTTTCATAGACGATATATTGGTATATTCTCGACCAGAGGATGAGCACGATGAGCACTTGAGAGTGGTTCTATAAGTTTTGCGAGGGAAGCAGTTGTATACGAAGCTGAGCAAGTGTGAGTTTTGGCTTCGTGAAGTGGTTTTTCTAGATCATGTCATTTCAGCTGAGGGTATTCGGGTTTATCCGAAAAAGGTTAAGGCGATTTTGGATTAAAAGCCACCAAGGAGAATTTTTGAGGCCAGAAGTTTCTTGGGGATAGCTAGTTCTTACTGTCGCTTTGTCGAGGGGTTTTGAGCATTGCTGCTCCTTTGACGAAGTTGCTTCAGGAGAACACTACCTTTGAGTGGACTGATAAGAGGAAAAGTGTTTTGAGAAGCTGAAGTCAGTTTTGACCGAAGTGCCTGTGTTATATGTCGAGGCAATTGAGGCCACATGAGTGTAACTATCCAACTTATGATTTGGAGTTAGGCTTCTCGCTCAAGATTTAGCGTCATTATCTATACGGTGAGAAGTGTGTGATATACACTGATCACAAGAGTCTTAAGTATCTCATAAGCCAGAAGGAGTTGAACTTAAGACAATGGCACTTGATCAAGTTGCTGAAAGATTATGAATGTGTGATCGAGTACTATCCAGGAAAGGTGAACGTAGTTGCAGATGCTTTGACTCACAAGCCTCTGGTTGATTTGAGGGCTATGATTGCGAGGTTGTCTATCTCTAATGATGGGGTCTATTGGCTGAACTTTAGGCGAATCTGGTTCTTTCACCGTAGATTCATGAGCGTCAGCCTTTTAATGAGAGTTTGTTCGTCAGATTCGTCAGGTTGAGTTAGGTGAATAGAGGGATTTTAATCTTAACTCTGATAGTGTTCTGTTTTTGTAAGGTCACTTGTGTGTTCTGAATGATGAGGATCTGAGGTGTTTGATTCTTACCGAGGTTCATAGAATTCTTTTTGCTATGAATCCCGGTGGGAATAAGATGTTTTAGGATCTTCGGGTTCTATATTGGTGGCCTGGGTTGAAGAATGGTGTTGCCAACTTTGTTGCGAGATGTCTGGTTTGTCAGAGGGTGAAAGCCAAACATCAGCATCCATCGAGTTTGCTTTAGCCTATTCAGATTCCAGAGTGGAAATGGGAACGGATTACAATAGATTCCGTTTCGGGTTTGCCATTGACTCCAACATGTAAGGATTTGATCTGGGTGATTATGGATAGATTTACGAAGTCTGCACATTTTTGCCACTTCGTACAACATTTTTTGCACATCCGAGAGATTGTTTGTATTCATAGAGTTCTTGTTTCAATCATATTAGACCAAGATCCACAATTTACTTTGAGATTTTGGAAGGCGTTGTATGAGGCTTTGGGTTCGAAGCATCATTTCAGTTTAGCTTATCATCTGCAGCTCAATCATCAGTCAGATAGGGTGATCCAAATTCTTAAGGACATGCTTCATAGTTGTATTATCGACTTTCGAGGTAACCGGGATCGTCACTTGCCATTAACCGAGTTTGCATATAATAATAGCTATCAGAAGAGCATTCAGATGGCACCGTTCGAGGCTTTATATGGTTAGAGGTGTAGGACTCCTCTTTGTTGGTCCGATATAGAAGAGAAGAGGAATTTAGGTCTAGAGTTGGTTCGAGAGATTGAGGATAAGGCGGGACTTATTTGTTAGTGGTTGAAGGCTGCTTCTGATTGACAGAAGTCCTACGCTAACTTGAGATGTCGAGAAATCGAGGGACTTATTTGTTAGTGGTTGAAGGCTACTTCTGATCGACAGAAGTCCTACGCTAACTTAAGATGTCAAGAAATCGAGTTTCAGGTTAGTGATAAGGTATTTATGAAGTTTCCCTGTGAAAGAAAGTTTTGAGGTTAGGGCGAAAGGGTAAGCTCAATCTGAGGTTCATTGGCCCTTATGAGGTTGCCGAGCGGATTGGATTGGTTGCGTATCATTTGTTTTTGCCGCCTAAGATAGAGCATATTCATGAAGTTTTCCATGTTTTCATCTTACGAAAGTAAATATGTGATCCTTCTCACATTGTTACTATTGAGGAGATCGAGGTTTAATCTGATCTTTTGAACGAGGAGAAACCAGTTGCGATTTAGATCATGAGGTTAAGGTGCTACGCAATAAGACGATTCTGTTGGTGAAAGTTTTTTGGCTCAACCACAAGACTGAGGAAGCCACCTAGGAGTCGAAAGACGTGATGAAATGTCAATATCTGTATCTGTTTGATTCAGGTAAATTTCGAGGATGAAATTTCTTTTTAGAGGGGTAAGTTGTAATATCCCTAAACCGGGTCTAGTAGTTTCGAGTTTCGAGTGTGAAACTACGAATTTATGGGGTTCCTAGCAATTATTATTTTCATTTAGGAGGCTAATTTCCTCTAAAATTGATTAAACAATAATCCAGAAAAATAAAAATATTTTTAGAATGTAACACCCCAAACTCGGCCCAATCATTACTACCGGATTTGGTATGTCACTAAGAAAAATTTTTAGGAAAACCAATCGTTTCGACAAAAAGCCCAAATAAGAATTTCATAAAATGTTCCTTAATAAGCAAAAGCCCAAAAATTACATGTCCTTGAAAAAAAAAAATTAAAACGAGAATAAGTAATAAAGGCCCATATTAAAACAAAAATATAAACTAATGGCCCATAGCCTTATTACAATGTAGCTTAAACCCATAGCATAAAATACTTAAAAAAAACTAATATGGAGAACTTGTCGTGGATCCACCTTCTTATGCATGGCCACCTTGCACTCCACTCCCCAATCAGATGCACTAATCGTCACCGAAAGGTTAGTTTAAAGGGTGAGTCACGAGACTCAAGCAGTGCAACTCTCATGCACCACTAGATTTGGGCCTCATTAAACATAATAATAAATTCATTTACATGGAAACATATAATATGCAAAGCCCAACCCATTTGCCTAGGTTTCCATCCGCTACACGCCTGCACCAACCAACACACCATTGGGGATTTCTACAATCAACCCACACCGCTAATCTCCAAAATGGCGTCATGTCGCTCATCAACATATATTGGCGAAGCCCTTGTAACATATAATGGCGAAGCTCAGATAATATTCACGGATTAGCCACATGATAGTTCACGGTAAAACCGTTACTCATATACATGTACATATAACTTCCTCCTTTCATCACCCACCCCATGCAACATGCACAATAATTTTAAACATGTACAACAATTTACTTGTAACATATAGTCAGATTATTTACTAACCTGAGGGTCCGTCGTTTAAATTTGAGATTTCGGCTTTTAATGTAACCTATAAATCTTGTGAACACATATAAATATATATATATATTTATTATTAATCAGATCTAGATGGTGGGGAAGTGTTACACACCTGATTTGCGAACTAAGGCTTTCGCTATGTCTACGCTACTATCACTTGAAACAACTACTATTGGCCCACGATCTGACTTCGATTTCGGCCCACACCCCGTTGGCCAATCTCACACTACCAAAGTAGATCGCTTCTTGAATTTGGGCAACTATTTTACAGATCCAACCTTCTCTGCTTGACTGTTAGTTGAGTCCATATCAATCCCTTAATCACTAAACCAAATAACGATGAGATCTAACTCATTAGTTAAGTGTAACATTTAAAATGAACACTTACCTCGTTAGCCGAATCCCGAATATCTTTTAGAAATTGTCACCACCAACCTTCCTACATTCGGCCATCAACCAAATATCAAACCAATCATTACACACATTTAGCCTAACCCCACATAGTATTCGGCCAAAGCACAAAAAATCATGGAAGGCCATTCGGCTACACTTACCACTTCTTACCTTTGATTTTTCCACCAAATCGACTTTAATGGGATAGTTTCGGCTTCTAAGAGTAAAGAGTATAATCGACGGGGCCTTGGTAAAGAGTATAATCGACGGGGCCTTGGAAACAATGATTTAGATTAGGAGTTGATCCAGACAAAGGAATCACAGAAAAGGAAAAATCCTGAAACTCACCGGATTATTAAGGAGTATACGGCTTATAGTGTACCTTCGGGAAAATAGAGATCTCCCTTGTAGATTCGACTATAGAGAAGAAGAAGATAGGCACTAAGAGTATTTGACTTTCAGAAGGGATCTAGGGAGAAAAGAGAAGAGCTAGAGAGTTTTCGATTTTGACAAGAAACAGAGGTACATAAGAGAAAGAATTTTTGATTGAGAAATGATGAGAAAGTGAGAAAAACTAAATGGAAAAGATGATATCTGGCCTCCCAATTTCGGCATATCATACCCATACACAGAGTTGGAGTTTCTGCCAACTCTTTCCCTCTTGATAGCCTTCATCTCACCTGATAACTTCAATCCTTATCTTACCCTTTTTGAAGAGCCCTCACTAAAGCCAACTCCTCTATCCTTGTTCATCATCTTTTATTACTTAAATAAAAATAAATAAAGCTCCTTAATTAGTAGCCTAATGTCGTCCACCCCGTTCCTATTTAAGTGTCAAATTTGACCAATCTTTTAAGGCCCAATCGGCCACACAAGGGCCCAAATTCCTCCCCCTTAGGGCGCCACCTTATGCCCACTTAATGCACTTTAATTCTTTGGGCCACAAGCCCAGCTTGTCACTTAATTAACCATCTTCTTAAATTATAAGCTAACACCATTTATTAGCCACCTAACCCAAATTTTTAAAGCCCACTATTTCACTTTAAATTATTCAGAGCTCTAACTTTAACCCTAATCCAAATATTTAATCAAAAAGTCAGCCCAACCTTTACAATCTCAATTTAACATATTAAACATAACATTACACACAATGCACAAGCCCATTAATACCTTACCATAACATTCTAAGTGCTATATGCATCTCAAAAATTTGAAACGTTCCTATTCTCAAGGCCTATTGGGCCCAATTCTACTAGGTACAATTTCAAGATGTTACAAATCTACCCTCCTTAAAGAAATTTCGTCCTCGAAATTTTTGACTAACTAGTGATCGTACTACCCAAGTCTCATCACTATGCTTTTGCTACGTACTCTAATTCTAAAGCCAAAATAAACACTTAGTATATTATGGTAGGGTACGCATCATTATTTGCATCTGGAGTGTCTCCGTCCCCTTGGCGATGTGCTGCATAGACCAAAGCTGGCTGCCTTGCCTCCACATAACCTACACCTCCACCTGGTGCTTCACGACCACCTCTTGCGCCATTGCCACCTCTGGATTGACCACGACCCCTTGGTCCAGGCTGACCACCTCCTAGCCTGATCAGAACTTCGGCTCGTTGGCTGTCCCCGATCCATTTGAGGACAGTCCCTCATCAGATGTTCTGTGGATCCACACCTGAAACATCCATCAGTTTTCACTCTGCACTCCCCATAATGGGTTCTCCCACATGTAGAACATGCTTCACTCTGGCCCATCAGTCCTAGGCCTCTTTTGAAAATTCCCAGATGCTCCCGATAGCCCAAAACTTCTCTTATTCTCACCCCGATCCTTATCCCTTTCTTGTCTCTCAGCCCGTTTCACTTCCTCTGCTATTTTGACCTTATCCACCAAAATCGCAAAAATTATCTCTCGCTGTGGTGCAATCAGAATCCTTAACTCATTCCGCAGGCCATCCTCGAACCGAACGCATTGTTCGTACTCCGTTGCTACCATTCCTCGAGCGTAACTACTCAGGCGTAGAAACTTAGCCTCATACTCAGCCACAGACTTACTCCCCTGCACCAAATTCAGGAATGCTTTCCTTTGAGCATCCATATAACTAGCCCCAACGTACTTTCCCTGGAATGACTCCTTAAAGAAATCCCAGTCAATCAGGTCCGCGGTCGTACCTTCTTTCATCGTGAGCCACCATTGGTAGGCCTCGTCTCGAAGAAGAGACACGACCCCCTTTAGCTTCTCCTCCACCGTGAAGTCTAAGTCATCCATTATACGTTCCACTGCCTCCAACCAATATTCAGTAAAACTCGGGGATATGCCAGAGACTCCCCTAAATACTTTGGCCCCGTTACTCTTCAACCTTTCAGGCACAGATTTTCGGGCTCCTCTGCCCATACCAGCCTCAGCCACTCTTTCCAAAACCCTTAGTATAGCCTGAGACACCACGTCCTCTCCTCCTGTCTGGTCCTGGAATTCCACCTCAACAGTTGGTGGAGCCGGTATCTCACTTCCAGACCCATGACCCGATCCTACGGGTTCTGATATGGTCATCCTACCTTTACCGCGTCCACGTGGCAGACGTCCTCGACCTCTTGTACTCATTCTTCTAGTTTGCGTTTATCTGATTTAAAAATTTTATGAGTCATTAATTGTTTCCACTAATTATCCCCAAATAATCTTATGAAACATAGTTTAAAAGTGATTCTTTCAAATTCGAACCTATCTACAGTTTTCAGTCTTCCTATTCTAGAAATTATGCACACACAACGTTCATACAAGTAACATTCATTACCTAAGGGTATTTTCATCATTTTGCTACACAGGGGTATTTTTGTAATTTAACCTACAAGGGTATTTTTGTAATTTTCCAAAATAGGGTTCCGGGTGATTTGGCAAAATAAGGGTATTTTGGTAATTTTCCAACTCAAGAGTATTTTGGTAATTTCACAAATTTAGGGGTATTTTGATAATTTTTTGCAAATCCAAGGGTATTTCGATAATTTATAAAATCTGGGGTTATTTCAAAAATTTTGAAAATCTAGGGGTGTTTCAGTAATTTTGCCAATCAGGGGTATTTTGGTCATTTACAACTTAGGGGTAATTTGGTAATTTTACAATTCAAGGATATTTGATGTTGTTGTTGTTGTTTTTGTTTTCTATGGAAAGATTACATTAACTTTGTAAATCGGGTATTTACGCAAATCATAGGTATTTTTCAAAGTAAAGATATTCTAAAAATTTTGTGAGAAAAGCAGTTGGTGGTCCTTTCGGGTTTTAATTATAATTTTGGCCTATCAACACGCATCGTAACTAGGGTGAATAGTCACTACGCACTGGTAGGATTCTAATGGAAAGGAGGTGAGTCACTAGAATTTGCTTAAGTACCAAGCTTTCCTCGAACCCACTCCTAGACATGCATATGCCTATTACCACACCTATCATGGCTAAAGTGAACAATCACTATGCACCGGTGAGATCCTGCGAAGAGGAGGTGAGTCACTTGGACTGCTTAAATACCAAGCTCTTCTGAATCTTCTCCTAGACATGCATATGCTTGTTACCACACTTTAGTCTTGTGACTTGTTTACAGGTTTTGTTTAATGAAGTTAAGTCTTATGGATTTTAAGAATTTGTTTGTCTAAGCCTAGAGTCCATCAAGTTCTAACCTAAATAGTCTACGTCCCATAAGCCCGTTAAGTCCACATTTATATCACACAATGGTTTAGAGTACTTACAGCGAACTTGGCCGGAGACGCAGGTGCCATGCTGAGCTAATAAATCCATGTTTTAAAAACCCATTTTTAGAAAATTTTTTGGGCCCAAAATCCCAAAGCCGAGTTTTGAACCGAGCTCTGATACCAATTTGTAACACCCTAAACTCGGCCCAAACATTACTACCGGATCTGGTATGTCACTAAGAAAAATTTTTAGGAAAACCAATCGTGTCGACAAAAAGCCCAAATAAGAATTTCATAAAATGTGCCTTAATAAGCAAAAGCCCAAAAATTACATGTCCTTGAAAAAAAAATTAAAACGAGAATAAGTAATAAAGGCCCATATTAAAACAAAAATATAAACTAATGGCCCATGGCCTTATTACAACGTAGCTTAAACCCATAACATAAAATACTTAAAAAAAACTAATATGGGGAACTTGTCGCCGGATCCACCTTCTTATGTATGGCCAGCTTGCGCTCCACTCCAGCCCGGTTCGATGCACTAATCATCACCTGAAAGGTTAGTTTAAAGGGGGTGAGTCGCGAGACTCAGTGTGCAACTCTCATGCACCACTAGATTTGGGCCTCATTAAACATAATAATAAATTCATTTACATGGAAACATATAATATGCAAAGCCCAACCCATTTGCCTAGGTTTCCATCCGCTACACGCCCCCGTACCAACCAACACACCATTGGGGATTTCTACAATCAACCCACACCGCTACTCTCCAAGATGGCAGTCATACTGCTCATCAACATATATTGGCTGAAGCCCTTGTAACATATAATGGCCGAAGCCCATATAACAGTTCACGGCATTAGCCTGCTACAAAAGTTCACTGTAAAAACCGTTACTCATATACATGTACATATAACTTTCTCCTTTCATCACCCACCCCATGCAACATGCACAATAATTTTAAACATGTACAACAGTTTACTTGTAACATATAGTCAGATTATTTACTAACCTGAGGGTCCGTCATTTAAATCCGAGATATTAGCTTTTAATGTAACATATAAATCTTGTGAACACATATACATATATATACATTTATTATTAATCAGATCTAGACGGTGGGGAAGTGTTACACACCTGATTCGTGAACTAAGGCTTTCGCTATGTCTACACTACTATCACTTGAAACAACTACTATTGGCCCACGATCTGACTTCGATTTCGGCCCACACCCCGTTGGCCAATCTCACACTATCGAAGCAGATTGCTTCTTGAATTTGGGCGACGGTTTTACAGATCCAACCTTCTCTGCTTGGCTGTTAGTTGAGTCCATATCAATCCCTTAATCACTAAACCAAATAACGATGAGATCTAACTCATTAGTTAAGTGTAACCTTTAAAACGAACACTTACCTAGTTAGCCGAATCCCAAATATCTTTTAGAAATTGTCACCACCAACCTTCCTACATTTGGCCATCAACCAAATATCAAACCAATCGTTACACAATTCAATCTAACCCCACATAATATTTGGCCAAAGCACAGAAAATCATGGAAGGCCATTCGGCCACACTTACCACTTCTTACCTTCGATTTTTCCACCAAATGCTTTAATGGGATAGTTTCGGCTTCTAGGAGTGAAGAGTATAATTGACAAGGCCTTGGAAACAATGATTTAGATTAGGAGTTGATCAAAACAAAGGAATAACAGAAAAGGAAAAATCCCAAAACTCACCGGATTACTAAGGAGTATATGGCTTACAGTGTACCTTCGGGAAAACAGAGATCTCCCTTGTAGATTCGACTATAGAGAAGAAGAAGATAGGCACTAAGAGTATTCGACTTTCAGAAGGGATCTAGGAGAAAAGAGAAGAGCTAGAGAGTTTTCGATTTTGACAAGAAACAGAGGTACATAAGAGAAAGAATTTTCGGTTGAGGAGAAAAGATGAGAAAGTGAGAAAAACTAAATGGAAAAGATGATATCTGGCCTCCCAATTTCGGCATATCATACCCATACACAGAGTTGGAGTTTCTGCCAACTCTTTCCCTCTTGATAGCCTTCATCTCACCTGATAACTTCAATCCTTATCTTACCCTTTTTGAAGAGCCCTCACTAAAGCCAACTCCTCCATCCTTGTTTATCATCTTTTATTACTTAAATAAAAAGAAATAAAGCTCCTTAATTAGTAGCCTAATGCCGTCCACCCCCTTCCCATTTAAGTGCCGAATTTGACCCATCTTTTAAGGCCCAATTGGCCACACAAGGGCCCAAATTCCTCCCCCTTAGGGCGGCACCTTATGCCCACTTAATGCACTTTAATTCTTTGGGCCACAAGCCCAGCTTGTCACTTAATTAACCATCTTCTTAAATTATAAGCTAACACCATTTATTAGCCACCTAACCCAAATTTTTAAAGCCCACTATTTCACTTTAAATTATCCAGAGCACTAACTTTAACCCTAATCCAAATATTTAATCAAAAAGTCAGCCCAACCTTTACAATCTCAATTTAACATATTAAACATAACATTACACACAATGCACAAGCCCATTAATACCTTACCATAACATTCTAAGTGCTACATGCATCTCAAAAATTTTAAACGTTCCCATTCTCAATGCCTATTGGGCCCAATTCTGCTAGGCCCAATTTCAGGATGTTACATAGAAAATTAATTTTAAAGGTTTTAAATAATTATTAGTGAAAATAATTAATTTGGGTCAAAAAATAATTTTAAAATAATTTTTTTGGGGGTTAACTTGAGCTAAATTCAAATATTAATTAAATTAAGTTTAAATGGTGAAACAAGGGAAATGTGAGAGTGGCCATTAGACAAAGTTCCCAATTTTTAAATTCTGGTGGGTTATTTTAGTTTTAAAAACAATGCATCTAGCCTACTTTTCACACCATTTACATCAGATTAGAGAGCTATAAATTTCATTTTCTTTGCATGGTTTTAAAGATCTAGCATTAGAGAATAGATCCAACCGTTTTCCTTCTCAAAATAATCTGTCAATTCACCAGAAATTATTCTCAATAGTAGCCAAAAATATTCTAAAATTTCTCAAGCTTCCTAATTCAAGATTTTCAATCAACGAATTTAGAGCAAATCAAAGGTAATCTTCAATCCTAAACATGTTTTTATGAAGATTAGAAACATTTTTACATGATTTGAGAGTCAAATAAAGGATTTTTTTTATCAATGTCATCTTCTTCAAAAGCTTAAGGTGCTTTAATTGTGGATCTTCAATTTTGAGAGGAAATCCATAAATCAATGGATGTTCCAACTCAAAATGAATCTATTAAAAGGTTTTTGGTCTTAATTATCAAGATTAAACATGATTTATAAGGTAATTTGAAGGAATTCGAATTTCATCATCTTCTTGAATTAATTTTATGGATTTTTGTGGAATTGATTTAAATGTGAAATTGATGCTTAGTTTATGTGTATTTGGTTTAGTATGTTTGGAAGTGATTAGGACGGCTAGAGAGATCGATTTTGTGAGGAATCGAGTTTTTGACTTGATGTTACAAATCCAGTAAGGTATCTTTGTGAGTGAATTTCGATTAGCATAGTTAATTATAAATTGTGTTTAATATAGCTTTAGAAAGGTGGTAATGTCTACTTTACCTTTGTTGAAGCTCTGAATCTTGAAGAGGACCGAGATAATCAGAATTGAAGCTCGAAATTGCCTAGTTGATCACTTGTTGTGATAGAATAAAATTGTGTGGTGAGTGTTTCTAAGGGAGATTTGGTAACTTGACCCTCAATTATGTTTAATTAGTACCTTAATTAATGATTAAAAATAATTAATTATGGGTGAATGGTTGATTTTGCAAGATTGGTATTAAATGTAGAACAAAATTATTTGTATTGAAAAAAAATGGTAAGTGGGCTTTTGGGTGGTGTTGTGCTATTTAATTAGATTAATTTTAAGGATGATTTTAAGCATGTGTACTAAAATTTTTTTATCATGATATGTTGGTATTACAATTGGTAACTGAATATGGGAAATTGATGAATGAATTGCTTGATTTAATTGGATAATAAATGCTATGTTACAAGTTACACATAAGTATCATGCCACATTAAATTGAGCACAATAAAGACTGATTTATATGCTATGTTTGATTGAATACATTGGCAACAAGCATGGTAGATCCATTGGATATAGCTGGCATGCCATAGGATTTGTGGGACCTCACTTTTATTTGTGACATTGTGAGCATCTGGCTCTAGGTGGACTAATTTGTTGGAGTAGATAAGGTAGTGTTGAGCATGAGTCTCCACTCAATGGGTTATTTGAGGCACTATAAGGGAGCGTGTGCTTCAGCCCGCTCAACTTGGTGGACTATATTTGATAGAGATCTGTTTATCTAATGTATGATCACCCGATTAAGCCATGAGAAGTGTATGCCAACATATTTTTCTGTGATTATTGCTATATCAATTGATGATTGAAAGCCATGAATAATTTATTTTTGGTGTTGAAAATACTTATGAAAATTAAATTGACATTTTAATTATTTTTAGCTGAAAATCGGTGAATGGTTGGTCGTGAATTAAGTATGAATTGGATGTTAATTTACTTGTTGTTTTTATTAATATTCACTGAGCTTTTTAAAGCTCACATCCTCACATTCGTGCAGATATTTGACAGGATTGAGGAGCTAAGGAGCCGAGCAAGAGAGTTCCAAGAGATCTAGGCTTGTTAGAGACTTTATTTCGCATTTTAGAGACTGTAGTCGAGCATTGTGGAACTCCTAGAAACTAGTGTAACTCCCTAAACCCGACGTAGAAGTTTAGATCGAATCTCAATGTTATTGATCACCGAAGTGATCGTAGGTGAATTTTTGCAAAACAAGTTAACATGCTGAAATGTATCATTTAATCATTTAAAATCAGTCAATTAAAAGTTTTAGTTAAGTATATTATAAAACCAGAATTAAATGAATGGATAAAAATTAAAACGGAACTTGCATCACAATTTTATAAAACGTTACAGTTCAAAAACTAAATAGTAAAATAGAAACTAAAATGCAAACTTGTACTATATTTTCTTCCAAGACTGTCTGAAACCTTCACATACCAAGTCCAGTGTCAAAATTCAGAAATGTACCTAAAAAGGGAACACTAAGAGTGGGTGAGCTACTCGAGCTCAGTGTCAGTTCGAAACAAAACAAGAGACAGAAATAGGGTATTCACATTAGAAGCACAAGATAATTTCGAACACACACAGAAACAGAATTCGCACCAGAATTGGTGTCCAAACAGAGCTTAACAATCAGAGCACATGAGGTTCACACAGAAGTCTTAGCACAAATACTAATAAAAAAAATAGATCATAGACAACTAGTCTTTCAGTCAGAACTCATAGACAAATGCGAATGTAATGCAGTCTAATAAAAACTCACCCATCCAACCAACACACCTCTCTATCCCCTGATGACACCCCAAAAGAACTATTAAAGCTCATCCAACCAAACACACCAATTAGGACCAAGGAGGCCCATCCAACCCTACACATCATATAAAGTCATCCCGGGTTGCCCGGTAACAATGACTTATCAGAATGCAATTGAACTAGCAGATCAGATAGATATACGCAGGAAGGATGATGTATGTGTTGTACAGACAAATTGTAGTTTGAACTACCAGATCATATATATATATACGTAGCATAGTTAACTTACATGCGGTACAGTGCAATACGGTAAACCACTATACTGATAAATTTGTAGTTAAACTGCCAGATCAGATAAGGGTACATAGCATAGCTAACATACATACGGTATAGTGCGATGTGGTAAACCACTATACTGGTAAATTAAAGCTTAACTGCCAGATCAAATCAGAATCAGTCTCCCTTCTCTTTACAATCCCACCCCAAAATATTTTATGAAGATGTATGTATGTATACAACCTTATAGAACAGAAACACAATATCAGACAGTCAGACAGAATAGCTATGCACACACACCCAATAGAACAAATTTAGATTCAAACACTTCACATGATAGTCACACAGATACACTCAGGCCAAAGCCTAGATCAGAATTCTTAACTACCCTTGTTTAAGCTTAGCCAAGGGTTGTGATCGTCTAAAATTGTCGAGTTTTAAAATTTATAAAGAGAATGATCGAACTTGGAAACTAACTCTGAAAATGACTTAAGGCAAGTACACCTATCGAATAGTAGTATAGCTTAGGCAAGACCGGATTGTTGAACCCAAAGGAATTAAAAGTACTAATACTCACTTTCTTTCTATTATTTAGCCTAAATATGAAGTGATTGATTGATTAAACTAAAAGCTAACTAATTACTAAACTAAGACGCAAAGACAAAAAGAACAAATTGAAGAAATAAATTTTAGAAAAACTCAGTTAATTACGATGATACCCTAGAAGGAATCCACCTAGACTTCACTTTGTTATCTAACACTGAACCAGACGATTTATTCATTTAGCTTGATCCATAAGACTCCCTAATTTATATTAAACCCTCTCTCGAGGTGAATAACGTCTAACCCTAGGTTGATTAATTGAAATCTCTTTCTAATTAAAACCCTTAGAATCACATTAACTCGATCTATGGACTCCCATATTAGGTTTCACTCTAATTCAGCAAAATCTCGTCACACTATCTCTAGGCGTGCGATCAACTCCGCTTAATTATGCTAGATCTACTCTTAAGCATGGACTTTTTCTCCACCACCTAAGCATATTCAACTTGAATCAATATTCCAAAAATATTAACACAAGAATTAAGTACACATAATTAAGAACAAACTAAGTATTTATCATATAGTTTAATAAATAATAACAAGATTCATCTAGGCTTCATCCCCTTTAAGTATCTGATGGGTTTAGTTCATAATGATAAAATAAAACATCTCAAGAGAAAAGATAAAACAAAACATAAGAAATCCCTAAAACCCCCTGAAGGAATTGAAGAAGAGATCCGCCATCTTGAGTAGAACTCTGGCTTCTTGAGATGGATCAACTGGCTATCTCCAAGTGATTCCTACGAATCTGGCCTTCTGGCTCGGCTTCTTCGCCTAGCTGACTGCCTAACTGACCGCCCCATTCCAGGTTACATTTAGGGTCTTTATATAGGCTCTTGGAATGCGTTTCTTTCTCCCTAAGTATCCTTTTTCCGAGTGAAATTCCTCTTTTCCACGACAGGGCCACGGCCATGGCACACGCTCGTGTAAATCGACTTCAGGCCGTGTTTTGATTCTGTTGATTTAGGCACGGCCGTGTAAATCGTGGTCCAGGCCATGTTTCGGTTCTGTTGATTGAGGCACGACCGTGTAAATTAGAGTCCAGACCGTGTCAATTTCCACTTTGGCCTAAATTAGCCCGTTTTAAGCCCGTTTCTCATTCTTTTCATCCCTCGATGCTTTCCTGAGTATAAAACATGAAAAGAAAGGATTAAGAGGACCTTTTTACATAAATCAAGGGCTAAATCATCCAAAATTATGCTAAATATGGGGTTAAAATATGTTACTCTTACGGTTTATCAGGTTGAAGCGCATAACACATTTTCAGATCAGAAATGCACACCATACCAATATAACTGTCTTAAGACCACACGCCCGTGTGCTCTGGTCGTGTGGAAATGCCTAGGCCGTATGGGACATCAAAAGCCCATGAACAAGGGGCACACGGCCGTGTGACTGTGGCACATGCCCATGCGAACTAGGGACATGGCTGTAGGAACAGGTCGTGTAACTCTCTGTCCATTTACACTAATTTCGAGTACAGGGCTAACACGGCTGTGTAAGGGTCTCACACGCCCGTGTGTCCCAAAACACATGCCCGTGTGGAATCCCTAATCCCCAAATTAGCCACATAACCGTGTGGCCAAGTCGTGTAACACCAAATTACTCAAACCCTAATCCTCAAACTCACACGTCCATGTTCCCGAGGGACACAATCGTGTGAGAAACGATAAAATTCCCAAGTCGGCTACACAGCCGTGTGGCCAAGCCATGTGGCACCAAAATTAGATGAAAACCCTAATTCCCAAAGGCACACGATAGTGTGAACTAGCACACGCCCTTATGGGAACCCCAGTGGCCACGAAACCACTCTAAAACAGCTTTGCAAATCGTGATTTTCAACCTCCAAACACTCCTTAACCTTTAATAAATCTCATCCATACCATAGTAACCTGAATAGGAAGCAATTTAATGACAAAAAAAACGTTATGATTACAACATTATAGTCCCACACATGAATTCCACAATCCCAAAATCAACAGTTTCGAACAGAAACAAGAATTGCTAAGATAATAAATCACAAAAACAAAAATAAAAGTAGACAAGATTTGAATCCACACCTAATTCGACGACGGAGAAGCAAAATTCCTCGATATCTACACAGTGAAAATCGTTTTCCCAAGCGCAAGAAAGAAAAACAAAGAAAAACCCTAAAAATAAGAAAAGAAATAGAGAACCCCCAAAAGAAAGGAAAAAAACATCCATGAGAATAAAAAAATAAAAATAAAAATAAAAACAAAAATAAACAATTAAAAATATTACTTAAAAATAAACAAAATAAAACACAATAAAAAGGTTCCCAGAATGCGTACACAGCGACTCGAACCCAGAACCCAAAGGTTCACTAGCACTCACTCAACCACCAGACTAGTAGGCCCATTATGATACTTAAACGCACCACTAAACTAATAGCACTGCCAACTTAGTGACCTTAACCACAAAATCCTAAACTTCTAGCCCAAAATCTGGGGTGTTACAACTCATCCCTCCTTAAAAAATTTCATCCCTGAAATTTCCAACTAACAGAATAGTGGTATAACACAAGCTACACCACCATGCTCCCGCTGCGAACTCTAACTCGAGTAGAACCAAATCAAACCTAAGACCTCATACACACACCCAAAACACTTAACCACTGAAGCGGATACACATTTGTTCTATCACTCACACAACTTCAATACTTTAATCTAAACGTCCAAACATTCACAATCATACCTGTCTCAAAATCGTCGAGGACACTCTCGGACCCGATGTTTTGTGGACCCACATCAAAAACATGCTCTCATCTTTTTTCAACAATTTCCACGATGGAACTTCTTACAATGCTCACAGAACGGAGCGCTCGCACCACTACCGGTACCTTCTGTAAAATCGCTATTGTCACTCAAATGTGTTCAACACGCTTTGCAGGATGAGGATCAAACCTTGGAAGACTACGATCTCTCTTCTTACCACAGTCTACACACCTTGCATGGAGCGTTTCACTATACTCTCTTATCCTAGCCTCAAACACTTTCTCTAGTACTTCCCTCACTACTTGAGTCAACACATCAATACCAAGCTTTGGGTTATTGCTAACCGTACTTGGCAAAATTGCACTATCCTCCGACTCCTGAACAGCCTCACGCCCCGAAGAAGTAGACAACTTCTCGCGATCTTGCTTACCTTCAGAATCCATATCCGTCCTGTGTCTAACTTAAGATATCTACACTTTCAGAAAGTAAACACAAAATAAGTACAAGAATCTACATTTCTAATCTTACGATTTCTAATTTCTACCTAGATCAGTATGAGAGTCTCAGACAGTTCATTTTCTTAAAACATTTTTCGAAATTCAAATACTTTCAACTTACTGTGGTAAAGCTTCTCAAAAATTCCTTTTTAAAACAACCACGTGCGCACACGGATACGTAAAAACACAGGCTAAGTTTTTTTACAAACTTGGCTCTGATACCACTAAATGTAACACCTTAAATTCAGCCTAAAAGTTTAGACCAATCTCGGATGTTACATTGATCACCGAAGTGATCGTAGGTGAATTTTTGCAAAACAAGTTAACATGTTGAAACGTATCATTTAATCATTTAAAATCAGTTAACTAAAAGTTACAGTTAAGTTTATTATAAAACCATAATTAAATGAAGGGATAATAATTAAAATGAAACTTGTACCATAATTTTATAAAACCTTACAGTTCAAAAATTGAATAACAAAATAGAAACTAAAAATGCAAACTTGTACTATATTCTCTTCCAAGACTGTCCGAGACCTCTACATACCAAGTCTAGCGTTAAAATTTAGAAATGTACCTGAAAAGAGAACACTAAAAGGGGGTGAGCTACTCAAGCTCAATGTGAGTTTGAAACAAAACAAGAGACAGAAATAGGGTATTCACATCAGAAGCGTAACAGAATTTCAAACACACATAGAAATAAAAATCACACAAGAACTGGTGTCCAAACATGGCTTAACAATTAGAGCACATTCGATTCACACAGAAGTCTCAACATAAATGCTAATCAAACAAATAGATCACAAACAACTAGTCTTTCAGTCAGAACCTACGGACAGGTGCAAATGTAATACAGTCTAATAAAAACCCACCCATCTAGCCAACACACCTCTCCGTCCCCTAATCACACCCCAAAAGAGCTATTAAAGCTTATCCAACCAAACACACCAATTAGGACCAAGTAGGCCCATCCAACCCTACACACCATATAAAGTCATCTTAGGTTGCCCGGCAATAATGACTTATCAGAATGCAGATTGAACACCGGATCAAAAATATATCTGTGACAAGGTCGATGTATATGTTGTGCAAATCTTGATCTGAAAATCCATAGTACATACAACTTATAGTTTCAACTGCCAGATCAGATATATATACCTAGCATAGCTAACATACATGCGGTACAATACAATGCGGTAAACTGCTATACCGGTAAATTTGTAGTTAAACTGCCAGATCATATAAGGGTACGTAACATAGCTAACGTACGTACGGTATAGTACGATCACGGTAAACCATTATATTAGGAAATTACAGCTTAACTGCCAAATCAAAATCAGTCTCCCTTATCTTTACAATCCCATCACAAAATATTTTATGTAGATGTATGTATGCATACAATCTCATAGAATAAAGACACAATATCAGACAGTCAGACAGAACAGCTGTGCACACACACCCAATAGAACAGATTCAGATTCAAACATTTCACATGACAGTCACATAGATACACTCAGGTCGAAGCCCATATCAGAATTCTTAGCTACCCTTCTTTAAGCTTAGCCAAGGGTTGAAGCTTAAGTGTGGGGGTATTTGATAAACCGTAAAAGTAACATATTTTATCCCACATTTAGCATACTTTTGGATGATTTAAGCCTTTAATTATGGAAATAGGTGCTCTTAATCATTTTTTTCATGTTTTATACTCAGTAGAGCACTGGAGGATGAAAAGAATGAGAAACGGGCTTAAAATGGAGCAAATAGGCCATATCATGGAATCCACACGGCCCGGGCTCAAGACCACACGATCGTGCCTCTTAAGAGAAGTCACACACGGCCTGGACCCCAAAAAACACGGCCGTGTCTCATCAATAGACCCGAACACGGCCTGGCCATGAATCACACGGGTGTGTGCCATTGGCGTGCCTCTGCCGTAGATAAGAAGAATTCTATTCAGATTAGGGTACTTAGAGGCAAAGAAATATATTCCAAAAGCCTATATAAAGACCCTAGAGGCCAACCTTTAAGGGGGTTCGACAGGAGTTCGATAGAAGCCTTCTGTCAGGGCTTTGAGGGCTAGAATTGTGGGGATTCACTCAAGGGAAGCCAGTTGATTCATCTCAAGAAGTCAGAATCATACTCAAGACTGAAGACTTCTCCTTCAATTCCTTTAGGGGTTTTAGGGTTTTCTTATGTTTTGTTTTATCTTTTCTTTTGATATGTTTTCTTTTATTATTATAAACTAAACCTCTCAAAAACCTGAGGGGGATGAAACCTAAGACGGATCTTGTTATTGTTATCTAAGCTGTATGATAAATACTTGATTTGTTCTTAACTATGTGTTCTTAATTCTTGTTTTGGTATTTCTGGGATATTGATTCAAGTTGTGATGTGCTTAGGTGGAGGAGCAAAAGTCCCTTCTTAAGAGTAGATCTAGCATAGTTAAGCGGAGTTGAAAGCAACCCTAGACATAAGATGACGTAAATTTGTCAGATTAGGGTCAAACCTAATATGGGAGTCCATAGATTTAGTTAATGCAATTCTAGGGTTTTAATTAGAAAGAAATTACAATTAATCAACCTAGGGTTAGACGTTAGTAGCCTCGAGAGAGGTATTAATATAAATTAGGGAATCCTACGGATCAAGTCAAGTGAATAAATCCAGAACCTAAAGGTTCACTAGCACTCACTCAACCACCAGACCAATAGACCTATTCTAATACTTAAACGCGCCACTAAACTCAATAGCACAACCAACTCACTGACGCTAACCACAAAACCCAAAACTTCTAGCCCCAAAATCTGGGGTGTTACAACTAGTTTGATTTTGGTTGTAAATGGACTTTGGACATTGGGCATTTATTTTGAATGGTTTTATATTAATTTTGAGGCATGTTTGAGAGTAATTATTGATTTATTTACGGTGTATTTTTGCTTGATAACATGATAACATGGTGTGTGAAGCATGAAATTTATACTAATGATTATTTAATTGAAGCTTCCTTGGAGTAGTTTACTAGCGAATAAGGTATGCCACTTATTTGATTTATTCGGTGTTTTACGTGCATGAAATTAATTGTCTAATTCTATTTAATTTAGGCTTAATTGATGTTAATAAATTCAATTGAAGTTGCGTGTTTATCTATGATAATTAATCGCAGTTAAATCGAGTTTAATCGGTCGTTAAAACATGCAAAATCGAGTTTTAAAACAAGTTTTTTGCAAAAATAGTTGTCACACGGGTATATGATGGGTTGCACACAGGCGTGTGAGGGGTTGCACACGAGCGTATGGGTAAGTGACATGGGCATGTGGAAACTGGAGCTATCACACACGGCCGTATAGGATTTCCATACGAGCGTATGCGATCTGACTAAAAGTTTTTCACAACACGAACACGAACATTTGATGACACACAGTCAGGAGGACACAACCATGTGGTTTATTGGGGGTTTGAATTTTTGTCTCTTTAATTTGGTATTATAATTTGTTTAAGTTATGATTTAGACCTAAAAATTGATTAGTCTAGTTAGCTCCTTAGATGATAAGGAAACTTGGTAAAATTTTAGGACTAGTCTCATAATGGGTAAAACTCGATAGAAATGCACTTAATTTGAAACTTGAAATAGATCCTGATAGTTTGTATTTGTTACAATTTAGTCTATAATAGTAAAACTTGAATTAGACATAGAAAACGAACTCAATTTAAGCTGAAATTTTTACGCTTGCATAATTTTGACTAAAAAGAAGGTTGGTAAACATTTAGATCTAAAATTGGGTTAGTTTTAACATAGGTGGAAAAATGAAAAAAAAACCCCTTAGGTTAAATTACCTAGGAAAAGTTTAAAATTGGCTCATAAGTTGCTTCCGTATTAATAAATAATTGATATTTAGATAGAATTGAGGTGTTATAAGGTCGGGATGTGCCTTGGGTGGTCGTTAGTCGGAGAGTCACTTAGGTGGCTAATGTAACACTTCGAATTCAGGTTGGTCCGTTCGGGTCAAGTTTGAGGTTTCACATTTTATTTTTAGCTCAATTCCTATCCCTAATATTTTGACTTAAATATTATTTCCATTCAAGTTATGATAGAATGAACGTGCTGGTTCGGTGGTAAGTGTTTGTTAACTTACCCTTTAGTCCTGTGTTCGAATCTGTGTGTCCAAAGTGGGAATTCTTTTTGTTTCTTATCCATGGGTTAATAGTTGTGTTAGATTAGAACTCTAAATAATCTAGTAGGTTTGGATAATATCAGTGCTTTCTTTTTGCTTTCGTGAGTTTTCTCTTCTTGGTTCTTTTCCCATTGATTCTGTTGTTATCGTTCCATTTGTTTTTGGTGTAAGTGTGTGGAATTTGTTTTTTGATCTTTGGGTAAGGTGTGGTGTAAGTTCTGTCAAGGAATTTTTCTATTATTATAGCCTTATTTTTTTTTGAACAAGATTAGAGTTCTTGGTATTAGATTACTTTCCATGATGATGTTAAGTGTTTCTATGGTTATTGGTTAGGCGATAGGTGTGGAAATCAAAACCCTCCAGCAATGTAGACATGATTTTGGACACTTTTTTGGAGAAGTAAGTGCTCAACTTCGTCGTAAGGTCTAAAATTTTGATTCAAGAATATGATTTTAGAAGGGTTTTTCATTGGTTAATTAGTGTGATTTAATGAATGATTGTAGAATTCGTGAGTTCCAAATGTGTAGTCTATCTAATCAACAATCAAGTGTGTGAACAAACCCAAAAAACTCAACTGTATCACAGAAAAACCATGAAATAGGGGTTGTTTTTGAAATTACCCAACGTCACACGACAATGTGACAGACCATGTGCACCACACGACCGTGTGGTTGACCGTGTGCCAGGTCGTACAGAGCACACGATCATGTGCAATTACACGGCTTGAACAAGTAGGTCATGTAGACCACACGGGCTGGCTTATTGGGTCGTGTGGGCAATAGAGTCGTGTGGGCCTTTTTGGCCAATTTTAAGGCCCGATTAGGGGTCGATTAAGGGACTATAAAATTGGGTCCATGGGCATTATGTAGGTTCAGAAAAGTGTAAGTTTCCATATATAAATATATATGCGCATGGATAAGCTTAGAATTATGTTAGGTAAGTTTTGTTTTGTATAAATTATATGTTATACTATGTTATACTACACTTATGATGGTTAAACCGCAATTTCTGTCGAGCAACTCAACTTCATATTTATAAGTGGCATACTGCCACATATCAGTGTGATTGGTTGGATGAACTCTTGAAGTCCTAATTGGTGTGATTGGCTGGATGGAGATGGTGTGTAGCAAATGGGGGTAGGATATGTCTAATATGTTATATGATATACTCAGATGTGCTATATGATGCGATTCTAATATGTTAAATAATATGATTTTGAAATGTTATTGATCGAGTCAAAACAGTCTAGTTTTAATATTTATAAAAGAGTGATCGAACCTGTAGACTGACTGCGACAACGATAGAGGCAAGCGCACCTATCGAACAGTAGTATAGCTCAGGCAAGAATATTTTATCGAACCCAAGGACCCTAAAAGTACTACTACTCACTTTCTTTCTATTATTTAGCTTAAAATATGGAGTGATTGGTTTATTAATCTAAAACAAATGAAATACTTAAACTTAAATGCAAAGACAAAAGAAACGAAACTTTGGGAAAAGACTTTGAAGAAAACTCAATTGATAAAGACAATACCTTCGGGAAGAATCCACCTATTACTTCACTTATTATCTACCTATTCAATTCATATGATTTCTTTACTTAGCTTGACCCGTGAGACTCCGCTTAATTAGGCTAGATCTATTCTTAGGTAGGGTCTATTCCTCCTCCACCTAAGCACATCAGATAAATTTGAGCAACATAATTAAGAACAAACTAAGTATTTATCATATAAACCGAAAGAATTAAATAACAAAATCCATCATAGGTTTCATCCCCTTCAGTTATCTAAGGGGTTTAGTTCTTAACTAAACAAGAAAACATCTCAAGATAAAAGATAAAATAAAACATAGGAAATCCCTAAAATCCCCTGAAGGAATTGAAGAGGAGATCCTCCGTCTTGAGTAGAACTCTAACTCTTCGAGATAAATCAATTGGCTATCTTCGAGACAATCCCTGAACAAGAAAGGCTTGGCAGAAAACTTTGCTCAATGCTCCACCGCTTGAATAGCCACCTTGAGGTGTTTTTATAGACTTTGGAATGCTTTACTTGTCTCCTAAGTACTCATAATTTAGGTACAATTCATCCTAGGTGTTTGAGTAGACTTAGGATTGCGTTTCTTGGGCTCCAAGCATCCTATTCAAGTGAAATTGCTCTTTCCATGGCGAGGACACGGCTAAGGCGCGCTGTGTAAATTGAGGCTCACCCGTGTCTCTATTCATTGATTTAGGCACAGTGCACACACCATGCAAGTCGAGGTCGGTAGTGCTTGAATCATCAATTGGGTCACAGCCATGCAAATCGGGGATAGGCCGTGCTGGGCTTTTTATTGATGAGACATGGCCATGTAAATTGGTGACAGGCCGTGTTCTAGGCGGATAGCAAGGCAAGACCGTGTGGAATAAAGCCCTGGCCATGTCGACTTCTTGGGTTGGCCTAATTTGATCCGTTTAAAGCCTATTTTATGTTCTTTTTATCCTTAGGTGTTCTCCTGAGTATAAGACATGAAAAGAAAGGATTAAGAGCACCTTTTTACATAAATCGAGGATAAATTCATCTAAAAGCATACTAAATATGGGATTAAAATATGTTACTTTTACGGTTTATCAAATACCCCCACACTTAAGCTTTTGCTTGTCCTCAAGCAAAATTCTCAACTTACAATTAAAATGAACTTTCCATAATTCATAATTCCTATTAATAACGCCTCATCATAATTCATAGATAATTAATACATGGATAATTTAATTCAAAGAGCCCTAAAGTTTCAAACGAGATAAGTCATGATTTTGTAGCATGAAAACATAGGTATATCCCCTTATCTAAGTAATTTCCTTTAATTCAAAATCGAAAAGGATTGACATCCTCACAGAAGATTCACTCAAATCACTCAAAATGTTTAAGGTTCAAGAAATAAGCACTCTAAGTCGAACTTGAAAAGTTAATCCCATAGGCTTGCCTAAAATCAAATCTCCACCACTGTATATGAGATGATACACAAATCAAAAGGTCTTTAATCAGGGTTGTAAAGGGGCTAGGGTTAAAGGTGTGGATACAGGCTGAATTTATGGTTATAATCGAGACTGACTTGACAAATTACCTAACTAGAAACATTAACTAAATATGAATATTGACTTCAAATGAAAACTAATAATATCACTATTGATAATTACTCTATAGTAAGGAGAATTTTGATCATACTTTAATACGAGCTTTTTTAACAATTGGAGTTTAAATGCTCTAAGCTCTTTTATATACTACTAATATTGAATATATACTTGCAATTTTTTTTAAGAACAAACTAAAATAATCATAATAGAAGGAACTTTGGTGATTGAAATAACCTAATTCGGTAATTAATCAAATCAATTCTCGATAAAGGGTAGTCAATGGAATGTTGATAACAAATACAAAGGGATTATGGGTTAATATTAGTAGGTGAGTCAATAAAAAGGTTGTTAGGATTCAATGGGGTTCACTAGGGGTTAATTTGTATGGGTAGGCATTTTAGCGTCGTGAACGGGTTAAAACCTAGTTGCCTTTATCATCTCAGTGTATCAAATCATTAATGTGGTCTCGACATATATAAATGAGGCAAGTTCTAGAATAACAAGTCAAAGTTGACACACTCATAATCAATTAAAGTAAGCACGAAAAAGGGTACATGATCTATAAGGCTCAAAATCTCACAAAAAATTATGGGTGTTTTGACATCAATCCTTATAAATTTTAAACTTCAAGGTGATACTCAAATTCAGTTCAACAACCTATCAATTTTAATTTTTTAGAAAGTAGACTTATCGTGCTCGATTCTCTAGTATTCTTCAAATTTAATTATCAATGCACAATTAATTAAGACTTATTCTAAAACATATCAATAAAAATCACAAATCATTAGAAATTTCATCCTAATTAATAATATGATAGAAATACTTAAGATCAAGACTAATTTCAGGGTTTTGAGAATTATGCAAAAAGTTAGGCACTATTACCCCCATACTTAATATGTACATTGCCCTCAATGTACAAAGATGGATAATGAAATTTATGTGCCAAATCAAAAAGAGAAGGGGAGAAGTAACACTTCCTGAATTTTTGGATGAAGTCTATGAAAAGAAACCGGATAAGATTGGAGGTGAACGTGGGGAAGCGTCTCGAACCGTTTGAAATTGAATCCTCGAAGTAGCCGGCTTGGTTTTATTGTATCCTAAGCTAAATATAAATGCCATTGAGAAAAAGGAGAAAATAATAAAAGAAGAAAAAATAAAAATAAAAATAAAAATATGAATAAAAGTAAATAATTAAATAGAGATAAGGTCCACGCTCATGTGCCTAGTCGTGGTGTCCACACGGCCACGACCACGGCCATGTGCAAGGCCGTGTGGGTATGGAAACCTATGCCTAAATATGAAAAGAAATAAAACCAAACTAATTAGTACAGTTAGTACTTGGATTGCCTCCCGAGAAGCGCTCGTTTAAAGTCTTGAGCTAGACTTACCTGTTGTACGCACAATCATGGTGGTTTGAGGAGGTGGAAATCCTTCCTCATGCGATCAACTCGGTTATGGATATAAAGTTTAAGTCGAGTAATGTTTACCTCAAAAGTGTTGAATTTAGGATTGCTTACCTCGACTGTGCCGTATAGGAAGACATTAAGTACCTCAAAAGTGATTTCTTTGTTTGCCTTGAGTTCTGAATTGGTGATTCGAGGGTCTTCCTTATTCAACAATACCTGATCCCCTATTTTGAAGTGATTTGTTCCTATCAGCTCGTCTAGCGTTTCCTTCGGTTTCAATTCGTGTGGTTCTGGTTCCTCTTTGAAGTGTGAATTCCACCCTTCTAGTTTGACGACCTTAAAGCTGTGTTCCTCATGTAATTCTTCTTTATTGGCACGAGGTCTATGATCTGGCATCTATGAAAGAGCTTCAAGAAATGGTAAGTTAATATGAAATTTCTTTGGAAGGTTAAGAGACTTACCGAATTCTTCCTCTGTGTGGTCTTTCTTTGCCGCTTTGGGGTATGGTGCACAAGCTTGGTACTTTGTACTTACTGGGTTTGGTAAATCCTGGCTTACCTCAACCTTACCTTCACTTACCATAGGTTTTTCCCTTGAGTTTGGTTCGTCTAACCCTTCACTATCATAAATGGCTTGATTTTGCTCTCTTGGGTTAGTTTCAGTGTTGCTTGGTAAGACACCTTGTGGTATTTCGAACATCATCTGTGCAAATTGTCCAACCGACTTAGTGATTTCCCCGACTCGGTCCTTGATCTCTTTGATCGATATTTCTTGGTTACCAAGTGTTGTATCGGTTTTTTGGAGACGAGTTTCTATTGCCGTGATAAATTTTGTTAGCATCTTCTCGAGGTTCGACTCCTCTTCTTGTTGGTGAGGTGGTTGTTGAAAATTTGGAGGAAGTTCCAGTCTTTGGCTATTTTGATCATCCCACGAGAAATTGGGATGGTACTTCCAACCTACATTATAAGTGTCACTATAAAAATTATTTTGATATCTAAAATAGTTACCTGTATAGTGAGCTTGCTCGTTTTCCATGCCATATCTGTAGGGTGGGTACTCAGGATTCGCCACGCCTCCTAGATTTGAATCATATTGTATTTCTGGGTGTACCCGCGAGGGACTATACCAATTATCAATCCTTTTATTCATCATCTCTAGTTGGTTAGATAACCTGGTGACCAAGTCGAGGTTGAGGACATCGTCTGCTTTTGTTGGTGTTGTCCTCATGGCTTGCCACTGGTAATTATTCAGTGCCATCTCCAAGAATTATCTGCCAAAATTAAATAAAAGTAAAATAAGCAAAGGATAGAAATTAAAATAAATTGTAATAATAATAATAAATAAAATTTTGATCTAAAAATAAAAAATAATAAAAAATAAAAATAGAATAAAATAAAAATAAAATAATGGCTAAAGTAATAGAAATAGAGCATTCTTAATATTTTAGATGTCCCCGGCAACGACGCTAAAAACTTGATCGAGTCAAAACAGTCTAGTTTTAATATTTATAAAAGAGTGATTGAACCTGTAGACTGACTGCGACAATGATAGAGGCAAGCACACCTATCTAACAGTAGTATAGCTCAGGCAAGAATATCTTATCGAACCCAAGGAACCTAAAAGTACTACTACTCACTTTCTTTCTATTATTTAGCCTAAAATATGGAGTGATTGGTTTATTAATCTAAAACAAATGATATACTTAAACTTAAATGCAAAGACAAGAAACGAAACTTTGGGAAAAGACTTTGAAGGAAACTCAATTGATATGGACGAAACCTTCGGGAAGAATCCACCTATGACTTCACTTATTATCTACCTATTCAATTCATATGATTTCTTTACTTAGCTTGATCTGTGAGACTCCGCTTAATTATGCTAGATCTACTCTTAGGCAGGGTCTATTTATCCTCCACCTAAGCACATCAGTTAAATTTAAGCAACATAATTAAGAATAAACTAAGTATTTATCATATAAACCGACAGAATTAAATAACAAAATCCATCATAGGTTTCATCCCCTTCAGGTATCTGAGGGGTTTAGTTCATAACTAAATAAGAAAACATCTCAAGAGAAAAGATAAAACAAAACATAGGAAATCCCTAAAACCCCCTGAAGGAATTGAAGAGGAGATCCTCCGTCTTGAGTAGAACTCTGACTCTTCGAGATGGATCAATTGGCTATCTTTGAGACAATCCCTGAACGAGAAAGGCTTGGCGGAAAACTCTGCTCAATGCTCCACCACTTGAATAGCCACCTTGGGGTGTTTTTATAGACTTTTGGGATGCTTTACTTGTCTTCTAAGTACTCATAATTCAGGTACAATTTGTCCTAGGTGTTTGAGTAGACTTAGGATTGCGTTTCTTGGGCTCCAAGCATCCTATTCCGAGTGAAATTGCTCTTTCCCGTGGCAGGGGCACGGCTAAGGCACGCCCGTGTAAATTGAGGCTTAGCCCGTGTCTCTATTCTGTTGATTTAGGCATGGCCGTGGCATGCCCATGCAAGTCAAGGGTCAGGCCGTGCTTCTGGTCTGTCGATTGGGGCACAGCCATGCAAATTAGAGATAGGCCGTGTTGGGCTTTTTGTCGACGAGACACGGCCGTGTAAATTGGTGACAGGCCGTGCTCTATGTGGATAGCAAGGCACGGCCGTGTGGAATAAAGCCCCAGGTCGTGTCAACTTCTTGGGTTGGCTCAATTTAATCTGTTTTTAAGCCCGTTTTACATTCTTTTTATCCTTAGGATTAAGAGCACCTTTTTACATAAATTGAGGATAAATTCATCTAAAAGCATACTAAATGTGGGATTAAAATATGTTACTTTTATGGTTTATCAGTTATAAGATATGAAAAATTCCAAACTGATAATTTGTGTTTGCAAAATCCTCAAGTAAACTCTATTGTGAGCCAAGTCACACACTGGGCTTCTAGCTCACTCGTCTATTTTGTATCATTTCAGGTGATCCTCAGGCTTAGGATTAGACGGCGACTCTAGAGCTCGGTTTACAGCTTTTGGTTTAGTATGTTTTGGTTTTTAACTGTTGACTTTTTTGACTTTTTAAATTATGCTTGGGACTTTATTATTGGTTTTAGTATATATTCTACAAAACATGTTTTCTATAATCATAACTTTAAACAAGATGGTGTATTTAAGAATATATTATGTTTTCCTTTGAAAGGAAATTTTTTTAAAATAAACTTTCCGCTGCCATATTTTTGCTTGAAATCCAATACAATATTTTTGTCACGCAAAACAATTAGAATAAATGGGATATGTTTTAATAAAGCTAATAAAAGGAGGTTTTCGTCAAAATTGTAACACCTTAAACCCAGCCTAGACGTTATGGCCAATCAGATAATGTCACAATGAATGGGTTTTGAAAATGGTGTTGACTTGATAAATCATTCAATTCTTTGATACCTCATGCCCAATCATGATTATACTGAAAATGTTATTCAATTAATTTGTTTACCAAACACTTACCACAACGGAAGTTTAATAAATGTAATAAATTTTAAAAACTTGATTTGTTATTTTTAGAGAAACCTCTTTTGCATGAAAATCATCGATTTCATAAAATAGTTTACCAAGGCATGCAAATTATTAACAAACCAAAATCAACAGTTAAAAATCTTAAAGTCCAAAGAGTCCCAAAAATTACAAACTCTCAGAATAAAATGAAAATCATAAATAAAACCATAAATTAATAACGTTAAACAGTTTATGCTTGAATGGTCACTGATGAGTCTCCCCCGCACCGATCCACCTACATCTTTGGATTACCTGAATAGAACAAACAAACGGATGTGAGTTTTCGTAGACTCACTGTAACCCAACAGAAATAAGCATGCAAACATATAGATCCAATGTCAGGCTCATGGCCTTTTCAGATACAGTATACAGACTCAGATATACAGATCAGAAACACAAAATCCTACCCCCAATCCTTTACACACCAACTCCGACCATCCTATCACATCATGTGAGGTTAAAAACCCACCCATCCCTACACACCATATCATGTCATTACGACATATGTCAGATAATATACAGCCAAGCTACCAGAATATAGGCGATAAACACCGTATAGAATACTTCCTCCTCATATACAAATCTCACCCCACAATCATATACAGAAAAAGATACAGAATAACATACTAGACATGCTCAACATGTTTAAGTATTGATATCGAATAATTAGACATGTGTAAATGGAAAAATATATAGGATTTTTCCTATATAATTTATCACCTTTTTACTTATATCGGTTGTTAAAACTAAGTAATTCTTTAATAAATTAATGAAATATGTGAAAATATGAAATTAGGACATAGAAATTAGTAAAATGTGATTTTATGCTTTATTATATAGTTTTCATGCATAAAATGGCTTATTTTATATTAAATTGAGCATATTATATTTTTAAGACATGAAGTGGGCCATGCATGATTAAATTAAATAACATGCATAGCATTATCATACTTAGAACAGAATATCAGGCTATCAAATCTATAGTTTTAGGGTTTGGTTAGCCCTTACTAATCCTACGGTTGGCCCATAGTCAATTGGAACGAACCGTGCAACCCTAGGGGGAAATTTTAGAAATATGGGCCCACATGCCCATGTGGCTTACCCGTGTGGGCCCACATGCCCTTGTGGCCCACACGTTGAGAAGTGAAGCGAGGATCTCTATCTAAAATAATCGAAACAGGAACCCATGCAGTCTAACTATCTTGGAGATATAAAGCTTCGCTAACTTCACAGAGAGTAGTCCGTCCGAACCAGAATGAAATGAGCGGACTTGGTCAATTGATACATGACAACCCAAACAGAATCCTTCTTAGTGGGTGTCAGGGGCAACCCACTAACGAAGTCTGATGTGTCTCTAACTAACTAAGATCACAATAAAGGCAAGCGCACCTATCGTTTAATAGTATAGTTATGGTAACACCGAAAATATCGTATCCACAAGGACTAAGAGTACTAGTAATTACTATCTTCTTATTGTCTAGCCTAAAAATTGGAGTAATTTCTTTTAAACTAAAATTACTTAAAAGCACGACAGAGAATGAATTGGGAAAATACTTTTTAGACAACTTTATGAGAGATGCAATACCCAAGGAAGAATCCACCTAGACTTCACTTATTACTTTTGATTCATACGATTTATTCACTTGACTTAATCCTTAGAAATCCCTGATTTATGTTAATATCTCTTTCAAGACTAAAAACAACTGACTCTAGGTTGATTAATTGAAATCTCTTTCTAATTAAAACCCCTATTGTCGCATTAACTCGATCTATAGATTCCCTTATTATATTTGACTCTAATCTGACAGATTTATGTCGTCCTATATTTAGGATTGCATTCAACTCCACTTAATTGTGTTGATCTACTCTTAAATAGGGACTTTTGCTCATTTGAATAAGCACATTCAACTTGAATCAATAACCTAAATTATCAAAACAAGAATAATAACTCACAATTAAGAATAAGAACAAGTATTTATCTTATAAATCAAATAGTAATAAGATTTGTCTTAGGTTTCATCCCCTTAGGTATTTAAGGGATTTAGTTCATACTGATACAGGAAAACATCTTAAAATTAGGAAAACTACAAAACATAAGAAAACCCAAAAACTTCAAGAGAAATTGGTAGGAGATCTTCAGTCTTATAGAGATCCTTCTTCCAAGCTACTCCCAATGGCTGTCTTCGATTATTTTCTGCTTTCTATTCCGTGTCTTTTTAGGTCTTCCTCTATGGTGTTTATATAGGCTTTGAAGCACCTTTCTTGGCTCACAAATAGCCTTTTTCGAATAGAATTAGACTTGGGTTCGGCAGGGACACGCCCGTGTAACATGCCCGTGTGACACGCCCGTGTACGAAGGCTTAGGCCATGTTCTATTCTGCTCGTCACACACGGCCCTATGGTCTGACTGTTTGTGATAATCCAGGCCGTGTTGATTTCTGAGGTAGGCCCATTATGTCCCTTTTTGGCCTGTTTCTTGTTCTTTTCGTCTTCCTAAGCTCTCCTGGGTGTAAAACATTAAATTAAGGGATTAGGAGCATCGAATTCACCAAATATAATGAAAATTCATCCAAAAAATAAGCCAAGCATGGGATTAAAATGTGTTACTTTTATGGTTTATCAAATATCCCCACACTTAAGCATTTGCTTGTCCTCAAGCAAAATCCTCAACTCACAATTAAAATTAAACTTCTTTAATTCATAATTCTCATTAATAATGTCTTATCATAATTCACAGATAATTCATACATTGATAATTTAACTAAAAGAGTCCTAGAGATTCAAACAATCCAAGTCACAATTTTTATAGCATGAAAATATAGGTGTTTCCCCTTATCTAAATAATTACCTTTGATTCAAAATTGACAAGAATTGACATCCTCACTAAAGATTCACTAGAATCACTCAAAGTGTTTAAGGTTCAAGTTAAGCACTCAAAAGTCAAACATGAAAAGTTATTACCATAGGCTTGCATGAAAATCAAATCTCCACCCCTATAAAATGAGATGATACACCAATCAAAAGGTCTTTAAAAGAGTTGTAATGGGGCTTGGGTTAAAAGTGTGGATAAAGGCTAAAAAAGAAGGTTAAAATCGAGATCGAGTTGACAATTTACCTAACTAGAAAAATAAACTAATACTGAATAATTACATCAATTGAAAACTTATCAATAATAACACAAGCTTCTTCTCAAGATGTGAAATTAACTGCTTGAGCTCAAATAACATAGAACTAATATTTCCACTTTTTTATTATTTCATGTACAATAATGAGACGAGTTTAACAACTAAAATAAAGAACATAGTTAGGCAACTGACCAAATCAAAACTCGACAAAAAGGGATTAATACAATAAGGAAAATTCTTAACGAATCAAAAAGAATGAGTTTTGGGTTAATATTAAGGGTATATCAAGAAATGGTTTATTAGGATCAAAGGGGTTCACTAGGGGTTAATTATGAAGGTAGGCTTTTAATGGAATAAATGGGTTAAAACCTAGGTGCTTTATCATCTCAGTATATCAAATCAAAGGTGTGGTCTTGATATGCATAATCGAAGATATAACCAAAAATCAAATCAAAGAAGGCTCAAAGTCTCACAAAATTTATGGTATGCCCGAATATGAATTCATGTGATGCTTTGTTCGTTTCTCCTATGCCTGCGTAGAGGTTTCCACGCCCATGTTAATTAATCAATATTAACCATGGCCTATAGGCATGGGCATGTTGCACGCCTGTGTGTTTACTCATGTCTCGATCTTGCCCACGATTTTAAAACGCATCACACTGGGCCCGGTGATGTTTATTGCATTCTATGTTTTTTAGTCGAATTAATCAAGAAACCATGGCCTATAGGCATGGCCTCATTCGCACGGTAAGGCACGTGGCATTTTATCGCAATTTTTAGTGTTTTGGGAAATTTTTGTCCGTGTTTTGGGAAATTTTTTTGTCCTATTCTGTACGGTATCTACCACACCGGTAGACCTACTCGTGGTGTCCACACGGCCACGGCCACGCCCGTGTGCAAGGCCGTGTGGGTAGGGAAACCTATGCTTTATTAATTTGGTTAGTTTTTAGTTAGGTGATAAAAATCGAAAATATGGACATTAGTAAGGTTAGTGCTCGGGTTGCCTCCCAAGAAGTGCTTGTTTAAAATCTTAAGCTAGACTTACTTTGTTTTCATCTCTATATGAAGGTTCAAGGAGCTGAAGCTCCTCTCTCATATCCCTAAAATCTTTACCATTATATAGTTTAAGTCGTTGACCATTTACCTTGAATGTGCCATAAGTTGGATGAGTTACCTCAATTGTGCCACAGGAAAAAATGGTTTTGATTAAGAATGGACCTGACCATCTTTATTTTAGCTTTCCAGGAAACAATTTGAGCTTCGAATTGTATAGTAGAACAAGATCTCCAACTTCAAATTGCTTTGGTTGCTTCAAACAAGCATCATGGTGTCGCTTTGTTGCTTCCATGTATAAACGTGAGTTCTCGTAGGCATTAGCTCGCCACTCATCTAGCTCGTTCAATTGCATCAATCTTTTCTCACCTGCAAGTTTAAGATCATAGTTTAAGAATTTTATAGCCCAAGATGCTTTGTGCTCTAATTCAAATGGTAGATGACAACTCTTCCCGTAGACAATTTTGTGTGGGGATGTTCCTATAAGAGTTTTGAAAGTGGTTCTATAGGTCCATAAAGCATCGTCTACTTTTAATGCCCAATCTTTCCTGCTTGATTCTATGATTTTCTCTAAGATACGCTTAAGCTCTCGATTGGCTACTTCAACTTGTCCACTGGTTTGAGGGTGATAAGGGGTAGCTATTCTGTGGTGCACTCCATATTTCTTTAAGATTTTATCAAATTGAGTATTACAAAAATGAGTACCCCTATCACTAATAATTGCTCTAGGTGTTCCAATTTGAGAGAAAAGTTTCTTAAGAAATCTCACTACCACTCTAGCATCATTAGTAGGTAAAGCTTGAGCTTCCACCCATTTTGACATATAATCAACCACTACTAAGATGTATTTATTCCCAAATGAGCTAGGGAATGGACCCATAAAATTAATACCCCATACATCAAATATTTCACAATGATAGCATATACGTTTGAGGCATTTCATCGCGTTTAGAGATATTACCTATTCTCTGACATCTATCACATGAAGTAACATACCTGTAAGCATCCTAGAATAGAGTGGGCTAATAAAAACCTGATTCGAGCATTTTATGTGTTGTCCTAGTCCCACTGTAATATCCTCCTGTTGGTTGGAAATGTTCTAGAATTTTTCTTGCTTCTGCCTTTGTAACACATCTCCAAATTACTTGATCTGCACATATACGAAAAAGAAAAGGGTCCTCCCAAAAGTAGTTTTTCACATCAGTAAAGAATCGCTTTTTTGATGATGTGTCAACCCTTTTTGTAGGATGCTAGTAGCTAAGTAATTCGCCATATCTACAAACCAGGGTACCTCGAGTCAGAAATAGCCAAGAGTTGTTCTTAAGGAAACGATTCATTTATCTCATTCTCATCGAGTTCTTTAATATGTGGATTTTCAAGCCTAGAAAGATGGTCTGCCGCAAGATTTTTAGCTCCTTTCTTATATTGAGTTTCCAAATCAAATTCCTGTAAGAGTAAAACCCATCTTATGAGTCGAGGTTTTGCATCAGATTTAGTTAAAATATAACGAAGAGCTGAATGGTCAGTGTAAACGACAACTTTAGATAAGATCAAATACTATCTAAATTTATCAAATGCAAAAACCACAGCTAGCAACTCTTTTTCTGTGGTGGTGTAATTTTCCTGTGCAGCTATCAATGTCTTGCTAGCATAATAAATCGGCTGAAAATGCTTGTCTCTTTGTTGTCCCAAAACCGCACCCACTGCAAAATCACTCACATCACACATTAGTTCAAAGGGTAAATTCCAATCAGGTGCAATTATAATTGGATCATTTATTAATTTATTTTTCAGGGTATTAAATGCATCTAAACATTCCTGATCAAAATTGAAAGGCGCATCTTCTTCTAGTAATTTCATTAATGGCTTAGCTATTTTAGAAAAATCCTTAATAAATCTTCTATAAAATCCAGCATGTCCTAAAAAGCTTCTAATAGTCTTAACTGAACTAGGAGGAGGTAATTTTTCTACGATTTCAATTTTTGCTTTATCAACCTCAATCCCTTTGCTAGAAATTTTGTGACCAAACACAATCCCTTCTCGAACCATAAAGTGTGTAACACCCCAAACCGACCTAAACGTTATGACCGGATCTGGCATGTTACATGAAAGGAATGTTTAAAAATTGTACGTTCGTTAAAAAGTTTGTATTCTTTTTGAAACTCCACGTTTACGTGGTTTGTATATAAACACGATTCATTTAATGCCCATTTTACAAAGTTGTTATTAGTTTGTAAAATTGTATTTGTTGTGAAAATTGAGTTGAAGTAATTTTGAATAAGAAACGGTTTATTAATATTTTAGGAAAATCCGCATTAAACATTTAATAATAAGCGATAACCAATTCAAACGCTAAAACCAAATAAAATACCAAGGCCTTATTACATAATAAAACCCAAATAAAAATAAGTCCAAATAAAAGAAATGAATTTACGAGTAAACATATGTATGGCCTCCACGAGTCCACCTCGGCTCCCAAATCCATGATCTAATGATTACCGTAAAATTTAACTCAGGGGTGAGTCATCGAGACTCAGTGTGTAAATCCCCATCCAACGTGTGTTAAACTCTTACACAATTTCATATGAAAATATGCATGTCATGCAACCCAAAACCTAACCATCCGAAACTCTCTTTTCTACCCCGTGTAGTACCAAACCACTAGTGGTGCCAAACCACCGTGACCCAAAGTCACCGATATCAATAATGATGTGGTGCCAAACCACTTTGGTGACCCAAAGTCACGAATAATCCATATGGGGCCAACCCACGTTGTGATACCAAATCACTAGCGACAATCCGTTTTATCAAATGTGGGGCCAACCCATGCGTGGTGCTAAGCCCTTTGGGACGAGTCGCTATGAGGTGCCAAACCTCCGTGACCCAAAGTCACAAAATATCAATATCCAAGTGTGGGGCCAACCCGTGTGATACCAAATCACCGGCGACGATCCCGATATGTCAACTGTGGGGCCAACCCATTGTGGTGCTAAGCCAACCGGACAAGTCGCTATGAGGTGCCAAACCTCCGGTGACCCAAAGTCACGAATATCAACTGTGGTACCAAACCACTTTGGTGGTGCCAAACCACCGGTGACCCAAAGTCACAGATATCAATCTTCCCCTCCTCTCATCATACCCATGCAATATGACATAATAATTACGTGTATGCGATGTCATGTATGCTGAACATATATCAAATATAAGTATAACATGAATTACCATCATAATCGATAGACATAAAACAACATAATCATGCTAATCAACCTCTAAGGGTATAATCATAATTTTACCCACCAAGGGTATTTTCAGTAATTTACCTACCAAGGGTATTTTCGTAATTTACCCACCAAGGATATTTTCGTAATTTACCCACCAAGGGTATTTTGTAATTTACCCACCAAGGGTATTTTCGTAATTTACCCACCAAGGGTATTTTTGTAATTTCGCACCTGTAATGGCCCTCTCGAAGGTCTAATGTTATCTTAAGCGACTCGGCTACCATTTCCGGTCACCACTAGACTATTGGGCCTAAAACCTGACTTCGGCCCATTTAGGCCCACACGCTCGTGTGGCCCACCTAACACAAATCTAGCCACGTATATAGGTTCCACCTAGTCTAGTTTACTATATGCTATATCATCATACAATTTATTCCAATTGGGCCCACGGGCCCATTGGGCCCACTTCGGCCCATCGCGCCCAAGCACCCCAACCCACAAGAATACTCTTGATGGCCTCAACTATCGCGTGAAGCCCCACACGCAGCCATGCGCCCATGTAGCTACTATTGTCGTGATCGGCACTTGGCATTTTGCTTCTACAACTAGAGTAGAGAGAGTTACACATCGATAAGACTCGGTGCTAAATCACATTGCGACCACTCCCTGTGCCCAACGCCCACCAAGGTATGTTAACCCTTCTCCGGCATGCTCTTTATATAGCTAGCTCTTCACCTTCATTCCTTGTATCTTTTCGATGTGGGATCCTTCACGTCGAGAGTTTAAATTCAACTGAAACTCTTAGCGTCCAATCCATAAAATAAATACTCCCTTGCTTCTCATGAGATTCGAACCCAGAATCTCCTGTAGCATAGTCCACGCCGCTAGCCACTTTACCAACTAGCTCCTTGTGTCTTAAACCATGCGCAACTAAATATAACCCTATGGCCAAGGTCTAAATTCATTTAATAAAAATAATCTAAAAGGAATGCAAACGCTACAACTAGAACCTTGGACCTCCTTCCTTCCTTGTGGCGTCATTCCCTTGTCCTTAAGTGGCGTCACTTTGCCACTACACCACACACTCTACTTGTGTCATTTTCCTCCACATTTTATTCCTAAGGCCTATCTGCCAACCTCTAGGGTTTTTTTCACCTAAAACTAAAATTTCCCCAAAGCCAATATTTGATCCCGGGACTTCTTAGAAGCCCTCTAACCTTCCAAAATCACTTATCTAAAAGGTCCACCTTGCACTTAAGCCGATCTCCTGTTCCCAAAATTTTCAACGCTACTATGCCTAAGGCCCATTGGGCTCAATCCTACTAGGCCCAATTTCAGGATGTTACAAAGTGACACTTTTCCCAATTAAGCACAAGGTTCGTTTCCTCACATCTCATTAGAACTCGTTTTAAATTTTTTAGGAAAAGGTGGAAAGAATTACCGAATATTAAAAATTCATCCATAAATACCTCCATAATATCTTCCACAAGTTCATTAAAGATGGCTAGCATACAGCGTTGAAAAGTAGCAAGAGCATTACATAATCCAAAAGGCGTTCTACGATAAGCAAACATACCATATGGACATGTAAATGTTGTCTTTTCTTGATCCTCAAGAGCTATTGGGATTTGAAAGTAGCCAGAGAGTCCATCTAGGAAGCAATAGTACATATGCTGATAAACCTAAGTAACATATTTTAATCCCACATTTAGCATACTTTTGGATGATTTTTCCCTTTAATTATGGAAATAGGTGCTCCTAATCCTTTGTTTTCATGTTTTATACTCAGTAGAGCACCGGAGGATGAAAAGAACGAGAAATGGGCCAAAAACAGAGAAAATGGTCCATCTCACAAAATCCACACGGCCTGGGCCCAAGACCACACGACCGTGCCTCTTAAGAAAAGTCACACACGGCCTAAACCTCAAAAGCAGGACCATGCCTCATCAACAGACCTGAACACGGCCTGGCCACGAATCACACGGGCGTGTGCTATGGGCGTGCCTCTGTCACAGATAAGAAGAATTCTATTCGGATTAGGGTACTTAGAGGCAAAGAAACATATTCCAAAAGCCTATATAAAGACCCTACAGGCCAACCTTCAAGGGGGAGTTCGACAGAAGCCTTCTGTCAGGGCTTTGAGGGCCAGAATTGTGGGATTCACTCAAGGGAAGCCAGTTAGTTCATCTCAAGAAGCCAGAATCATACTCAAGACTGAGGATCTCTCCTTCAATTCCTTTAGAGGGTTTTAGGGTTTTCTTATGTTTTGTTTTATCTTTTCTTCTGAGATGTTTTCTTTTATTACTATGAACTAAACCTCTCAAATACCTAAGGGGGATGAAACCTAAGACTGATCTTGTTATTGTTATCTGAGCTATATGATAAATACTTGAATTGTTCTTAACTATGTGTTCTTAATTCTTGTTTTGGTATCTTTGGGATATTGATTCAAGTTTTGATGTGCTTAGGTGGTGGAGCAAAAGTCCCTGCCTAAGAGTAGATCTAGCATAGTTAAGTGGAATTGAATGCAACCCTAGAGATAGGATGACATAAATTTGCTGGATTAGGGTCAAACCTAATATGGGAGTCCATAGATCGAGTTAATACAATTCTAGGGGTTTTAATTAGAAAGAGATTTCAATTAATCAACCTAGGGTTAGACGTTAGTAGCCTCAAGAGAGGTCTTAGTATAAATTAGGGATCCCACGGATCAAGTCAAGTGAATAAATCGTCTGGTTCAGAGTTAGATAACAAGTGAAGTCTAGGTGGATTCTTTCTCGGGTATTGTCTAAATCAATCGGTTTTCCCTCAAGTCTTTCCTCAATTCAATCTCTTTGTCTTCGCATCTTTAGCTTAGTTGTTAGTTAATTTTAGATTAAATAATAAATTCCCTTAATTCTTACGCTAAATAATAGAAAGAGAGTTAATATTAGTACTTTTGGTTCCTTTGGGTTAGAGAATCCGGTCTTGCCTTAACTATACTACTGTTCGATAGGTACGCTTGCCTCCATCGTTGTCATAGTTAGTTTCCAGGTTTGATTATTCTTTTTATAAGTTTTTAAGACTCTGACACACGATCATATGCCTAGATAATCTTTCTAACACCTAATCAATGAAGGGTAAGGGAAAGTGATCTTTTCTCGTGGCATCGTTCAATTTACTATAGTCAATGTAGACTCTCCAACCTGTGACTGTTCTTTTTGAAATAAATTCATTATTTTCGTTGATTACAACATTCATGCCTCCCTTCTTTGGAACAACCTGCACAGAACTTACCCAAGTGCTGTCAGAAATAGGATAAATAACTCTAGCATCTAGAATTTTAATTACCTCAGCTTTAGCAACTTCCTTCATGTTGGGATTTAATCATCTTTGAGGTTGCACACATGGTTTATATTCATCTTCCATTAAAATTTTATGGGTGCAAAACAATGGATTTATCCCTTTAATGTCAGAAATCTTCCAAGCTATGGCTCTTTTATGCTCCTTTAGTACCTATAGTAACTCTTCTTTCTCATTGGGTTCCAATTCTAAAGAAATAATTACCAGTAGTGTAGAATTCTCTCCGAGGAATGCATACTCTAAGTGATTTGGTAACTGTTTCAATTCCAATTTGGGAGGCTCTTCAATAGAGGGTTTTTGTTTTAATTCGTCGTTTATTTCAATGCCCTCATATTTCTTTTGTCTTGGGGAAGAATTATTAGAATTTAACGCAATTTTTATCTCCCCATCTCATTGGTATCATCATCTGCCTCCTCACCTTGGGCAAGACACAGTTCCAACGTGTCTTTATGTATGATTTCCTGAAAAGAATCTTGAATAGAATGATCAATAGCGTCGATAAAATGATAGGAATCATCTTGCTCTCTAGAGTATCGCATAGCATCATAAATTTTAAAAATAATTTCCTTGTCACCTACCCTTAGAACAAGTTTACCATCACCTAAATCAATAACAACCCTAGTAGTAGCTAAAAATAGGCGTCCTAAAATTAAAGGCACCTCAACGTCCTCATCCATGTCAAGCACAACAAAATCAACAGGGAATATAAATTTGTCAACTTTTACCAACACATCTTCAATAATTCCCTAGGATATTTAATAGATCTATCAGCTAATTGGATACTCATCCTAGTGGGTTTTGGCTCCCCAAGACCATGCTGCTTGAACATTTTATAAGGCATTAAATTAATATTGGCACCTAAATTAGCTAATGATTTCTCAATATTTAAACTACCAATTAAACAGGAATAGTGAAACTTCTGGATCTTTCAATTCTATTGGTAGCTTATTTTGGAGAATAGCTGAACATTCCTCGTTAAGCTCCACAGTTGATAGCTCTTCAAACTTCCTTTTATTTGTTAAAAACTCTTTTAAGAATTTTGCGTATGTCGGCATCTACGAAATAGCTTCAACAAAAGGTAAGCTAATATGTAATTATTTTAAAAGTTCAAGAAATTTACTAAATTGTGCGTCTATTTGGTCTTTCTTCAACTTTTTTGGATATGGGATCGGTGGTTTATACTCTTTAAGTATCGGTGTTACATTCTCATTTACTTCCTCACTGGTTTCCTTATTAGTTTCTTGTGGCATCTTCTTTTAAGTTTCAACCAACACCTTCCCATTCCTTAGTGTAACTACCTTCACATGCTCTTTGGGGGTAGGTTTGGTGTTACTAGGTAAACTACTTGGTTGCCTTTCGAAAACTAACTTAGCAGCTGTCCAATTTGATTCCCAAGCCCTTGAATCGATGCTTGCTGATTTTTCAACACTGTTCAATTTTCTGAAAATGAGTTTCTGACACCGAAATTAACTTTGCTAGCATATCTTCAAGGTTCGGATTTTTCTCTTACTGGTATGGTGGTTGGAAAATTGGAGGGGTTTGTGGTCTTTGATTCCCTTCATTACCCCATGAGAAATTTGGGTGGTTCCTCCATCCTAGATTATAAGTATTATTGAAAGGATTATTTGGAGGTTTGGAGTTATTATCCATATAATTCATCTGCTCATTCTTCATGCCAGGGTTGTAAGATGGATATTTTGTATTGCCCATTCCTCCTCCATTCGTACCATACTACATCACTGGATGTACCTATGAAGAACCACACAAACCATCAATCTTTTTACTTAAAATCTCTACATAGCATGATGACTACATCGAGGTTAAAAAAACTGACGGCTTTTGTTGGCTTTGTTCTCATGACTTGCCACTGATAGTTATTCAGTGACATCTCCTCTATAAACTCATAAGCCGCTTCATGGGTTTTGTTATTTAGGGTTCCACTGGCAGCTGCATTAATCAATTTCCTAGTTGAGAGGTTCACACTATTGTAAAAGGTTTGAACCTATAGCCATAATGGTAACCCATAGTGAGGGCATCTTCTTAGTAGATCCTTGTATCTCTCCCATACATCGTAAAGTGTTTCTGAATCCATCTGCACAGAAGAAGAGATATCATTCCTCAACTTAGCCATTTTAGCCGGCAAAAAATATTTAAGTAAATTTTTTTCAGTCATTTGTTCCCATGTAGTGATTGATCCTCGTGGTAGCGAGTTCAACCACTGTTTAGCTTTGTTCCTCAACGATAAGGGAAACATCCAAAGGCAAATAGCATCATCAGAAATGCTATTAATTTTGAAAGTATCAATGAGTATTTGGGTATTCATCCTGGAAACCATCAAACTGAAAAATTGTTGAATCATTTGAATAGTGTTAGGTTTCAGTTCAAAATTATTTATAGCAATAGCACGTCTAACAATACTCGATTCGACCCCAATTAAATTAGGCTTAGCATAGTCGTACATAGTACGAGGAGCAGGATTTTCGACAACCACCAAAGGAAGCAGATTATTATCTGCCATCTCCTCAGTTGTAACATCCTGATAATTAGGGGTTATGCATCTTTACTTAATTAAATGTTATTGCATGCCTAATTATGATTGAGTGTGTTTTGGAAGTTTATTTTTGAACTTCATTATGTAAGTGATTGCTTAGTGAGATATTAAATTCTTAATAATTAAGATGGAGCTAAGCAAGACAGCTTTAAGAAATAATGACAAGAGGTTTTAAGCATAAGATGAGTAATTGGCAAGGTGGTTAGGGCGCATGGATGAATACTTGAGGGAGAGGTTGAATCCCTAGCTAGCAAATGGGAGGATTTTATTTTTTATTTCCTTCCCTATAGTGTCGGCCAAGACAATTCTAGAAGGATGGTCATCTTTTCTATTTTTGGTGAGTAGACCATGTGAAAAGGTAAGCTAAAAGTTATGGCAAAGAATCAAGAAAGGATGGTAAGAAAGGGGACAAAAGGCTTGAATAAAGGACAATGTTTTGGAAGCTTTTTCATGGTCATTTGACCATGAACCTAGTCGATTTTAGGGCTAAGGGGATGGTTAATTGTGATAGCAATCAAAGGTTTAATGGGAAGAAACAAGGAGGAAAAAGGGGATCATGTTGGTTTAGGTTGGCCGAATTTTACATAGCCATTAGGGGTGTTTGTTGGCCAAAATTTTAACCAAATTGTTCATCTTTTCCCTTTTTCTCAAAGCCTTGTTTTTGTTTTAGCCAATTGCAAAATACTCAAAAGAAAACTTTTTCTTTTCTTGTAAGCCATTTGGTACTTTACCATTTCGGTTTCTTTCTCTTTGTAACCGAAATTACAAGTCTTCAAGAACCATTTTCTTCTCTTTTTCCTTATTGCCGAAAACACCAAAGAGGCTTTGTTGACAATTTTCTTCTCTTTTCTCCCTCTTTTGTGCCGAATCATCTAGCATCAAAGGACATTCTTATTTCCTTTCTTTTCCTTTCCCTTTCTCCATTTTCTTTCTTCTTCTTTCTCTCAACCGAAACTATCATCTACCCTAACCAAAACCACCATTCTTTTCCTCTCTTTTGTCAACCGAATCATCTTCCATTTTAATTTCATTCCTTCTTTTCTTTTATTGAAAACAGAAACCATTATAGCCAAAAATCACTATTTTTTTCTCTTCTCTTTTTGTGCAATTCGAAATCACAAATTCTCTTATCCTATATCATCAAGGCCGAATCTTCAAGTGGGAAAGTAAGACTTTTTTTTCAATTGTTTTCTTATCTCCTTTTTATTATAACCGATTTAAAAACATAGTTCTCTTATTTTTCTTAATTTCTCTCCTAGGCCGAATCCATGGAAGGGATTTTTAAGAATCTTTTTGGAACCAACGTTTTAAGGGAAACCTTTCGAAATCATCCAAGGTAAGAACATCACTTTTGGTTATATCAATCCTTTTAGATAGTTTATTAACTAACTTTATTTTAGGGGTGATTTTGAGACTAACAAGATAGGTTCGAAAAGAGCTGATGCAGTGTTTGGAAGAGAGGAGGCCTTTGTTTACCATCGAACTTCAAGCGAAGGGTCATGTCGACGATAAGAGATTTTCCACCGGGTTGTGGACCCTCTCGCTAATGAAGATCGGTTATTTGAAGTAGTCGTTATAACCGAACCACTTTACGTTGGTGGGTTATCAGTGGGTTTTGATCCATCTAGCGGAGAAAAACCACAAATAACGGTTGTTCGAGAATCCGAGGGTAAGGATGTAGATCTCTCATCAATAGTAAAGTTTTATTAGTAATAGTGTATACTAATCTAGTGTGATAATTAACTAGGTGTTGACGAGCGTGAAGGTATCATTCTCACGGTCATAAGGTGTGTAACCTTACCATAAAATCTCATAGATCTATATATTAAATGTGATTATATGACAATATATTTGATATTGATTGTGGATACCATTCAGTGGTATACGATATTCAGGTATGTTTACCCCAATATTTCATTAATTTTGCTATATGCATAAATGTGAAATAAGTATGACTATGTTATGATTTTGGGGTAAATGGCATGAAAACTGAATAATATGTATGTGCATGGGCATATGGGTAAAATTGATAAAGGGGAAGTATTCTGGTGGTTTTACCACATAATCCGTGACTTCGGTCACATATTTGAATCCATGACTTGGTCACATATGTGAATCTGGTGACTTTGGTCACATATTTTGAATCTGGTGACTTGGTCACATTTGTGCAGTGGCTTTGCCACAAAATTATAAGGGCGATGTGCATGTTGACTGCAACAAGCGCCTTCGATGGTGTGTAGCGGATGGAGGTCAATTTAGTAATCCCACGGTGTGTTTGGTTGGTACGGGTGGTGTGTAGCGGATGGATATTTAGGTGGGCGGGTTTGCATTTCATTATATGTGTATATTCATGTGATTTTAAATGATTATTATTTAATGCTATGAAAATGGGCTTTTAGGCTAAAAAATGACTTAAATGGGCCTATGGCTATATGTGTAATTATTGGGCTTTAAGGCATATGATCAAATGGGCTTTTAATGTATGTGTTACACATTGAGTTTATAACTCACCCATTTTGTGAGATAACTTTTCGGATGATTCAGTAGTGCGATGGATTGGGTCACAAGGATTTGAGGTGTGGCGCTCAAACAAAGTATCTTGGAAATTTTCCTACTTAAACTTATTAAGTTAATTTTACTTAGACTTTATTATGGGTTTTTGCTATTTTTATGTAATAAGGCCACTATGAACTGTTTTTAAATTTTTGTGTTTGGATTTATTTTTTTATTCTCGCCATGAACAACTTTAAATTAAATAACTAAATGGTTTTTGATAAATAATTTAAACTGTTTTGAAAACAAAATATATTTCCACAATATTAATAAATTTTTCATTAAATTTGGTTTTCGTTAACTTATTAATTTCTCTTAAAATAATGTTTTAAGAAGATGCAATTTATTTTTCAATTAAATTTCAACCCGATCTTTAAGATAATCTATTTTATTCAAAATCATCAAGTTTTTTAAGCAAAGCGAGAATTTGCTTAAGTTTTACTCGAGGAACATATCAAATCCGATTAGAGCTTTTTGGGCGGGTTTGGGGTGTTTCAACTTCGATATCGAGCCCGATTTTAAACTCTCGGCCTTGGGTTTTGAAGCCCTAGCGTTTTCAAAAGTTGGCCCAAATGACTTTTGAAAGTTTTCTTAAGTTAAAATGGTTTTATAAGAGCATGGCACTATTCTCGGCCAGATCCATCGGTAAGTACCCTTATTGATAAGTGATATGAATGTATGATAAGCCTAAGAAAACTATACTTTAGAGACATGGACCCTAGGTGTTGTGTACTACTACGGAAAAACCCTTGAATATCATTGCATAAAAGTTTCTTTTAATAAGAAGTGAAAAGACTCTAATACATAAGACTTTTTAAGTAAAGCAGATAAGACACGTAGTAGACATGAGTTCTAGGGGCGTGGTCGTCGTGGGCGTGGAAGAGGAAGAATGGTCGTGTCAGAACCAGTTAGATCTGGTCAAGGTCCCAAATGAAGCTCCACCACCTATTGTTGGGGTGGATTTTCAAGAGCAAAATGGAGGAGGTGACGCATATCACAAGTCAGTGCTTGAGTATTGGAGCAGTAGCGAAGCTAATCTTGGAAATGGGTCTCGAAAGTCAGTAGGTGAGAGACTTAGATCAAATGGAGATGAGGTTTTAGGGAGTATCTGAAGTAGCTCCCAATGTAGCGGAGTACTGGTTGGAGGCAGTCGAGAGGATCATGGACGATTTAGGCGCCTTTGTTGAAGAAAAGCTAAAAGGTGCTATTTCACTACTCCGTGATGAGGCTTACCAGTGGTGGCTCACTGTCAAGGAAAGTACCCCTGCGGATCGAGTGGATTGGGGTATTTTAAAGTTAAGTTCAAAGGAAAATACGTTGGAGCTAGCTACATCGACTCGAGAGGAAGGCATTTACGAATTTGGTGCAAGGAAATAAGTCGATAGTGAGTATGAAGCGAGTTTTTGTGACTTAGCCGATATGCGGAGGATAGTAGCTCTTGAATATGAGCGGTGTGTCGATTTGAAGATGGACTTAGAGATGAGCTGCAGTGATAATTGCTCAAGACCGGAAAGAGACTTTGCAATCTTAGTAGAAAGGGCAAGAATAGCTGAAAAAGTTAAGCGGACTGAAAGACAAAACCGAGATAGAGGCCAGATTAAGAATAAGAGGATCTTTGGGTCTTCAGGGTCATCCGGGAATTTTCAGAAGAAACCAAGAAATGATGGGTCGCGAAGTCAGCAGACTGCTACGGGTGGACAAAATCGTGCTTGTGCTCAATGTGGGAAGATGCACCCGAGAGAATGTTGGAAAAAGACCGGGGGATATTTCAAGTGCGAATCTAAAGACCATATGATCAAGGATTGCCCGAAGAATTGAGATAAGAATCGCTCGGTAGTCGTGGTATTAATCGAAGCTAGCAGAGGTGAACAGCAGCTGATAAGGGGCCGTGGTCCAAATAGAAGGGGTAATGGCTCTGATAGAGGTCGCGAAACTTCAGGCAGAGGCAGTGGTAGCTCGAGGCGAGACGGCCGAATCTGGTATATGCGATTAAATCGCGAGAGAAAGCGATGGCCTTTTGATGTTATCACGGTGCGTTTGATTTACGGGTTACCCTTTATTGCTTTGATAGATATAGGGTCAACTCACTCATATATCGCTAGTGAAGTATCTGGGACTTTGCATGTGACTTTTGAGACTGTACCTAGGAAGATGACTGTACTTAGTCCTTTAGGACAGACAGTAGTAATAGACAAACTTTTTAAAGAAGTACCTTTAGAAGTTCAAGGGATACAATTTTCAGCTGATTTAATGGCGTTACCATTGGAGAGTTCGACTGATCTTAGGCATGGACCTAGCTAGTGAAGTATCGTGCAAATGTGGATTGTCTTTGCTAAGCGGATGTCCTAAGAACTTTTGATGATAAAGAAGTTGTAGTGATGGGCGAGAGGCGGAACTACTTATCTAATGTAGTATCCGCTCTTAAAGCGAAAAAGATGGTTAGAAAGGGATGTGTAGCCTTCGATGTTGGTGAGTGCCTTGGAGGCTAAGGAAGCAATCTATTGAGGAGTCGGGGCTGTGAATGAATTTGTAGATGTTTTTGGAAGAACTTCCGGTTTGCCTCCGGATCGAGAGGTAGAATTTGGAATTGAATTATTGCAGGCAGGCGCCGGTTTCTATTGCTCCATATAGAATGGCATGAAGGAGTTAGTTGAGATTAAGGCTCGATTCGGGAGTTGCTTGATCGTGGATTTATCGACCTAGTGTGTCTCCATGGGAGCACCGGTTCTATTCGTAAAGAAGAAGGGCGGAACGATGAGGATGTGTATAGACTACCGTCGGTTGAATAAGTGACCATTAAGAACAAGTATCCTTTGCCAAGGATCGGCGACTTGTTCGATCAACTTAAAGGAGCCGGTATTCTCAAAGATTGATTTAAGGTCGGGTATCATCACCTTAAGGTAAAAGCGGATATCCATAAGACGGCTTTCCTAACTAGATATGGGCATTATGAATTTTTGGTAATGCCATTCGGATTGACAAACGCCCCTGCTGCGTTCATGGATATGATGAACCGAATTTTCCAACCCTACTTGGATCAATTTGTCATGGTGTTCATAGACGACATCCTGGTGTATTTTAAGTCTGAAATGGAGCATGATAAGCATCTCCAGATTGTGTTGCAAGTTTTAAGGGAGAAGAAGCTATATGCCAAATTCTGCAAGTGTGAATTTTGACTGAAGGAAGTCACGTTTTTAGGTCATGTGGTGTCGGCAGAAGGGATAAGGGTGGATCCTCGGAAGATTGAGGCTGTACTAGATTGGAAACCACCTAAGTCTGAAACTGAGGTTCGCAGTTTCTTAGGGTTAGCAGGCTACTACAGAAGATTCGTCGAAGGATTCTCATCGATAGCCGCACCTTTAACGAAATTGCTGAGAAAGGAATTACCTTTCGTGTGGGCTGATAAGCAACAAGAGAGTTTTGAGAAGCTCAAGAAGGTTTTGGCTGAAGCTCCGATTTTGATTCAACTTTGAGCGGGGAAGGATTTTGTCGTGTATTGTGATGCTTCTCACACGGGATTGGGATGTGTTACGATGCAAGGCGGGAAGGTAGTTGCGTGTCGTCTCGTGATTAAGACCACACGAGGTTAATTACCCGACGCATGATTTAAAGTTGGCAGTGTAGTCTTTGCTCTTAAAGTTTGGAGACATTATTTATATAGGGAAAAGTCGATAATATACACGGACCACAAGAGTGCAAATATCTCTTGACTCGAAAAAACTAAATTTGAGGCGTGAAGGTGGATAGAGTTGTTGAAAGACTACGACTATTCTATAGAGTACCACCGGCAAGGCGAATGTGGTGGCGACGCCTAAGTTAGAAAGTGGTGTCGATTTAAGGCGATGTTTGCACATCTTAGTCTTTACGATGACCGGAGCTTGTTGGCGAAATTACAAGTTAAGCCGACATGGTTGAGTCAAGTGAAAGAGAGGCAGTTGATAGATGAAGATCTGAGTGTAAAGCTTCGGCAGGTGCAGAATGGGAAATTAGAAGATTATACTATTAACCATGATGAGGTATTATGTTTTAAAGGAAAAGTCTATATGCCGAGGGATCGAGAGTTGAGGCAAAAGATTCTTCAAGAGTCGCATAGTGGCCCACATGCTATGCATCCTAGAGGAAATAAGTTATATCGAGACTTGCGAGATCGGTTTTGGTATTTGGTCTTAAGCGAGAGTTGCGAATTCTGTGGGAAAGTGCTTAACGTGTCAACAAGTCAAAATTTGAACATCAAGTACCTTGGGATTGCTCTAGCCGATAAAGATTCCGCAGATGGAAGTGGGAGAGAATCACCATGGACTTTGTTAGTGGGCTTCCTCTTCGCCTACTAAGAAAGACTCTGTATGGGTGATAGTGGACCGATTGAATGAAATCTGCACATTTTATCCCGATTTGGGTTGATTACTCTTTGCGAAATTGGCGAAGTTATATGTGGCTAAGATTGTGAGGCTGCATGGAGTGCCGATGTCGATTATTTGGATAGAGATCCGGGTTTATGTCTCGATTTTGGAAAGCATTGCATCGGGCTTTGAGCACCAGTTGGATTTGATGCGGCATTTCATCCACAGTCTGATGACCAGTCAGAACGAGTAATCCAAATCTTAGAAGATATGTTAAGGGGATGTGTGATGGATTTCAGGGGAAGTTGGGAAGAGTTCTTACCATTAGCAGAATTTACGTACAACAACAGTTACCAAGCCAGTATTCGGATGGCACCGTATGAAGCACTATATGGACGGAAGTGCCGCACTCCTACGTGTTGGACAAAACTAGGGGAACGTCATATTTTGGGTCCATAAATAGTGGCTGAATCTGAAGAAAAGGTTAAGGTAATTCGGGCTCGGTTAAAGGAAGCATCTGACAGACAAAAGTCGTACGCAGATCTTAAGCGGAAAGAAATAGAGTTTGCTGTGGGGGATCAAGTATTCTTGAAGGTTTCACCTTGGAAAAAGGTGATGAGATTTGGTCGCAAAGGGAAATTAAGTCCTAGATTCATTGGACCTTATCGGGTTTTGAAGCGGGTCGGACACATGGCATATCGATTAGATTTGCCTTGAGTTGAAGCAAATGCGATGTGTTCCATGTTTCAATGTTCGCCGTTCTGGCTAGATCCATCTCATGTAGTGCCGATTGAGGAGGTGGAATTAAGATCAGATTTGTCATATGAAGAGGAGCCAATTCAAATTACGGGCGAGATATAAAGGTTTTACGGAGAAAATCGGTTCCTCTCGTCAAAGTATTATAGGCGTAATCATGGATTAGAAGAAGCTACGTGGGAACCGGAGGAAGCGATGCGACAGTAATACCCTCACTTATTCCAACCAGATAATTTCGAGGACGAAATTATTTTAAGGGGTGTAGAACTGTAACATCCTGATAATTAGGGGTTATGCATCTTTACTTAATTAAATGTTATTGCATGCCTAATTATGATTGAGTGTGTTTTGGAAGTTTATTTTTGAACTTCATTATGTAAGTGATTGCTTAGTGAAATATTAAATTCTTAATAATTAAGATGGAGCTAAGCAAGATAGGCTTTAAGAAATAATGACAAGAGGTTTTAAGCATAAGATGAGTAATTGGCAAGGTGGTTAGGACGCATGGATGAATACTTGAGGGAGAGGTTGAATCCCTAGCTAGCAAATGGAAGGATTTTATTTTTTTGTTTCCTTCCTATAGTGTCGGCCAAGACAATTCTAGAAGGATGGTCATCTTTTCTATTTTTGGTGAGTAGACCATGTGAAAAGGTAAGCTAAAAGTTATGGCAAAGAATCAAGAAAGGATGGTAAGAAAGGGGACAAAAGGCTTGAATAAAGGACAATGTTTTGGAAGCTTTTTCATGGTCATTTGACCATGAACCTAGTCGATTTAGGGCTAAGGGGATGGTTAATTGTGACAGCAATCAAAGGTTTAATGGGGAAGAAACAAGGAGGAAAAGGGGGATCATGTTGGTTTAGGTTGGCGAATTTTGCATAGCCATTAGGGGTGTTTGTTGGCCAAAATTTAACCAAATTGTTCATCTTTTCCTTTTTCTCAAAGCCTTGTTTTGTTTTAGCCAATTGCAAAATACTCAAAAGAGAACTTTTTCTTTTCTTGTAAGCCATTTGGTACTTTACCATTTCGGTTTCTTTCTCTTTGTAACCAAATTACAAGTCTTCAAGAACCATTTTCTTCTCTTTTCCTTATTGCGAAAACACCAAAAGACTTTGTTGACAATTTTCTTCTCTTTTCTCCTCTCTTGTGCGAATCATCTAGCATCAAAGGACATTCTTATTTCCTTTCTTTTCCTTTCTCTTTCTCCATTTTCTTTCTTCTTCTTTCTCTCAACCGAAACTATCATCTACCCTAACCAAAACCACCATTCTTTTCCTCTCTTTTGTCAACCGAATCATCTTCCATTTTAATTTCATTCCTTCTTTTCTTTTATTGAAAACCGAAACCATTATAGCCAAAAATCACTATCTTTTTCTCTTCTATTTTTGTGCAATTCGAAATCACAAATTCTCTTATCCTATATCATCAAGGCCGAATCTTCAAGTGGGCAAGTAAGACTTTTTTGTCAATTGTTTTCTTATCTCCTTTTTATTATAACTGATTTAAAAACATAGCTCTCATATTTTTCTTCATTCCTGTCCTAGGCCGAATCCTTGGAAGGGATTTTTAATAATCTTTTTGGAACCAACGTTTTAAGGGAAACCTTTCGAAATCATCCAAGGTAAGAACATCACTTTTGGTTATATCAATCCTTTTAGATAGTTTATTAACTAACTTTATTTTAGGGGTGATTTTGAGACTAACAAGGTAGGTTCGAAAAGAGTGGTACGGAGTGTTTGGAAGAGAGGAGGCACTGTTTTACCATCGAACTTCAAACGAAGGGCTGTATCGGGGATAAGAGATTTTCCACCGGCTTGTGGACCCTCTGCTAACGAAGATCGATTATTTGAAGTAGTGCGTACAATCGAACCACTTTACGTTGGTGGGTTATCAGCGGTTTTGATCCATCTAGCGGAGAAAACCACAAATAACGGTTGTTCGAGAATCGAGGTAAGGATGTAGATCTCTCATCAATAGTAAAGTTTTATTAGTAATAGTGCATACTAATCTAGTGTGATAATTAACTAGGTGTTGACGCGGGAAGGTATCGTTCTCACGGTCATAAGGTGTGTAACCTTACAATAAAATCTCATAGATCTATATATTAAATGTGATTATATGACAATATATTTGATATTGATTGTGGATACCATTCGGTGGTATCGATATTCGAGTATGTTTACCCCAATATTTCGTTAATTTTGCTATATGCATAAATGTGAAATAAGTATGACTATGTTATGATTTTGGGGTAAATGGCATGAAAACCTAATAATATGTATGTGCATGGGCATATGGGTAAAATTGATAAAGGGAAGTATTCTGGTGGTTTTACCACATAATCCGGTGACTTCGGTCACATATTTGAATCCGGTGACTTCGGTCACATATGTGAATCTGGTGACTTCGGTCACATATTTTGAATCTGGTGACTTCGGTCACATTTTTCTGGTGGCTTTGCCACAAAATTATAAGGGCGATGTGCATGTTGACTGCAGCAACTGCCTTCGATGGTGTGTAGCGGATGGAGGGTCGATTTAGTAATCCCCACGGTGTGTTTGGTTGGTATGGGTGGTGTGTAGCGGATGGATATTTAGGTGGGCCGGGTTTGCATTTCATTATATGTGTATATTCATGTGATTTTAAATGATTATTATTTAATCTGCTATGAAAATGGGCTTTTGGGCTAAAAAATGACTTAAATGGGCCTATGGCTATATGTGTAATTATTGGGCTTTAAGGCATATGATCAAATGGGCTTTTTAATGTATGTGTTACACATTGAGTTTATAACTCACCCATTTTGTGGGATAACTTTTGGATGATTAAGTAGTGCGATGGATCGAATTCGACAAGGATTTCGAGGTGTGCAACGCTCAAACAAAGTATCTTGGAAATTTTCCTACTTAAACTTATTAAGTTAATTTTTACTTAGACTTTATTATGGGTTTTGCTATTTTTATGTAATAAGGCCACTATGAACTGTTTTTAAATTTTTGTGTTTGGATTTATTTTTTTTATTACGCCATGAACAATTTTAAATTAAATAACTAAATGGTTTTGATAAATAATTTAAACTATTTTGAAAACAAAATATATTTCCACAATATTAATAAATTTTTCATTAAATTTGGTTTTCTGTTAACTTATTAATTTCTCTTAAAAATAATGTTTTAAGAAGATGCGAATTTATTTTTCAATTAAATTTCAACCCGATCTTTAAGATAATCTATTTTATTCAAAATCATCAAGTTTTTTTTAAACAAAGCGAGAATTTGCTTAAGTTTTACTCGAGGAACATATCAAATCCGGTCAGGCTTTTTGGGCCGGGTTTGGGGTGTTTCATCAGTAGTATTAGTATCGTCCTCTTGCTCTTCCTCTATGTATTGTAAACTCCGCCTTATCTCCCTACGATTTCTTTGAATGGTACTTTCTATCTCACTATCCAAAACCAAAGGTCCTGATGGGTTTCTTCTAGTCATAATGATAAACCTAAATTTATACATATTTTAACCCCATGCTTGGCTTATTTTTGGATGAATTTTTATTAGATTTGATGAATTTGATGCTCCTAATCCCTTAATTTCATGTTTTACACCCAGGAGAGCCTGTGGAGTCGAAAAGAACAAGAAACAAGCCAAAACGGGACAAAATGGGCCTACTTAGGAAATTAAATATAGCCTAGATCAACGTACACGGGTAGACCACACGGCCATGTGATGCGAGCAGAAGCGAGCACGGTCTAAGGAATCGAGCACGGACGTGTCACACGGGCGTGTCCCTACCGTATCAAAGTTTAATTCTATACGGGATATACCACTTATGGGCCAAGAGAGGTGTTTCAAAGCCTATATAAACATCTTAGGGGGAAACCTAAAAGACGACGCTGAATAGAAGGCAGAAAATACTCGAAGACAGCCGTTAGGAGCAGCTTAGAAGAAGGATCTCCATCAAGAATGAAGATCTCCCATCAAGTTCGTTAGAAGTTTTTTGGTTTTCTTATGTTTTGTTTTTTTTCCTTATTTTAAGATGTTTCCCCCCATTAGTATGAACTAAATCCCTTAGATACCTAAGGGGATGAAACCTAAGACGGATCTTATTATTATTTGATTTATAAGATAAATACTTGTTCTTATTCTTAATTGTGATTTCATATTATTGTTTTAATAATTCAAGTTATTGATTTAAGTCGAATGTGCCTATTTAGAGGAGCAAAAGTCTCTGTGTAAGAGTAGATCAACACAATTAAGCGGAGTTGATTGCAACCCTAGAAATAGGGCGACGAAAATCTACTGGATTAGAGTCAAATCTAATAAGGGAATCCATAGATCGAGTTAATGAGACAATAGGGGTTTTAATTAGAAAGAAATTTCAATTAATCACCCTAGAGTTAGTTGTTTTTAGTCTTGAAAGAGATATTAACATAAATCAGGGATTTCTGCTGCAACACCCCAAACCCGGTCTATGCATTAAGACGAGATTTGGTTTGTTACATAGGTCGAACTATCTTAATGATTAAGGTGAATCGGAAATTTCAAAATCATTTTAAAATAAAGTTTAATAAAAACCAAAAGAGTAATTTAGGTTCGATGAATATGAGAAAACATTAGTTGAAAATATCATCATTTAATATTAAATTGTCAAAACCCTAAAGTAATTTTTTAGTGAGAGTTAAAAGTATTTGAAAGTAAGAATAGATAAGGTATCTCAAATATTTGAAAACCCAAATTATTTTAAGAAAACATTATAGAATAAATATAAGCCCATATTAATAGTCCAAAACATAATCTAAACCCATCCACACATAAAATCCATAAAACATTAATAGAGGCCTTATTACATCAAACCCAAAATAGTAAATTATAGAAAGTCTTTATTAAAAGTTCAAAGTTTTAATTAACCCATATTTGTAGTATGGCCTCCACGAAGTCATCCTCGGCCCAAGTCCACGTCAATTTCCATTACCTGAGATGAAAAATTTGAGGGAGTGAGTTACTCAGAACTCAGTGTATAACTCACTTACTTTATCCATTGGGCCGGATCATCAAGTCATTACTTTGGGCTTGAGCCCATAGACAGATTTAACAATATAAATAATGAGATGCATCAAAAATGATATTTCCCACCCAAACCTAATTTCCATCCGCTACACACCACCCATACCAACCATCACACCTGTGGGATCAAGTCAACCCACCCCGCCAACACACCAAACATAGGCAATAAGCCATTTTATATTTGTGGCGAGCCACGAACTAGATTGTGACAAAGTCACCGAACTAGAGGCATTGAGCCATTAAAATATTTGTGGCAAAGCCACCGAACTAGAGGCAATGAGCCATTTAATTATTTTGTGGCAAAGCCACCGAACTAGAGGCAATCAGCCGTTTAATTATTTTGTGGCAATGCCACCGAACTAGATTTTGGCAACAGGCCTTTCTTCTCTTCATCGTTAATCCCAACCTATGCAACATGTATGCAAAATAATCTATATACATATGATGATTTTGGCAAAAAGGCCCATTTACATATGAGTCAATATTTCAGGTTTTTTAATTAAGGCCCATAATACAAAATATCATTTATTCCATATAACAATTTAGCATCTTTGGCCCATTTAACGATCTAGCAAAATTTCTAGCCCATTTAACGATCTAACAGAGATTTCGGCCCATCTAACTATCTAATAGAGATTTCGGCCCATTTAACGATCTAACAGAGATTTTGGCCCATTTAACGATCTATCAGGGATTTCGGCCCATTTAGCTATCTAGCATACTTTTTGGCCCATTTTACGATCTAGCACTTTTTCGGCCCATTTAACAATCTAACAGAGATTTCGGCCCATTTTCACGAGACATAAAATTTACATTTTACCAACTAACTCATCGAGGGCGTTTTCGTAATTTTCACCATTTTAACCGTTTTCATGTAATTTCACCAAAAATACCAATTATTTCGTATTGTACCGATTTTTGTCATTTTTACGATTTTGCTCAATACTACAGTATGATGTTTAACCTGAGATAAGTGTGAAGTTACACACCTTGATATTGTGAGCACTAAACCTTCCCGCTCGTCAACACCTAAACGTAACACGAACCATTAGAACACTTTCATGTATTAAAAATATACTATTGGTAAACGATCTAAATTTTTACCCTTTTGATTTTGAACCACTTCTATTTTTGGTTTCTCCTCGATTGTTGATTCGTTGCCCAATGAGAATCCACGAACGTACAAAGGCTCGGGAGTACGAATGACTTCGAACAATTAATTTTCCTCGGTTGAAGGTTCACAACCCGGTGGAAAATCCCAGATTCCCGAAACAGCCCTTCGTTTATATTTAGGGGGATTAGCGGAACCGCCCCTCTTTCGAAGACTATGGACTGCCCTTTTTTGCCCTATCTTGAATGTCTCTAAAGACATAAGATCATTAGTCCGACTTAAAAGTATTGAAATATGGCTAACGATTTATAAGATTTGAGATTTGGCTTACCACGACTTATCTTCGTTCCTCGAGAAATGATCGATCGATTATGACCCTAAAAACGAAATCGATTAATAATTAACTATACTAACATAATGAATAAGAATCCTTAAAGAAAATCACCTTACCTTGATTCTTGAAATTGATTCCAAAGTTTCAAAAAAAATTATTCAAGATCACCTTGAGTTTCTACCCTCCAAAATCTCACTAATGTCCACGATTGGAAAGATAATTGAGTAAGAAGAATTCGGTTATGATTAAAGAAAATCGGTTGTGATCAAAGAAAATGAAAGAATTTTGGCACAAGAATAATTTAACATTCGGCCATGGATGAAAGAATTGGAGAAAATTTTAATGAAGAAGAAAATGAAGAATAGGGAAATAGAAGTAATATAATTCGGTTTCAAGAGAGAAGGAGAGAAAGAAAAGAGATGAAAAGAGAAAGAATTAGGTTTTTGAAAGAATTGTGTATTTGGTTTTTGTGAAGGAAAAAGAAAAAGATTAGCCTTCTTTGTGTGATGATAATTTCGGCAATAGGAGGAATGGTTGACAAAGAAAATGATCAAATGATTCAAAAAGAAAGAATGGTAAAAAAATGGCTATAGTTTCCTCAAGATATTTGGTAAAATTTGGCTAGAGAGAAAGATAGATGAAAAGAAAATACACTTAGCCTAAGCCAAAAATGACCAAAATGATTGTATTCTCCTATCATCCAAACTTACCAACCCTCAACCAAAACTGGCCATGCCCCCTAGCCTCAATGCCGTCCAAATACAATGGTCAAAAGGCCATTAGGAAGTTTCCAAAACATCTTCCTACTCTTAAGCCTTTTTCCCTCCTTTTCCTTAAGTTGTAGAGACAAAATCCCCATTACAAGCCCTTATCCTTAGCTTTCCAAATCTTTAGTCTTCTTACCAAAATAAAAACATTCCAACTCATCCTAACCTTATCTCCTTGCGACACATGCATAAGCTAAAGCAAAAATAACAATTCCTAATTGCGTGCTAGGTGATTCGAACTCCTTCCCTCATGTCCAACTCATGGCAACATCACCACTATGCCCTTAACTCATCTTATGCCATCTTTTAGTAATTAATTAATTTAAGTCTCAAGATCACCTAATTTCTTTACTCTAAAGTACACTTAATTAATATTTTTATTCTAACTCCAAGTAAACCCGAACCAACATTTAGCAACATAATGATACTCAATTATTTAGGATGTTACAATTCTACCCCCTTAAAAAAATTTCGTCCTCGAAATTTACGATTAAAGAGGTGAGGATATTGCTACCGAATTGCATCCTCAGGCTCCCACGTAGCTTCTTCCGCTCCATGATTACGCCATAAAACTTTAACCAACAAAGACGCCTTTCTTTCTTAGCACTTTAACATCCGGTCTATAATTTCCATTGGTTCTTCTTCAAAAGACAAGTCTAAATTTAATTCCACTTCCTCTACTAGGTACTATATGAGATGGATCCGATCTATAGCGTCTCAGCATGGAAACATGGAAAACATTATGAATTTGACCCAACTCCGGAGGTAATTCAATCTGATAAGCCACTGGACCAACACGCTTCGTCACACGATATGGCCCGATGAACCTAGGGCTCAACTTGCCCTTCTTTTCGAATCTGAAAATTTTCTTCCATGGTGAGACCTTCAGAAAGACCTGGTCTCCCACAGCAAACTCGATATCCTTACGCTTCAGGTCCGTATACGACTTCTTTCTATCCGAAGCTTCCTTTAACCCTGCTCGAATAACTTTTACTTTTTCTTCGGTTTCAGATATCAATTCACGACCCAACATCATCGTTCGCCCAATTCAGGTCCAACAAGTAGAGTACAAGACCTCGACCATACAATGCCTCATAGGGTGCCATCCGAATGCTAGGCTGATAGCTATTGTTATATGCAAATTCTGCCAATGGTAGAAAATCCTCCCAACTACCTCTGAAGTCGATCACACATCCCCTTAACATGTCTTCCAATATTTGAATTACCCTTTTCGACTGACCATCGGTGAGGATGAAAAGCCGTCTTGAAATTCAACTTTGTCCCCAAGGCTTCATGTAGAGCTTTCCAAAATCGTGATGTAAATCTAGGATCCCCATCGATATAATGAACCTTTGGTACCCCATGCAACCTCACGATTTCGATACATACTGACTTAGCCAATTTCGTAATGAATAATCCGTCTGAACCGGAAGAAAATGAGCAGTCTTCGTCAAACGATCAATTACTACCCATACGAAATTTTTCTTAGTAGGTGTTAAAGGTAACCCACTAACAAAATCCATAGCTATCCGCTCCCATTTCCAAAGTGGAATCCTTACTGGTTGTAACAAGCTTGACGGCAATTGATGCTCCGCTTTCACTTGTTGACAAGTCAAACATTTCCCTACAAACTCAGAAATCTCATGCTTCAACCCTGGCCACCAATACTGTTTACGGAGATCTCGATACATCTTATTTCCTCCGGGGTGCATAGCATAAGGGCTATTATGCGCCTCCCGTAGAATCATTTGCCTCAATTCTGAGTCTTTAGGCATACAAACCCTTCCACGAAAGCACAGCACTCCATCCATGTTTATACCAAAATCCTCTATTTCACCCTTTTCAACCTGCTGGAATAAAAGTCCCAACTTTTTATCTGATGTCTACTTTTCCCTAATTTGTTCCAACCACAGAGGCTTCACCTGAAGTTCTGCTAACAGACTACCATCCTCATACAAACTCAAATGAGCAAACATTGCTCTTAAATCAGATATTGCCTTACGACTTAACGCGTCAGCTACCACGTTAGCCTTTCTAGGATGGTATTCAATTGAGAAATCATAGTCCTTTAATAATTCCACCCATCTTCTTTGTCTCAAATTCAACTCCTTTTGGATAAGGAGGTACTTAAGACTCTTGTGATCCGTGTAGATGATAGACTTCTCACCGTAGAGATAGTGCCTCCAAATCTTTAAAGCAAAAACCACTCTGACTAGCTCCAAATCATGAGTAGGGTAGTTTACTTGATGCGGTCTCAATTGACGAAGCATAGGCCACCACCTTTCCATTTTGCATCGATTACCTAACCTGGACCGTGTGAGGCGCATCACAATAAGCAGTAAATTCTTTTCCAGCCTCCTATTTGAATCAAAACCGGTGCTTAGTCAAAATCTTCTTCAATTTCTCGAAACTCTCTTGTTGTTTTTCGGTCAAATATACGGAACTCCTTCCCAATAGCAGTTTAGTTAGGGGTGCAGCAATTAACGAAAACCCCTCAACAAAGCGACTATAATAACCAGCCAATCCTAAGAAACTCCGAATTTCAACTACCGACTTTGGTGGTTTCCAATCCAGAATAGCCTCAATCTTTCGAGGATCCACCCCTATTCCTTCAGCTGATACCACATGACCCAAGAAAGTCACTTCTTTTAGCCAAAATTCACATTTACTGAATTTGGCATAAAGTTGCTTATCACGAAGTAGCTGCAATACTATACGCAAATCGTGTCATGCTCCTCATCATTTCTTGAATAAACCAAAATGTCATCTATGAACACTACCACAAACCGGTCTAAATATGGTTGAAAGACTCGGTTCATCATGTCCATAAATGCGGTGGTGCATTGGTTAATCCAAACGGCATCACCAAAACTCATAATGTCCATAACGAGTTACGAATGCCGTCTTATAAATATCCGCTTCTTTCACCTTAAGCTGGTGATAACCCGATCTCAAATCAATTTTGGAGAAAACTGAAGCTCCCTTCAATTGATCAAACATGTCATCAATTCTTGGCAAAGGATACCTATTCTTGATCGTCAATTTATTCAATTATGCGTAATCAATGCACATACGCATCGATCCATCCTTCTTCTTCACGAACAAAGCTGGTGCTCCCGGGAGACACACTCGATCGTATAAATCTCCGATCCAGCAATTCTTGAATTTGAGCTTTAAGCTCTGCCAACTCCTTCGATGCCATTCTATAAGGAGCAATGGACACTAGAGCCGAACCAGGCAAAAGCTCAATGCCAAATTCTACTTCCCGATCCGAGGGTATGCCAGGAAGTTCATCGGGAAATACTTTTGGAAATTCTTTTACCGTTCTCACATCATTCACGGATAACTCTTTGGCATCCAAAGCACAAATGAAAGCTAGGAATGCTCCATATCCTTTCCACACCAACTTTTCTGCCTTCAATGCTGATACTACATTTGCCAAATAATTCCTTCGTTCGCCTATCATTATTACTTCCTTATCATCCGAAGTTCTTAATGACATCCACTTTTCAGCACAATCCAAATGCTTTGATGTTTAACCAACCAATCCATGCCCAGAATGAGATCGAACTCGCCGAAAGGCAATTCCATCAAATTCACCAAAAATACCTCATCTTGAATTTCTAAGGGCACATCTCTAAGCAGTTTATTTACAATTCTGGGTCCTAAAGGACTAATTATCATCATCTACGCTATCGGTAATTTGATTCTAGATTCGAGTTTCGAGATATGGCGCTAGCAACATACGAATGGGTAGAACCAATATCTATTAAAATAGTAACAGGTACATCGAAGATGAAGAACGTACCAGTTATTACATCAGGGCATTGCCATCCTCGCGGCATCTAACTGCATAGACCAGTCCTGGCTGTCTTGCATCCGTGTTACCTCTAGGACCATTGCCTTGACCCGGTGCACCTTGACCACGTCCAGCCCCATTACCACCACGACCTGGTCCACAACCTCTCGGTGGCTGCTGAGTACCTCTGGCCGACTGTGCATCAGTATTACGAACTTCTTGAGTCGTATCCATTCGTCGAGGGCAATTTCTATACTGGTGATCCATTGAACCGCATTTGTAACAAGCACCCGTTTTCCTCCAGCACTCTCCAAAATGCCTTTTTCCAAATTCAGCACAATCTCAACTTTGATTATTAGCTACAGGTGCTCTACCTTGAGTTGGTTCATCATTCTGAGGCCTCTTCAGAAACCTTTTTGAAGAACCTGACTACTTTATATCTCTCTTGTTTCTAAATCTTTCCCGATTCTGACGTTCTGAGTTCTTAGCCTCTTCAGCTATCTTGGCCTTCTCCACAAGCGTGGAAAAAGTTCTAACTTGTTGTGGGGCAATCAGAACCCGCAATTCATCATTCAGCCCATCCTCGAATCATACACAACGTTCATGATCCGTTGACACTATTGTCCGAGCATAGCGACTCAAGCGTAAAAACTTAGCCTCATCTGTTTGCCCTTGTCTTACTCCTTGAACAAGATTCGAAATTCCTTCCTTGAGCGTCCACATAACTTGTTCCAACATATTTCCCTTGGAAGGCGACTTTAAAGAATTCCCAAGTAATCGGTCAGCCTTGGTGCCTTCTCGAACGATAAGCCACTATTGATCGCCTCGTCTCTTAGCAAGGACACGCTCCTTTCGGTTTACGCTTTCGACGATGCATTCCATATCATCCATAATCGCTCCACGACTTGAGCCAATATTCAGCCACATTCAGAGCTACACCGAAAACTCCTCTAAAAATTTCTGCATTATTTGACTTGAGTCGTTCCGAAATTGACCCACGAGTTGTTAGCCCAATTCTAGTTCCAGCGACCCTTTCTAGGACTCGCAGCATTGCTTGCGTCAAAGCATTATCTTCTTCCATATGATCCTGTGATCCCGTCTCACTTACAAGTGACGCAGGTGCATCCATTTCTGGCATATGATTTGGTACTTCATTTGCAGCACCTCATCCTCTACCATGGCCACGTCTACCGCGTCCACGACCATGTCCTCTAGAGCTCATATTGTCTAATTCAATTTAATCTGATTACAAATTTTATGAATCAGAAAATTATTTCAGTGTTTATTAACGGTGTTTTATGAGATTTGAGAGATAAAGTTATTTTTCGCAATACATCCTATAGTCTCAATCTCTACGATTTTCAACATCTAAAACTAGAAGTTCTAGAGTGGTCCTATGATCATATCATCACCATCGTCATAATAATTATTTAGCAATGAATACTTACTTGACTTGTTGCCGGATGCTAGTGGTGCCATACTGATCTTTAAAACATAATTAAAATGATTTCAGAAGTTATTTGTTGAACCCAACCACAGTCGAGTTTTTGAAACTGGCTCTGATACCATTAAAAGTAACACTCCAAACCCGGTCTATGCATTAAGACGAGATTTGGTTTTTTACATAGATTGAACTATCTTAATGATTAAGGTGAATCGGAAATTTTAAAATCATTTTAAAATAAAGTTTAATAAAAACCAAAAGAGTAATTTAGGTTCGATGAATATGAGAAAACATTAGTTGAAAATATCATCATTTAATATTAAATTGTCAAAACCTAAAGTAATTTTTTAGTAAGAGTTAAAAGTATTTGAAAGTAAGAATAGATAAGGTATCTCAAATATTTGAAAACCCAAATTATTTTAAGAAAACATTATAGAATAAATATAAGCCCATATTAATAGTCCAAAACATAATCTAAACCCATCCACATAAAATCCATAAAACATTAATAGAGGCCTTATTACATCAAACCCAAAATAGTAAATTATAGAAAGTCTTTATTAAAAGTTCAAAGTTTTAATTAACCCATATTTGTAGTATGGCCTCCACGAAGTCATCCTCGGCCCAAGTCCACGTCAATTTCCATTACCTGAGATGAAAAATTTGAGGGAGTGAGTTACTCAGAACTCAGTGTATAACTCACTTACTTTATCCATTGGGCCAGATCATCAAGTCATTACTTTGGGCTTGAGCCCATAGACAGATTTAACAATATAAATAATGAGATGCATGCAAAAATGATATTTCCCACCCAAACCTAATTTCCATCCGCTACACACCACCCGTACCAACCATCACACCTGTGGGGATCAAGTCAACCCACCCCGCCAACACACCAAACATAGGCAATAAGCCATTTTTATATTTGTGGCAGAGCCACCGAACTAGATTGTGACAAAGTCACCGAACTAGAGGCATTGAGCCATTAAAATATTTGTGGCAAAGCCACCGAACTAGAGGCAATGAGCCATTTAATTATTTTGTGGCAAAGCCACCGAACTAGAGGCAATCAGCCGTTTAATTATTTTGTGGCAAAGACACCGAACTAGATTTTGGCAACAGGCCTTTCTTCTCTTCATCGTTAATCCCAACCCATGCAACATGTATGCAAAATAATCTATATACATATGATGATTTTGGCAAAAAGGCCCAATTTATATATGAGTCAATATTTTAGGTTTTTTTTTTATTATGGCCCATAATACAAAATATCATTTATTCCATATAACAATTTAGCATCTTTGGCCCATTTAACGATCTAGCAAAATTTCTGGCCCATTTAACGATCTAACAGATTTGACCCATTTAACAATCTAATGAGATTTTGACCCATTTAACGATCTATGATTTGACCCATTTAACGATCTATCAGGGATTTCAGCCCATTTAGCTATCTAGCATACTTTTTGGCCCATTTTACGATCTAGCACTTTTTCGGCCCATTTAACAATCTAACAGAGATTTTGGCCCATTTTCACAAGACATAAAATTTACATTTTACCAACTAACTCATCGAGGGCATTTTCGTAATTTTCACCATTTTAACCGTTTTCATGTAATTTCACCAAAAATACCAATTATTTCATATTGTACCGATTTTTGTCATTTTTACAATTTTGCTCAATACTACGGTATGATGTCTAACCCGAGATAAGTGTGAAGTTACACACCTTGATATCGTGAGTACTAAACCTTCCCGCTCGTCAACACCTAAACGTAACACGAACCATTAGAACACTTTCATATATTAAAAATATACTATTGGTAAACGATCTAAATTTTTACCCTTTTTGATTTTGAACCACTTCTATTTTTGGTTTCTCCTCGATTGTTGATTCGTTGCTCGATGAGAATCCACAAACGTACAAAGGCTCGGGAGTACGAATAACTTCAAACAATTGATTTTCCTCGGTTGAAGGTCCGCAACCCGGTGGAAAATCCCAGATTCCCGAAATAGCCCTTCGTTTATATTTAGGGGGATTAGCGGAATCGCCCCTCTTTCGAAGACTATGGACTGCCCTTTTTTGCCCTATCTTGAATGTCTCTAAAGACATAAGATCATTAGTTTGACTTAAAAGTATTGAAATATGGCTAACGATTTATAAGATTTGAGATTTGGCTTACCACGACTTATCTTCGTTCCTCGAGAAACGATCGAGCGATTATGACCCTAAAAACAAAATCGATTAATAATTAACTATACTAGCATAATGAATAAGAATCCTTAAAGAAAATCACCTTACCTTGATTCTTGAAATCGATTCCAAAGTTTCAAAAAAAATTATTCAAGATCACCTTGAGTTTCTACCCTCCAAAATCTCACTAATGTCCACGATTGGAAAGATAATTGAGTAAGAAGAATTTGGTTATGATTAAAGAAAATCGGTTGTGATCAAAGAAAATGAAAGAATTTTGGCACAAGAATAATTTAACATTCGGCTATGGATGAAAGAATTGGAGAAAATTTTAATGAAGGAGAAAATGAAGAATAAGGAAATAGAAGTAATATAATTCGATTTCAAGAGAGAAGGAGAGAAAGAAAAGAGATGAAAAGAGAAAGAATTAGGTTTTTGGAAGAATTGTGTATTCGGTTTTTGTGAAGGAAAAAGAAAAAGATTAGCCTTATTTGTGTGATGATAATTTCGGCACTAGGAGGAATGGTTGACAAAGAAAATGATCAAATGATTCAAAAAGAAAGAATGGTAAAAAAATGGCTATAGTTTCCTCAAGATATTTGGTAAAATTCGGCTAGAGAGAAAGATAGATGAAAAGAAAATACACTTAGCCTAAGCCAAAAATGACCAAAATGATTGTATTCTCCTATCATCCAAACTTACCAACCCTCAACCAAAATTGGCCATCCCCCCTAGCCTCAATGCCGTCCAAATACAATGGTCAAAAGGCCATTAGGAAGTTTCCAAAACATCTTCCTACTCTTAAGCCTTTTTCCCCTCCTTTTTCCTTAAGTTGTAGAGACAAAATCCCCCATTACAAGCCCTTATCCTTAGCTTTCCAAATCTTTAGTCTTCTTACCAAAATAAAAACATTCCAACTCATCCCAACCTTATCTCCTTGCCGACACATGCATAAGCTAAAGCAAAAATAAAAATTCCTAATTGCATGCTAGGTGATTCGAACTCCTTCCCTCATATCCAACTCATGGTGCCATCACCACTATGCCCTTAACTCATCTTATGCCATCTTTTAGTAATTAGTTAATTTAAGTCTCAAGATCACCTAATTTCTTTACTCTAACGTACACTTAATTAATATTTTCATTCTAACTCCAAGTAAACCTGAACTGTAACACCCCAAACCCGGTCTATGCGTTAAGACTAGATTTGGTTTATTACATGGATCAAACTATCTTAATAATTACAGTGAGTCGAAATTTACAATATTATTTTTAAGTACAAGGTTTAGTAAAATCAAAAGAGTATTTTAAATTTGATGTATACTAGAAAACATTAGTTGAAAACATCATTAATATTGTATTATCAAAAATTCTTAGGTAAATTATATATATACGAGTTAAAAATATTTATAAAGGAGTTTCATATATTTGAAAACCCAATTTATTTTGAGAAAAACATAATATAATCATCAGCCCATAATAAAATGTCCAAAATAGAGTTTTAACCAACCACACATATAAATCCATGAAATATTAATAGAGGCCCTTATTACATCAACCCAAAATAGTAAAAATACTTATTAAAAATTTCGAAGTTTAATAAAGCCGTGTTTTGCAGTATGGCCTCCACAAAGTCATCCTCGGCCCAAGTCCACGTCAGTTTCCATTACCTGAGATGAAAATTTTGAGGGAGTGAGTTACTTAGAACTCAGTGTATAACTCACTTACTTTGTCCAATGGGCCAGATTTTTCAAGTTATGGATTTGGGCCTAAGCCCATTAGCAGAATTGACAACAATAAATAATAATATGCATGCAAAATGTATTTTCCCTCCCAAACCTAATTTCCATCCGCTACACACCCCCGTACCAACCAACACACCTGTGGGGATCAAGTCAACCCACCCCACCATGACACCAATCGTAGGCATTAAGCCTTTTTATATTTGTGGCAGAGCCACCGAACTAGATTGTGACAAAGTCACCGAACTAGAGGCATTGAGCCAATTATTATTTGTGGCAGAGCCACCGAAGTAGAGGCAAATAGCCATTTATTAATTTTGTGGCAGAGCCACCGAACTAGAGGCAATAGCCATAATTTTGTGGCAAAGCCACCGAACTAGATTTTGGCAACAGGCCTTTCTTCTCTTCATCATTTTCCCAACCTATGCAAAATGTATGCTTGATGAGTCTTATGATCATACCATGAATTTATTAAAAGGCCCATTAACAAAAGTCAATATTTGATTTTTATTAAGGCCCAATCATTTGGCCCATTTAGCAATTTAACAACTTATGCCCAAATTTACGATCTAATTTGGCTCATTTATCGATCTAGCAAGGATTTCACTGGTTTAACAATTTAACAGAGATTACGGCCCATTTACGATCTAACAGAGATTTCGGCCCAATTATCGATCTAACAGAGATTTCGGCCCTATTATTAATCTAGCAGAGATTTCGGCCCTTTTCTCAATATAACAGACTTTTAGGCCCATTTAACGATCTAGCATATTTTTCAGCCCATTTTTACGAGACATACAATTTACATATTAACAACTAATTTCTCGAGGGCATTTTCGTAATTTTCACAATTTTAGTCATTTTCATGTATTTTCGTCGAAATATCAGTTATTACGTTTTATGCCGATCTAGTCGTTTTTACGATTTTAAGCAATACTGCAATAACATCCAAACCCGAGAAAAGTGTGAAGTTACACACCTCGATATCGTGAGTACTAATCCTTCTCGCTCCTCAACACCTAAAACATATTACGATCCGTTAGAACACTATCATGTATAAAAATACACTATCGATAATCGATCCAAATCCTTACCCTCTTGATTTTGAATCACTTCAATTTTCGGTTTCTCCTCGTTTATCGGTTCGTTATTCGCTGAAAATCCACTAACGTACAAAGGCTCGGAAGTTCGTACTACTTCAAATAATTGATTTCCTTCGAAAGATGGTCCGCAACCCGGTGGAAAATCCCGATTCCCGAAACAGCCCTTCTTTTATAATTAGGGGGAATAGCGGATCGGCCCCTCTTACGAAGACTAAACACCGCCATTTTTTTCCCTATTTTGAATGTCTTCAATAACAAAGATTGTTAATCCTAATAATATATCGAAAATACTAAAGATCTTAAAGGCGAGATTTCCTTACCACAAAGATTCTTGCTTCTCAAAAAGAGATTCGACCCAAAAACGTTCCAAGATGTACACGAACACTCGAGTTTGATCTTAGTTATCGCACTAAAGTATAATAAAGAGAAACGTTAATAGAATGAACGGGTATTTCGATTCAAAAAAAATCCTTCTTACCACCATTCATATTCGGCCAAATCCACCATTAACTAACATGAACTAAAAGAATTCTTACCTATTCTCCACGATTGAAAAGAGATGATTGAGATAGATGTTTATGAATAGAGAGAGATTCGGCTATGAAAAACCAAAGAGAAAAGAAAATGATTCGGAAAGGGCACACTAACATTCGGCCTTGAGAGATGTTTATGGAGATATGATGAGTGAAAAGAAAAATTAAAAGATGAGTGAAAGGGATGATGAGGATTCGGTTATCAAAAGAAGAAAAAGAAATTAAAAGATGTGTTTAGAGCAAGGTACAATCGGCAATGGAGGAAGGAATAAAAAGAATGGCTTTTGGTGTTGTATTTTCGGCACAAAGAAAAGGCATACAAAGAATACAAATGTGATAGCAAAATGATCAAATGGTCAAAAGAATTTTGGTAAACCAAAAGCACAAAGTCGGCCAAAGAGAAGGTTGAGAGAAAAAAAAATGAAAAACAAAGTTGCACAAGATGCTAGAATGACCAAAACAAAATTCCTACCCTAGCTAAGCTACTAGCAAAAATTGGCCAACCTCCCCTAGCCATAATGCCGTCCAAATTCAGTGGTCAAATGACCATGAATTTGTTTCCAAAACATCTTCCTTGATACTAGCCTCATGTCCCCATATCTTTCCAAAGTTCCTTGATTCCATACCATAAGTTAAAAATTTCCTTTTTCCTTTAGTCTTACTTACCAAAAATAAAACAATACAACTCATCCATCCTTATCCCCTTGCCGACACTTGCATGGATTAAAGCCAAAAAATAAAATTCTAGATGCTAACCAAGGGATTCGAACCCCTTCCCTCATGCCACAACTCATGCGCCAACACCACCTTACCAATTACTCATCTTATGCTACACTTTGACACTTATTTTTATTTAAGTATCAATGTCACTTGATCCACTTCATTTATTTCTCAAATTAAAAAAAAAAATTTATTCCTTCATAATTTAAGCACCAAAAACATGCATTAAATTAGATACTCAAATTTTAGGGTGTTACAACTCTACCCTCCTTAAAGAAAATTTCGTCCTCGAAATTTATCTGATTAAAAGAGGTGAGGATATTGTTGCCGAATAGTCTCCTCAGGCTCCCACGTGGCTTCCTCCACTCCATGATTACGCCATAAAACTTTGACCAATGGCACGATTTTCTTTCTTAGCACTTTAACTTCTCGGTCTAAGATTTCCACTGGTTCTTCTTCAAAAGACAAATCTGCATTTAATTCCACTTCCTCAACTGGTACAATGTGCGAAGGATCCGATCTATAACGCCTCAGCATGGAAACATGAAAAGCATTATGAATTTGACCCAACTCCGGAGGTAACTCAATCTGATAAGCCACTGGACCAACACGCTTCAGCACACGATATGGTCCAATGTACCTAGGACTTAGCTTGCCCTTCTTTCCAAACCTGAAAATCTTTTTCCAAGGTGAGACCTTCAAGAAAACCTGATCCCCCACATCATACTCGATATCCTTACGCTTTAGGTCCGCATCGACTTACATCTATCGAGGCTTCTTTCAACCGTACTCGAATAACTTTTACCTTATCCTCTATTTGGATATCATCTCGGGACCTAACATCATCGTTAAGCCTAACTCGGTCCAACAAATAGGAGAACAACACCTTCGACCATACAATGCTTCGTAAGGTGCCATCTGAATGCTAGGCGATAATTGTTATCATAAAATCACGCGGTGGTAGATAATCCTCCCAACTACCCACAAGTCGATTACATCCTCTTAACATATCTTCCAATATCTGAATTACTCTCTCGGTGACCATCGATCAAGATGAAAAGCCGTCTTGAAATTCAACTTTGTCCCCAAGGCTTCATGCGAGCTTTCCAAAATCGTGATGTAAATCGGGATCCATGCGATATAATAGATATGGGTACCCCATGCAACCTCACAATTTCGAATCACGTATAACTTCGCCAACTTCGCAATGAAAAATCATGCTGTTGGTAGGAAATGGCGGTCTTCGTCAAGCGATCAACAATTACCCAAATGTAATTTTTCTTAGTAGGTGTTAAAGGTAACCCACTAACAAAATCCATAGTTATCCGTTCCCATTTCCAAAGAGGAATCTTTACTGGTTGTAACAATCCAGACGGTAATTGATGTTCTGCCTTCACTTGCTGACAAGTCAAACATTTTCCCACAAATTCTGAAATTTCACGCTTCAACCCTGGCCACCAATACTGTTCACGGAGATCCCGATACATCTTATTTCCTCCGGGGTGCATAGCATAAGGGCTACTATGCGCCTCCCGCAGAATCATTTGCCTCAGATCTGAGTCCTTAGGCATACAAACTCTTCCTCGAAAGCACAACACACCTTCCGTGTTTATTCCAAAATCCTCGATTTCTCCGTTTTCAACTTGCTGAAGTAAAGGTCCCAACTTTTCATCTGATGTCTATTTTTCCTTGATTTGTTCTAGCCACAGAGGCTTCACCTAAAGTTCTACTAACAAACTCCCATCCTCATACAAACTCAAATGAGCAAACAATGCTCTCAATTCAGATACTGCCTTACGACTTAACGCGTCAGCTACCACGTTAGCCTTTCCAGGATGATATTCGATTGAGAAATCATAATCCTTTAATAATTCTACCCATCTTCTTTGTCTCAAATTCAACTCCTTTTGGGTAAGGAGGTATTTAAGACTCTTGTGATCCGTGTAGATAATAGATTTCTCACCGTAGAGATAGTGCCTCCAAATCTTTAAAGCAAAACCACTGCAGCTAACTCCAAATCATGAGTAGGGTAGTTTACTTCGCGGTCTCAATTGACGAGAAGCATAGGCCACCACCTTTCCATTTTGCATCAACACACAACCTGCACCGTGTGAGACACATCACAATAAACAAGAAATTCTTTTCCACCTCCGGTTGAATCAAAGCTGGAGCTTAGTCGGATCTTCTTCAATTTCTCGAAACTCTCTCTACTTTTTCGGTCCAATTATACGGAACTCCCTTCCGCAGTTTAGTTAGGTGCGACAATCAGCGAAAACCCCTCTACAAAACGTCTATAGTAACCAACCAAACCCAAGAAACTCCGTATTTTAGCTATCGACGTTGGTGGTTTCCAATCCAAAATAGCCTCAATTTTTCGAGGATCTACCCTTATTCCTTCAGCTGATACCACATGACCTAGGAAAGTCACTTTCTTTAGCCAAAATTCGCATTTACTGAATTTGGCATACAATTGCTTATCATGAAGTAATTGTAATACTATACGCAAATGCGTGTCATGCTCCTCATCATTTCTTGAATAAACCAATATGTCATCTATGAACACTACCACAAACCGGTCTAAATATGGTTGAAAGACTCGGTTCATCATGTCCATAAATGCGGCTGGTGCATTGGTTAATCCAAATGGCATCACTACAAACTCATAATGTAAATAACGAGTCCAAAATGCCGTCTTATAAATATCCACTTCTTTCACCTTGAAATGGTGATAACCCGATCTCAAATCAATTTTGGAGAAGATCAAGCTCCTTTTAATTGATCAAGCAGTCGTCAATTCTCGGCGGAGGATCTGATTCTTGATCGTCAATTTATTCAATTGTCTATAATCAATGCACATACGCATCGATCCATCCTTCTTCTTGACAAACAAAGCTGTGCTCCCACGAGACACACTCGATCGAATAAATCCCTATCCAATAATTCTTAAATTTGAGCCTTAAGCTCGCCAACTCCTTGGTGCCATCCTATAAGGAGTAATGGACCTTTGGAGCGGTTCGAGCAAAAGCTCAATGCCAAATTCCACTTCCCGTCTGAAGGTATACGGGAAGTTCTTGGAAAGACATCTGGAAATTCCTTCACCGTTCTCACATCATACACAGATAACTCTTTGGCATCCAAAGCACAGATAAAGGCTAGGAATGCTCCATATCCTTTTCGAACCAACTTCTCTGCCTTCAATGCAGATACCACATTTGCCAAGTAGTTCCTTCGTTCACCAATCATTATGACTTCCTTATCGTCCGGGGTTCTTACTGACATTCATTTTTCAGCACAATCCAATTGTGCCCTATGTTTAACCAACCAATCCATGCCCAGAATGAGATCGAACTCGTCGAAAGGCAATTCCATCAAATTCGCCAAGAATACCTCCTCTTAAATTTCCAAGGGCACGTCTCTAAACATTTTATTAACAATTATCGACTGTCCTAAAGGACTAATTACTATCATTTCACTATCGGTAATTTCAAATTTTAGGTTCAGGTTTCCAGATATGGCACTAGCAACATATGAGTGGGTAGAACCAATATCTATTAATGCAATAACAGGTACATCGAAGATGAAGAACGTACCAGTTATCACATCTGGTGCATTGCCGTCCTCGCGGCGTCTAACTGCATAGACTAGTCCAGGCTGTCTTGCATCCGCGTTCCCTCTAGGACCATTGCCTCGACCCGGTGCACCTTGACCACGACCAGCCCCATTACCACCACGACCTGGTCCACGACCTCTTGGTGGCTGCTGAGTACCTCTGGCTGGCTGTGCATCATTATTACGAGCTTCTTGAGTCGTATCCATACATCGAGGACAATTTTTATACTGATGATCCATTGAACCGTATTTGTAACAAGCGCCCGTTTTCCTCCAACACTCTCCAAAATGTCTTTTTCCAAATTCAGCACAATCTCGACTTCGATTATTTGTTACCGGTGTTCTACCTTGAACTGGTTTATTATTCTGAGGTCTCTTCTGGAATCTCTTTGAAGAACCGATCATTGTGTCTCTCTCTTGTTTCTAAATCTTTCTCGATTCTAACGTTACGAGTTCTTAGCCTTCTCGACTATCTTGGCCTTCTCCACAAGCATGGAAAAAGTTCTAACTTGTCGTGGAGCAATCGAACCCTCACTCATCATTAAGCCCATCCTCGAACGCACACAATGTTCATGATCTGTTGATACAATTGTCCGAGCATAGCGGCTCAAGCGTAAAAACTTCGACTTCATATCTTTCTCTTGTCTTACTTCCTTGGACAAGATTCGAAATTCTTTCCTTTGGGCATCTACATAACTCGTTCCAATGTATTTTCCTTGGAAGGCGCCTTTAAAGAATTCCCAAGTAATCAGTGCAGCTTTGGTACCTTCTCGAGCGGTGAGCCACCATCGATCGCCTCGTCTCTTAACAAGGACACAGCTCCTTTCAATTTTTGCTCAACAGTGCATTCCATATCATCCATAATCCGTTCCACAGCTTCGAGCCAATATTCAGCCACATTTGGAGCTACACCAGAAACTCCTCTAAAAACTTCTGCATTATTGGACTTGAGTCGTTCTGAAATTGACCCACGGGTTGTTGGCCCAATTCTAGTTCCGGCGAACCTTTCTAGGACTCGCAGCATGGCTTGTGTCAAAGCATTATCTTCTTCCATGTGATCACGTGATTCCGTCTCACTCTCAAATGATGTAGGTGCATCCATTTCTGGCATATTATTTGGTGCTTCAGTCGTAGCACCTCGGCCTCTACCACGGCCACGTCTACCGCGTCCACGACCACGTCCTCTAGTGCTAATGATGACTTATTCGTTTTTATCTGATTACAAGTTTTATGAATCAAAAATTGTTTCAGTGTTTATTAACGATGTTTTATGAGATTTGAGAGATAAAAGTTATTTTTCGCAACATATCCTATAGTCTCAATCTCTACGATTTTTCTCATCTAAAACTAGAAGTTCTAGAGTGTTCCTATGATCATCACAGTAATCATTAAGTAATAAATACTTACTTGACTCGTTGCGGATGCTTGTGGTGCCATACTGATCTTTAAAACATAATTGAATGAATTCACACAGAAATTATTTGTGAACCCAAACCACGGTCGAGTTTTTGAAACTGGCTCTGATACCATTAAATGTAACACCCCAAACCCGGTCTATGCGTTAAGACTAGATTTGGTTTGTTACATGGATCGAACTATCTTAATAATTACAGTGAGTCGAAATTTACAATATTATTTTTAAGTACAAGGTTTAGTAAAATCAAAAGAGTATTTTAAATTTGATGTATACTAGAAAACATTAGTTAAAAACATCATTAATTTTGTATTATCAAAAATTCTTAGGTAAATTATATATATACGAGTTAAAAATATTTATAAAGGAGTTTCATATATTTGAAAACCCAATTTATTTTGAGAAAAACATAATATAATCATCACCCATAATAAAATGTCCAAAATAGAGTTTTAACCAACCACACATATAAATCCATGAAATATTAATAGAGGCCCTTATTACATCAACCCAAAATAGTAAAAATACTTATTAAAAGTTCAAAGTTTAATAAACCCATGTTTTCGAAGATGGCCTCCACAAAGTCATCCTCGGCCCAAGTCCACGTCGGTTTCCATTACGAGATGAAAATTTTGAGGAGTGAGTTACTTAGAACTCGATGTATAACTCACTTACTTTGTCCAATGGGCGATTTTTCAAGTTATGGATTTGGGCCTAAGCCCATTAGCGAAATTGACAACAATAAATAATAATATGCATGCAAAATGTATTTTCCTCCCAAACCTAATTTCCATCTCGCTACACACCCTGCATCCAACCAACACACTGTGGGAATCAAGTCAACCACCCCGCCATCACACCAATCGTAGGCATTAAGCCTTTTTTATATTTGTGGCGAGCCACCGAACTAGATTGTGACAAAGTCACCGAACTAGAGGCATTGAGCCAATTATTATTTGTGGCGAGCCACCAAGTAGAGGCAAATAGCCATTTATTAATTTTGTGGCAGAGCCACCGAACTAGAGGCAATAGCCATAATTTTATGGCAAAGCCACCGAACTAGATTTTGGCAACAGGCCTTTCTTCTCTTCATCATTTTCCCAACCCATGCAAAATGTATGCGCAGTAGTCTTATGATCATACCATGAATTTATTAAAAAGGCCCATTAACAAAAGTCAATATTTTAGATTTTTATTAAGGCCCAATCATTTGGCTCATTTAGCAATTTAACAACTTATGCCAAAATTTACGAATTTGGCCCATTTATCGATCTAGCAGGGATTTCAGCCCGTTTAACAATTTAACAGAGATTACGGCCCATTTACGATCTAACAGAGATTTCGGCCCAATTATCGATCTAACAGAGATTTCGGCCCAATTATTAATCTAGCAGAGATTTTGGCCCTTTTCTCAATATAACAGACTTTTAGGCCCATTTAACGATTTAGCATATTTTTCGGCCTATTTTTACGAGACATACAATTTACATATTAACAACTAATTTCTCGAGGGCGTTTTCATAATTTTCACAATTTTAGTCATTTTCATGTATTTTCGTCGAAATATCAGTTATTACGTTTTATGCCGATCTAGTCGTTTTTATGATTTTAAGCAATACCGCAATAACATCCAAACCCGAGAAAAGTGTGAAGTTACACACCTCGATATCATGAGTACTAATCCTTCTCGCTCCTCAACACCTAAAACATATTACGATCCGTTAGAACACTATCATGTATAAAAATACACTATCGATAATCGATCCAAATCCTTACCCTCTTGATTTTGAATCACTTCAATTTTCGATTTCTCCTCGTTTATCGATTCGTTATTCGCTAAAAATTCACTAACGTACAAAGGCTCGGAAGTTCGTACTACTTCAAATAATTGATTTCTTTGGATGATGGTTCGCAACCCGGTGGAAAATCTCGGATTCTCGAAACAGCCCTTCTTTTATAATTAGGGGGAATAGCGGATCCGCCCCTCTTACGAAGACTAAACACCGCCCTTTTTTTCCCTATTTTGAATGTCTTCAATAACAAAGATTGTTAATCCTAATAATAATATATCGAAAATACTAAAGATCTTAAAGCGAGATTTCCTTACCACAAAGATTCTTGCTTCTCAAAAAGAGAGTCGAGCCAAAAACGTTCCAAGATGTACACGAACACTCGAGTTTCGATCTTCCGTTATCGCACTAAAGTATAATAAAGAGAAACGTTAATAGAATGAATGGGTATTTCGATTCAAAAAAAATCCTTCTTACCACCATTCATATTCGGCCAAATCCACCATTAACTAACATGAACTAGAAGAATTCTTACCTATTCTCCACGGTTGAAAAGAGATGATTGAGATAGATGTTTATGAATAGAGAGAGATTCGGCTATGAAAAACCAAAGAGAAAAGAAAATGATTCGGCAAGGGCACACTAACATTCGGCCATGAGAGATGTCCATGGAGATATGATGATTGAAAAGAAAAATTAAAAGATGAGTGAAAGGGATGATAAGGATTCGGTTATCAAAAGAAGAAAAAGAAATAAAAAGATGTGTTTAGAGCAAGGTACAATCGGCAATGGAGGAAGGAATAAAAAGAATGGCTTTTGGTGTTGTATTTTTGGCACAAAGAAAAGGCATACAAAGAATACAAATGTGATAGCAAAATGACCAAATGGTCAAAAGAATTTTGGTAAACCAAAAGCACAAAGTCGGCCAAAGAGAAGGTTGAGAGAAAAAAATGAAAAACAAAGTTGCACAAGATGCTAGAATGACCAAAACAAAATTCCTACCCTAGCTAAGCTACTAGCAAAAATCGGCCAACCTCCCCTAGCCATAGTGCCGTCCAAATTCATTGGTCAAATGACCATGAATTTGTTTCCAAAACATCTTCCTTGATACTAGCCTCATGTCCCCATATCTTTCCAAAGTTCCTTGATTCCATGCCATAAGTTAAAATTTCCTTTTCCTTTAGTCTTACTTACCAAAATAAAACAATACAACTCATCCATCCTTATCCCCTTGCCGACACTTGCATGGATTAAAGCCAAAAAATAAAATTCTAGATGCTAACCAAGGGATTCGAACCCCTTCCCTCATGCCACAACTCATGCGCCAACACCACCTTACCAATTACTCATCTTATGCTACACTTTGACACTTATTTTTACTTAAGTATCAATGTCACTTGATCCACTTCATTTATTTCTCAAAATAAAAAAAAATTATTCCTTTCCTTCATAATTTAAGCACCAAAAACATGCCTTAAATTAGATACTCAAATTTTAGGGTGTTACACGAACCAACATTTAGCAACATAATGATACTCAATTATTTAGGATGTTACAATTCTACCCCCTTAAAAAAAATTTTGTCCTCGAAATTTACCTGATTAAAAGAGGTGAGGATATTGCTGTCGAATTGCATCCTCAGGCTCCCATGTAGCTTCCTCCGTTTCGTGATTACGCCATAAAACTTTGACCAACGGCACAGTCTTCTTTATTAGCACTTTAACATCTCGGTCTATAATTTCCACTGGTTCTTCTTCAAAAGACAAGTCTGAATTTAATTCCACTTCCTCTACTGGTACTATATGAGATGGATCCGATCTATAGCGTCTCATCATGGAAACATGGAAAACATTATGAATTTGACCCAACTCCGGAGGTAATTCAATCTGATAAGCCATTGGACCAACACGCTTCGTCACACGATATGGCCCGATGAACCTAGGGCTCAACTTGCACTTCTTTTCGAATCTGAAAATTTTCTTCCAAGGTGAGACCTTCAGAAAGACCTGGTCTCCCACAACAAACTCGATATCCTTACGCTTCAAGTCCATATACGACTTCTGTCTATCCGAAGCTTCCTTTAATCGTGCTCGAATAACTTTTACTTTTTCTTCGGTTCAGATATCAATTTAGGACCCAACATCTGTCGTTCGCCCAATTCAGTCCAACAAGTAGGAGTAGGACACCTACGACCATACAATGCCTCATAGGGTGCCATCTGAATGCTAGACTGATAGTTATTGTTATACGCAAATTCTGCCAATGGTAGAAAATCCTCCCAACTACCTCTGAAGTCGATCACACATCCCCTTAACATGTCTTCTAATATCTGAATTACCCTTCCCGACTGACCATCAGACTGAGGATGAAAAGCCGTACTGAAATTCAACTTTGTCCCCAAGGCTTCATGCAGAGCTTTCCAAAATCATGATGTAAATCTAGGATCCCTGTCTGATATAATAGACATGGTACCCCATGCAACCTCACGATTTCAGATACATACAGCTTAGCTAATTTCTGTAATGAATAATCTGTACGAACTGGAAGAAAATGAGCAGTCTTCGTCAAACGATCAATTACTACCCATACGGAATTTTTCTTAGTAGGTGTTAAAGGTAACCCACTAACAAAATCCATAGCCATCCGCTCCCATTTCCAAAGAGGAATCCTTACTGGTTGTAACAAGCTTGACGGCAATTGATGCTCCGCTTTCACTTGTTGAGAAGTCAAACATTTCCCTACAAACTCAGAAATCTCATGCTTCAACCCTGGCCACCAATACTGTTCACGGAGATCTTGATACATCTTATTTCCTCCGGGGTGCATAGCATAAGGGCTATTATGCGCCTCCCGTAGAATCATTTACCTCAATTATGAGTCTTTAGGCATACAAACCCTTCCACGAAAGCACAGCACTCCATTCATGGTTATACCAAAATCCTCTATTTCACCCTTTTCAACCTGCTAGAATAAAAGTCCCAACTTTTTATCTGATGTCTGCTTTTCCCTAATTTGTTCCAACCACAGAGGCTTCACCTGAAGTTCTGCTAACAGACTACCATCCTCATACAAACTCAAATGAGCAAACATTGCTCTTAAATCAGATACTGCCTTATGACTTAACGCGTTAGCTACCACATTAGCCTTTCCAGGATGATATTCAATTGAGAAACCATGAATGTAGATGGTATAGTGGACTAGGGGGGTTGGCTTAATTTTGAATGTGATTAGGAGGAAATAAGGAGAAATTTAGGAGTGAGTTTAATTCAAAATTAGTTTGAATTGATGGCAAGAAGAATTTTGAGTGTGGAGGCCGAATGTGGGTCTCTTTTGGGTGATAATTTTCGGTCATGAGTGGGGGGGAATAGCCGAATTTCCTATAAGAGGTCTAGAAGTTCTTTTTCGGTTATCTTTTCTTTCTTTAGTATTCTCTTTCGAAACTTTCTTTTCACCCTTGCCATTGTCAAAATTTGCTGTAACATCCTAAATATCCGAGTATCATTATATTGCTAAGTGTTAGCTCGAGTTTACTTGGAATTAGAATAAATATTAGTAAAGTGTACTTTAATGTAAAGAAATTAGGTGACCTTGAAACTTAAGTTAATTAAGTACTAAAAGATGGCATAAGATGAGCTAGTGGCATAGTGGTGATGGCGCCATAAGTTGGACATGAGGGAAGGAGTTCGAATCACCTAGCATGCAATTAGGGAATTTTTATTTTTGCTTCAACTTAGCATGTGTCGGCAAGGGATAAGGTTAGGATGAGTTGGATTGTTTTTATTTTGGTAAGAAGACTAAGGATTTGGAAAGCTTAAGATAAGGGCTTGAATTAGGGGATTTTGTCTCTTCAATTTAAGGAAAAAGGAGGAGGATGAGGCTTAAGTGTAGGGAAATGTTTTGAAAACTTCTTAATGGCCTTTTGACCTTGTATTTGAATGGCATAGAGGCTAGGGGGGATGGCCGGTTTTGGTTGATTGTTTTGGTAGGCTTTAGTGTTGGTGAAACACTTTCTTTTAGTCATTTCTTTTAGCAAAACATATTTCCTCTCCATTCATTTCTCTCTAGCCGAAATTTTCCAACATCCTTGGGTAAGCAAATCATGTTTGTGTCATTTTCTTTTGACCATTTCGGTTTAGAAGCTCTTTTTCTCTCCCAAATTCTTTTCCCATAGTGACCGAAAACACATAGGCAAACAAATATTTTCTTCTTTTCATTTCTCTCATTTTCCTCTTCAATGCCGAATGCACTTTTTTTCTAAACTAAGTTCTCTTTTCTTCTCTTTTCTTTCTCTCTTTATCTCTTGAACCGAATCATATCTTTTCCATTTTTCCATTCTTTTATTTTTCTTCTTCATTAAGATCTTTCCAATACTTTCACTCATGGCCGAATGTTAACTTTTTCTTGTGCCAAAATTTCTTTCATTTTCTTTGATCACAACCAATTTCCTTTAATCATACATAATTTTCTCACTCAATTCCTTTCAACCGTGGACTCTAGTGAGAGTTTTGGAAGACAGAAACTTATCGTGTTCTTGAGTATTGTGGATCGTTGGAATCGATCTTAAGAGTAAGGTAAGGAGATTATTCAAGGATTTTCACTTTATTCATTATGTTGGATTATTTAGTTATTTAATCGATTTCATTATAGGGATGTAATCGCTCGATCGTTTCTTTGAGGAACGAAGATAATCGTGGTAAGCCAATCTCAAATCTTTTATAAATCGTTAGACATATTATGATATTTATAAGTCAGACTAATGAGCCTATGTCATTAGAGAGAGATTCAAGATAGGGCAGAAAAGGGCAGTCCATAGTCTTCGAAAGAGAGGCGATTCCGTTAATCCCTAATTATAAACGAAGGGTTGTTTCGGGAATCCGAGATTTTCCACCGGGTTACGGACCTTCAACCGAGGAGAATCAATTATTAGAAGTCATTCGTACTCCCGAACCTTTGTACGTTCGTGTATTCTCATCGGGCAACGAATCAACAATCGAGGAGAAACCAAAAATAGAAGTGGTTCAAAATCAAAAGGGTAAAGATTTAGATCGTTTACCAATAGTGTATTTTTAATAAATGAAAGTGTTCTAATGGTTCGTGTTACGTTTAGGTGTTGACGAGCGGGAAGGTTTAGTACTCACGATATCAAGGTGTGTAACTTCACACTTATCTCGGGTTAGATGTCATACCGTAGTATTGAGCAAAATCGTAAAGACGACAAAATCGGTACAATACATAATAATTGGTATTTTTGGTGAAATTACATGAAAATGGTTAAGTTGTGAAAATTTTGAAAACGTCCTCGAAGAGTTAGTTGGCAAAATGTAAATTTTATGTCTCATGTGTAAATGGGCCGAAATCTATACTAGATCATTAAATGGGCCGAAACCTCTGTTAGATCGTAAAATGGGCCGAAATCTATACTAGATCGTAAAATGGACCGAAACCTCTGATAGATCGTTAAATGGGTCGAACCCTATGTTAGATCGTTAAATGGGCCGAAATCTCTGCGAGATCGTTAAATGGGATAAAATCTATACTAGATCGTTAAATGGGCCGAAATCTATGCTAGATCGTTAAATAGGCCAAAGTTGCTAGATTGTTAAATGGGCTAAATGATATTTTGTATTATGGGCCTTAATAAAAACTTGAAATATTGACTCACATGTAAATTGGGCCTTTTTGCTAAAATCATCATATATATATAGACTATTTTGCATACATGTTGCATGGGATGGGATTAATGATGAAGAGAAGAAAGGCCTATTGCCAAAATCTAGTTCGGTGGCTCTGCCACAAAATAATTAAATGGCTCATTGCCTCTAGTTCGGTGGCTCTGCCACAAAATAATTAAATGGCTTATTGCCTCTAGTTCGGTGGCTCTGCCACAAATATTTTAATGGCTCAATGCCTCTAGTTCTTGACTTTGTCACAATCTAGTTCGATGGCTCGCCACAAATATAAAAATGGCTTTATGCCTACGATTGGTGTGTTGGCGGGGTGGGTTGGCTTGATCCCAGGTGTGATGGTTGGTACGGGTGGTGTGTAGCGGATGGAAATTAGGTTTGGGTGGGAAATTTCATTTTTGCATGCATCTCATTATTTATATTGCTAAATCTGTTTATGGGCTCAAGCCCAAAATTATGAATTGATGATCTGGCCCAGTGAATAAAGTAAGTGAGTTATACACTGAGTTTTGAGTAACTCACTCCCTCAAATTTTTCATCTCAGGTAATGGAAATTGACGTGGACTTGGGCCGAGGATGACTTCATGGAGGCCATACTGCAAACATGGGTTAAATAGACTTTGAACTTTTAATAAGTACTTTCTTTAATTTGCCATTTTGGGTATGATGTAATAAGGCCTCTATTAATGTTTTATGGATTTTATGTGTGGATGGATTTAAATTATGTTTTGGATAATTAATATGGGCTTATGTTTATCCTATAATGTTTTCTTAAAATATTTTGGGTTTTCAAACATATGAGATTTTTTATTATTCTTATTTTCAATTCCTTTTGAACTCTTTAAAAACTACTTAAAAGTTTTTGATAATTAAATACTAAATGTTAAGATTTCAACTAATCTTTCTTAAATTCATCAAATTTAAATTATTTCTCTTGGTTTCTATTAAACTTTATTTTCAAAAGGTTATGTAATACCGATTCTCCTAAACCATTAGAAAGATAAAAAGAGAGTTCGATCTATGTAACAAACTAAATCTCGTCTTAACGCATAGACCGAGTTTGGGGTGTTACATTTAATAGTATCAGAGCCAGTTTCAAAACTCGGCTGTGGTTGGGTTCAACAAGTAACTTCTGAAATTATTTCAATTATGTTTTAAAGAATAGTATGGCACCACAAGCATCCGGCACCAAGTCAAGTAAGTATTCGTTACTGAATGATTATTATGATATGATCTTAGGAACGCTCTAGAAATTTTAGTTTTAGATGTTGAAAATCGTAGAGATTGAGACTATAGGATGTGTTTGCGAAAAATAACTTTATCTCTCAAATCTCATAAAACATCGTTAATAAACACTGAAATAATATTCTGATTCATAAAACTTGTAATCAGATTAAATTGAATTAGTCATCATGAGCACTAGAGGGCGTGGTCGTGGGCGCAGTGAGACATGGCCGTACTAGAGGGCGAGGGTTAGAGTGCAATCAAGTACCAAATCATATGTTTAAATGGATGCACTGCATCAATTGAGAGTGAGACGGGATCACATGATCAAATGGAAGAAGATAATGCTTTGACACGAGCAATCTTGAGTCCGAGAAAGGGTCATTGGAACTAGAGTTGGGCCAACAACACGTGGGTCGATGTCGAACGACTAAAGTCTAATAATGTAGAAGTTTTAGAGGAGTTTCCGGTGTAGCTCGAATGTGGCGAATATTGGCTCAAAGGCGTGGGCGGATTATGGATGATATGGAATGCATTTGTCGGCGTAAACCGAAAGGAGCTGTGTCCTTGCTAAGAGGCGAGGCGTATCAATGGTGGCTTCTTGCTCGAGAGGGCACCGAGGCTACATTGATTACTTGGGAATTCTTCAAAGCTGCCTTCCAAGGGAAGTATGTAGGAACAAGTTATGTGGATGCCCGAAGGAAGGAATTCCTGAATCTAATTCAAGAGAATAAGACAGTGGCAGCGTATGAGGCTGAGTTTTTACACTTGAGTCGCCATGCTCGGACAATAGTGTCAACGGATCATGAACATTGTGTACGATTCGAGGATGGGCTGAATGATGAGTTGCGGGTTTTGATTGCCCCACAACAAGTTAGAACTTTTGCCACACTTGTGGAGAAAGCCAAGATAGCCAAAGAGGCAAAGAACTCAGAACGACAGAATCGGGAAAAATTTAGAAGCAAGAGAGATTTAAAGCAGCCGGGTTCTTCAAAAAGGTTTCTGAAGAGGCCTCGGAATGATGAACCAGATCAAGGTAGAGCATCTATAGCTAATAATCAAAGTAGAGATTGTGCTGAATGTGGAAAAAGGCATTTTGGAGAATGCTGGAGGAAAACGGGTGCTTGTTATAAATCTGGTTCAATGGATCACCAATATAGAAATTGCTCTCGATGTACGGATACGACTCAGGAAGTTTGTATCTTGATGCAGTAGGCCGGAGGTACTCAAAGCAGACCATCGAGGGTCGTAGACTAGGTCGTGGTGGTAATGGGGTTGGGCGTGGTCAAGGTGCACCGGTCGAGGTAATGGTCCTAGAGGTAACACGGATGCAAGATGACCGAGATTGGTCTATGCGGTTAGGCGCCATGAGTATGGCAATGCACGATGTAATAACTGATACGTTCTTCATCTTCGATGTACCTGTTACTACGCTTCAATAGAACCAAAAGATTTGATAGTGCGATCGACTTCTTGGATGATCCTTCGAGTCCGTAGCTTGAACCAAAATCTATAAAATAGAAGTAGACAAGAACACACACGATGAAGCTTGCTAGCTTAGTAAGTCGTAAGCAATAGATAATACAACAATCGAACACTTGAACATTTTAATCAATAAATTTAGGACATTGGATATGAACATTTCAATACGCAATTGAAACAAGACCGAATACTAGTAGTATATTAACTCAAATAATTATACTTCATTACCATCAACCTGCATCTCGTCCAAGTACCAAGTGCATATATTACATGAAACACATGTTTAGAATCATATAAATACAACATTCATATCAATTACATTATTACACTAAAAATTTTGTTATATAATATTCATACACATCGATTATAAGCTAAATTTCACATCACACCTTTCTTATCATATTATTTCAACTCAAGTAATATTAAACACAACTTACCTTACTTTTGATGAATTCAAAAGGGACTTATGCTTACCTGAGTTTTTAACTCAATACATTAACTATGTTACACCTCGAGCAATTTATGGTTCCTTCGTTTAAAAGTATCATCGACATTAAGCCTGCTAGGCATAAAAGCCCGAATATGTCACCTAAGACTACGCTTTGCTAGGCACGAAGCTTTGAATATGTCACCGGCACTAAGCACGCTGAGCATGAAGCCGAATATGTCACTGCAAGACTAAGCACGCTGAGGCACGAAGCCCGAATATGTCACCCAGACTAAGCTCACTGAGCACGAAGCCCGAATATGTCACCTGGCACTAAGCTCGCTAGGCACGAAGCCCGAATATCAACACATTCAACCTTTCGACACACATTACTCAAGACTAAAATATCAACCATCTCATATTCTTTATTTTACTTTCATCTATTAATCCAAACATACATATTCACACTACATTAATCAAATTAAATTCACTACAAACTCAAAATCCATATTCGCAAACATGTATATTTATACTTTAGATTTCCAAATTTCATCATATTTTATGTTCATAAATAATTATTTGGCATATACTTGCTTAAAGACTTACCTCGACTATCGACGGACAACGTGGAATAAATTATTCGACAACTTTCGCCATTCCCCATCCAAACTGTTCTTCCTTGTTCTTGATCTAAACACATTAAAATTGAGCTCATTCAAGTACATTTCATCTCAATTTAGTCCCTAAGCACATAAATAGGTAAATTACCATTTTACCCTAGAGTTTCACATTTTTACAATTTAGTCCTAATTGCACAAAACACAAAATACACAAAATTTCCCTACAACACTCAAGGGCCGAATGTTCATAGGGATTATACAAGTCCATAGTTTTCATTTATTTCATGTTTTAGTCCTTTAAGAATTTATTTTTTTCAAATTAGTCCCTAACACTTAATTTCACCAAAATTTCTAATTCTAAAAATGATGATTTAACACATACTATTCATAATCTACTATCAAACATTACATGCCATGCATATACAACCATAGCCGAATCTTAATGTGCCATAATCTCAAAATTAATACATGGGTTGTATAGCATTCAAAGTAACAATTCCAAAAATGTAAAAATTATAAAATACTAAGCAAAATACATACCCTAAATTAAGCCCCAAGTTGCCGAAATTTAAGCTTCAACAATGGAGTTTTCTTCCTCCCACATTCGGCCAAGAAAAAAGAACAAGGTATGTTCTCTTTCTTCCCACTTTGTTTCATTATTTTATGCCTTAAAATTAAAAGTAATATTGTTTATTCATTACCTAAAAAACATATTATTATAAAACAAAATTTTAATCTTATTTCTCATATATGCGTCCACTATCTAAAGAAATGGGCTAATTGTCCTTTTAGGACATCCACTTTAAAAGCCACAATCAAAAGGTACATTTCACTTTAGCATGCCACTTTTACTCTTTATGCGATCAAGTCCTTTTATCAAATTAAGCACTTAAACAATAAAATTTTTCTGAAACTTTCACACATTAATTCACATATAATAAACACACAATATAATATTTAAAATTTATCGAACTTCGGATTCGTGGTCCCAAAACCACCATTCCAATTAGGGTCAATTTCGATCCGTGACAACTCTCCCCTTAAGGATTTTCGTCCCCTAAAATCTTACCGTGAAACAAAGTCGGATATTGTTACCTCATTGAATCCTCGGGCTCCAGCGTAGCCTCTTCAACTCCGTGCGATTCCATAGTACTTTTACTAATGGAATTCTTTTATTTCTTAATTCTTTCATTTCAGAGTTAAAATACGAATCGGTTCTTCCTCATCGTCATATCGGGTTGGATTTCAATCTCGGATGGAGCAATCACATGTGACGGGTCCGACTGTATCTCGAAGCATCGAAACATGAAATACATCATGTATCTTTTCTAATTCGGAGGGTAACCTCAATCTATAAACAACAGCCCAATCGTTCGATGACTTCATACGGTCCGATGAATCACGGACTCAACTTGCTTTTTCGACCAAAACGGAGTACTTTCTTCCACGGAGAAACCTTTAAAATACTCGATCTTCGACCTAAAATTCAATGTCTTTACGTTTCAAATCAAGATAGGACTTTTGACGATCCAAGTAGCTTTCAAATTGTCTCTAATAATAGCTACTTTACATTACATTTCTTTAATCAAATCAACCCGTTTATCTTATTCTCGCCGAGCTCATCTAGTATAATGGTGTTCGACACTTTCGCTCGTACAAGGCTTTATAGGGCGCCATTTTGATACTAGATTAAAAACTGTTATTATAGGCAAATTCAATCAGAGGTAAGTATCTTTCCCACGTACCTTCAAACTCAAGAACGCAGCATCTCAACATGTCCTCAAGTATCTGAATAGTACGTTCAGATTGACCGTCTGTCTGTGGATGAAAGGCTATATTAAAGTAAAGTTTAGTACCTAAAGTATCTTGCAACTTCTTCCAAAATCGTGATGTGAATCTCGGGTCTCTGTCCGAAATAATGGAACTCGGTACACCATGCAACCTTACAATCTGTGATATATACAATTCAGCAAGTTTATCAAGTGAATAGTCCATTCGAATCGGTACAAAATGAGCCGATTTGGTCAATCTATCTACTATAACCCAGACTGTATCTTTCTTACTCGGTGTCATAGGCAAACTAGATACAAAATCCATAGTGATTCTATCCCGTTTCCATTCAGGTATCATGATCGGTTGAAGCAACCCAGAAGGCACTTGATGCTCAGCTTTTACTTGCTGACAAATTAAACACTTTGTAACAAATTCGGATATATCCCGCTTCATGCTAGGCCACCAATTGAACTGTTTCAAATCGTTATACATTTTCGTGCTACCCAGATGTATTGATAATCGACCACTATGAGCCTCGCTCAGAATTATCTGAATCAAATCTGAGTTCTTCAGAACACACATTCGGTTTTAAAGTTCAAGCAGTCATTAACATCGATTTGAAACTACGATCCGCATCTTTTCACACTTCGAATTAGCCTAGCAATCAAATCCTTGTCACTTTTCATGCATCACAAATTTGCTAAATAAACATCAGTCTTGCTTGTAACTCGGCTATGATAGAACCATCACCAGATATAACTATCTGTGCGTTCATCGCACAAAGAGCAAACAATGATTTTTGACTTAGTGCATCTACAACAATGTTAGCTTTTCCCGGATGGTAGTCAATCACCAATTCATAGTCTTTCAACAGTTCTAACCATCTGCGTTGTCTCAAGTTCAGATCTTTCTGAGTCATCAAATACTTTAGGCTTTTATGATCTGAATAAACGTGACATTTCTCTCCAAATAAATAATGACGCCAAATTTTCAATGCAAAGACAATAGCTGCTAATTCCAGATCGTGAGTCGGATAATTTCTTTCGTGCGGCTTTAGTTACCTCGAAGCGTTGGCTATAACTTTTCCTTCCTGCATCAAAACACAACCCTATCCATTCAGAGATGCATCATTAAAAATGACAAATTCGTTTTCGATTCAGAAATGAGCTAACACTGGAGCTTTGGTCAAAAGGGCTTTCAATTTTCGAAACTTTTCCGCACTTTTCGACCACTCAAACTTGACATCTTTACTGTAATAGCTTTGTCAAAGGTGTAGCTATCACAGAAAAACCTTTTACAAACCGTCTGTAGTATCCTGCAAGACCTAAGAAGCTTCAAATCTCGAAAACATTCTTTGGTGGTTTCCAATCGAGTATAGACACTATTTTGTTTGGATCCACCCGAATACTTGATGCTGAAACAACATGACCCAAGAAGCTGACTTCATTCATCCAGAACTCACATTTACTAAACTTTGCATACAATGTTGATCTCGCAAAGTTTGTAGCACTAATCTCAAATGCTCGGCATGCTCGGTTTCATCTTTAGAGTAGATCAGTATATCATCAATAAACACTACTACAAACCGATCCAGAAACTGTCTAAAGACCCGATTCATTAGATCCATAAAACATTAGGTGCATTAGTGAGTCCAACAGCATAACCGTAAATTAAAAATGTCCGTACCTCGTCTGAATGCAATCTTTGGCACATCCGTGTCTCGACTTTGCAAATCGATAATAACCCGATCTCAAATCTATCTTGAAAACACCAAGCCCTTTCAACCGATCAAACAAATCATCAATACGTGGTATGAGATACTTATTCTTTATAGTTACTTTATTCATTCTTAGATAATCAATACACATTAGCATCGCTCCATCTTTCTTTTCACAAAAAACCGTGTACCCAAGGAGAGAAGCTTCGGTCGTGCAAAGCCTCCGTCATTAACTCTTGCAACTGTGCTTTCAACTCTTTTAACTCAAGAGGTGCCATCCGATACGGAGCTATCGAGATCAGAGTCGTCCCCGATACTAATTCAATTCCAAACTCAATCTCTCATACTGGTGGTAAACCCGATAATTCTTCAGGAAACACATCAGGGTATTCACACACAACTGGTATAGATTCAATCTATTTTTCGGCTACTTTATTATCCAGCACATACGCCAAATAAGCTTCGCATCCTCTTTTCACATACCTTTGGGCTAACATCGAGGTTATTACAGTAGGCAACCCACTCACATCATTAGTTTCAACCCAGATAATCTCGCCGTTTTGGCATCTCAATTCAATAATCTTTCTTTTACAATTCACCACTGTATCACACAAAGTTAACCAGTCCATTCCCAGAATTATATCAAACTCGTCAAAAGGAAATAACATCAAATCAGCTGGGAAGCAAGAATCCCGAATCATCAATGAGCAACCTTTACATACTTTATTAACCATTACACAACGGCCCAAAGGACTGGACACACGGATCGCAAACTCAGTAGACTCAACAGGTAGAGTCTTACTGGATACTAAGATTTCACACACATATGAATGAGTTGAACCAGGATCAATCAACGCGATCACAATAGTATCATAAAGTATGAAAGTACCAGTAATAACATTTGGGGAAGAAGCATCCTCCACGCTCGTCAAAGATAAGTCATGAATGGTGCTCGGGCCTTTGATCGAACTATAGTGTCTTTCATCCCTCTTTGACTACCACCAACATTGCTAGAATGTTTGGGTGGTCGGCCTCGTCTTTGGCGTCTTTTCGATCTAGTGTTACGAACAGTATTACATTACGGCTAACATCGGGCACTCTTGAATAAAATGGTCCGACGATCCACATTTAAAGCAGGACTGATCATGAACCCTACAACTTTTAGAATGCCATTTCCCGTAATGTTTACACTCGACCCGATTCTGTGGAACATTACCAACACTAGCCATCGAAGTGGCTCGGTAACTCCTTGGAGGTCAATCACGTCTAGGTAAGTCTGAAGTAGCTTTATGTGGGTTGGAGTCATCTCTGAATTTCTTAGGCACCGAATGGTAAGTCTTACTCGTTGATCTCTTACGAGTATCTCTAGCTTCTATTTCAGCTTTTCTTTTCTCTTTTCCGAGCTCTTTAGCTTTACAAGCCTGCTTGACTAGTACTACAAACTCTTTGATTTCAAGAATGCCAACCAGCAACTTTATATCTTCATTCAGACCGTCTTCAAATCATTTGCACATAATGGCTTCAGTAGAAACATACTCTCTAGCATATCTGCTAAGTCTGACAAATTTTCGTTCATATTCTGTCACAGTCATTCGCCCCTGTTTCAGTTCAAGAAATTCTTTTCGTTTTTGATCGATGAATCTTTGACTAACGTAATTCTTACGGAACTCGATCTGAAAGAAATCCCAAGTCACTTTTTCTTTTGGGACTACTGATACTAGTGTATTCCACCAGTGATATGCAGTGTCCCGAAGTAATGATATAGCACATTTCAAGTATTCTTTTGGAGTACAGGATAATTCATCAAGTACCCGAATAGTGTTATCGAGCCACAACTCAGCTCGCTCTACATCATCATCATCATTAGCCTTAAATTCTTCGGCCCCATGTTTCTTGATTTTATCAATGAGAGGCCTACTAGATCTCATCGGATCTATCGTCTGAGGTGCTGAAGGTACCGGAGTTGGATTATTCGGGGGTGGAGTTTGTTGTACAGCCGGGTTATTCCTGATAAACTGGGTAAACCATTCATTCATCATCTGGTAAAAGGCTTGTTTAGCCTCCCCCTTGTGGCTATCCGAAACTGGTCGAGAGTCTACTGGCGCTGATCCGTGTGCACAGTCAGGCGCTACGCTCTCTACATCATCTACACGGCTCTATCGGGATCAGGATCCATTACTATAATAAACACAGTTCGAAATGTTAGAAGTCACCACACTATCAATTATACAATTAAAGGCATGTATAGCTAGACTCTCACGCGCTACGGTAGTCCTAGAATCGACAAAACCGTAAGCTTTGATACCAATTAAATGTAACACCCCTAACCAGTACCTGTCGCCGGATTTGAGTTATGAGGCATTACCTAACTATACATAAATCATTGCATGCATTTATTGAAATTCAGTCTTTTATTTTAGCAACACTAACATGAATTTATTTGCGTATCCAATTGGATCTAAATTTTCTACAAAGTACTTGCATTTCACAACTATAAAATTTTGCCACTCGGTTCACATGTATTGAAATAAACTAGTAATTTCGAGTAAGCATAACTATATTGAATATTTTTTTATATAATGTAAACATGAACTCTCAAATTTATAATTTGAACAATAATCCTATGTCTTTTCTTGACTTATGAATATAATTAATTATTATAAGCGTGCAATATCTGACAAATTTGACCAAAAGAAATATGCATGATCTCACATTACAACTCCCTCTTGAGTTAAATAATTTACACATTCAATTCACAAATCAATGATCAAAATCTACTTGACCCTAATATACAATACCCATTTCGAATATATAACATGAAATCAACTTGACTATGTCACCAATTCTATGTCAATAGTACAAACATCAAATTTCATTCATTAACCATATTACCAAATTAATATTCTACATGCTTTAACCTATAAACACCCATGACTTCACCTAATAGCTAAACACATTATCAAATACCACACCATATATATATATATATATATATATACATCTAGGCTATTCGATTCCTCTTCAATCATGAACTAGCTATACACACAATCATACATCCATAATACTATCACGCAAGCCATTACCATGTAAAACTTAATTTATCTAAAGTAACTAAGCCTTTTTCGCAAGGCTATATTATAGTTATGTACAATCACCCAAAATTCCATAGTTAACACTTAAGTCTAACCTATACATGCCTTTCAAATAGAACTAAGTTAGGTATACCAAAAGATTTGATAGTGCAATCGACTTCTTGGATGATCCTTCGAGTCCGTAGCTTGAACCAAAAATCTATAAAATAGAAGTAGACAAGAACACACACAGTAAGCTTGCTAGCTTAGTAAATCGTAAGCAATAGATAATACAACAATCGAACACTTGAACATTTTTAATCAATAAATTTAGGACATTGCATATGAACATTTCAATATGCAATTGACACAAGACCGAATACTAGTAGTATATTAACTCAAATAATTATACTTCATTACCATCAACCTGCATCTCGTCCAAGTACCAAGTGCATATATTACATGAAACACATGTTTAGAATTATATAAATACAACATTCATATCAATTACATTATTACACTAAAAATTTTGTTATATAATATTCATACACATCGATTATAAGCTAAATTTCACATCACACCTTTCTTATCATATTATTTCAACTCAAGTAATATTAAACACAACTTACCTTACTTTTGATAAATTCAAAAGGGACTTACGCTTACCTGAGTTTTAACTCAATACATTAAGCGTGTTACACCTCAAGCAATTTATGGTTCCTTCGTTTAAAAGTATCATCGACATTAAGCACGCTAGGCATAAAAGCCCGATATGTCACCTAAGCACTAAGCACGCTAGGCACGAAGCTCAATATGTCATCGACACTAAGCACGCTAGGCACGAATCCGAATATGTCACCGCACTAAGCACGCTAGGCACAAAGCCGAATATGTAACATCCGATTTAGGGGTTATGCGTTTGGAGCATAACCCGAGTGTTTAGCAGACTTATGGTCAAGTCGGATGAATTTTAAGGGTTTGGAGAACCCTAGAAGGTAAGGGATGACTTAGGAAATTTTTGGATTTCTATTGTAAAAAAGGGAAACGGGCAAGAAGGCCTTAAAATAATTTTGTGGAGTTTAGGACACAAGAAAGGAATTAGCAAAGTGGCTTGGGCGCTAAGTGCAAAGGAGTGCCAAGGGAAGGGGTTCAATAACATGAGAAGCGGTTGGGCTTTATTTTGTTGTTTTAGCGTTAAAAAGGAGTTGGGCTAGGTAGGCTTTAAGGAATTTTGTGGGCATTTTAGCAAATGGAAGGTCGTGGTAGAGTGGCCTCCGTGCCTTCGCTTAAGAACTTGGGGAGGACGCCATTAAGGACCTAGGTTGAATCGGTGGCAGATAAAAGGGTTTTATTTTTGTTTTTGGGCGTTAAAGGAAGGGACTAAGGAAGTAGGGCTAAAAGAATATATTGCGTGTTTATGACACAAAACAACGCCTTGGCCGAATAGCCTAAGGCGCTACTGGTCGCTTGTTCCACTGTGTCTTGTGTTCGAACCATGGAGGTTGTAATTGAAGTTTCATTTTTTATTCTTTTTGCAAGAGAGTTGGTAAGGTGTTGGACTGACATGGGACCTCCAAATTGAGATAAGAATTAAGTTAGTTTTTAATTTTCGTTTTGGTGAGGTATTGGATTAAGGTGGACTTTATTTTTTATTATTTAGGTGATAAGGATGGCCTTTATTTTATTTGTTTTAGGAGGTGATAATGGATAAATAAGGGGGGTTTTGTTTTATTTATTTTGAATGTAGGATAAGGGATAAATAAAGCTTATTTATTTATTTATTTGAATGGATTGGGAGGAGTAAAGTAAGGGAGTTGGCCAATTCAAATTGGTTTGAATTAGTGGCCTTAAACGATGGTCGAATCTTGGTTTCTTCATGTGGAAGGAGTGGACGAATTCTACAAATAGGGGGTTAGAGTGCCGAAATTATTCTTTTAGTCTCTTGCAAAAAAATTAGTATTTGTGTCTCCTAAATTCTGCTAGTAGCCGAATGTTCACTTGAACCCCCCCTAAACCTCATTTTGTCTACTTCTATTTCTTTTGTTTTTTTCATCACTTTGCAAGCCGAATATCTCCCTTTTATTGCCGAAATCTCCCTTTTCTATTTGTCTTCATCTTGGCGAATAGTAGAGTGGTCTTGATCTTCTTGGGGTGTCTCTTTCAATCGTTGGAAAAGGTAAGTAATGGTAGCCAAATGCCTATTGCTATCCCTCCTTGTGTTCTCGTCGACTTTTTTCAAAGTAAGAACTGACTTCGGCTATTGTTTGGAAATATTATTATTGTCAGAGGTGAACCATCGCTTGGCTCGGGTTTTGGTAGGAAACCAAATCGGTTGTAAGGTAAGGGGTAAGTGATTTATTAATATTCGGCCATGGGCCTTATTTTGGGTACTTAAGTGTTGACCCACTCTGACTTTGGTTTATAGGGCAAATCGGCAAAGTAAGCAGGCTTTTAGGGAACTAAGATCTTTTGGTAAGGATGTTAAGTTATGGTTCTTTTCTTTTTAAGATCTCGTACTTGGTAATTAATGAAGTGTTCTGATTAAGCGTCGTTGATGGATGCGAATACTAGTCTAGAAGAAAAGGAAAGTCCTATCCAGAAGTTTAAGAAAAGAGTCGTCTCGTGATTCGGGATTGGCCATCGTGGTGTGGGCAAGAATGGTGAAAACTTTAGGCGGATAGCTATAGTCTCGCTAAGCGATAGTGTCGGGATCGAGGATTAGAGCTTGAGTTATAAGGTGTGTAGCTAGCCCTCGCTTTCGGATTTATGCGATATTTGTATGTGTAATGTGTTTATTCACAAGTGCGTTGATAAATGTGATAGTTACCCTTAAAGGGTATGACGATGACCGAGTTAGTTTTGAACTGTTGAGATGTGACTATTGATTTGTATATGTGTGATTATGAATAAACATGTGCATGCGTTATCATGATTGTATTTTATGTTGCATGTGCATGGGTGGGCTATGAAAGAAGGTGCGGTGTACTTGATGCGTGGTTGATGAGTAGCTATGTGCCTCATCGTGATTGATATCGGCTATGTGCCATATCGTGGATTGATGAGTGACTATGTGTCCCATCGTGGTTTTGGGTGTTAGCTACGACTACATCGTGGATTGGCGCTGACTGAGGTCACGTTGTGGATTTTGTGCTTAATTGCATGTGGATGGCATTGAATGCCTTTGTGGAGTTAAAAGGAGAGGGTGATTTAAATCCCGGTGTGTGGTAGGTTTGGATAAGGGGTGTGTAGAGGATGGACCTTAGGCTTGGGTGGGTTTCATTATTTCATAATTGTGGTATGTGAATACATGTGATTTGTGGACTTGAATAAGAAATGGGCTAAGCCCAGTATGTGGAGGGTATGTGGCTAATTACCCGGTTACTTGATAAGTGTTATGAGTATGGGCCAAGCCCAGAATGTGATATGATATCTGATGCATGGGTTATTATGTGGTTAGCATGTGGGTGGAATTCAGTGGTTAATTACACCTTGAGTGCATGTGACTCACCCAACTTTTTAAACATCGCAGGTGATTCGTGATTTTGAACCGGGTTGGAGTGGATGCAAAGGTGGCCATGCTGACGATTTTCATGCAGTAGATGTTTTACTAGTTTTAGTTGATTATTAATGATTTTTTTTATATTATCGATATTTTGGGAATTTATTCGATGTAATAAGGGCCACTTTTATTTAAAGTATTCTATTTATGATTGTTGAAGTTTATATTATACTTAGAAATATTTTCACAAATGATTTATATTATAACAACTTATAATAATTTTTTTTAATTCGGAAATTTTCAATAGCTTATACCATCCAATAATTTTAATGGACATAGTTTTCAAAAGTTAACAAAATTTTCAAGTTTTTATTCTAAAGTCAAAAGGTTTTTCAAACATTTTCCGCAAATGACATACCAAATCCGGTCGGGACTTGTGGGCCGGGTTTGAGGCGTTACAAATTGGTATCAGAGCCCTATTCAAAACTCGGCTTTGAGGTTTTGGGCCCAAAAATGCTTTCAAAAATGGGCTTTTCAAAGATGCGGGCTTTCATAAAATCTTTTCAGGTTATTCTGGCATGGCACCTGTACCTCCGGCCCAAAGTCCACCAGGTAAGTACTTCGAACTTTAAAAGTGGTTTATTTATGTGTAATGCTATGGTTTGTTTGGGCTCATAGATTAGAGGTTAGGGCTATTGGACCTTAGGATCAGTTTACTCAAACATATGCATAAGACTTAAGAACTCTTAAACAAACACAAAGCAAGTCACGAGTTAAGGTGTGGCAACCTCGGTACACATGTCTAGGGTGGTATTCAAGAAGAGCTTGGTATTTAAGCGTCCTAGCGACTCACCTCCTCTTTACTCGAAACCTACCTGGTGCATAGCTACGGTTCACCTTAACCAAGAGGACTTGTTCATAGGCTAAACCAATTATTAAAACCCGAAAGGGACTAGCTTTACTGTTTTAAAAACCCTTAGTTTTAAAATTTTCAAATTTACCCCTTGGTTTGTAAACCCTAAATTTGATTTTGAAAGACATTTTCTCGATTTACAAAATTCTTGAAATACCCCTACTTGCAAAATTACAAAATGCCCCATGTTTGTAAAATTATCGTATTACCCTCAACTTTTGTTAAAATGATTTTACTTTGCAAAATACCAAAATCTTTAGTTTTCAAAGTATCAAGGTACTCTGATTTGGGGGAAAATTTTACGAAAATGCCCCTGTGTTAAAAATATCCAAAATGCCCCTAACTTTCAAAAATTTCTGGTTTAACCCCAATTCTAATAAAATCCCCCTTACTTTGCAAAAGTATCCAATTTTTTTGTATTTCAAAATAATACCCTGACTTTGGAAATTTACAAAATTACCCTGATTGACAAAATTACCAAAATACCCCTGGGTTTCAAAATCCTATTATACCTTCAATTTGCGAAATTTTCAAAAAAAAAATACTCTTCAGTTTTGGGAATTTTAAAAAAGATCCTGACTTATTAAAGTTTTCAGAATCGCTTTAATTTATTACCGAAATACCCCTATAGGAAAATGACGAAAATACCCCTGGGGTAGAAACAGGCAGAAATGTCCGAACAATGATGTGTGTGATAGATACCACTGAATGTGCCTCTACTAAGGAAGGAATGTAACTTCATTGTGAAATGAAGGTGGCTCTATTGATGAATGTGAATGTGATTCTACGAATTAGAATAGCAATTTGAATGAAACCTTGGTGTAATCGAAAGAACCACTTCTAGAATCTCTTTTCATAAAATTGTTCGCGGTTAAATAGTGGAACAAATACTAATGCATAAAACTTCTTAATCAGATTAAATCGTGAGGATAGAGATGAGTTTTAGGGACGCGAGTAGAGGTAGAATGGCGACATCGGAATCGGTAGGGTCCGCCATGGGTCGAACGGTGAAGTCTTATACCAAAGATGGGCGAGGAGCAAGATCGATAGGTGAAGATGACGCAGATGTCGCGGGCCATGTTACGAGTGCTAGAACAAGTAGCAAGAGCTAGTAGAGGAAATAGAACTTCGAAGTCGATGATCGAAAGGATCGATCGAACGAGCCGAGATCTTTAGAGGAGTGTCGAGAGTAGCTCAAATGTAGCGGAGTATTGGCTAGAAGCGGTCGAAAGAATCATGGACGATTTGGGTGCACCAATGAAGAAAAGTGAAGGTCTTGTTTCATTGCTTAGAATGAAGCTTATCGTTGGTGGCTCACCATCAAACAAGGTGTACCGCAGATCGGTGAATTGGGATTACTTTAAGGTCAAGTTTGAAGGAAAGTACGTAGGATCCAGTTATTTAGACTCGCAAAGGAAAGCGTTTCTAAATCTAGTACAAGGGAATAAGTCGGTAGCGGAATATGAAGTGAATTTGTGCGACTAAGTCGATCGCCAAAGGAATCGTGGCTCACGATTATGAAAGGTGCGTCTTGATTTGAAGATGGGCTACTGAGATGAGTTCGCGGAGTTGATCGCTCCAGAAAGAAAGGGACTTCGCCATTCGGTGGAGAAAGCTCGGATCGTGAAGAGGTTAAGAAGACTATAAGAGAAAATCGAGAGAAGAGTAGGAGCGAGAATAAGAGAAGTATTGGACCATCGGCATCATTTGGTAATGTCGGAAAAGACCAAGGATCGAGAATTCATGCGTACACCGTTGATGTGAGTTGGAATCATTCCTGTGTTAAGTGTGGGAGAACTCATTCAGGGGAATGTTTGGGAAATAGTAAGAAATGTTTCCGGTGTGGGTCGAAGGCCCATTTGGTTAAGAATTGTCCTCAGACAACGAGAGGTCGAGGTTTGAGCCATGAAGGAAATGGTACCGGCAGAGGTGCTAAAGGATCGGATGCAAGTCAGCCAAGGACTTGATATCAGGTACGTTCTTTATTTTGGGGCACCATTTATTGTCTTGTTAATGTGAAGTTAGCTTATGCTTATGTGGCTAGCGAAGTATAGGAACTTTGGATGTGAACCTTAAGGCGTGTCTAGAAGGCAGGATAGATTTGTTAAGATCAGATTAGCAGATGAGTAGCAGTAATTATAGTAAATAATTTTGGGGACGAAATTATTTTTAAGGGGGTAGAATTGTAACATCCCGATTTAGGGGTTATGTGTTTGGAGCATAACCCAGTGTTTAGAGCTTATGGTCAAGTCGGATGAATTTTAAGGGTTTGGAGAACCCTAGAAGGTAAGGATGACTTAGGAAATTTTTGGATTTTAGTGTAAAAAAGGAAACGGGCAAGAAGGCCTTAAAACAATTTTGTGGAGTTTAGGACACAAGAAAGGAATTGGCAAAGTGGCTTGGGCGCTAAGTGCAAAGGAGTGCCAAGGGAAGGGGTTCAATAACATGAGAAGCGGTTGGGCTTTTATTTTTGTTTTTAAGCGTTAAAAGGGAGTTAGGCTAGGTAAGCTTTAAGGAATTTTGTGGGCATTTTTAGCAAATGGAAGGTCAGGTAGAGTGGCCTCCGTCTGTTGCTTAAGAACAGGGAGGACGCCATTAAGGACACAGTTCAATCCAGCGACAAAGATAAAGGGTTTTATTTTTGTTTTGGGGCATTAAAAGGAAGGGACTAAGGAAGTAGGGCTTAAAAGAATATATTGCGTGTTTATGACACAAAACAACGCCTTGGCCGAATGGCTCGGCGCTACTCGGTCGCTTGTTCCACTGTGTCCTGTGTTCGAACCATGGAGGTTGCAATTGAAGTTTCATTTTTATTCTTTTTAAAGAGTTGGTAAGGTGTTGGACAGACATGGGACCTCCAAATTGAGATAAGAATTAAGTTAGTTTTTAATTTTAGTTTTAATACCGAGGTATTGGATTAAGGTGGACTTTATTTTTTTATTATTTAGGTGATAAGGATGGCCTTTATTTTATTTGTTTTTAGGAGGTGATAATGGATAAATAAGGGGGGTTTTGTTTTATTTATTTTGAATGTAGGATAAGGGATAAATAAGGCTTATTTATTTATTTATTTGAATGGATTGGGAGGAGTAAAGTAAGGGAGTTGGCCAATTCAAATTGGTTTGAATTAGTGGCCTTAAGTGATGGCGAATCTTGGTTTCTTCATGTGGGAGGAGTGGTAGAATTCTATAAATAGGGGTTAGAGTGTCAAATTATTCTTTTAGTCTCTTACAAAAAATTAGTATTTGTGTCTCCTAAATTCTGCTAGTAGCCGAATGTTCACTTGAACCCCCCCTAAACCTCATTTTGTCTACTTCTATTTCTTTTGTTTTCTTTCATCACTTTGCAAGCCGAATCTCTCCCTTTTATTGCCGAAATCTCCCTTTTCTATTTGTCTTCATCTTGGCCGAATAGTAGAGTGGTGCTGATCTTCTTGGGGGTGTCTCTTTCAATCGTTGGAAAAGGTAAGTAATGGTAGCCGAATGCCTATTGCTATCCCCTCCTTGTGTTCTGTCGACTTTTTCAAAGTAAGAACTGATTTCGGCTATTGTTTGGAAACATGTTATTGTCAGAGGTGAACCATCGCTTGGCTCGAGTTTTGGTAGGAAACCAAATTGGTTGTAAGGTAAGGGGTAAGTGATTCATTAATATTCGGCCATGGGCCTTATTTTGGGTACTTAAGTGTTGACCCACTCTGACTTTGGTTTATAGGGCAAATCGGCAAAGTTAGTAGGCTTTTGGGGAACTAAGATCTTTTGGTAAGGATGTTAAGTTATGGTTCTTTTCTTTGTAAGATCTCGTACTTGGTAATTAACGAAATGTTCTGATTAAGCGTCGTCGATGGATGCGAATACCAGTCTAGAAGAAAAGGGAAAGTCCTATCACTCAAGTTTAAGAAAAGAGTCGTCTCGTGATTCGGGATTATTGCCACCGGGTGTGGGCCAAGAATGGAGAAAACTTTAGGCAGGTAGCTATAGTCTCGCTAAACGATAGTGTCGGGATCGAGTGATTAGAGCTTTAGGTTATAAGGTGTGTAGCTAGCCTACTGTTTTCGGGATTTATGTGATATTTGTATGTGTAATGTGTTTATTCACAAGTGCAGTGATAAATGTGATAGTTACCCTTAAAGGGTATGACGATGACCGAGTTAGTTTCAACACATTTGAGATGTGACTATTGATTTGTAAATGTGTGATTATGAATAAACATGTGCATGCGTTATCATGATCAGATTTTATGTTGCATGTGCATGGGTGGGCTATGAAAGAAGGTATGGGTGTACTTGATGCGTGGTTGATGAGTAGCTATGTGCCTCATCGTGATTGATATCGACTATGTGCCATATCGTGGATTGATGAGTGACTATGTGTCCCATCGTGGTTTTGGGTGTTAGCTACGACTACATCGTGGATTGGCGCTGACTGAGGTCGCGTTGTGGATTTTGTGCTTAATTGCATGTGGATGGCATTGAATGCCTTTGTGGAGTTAAAAGGAGAGGGTGATTTAAATCCCCTGGTGTGTGGTAGGCTGGATAAGGGGGTGTGTAGAGGATGGACCTTAGGCTTGGGTAGGGTTTCATTATTGCATAATTGTGGTATGTGAATACATGTGACTGTGGACTTGAATAAGAAATGGGCTAAGCCCAGTATGTGGAGGGTATGTGGCTAATTACCCGGTTACTTGATAAGTGTTATGAGTATGGGCCAAGCCTGTAATGTGATATGATATCTGATGCATGGGTTATTATGTGGTTAGCATGTGGGTGGAATTCAAAGGTTAATTGCACATGAGTGCATGTGACTCACCCAACTTTTTAAACATCGCAGGTGATTCGTGATTTTGGACCGGGTTGGAGTGGATGCAAAGGTGGCCATGCAGAAGCAGATTTTCATGCAGTAGATGTTTTACTAGTTTTAGTTGATTATTAATGATTTTTTTATATTATCAGTATTTTGGGAATTTATTCGATGTAATAAGGGCCACTTTTATTTAAAGTATTCTATTAATGATTGTTGAAGTTTATATTATACTTAGAAATAATTTCACAAATGATTTATATTATAACAACTTATAATAATGTTTTTTTTTAATTCGAAATTTTCAATAAGCTTATACCATCCAATAATTTTAATGGACATAGTTTTCAAAAGTTAACAAAATTTTCAAGTTTTTATTCTAAAGTCAAAAGGTTTTTCAAACATTTTCCAGATGACATACCAAATCCGGCCAGGACTTGTGGTAGGGTTTGGGGTGTTCTGAAATATGTCACTGCACTAAGCCTACTAGGCACGAAGCTAATATTTCACTTAAGACTAAGCACCTGCTAGGCACGAAGCTCGAATATGTCACCCAAGCACTAAGCTCGCTAGGCATGAAGCTTAGAATATCAACACATTCAACCTTTCGACACACATTACTTAGTACTAAAATATCAACCATCTCATATTCTTTATTTTACTTTCATCTATTAATCCAAACATACATATTCACATTACATTAATCAAATTAAATTCACTATAAACTCATAATCCATATTCGGCAAACATGTATATTTATACTTTAGATTTCCAAATTTCATCATATTTTATGTTCATAAATAATTATTTGGCATATACTTGCTCAAAGACTTACCTCGACTATCGACGGACAACGTGATCGGCTTATTCGACAACTTTCGCCTTTCCCGATCCAAATCAGTTCTTCCTTGTTCTTGATCTAAACACATTAAAATTGAGCTCATTCAAGTACATTTCATCTCAATTTAGTCCCTAAGCACATAAATAGGCAAATTACCATTTTACCCTAGAGTTTCACATTTTACAATTTAGTCCTAATTGCACAAAACACAAAATACACAAAATTTCCTACAACACTCAAGGGCGAATGTTCATAGAGATTATACAAGTCCATATTTTCATTTATTTCATGTTTTAGTCCTTTAAGAATTTATTTTTTCAAATTAGTCCCTAACACTTAATTTCACCAAAACTTCTAATTCTAAAATGATGATTTAACACATACTATTCATAATCTACTATCAAACATTACATGCCATGCATATACAACCATATCCAAAACTTAATGTGCCATAATCTCAAAAATTAATACATGGGTTGTATAGCATTCAAAGTAACAATTCCAAAATGTAAAAATTATAAAATACTAAGCAAAATGCATACCCTAAATTAAGCCCCAAGTTGCCGAAATTTAAGCTTCAACAATGGAGTTTTTCTTCCTCCCACATTCGGCCAAGAAGAAGAACAAGGTATGTTCTCTTTCTTCCCACTTTGTTTCATTATTTTATGCCTTAAAACTAAAAGTAATATTGTTTATTCATTACCTAAAAAACATATTATTATAAAACAAAATTTTAATCTTATTTCTCATATATGCCGTCCACTATCTAAAGAAATGGGCTAATTGTCCTTTAGGACATCCACTTTAAAAGCCACAATCAAAAGGCACATTTCACTTTAGCATGCCAATTTTACTCTTTATGCGATCAAGTCCTTTTATCAAATTAAGCACTTAAACAATAAAATTTTTCTCTGAAACTTTCACACATTAATTCACATATAATAAACACACAATATAATATTTAAAATTTATCCGACTCGGATTAAATGGTCCCAAAACCACCATTCCAATTAGGGTCAATTTGATGCCTGACGACCCATGCAGAAGATGTTTTACTTAATTTTACGTACTTTATATTTTAAGTAGTTTTGGAATAATTATTTGATGTAATAGGGCCACTTTAAGTATTTGCAACTTTATTTATGGTTTTGAAGTTTATCCTATTATTGAGCTAATAATTGGCAATATTTTGAATCAACTTATTTTATAACAACTTATATTAAAGCTTTTAAATTCGGATAATTTGTAACAACATAATTTTACTTAGAATTTTAAATATACAATGTTTTATAAATGACAGAAAATTTTTATGTTTTCACCCTTATGACAAATTCTTTTCAAACTTTTTCCTCAGTAGCATTACGGATTCTAGTAGCGATTGGTAGGGTTTGGGGTGTTACAAGCAGTAGTCTAACTTTGAAAAATCATCAAAAATAGTGGGAATTGAGTTAGAGGTTGAAATAAATGTGAAATTAAATTTTATTGAGTTTATTTTTTCATGGAAGAAACAGTGTAAGAAATGTAATTGTAAATCATGAGATATAATAAATTTTGTAAGACAAGGTCAAAATGATTTTGGGTTCCTCTGCTACGACTTAGGAAAATCATCAAAATTGTAACAAAATAATTAGGAGCTTAAATTTATATTTTAAATCCTTAATTAGTCTATTTTCGAGAGAAATAGATGGAAACATCATCTAAATTTCGTACTAAGAGATAAATAATTTTAGTAAGGAAAGGATGAAGTTGTCAAATAGCGAATAGGGATAACTTTAAAGATTTTACTATACTTATTTGATAAACTATAAATTCTAATAATTTTATGGTAGAAAGGTATTTGAGTCTAGTTTCAAAAACATCAAGCGGATCTCAATTTGAAATTCTGTAGCTCAAGATATAAATAATTTAGTGATAATGACTCAAATAGACAGCTTTGAATGAACATATAAATAAATAGAGAAAACATATATGAGTATTGAGCTAGCATGGGTTACTTTAAAAATGGATCACACAGCCAGGCCAATTTGGACTGAGTGGGCCACATGGGAAGATCACATGGGTGTGTGGGCCTATTTTTACCGAAATGTTTTTAAGGTTGCAAGGTGCCCAAGTCAATGTGAACCCACTTGTAGGGTCTGTGGCGCTACTTAGACCCCTAAATGTGTGAAATTGATTGAATGATATCTCAGACGGCATGTTAATATTTCAATTGAATATATGTACTGAAATTGCATAATAGCATGTCATCCATTGTGTGTTGCATTGCAATGGGTTGGAGGTTGTTAGTCGAAGGAAGTGTACTGAAAGACTTTAAGCCTAATTAATTGGCAGCTCAGCTGCAAACTACTGTATTGTGATGTATTTTGTACTACTTGCATTGTAGGGATGGGTGGGTTGATTATATCCCCATATGGAGTGTAGGGTTGGACGGAGATGGTGTGTAGGGGCTGGTTGGGTAGGATTTTGCTACTACATAACTGTTACTGCTACTGAAACTGTGATGGGCTAAGGCCCTACTGATTTTTTGACATTGTATTGAGATGGGCTAAGGCCCAAACTGTCACTGATACTGAAAAGGGCTTAGGCCCAAGACTGTTTAACTGTGCATTGTGAATACTGATTGTTTGTTTGTTTCTGCGGGATTAGACACTAAGTTTACATAAACTCACCATTTTTGTTTAATGTGCACAAGTAATCCCCAGACTTAGACGGATCGGTGCTACAGAGGACTCAACGGTGACCACAGTAATTTTTAGACTTCATAGTTTTTAATTTACGATTTATGATTTGATTATTATTGATTATTAGGGTTATAATTTAAGGACCCTCTGGGACATTAGTTTTAAATTTGGGTTTTTATTTATTTATTTTGCTTTATGGATTTATACCTGCTGATCGTAGGAAATTCAATTTTCAAAAAGTTAAAGTAATTTCTAAACGCATGATCACCTAGACTGTTTTATTAAAGCTTCCGCAATGAAGGATGTTTCAAAACAAATGTTTTAAATGAATAAAGACAACTTCCTAAGTTCTAACAAAGGTTTACTAAAGATAATAACATGGAATGTTTTCATCGTAACAACGAGGTTTCAAAAACACTATCGTGTGAAATTTCTAGATACGGCCTTAAAGTCTAGGTCAGATTTGGGGTGTTACATCTCTGCCCAAGATCGATACCATTATCACCCAACCACCGCCAACACTCGACCGGATGGCACCTACCACAATCTCCACACGGCTGAATCTCAGTAGGAGCAACAGGAGCCCCAACTGTAATCGACCCATCAAGTCTGGCCTTTTTCTTAGACCTCTGAACAGAACTAGATGGATCCAAATCCTTTTATTCTTACCCCTCTCTTGGTCCCTATTCTGGTGCTCTATACGCTTAACATCCTTAGTGATCTTCACCTTCTCAACTAGAACCGCAAACTCTCACTCCCTCTGTGGAGCAATCAGCACCCTCAGACTGTCCATCAACCCATTCTCAAAACAGACACACCTCTCATACTCAGATGCCACCATGTCTCGAGCCTAGCGGCTCAACCTCAGAAACTCTATCTCATACTCGACCACTTACCTATCACCTTGCGTGAGATTCATGAACTCACTCCTACGAGCATCTAGATAACTCACCCCCACATACTTACTTTGAAAGGTGGTCTTAAAGAAATCCTAGTTCAGATGATCCGACTGAGTACCCTTCTCAACCGTTAATCACCACTGATATGCCTTATCGCAAAGCAAAGAATCTGCACCCTTCAGCTTCTGCTCTGGAGTACAGTCTAAACCATTCATAATCCTTTCCATGGCGTCTAACCAATACTCAACCACAGTAGGGCAACTCCAGTTACACCCCTAAACAGCTCAGCACCATTGGACTGGAGTCGCTCAATTATCGACCCATGGCCCCCAGATCCAAAATGGGGTCTAACGACCCTCTCCAAAATCCTCAACATAGCTTGGGGCAGTGCGTCATCCCCAGCTGAACGACTTTGAGACCCAATCTCAGTAGCAGGCGAAACTGGTGTCTCACTCGTATCTAGATTTGGCATACTACCTAGAGTGGAAGACTCAGCTCGAGCCCCCTACAGCCTCTTCCACGTCCACGAATACCACATCTATGAATTCCACAAGTGCTCATTGTATAATTCAAATTTATCTATATTATAAAGCTTTATGCATCAGTTTCAGTTTTTATTATCAGATATTTTATGCATAAATTATTAAAAGTTCAGAGATATTTTCAGAAGTTTCAGTCTCTAACTATTTCAGTACAATTTCGGAAGTACTAACTACAGTGTTTTTAAAATAGTTCTATCTCAGTACAAAGACACTCACAGGGTTTAGGGTTTAGGGTTTTAGGGTTTTACAATATCGACGCCGGAGACTCGGCGTACCACATACTTTCTCAAATTATCCAAAATATTTGAAAACCAATTCTTTTTAAATCACAATTTTGGAACCCAAAATTCACAGCCTGAGTTTTGCAACCTAGCTTTGATACCATTAAATGTAACACCCCAAACTTGGCCTAGGTGTTATGGCTAAATCTGATGATATCATAAGGAATGGGTTTTGAAAACGGTGTTGACTTGATAAATCATTCAATTCTTTGATACCCCTTGTTCAATCATGATTATACTGAAAACGTTATTCAATTAATTTGTTTACCAAACACTTACCACAGCGGAAGTTTAATAACTGTAATAAATTTTAAAACCCGATTTGTTATTTTTAGAGAAACCTCTTTTGTGTAAAAACCGTCGATTTCATAAAATAATTTATCGAGGCATGTAAATTATTACCAAACCAAAATCAACAGTTAAAAATCTTAAAGTCCAAAGATTCAAACTCTCAGAATAAAACCAAAATCATAAATAAAACCATAAATTGATAATGTTAAATAGTTTACGCTCAAGTGGTCACCGCTGAATCTCCGTCACACCGATCTGCCTAAGCCTTTGGATTACCTTAATAGAACAAATAAACAGCTGTGAGTGTTTGTAAACTCAATGTAGAACCCAATAGAAACAAGTACAGCATCAAGCTCATGGCCTTTTCAGATACAGTACACAGAATCAGATATATAGATCAGAAAGACAGAATCCTACCCTCAATCCTCTACACACCAACTCCGACCATCCCATCACACCATATGGGGTTAAAACACCCACTCATCCCTACACACCATATCGTGTCATTACGACACATGTTAGATAATATGCAACCAAGCTACCAGAATATAGGCGATGAACGCCGTACAGAATACTTCCTCCTCATATACAAATCCCACCCTACAATCATATACAGAAACAGATACAAAATAACATACTAGACATGCTTAACACGCTTAAGTACAAATATCAGAATAATCAGACATGCATAGCATTATCATACTCAGAACAGAATATTAGACTATCAGATCTATAGTTTTAGGGTTTGGTTAGCCCTTATCGACCCTACGGTTGGCCCACAATCATTTGAAATGACCCTTGGGCCCACATGCCCGTGTCCCGTGTGGGCTCACACGTTGAGATTGGCCTTCCGTGTGGCCCACAACACCCTAGCCCAAAACCCCACACGCCTGTGTGGCCCACACGCCCAATATGGCCTAGCCCGTGTAGCTCACACGGCCACACTCCAACCACCACACGTTCGTGCCCTACGCACGGCCATACCTTAGTCGATCACACAGCCGTGTCTCATACACGGCCAACCATATGGGCGACCACACACCTGTGTGGCGTCGACAGAATGATTTTTTGGCTTTTGCCGAAGCCTCATTTTTTTTGTTTCGGGTACACACCTGGTATCATTTTGATGCTATTGCAACCACGAACCCTCTAGAACCTAAAAATTGACACAGCAATCCCCCAAAATCAGTATAAACCAAGGTTAATTTTGAAACTACAAAACCAGCAAAATTTTTAATACGACCGCTCATCATTTACCTCAAAACCCCGCACAATTTCTACTGCAAATCAACACGAGGAGAGCTCCACTCTACACGATTCTCTGCTGCCAAAACATCCAATTGGTAATTTGAATACCAAAACTACAGTACACTCAAGCCACTTACCAATACGCACGAATATCGAAAATTGACACACTACAATTTGAACGAACAAAAAAGAGGTTACAAATTGAAGAGAAAGTAACTGAATAAAAGAGAAGGGAATGAAGAAAAAAGGAACGTCAGAAATTTGGAAGGAAAACTAAAATTTTTTAGAAAGAAAAATAATAAAATAAAAATAAGAAAGATAAAAGTATGATACACATCCCTTATTTTTTCTCCCACTTACACCTCAATCTCAACCACTTCAGAATTTTAATTACACTAAAACTCCATCACAAAACCGAGAAAAAAATAATTGGAACACAGGACCTCCAGCACACTAACTCCCTTACCACTCAAACCTGCAAGCTCATTCTGATCTCAATTAACAGACAATTTTAAATAAGCCCACTGAACAAGGGTAGGGCTTTGGTAAAAAATAACAAAATTAGCTAAGGTGAGGCTTGAACTCAAGACCTCACACACACACTCAAAACACTTAGCCACTGAAGTAGATACACAATTGTGTAAGAATTTACAAAAAAACAGAAATAAGAAGGTTAGGGCGTTACAAAAATACAAACGTGTTTTTCGGAATCATTACGGTATCAATGTGATATACAATTATGTTTCCCTTTAAGTGAAAAATGAGTTTTTCACCAAAAATTAAGCAACATTGTTTTCACATAAGATGCAACCTTCACAATTTGACCGTAACGTCTAGACCGGGTTTGGAGTGTAACATCCTAAATTAGGGGTTGTTTGTAATTTAATTATTTTTCCCATGTGTGTGCTTGAAGAAATATGTATGCTTGATTGCCTGATCTATTTAAGGGTCTAGTCATAACCCCGGACTAGTCGGACTTAGGGCTAAAATTTATTTTTAGTGCTTGAGAGGAGGGAGCTAGGTGATAGGGGTTAGGAGATAGTTTTGGGAGAAGTTGGTCACAAGAAATAAAGTGGTATGGTGGCTTGAGGCGCTAAGGTGTAAGGGAGTGCAAGAGGGAGCGCAAGAATGTTTTAATTTTTGCATTTGGCGTTAGGGCAAAAGGGAGTTAAGGAAGGAACACTTAAAAGAGATTGTAAGGGGTTTATATCACAAAATGAGTCAATGGCAAAGTGGCTTTCATGCGCCACTTAAGAGCTTGGAGGTGACAATGGGCGCAGGTCTTGGGTTCGAGCTGCCGAGTATGCACCTTGGGAGTTTTATTTTCTTTTGCATTAGGAAGGGAATCGGCCTAGGAAGGCCTTAAGAATAAATGGTGAGGTTTTGGGGCATGAAAGCCAATTTGGAAGAGTGGCTTGGGGGCGTTGTATGGGGCTACGGCAGTTTGCTCCTTTAGGTCCCATGTTCGAACCAAGGGAGCAGCAGTTGGTATTTTATTTTTTTTTCAAACTGGCGTGAAGAGGGAGTGAGCTAATGGCCTGATTTTGGACTCTTAATGTGATAAGGATAAACCTTGTTTTTCCTTTACATTTTCGGCTGGAAGGGTAAGTGTTAGTAGTTTATTTTCATTTAAATTGTTTGAAGAGTGGCTAGGAGATAAAAATAAAAGATAAATGTTATTTGATGGGTGATAATTATAAGATGGAAATTATCACAAAAAGGAGGGGAGATGGCCTAATATAGGACTCCTTGGGGCCATCCATATTCGGTTTTGATAAAGCAGGGAGGTGCCAAAATTCATAAAGGTTTCTTTTCTTTTTCTCTTCAATAGTTGCTGGCCGAATTCTCCTAGCCACAATTGCCAAAATTCTTCAAAATTCCCTTCTTCTTTTCTTCTATTTGGCCGAACCTACCCCCCTCTTCTCATCAAAATTTCACCTTCCATTTGTGTTGCTAGCCGAATATCCCCTACCATAAAGGGCATAGGCCGAAACCCCTAACATCACCAAGTGGTGCCGACTTGTGGTGGTTAAAGGCCGAGATAGTCATTAAGGTAAGGGGCAACAACTTCTTTTAGGTTCATGTTTATGGCCGAATGACCTTTAGCACTCTAATGAAGTGGTTAAACCGATTGTAGGGAAGGACTTTAAGTCGATTGAAGGAAGCTTTCGGGATTTGATTCCCTGAGATAAGGTGGAAAGTACTATTCGACCAAGGGCCTTGATTATGTATAAGTGTGCAAGCCGATTTTAACAAGTGTTTTGGTAGGGATCTCGATAAGTCAAGTGACAATTTCGGGATTTCAGTAAGTTTGGTAAGTGGTTAAGCATATTCGGCCAAAGGCCATATTTCAGGTACAATTGATCCTTCGAGATTATTAGTATAGCCAAATGGGCCTATGTCACTAACCTTGTTGTTGGCCGAATATAGGGTCAACGGATCTAGCACAGTAGATCGAAACTTCGGGGTCTAGGATTCGCGTTAGTAACAGGTGTGTAAAAATTCACTACACACTTTATTAGTTAACATGACTATATTGTTTCCTTTTAATCACTGTGGTAGTGATATGCTTATGGACATGAGCATGGATTCCGGGTAAGTCCCCTATTACGTGATCTATGATGTATGCTTGAGTATGCCATCACATGTTGTTGAATGCTATGCTATACATAAATGCATAATATATGGGATTATGATAATTGTTATGTAAGCATGATGATGGTGGGATTAATGTGAGGAGGGGGATGATCTTTATGGACTGTCACTAGTGGTTTTGACCACAAGATGGGTTGGCCCCATCAGTTTAATTGTGACTTCGGTCACCAGTGGTTTTAACCACACTGTTGATCAAATTGTGACTAAGTCCCAGTGGTTTGGTACCACTAGTGGTTTTGACCACATTATGATAATTGTGACCTATGGTCATCAGTGGTTTTGACCACACGATGGGTTGGCCCCATCGCTTGATTTGTGACACTAGTCACCAGTGGTTTTGACCACCAGTGGTTTTGACCACACGGGGTAGCTAAAGGAGTACGGATGGTTAGTGGGGTTGCACATTTGCATGTCTATTAATAATTTGTGTATAAGTTACATTTTCGGGTGGGGGATTTTCACACTGCGTCTTGGTGACTCATCCCTTCCCATATTATTTTACAGATGAGTAGATCGCGGAGATGGAGCCAGAGAGGACTCGAGGCGGCCATGCTCGTTCCTTGGATTTGAATTTATTTAATACAGTTTAAAGTTTGTTTATTTATTAAATTTTTATTTTGGGTTGTAATAAGGCCGCTAATTATTATTTGGATGTTTATATAGTTGTTTTATTTTACTTATACTATATTACAAATGAAATTACAAATGTTAAGTAATCGGTTAAAAGTAACATTTTCAAATTTAATAACTTCTACGGGTTTTCAAAGATGTTACCATCGGGCAGCAAAATTCACCAAGTCAACCATGGTTTTGAGAGTTCTTTAAATTTTGAATGATTAAATGTTTTCAAAGGTTTTCAACACAATCAAGTTTAAAAAATCAAACCCTCCTGAGTTTTATCAAACACTGTTTTATAACCTTAACATATTTTCTTCAGATTTTCAACATCAAAATCTTTCAAAATGTTTTTACCCTGTGACATACCAGATCCGGCAGGACTCATGGGCCGGGTTTGGGGTGTTACATTTTTGGTATCAAAGCTATGTTCAAAACTCGGCTGTGGGGGCCCAAGTCCCAAAATGTTTTGTTTTTATTAGTAGGCCTTATTGAAATGTTTTGGGAAACTGTTTATGGCTTGAACAGCATGGCACCGAGTCTCCGGCACCAATCCGCCCAGGTAAGTAATTCTATCTATTTTCTTTGTGAATATTTGATAGGGGTAGAAGGGTAAATTGTGAACGTAGAATATTAGAATAAGGAATTGTTGAACCCTAGGGTTAGCGTACCCCAACAAACAATGCATAAGATTTAATAATTCCCTAAACAACCACGAGAGTTGTCACTGAGCAAGGGATGTGGCAATCGTTATACTCATGTCTAGGATTGGATTCGGTGGGAGCCTGGTATTTAAGCAGTCCTAGTGACTCACCTCCTACTCACTTGAATCCTACCTGGTGCGTAGTGACGATTCATCCTAAATTGAGACGACGTGCTCACAGGCTAAACTTAATAAATAAAACCTGAAAGGGACTAGCCGTTTTGTTTTTGAAGTAATTAAACCCTTGTTTAAAAAAAATGACCAAAATACCCCTCAGTTTGAAAAATGACCAAAATACCCCTGGCTTGTAAACTACTAAAATACCCTCCGTATGAAAATTTTCCAAATAGAAAATTTTCAAAATATCCTTCTTTTATGAAATCAATTAGAACCAAATTTTGGAAATCTTTTTATGAAAATGGCCTGATTATGAAAAATTACTAAAATACCCCTAGTGGTAAAATTACAAAATTGCCCCTAGCCTACAAAATTACCAGAATGACCCTGATTTTCAAAAATTTCTGCAACACCATCAACTTGGAAAACAAATTCTCAAAAAGAACCCTCAAAGTTTTGCAACGTTTGGAAATACCCGGAAACATCAAACTTTACAAAGTTACCCTGGTTTATTACCAAAATACCCCTGAGCTTCAAAATCACCAAAATACCCCCGAATTTTAAAATTTATTCAAAATACCTCGGTAATTTAAAAGTTCCAAAATACTTTTTGACAAAATCATCCGGGAACTTTTCTTTTGGAAAATTACAAAAATACCCCTGTAGGATAAAATTACGAAAATACCCCTGGGTAGTGGAAAACAACCACAATGAAAAACTACAACATTTCTCTGAATGAACGAAAGTTCATAAGCGCTGGATGGATGGATGAATGAATGAAAAGGCGTGTGCATGCATGAATACGAAAGAACCACTCTTAAATTCTTTTTCATAAAACTCCTTCGCGGGTAAACAAGTGAAACGAAAGTACTAATTCATAAAAATTCTTAATCAGATCACGACGAGAGTAATGAGTACAAGAGGTCCTGGACGTCCACCCCGTGGCCGTGGTAGAGGTAGGATGACCTTGTTAGAGCCAGCAAGGTCTGGTCATGAGTCTGGAAATAAGATGTCGGATCTGCGGCAGCGAAAATTGAGTTTCAAGATCAGACTGGTGGTAACGACGTAGTATCCCAAGCTATACTACGAGTGTTAGAATGAGTTACTAAGGCTGGCGCGAGTGCAAGAGCCCGTAAATATATGGTTGAACGACTCAAGCTAACGAGTAGAGGTGTTTAGGGGAGTTTCGAGTGGCACCAGTCTTGCAGTAGTATTGGTTGGAATCAATCGAAGCGGATCATGGGTGACCCGGATTTTGATTGAGGAGAAGTTAAAGGGTGTAATCTCTCTGCTTCGGGATGAGTCATATCAGTGGTGGCTCACTGTAAGGGATGGAGCGATGGCGAGGATCTTACATGGGAGTTCTTTAAATCTACCTACCAAAAGAAGTATATAGGAACTAGTTATGTGGATGCGTAGCGGAAGGCTTTCTTGAATCTGGTTCAGGGTAATAAGACGGTGGCAGAGTATGAGGCTGAATTTCTCCAGTTAAGTAGGTATGCTCGTGGTATGGTGGGTACAGAGCATGAATCGTGTGTTAGATTCGAGGATGGGGTGAGAGATGAGTGAGGATGATGATAGCTCCACAACAGAACGAGTTCATTTGTCCTAGTGGAGAAATCTAGGTTGTCAAGGGTAAGACAATCGGTTAGGTGAAATCGGGATAGGAATTGGAATAAGAGGAGCTCGGATCTTGAAGTTTTACGGTAATCAATGAAGAGGATGAGGTTAGGTGGGTCGATCAAGTCGCTAGGCTGCTGCTGCCGCCAATTCTCAATGGTCGCCACAGTGTGCTTTCGGTGTGGAAAGTCTCACACAGGGAGTGTTGGAATGGTAATCGGGGATGTTTGAATGTGGGTCCATGGAACATCGAGTTAGAGATTGTCCAAAAAGGCGCTAGGCCGAGGTCGAGGTCGTCGATCGTGCACGAATAGGAGAGATAATCAACAACCACCGAGAGGTTATGGTGCAAGAAGAGGAGGTAATGGTGCTGGCAGTGGTCGTGGGGCACCGAGGGGAGGTACCGGTGGTACTGAGGCTAGGCAACCTGGTTTGGTTTATGCCATGAGGCGTCAAGAGGAGGGCGACGCACCGGACGTCATAACCGATATGGTCTTGATCTTTGGTGTACCCTATAGTACCTTGATTGACATTGGCTCAACCCACTCATACATTGCTAGTAGCGTAGTGGAAACTCTGCACTTAAACTCTGAGCTTACTTCTAGGAAGATGACTATATTAAGCCCTTTAGGTCACTCTGTAGAAGTAAGTAGACTCTATAGGAACGTACCTCTAGAACTCCAAGGGGTCGTGTTCTTGGCTGACCGGATGAAACTACCATTTTAGGAGTTTGATCTAATCCTCGGGATGGATTGGCTAGTAAAGTATCAGGCTAGCCTGGATTACGCAGCTAAGCACATGGTAATAAAGACCGTGGAAGGTGATGAGGTGGTGATGATAGGTAAAAGGAGAGATTACCTATCTAATCTAGTTTCGGTATTGAAGGCGAAAAAGATGGTGAGGAAGGGTTGTGAAGCATATGTGGTGCATGTCTGTGCTTTGGAAACTAAGGATATTGTTGTGAGAGATGTCTGAACTGTAAGAGACTATGTTGATGTGTTTCAGAGGAACTTTCGGGTCTACCTCCGGACCGTGAGGTTGAATTTGGTATAGACTTGTTACCCAAAACTGCGCCAGTATCTATAGCTCCGTATCGGATGGCGCCGAAAAAATTGGTAGAGTTGAAGGCGCAGATTCAGGAATTGTTGGATAGATGGTTCATCCGACCAAATGTATCGCCTTGGGGAGCTCCAGTGCTTTTTGTCAAGAAGAAGGATGGGACAATGAGGATGTGCATAGACTATCGACAGCTGAACAAGTTGACAATAAAGAATAGGTACCCTTTGCCCAGGATTGACGATCTATTCGATCAACTCAAAGGGGCATCGGTGTTCTCTAAGATTGACCTTAGGTTAGGATACCATCAGCTTAAGGTGAAGGAGGCTGATGTCCATAAGACGGCATTCTGTACTTGGTATGGACACTACGAGCTTCTGGTAATGCCTTTTGGTTTGACGAATGCACCGGCCACGTTTATGGACATGATGAATCGGGTTTTCCAACCCTATCTGGACCGGTTCATCGTGGTGTTCATAGATGACATTTTGGTGTACTCGAAGTTTGAGGAGGAGCATGACGCACATCTTCATGTGGTTCTGCAAGTTCTAAGGGAGAAACAATTGTACGCCAAATTCAGCAAGTGTGAGTTCTGGCTCAAGGAGGTAACTTTTCTAGGGCATGTTATTTCAGCTGAGGGCATCAGGGTGGATCCCCGTAAGATTGAGGCAGTTTTAGAGTGGAAACCACCAAAGTCAGTTACGAAAATTCAGAGTTTTCTGGGGTTGGCAGGATATTACCGGAGATTTGTGAAAATTTCTCCTTAATCGCAGCACCGTTGACTAAGCTGCTGAGGAAAGGAGTTCCATTTGTATGGTCTGAGAAGCAGCAAGAGAGTTTCGATAAGCTGAAGAAGATCTTGTGAAGCACCGCTTTGATTCACTGAGGCGGAAAGGAATTCATCGTATATTGCGATGCATCGCATCGGGTTTAGGTGAGTGTTAATGCAAGAAGGGAAGGTGGTCGCTTATGCATCACGGCAGTTGAGGCCTCACGAAGCTAACTATCCGACACATGATTTGGAATTAGCTGTTGTGGTTTTTGCCCTGAAGATTTGGAGGCACTATCTGTATGGGGAGAAGTCGGTAGTATACACTGATCATAAGAGTCTGAAGTACCTCTTAACTCAGAAAGATTTAAATCTGAGGCAGCGGAGGTGGATTGAGCTACTGAAAGACTACGACTGCTCAATCGAATACCATCCGGGCAAGGCTAATGTGGTAGCTGATGCATTGAGCCGAAAGGTGGTAGCAGATTTACGAGTAATGTTTGCTCACCTAAGCCTCTATGAGGATGAGAGCCTTTTGGCGAAATTGCAAGTGAAGCTGCCTTGGATTAATGAGGTCAAAGAAAGGTAGATGACCGACGAAGCTTTGAGTACTTGAAAGTTGCAAGTACAGAATGGTGAGGCCGAAGGTTTCAGCTTGGGTAGTGATGGAGTGTTGTACTTTCAGGGGAGAGTATGCATGCCTAAGGATGATGATTTAAGGTAGCGAATCCTTAAAGAAGCTCATAGCAGTCCGTACGCTATGCACTCGGGAAGCAGCAAGATATATCGGGATTTAAGGGAGCAGTTTTGGTGGCCGGGTCTTAAGCGAGAAGTAACCGAGTTAGTGGGTAAGTGTCTGACATGCCAGCAAGTTAAGGCTGAGCATCAATTGCCATCGTGGCATTACGGTAGGTAAAGATCCCACAGTGAAAGTCGGAGGAGATTACTATGGATTTCGTAAGTGGGCTTCCCCTTACGCCCAGTAAGAAAGATGCAGTTTGGGTGATAGTGGATCGGTTGACCAAGTCGGCCCATTTCATATCGGTGAGGGTTAACTACTCGCTTCAAAGGTTAGCCAAGCTGTATATAACAGAGATAGTGCGGTTGCATGGGGTACCTGTGTCCATTATCTCAGATCGGGATCCTCGGTTTACGTCAAGATTTTAGAAGGCTTTACATTAGGAGTTAGGCACGAAGTTGAATTTCAGCACGACTTTCCACCTACAGTCTGATGGACAATCTGAGAGGGTAATCCAAGTGTTGGAAGACATGTTAAGGGGCTGTGTTTTGGACTTCCGTGGTATTTGGGAGGAGTACCTACTTTTGGCAGAGTTCGCTTATAACAATAGTTATCAAGCAAGTATTCAGATGGCACCGTATGAGGCACTGTATGGTCGAAAATGTCATACTCCTACATGTTGGACGAAACTAGGAGAGCGACAGATGTTGGGTCCGGAGTTAGTGGCAGAGACGGAGGATAAGGTTAGAATAATTCGGGCTCGTCTTAAGGAGGCGTCGACGGCGTAAATCCTCTGGCGATCTTAAGCGAAGAGAGGTTGAATATGCGATGGGTGATAAGGTCTTCTTGAAGGTATCACCTTGGAAGAAGGTCTTGAGGTTTGGTAGGAAGACACGCTAAGCCCTAGATTCATTGGACCGCATACGGGTGTTGAAACGTGTGGGACCGGTAGCTTACCGACTTGAGTTTCCAGAGAATTGAGCGGATACATGACGTCTTCCATGTTTCGATCTTTGGCGCTATCGATCGATCCCTTACACGTAGTGCGATGCGAAAATTGAGGTGAACCGGACTTGTCTTTCGAGGAGGAGCCAGTACAGATTTTAGATCGAGATGTCAAGGTTCTGAGGAGGAAGTCAGTGCCTTTGGTAAAGGTGTTATGGAGAAATCATGGTACGGAGGAGGCCACATGGGAACCCGAGGATGTGATGCGACAGTAATACCCCCAACTCTTCTGATCCAGGTAATTTCGAGGTCGAAATTATTTTAAGGGGGTAGAACTGTAACATCCTAAATTAGGGGTTATTTGTAATTTAATTATTTTTTCCATGTGTGTGCTTGAAGAAATATGTATGCTTGATTGCCTGATCTATTTAAGGGTCTAGTCATAACCCCAGACTAGTCGGACTTAGGGCTAAAATTTATTTTTAGTGCTTGAAAGGAGGGAGTTAGGTGAGATAGGGGTTAGGAGATAGTTTTGGGAGAAGTTGGACACAAGGAATAAAGTGGCATGGTGGCTTGAGGCGCTAAGGTGCAAGGGAGTTCAAGAGGGAGGACTCATGTTCGAGTCCTGGTGGAAGCGCAAGAATGTTTTAATTTTTGCATTTGGCGTTAGGGCAAAAGGGAGTTAAGGAAGGAACGCTTAAAAGGGATTGTAAGGGGTTTATATCACGAAATGAGTCAATGGCAAAGCGGCTTTCATGCGCCACTTAAGAGCTTGGAGGTGACAATGGGCGCAGGTCTTGGGTTCGAGCTGCCGAGTATGCGCCTTGGGAGTTTTATTTTCTTTTGTATTAGGAAGGGAATCGGCCTAGGAAGGCCTTAAGAATAAATGGTGAGGTTTTGGGGCATGAAAGTCGATTTGGAAGAGTGGCTTGGGGCGTTGTATAGGGCTGCGGCAGTTTGCTCCTTTAGGTCCCATGTTCGAACCAAGGGAGCAGCAGTTGGTATTTTATTTTTTTTTCAAACTGGCGTGAAGAGGGAGTGAGCTAATGGCCTGATTTTGGACTCTTAATGTGATAAGGATAAACCTTGTTTTTCCTTTACATTTTCGACTGGAAGGGTAAGTGTTAGTAGTTTATTTTCATTTAAATTGTTTGAAGAGTGGCTAGGAGATAAAAATAAAAGATAAATATTATTTGATGGGTGATAATTATAAGCTGGAAATTATCACAAAAAGAAGGAGAGATGGCCGAATATAGGACTCCTTGGGGCCATCCATATTCGGTTTTGATAAAGTAGGGAAGTGCCAAAATTCATAAAGGTTTCTTTTCTTTTTCTCTTCAATAGTTGCTGGCCGAATTCTCCCTAGCCACAATTGCCAAAATTCTTCAAAACTCCCTTCTTCTTTTCTTCTATTTGTCCGAACCTACCCCCCTCTTCTCATTAAAATTTCACCTTCCATTTGTGTTGCTAGCCGAATATCCCCTACCATAAAGGGCATAGGCCGAAACCCCTAACATCACCAAGTGGTGCCGACTTGTGGTGGTTAAAGGCCGAGATAGTCATTAAGGTAAGGGGCAACAACTTCTTTTAGGTTCATGTTTATGGCCGAATGGCCTTTAGCTCTCTAATGAAGTGGTTAAACCGATTGTAGGGAAGGACTTTAAGCCGATTGAAGGAAGCTTTCAGGATTTGATTCCCTGAGATAAGGTGGTAAGTACTATTCAGCCAAGGGCCTTGATTATGTATAAGTGTGCAAGCCGATTTTAACAAGTGTTTTGGTAGGGATCTCGACAAGTCAAGTGACAATTTTGGGATTTCAGTAAGTTTGGTAAGTGGTTAAGCATATTCGGCCAAAGGCCATATTTCAGGTACAATTGATCCTTCGAGATTATTAATATAGCCAAATGGGCCTATGTCACTAACCTTATTGTTGGCCGAATATAGGGTCAACGGATCTAGCACAGTAGATCAAAACTTTGGGGTCTAGGATTCGCGTTAGTAATAGGTGTGTAAAAATTCACTACACACTTTATTAGTTAACATGACTATATTGTTGCCTTTTAATCATTGTGGTAGTGATTTGCTTGTGGACATGAGCATGGATTCCGGGTAAGTCCCCTATTACGTGATCTATGATGTATGCTTGAGTATGCCATCACATGCTGTTGAATGCTATGCTATACATAAATGCATGATATATGGGATTATGATAATTGTTATGTAAGCATGATGATGGTGGGATTAATGTGAGGAGGGGGATGATCTTTATGGACTGTCACCAGTGGTTTTAACCACAAGATGGGTTGGCCCCATCAGTTTAATTGTGACTTCGGTCACCAGTGGATTTGACCACACCGTTGATAAAATTGTGACTAAGTCCCAGTGGTTTGGTACCACCAGTGGTTTTGACCACATTATGATAATTGTGACCTATGGTCATCAGTGGTTTTGACCACACGATGGGTTGGCCCCATCGCTTGATTTGTGACACTAGTCACCAGTGGTTTTGACCACACGGGGTAGCTAAAGGAGTACGGATGGTTAGTGGGGTTGCACATTTGCATGTCTATTAATAATTTGTGTATGAGTTACATTTCCGGGTGGGGGATTTACACACTGCGTCTTGGTGACTCACCCCTTCCCATATTATTTTGCAGATGAGTAGATCGCGGAGATGGAGCCGGAGAGGACTCGAGGCGGCCATGCTCGTTCCTTGGATTTGAATTTATTTAATACAGTTTAAAGTTTGTTTATTTATTAAATTTTTATTTTGGGTTGTAATAAGGCCGCTAATTATTATTTGGATGTTTATATAGTTGTTTTATTTTACTTATACTATATTACAAATGAAATTACAAATGTTAAGTAAATCGGTTAAAAGTAACATTTTCAAATTTAATAACTTCTACGAGTTTTCAAAGATGTTACCATCGGGCAGCAAAATGCACCAAGTCAACCATGGTTTTGAGAGTTCTTTAAATTTTGAATGGTTAAATGTTTTCAAAGGTTTTCAACACAATCAAGTTTAAAAAATCAAACCCTCCTAAGTTTTATCAAACACTGTTTTATAACCTTAACATATTTTCTTCAGATTTTCACCACACATCAAAATCTTTCAAAATGTTTTTACCCTGTGACATACCAGATCCGATCAGGACTCATGGGCCGGGTTTGGAGTGTTAGATGGAGTGTTACAATTTGAAAATTTTCCTATTTATAAGACTTTTTTTCCCTAATTGAAATAGGTTTTAGGAATTTATATAGAATTAGGACTATTTTAAAATAAGGACTAAATTAAAAAAAAGGTTTTGGCTGGGGTATTTTAAAAATTTGGCACTTTCATGGGGTAAAAATAGGAAAACAAAATATTTTGGTTGAATGCACATAAGGGGTTTTGATCTTAAGACCTAAAGGTATGCTAAGCCTTTACCACTAAAACAATAAGCTCGTTCTTGTTACTTTTTGTTGAAACCATTTTAAAAATTTGATTTAAAAATGGGGAATCGACTTTAAAAAAATGAAAATGGGAGTCGCCACCAATCCTTTTTACTTAGGTGTGATTAGATCACCTTAAAAAAACATTTTATTTCAAAATACTGATTTTGGTCCACAAAAAATAAGAAAAATGGGTTCGGGAGTCGGTTACGTATGAGGAAGGGTTAGCACCCTCATGACGCCCAAAATTGGTACTTGATCAATAAAATCATGTCCTGATGTTGAAAATTTGAAAAATTTCAAAAAAATGATCCTTTTATTAAAAGAACGGAAAAAAACCTAAACTTACCAATCTCAGAGAAATAAAACACTATACCCAGGAAGTTAGGATATAGCATCTCATGACTTCGAAACTAGGCACGCCTTTACTTTAGAAAATTCCTACCTCGAGGCCCAAAACATCATATACAGTAAGTTAGGACACAATGTTTTGAATTTCCAAGAGTAAGCTTTTTATTTGAAATTTGTAAGTTTCGGTTTTTAAAAGAGGAGATATCTAATACCTTAAGTTCAACGAGAAAAATCGAAACCCAATAAGTTAGGGCACAATTCTTCTCGAAGTCCCCAAATATCATATATCACCGTATATTTATTAAAAATGCATCAAAACAAGATTTTTATAAAACAATGGTTTGAGTATACAACGTACATATTTAATAGCAATTCTACATAATTACAAATTATACCAACAATAAATAATAAAAAATATGACATAAATATATAATGAACTATGCTAAATAATAATAAGCGATCTAAAGAATATAAATAAATAAACATATAAAATAAAATAAATAGTAATAATTGAAATTTTCACGAAATAACAAAATTAAATGAAAAAGGAATAACCTATTTAAACATTGAATAAAAAGAATGTGATGGTTTTAAAATGATTTAATATATATAATAACCAAAATTAATAGTAAAAAAGCTTATAAATAATGTATGTAATTTAATAATTTAATACATGTATAAATAACTATATATAATAAAGAAAATAATTAATAAATAGTATATAATAATTTTATATAAAATATATATAATATTTTAATCATAAAATTATATATATAATAAATACAACATAAATTAAATATCTTATATAATATAATATTATACTTTATAAATAAAAATTAGAAGTAATATACATAATACAACATAATACTATATAACATAAAAATTAAAAAATATATATACATATAATATAATAAATAATATACTAATCATAAAAATTATATGTAATAAATAATATAAATAAAATAGATTATATAATATAATAAATTTTATACGAATAATTTTTTTAAAATAATATATAATATAATATAATGCTATATAATATACAAATTAAAATATAATATGATAAATAATATATAAATTATTAAACCAAGTAAAATAATATATAATAATAATTAAATAAAATAATACATATAAAAGATATATATATATATATATGTGAATTTCATAATATTAATAAATTAATAGATATATGAAAATAATATAGAATATCTAGTATGATAAATAATTAAATACAATGTAAAATAATAAAATAAAATAAAAGGATGAAAATAAAATAAAACAAAGAAAATAGGGGTTAAATAGCAATTAAAACAGATATAAAAGGACTAAATCAGAACGAACGTTAAATCACAGAAGCAAAAATGGCAATTAGGCCAAATTTAAAAACTACGACGTTTTGATCTTAGCCTTTAAAGAGCCCGAGGGACTAAATTGGAATAAAAAACTTTAGGGCTAATTTAATAAAAATAAAAATACAAATTGGACTGAATTAAAATAATAAATTGTGGAAGGACCGAAAGGGCAATTAGACCATTTAACAAAAACACGCGGATCCTCCTCGGTATTCGGGTCAACGCGCGGATCCTAAAGCTCGAACGACGTCGTTTTGTGCTTATCTGTTTAAGCAAAAGCAGTGTTGTTTTTAAACACTTATATAAGTCAGTATTTAGGCCAAAAAATCATTCTACAACTTGTTTTTAAAAAAAAAATTCAGAAATGCTCTCAAAGGTCTCGTCTGAGCTCCATCGCCGGACATTCGGGCCACCACACCACGCGCCACCGTAGATGGTGGTCGGAGGCTAAAATTTCAGATTTTCGACATCTTCAAAAGGTAACGCGCCCTTTTTATTTTTTAAAACTTTTTTTCTATGCCCGAATGTATATAAAAAAAATCTAAAATCGAATATATAAAAAAATCACCTTTGCAAAGAAAATTTCTGTATATTATTTCTGGATTTTTTTGGTATTCTCTGTCTCCCTCCCCTTTTTTTACAAGTTTACATGGGGTTATATACTCGAAAAATAAAAAGGAAATAAAAAAATGTTATTTTTGCTGCTGCTATTTCCTTTCTTGTGCAGGTCGAAGAGAGGATCTCGGCGATGGCAGGCTTTACTCGTGCGAATCGCGGCCTGACGAGGGTTGGTGGCTGTGGCACTTGCGGCGCGAAGATAAGGATGCTGGCTATTGCGGCGCCTATGGTTTCAGAAAACCCTAGGTCCTCTAGGACTTGTTTAGGCATTAGGCCCTTTAGGCCCGGTATGTTTTTGGGTCTGTTGAGCTAGTTGGGTTAAGTGCAACGGGCCACGAGTTTAGTTTAGGTGTTGGGTTCTGTAATTGTGTTAGTTGGGTAAGTATTTTGTAACTGGACTTTTTATTATTTTTATTTTTCTTGGGTTTTATTCCAAGCCCGGGCAAAAATGGGCCTCTACAGATGGCCCTCTTTGCTCATTGTCGTGTAACGAGAATAGAGCAAAGACTTTAAAAGGACCAATTTTGCCCGGTCTTGGCCGAGCCTCGACTTCTTGATCCTTGTCTTCTTCAAACAGCTTCAAACTCCATTGCAACCTTAGGAAGGCAAAATCAACTATCCTTAATTTGCTCCGCTGCAACTTCAGGGAGGCAAGATCTGATGCTTTCGATCTGCTTCTTGCAACTTCAAGAATACCAAATCTGTTATCTTCGATCTGCTCCACTGCAAACCCAGGAATGCCAAACTGCTATTTTCAATCTATTTCCTGGAAACTCAGGGTTTCCAGACTGATATTTTCAATATACTTCTTGCAACCTCAAGAATGTCAGATCTGTTGTCTTTAATCTGCTTCCTGCAACTTCAAGAATGCCAAATCTACTATTTTGATATGCTCCCTACAACTTCAGGGATTGCCAGACTAATGTCTTCAATCTGCTTCCTGCAACCTCAGGAATGCCAAATCTGCTATTTTAATCTGATCTCTATAACTTCAGGGATACCAGACTAATGTCTTCAATCTGCTTCCTGCAAACTCAGGAATGCTAGATTGATGACTTCGACCTTGCTTATGTCGAATGATTACGATGCCTTAATCAAAAATGAGTCAAATACTCCTATTTAGACGTGCTATGATATATGAATGCAAAAATATTATGAGAATGATTCCTATTTCAGGTGTCATCACTCATTTATTCGTCGAGGCTCCATCTTCGTTCCTCTTGAAGTATCAATCAGATTCTGCTCAAATAATTTGCCCCATGGTAATTCTTAGTCCACTCCACTTGAACCTTAGATATAACGTTTATATTTCCCACTGCAACTTCAGGGGAATAACATTTGATTTCTTCCATACAATCTGAAACACCCCAAACCAGGTCAGCACACCACAACCGGATCTGGCATGTCACGGAGAGAAAACCTTTTAAAACAAAAGTTTGTCGGATAATTTTCTTAGAAAACCCTCTTTAGAAATCCTGGCTTACAGTCTAATTATTGTTACAAGTTTTTAGAAACCATTCAAGTTATCTTTTGTTATCATGTATTAAGTGGTGTTACCCGATGGCAACGTTTTTTTTCTAAAACAATACGAAGGTGTTATAGTTTTGAAAACATTACGTTTTGCCGGTTAATTAATAAAATCATATATATATCCCACATAGTTAAAATAATAGCAAGTAATAGAATGAAACCAAAAAATAAATCTTAGCGGCCTTATTACATAACCCAAAAACTGAAATTTAAAATTTTAAAAAAAAGTAACTAAAAGAATTCAAAGTCCAACGAACATGCATGGCCGCCTCGAGTCCTTCCAGCTCCATTTCCGCAATCTATTCACCTGTGAAAGATAAGGGAAGGGGTGAATCACCAAGACTCAGTGTGTAAATCCCCAACCCGATAGTGCATTCACTTACACAACAATCAGTAGCAATATGCAAATCATGCAAACCATGCAACCCTTAACCTAGCCATCCATACACCTTTAACTACCCCGTGTGGTCAAAACCACTGGTGGTCAAAACCACTGGTGACCGTAGTCACAAATATATCGGTGTGGTCAAAACCACTGCTGATCGAAGTCACAAATCAAGTGATGGGGCCAACCCATCATGTGGTCAAAACCACTGATGACAATCCCGTAAATAATCTCATGGGCCAACCTACTGTGGTACCAAACCACTGGGACAAGTCACAAATCGGTATGCAGTCAAAACCACTGGTGGTCAAAACCACTGGGACTTAGTCACAAAATATAATATCAAGACCGGGCCAACCCGTCATGTGGTCAAAACCACTGGTGACAGTCCAAAATAGATCATCCCTCTCCTCTCATCAAACCCATCATCATGTTCATAACATACATGCCCTAGTATCAAATAATCATGCCAAATATCATATAACACAACATCCAACGAATCATGATGATGTATACTAAAGATCGCATAATAGAGGACTTACCCGGCATCCAAGCTTATGCCCTCAAGACAAAGACACTAATATCAAGGGTTATACAGTAACATGTTGAGCATTATTAAACTAATAAAGTGTGTAAGCGTTTACACACCTGACTATACGCGAAATCCCAAAACTATGCGATTCTACAAGATCCCGAAACCACACACTAAGTCCCCCTTGCAATCGGCCAACACTAGCACACACAAAGGTTAACCTTTGGCTTTTGATCAATTAAGAAATAGATCTCGAGACGTTAAAACCCTTCCCTAGATCGACCACCAAATCCCAAAGGCTCCCTAAATTCGGCAACAGCCCTCCCTACAATCGGTTATCTGAAACCAAAAGAGTTTAACACCTTCTTACCTTAGTCAACAGATTCGGCTTCTATACACCAAAGATCGGCACACTCCAAAAGTAAGGATTAGATTTGGCTCTTAATCCCAAATATCCTAGGAGAAATCAATTTCCAACAAGGGTTAGGAACCTATGTGAGTAGACAGAGAAAAGAAAAGGAACAAAAGGGTATTCGGCCAAGACACTTACCCTTTCTCAAAATTGATTGATGAAGAACCGAAGAAGATCCACCCTTGTTGCTATTCGGCCAAAACAAGATAAGAGGAAAATTAAGAGATTTCAGCACAGAGTATGGTGGATGGAAGAGAAAAGAAATCAATATTCGGCTAGAGTGGAGAAAGAGAAAGGAAAAGAAAAGTGATAATAGGAGGGGGAGGTTTCGGCAATAGAAGAAAAAGAAAGAGAATGGAAAGAAAAAGAAAATATAATGGGAGAGGAATGCTTTCGGCTTTGAGCAAAGATGGAAGAAAGAAAAAGAGAATTAGGGAAAAGGAAGATTCGGCCAACCACTAGAGAAGAAGAAAAAAAAATAACCTTATGGAAATTTTAAGGAACATTTGGCTAGGTACTCTCAAAAGGGCTTTTTAGGAAAAGGGGTGAAAAGTTTGGAGAGATGGAGTATGGAAGTAGGAAATTACTATTGCCAAAGGAGTAAAATGAAAGATAAAAGAATGTGTGAAGAGAATTTGACTTAGCAAAAATGACAAAAAGCAAACAAGGTGACAAGGTTGAACCTTTTATGGCATTCGCATCCCCCTAGTGGCCTTGCCGTCCACCTCCCATGAGGTGTTTAAATTTGACAATCACTTACAACCTCTCCAGCCACTCATTTGATTTAATTCTTTTTAGTTGAAAAGGAGCTTATTTTATGTCAAAAGCTTATTTATTCTTATAACACCCTCTTTAAGGCTCCCTACCTTAAAAGTTAAAAACTAAAATTTCCTACCAAATCGAGCCAACACAAAGCCTTAAATTGATCATTATTATTCCATAAATAATGACAGATTTATACATAAGGAAAATAATTAAATCCAAATAGCCCCATTTTTGGGATGTTACGATTCTACCCCTTAAAATAAATTTCGTCCGAAATTACATAACTAAAAGCAGATGAGGGTATTGCCGCGTATATCATCCTCGGGTTCCCACGTAGCTTCCTCGGCACCATGATTCCGCCATAGCACTTTCACTAAGGACGACTTCCTCGTGAACCTTTATATCTCTATCCAAGATGGGACGGTTCTTCCTCAAAAGATAAGTCCGTTAACCCGATTTATCACGAGGCACCACATGTGATGGATCCGACCGTCTGCCGTCTCGGCAGTCTAGCGATAAGCTACTGGGTCCTATTCGCTTCAAACTTATATGGGCCAATGAATCTTGGGCTTAGCTTCCTTTTCGCCAAATCTTAGTACCTTCTTCCATGACACCTTGAAGACCTTATCTCCCACACCTCCATTTCCTTGCGTTTGAGATCGGCATAAGACTTTTGCTCGATGCTTCCTTGAGGCAGACCAGAATCACTTTGACTTTGTCTTGATCTCGCTACTAATCTGGGCCCAACACTTGTCGTTCACTCAACTCCGTCAACACGTCGGAGTTCGGCATTTCAAATCCACTAGGTTCCGTAGGTGCCATCTGAATACTCTTGGTAGCTATTGTTGTAGGCAAACTCGGCCAAAGGTAAGAATTCCTCCCAACTACCTCGAATTCCAAGACACAACCCTAAGATATCTTCTAAGATCTCAGATGACCTTCTACATTTGGTCAGATGCGAGGATGGAAAGGCATCGCGAAATCAACCCAACGATGCCTTCCAAAACCTCGAAGTGAACCTTGGGTCCCTATCCGAGATAACGATACGGGCACACCATGCAATCGGACTATCTCTACACATACAACTTGGCTAGCTAGGGTGAGTAATCCATTCTCAGGTATGAAGTGGTGATTTAGTCGACGGTCTCACGATTACCCAAATCGCAAAAGTATAGGCTCAATGAGCAAACATTGCTCTTAAATCCGCCCACCTTCTTAAAACGTAGCGTCGGCCACCACGTTAGCCTTACGGATGATATTCGATGGAGCATCGTAGTCCTTGAAATCCATCGGTCTTTATCTGATTCGATCCTACGTGTCGAAGATACCTCAAACTTTGTGATCGTGTAAATTACCGACCTCCCCATAAAGATAATGTCTCCATATCTTCAAGGCGAAGACATCTGCTAACTCAAGTCGTGAGTTGGATAGGCGGTCTCGGTGAGATGCATCACAATAGCGTGAATAATTTCCACGCCTCGGGTTGTACTAAAAGAGCTTCCGTCGAATCTTCCTCGACTTATCAAAACTTTCTTCTGCTTCTCCGACCATGGAACACCTTTCCTTAGCAACTTAGTCAACGGCTGCGATCGGAGAGAACCCTTCCACAAATCTCGGTACCACCTAACCCCGAAAACTCATCTCGCCCGCGACTTAGGTGGTTTCCACAATCAACCGCTTCAATCTTGCGGGATCCTCTAATCCCTTACGACACTCGTGACCTAAAAGCCACCTCCCTCATTAAAATTCACTTCATTGAATTTGGCATACAACCATTTTTCCCTCAACACTTGTAGGACTATCCGTAAATGCTTGTCGTGCTCTCTCCTCCTCTTTGAGTAGACCAATATAAACACTATGACGAATTGATCTGGTAATCTTTTGAAATACCTATTCATTAAGTCCATGAACGCCACGGGCATTGAACCGAATGGCACCAGGGAACTCGTAATGCCCATACCGAGTTCGAAAGCCGTCTTGTGAACATCGGCCCCTTCACCTTAAGATAAAAGGTCTATCTTGAACACCGCCCCGCTTCAACGGTCAAACAAGTCATCGATCCGGCAATAGGTACTTGTTTTTGATCGTTAACTTGTTTAGCGGCGATGTCGATGCACATTCGCATAGAACCGTCCTTCTTCTTGACAAACAACACAGCGCTCCCGGAGATATGCTAGGTCGAATAAACCCTTTATCCAAGAGCTCCGAATTTGAGCCTTCTCCACCAATTCCTTTGGTGCCATTCGGTAAGGTGCTATAGAACACGAGTGCTGCTCGGGTAGCAAGTCTATCCGAATTCGACTTCCGATGCGGAGGTAGACCGGAAGTTCTTCGAAACATCGACAAATTCTCCAACCGTTCGGACCTTTCCAACTCCCGACTCTGAACTTCCAAAGCCGAGTTTGAACCAAGAACGCCTTTGACCCTTCTTGACCATCTTCTCAACCTTCAAGGAAAACCACGTTGGATAGGTAATTCTTCTATCACCTATCATCACCACTTCATCACTCCGGTAGTCTTAAGAACCATGCGCTTAGTAGCGCAATCCAAATTGCACGATACTTAGCCACTAATCCATTCCAAGATCAAATCGAACTCCCGAATGGTAGTTCCATCAGATCAACCGAATCGACCCTTGGAGTTCTAGGGTGCGTCCTAAAAAGTTTATCTACCACTACTGAGTGACCTAAAGGACTCCTGAGAAGGTTCAAAGTCTCTACCACACTACTTGCTACGGAATGTGTGACCCCATCAATTAATGCATAATAAGGAGACCAAAATCAAAAGCGTGCAGTTATGACATCCGGTGTGTCACCCTCTCATGACGCTTTGCATGTAGACTAAGCCAGTGCCAGCCTCATCTTTGAACCTCGCAGTTCCTCGACCTCGGTTAGGACCATTGCTTCCTCTGCCATGACCCCTCTGCGGTCCCACATTTCGTCTGATGCAGTTACGCCCCTACGGCGATTTGAGCCAAATCTCACCCGATGTTCAAAGGACCCACACTCAAACATTCTCCATCGCCCGTCGAGCAACCTCCCAATGGGACTTCCGATTACTGCCTACGATTAGTAGCTGGGCCTTCTTTGCTTGATTTGGCCACTGCACGGCCTTCTTACGCTCATTACCTGGATCCGGTGACCCAAATCCTCTTTTGATAACTATAATTACGCCTTCTGAATCCCTGGCTACCTTAGCCTTTTCCACAAGAGATGAAAACTCACGGACTTCTCGGGCAATCAATAACCTCAAATCATCTCGAATAGCCGAGATAAAAGACCGAAAAAGCCTTCCTTTGCTTGTCGTGTAGTGGTGCCCATACTTCTTCACGGTTTTAAAGTAGTCCCACGTAAGATCATCAATTGTGGCTCCATCCCATCGACCACCCCACTACGCTTCATCCTTTAGAAACGACACCGCCTTTCACTTTTCCTCTTCGTCGGTCAAGATCATCCATTATCCTTTCTGTAGATTCCGTAATACTCACGCCACACTGGGTGCCACTCGACACACCCGGAACACCTCACTCCGTTGGACCGAATTCGCTGGGAGCAGTTTTGAGCTCCTAATTTCCATTGACCACCAATTGAATCTGCTCTCTGCTCCCAAAAGGCTGGAGGTGGTGGTGGCGGTGGTACATCATTTTCGAACCTTGCCTGACTGACGGGTTCGAACCGTCATCCTACCCTCTGGCGTCCACGGTATCACGTCCTCTAGAACTCATTCTATCTACTTGCGCTTTTAATCGATTAAGAAAATTTTATGCGTTAGCATTTGTTCCACTTTATTACTCATGAAGAAATTTTATGGATAAGGTTTAATCGAGATTCTTTCGAGCAAACAAGTTTTCGATCTTCTATCCTAGTTCATACAAAGGAGAATCCATTCCTTAATGCTTTCCATACCTTACTCCCGGACATTTACGTTTCTAACCCGGGTATTTCCATCATTTTTCTCACGATTATTTTCGTAATAAAGAGATTTTAAAACTTTGATAAAATAGGTCACCCAAAATTGAGGAGCATTTGAAAATCCGTAAAATTTGAAGTTGCATTGTTTGAAACCGAGTATTTTGGTAATTCGTCCATCGGGGTAATATGTAATTTTTTTAAATCAAGGTGTCTTAGTAATTGTAAAACTCGAGGGTCCCTTAGAATTTTCCTTTCTTAAAGTGATGTTGCAAAATTTTGTACTCGGTCGTTTGGTAATTTTACATGTTGAGGCGTTTCGTAATTTCCAAAACCAAAGTGTTTCATTCTGATTTCCAAAGTGAGTTGAATATTTGAGAAGTAGTTAAAATTTTAGACAAAATCATTGATTTGATACTTTATGAGCAGGGGCATTTTCGTAATTTTACCCCAAGGGTATTTTCGTAATTTTCCACAAATCAAACTTTTCGGAAAACATTGTAAAGAGTTGTTCTTGATTTGAAAGAGTTATTGCAAAATTTTGAAAACATTAGGGTTCTCGTTGTTTCGTTCCTTTCAAAACATGGCTAATTCCTTTCGGGTTTTAGTCATTAGGTTTACCTATGACCGAGCCTTCTTGGTCGTGGTGAACAAAGCTACTGCACGCGGGTTTAGAGAGGAGGTGAGTCACAATTTGCTTAAATACCAAGCTCCCAAGAACCTTTCTAGACATGCATGCGAGGTTACCACACCACTTGAGCCCTCGGGTTAGGGTGAACCCAAGCTCGCACTGAGGATACCTGCGATGGTGAGTCACTCGACCTGCAAATACAGGCTCTTCGGTTCCAATCCTAGACATGCGTGGGGTTACCACACCTAGCTCGATGACTAAGTCATAGATTGGTTTAGTTCTTTAAGTCTTATGTTTAGCTTGTGTGTTTGAGTAATCTAATCCTGGGGTTCAAATTCCTCTAAGTCTATCTCGTTCCATGCTTCCTACCCTTCTCGAGAATATAATTCACAAAGAAGTTTAGAGTTACTTGGGCGGATCGGTAGGAGACTCAAGACCATCTCTGCTTAAAACCAAAATCAATTAATAAGGCCTACTAAAACATTTTTGGGCATTGGGCCCCAGTAGAGAGTTTTGAACGTGCTCGATACCAATTTGTAACAGCCAACTTAGGCCCAAAGTTAGGACCGATATGGATTAGATTCGAAGAGGAACTTTTGAAACCCATTTGAAATCCACTTAAGTTTTGTTGAAATTTCGTTTGAAGTTATCTTCTTAAATATACTTAGTCCAAATTCAAAAATTTAATTAAGTCAAGTTGTTATACAAATTTCGGATGAATTTTTTGAATTAATTTAGAAAGCGTGTGATTCAAATTTATAATTAAAACAAAATGTCCAACATAAAAGAAAATAACTAAAGTAAAGTATAATGAGGCCTTATTACATCCAAAATAAAACAACCCAATAACAAAATTTATAATAACTAAAATTAAAGTTCATTTAATTTTAAATCCACCATGGCCTCCTCAAGTCCCTCGGCTCCATGTCCATGATCTAAGCATCACAAAAAATTAATGGAGAAGGTGAGTCACCAAGACTCGATATGTAACCCTTCCCGTTTTAAAAATATTTTTTCATACACAACATATAACAATAAATATGCGAATATTTAATTCCGACCTAGCCATCCAAGCGCTTGCTCATGCCCTGTTGTGGTACCAAACCCTTGGTGGTGCCAAACCACTGGTGACATATAGTCAATGTGTTACCAAAACACGGTGTCCGTGGACCAGATCATTTGATGGGGCCAACCCATCGTGTGATACCAAATCAACGTGAGCGATCCCATATCTCAAGTGGGCCAACCACGGTGGTGGTGTTAACCACGGGGACAAGTCGCTATTGAGGTACCAAACCTCCAGGTACCAAACCTCACGGTGACATATAGTCACAGTGTGTTACCAAAACACTGGTGCCCGTCGGCACAATAATCACTCCTCCACTCGCTAATCCCATCAATCACATACTTAAATCTCATATAATAATGCATCATGCTTACCAAAAGCATCAAATAACAAGTACACATTTTGAGGACTTACGGATTGCCAACTACACCGATGGTATATTATCAATGCTACATAGAAATCAAGTTAGCATTACGCAACAAACATATATTAACAAATTATATGTGTATGTACACACGTCACCACGATTAATCTAAATCCGAATGAAGGATTCGACCACCTTAGATCTCTCTGTTCCATATTCTAATATAATAGAGTTAGTGATATGGGCCATTCGGCAAACCAATTAATTTGAGAGGATTCCTGTGAACCCGAACCTTACCTTTATCCTTTGGTTCCTAATCACAACACTCAATTCCGTTCGCTCGCCAACCACCATTGATTAGTAACTAATATCAATAGCCTTGACTTTTAATCATTAACGACTTACTAGAATAGCACTCCATTAACCATAAATCCTTACCACCTACTTACCAATCGATTGACTAAGGAATGGAAGATCCGCCTTTACGCTTTGAGATCCGGAGTTTCCTAGAAAGAAATCGGTTTCACAAGGGTTAATACACTATTGAAATCGACACACCCTCCCTTAGGGATGTCGACGAAGAGAAGAAAAAAAAATAGTATTAGTAATGGTTACCCACCTACGCTTCAATATTCGGCCAAGTCTATAGAGTAGAGGAAGGGAATTTGAATGGGTTTGGCAAAAGTAGAGAGGGCTTTTTAGTTGAAAAGGGGTGAAAAGTTTGGAGAGATGGAGTATGAAAGTAGAAAGGAAATTGGCTATTGCCAAAGGAGTAAAATGAAAGATAAAAGAATGTGTGAAGAATTTCGATACTTAGCAAAAATGACAAAAGCAAACAAGGTGACAAGGTTGAACCTTTTATAGGCATTCGGCATCCCCCTAGTGGCCTTGCTCCACTCCCATGAGGTCCTTTATTAATGAAATAAAATTTGAGCATTTTCTCTCTTGTTGTCGTCCAAACAAGGTGCCAAAAGGAGAATTTCGTGACTCAACCAAGGCTCTCCTTGTTCTTGATGGCGCCAAGTGTAGCTCCCAAGTGGCCCTTCCTTTGCCACTTATTCTAAGCTTATTTTATGTCAAAAGCTCCTTATTTATTCTTATAACACCCTCTTGTTAAGGCTCCCTACCTTAAAAGTTAAAACTAAAATTTCCTACCAAATCGAGCCAACACAAAGCCTTAAATTGATCATTATTATTCCATAAATAATGACCACATTAGCTTATACATAAGGAAAATAATTAAATCCAAATAGCCCCATTTTGGGATGTTATGTACTCTCAAAAAGGATTCGACAAGTGCAATACAAAAGTATTTGCTTTTGATTCATTAGCTGCACCAGGACCTACACTAGCCAAAAATGCATAGCTAGGTGCCTAAGGAAATTCGGCACCCTCCCCACACACAGCTTCCCAACTATTTACTCCTTTATCACCAAGAGTTTAGATTTCGGCCGAATTCCCTAAATCACTCCTAGCCAACCATTCAAAATAATTTGACTTATTCAATGCTTATCTGACATAGTTTGTGTTGAGCACAACTCTCCCTCCCTTGGCGTCAAAACAATAAGCAGAAAATGGGATTTCTGCTGCTCGAACCTGAGCTCTCCCCTCCCTGCATGTGGCGTCAATCACAGGGCCCTAAGTGGCGCCTCCTTGCCACTTTACCAAGCCCAATCTTGTGCTTAAATCCCCCACGAATTGTACTTAACTCCTAGCTCTTTCAGCTCCCTTAACTAAAAACAAATTTTCCTTACAGCTCGAGCCTACCTTTGGCTCATAACTAGCCTCTAGAACCCCTCAAACAACAATCACAACAACCACACTCATGCAAGACAATTCCATCTCAAATAACCCCTATTTCAGGATATTACACAATCTGTTACCACTCAGAGGTATAGAACTTGTATCATTTTCAATTAATTTGATCTGTTACACCATTTCCTAGGTGTAATGACCAGATGTATGTGCTTAAAATTTACACGAATGCAGGGTCTCCCAAAAATGATCCTCTTTTACACTTGGATTGACCTTGTTTCTCATTTTTTGATATGGTATCACCAACTAATATTGTCTTATCCAATAAGAATCCGAAGAGATAATCATTTTTCAATGTTTCCAACCCTTTGGTGAGTTCTGAATAATAGTCATGTTTCAGGTTCCTCATATCATTTAAAAGATTCCAGAGTAATATGCAAAACTCTTTTTATGATAGTGTTATTAGTCCATTAATCATTATTTCAATATAAAATGCTTGAAAAAGGTCACAAAAATGGACGAGAAAGAAATTAATCAGGAGCATGGCTCGAAACAAATAAGTTAATCAAAGATTACCAAGAAAATTGATTTGGGTGTATCTTGAAAAGAATAAAGCAATCAAAGATAACAAATTCAAAAATGAGTAAGATAGAAGCTAGTATGCCCCAGATATCGCAGCCTGAGCTTCTCTGTTCAAACTTTTTGAGAACCATTTTAAACTCGTTATGTGTTTAGGGGATCCGGAGTACATTGTCGATGCCCCAAGGCGTAACATACTTCCTCATTATTAATTCAAGCATAGCAAGACTACTGTATGCCCCACTTTTGATCAAAATTTGAGCCACCCTTTTCGAGTTTTCAGCTCAAAGTCCCTTTGGTCTCAAAGCGCCCTTTACGGGTTTTCACCTTGGTCTTTCCTATTTTAGGTCAAATATTTCTTGGTTGAACCTGAATTCACCGAATTGGGCAAGTCTTTGCCATCCATCTCGGTCAATATTGATGCTCTTCTAGAATAGGTCCTCCATGAGTCCTTCCCAGTTTGGCATATGTCTTCCTCTAGAATCGTTTTGTAGAAGAAATGTAACAGCCCAATTTTGACCCTAATAGGAACGGTGGTTTCGGGACCACAAATCTGAGTTGGAAAAAAAATATTTTAATATTATTTTCTATGCTCATTATATGTGAAATGGTGTGTGTGAAAAGTTCGTATTAAAATTTGATCGTTTTAATGCTTAATTGTGAAAAAGGGCTTAATCGCATAAAAAGAAAATTTGGTGGTTAAATGTGTAAGTACTGAATTAATGATGTCTTTATAAATTGGAGGTTTAGAGTTGCAAATTGACCATAAAATGGAGATAGTGGATGGTCATGATTATGCATGTAATAGTGATTGCTTTTGGTTGTTTTATATTATATTATAATGAAATAATTTAATATATGTTATAATAATATAATAGATAAAAGATGAAAAAGTGTTCATCTTCTTCTAGCTTTGATCGAAAATAAAAGAAAAGAGAAAGAAAAAGGTTTAGCTCCATTCGGCCATGCTTAAGTTTGATTAAGGTAAGTGTTTAGTTCGGTTTTTAATAATTTTTACATTTTTGAGATCGTTGTTATGTGATTTAGCTAGCCCATGCTTGAAATTTTGAAATTGTTGTGCATTTTGTGAATTGCCATTGAAGAAAGTTTGTTGTTTTTGTGGTTTGATGATGGAATATTGATTTTGTGAGATAGATTAACAAGTTTTGTTCTTGAATTTTTGATGAAATTGAATGATTTGGATTAAATTGCAAAAATAAAATTTGGAGGGACTAAAATGCAAAATAAATGGAACGTATGAGCTGGTAATGAGTCAATAAATATTCGGCCCTAAAGAAGTATGTGCAAATTTTGAGTATTTTGTGTTTTGTGCAATAGGGACTAAATTGTAAAAATTGCAATTATCAGGGGTAAAATAGTAATTTTCCAATTTATGTGTTTTTGGATTAAATTGAATGTAAATATATTTGAATGAGCTTAATTTGAACATGTTTAGATCAAGAACCAAAGAAAACGGATTTGGATCGGGGAAAAACGAAAATAGTCGAATAGCCGATTTTCCTCGTCAGTCGATATCCGAGGTAAGTCTTTAAGCAATAAAACCTGGTAAATTAAGTACGTAATCTAATATATGCTGATTTGGAAATTTTGTATCTATATTATTGAATAACCGAAATGGTTAAATCTAAGATTCAATGTGTTTAAGTTGTTCGATGGTGATATGATATTTGAATGCTCGTACAAAGACTACGAAGTGTATTAAAGATTCAATATATGAAATATGTGTGTGTGAGATAGCTTAAAAGTATGGTTATTTAGGCTGTGAGACTAGCAAGCCTTGGGCTGGTGTACTTAATCGGGCTTTGTGCCTAGCAGGCTTATTGCCGGTGATTGAATATTAGACCTTGGATCTAGTAGGCCTAGTGCCGGTGTGTGTGTTTCAGGCTTATGCCCAACAGGTTTTATACCGGTGATCTAATTTCAACTTATAAATTACAAGACTTCTTAATTATGTGATCATTGAGCAAGTAAGTTGATAAAATGAGTTTGTATACTCGGCCAAACAGGTATGTGCATATGAGATATTTTAATTGAACTTGTATATTCGGCCAAATGGGTAAGTGCACATGTGATGTTTATTGAGCAAGTATGTGACAAAATGTTCTTGTATATTTGGCCTTCTTAATATGTGGATAAAATGATATTAAATACTTGTATACATGTGATGTTTAATGGATATATATATATATATTCGATTATATGTGACTAGAATGTACATGGTATTTACTTATTCGATTGTATATATGAACATATTGAACTATATGTATATGGTAATATAAGTAGGTTATTAAAAGATGGTATTTTATATCTTAAACCTTTTGCTAAAATTGGTAAGTTTGTATATTTAAAGATAGTGATAAGTGTTATGCTATGTAAAGATAATAGCATTCGGCCATGATAGTCTATTTGTGCTAAGTTATTATTTCAATGTCATAAAGTGATTAGTTTAAAATGTTTGAATGTTCAATTGATTTGTTATACTTGCTTAAAACTTACTAAGCTAAGTTAGCTTACTCTGTGTGTTCTGTTATTCTGTTTTATAGATTTCGGTTGTAAGCTACGAGCTCGAGATTCGCCATCAAAGTCATCCACACTATCGACTTATTTTGGTACTTTAAAAGTTGGGATTTTGAATTTAAGGCATGTATAGGCTAGCCTAATACTTGGATGATGTTTTGATGTTGTAAATATATGTCATGCGAAAATGACTTGTCCATCTTGTTAATCTTAGAATTTATATTTTGGCTTGATGATTATGTTTGGTGATTTGGTTTTAGTATTTATAAGTATGGTTAATGTATAGAGTTTAAATGAAATGGAGTAAAGATGTTATAACTAGTTAACCATATTTTGCAATGAAACAGTTTTTGGTTAGCAGCAGTGACATGATTTTAAAAAATCACCAAAAATAGGAGAAATGTAATTAGAAAGTGACTAAGATATATAATTAAATCTTATTGTGTCTATTTTTATATGAAAGAAACAGAGTAGGCAAAGGAATTTTATATTATGAGATATTTAAATTTTAGTGAGACTGGTTCTGAACTAATTCGTGGTCCCCTGTTCTGTCTTGGAAAAATTATTAAAATTGTAAAAAAATATCATGGAGCATATTTAATATTTTTGGAATATTTAATGAGTCTATTTTTATTGGAATAAACTAGAACATTATTTGAATTATGTACAATGAGATAACTGAGTTTTTGTAAAGATAGGTCAGAACCATCAAACAGTGAAATAGGGGAAACTTTAAGGATTAAACTATACTAATTGGCCACATGAAAAATTATGGAAAAATTATATTAAGAATATATATTATTCTAGCTTTAAGGAAAATTTACGGATCTAAATTTCAAGTTTCGTAACTCGAGTTATAGTCAATTTAGTCAACATGATGCAGATGGACAGTTTCAATTTTTATGCCCCGAATTAGTAGTTAAGTCTAGTATGTACATATGTACAAAGTTTTATATTTATGTGTTTTGAATTATGGAAGATTACTTGGTCTTGTTGATTCGATTTTGATCTTATAAATGAATTGATCAATATTTTGTTTGGATGTTTGTAATTGGCCTATTTTGAATTAGGTTAAACAAAGTTTATGCAAATACATATATGTATGTTTAGTTTTGGTAATTGATAATTTGTTTAGTAAAGTAATTATGAACATCTGCATATTGGGTCAATGTGACTTGAATGACCAAATGAATAGTAACCTTTGTATTTGTTGACAAATGCTTATGTGTGAAATTAGCTAAATGGATTTCAAATATATACATTATTGTTTTAGCATACTATGAAAATGCATTACTCATAACGCATTCGGATATGACCATATAAACAGTAAATAATTGATATGACCTGTGTTTTGCATGTTAATGCCTTGTAACCCTATTCTGGAGACGGATACAAGTTAAGGGTGTTACAAGAAAAATCTTTTAACATCAGGTTTTTTTGTAGAATTCCCTAAGATGAACTTCTTTAACGTAAGCTCGCATCATCTGGCCGTGACAAATAGCTTTTAACATTTTCTTCAATTAGGTTCAATTGGCAAAACGCTTCAATTCCATAAACCAATGGGTAAAATGTTGCCCCAGCGAAGGTTCTAGCCGACGTTCAATAAGACAGAGGGTAAATGGTAGCTTCTTATGCCAATCCTTACAAGTCTTAATCACCCTTTTTTTGTAGTTTTTCTTTTTGTATTTTTTTCTTTTGGAAAATTTTGTTGCACTGTGATATGTTGCCTGATCTTTGGACAAACTGTAACTTTGACTTTGTACAATTATGCATTATTAAACGTGATCCTTTATGGCATTCTTTGTTGGCATCTAATCCCTTTTTTTTATTTTGATGACTGTCGACTTTGCAATATTGGCATATGAAGCAACATTCACCCTCTTAGTGAAATAGATGACGTCCATGACGGTGAATCGATGTCAACCAGAAGCGTTTGTCGAGATCATCCCCATGACATCCATGCCCCACATATAGAAAAGTTCGTGAAGAGAATAGAAGAGTCACATAAATCTCGTCTTCTTCAATTCAGTATTTGCAGTATGATCTAATGCAACCCCCTTCTATGGTAGACCAACAGTGCCTGATCCTCACACTTAGCCCGTGTATTAGTGGCCCAGGCATGTCATGATATGATCATGCAAAACATCTTTGAATTCTTAAAAATAACTCAATTATGTCTCACATTAGTTCTGTGATGAGCTAGGCTACAATCTTCACCACTTTTCTAGACTCATAATATCCACTGACCCTTTGTAGAGTAAGGTCTGTTTTTCATCAATCTTAACAAATCAGAAGATAAATTACAATCTCTGTCATCTTCAATTTCCTTAGATCCACTAGACCCATATCTCATTCAAAAAGGGAGTCAGTAATAACATCATTCATGTCGTTGATATCTGGGTACCTAGGTACGAAGGCAAAAAAATCCAAAGAATAAATTATTCTAAGGATGATTATTTGGATAGTATGGTCATGATAAAGAATGAAAGAATACTAGTAATAAAAAAAAAACAAAAGAATGTACAGTATGAAAAATGAAAAATATTCACTTAAGAAGTGCATTTTATTGAAATAAAATTTCAGACACAAGCCTATTTCACAAAAGGGTTCTTATTGCCTCTAGGCTTAAGGCAACAAGCATGTTTTGAATATTACTCTAGATCAGCTCTAAAAATACAGGGATCTCTTCCACGGTCCCATTATTCAAAACACTCCCAAGTACGTAAGGGCTTGGAAACTTCGTTCTCTGGTTCCCTCTTCATTTTTGATTTCTTCAAGGAGTCGCAACTTTCTTGTCTCCTCTTTCAATTACCTCATTTACTACCTCGTCAAAGTGATCAGGTTTTGATGAATCGTCAAACTTCACAATTCCCATTTTAATGAACCTTTCGATCAACTTTTTAAACGTGGTACAGTTTTCAACCGAGTGGCCCGTTATTCCCGCATGGTAGTCGCATTGAGCGTTCAAATCATACCATTTAGGATATGAGGGCTATATCAACTTCGGATAAAAGGGAGACACCATATGTACGTCAAATAAACTTTGATATAGCTCCTTATACGTTATTTGGACTGGCGTACAATTCCCATTTTAATGAACCTTTCGACCAACTTTTTAAACGTGGTACAGTTTTCAATCAAGTGACCCGTTATTCCCGCATGGTAGTCGCATTGAGCATTCGAACCATACCATTTAGGATATGGGGGCTATATCAGCTTCAGATAAAATGGAGACATCATATGTGTGTCAAATAAACTTTGATATAGCTCCTTATACGTCATCAGGATTGGCGTAAATTAGAGCTTTTCAGAGTTTTGCCTTGGGGAAACCTGATTGCTGGTAGTTCCCGTCCTTGGCTAGTTTACTGTAATCGGCTCTAAATTGCTCTTGTTATACCTACCGGCACCATTCACTTTCTTTTCCTTTTCTTCAGGGCCTTTGAAGTCTATTCTCCTCTTTCCTTTGTTTCTACAAGAACAATCGGTTTGGCTTGATCATCGCTTGGGTTTAAACCTACTGGGGAGTAAACGATGTTTTCTTCATCATCATAGTCTCATTTTTCTCTTCTCAGTTCATGCATTATATATATATATATATATATATATATATTACTAAAAAAGGTTAAAAGGAGTTTACCGTTTGATTTGGTACTGAAAACGGAGGTTTTTGGGTTTTTCGACTGCCATCAGAGGCGGCATGTGCGACGGTACATCATTGGATCCTCGACTTTAGGCCAAAGGACAGAGAGAGTTTGGGGAGCTCTCTGATTCTTTTTTTTAAATGAAAGTCAAAAATGATTTTTTTTTTTTTAGAAACGGACTTATATAGCCTCATATAAACGACGCCGTTTTCACTTAAACTGATAAGCGCCAAAACGACGTCGTTTTAAGGCCAACCCGCGCACTGACCCTCCCCGTAAAGAGATCCGCGTGTTTTTATATCGATGGTATATTTGTGGAATAGACCCTTCCACATTTTCAATTTATTTAATCCAACTTTTATTATTTTATATTTTATGCCTCAAAGTTTAATTATTTTTCAATCTAATCCTCGGGCTCCTTAAAAGCTAATAAGCAGAATGACGCCATTTTGAAAAAGGCATAATTGCCCAATTAGTCCATGGTATTTAACGCGCGTTCTAATATTTTCTTTTTTTTGATCTGTTTTAATTGTCATTTTAACCCATGTTTTCTTTGTTTTATTTTGTTTTTATCCTTTTATTTTTTTATTTTATCTTATATTTAATTATTTTACCATATTAAAAGATTCTATATTATTTTATATGTTTATTAATTTACTAATAGTGTGAAATTCATATATATGTATATTTTATATGTATTATCTATATATATATATATATATATATATATATATATTATTTTACTAGGTTTAATAATTTATATATTATTTTAATATTTATATATTATTTATTATATCATATTTTTAAATATTATATTATTTATTAGTTTTAAAATTTTGTTTTTGTATAAAGTTTAGTATAATATATAATTTATTTTATTGTTTATTACATATATAACTTTTATGATTAATATATTATGTATATAAATGTTTTTACTTAAAATTATTATATATTATTTACTAATTATTTTATGTATAATCCTTATATATTTTTATTAATTATTTTATATTATTTTATTACATATTTTGATTTTTATTAATTATTATGTGCATTTATTTGTATCTTTATATTTGTTTATTATTGCTTTAGCATGTTTTTATTTTATTTATTCATGTTATATTATTTATTGATTATTTATAGTTAATATAATTTATAGAATTGATATGAATGTTACAATGTCTTACTCATACCATTTTTTAATAAAATACCTTTTAAACTAAAGACTTTTTTTAACGGTGATATCTGATATTTAGAGTTTTCGAAAAGAATCGTGCCCTAACTTACTGGGTTGTGATTTTTCTCGTAAAATTCAAAGTATCAGATATCTCTTCATTTTCAAAGTTCAAGGTTACCAATTTCAAATATAAAAATGTAACATCCTAAAATTTAGAAATTTTATGTGTTGCATTATATCTTGTGTGAGGCTAGTTAAATTATTAATTGTGTACGTTTTAAGGTTCTAAGAAGGCTCGGGGTTTAATTGGGCCCTAGTAAAAATTTGGTATTTTAGCACTTTAAGGAGAAATAGTAAGTGGCCTCAATGCTTATGGAAATAAGTGAGTAAATGGCTAGCATAAATGAGCATATGGCAAGGAGGTTGTGGTGTCACATGAAGGGTTTAGGGGAAGAGGTTCGAATCCCACTTGGTAAATTTTTTATTATTTTTTTGTGCTATTCATTGAGAGTGTAGGCCATGATGGTATTTGAGGCAAGGTGGACTTTTTAAGTTCGGCAAGGTGGCTAAGGAAATAATGCAAGGATGAGGGTAAGGAAAGAAATTAAAAGAAAAAGGCAAGATAAGGGAACATGTTGGCCTTTTTCATGGGAAATGTTTTGGAATGTTTTTATGGTCAATTTTTGACCCTTTTGGTTTGGTGCACACGGTTTTGAGGGGTAATAGGGGAGTGCCGAAATTCTTTAGCATTTTGGTGAATTTTGGTACTTGAGTGATTATTTTGTTCTTAGCATTTTGGGTGATCTTTTAATTTTTTTTTTCCAATCTCTTTCCTCTTTGCCGAAAATTCCAAAGCCAAAGTGAACATTTTCTTTTCTTTACTTTGGCTGAAACCTCCTAGCACATTTGTGCATTCTTTTTCTTTTGTTTGGCCGAAACACTTATCTTTTGCCCACCTCCCCTTTGATAACCGAACAATCTAGGACTCCTCCATCCATCCATTCTTTCTTTTGACCATTTCATCAATCTTTTCTTTTCTCTAAAATCGACACCACTTTGAGATCACTTTTTCTTGTTTGATTTTTCTCTAAAACCGAATCTATTATCATCCCATCTCCTCACTTCTTCTTTTCTTTTCATCTTGGACAATCTCCTCTTGACCGAATCGGTAAGTGACCTTATATCCCTCTTTTCATTTCATTTTATTTTCATTTTTCTTCCTAGCTGAATATATGTGTTATCATTATTCGGTTATTTTATCTTGTTTCCATATCAAAACATCTCTCTTCCCATCATTCTCATGTAGTGATCAATATCTTTTTCGTAGTGTTATAGAGGGTGGCGAATACCACATCATCGTCTAATCATCTCTAGTCATAAGAAAATTGTGGGAATCGAGATTATCATCGATTAAGGTAAGGAGTTCTTTCATAGTCCATTTGATATCTCTACTTGGTTATTATGTTAATCGGATTGAAGGATGGCTGATTGATCATGTTAGTAGGGACGAAATCATTCGATATTCTCTCCTTATTTAGTGGTAAGCCTAACCCTTTGTCATTAGACAATCTATATTTATATCATAATATCGTTTTGACTAAGATTTTATCCGATGGAGGCTAGTGGTATCGACTCGAAAGGGAAAGCAAGTGGAGAACACAAAAGGAGTGGATCTACGATCCCTACTCCTAAATTCAAACGAAGGGAAGTATCAGCAGTTCGGGATTTTCCTCCGGGTTGTGGACCATCATCCGGGGAGAATCGAAAAATCATGGTCATTCACGATTTCGAGAGTAAGTATTAAAAATTGCTTGGTGCAGTTTTGGATTAATAAAAATCTCGCCCGTTAGATTAATCGAGTGTTATGATATCATAGGTGTTGACGATCAAAACGGCCTAGTACTTACCGTAATCAGGTGTGTAATCTCACACCATTTTTCCGTGGGTTTTAAGACTAGATATCATGTTGGAAATAAATCGTTATGATTAAAATCGTAATATGGCATAAATCGGAAATTGGCCTAAATTACACTATTTTGATAAATTTTTCAAAAATGGTATTAACTGTGAGAATTACGAAAATGCCCTAATGGGCCGATTTGATAGATTACCACTGAATTACAAAAATGCCCCTAATGGGCCAATTTGATAGATTGCCCTAATGGCCCGATTTGCAAAGTGTTATAATGGGCTAAATTTTTGTAATGAATCTTTGAATTAATAATTGTTGTTTGTATCTGTAAATATCATGATTTATTATGTATGTTGCATTTACATAATTTTGCATGGGATGGGAAAATGTTGAAGAGAAGTGATTCCGGTGGTATTGCCACAAAAATGTTTGTTAATATGATTTACTATGATTCCGGTGGCTTGGCCACAATCAACATATGTTATAAATGGCAACTTGTCTGCGATTGGTGTGTTTGGCGGGGTGGGTTGACTTGATCCCCACAGGTGTGATGGGATGGTACGGGTGGTGTGTAGTGGATGGATTATTAGGATGGGTTGGGTTGCATACTTTGCACATGATTATATATGTATATATTCTATTTATAATTGGGCTTAGGCCCAAGATTATGCTAAATGGGCTCCGGCCCAAGTTATTGCTAAACGGGTTCAAGCCTAGTGGACAACGGTAAGGGGATTATGCACTGAGTTTTAGTAACTCACCCCGTTTCCTTAACCCTTGCAGGTAATCTCAGTAATGTGGATTTGGGCCATGGATGACTCGGTGGATGCCATACTTCAGAAATGGTGTTTATTTTGAACTTTAGATTTCAATTTCCGTTTACTTTACTATTTTGCGTTTTTATGTTGTAATAAAGCCTCTAAAATATTTTAATTCTTGCTTTATGTTTGACGAACTTATTATGTTGCTTAAATTATTTTAAAATGAGAATTTTTTAAAAACTTAAATAAGGATTTTCCAAAATAGATTAGCAAATGGATTTCTTAACAAACTTCTATGAATATTTTTAACTTGGACATTTTCTTTCGAAATATCAACGATATTTTCAAAAGCTACGGTTTATAAAATCTCTAGTTCAAATTTATCGATTTATCCATCAATCTTTGAGGTTAGTAGTATTTGACCACATATTTCAAATCAAACTTGTTTTCTTGATTTTAACAAATCAATAACTATTTTAGTACAAATAAAAAGGATTTAACTTGTTTTCTCATGTGACATGTCAGATCCGGTCATAACACATAGGATGGGTTTGGGGTGTTATAATAAACTTGTTCTTGAGAACTCAAAATGTTGTATCCTAACTTACTGGGTGTGATGTTTTGTGTCTTGAGGTAAGAATTTTCTAAAATAAAGAAGCACCTAGCTTCAAAGTTATAGGATGTTGTATCCTAACTTACTGGGTGTGGTATTTTTATTTCTTTGAAATAGGTAAGTCTTGGTTTTCCTTCTAATAAGGGATCTTATTCTAAACTTTTTAAATTTCAAACATTTGGACATGATTTTATCAATTAGGTACCAATTTTTGGGCGTTATGAGGGTGCTAACCCTTCCTCATACGTAAGCGACTCCCGAACCCATTTTTTCGTTTTTCGTAGACCAAAATCAAATGTTTTAAAATGAAACATTTTATAAGGTGATCCAATCACACCTAAATAAAAAGGGACTGGTGGCAACTCCATTTTTGCTTTAAAGTCGATCCCCATTTTTTAAAACCAAATTTAAAAATGGTTTCGACAGCTTGGCGACTCCACTGGGGACATAAGAGAGTCAAGCCGTAAAATTGATAATTTCATGTCTTTTTGTCTGAATTTAAAATTTTGGTTTTTTTTTTTTTTAAAATGATCCTTTTATTGCATGAGGTTTTAAATATATTTCTTTGCATTGCACTACATGGCTGTTGCTAATTCAAACATAGCAAGACTACTGTATGCCCCACTTTTTATTCAAAATTTAGGCCGCCCTTTTCGGGTTTTCAGCTCAAAACCCATTTGGTCTCAAAGCGCCCTTTGCGGGTTTTCGCCTTGACCTCTCCTTTTTTTTTTCTTTTTTTGTTGTTTTTTTTATTTCAATGCGCCCTTTATGGGTTTTCACCTTGGTCTTTCCTCTTTTAGGTCAAATATTTCTTGATTGATCCTAAATTTACCGAATTGGGCAAGTCTTCACCATTCGTCTCGGTTAATATCAATGCTCCTCTAGAACAGGCCCTACATAAGGCCTTCCCAGTTTGGCATGTGCTTTCCTCTGAAATCTTCAATATCGGGTGCCCATCATGAAATTTTTTTGGGTGGACCATTTTCGTCATAAATCAGCATCATCAACCATGATGGATAGTTTTTTAACCTTTTCTTCAATTAGGTTCAATTGGCAAAATTGTTTCTATTTTAGAAACCAATGGGTAAGATGTTGCCCCAGCGAAGGTTCTGGCTGATGTTCAATAAGACAGAGGGTAAATGGTAGCTTCTTATGCCAATCTTTACAAGTCTTAGTCACCTTTTAAAATTTTTGTTGTTTTTCTCTTTTTGTATTTTTTTTTTGACAACTTTTGTTGTACTGTGGTATGCTGCCTAAACTTTGGACAAATTGTAAACTTTGATTTTGTATAGTTATGCATTAAACGTGATCCTTTATGGCATTCTTTGCTAACATATGATCCTTTCCTTTATTTTGAATTTTTTTTTTGAATTTGATGACTTCGACCTTGTAACATTGGCATATGAAGCTACTTCTACCCTCTTAGCGAAGTAGACAACGACCATGACGGTAAATAGATGACAACTTGAACCGTTTGATGATATTGGACCCATAATATACATGCCCCACATGTACAAAAGTCTGTGAAGAAAATAGAAGAGTCACATAAATCTCATCTTCTTCAATTTAGTTTTTATAGTATGACGAATGCAATCCCCTTCCATGGTGGATCAACAGTGCCCGATCCTCTTGTTTAGCCCACCCCTTATTAGTCTAGGCATATCCTGATATGATCATGCAAAACAACTTTGAATTCTCAAAGATAACTCAATAATGTCTCGCCTTATTTCTGTATTGAGCTGGGCTTTGATCTTCACCCCTTCCCTAGGCTCATAATATCTGCTGACCCTTTTGTTGAGTAAGGTTTGTTTTTCATCTTGTTGAACCATTCTTAACAAATCAGAAGATAGGTTACAATCTCTGTTATCTTCAAAGTCCTTAGATCCCCTAGACCCATATCTCATTCAAAAAGGGAGTCAGTAACAACGTCGCTCATGTCATTAATATCTGGGTACCTAGATACGAAGGCAAGAAATCCAAAGAATAAATGATTCTAAGGATGATTATTGGTATGGTCATGAAAGAATATTCTAAAAAAACAAAAGAATGTACAATATGAAATGGAAAGAATAAAAGAATATTTGCTTTATTGCATTTTATTGAAATAAAGTTTCAGACACAAGCCTATTTCATAAAAGAGTTCTTATTGCCTCTAGGCTTGAGGCAACAAGCATGTTTTGCACATTACTATAGATCAGCTCTAAAACTATAGAGATCTCTTCCACAATCTCATTATTCAAGACACTCCCAAGTATTCAAGGATTTGGAAACATTGTTCCCCAATTCCCTCTTCGCTTTCGATTCCTTCAAAGGTTTGGAATTCTTGCATTTGTTCCCGCATTTCTTGTTAAATCTTGGTTAATTTCCCCTGCATCTGTATTTGCATTTGCTCTATTCTCTCCAACCTCTGTTCCATGTTTTCCAGGTTAACTGAGATAATTTTACCTAATTAGGGTCCTTTTATAAAAGTCTAATGCAAATGATGCAATGTAATGCAAATGCATGAATGTAAAGAGGCATCGATTCTGGTTCAACTTTATTTTAGAAAAATTTATTAGAAAACAAAATCCTTTACATAAAACGGACTACCATATGCTTTCACCCTAAGTCCTAAAGTTTTGATTTTCCCAAGCAATGGAGCTAGCTCTTAACTACAATCAGACTGTAGCTCATACTTCATGCTCAACATATCAGCCTATGATGTCAAAGTCTGTAGATGATCAGCTACCTCTTGAATCTAAACTATGGCTTCCCCCATGAGATAATCTCAGTTTCTAACTTGATCAAGCGAATGGTGGAGCTCTTCCTTCAAACACCCTTCTCTGGTCTCAAGAAGCTCGATCTGAAATTCACAACTGTGCAATGCTACTTCTAATTCTTCAATCTTACCTTTCAAGCTTGACTTTAACTCGATCGCGGAATTATGGCTTCAATAGTGATAAAGAGACCGTCCAAGCTTAGCATTGATCTTCAGAATAAGATTTGTAAAGTATTGATCATACATCCTAACTGGTGTCATACACTGAGTCACAATGCCATACTCAGAAAGATTCTTCTACTTCCATGGTCCATAAAGATCAAAGTTTTCCTATCAGTGAGCAGACAAAGAAGGAACTACAGAACTCCAAGAAGTTTAAATCGTATCTATTCAAACATATTGGCAACGAGGAAGTATATTACATCTTGGGGCATTGATAATGTACTATGGATCCTCTAAACACAATTGAGCTTAAAATGGTCCTCAAGAAGTTTGAACAAAGAAGCTCAGGCTGCGATATCTGGGGAACCTAGCTTCTATCTTACCCATTTTTGAAATTCCTTATATTTGATTGCTTTATTCTTTTTGAGATACACCCAAATCAATTTTCTTTTATTGTCTGGGTTATCTTTGATTAAATTATTTTTCTGAGCTATGCTCCTGACTAATTTCTTTCTCGTCCATTTTTGTGACCCTTTTTTCAAGCATTTTATATTGAAATAATGATTTATAGACTAATAACACTTTCATAAAAGGAGTTTCGCAATTACTCTAGAAGCTTCTAAATAGTATGAGGAATCTGAAACATAATTATTATTCAGAACTCACCAAGCCTAAGGGCTGGAAATATTGAAAAATGATTATCTCTTTAAATTCTTATTGGATAAGACAATTTTGTTGGTGACACCATATCGGCAAATGATGAACAAGGTCAATCCAAGTATAAAAGGAGATCATTGTCAGGATACCCTGCATTCATGTAAATTTTAGACACATACATCGGGTCATTACACCCAGGGAATGGAGTAACGGATCAAATTGATGGAAAATGATACAAGTTCTATACCTCTGAGTGGTAACAGATTGGATGAAAGAAACCAAATGTTATTCTCCTGAAGTTAGAGTGGGAGGTACAAACTTCATGTCCCAAGGTTCGAGTGGAGTGGACTCAGAATTACCACGGGACAAAATAATTAAGCAAGAAAATGATACTTCAAGGGGAACGAAGATGAAACCTTGATGGATAAATGAGTGATAACACCTTGAGCGGGAATCATACTCATATCATTTTTACATTCATCGCATGTCTAATTAGGAGTATTTGATGCATTTCGATCAAGGCATCCTAATTATTAGACATAATCATATACCCATTCTACAGGTTATGTCCTCTAAAGGACAATGTAGTTAGATTAATGACATCAGTCTGGCAATCCTTGAGTTTGCAGGGAGCAGATTGAAGATAGCAGATTTGGCAATTCTTGAGTTTGCAGGAAGTAGATCGAAGACATCAGTCTGGCAATCCCTGAGTTTGCAGGAAGTAGATTGAAGACATCAGTCTGGCATCCTTGAGTTTGTAGGGAGCAGATTGAAGATAGCAGATCTGGCAATTCCTGAGTTTGCAGGAAGCAGATTGAAGATATCAGTCTGGCAATCCCTGAGTTTGTAGGGAGCAGATTGAAGATAGCAGATCTGGCAATTCCTGAGTTTGCAGGAAGCAGATCGAAGATATCAGTCTGGCAATCCCTGAGTTTGTAGGGAGCAGATTGAAGATAGCAAGATCTGGCAATTCCTGAAGTTACAGGAAGCAGATCGAAGATACCAGTCTGGCAATCCCTGAGTTTGTAGGGAGCAGATTGAAGATAGCAGATCTGGCAGTTCTTGAGTTTTGTAACATCCTAAAAAGGTCCTATGCATTTTGGCCTAAATTGTACGAAAAGACATGTTTTATGTGTTTTGGAATAAATTTGGAATGATATTGGAAACCTGAGAATGTATAAAGGTTACGTTGAAAGTAGGAAAATGACCATTTCTGGAAACCTAAGCAAATTAGGAAAGTGAACATTTTGGAAACCTAAGTAAATTAGGAAAGTGAACATTTTGGAAACTAAGCCAAAGAGGAAAGTAAACATTTTGGAAACTATGCTAAACATTTTGGAAACTATGCTAGAGAAACTAAACATTTTGGAAACCTAGGAAATGTCAAGTTTACTGAGCCATGAAAATTTTTGAAACTAAAAATGACCCCAAATGTCGAATTTTAAAGTTCAAAGGGAACTTAGGGCAGTGACCCTAAAATATAAAGTATGTGAAATTTGACCCATTAACGGACTTGGAAAAGTGGCTGAAGATGCCACTTAAGGCCTCGTGAAATGGCCCACATGCAAGGGTGTTGGGCTTGAGTTCGAGTCACATAAGAAGCAAATAAAATAAGTTTTATTTTGCTTCTAGAAGCCCAAGAGGTGGACGGCACAAGGCTTGCAAAGAGGATTTTCACTCTCTTTAAAATTTGGCTAAATAGGTGGATAAATGAAGAATTATTCTTTAATTAGGAAAATAAGGAAGAGTGGTGGCCAAGTTAAGGATTCTTGGCCTAGTAATTTAGGGTATAAAAGGATGAGACTAGGGCCATTCATTATTCATTCCCCCTCTCTCTTTTCCTCTACCGAATATTCTTCTTGAGCCTCCATTCTTTTCTTCTTTTCTTTTAGCCTCTGTCCGATTTCTTCTAAGCCTATTATTCCTCTCTTCTTTCATCTTTGAAACCGAATACATAAGGGAATCATAGCGATTGTTCATCAAGTCTCTAAGTGAATCTCGAAGGTTGAAGTGAAGGTGCAATCGATTCCTTCAAATAAGGGTAAGATCCAAGTTTGGTTTCCATTCTTTTATATTTTAGACTTATCAAACTCTAGGGCTAATCCCATTAATGTTCATGGTTGCGAAACTTTGAAGAGATCTTTGGGATTTACTAAGTGTAGGCTACAAGGAAGGAGAAGTTCTTTCTCGAAGGTACACCATAGGCGCGTGTTCCCTAGTTATTCGGTGAGTTTGGATTTAAAATCCACAAGGTAAGTGTCTATAGCTTTCGGCTAAGGCCTATTTTGATAATTAGATCTAATTCTTGTTTGTTTAAAAGCCAAACTAACCCCGATGAGATTTAGTGCTTGGCCAAATACAAAGAGGAGCATAGCATAGATTTGGGATTTGATTAGTATTGAAATCGGCAACAAGGTAAGTTTTAAGAATACTAATCCTACTAGGATTTGGATTTATGGTCAAATGGTTTTTTATTAAAGTAGTAAGTGATTAATCAAATGTAGGAATTGAGATCTAAAGCAATAGATCGGGTTTTGGATTTCAAGGAATTGATAAGCAAATCAGGTGTGTACCCTACACTAAATCTTAATAGATTTATGGCTTAAACTTGATATATGTGTTAATATGAAAGTGTAAGAATATGGCTAAGGTACCGTGTGTACACCACACTAATCCTAATAGATTTATGGCTTAAATATGATATATATGTTAATATGAAAGTGTAAGAATGTGGCTAAAGTACCATATCATGGTACAAAGTACTCAGGTACGTTTTCCTACTCCTACTAGGATTTCAAAATATGTTATATTTAACATGTGAAAAGTGATGTGAAAGTGAAATTAAATATGATATGCATGATATGTATAATTTGGGGCATTCGGGTTAATTGAGAAAGGGGAAGTGAATGTGATGACTTTGGTCTCACTAAGTGAATGTGATGACTTTGGTCTCACTAAGTGAAGTGAACTTGGTCTCACTAAGTGAAGCGTGAAGACTTGGTCTCACTAAGTGAATGTGGTGACTTGGTCACATTAAGTGAATGTGGTAACTTCGGTTACATTATTCGAAAGTGGTGGCTATGCCACAATATTATAAGTGGGCGATGAGCACGTCATTGCAATGACGCCTTCGATGGTGTGTAGCGGATGGAGGTTGACTTAGTAGTCCCCACGGTTGTGCGAGGATGATGCGGGTGGTGTGTAGCGGATGGCTATATAGGTTTGGGTTTGGGTTTGCATCATTATCTTGAATTTTATATGAATATGATATATATGGTGTGCCTATTTCTATTATGTTTTGGTGTTGGTTACACATTGAGTCTATCGACTCACCCGTTGTGGGAACATGTTTGGTGATGAGCAATAATGGATCGGACGGCGAACTTGTGGTGGCCATGTTCAACGAAGTTTAATTTTATTTGAATCTTTATTTTATTTTAAGTCTTGTACAATTTTATTTTGGGTTTCATTTTATGTAATAAGGCCATCGTGACATTTTATTTACGCTTTAATTACTATGTTATGAATTTAGGGCTTTACAAAGAATAAGCCCATTTAATTTAAAATAAGTTTAAATATTTTGTCACCTAAATCAAAAGGATTTTAATAGCGAAATAAATTTATTTTCAACTCGAGCCCAACCCACAACAAACTATCTTTCAAAACACACAGTTTTCAAAGTATTCGAATAAATTTTGAACCGGGTTACTTCGAGGAACATACTAGATCCGGTCCATTCTCGTGGGCCGGGTGTGGGGTGTTTCAAGTTTGCAGGAAGCAGATCGAAGATATCAATCTGGCAATCCCTGAGTTTGTAAGGAGCAGATTGAAGATAGCAAATCTGGTAATTCCTGAGTTTGCAAGAAGCAGATCGAAGATATCAGTCTGGCAATCCCTGAGTTTGTAGGGAGCAGATTGAAGATAGCAAGATCTGGCAATTCCTGAAGTTACAAAAAGCAGATCGAAGACATTAGTCTGGCGATCCCTGAAGTTGCAAGGAGCAGATTAAGATAGCAGATTTGGCGATTCCTGAAATTGTAGGAAGCAGATCGAAGACATTAGTCTGGAGATCCCTGAAGTTGTAGGGAGCAGATTAAGATAGCAAATTTGGTGATTCCTGAAATTGGAGGAAGCAGATCGAAGACATTAGTCTGGCGATCCCTGAAGTTGTAGGAAGCAGATTAAGATAGCAGATTTGGTGATTCCTGAAATTGCAGGAAGTAGATCGAAGACATTAGTCTGGTAATCCCTGAAGTTGTAGGGAGCAGATTAAGATAGCAGATTTGGCGATTCCTAAAATTGCATGAAGTAGATTGAAAGAAAATAGATTTGGCATTCTTGAGGTTCCAAGAAGCAGATCGAAAACATCAGATCTTGTTTCCCTGAGTTTGCAGTGGAACAGATCAAAAGCTAGTGGATACTGCCTTCATGAAGTTGAAGCTATCAAACTTACTGAAATCAAGATGAAGTTCCAATACCGTTGAAGATGTAGTGGAGTTGGAGTCATTTGAAGAAGACAAGGATCAAGAAGTCGAGACTTGTTCAAGATCGGTCAAAATTGGTCATTTTATAGTCTTTGGTCTATCCTCGTTACACAACAATAAGCAAAGAAGGGCAGCTGTAAATGCCCAATTTTGCCCGGGCTTGTAACTAACCAAAACAGAAACAAAAAATAAAAAAATGTCCATTTTTTTAATGTCCTTTTACAGTCCAATACAAACCCAAACAGATAGCCCAATACCTAAAACTACCCGAGCCCACTTACAAACCTAAAACAGACTGACCTAGACCCAATACCAGAGCCCAAAAAGGCCCAAATGTAACTAAACAGAAATCAAAAACCTAGGGTTTTCTGAAACCCTAGGCGCCAAAGGGGACAGCATCCCAACCATCGCGCCGCAAGATTCGCCCCAGCCTCGCACCACAATCAAATCCTCACCTAGTCATCACCGCGAGATCATCGTCATCCATCTACAAAAGGAAACAAATCGCAGCAAAAATGGCAAAATAGTAGCAGATTCTTTTTTTATTTTTATTTTCAAGGCTATAAAAGCCTGATTTATTCTGTAAAAAAGGAGATACATGCAGAAATAAAAAAAAAAGACATTGAAACAGAATAAAGATTTTTTTTACGAGGTGATTTTTAATGTTATTTTATATTTTTTTACTTTCGTTTTTTTTTTCATTTTATATAAATACTATTAAAAAAGAAAACAAATAAAGGAGGCGAAGATCTTACCTGTGCGCCGCCATGCGAGGCGGCGCATATGGCTCGTGCCCACGAATCCGATGACCGGAGCCCAGACGACAGAATGAAGCTTCGGAGGGTTTTGAAAAAAAATTTAAAATCAATTTAGAAATGATTTTTTTTGTTAAAACAGATTTATAAAGGGTTATGGAAACGACGTCGTTTCTGCTTAATTCAATAAGTATAAAACGACGTCGTTTTGAAGGAGGATCCGCGTGTTGACCCGACCCAGCCCTCAGGATCCTCATGTTTTATTAAAAAGGAGAATTTACCATTTCAGTCCCTTTACGATTTTATTTGTTTTAATTTCATCCAATCTAACATTTTCTTTATTTTTAAATTTACCCGAAAAGCCTATTTCTATTCCAATTTAGTCCCTCGGTCTGTTTTAAAGGTAAAAATCCAAACGATGTCGTTTTGAAAATTTGGCATAATTGCCATAATAATCCTTGCAATATAGAGCCCATTTTTATTTAATCCTTTTAATCTATTTTAATTGCTATCTAACCCTTATTTTCTTTGTTTTATTTCATTTTTATCATTTTCAATTATTTTAATTATTTTATCATATTAAATGTTTTATATTATATTCCTATATTTATTAATTAATAGTTTATATATCTATATATATATATATAGATATATGTAACATCCTAAATTTTTTTAAAAAAAATCATTATGTTGCTAAGTGTTAGTTCGGGTTTACTTGGTATTAAAATAAATATTAGTAAAGTGTACTTTAGTGTAAAGAAATTAAGTGACCTTGAAACATAAGTTAATTAAGTACTAAAAGATGGCATAAGATGAGTAATTGGCAAAGTGGTGAAGGCACCATAAGTTGGACATAAGGGAAGGAGTTCGAATCACCTAGCATGCAATTAGGGAATTTTATTTTTGCGTTAGCATAGCATGTGTCGGCTATGGATAAGATTAGGATGAGTTGGATTGTTTTTTTTGGTAGGAAGACTAAGGATTATGGAAAGCTTAAGATAGGGGTAGAATAGCTTGAATTGGGGGATTTTGTCTCTCCAACTTAAGGAAAAAGGAGGAGGATAAGGCTTAAGAATAGGGAGATGTTTTGGAAACTCCCTAATGGCCTTTTGACCATGTATGTGGACGACAAAGGAGCTAAAAGGGGATGGTCGGTTTTGGTTGATTGTTTTGGTAAGCTTGGATATTGGGAGAACATTTCTTTTTGGTCATTTGGTACTTGATTATCAAATTTTCTCTCAAAAGTTGCTCTCTCCCTTAGCCGATTTTACCAAATACTTTGAGGAAACTATAGCAATTTTTACCATTCCTTCTTCTTGATCATTTGATCATTTTCTTTGCCAACCATTCTTCTTAGTGCCGAATCTATCATCACACAAAGAAGGCCATTCTTTTTCTTTTTTCTTCACAAAACCGAAAACACATAAGCAAACAAATATTCTTCTTTTCATTTTTCTCATTTTTCCTCCCCTATGCCGAATGCAAAATTTTCTTAAACTCCATTCTCTTTTCTTCTCTTTTCTTTCTCTATTTCTCTCTTGAAACCAAACCATATCATTCTATTTTCCTATTCTTTTATTTTCTTCTTCATTAAAATCTCTTTAACATTTTCTCTCATGGCCGAATGTTAGTTTGATCTTGTGTCGAATCTTTTTCATTTCTTTGTTTGGGTCATAACCGAATTCTTCTCACTCAATTTTCTTTTCAATCGTGGGCAATAGTGAGATTCTGGAGGTAGAAACTCAAGATGTTCTTGAGTATTTTGGAACTTTGGAATCGATCTCAAGAATTAAGGTAAGGAGATTTTTCTTTAAGGGTTCTTATTTATTCATTATATTAGTATAGTTAGTTATTTAATCGATTCCATTTTAGGGAATCACTCGATCGTTTCTTCGAGGAACGAGTATAATCGTGGTAAGCCAATCTCAAATTTTTAAATAAATCGTTAGCCATATTTCAATATTTATAAGTCGGACTAATGATCCTATGTCATTAGAGAGAGATTCAAGATAGGGCAGAAAAGGGTAGTCCATAGTCTTCGAAAGAGGGGTGGTTCCGTTAATCCCCCTAATTATAAACGAAGGGTTGTTTTGGGAATCCGGATTTTCCACCGAGTTACGGACCTTCATCCGAGGAGAATCAATTGTTTGAGGTTATTCGTACTCCCGAACCTTTGTTCGTTCGTGGATTCTCATCGGGCAACGAATCAACAATCGAGGAGAAACCAAAAATAGAAGTGGTTCAAAATCAAAAGGGTAAAGATTTAGATCGTTTACCAATAGTGTATTTTTTTAATAAATGATAGTGTTCTAATGGTTCGTGTTACGTTTAGGTATTGACGAGCGGGAAGGTTTAGTACTCACGATATCAAGGTGTGTAACTTCACACTTATCTCGGGTTAGATGTCATACCGTAGTATTGAGTAAAATCGTAAAGATGACAAAATCGATACAATACATAATAATTGGTATTTTTGGTGAAATTACATGAAAACGGTTAAAGTTGTGAAAATTACGAAAATGCCCTCGATGAATTAGTTGGTAAATTGCAAATATTATGCCAGATCGTAAAATGGGTCGAAAACCCTGTTAGATCGTAAAATGGGCTGAAATCTATATTAGATCGTTAAAAGGCGAAATCTCATTAGATCGTTAAATGGGCGAAATCTAAGATCGTTAAATGGGCGAAATCACGATAGATCGTTAAATGGGCTGAAATCTCTATTAGATCGTTAAATGGGCCGAAATCTCTGCTAGATCGTTAAATGGGCTGAAATCCCTGCTAGATCGTTAAATAGGCCGAAATCCCTGCTAGATCGTTAAATGGGCCAAAGTTGCTAGATTGTTAAATGGGCTAAATGATATTTTGTATTATGGGCCTTAATAAAAACCTAAAATAATGACTCACATGTAAATTGGGCTTTTTGCTAAAATCATCATATTTGCATACATGTTGCATGGGTTGGGATTAATGATGAAGGGGAGGAAGGCCTGCTGCCAAAATCTAGTTCGTGGCTTTGCCACAAAATAATTAAATGGTTGATTGCCTCTAGTTCGGTGGCTTTGCCACAAAATAATTAAATGGTTGATTGCCTCTAGTTCGGTGGCTCTGCCACAAATATTTTAATGGCTCAATGCCTCTAGTTCGGTGACTTTGTCACAATCTAGTTCGGTGGCTCTGCCACAAATATAAAAATGGCTTATTGCCTATGTTTGGTGTGTTGGCGGGGTGGGTTGACTTGATCCCCACAGGTGTGATGGTTGGTACGGGTGGTATGTAGCGGACGGAAATTAGGATTGGGTGGAAATTTCATTTTGCATACATTACAATTATTACATTGTTAAATCGTTTATGGACTCAAGCCCAAAATTATGATTTGATAATCGGCCCAATGGATATAGTAAGTGAGTTATACGATGAGTTTTAAGTAACTCACTCCTTAAATTTTCCATCTCGTAATGGAAATTGACGTGGACTTGGGCCGAGGATGACTTCGTGGAGGCCATATCGCAAACATGGGTTAAATAAACTTTGAACTTTTAATAAATACTTTCTTTAATTTGCTATTTTGGGTATGATGTAATAAGGCCTCTATTAATGTTTTATGGATTTTATGTGTGGATGGATTTAAATTATGTTTTGGGATAATTAATATGGGCTTATGTTTATCCTATAATGTTTTCTTAAAATACATTGGGTTTTCAAACATATGAGATTCTTTATCTATTCTTATTTTCAAATACTTTGAACTCTTATAAAAAATTACTTTAGGATTTTGACAATTTAATATTAAATGATGATATTTCCAATAAATGTTTTCTCATATTCATCGAACTTAAATTATTTCTCTTGGTTTTCATTAAACTTTATTTTAAAAATGATTTTGAAATATCCGATTCATTTAAATCATTAAGATAGTTCGATCTATGTAACAAACCAAATCTTATCTTAACGCATAGATAGGGTTTGGGGTGTTACATATATATATTATATGTATTATTTTATATATTTAATTATTACTATATATTACTTGGTTTAATAATTTATATATTATTTTATAATTTATATTATTTATTATATTATATTTTTAATTTATATATTATATAGTATTATATTTTATTATTTATCATTTTTAAATTTTGTTTTGTATAAAGTCTAGTATATCATATAACTTATTTTATTTATATTATTTATTACTTATATAATTTTTATGATTAGTATATATATATATATATATATATATATTTTTATTTAAAATTATTTTATATATTATTTATTAATTATTTTATTATGTATAATCCTTATTTATTATTAATTATTTTATATTATTTTATTATATTATGACTTTTATTAATTATTATATATATTTATTTGTATTTTTATATTCATTTATTATTACTCTAGCATTTTTCTTATTATGCATTTATTCATATTATATTATTCTTTTATTATTTATTGTTAATATAATTCATAGAATTGCAATTGATATTTATGCTACAATGCCTTACTCATTCCATTTTTAATAAAAAACCTTTTAAACTAAAGATTTTTTTCTAAAATATTTTTAACGGTGATATCTGATATTTGGAGTTTTCGAAAAGAATCGTGCCCTAACTTACTGGGTTTTAATTTTTCTCGTAAAATTCAAAGTATCTGTAACACCCTAAAATTCGAGTATCGATTTTTATTGCATGTTTTTATGCTTAGATTATGAAGGAAAATTTTCTTACTTCTTTTTCGTGTTTATTATAGTCCGAAGAAGAGTATAGAATTATTCGGAATGGAACAATTTTTAGTTTTGAGAATTTAATGAAGTGGATTAAGTGACATTGATACTTAAGTTAATTTAAGTGTCAAAGTGTAGCATAAGATGAGTAAATGGTAAGGTGGTGTTGGCGCATGAGTTGTGGCATGAGGGGAGTGGTTCAATCCTTGGTTAGCATCTAGATAATTTTATTTTTGCACAAGTATAGCAAGTGTCGGCCAAGCAATATATATGGTAAGGTTGGACTTTTCATTTTTGGTAAGTAGACTAAAGGAATAAGGTAATTGTTAAATTATGGTAGGGAATCAAGAAATTTTGGAAAGATAAGGGGACATAAGGCATGTATCAAGGAAAAGGTTTTGGAAATTATTTCATGCTCATTTGACCAATGAATTTGGACGGCATTGTGGCTAGGGGAGGTTGGTAGAATATGTTAGTAGCTTGGCTAGGATTAGGAATTAGTTTTGGTCATTCTTAGCTTTTTGTGCAAGTTTTGCAACTCTTTCTCAACCTTTCTCTCTTGGCCGAATTTGAGCTTTTGGTAAGCCTTAATCTTTTGACCATTTGGTCATTTTTGCCTATCACTTTAGTATTCTTTGTATGCCTTTTCTCATAGTGCCGAAATTACCAATACCAAAAAGCCATTCCTTTTCTTTCTTCTCCCCATTGCCGAATATACATTGCTCCTAAACTCATTTTTTTGTCTTTCTCTTTTCTTCTCCTTGAAAATCAAATCCTCATCATCATCTTTTTCTTCCATCTTTTATTTCTTTCTTTTATTTCTTTTCAATCAATACTTTCTCCAATAATTTCTCTCATGGCCGAATGTTAGTGTGCCCATAGCCGAACCATTTTCTCTTTTCTTTGGTTATACATAGCCGAATTCTCCATCATATCTAGACATCCTTCTCAATCCTTTCTTTTCAATCGTGGACAATAGGTAAGAGTTCTTTTTAGTTTATGTTAGTTAATAGTTGTTTTGGCCGAATCTTAATGGTGGTAAGAAGGATCTCTTGGATCGAAATAATCATTCTTTCTATTAACTTTTCTTTGTTATATTTTAATGCGATAGTAGAAGATCGGAACTCAAGTGTTCGTGAGTATCATAGAACGTTGAAATCGATTTAAGGTGTTAAGGGAACGTTTTTGGTCTATTCTCATATTGTGGAGCAAGGATCTTTATGGTAAGGAAATCTCACCCTTAAAACCTTTAGTATTATTTTCGATATATTATTAGGTTGGATTAATGATCTTTTATCATTGAAGACATTCAAAATAGGGAAGAAAAGGGCGGTGTATAGTGTTCGGAAGAAGGGAGGTTTCGTTAATCCCCCTAAGTATAAGCAAAGGGCTATTTCGGGAATCCGAGATTTTCCACCGGGTTGTGGACGCTCATCCGAGGAGAATCAATTGTTTGAAGTTGTTCGTACTCCCGAACCTTTTTTTGTTCGTGGACTTTCATCGGTTAGCGAACCATCAATCGGGGAGAAACCGCAAGTAGAAGTAGTACGAAATTCCAAGGGTAAAAGTTTAGATCTTATTCTAAGATTGGTTTTGTTAGTAAATTATAGCGTTTTAATTTATCGTGATGCGTATAGGTATCGACGAGCGGGAAAGTCTAGTTCTCACTATAACCAGGTGTGTAACTTCACACTCATTCTTGGGTTCGATATCACTCCATAAGTATTGTGATAAAATCATAAAAATAGCAAAATCAAAAAAATACGTAGTAATTCATACTCTTGCGTAAATGCTTGAAAACGGTTAAAACTGAGAAATCTGTGAAAAACTGCTAGATCGATAAATTGGGCTGAAAGATTGCTAGTTTGTTAAATTGGGCTGAAAAAAAACTGTTAGATTGTTAAAATGGGCCAAAAATATTCTAGTTCGATATATGGGCCAAAAATATTCTAGTTCGATATATGGGCCAAAAATATTCTAGTTCGATATATGTACCAAAGTTCGTTAAATTGCTAAATGGGCAAAGTACTAATTTGTTTTATGGGCCCAAATGAAATGCTTAATTATAGACCCATTTATATTATGGATTATTTGATAAATTATTATATGGCTATATTTTGTTAAGCACACATGATTGCATGGGGTGGGTATTTGATGAAGACAAGAATGGCTGTTGCCAAAAATCTAGTTCTAATGGCTCGCCACAAATTATTTTGGCTTAATGCCTCTAGTTCGGTGGCTCTCGCCACAAATTATTTTGGCTTAATGCCTCTAGTTCGATGACTATGTCACAATCTAGTTCGGTAGTGCACTACAAAAATTATTTTAAAGGCTTAATGCCTACGATTGGTGTGTTTAGCGGGGTGGGTTGACTTGATCCCCACAGGTGTGTTGGTTGGTACGGGGGTGTGTAGGGGATGTGTAACACCCTGGTTTAGGGGCTAGGCATGTTGGGTATAATTTAAGTTCTAGTAGGTTTTGGGTATGCTTGGTTGTGTTTTGGAGGTGTTGAGAACGCTTCAGTAAACGGGAAGACTTTGGAAAATTTTGGATTTTTAGTGGAAAGGGAATCGCCAAGGAGGCCTTAAGAATAATTTTCGTAATTTATGGCACAAGAATGGCACTTGGCAAAGTGGCTTCATGCTGCCGCTTAAGAAATTTGAAGTAGCGCCATTGAGGGCTTGGGTTCGAGTCCAAGCGGCAACAAAGGTGGTTTTAATATTTTTGGGTTATGGCGCTACAAGGATGGAAGCCTTAAAAAGGAGTTGGGGCTTGTTTTGACACAAAGAACTCGTTGGTCAAGTGGCTAGCGTGCGTCACTTAGGCGCTGGAGGGAAGAGAGAGCGTGGGTTAGAAATTTGAGCAAAGCAGCTTTGGCTTTTATATTTTGCTTATTTTTTTATTTTTGATAAACATAGGATTATTTTATTTAGTTTAAAATTTGTAAATAGAGATAATGGTTGCTGGTGGTTTAATTTTTTATATGATATGGATAAAGTAGTTGGCTAATTCAAATCAATTTGAATTAGTGGCACGAGCTTTTGAAGTAGCAGCCGAAAGTGGGAGTCTTCAAGGGGGGAAGCATGTGCCAAAATTGCTATTTAAATGGGCAGCCTTCTTTCATAAATTTCTTTTGACCTTTGCCGAATTCTTTTAGTCCACATTTGGTGCATTTTGGTCAGCCATAGTCTTGTGTACCTAGCCGAAGGTTCAAGTGGAATTTTCTTATTTTTTTTCTACCTTGAAACCGAAATCCTCCCAAGCAGCTTATACCCTTGCCGATTTCTTCTTTGACCATTTAATCAGTGGTTGCTTTTTATTAATTCTCTTTTAATCCCTTGATAGCCGAAACTTCTCCTCTCCTATTAGTTTGCACCTTGGTCGAATTCTAGGTGTGGTGTGGATCTCTTCGGATTCTTCTCCTCAATCGTTGGTAGCCAGAATCGGTAGGTGGTGGTAAAGATCCATGTTTTAATCATTCTTTTACTATTCAAAAGCCGAAGGCTATTAAGGCTAACCATTTATGCGTTTTAGGTGTGGTCGATTACAAATAGGACCATTCCGTAGTCTTGAGATTTGTTTGGAAATCAAATCAGCCTTGAGGAGCAAGGATATTTAGGGACATAGATCAATTCTCCTAATTCAAGATATTTTGGTAAGCAATATTTGGTAAAGGTTCAATATTTAGTTTTTGACGATTTGGTTAACCGGTTGATTCTGATTAAGTGACTTTCGATGGAGGCCAATACCAGTCTTGAGGGAAAAGGGAAAGCTCCCATCCCGAAGTTCAAAAAGAGATCGGTTTCATTGCATCGAGATTGGCCACCGGGGTGTGGGCGGCAATGTGAAACGATAGGCGATAATCTTGTAGTCTCGCTAAACGATAGCGTCGGGATCGAGGTTTAGAGCTTCAGTTATAAGGTGTGTAGTTAGACCATTTTTTCGGATTTGTATAATCTCTGTTGCTATATGTTCGCTAATGAATGCGATTGCCATATGTGTAATGGATACCCTAAAGGGGTATGATGACGACGAGTTAGTAGCAAGTTGGCTAATAGGTGATAATTGATTTTAACTATGTGAGCATGCCTATATTTGTGAATATCATGTACATGCATCATCTCAAGATCATATTATGTTACATGTGCATGGGTGGGTTTTTGAAAGAAGGTGCGGTGTACTTGATGCGTGGTTGATGTCGACTTTGTGCTACATCGTGGATTGGCGCCGGCCGAGGTCGCGTTGTGGATCTTTGCGATTTAGTTCGCGTGTTTACCTTGATTGATATCGCTTTATGCCATATCGTGGCTTGATGGATTGCTGTGTGCTCCATCGTGGTTTGATGTTAGCTACGTGCTACATCGTGGGTGGCATTGGTTGCCTTTAGGAGGGAAAAGGAGAGGGTGACTCGATAGTCCCCTGGTGTGTGGTAGGCTGGTTAAGGGGGTGTGTAGCGGATGGACCATAGGATTGGGTTGGGTTTCATGTTGCATTGTTCCGTTATGAAATGATATGGAAATGGGCCAAGCCCAGTATGACATGTGGATAGGTATGTTTTGAGAACATACGTGGAAATGGGCCAAGCCCAGTGATCAGTGGACTGATGAGAAAAGGGCCTAGCCCAGTGATTGAATATGATTTGATTGTGGGCCAAGCCCAGATCGTGGTAATGTCTATATGTTTACATGTTGCATTTGATAATTGGGTTGATTTGTGGCTAGCATGTGGGTGGATATCAGTGGTTTAATTACACACTGAGTCCGTATGACTCACCCAATTATTTATCCAACATCGCAGGTGACTTGTTGACCGGACCGGGTCGGAGAGGATGCAAGGTGGCCCATGCAGAAGGAGATTAATTTGATTATCTTTAAGAAATTTTTAATACTAAGTGTTTTGTTTAATATTGGTTGTAATAAGGGCCACTTTTGATTTAAAGTACTTTATTTATTATTGAAGTTTATACTATACTTAGAAATATTATTTTTACAAATGATTAATATCATACCAACTTATAATAGAGTTTTAATTCAAATCAAGCTTAGATGATTAAATAATTTTTAATGGACACATTTTCCAAAAGTTAACAAAATTTTCAAGTTATTCTAAAGTCAAAGATTTCCCAACCGTTTTCAGCGAGTGACATACCGATCCCTAGTCGGGGCTTGTGGGCCGGGTTTGGGGATGTTACAGGATGGATATTAGGCTTGGTTGGAAAATTCATTTTTCATGCATTTCTATTTATTTTACTTTATATTTTTAAATGAAATTGGGCTCAAGCCCAAGTTAATGTCTCGATGATCTGCCCAATAATGGTGGTAAGTGAGTTGCACACCGAGTTCTTAGTAACTCACCCTATTTTATTATCCATCTCGTAATGGCAATTGATGTGGACTTGGGCGGGGATGACTTGGTGGAGGCCATACTACGAGCATGGGTTTATAAACTATGAACTTTATTTAAATTACTTATTTTAATTACTAATTTGGGTTTGATGTAATAAGGCCTCTAATTATGTTTTTATGGATTTTATGTGTGGATGGATTTAATTGCTTTTAAGACTTTTGCTTTGGGCTTTTGTTTAATCTATAAAGTTTTCTAAAGAAATATTGAGTTTTATAACAATTGGGTCACCTTAATTATTTCTTTTAAATTTCTTTCAATTATTTTTAAATTACTTTAAGGTTTTTGATAAATATATTCTAAATGATAAGATTTCAAATAAAGTATTTTCTTAATCTACAAATTTTAAATCTTTGGTCTTAGTTTTTATTAAACTTTATTTCCAAAAGGTGTTGAAGTATTATTTTACTTTAAACATTAGAAAATTAAATGGATGTTCGATCGGTGTGACAAACCAAATCTCGTCTTAACGCATAGACCTGGTTTGGGGTGTTACAGTATCAGATATCTTTCCATTTTCAATGTTCAAGGTTACCAATTTCAAATATAAAAACTTATTCTTAAGAACTCAAAATGTTGTATCCTAACTTACTGGGTGTGATGTTTTGTGTCTTGAGGTAAGAATTTTCTAAAATAAAGACGCACCTAGCTTCGAAGTTATAAGATGTTGTATCCTAACTTATTGTGCTGAAAAGCGGATGTCAATAAGAACTTCGGATGATAAGGAAGTAATAATGATAGGCGAACGAAGGAATTACTTGGCAAATGTGGTATCTGCGTTGAAGGCAGAGAAGTTGGTGCGGAAGGGATATGGAGCATTCCTAGCTTTTATTTGTGCTTTGGATGCCAAAGAGTTATCTGTGGATGATGTGAGAACGGTGAAGGAATTTCCAGATGTATTTCCCGATGAACTTCCTGGTATACCTCTACATCGGAAAGTAGAATTTGGCATTGAGCTTTTGCCCGGAACGGCTCCAATGTCCATTGCTCCTTATAGAATGGCACCGAAGGAGTTGGCAGAGCTTAAAGCTCAAATTTAAGAATTGTTGGATAGGGGATTTATTCGACCGAGTGTGTCTCCGTGGGGAGCACCAGTTTTGTTTCTTAAGAAGAAGGATGAATCGATGCGTATGTGCATTGATTACAGACAATTGAATAAATTACGATCAAGAATAGGTATCCTTTGCCGAGAATTGATGACCTGTTTGATCAATTGAAGGAAGCTTCAGTTTTCTCCAAAATTGATTTGAGATCAGGTTATCACCAGCTTAAGGTGAAAGAAGCAGATATTTATAAGACGACATTCAGAACTCGTTATGGACATTATGAGTTTTTGGTGATGCCGTTTGGGTTAACCAATGCACCAGCCGCATTTATGGACATGATGAATCGAGTCTTTCAACCATATTTAGACCGGTTTGTGGTAGTGTTCATAGATGACATTTTTGTTTATTCAAGAAATGATGAGGAGCATGACACGATTTGCGTATAGCATTGCGACTACTTCGTGATAAGTAACTTTATGCCAAATTCAAGAAATGTGAATTCGCTAAAAGAAGTGACATTCTTGGGTCATGTGGTATCACCGAGGAATAAGGGTGGATCCTCGGAAGATTGAAGTCAGATCGATTGGAAACCACCAAAATCGGTAGCTAAAATTGAGTTTCTTGGGTTTGTTTGGTTATTATAGACGCTTCGTTGAGGGTTTTCGTTGATTGTCGCACCCCTAACTAAACTGCTGCGGAAGGGAGTTCCGTATATTTGGACTAAAAACAACAAGAGAGTTTTGAGAAATTAAAGAAGATTCTGACGGAAGCACCAGTTTTGATTCAGCCTGAGGCTGGAAAAGAATTTACCGTTTATTGTGATGCGCCTCACACGAGTTTGGGTTGTGTGCTGATGCAAAATGGAAAGGTGGTGGCTTATGCTTCTCGACAGTTAAGACCGCACGAAGTAAATTACCCTACTCATGATTTGGAGTTAGCTGCAGTGGTATTTGCTTTAAAGATTTGGAGGCACTATCTCTACGGTGAAAAGTCTATCATTTATACGGATCACAAGAGTCTTAAGTACCTCCTTACCCAAAAGGAGTTGAATTTGAGACAAAGAAGATGGGTGGAATTACTAAAGGATTATGATTTCTCAATCGAGTATCATCCTGGAAAGGCTAATGTGGTAGGTGACGCTAAAGTCGTAAATGCAGATCTCGAATTGAGAGCAATGTTTGCTCATTTGAGTTTATATGAGGATGGCGATCTGTTAGCGTAACTTGGTGAAGCCTCTATGGTTAGAACAAATCCAGGAAAAGCAGACATCAGATAAAAAGTTGGGACCCTTATTCCAGTAGGTTGAAAGAGGTGAAATAGAGGATTTTGGTATAAACACGAATGGAGTGCTGTGTTTTCGAGGAAGGGTTTGTATGTCGAAAGACTCAGAATTGAGGCAAATGATTCTACGGGAGGTGCATAGTAGCCCTTATGCTATGCACCCCGGAGGAAATAAGATGCATCAAGATCTCCGTGAACAATATTGGTGGCCAGGGTTGAAGCGTGAGATTTTTGAGTTTGTAGGAAAATGTTTGACTTGTCAGCAAGTGAAGGCGAGCATCAATTACCGTCAGGTTTGTTACAACCAGTAAAGATTCCTCTTTGGAAATGGGAGCGAATAACAATGTATTTTGTTAGTGGGTTACCTTTAACACCTACTAAGAAAAATTCTGTATGGGTAGTAATTGATCGTTTGACGAAGACTGCTCATTTTCTTTCAGTTCGTAAGGATTATTCATTATAGAAATTGGCTAAGTCAGATGTATCTCGAAATCGTGAGGTTGCATGGGGTACCAATGTCTATTATATCGCATAAGGATCCTAGATTTACATCACGATTTTGGAAAGCTCTGCATGAAGCCTTGGGGACAAAGTTGAATTTCAGTATGGCTTTTCATCCTCAGTCTGATGGTCAGTCGGAAAGAGTAATTCAGATATTGGAAGACATGTTAAGAGGATGTGTGATTGACTTCAGAGGTAGCTAGGAGGATTTTCTACCATTGGCAGAATTCGCGTATAACAATAGCTATCAGTCTAGCATTCAGATGGCACCCTATGAGGCATTGTATGGTCGTAGGTGCCGTACTCCTACTTGTTGGACTGAATTGGTCGAACGGTAGATGTTGGGTCATGAGATGATATCTGAAACAAAGGAAAAGGTAAAAGTTATTTAAGCACGGTTAAAGGAAGCTTCGTAGACAGAAGTCATATGCAGACCTGAAGCGCAAGGATATCGAGTTTGCTGTGGGAGAGCAGGTCTTTCTGAAGGTATCACCTTGGAAGAAAATTTTTAGATTTGGAAAGAAGGGAAAGTTGAGCCCTAGGTTCATTGGGCCATATCGTGTGATGAAGCGTGTTGGTCCAGTGGCTTATCAGATTGAATTACCTCCGGAGTTGAGTCAAATTCATAATGTTTTCCATGTTTCCATGCTGAGACGCTACAGATCGGATCCATCTCACATAGTACCGGTAGAGGAAGTGAAATTAAAATCAGACTTGTCTTTTGAGGAAGAACCAGTGGAAATTTTAGACCGAGACGTGAAAGTACTAAGAAAGAAGACCGTGCCATTGGTCAAAGTTTTATGGCATAATCACGGAGTGGAGGAAGCTACGTGGGAGCCTAAGGATGCAATTCGGCAACAATATCCTCACCTCATTTAATCAGGTAAATTTTGAGGACGAAATTTTCTTTAAGGGGTAGAATTGTAACATCCTAAATTTTTTTAAAAAAATCATTATGTTGCTAAGTGTTAGTTTGGGTTTACTTGGTATTAAAATAAATATTAGTAAAGTGTACTTTAGTGTAAAGAAATTAAGTGACCTTGAAACATAAGCTAATTAAGTACTAAAAGATGGCATAAGATGAGTAATTGGCAAAGTGGTGAAGGCACCATAAGTTGGACATGAGGAAGGAGTTCGAATCACCTAGCATGCAATTAGGGAATTTTATTTTGCTTTAGCATAGCATGTGTCGACTATGGATAAGATTAGGATGAGTTGGATTGTTTTTTTGGTAAGAAGACTAAGGATTATGGAAAGCTTAAGATAGGGGATAGAATAGCTTGAATTGGGGATTTTGTCTCTCAACTTAAGGAAAAGGAGGAGGATAAGGCTTAAGAATAGGAGATGTTTTGAAACTCCTAATGGCCTTTTGACCATGTATGTGGAAGGCAAAGGAGCTAAGGGGGATGGCGGTTTTGGTTGATTGTTTTGGTAAGCTTGGATATTGGGAGAACATTTCTTTTGGTCATTTGGTACTTGATTATCAAATTTTCTCTCAAAAGTTGATCTCTCCCTTAGCCGATTTTACCAAATACTTTGAGGAAACTATAGCAATTTTTACCATTCCTTCTTCTTGATCATTTGATCATTTTCTTTGCCAACAATTATTCTTAGTGCCGAATCTATCATCATACAAAGAAGGCTATTCTTTTTCTTTTTTCTTCACAAAACCGAAAACACATAAGCAAACAAATATTCTTCTTTTCATTTTTCTCATTTTTCCTCCCCTATGCCGAATGCAAAATTTTCTTAAACTCCATTCTCTTTTCTTCTCTTTTCTTTCTCTCTTTCTCTCTTGAAACCGAACCATATCATTCTATTTTCCTATTCTTTTATTTTCTTCTTCATTAAAGTCTCTTTAACATTTTCTCTCGTGGCCGAATGTTAGTTTGATCTTGTGCCGAATCTTTTTCATTTCTTTGTTTGGGTCATAACCGAATTCTTCTCACTCAATTTTCTTTTCAATCGTGGGCAATAGTGAGATTCTGGAGGGTAGAAACTCAAGATGTTCTTGAGTATTTTGGAACTTTGGAATCGATCTCAAGAATTAAGGTAAGGAGATTTTTCTTTAAGGGTTCTTATTTTATTCATTATATTAGTATAGTTAGTTATTTAATCGATTCCGTTTTAGGGACGTAATCGCTCGATCGTTTCTTCGAGGAATGAGGATAATCGTGGTAAGCCAATCTCAAATTTTTAAATAAATCGTTAGCCATATTTCGATATTTATAAGTCGGACTAATGATCCTATGTCATTAGAGAGAGATTCAAGATAGGGCAGAAAAGGGCAGTCCATAGTCTTCAAAAGAGGGGCGATTTCATTAATCCCCCAAATTATAAACGAAGGGCTGTTTTAGGAATCTGGGATTTTCCACCGGGTTGCAGACCTTCATCCGAGGAGAATCAATTATTTGAGGTTATTCGTACTCCCGAACCTTTGTTCGTTCGTGGATTCTCATCGGGCAACGAATCAACAATCGAGGAGAAACCAAAAATAGAAGTGGTTCAAAATCAAAAGGTTAAAGATTTAGATCGTTTACCAATAGTGTATTTTTTTAATAAATGATAGTGTTCTAATGGTTCGTGTTACGTTTAGGTATTGACGAGCGGGAAGGTTTAGTACTCACGATATCAAGGTGTGTAACTTCACACTTATCTTGGGTTAGATGTCATACCGTAGTATTGAGTAAAATCATAAAGATGAAAAAATTGGTACAATACGTAATAATTGGTATTTTTGGTGAAATTACATGAAAACGGTTAAAGTTGTGAAAATTACGAAAACGCCCTCGATGAATTAGTTGGTAAATTGCAAATATTATGTCAAATCGTAAAATGGGCGAAAACCCTATTAGATTGTAAAATGGGCCAAAATCTATACTAGGTCGTTAAAAGGGTCAAATCTCTGTTAGATCGTTAAATGGGCCAAATCTCTGCTAGATAGTTAAATGGGCCGAAATCCATGATAGATCATTAAATGGATTGAAATCTCTATTAGATCGTTAAATGGGCCAAAGTTGCTAGATTGTTAAATGGGCTAAATGATATTTTGTATTATGGGCCTTAATAAAAACCTGAAATAATGACTCACATGTAAATTGGGCCTTTTTGCTAAAATCATCATATTTGCATACATGTTGCATGGGTTGGGATTAATGATGAAGGGAAGAAAGGCCTGTTGCCAAAATCTAGTTCGGTGGCTTTGCCACAAAATAATTAAATGGCTGATTGCCTCTAGTTCGGTGGCTTTGCCACAAAATAATTAAATGGTTGATTGCCTCTAGTTCGGTGGCTTTGCCACAAAATAATTAAATGGCTGGTTGCCTCTAGTTCGGTGGCTCTGCCACAAATATAAAAATGGCTTATTGCCTATGTTTGGTGTGTTGGCGGGGTGGGTTGTGTAACACCCTAAAAATTTGAGTATTTATTATATTGCATGTTTTTGGTGCTTAGATTATGAAGGAAAATTTTTTTACTTCTTTTCATAGTTATTATAGTTCTGAAGAAGAGTTTAGAATTATTCGGGAAAGGAATTAATTTTTAATTTTGAGAAATAAATGAAGTGGATTAAGTGACATTGATACTTAAGTAAAATTAATTGCCAAAGTGTAGCATAAGATGAGTAATTGGTAAGGTGGTGTTGGCGCATGAGTTGTGGCATGAGGGAAGGGGTTCGAATCCCTTGGTTAGCATATAGGAAATTTTATTTTTTTTGCTTTAATCCATGCATGTGTCGGCAAGGGGATAAGGATGGATGAGTTGTATTGTTTCATTTTTGGTAAGTAAGACTAAAGGAAAAAGGTAATTTTTAACTTATGGTATGGAATCAAAGAACTTTGGAAAGATATGGGGACATGAGGCAAGTATCAAGGAAAATGTTTTGGAAACAAATTCATGGTCATTTGACCAATGAATTTGGACGGCAATTTGCTAGGGAGGAGGTTGGTGAATATGCTAGTAGCTTGGCTAGGTAGGGATTTTGCTTTGGTCATTCCTAACATTTTGTGCAAGCTTTGTTTTTCTTTTCTCTCTTTCTCTCAACCTTCTCTTTGGCCGAATTTGAGCTTTTGGTATGCCAAAATTTTCTTGACCATTTGGTCATTTTTGCTATCACATTAGTATTCTTTTGTATGCCTTTTCATTTTGCCGAAATTACAACATCAAAGGTCATTCTTTTTCTTCTTTTCTCCATTGTCGAATGTACCTTGCCCTAAACACATCTCTTACTTTCTCTTTTCTTCTTTTGAAAACCGAATCTTCATCATCATCCCTTTCACTTATCTTTTAATTTTTTTCAATCATACTATCTTCATAAAAATCTCTCATGGCCGAATGTTAGTGTGCCTTGCCGAATTTTTTTCTCTTCTCTTTAGTTTTCATAGCCGAATCTCTCTCTATTCATAAGCATCTTTCTCAATCACCTCTTTTCAACCGTGGAGAATAGGTAAGAGTTCTTTTAAGTTCATGTTAATTAATGGTGGTTTTGGCCGAATATGGATGGAGGTAAGAAGGATTTCTTGGATCGAAATAATCGTTCATTTTATTAACGTTTCTCTTTATTATACTTTAGTGCGATAACAGAAGATCGGAACTCGAGTGTTCGTGTGTATCTTGGAGCGTTGGAATTGATTTACGGTGTTGAGGGAACGTTTTTGGGTTGACTCTCTTTTTGAGAAGCAAGAATCTTTGTGGTAAGGAAATCTCGCCTTTAAGATCTTTAGTATTTTCGATATATTATTATTAGGATTAACGATCTATTGTTATTAAAGACATTCAAAATAGGGAAGAAAAGGGCGGTGTTTAGTCTTCGTAAGAGGGGCGGATCCGCTATTCCCCCTAATTATAAAAGAAGGGCTATTTCGGGAATCTGGGATTTTCCACCGGGTTACGGACCATCTTCCGAAGGAAATCAATTATTTGAAGTAGTATGAACTTCCGAGCCTTTGTACGTTAGTGGATTTTCAATAATAACTAATCGATAAACGAGGAGAAACCAAAATTGAAGTGATTCAAAATCAAGAGGGTAAGGATTTGGATCGATTATCGATAGTGTATTTTATACATGATAGTGTTCTAACGGATCGTAATATGTTTTAGGTGTTGAGGAGTGAGAAGGATTAGTACTCACGATATCGAGGTGTGTAACTTCACATTTTTTTCTCGGGTTGGACGACAATTGTGTTATTGGGTAAAATCGTAAAAACGACTAGATCGATATAATCGTAATAACTGGTATTTGGTGAAATTACATGAAAACGTTTAATATGGTGAAAATTATGAAAAAGCCCTCGATGAGTTAGATGGTAAAATATGAATTTTTATGTCCTCGTAAAATGGGCTGATAAGTTTGATAATTGGTAGACGGGCTGTAAAATATTGTTTGTTAGTAAAATGGGCTGAAATCCCTAATAATAAAAATTGGGCCGAAATCTCTGTTAGATCGATAATTGGGCCGAAATCTCTGTTAGATCAAAATTGGGCCGAAATCTCTGTTAGATTGTAATTGGGCCGTAATCTCTGTTGAATTGTTAAACGGGCCGAAATCTTCGCTAGATCGATAAATGGGCCAAACTCTTTGCTAGATCGTAAATTTGGGCCTAAGATGTTAAATTGTTAAATGGGCCAAATGTTATTTTGTAATTTTGGGCCTTAATAAAAATTGGAAATATTGACTCCTTTGTTAATGGGCCTTTTTAATAAAATCATTATATGATCATAGACTACTTTGCATACATGTTGCATGGGTTGGGGAAAATGATGAAGAGAAGAAAGGCCTGTTGCCAAAATCTAGTTCGGTGGCTTTGCCACAAAATTATGGCTATTTGACTCTAGTTCGGTGGCTCTGCCACAAAATTATTAAATGGCTATTTGCCTCTAGTTCGGTAGTTCTGCCACAAATAATAATTGGCTCAATGCCTCTAGTTCGATGACTTTGTCACAATCTAGTTCGGTGGCTCTGCCACAAATACAAAAGGCTTAATGCCTACGATTGGTGTGATGGCGGGGTGGGTTGACTTGATCCCACAGTGTGATGGTTGGTAGGGGTGTGTAGCGGATGGAAATTAGGTTTGGGAGGAAAATTCATTTTGCATGCATATCATTATTGTTAATTCTGATAATGGGCTCAAGCCCAAATCTATAACTTGATAATCTGGCCCAGTGGATAAAGAAAGTGAGTTATACACTGAGTTCTAAGTAACTCACTCCCTCAAATTTTTCTTTATCTCAGGTAATGGAAGTTGACGTGGACTTGGGCCGAGGGTGACTTCGTGGAGGCCATACTGCAAAACATGGGTTTATTAAACTCTAAACTTTTTAATAAGTACTTTTATAAATTACTATTTTGGGTTGATGTAATAAGGGCCTCTATTAATATTTCATGGACTTTATGTGATTGGTTTAAAACTATATTTTGGACATTTCAATATGGGCTAATGATTATATGATGTTTTTCTTAAAATAATTTGGGTTTCAAATATATGAAATTCCTTTAAATATTTTTTAATATTTTGAACTCTTTTATAAAAATTAATTTTACTTAAGGATTTTGATAATACAATATAAATGATGTTTTCTACTAATATTTTCTAATATACATCGATATAAAATACTCTTTTGGTTTTATTAAATCTTGTAATAAAATCATTGTGAAGATTTCAAATTCATTGAAATTTTAAGATAGTTCGATCCATGTGACAAACCAAATCTAGTCTTAACGCATAGATCGGATTTGGGGTGTTACATTTAATGGTATCGAGCCGCTTTCAAAAATTCGGTTGTGGTTTGGGTTCACAAATAATTTTGTATGAATTCATTCAATTATGTTTTAAAGATCGTTATGGCACCACAAGCATCCGCAACAAGTCAAGTAAGTATTTATTACTTAATGATTACTATGATGATCATAGGAACACTCTAGAACTTCTAGTTTTAGATGTGAAAATTGTAGAGATTGAGACTATAGGATATGTTGCGAAAAATAACTTTATCTCTCAAATCTCATAAAACATCGTTAATAAACACTGAAACAATTTTTTGATTCATAAAACTTGTAATCAGATAAAAACGAATAAGCCATCATGAGCACTAGAGGACGTGGTCGTGGACGCGGTAGACGTGGCTGTGGTAGAGGCCGAGGTGCTACGATTGAAGCACCAAATCATATGCCGAAAATGGATGCACATGTGTCATTTGAGAGTGAGACGGGATCACGCGATCACATGGAAGAAGATAATGCTTTGACCCAAGCAATGCTGCGAGTCCTAGAAAGGGTCGCCGGAACTAGAATTGGGCCAACAACTCGTGGGTTAATTTCAGAATGACTCAAGTCAAATAATGCAAAAGTTTTTAGAGGAGTTTCTGGTGTAGCTCTGAATGTAGCTGAATATTGGCTCGAAGCTGTGGAACAGATTATGGATGATATGGAATGCACTGTTGAGCAAAAACTGAAAGGAGCTGTGTCCTTGTTAAGAGACGAGGCGTGTCGGTGGTGGCTCATTGCTCGAGAAGGCAATTGTCGCTGCCGATTACTTGGGAATTCTTTAAAGTCGCCTTCCAAGGAAAATACGTTGGAACGAAGTTATGTAGACGCTCAAGGAAGGAATTTCGAATCTTGTACAAGGGAGTAAAACAAGAGCAAGATATGAAGTCGAGTTTTTACGCTTGAGCCGCTATGCTCGGGACAATTGTATCAACAAATCATGAACGTTGTGTGCGTTTGAGGATGGGCTTAATGATGAGTGAGGGTTCGATTGCTCCACAAAGTTAGAACTTTTCCACGCTTGTGGAGAAGGCCAAGATAGCCGAGGAGGCTAAGAACTCGTAACGTCGTAACCAAGAAAGATTTAGAAACAAGAGAGAGACACAGCAGTCTGGTTCTTCAAAGAGATTCCAGAGGAGACCTCGGAATGATGAACCAGTTCAAGGTAGAACACCGGTAACAAATAACTTTATCTCTCAAATCTCATAAAACATCGTTAATAAACACTGAAACAATTTTTTGATTCATAAAACTTGTAATCAGATAAAAACGAATAAGCCATCATGAGCACTAGAGGACGTAGTCGTGGATGCGGTAGACGTGGCTGTGGTAGAGGCCGAGGTGCTACGATTGAAGCACCAAATCATATTCCGAAATGGATGCACCTGTGTCATTTGAGAGTGAGACGGGATCACGCGATCACATGGAAGAAGATAATGCTTTGACCCAAGCAATGCTGTGAGTCCTAGAAAGGGTCGCCGGAACTAGAATTGGGCCAACAACTCGTGGGTCAATTTCAGAATGACTCAAGTCAAATAATGCAGAAGTTTTTAGAGGAGTTTTGGTGTAGCTCGAATGTAGCTGAATATTGGCTCAAGTCGTGGAATGATTATGGATGATATGGAATGCAATTTGTTGAGCAAAAGCGAAAGGAGCTGTGTCCTTGTTAAGAGACGAGGCGTGTCAGTGGTGGCTCACTATTCGAGAAGGCACTGAAGCTGCACTGATTACTTTGGAATTCTTTAAAGCTGCCTTCCAAGGAAAATACGTTGGAACGAGTAATGTAGACGCCCGAAGGAAGGAATTTCTGAATCTTGTACAATGGAGTAAAACAAGAGCGACATATGAAGTCGAAGTTTTTACGTTTGAGCCGCTATGCTCGGACAATTGTATCAACAGATCATGAACGTTGTGTGCGTTTGAGGATGGGCTTAATGATGAGTGAGGGTTCGATTGCTCCACGAAGTTAGAACTTTTTCACGCTTGTGAGAAGGCCAAGATAGCCGAGGAGGCTAAGAACTCGAATGTCGAACCGAGAAAGATTTAGAAACAAGAGAGAGACACAAAGATCTAGTTCTTCAAAGAGATTCCAGGAGACCTCGAAATGATGAACCAGTTCAAGGTAGAACACCGGTAACAAATAATCAAGTCGAGATCTGTCTTTGAATGTGGAAAAAGACATTTTGGAGAGTGTTGGAGGAAAACGGCGCTTGTTACAAATGCGATTCGATGGATCATCAAGATAGAAATTATCCTCGACGTATGGATACTACTCAAGAAGTTTGTAATAATGATGCATAGCCGACCGAGGTACTCGCAGACCACCGAGAGGTCGTGGACCGTCGTGGTGGTAATAGGGCTGGTCGTGGTCAAGGTGCGTCGGGTCGAGGCAATGGTCCTAGAGGAACGTGGATGCAAGACGACTGGATCGGTCTATGCGATTAGACTCATGAGGACGGCAATGCACCAGATGTGATAACTGCTACGTTCTTCATCTTTGATGTACCTGTTATTGCCTTAATAGATATTGGTTCTACCCCCTCATATGTTGCTAGCGCCATATCTGGACACCTGAACCTAAAATCTAAAATTATCGATAGTGAAATGATAGTAATTAGTCCTTTAGGACAGTCGGTAATTGTTAATAAAATGTTTAGAGACGTGCCCTTGAAAATTCAAGAGGAGGTATTCTTGGCGAATTTGATGGAATTGCCTTTCGGCTAGTTTGATCTCATTCTGGGTATGGATTGGTTGGTTAAACATCGGGCGCAATTGGATTATGCTGAAAAACGGATGTCAATAAGAACCTCGGATGATAAGAAAGTCATCATGATTGGCGAACGAAGGAACTACTTGGCAAATGTGGTATCCGCGTTGAAGGCAGAGAAGTTGGTTCGAAGGATATGGAGCATTCCTAGCCTTTATCTATGCTTTGAATGCCAAAGAGTTATCTGTGAATGATGTGAGAACAGTGAAGGAATTTCGGATGTTTTTCCAAGAACTTCCGGTATACCTCGGATCGGGAAGTAGAATTTGGCATTGAGCTTTTGCTCGAACCGCCCAGGTGTCTATTGCTCCTTATAGGATGGCAATCAAGGAGTTGGCGAGCTTAAAGCTCAAATTTAAGAATTTCGGATCGGGATTTATTCGACCAAGTGTGTCTCCGGGGGAGCTCCAGTTTTATTTGTCAAGAAGAAGGATGGATCGATGCGTATGTGCATTGATTATAGACAATTGAATAAATTGACGATCAAGAATCGGTATCCTCTGCCGAAATTGACGACTGCTTGATCAATTAAAAGGAGCTTGATCTTCTCCAAAATTGATTTGAGATCGGGTTATCACCAATTTCAAGGTGAAAGAAGTGAATATTTATAAGGCGGCATTTAGGACTCGTTACGGACATTATGAGTTTGTAGTGATGCCGTTTGGATTAACCAATGCACCAGCTGCATTTATGGACATAATGAACCGAGTCTTTCAACCATATTTAGATCGGTTTGTAGTAGTGTTCATAGATGACATATTGGTTTATTCAAGAAATGAAGAGGAGCATGACACGCATTTGCTTATAGTATTGCAGCTACTTCGTGATAAGCAACTTTATGCCAAATTCAGTAAATGCAAATTTTGGCTAAAGGAAGTGACTTTCTTAGGTCATGTGGTATCACCAAGGAATAAGGGTGGATCCTCAAAAATTGAGGCTATTCGGATTGGAAACCACCAACGCTCGGTGGTGAAATTGAGTTTCTTGGTTTGGTGGTTACTATAGACATTTTGTAGAGGGTTTTCGTTGATTGCTGCACCCCTAACTAAGCTGTTGCGGAAGGGAGTTACGTACAATTGGATTGAAAAACAACAAGAGAGTTTCGAGAAATTGAAGAAGATCTTGACGGAAGCTCCAATTTTGATTCAGCCGAAAGCTAGAAAAGAATTCACTGTTTATTGTGATGCGTCTCACACGGGTCTGGGTTGTGTGTTGATGCAAAATGGAAAGGTGGTGGCCTATGCTTCTCATCAATTGAGACCACACAAAGTAAACTACCCTACTCATGATTTGGAGTTAGCTGCTGTGGTCTTTGCCTTAAAGATTTGGAGGCACTATCTCTATGGTGAGAAGTCTATAATCTACACGGATCACAAGAGTCTTAAATACTTCCTTACCCAAAAGGAGTTGAATTTGAGACAAAGAAGATGGGTAGAATTATTAAAGGATTATGATTTCTCAATCGAATATCATCCTGGAAAGGCTAACGTAGTAGCTAACACGTTAAGTCGTAAGGCAGTATCTGATTTAAGAGCAATGTTTGCTCATTTGAGTTTGTATGAGGATGGGAGTTTGTTAGCAGAACTTCAGGTGAAGCCGCTGTGGCTGGAACAAATTAAGGAAAAATAGACATCAGATGAAAAGTTGGGACCTTTACTTCAGCAAGTTGAAAACGGAAAAATCGAGGATTTTGGAATAAACACGGAAGGTGTGTTGTGCTTTCGTGGAAGAGTTTGTATGCCTAAGGACTCAGACCTAAGGCAAATGATTCTTCGGGAGGCGCATAGTAGCCCTTATGCTATGCACCCCGGAGGAAATAAGATGTATCGAGATCTCCGTGAACAGTATTGGTGGCAGGGTTGAAGCGTGAGATTTTAAAATTTGTGGGAAAATGTTTGACTTGTCAGCAAGTGAAGGCAGAACATCAATTACCGTCTGGATTGTTACAACCGGTAAGGATTCCTCTTTGGAAATGAGAGCGGATAACTATGGATTTTGTTAGTGGGTTACCGTTAACACCTACTAAGAAAAATTATGTTTGGGTAATTGTTGATCGTTTGACGAAGACTGCTCATTTTCTTCCAGTTCGTACGGACTATTCATTGCGAAGTTGAAGGTCAGACAGATCTAAAATTGTGAGGTTGCATGGGGTACCCGTATCTATTATATCAGACAGGGATCCCAGATTTACATCACAATTTTGGAAAGCTCTGCATGAAGCCTTGGGGACAAAGTTGAATTTCAGTACGGCTTTTCATCCTCAGTCTGATGGTCAGTCAGAGAGAGTAATTCAGATACTGGAAGATATGTTAAGAGGATGTGTAATCAACTTCAGGGGTAGTTGGAAGGAGTATCTACCACTGGCAGAATTTACTTATAACAACAGTTATCAGTCTAGCATTCAGATGGCACCTTACGAAGCATTGTATGGTCGAAGGTGTCGTTCTCCTATTTGTTGGACTGAGTTGGGCGAACGACAGTTGTTGGGTCCTGATATGATATCGGAAACAGAGGATAAAGTAAAGGTTATTCGAGCATGGTTGAGGGAAGCCTCAGATAGATAGAAGTCGTATGCAGACCTGAAGCGTAAGGACATCGAGTATGCTGTGGGGGATCAAGTGTTCTTGAAGGTCTCACCTTGGAAAAAGATTTTCAGGTTTGGAAAGAAGGGCAAGCTAAGTCCTAGGTACATTGGACCATATCGTGTGCTGAAGCGTGTTGGTCCAATGGCTTATCAGATTGAGTTACCTCCGGAGTTGGGTCAAATTCATAATGTTTTTCATGTTTCCCTGCTGAGACGCTATAGATCGGATCCATCTCATATAATACCAGTTGAGGAAGTAGAATTAAATACAGATTTGTCTTTTGAAGAAGAACCAGTAGAAATCTTAGACCGAGATGTTAAGGTGCTAAGAAAGAAAACCGTGCCGTTGGTCAAAATTTTATGGCGTAATCACAGAGCGAATGAAGCTACATGGGAGCCCGAGGAAACTATTCGGCAACATTATCCTCACCTCTTTTAATTAGGTAAATTTCGAGGATGAAATTTTCTTTAAGGAGGGTAGAGTTGTAACACCCTAAAAATTTGAGTATTTATTATATTGCATGTTTTTGGTGCTTAGATTATGAAGGAAAATTTTCTTACTTCTTTTCATAGTTATTATAGTTCTAAAGAAGAGTTTAGAATTATTCAGGAAAGGAATAAATTTTTAATTTTGAGAAATAAATGAAGTGGATTAAGTGACATTGATACTTAAGTAAAATTAAGTGTCAAAATGTAGCATAAGATGAGTAATTGGTAAGGTGGTGTTGGCGCATGAGTTGTGGCATGAGGGAAGGGGTTCGAATCCCTTGGTTAGCATATAGGAAATTTTTTTTTTTTGCTTTAATCCATGCATGTGTCGGCAAGGGGATAAGGATGGATGAGTTGTATTGTTTCATTTTTGGTAAGTAAGACTAAAGGAAAAAGGTAATTTTTAACTTATGGTATGGAATCAAAGAACTTTGGAAAGATATGGGGACATGAGGCAAGTATCAAGGAAAATGTTTTGGAAACAAATTCATGGTCATTTGACCAATGAATTTGGACGGCAATTTGGCTAGGGGAGGAGGTTGGCCGAATATGCTAGTAGCTTGGCTAGGGTAGGGATTTTGCTTTGGTCATTCCTAACATTTTGTGCAAGCTTTGTTTTTCTTTTCTCTCTTTCTCTCAACCTTCTCTTTGGCCGAATTTGAGCTTTTGGTATGCCAAAATTTTCTTGACCATTTGGTCATTTTTGCTATCACATTAGTATTCTTTTGTATGCCTTTTCATTTTGCCGAAATTACAACATCAAAGGTCATTCTTTTCTTCTTTTCTCCATTGCTTAGAATGTACCTTGCCCTAAACACATCTCTTACTTTCTCTTTTCTTCTTTTGAAAACCGAATCTTCATCATCATCCCTTTCACTTATCTTTTAATTTTTTTCAATCATACTATCTTCATAAAAATCTCTCATGGCCGAATGTTAGTGTGCCTTGCCGAATTTTTTTTTTCTTCTCTTTAGTTTTCATAGCCGAATCTCTCTCTATTCATAAGCATCTTTCTCAATCACCTCTTTTCAACCGTGGAGAATAGGTAAGAGTTCTTTTAAGTTCATGTTAATTAATGGTGGTTTTGGCCGAATATGGATGGAGGTAAGAAGGATTTCTTGGATCGAAATAATCGTTCATTTTATTAACGTTTCTCTTTATTATACTTTAGTACGATAACGGAAGATCGAAACTCGAGTGTTCGTGTGCATCTTGGAGCATTGGAATCGATTTACGGTGTTGAGGGAACGTTTTTGGGTCGACTCTCTTTTTGAGAAGCAAGAATCTTTGTGGTAAGGAAATCTCGCCTTTAAGATCTTTAGTATTTTCGATATATTATTATTAGGATTAACGATCTATTGTTATGAAAGACATTCAAAATAGGGAAGAAAAGGGCGGTGTTTAGTCTTCGTAAGAGGGGCAGATCCGCTATTCCCCCTAATTATAAAAGAAGGGCTATTTCGGGAATCCGGGATTTTCCACCGGGTTGCGGACCATCTTCCGAAGGAAATCAATTATTTGAAATAGTACGAACTTCCGAGCCTTTGTACGTTAGTGGATTTTCAGCGAATAACGAATCGATAAACGAGGAGAAATCGAAAATTGAAATGATTCAAAATCAAGAGGGTAAGGATTTGGATCGATTATCGATAGTGTATTTTTATACATGGTAGTGTTCTAACGGATCATAATATGTTTTAGGTGTTGAGGAGTGAGAAATATTAGTACTCACGATATCGAGGTGTGTAACTTCACATTTTTTTCTCGGGTTGGACGACAATTGTGTTATTGGGTAAAATCGTAAAAACAACTAGATCGATATAATCGTAATAACTGGTATTTGGTGAAATTACATGAAAACGGTTAATATGGTGAAAATTATGAAAAAGCCCTCGATGAGTTAGATGGTAAAATATGAATTTTTATGTCCTCGTAAAATGGGCCGATAAGTTTGATAATTGGTAGACGGGCTGAAAAATATTGTTTGTTAGTAAAATGGGCTGAAATCCCTAATAATAAAAATTAGGCCAAAATCTCTGCTAGATCGATAATTGGGCCGAAATCTCTATTAGATCAAAATTGGGCCGAAATCTCTGTTAGATCGTAATTGGGCCGTAATCTCTGTTAACTTGTTAAACGGGCCGAAATCTTCGCTAGATCGATAAATGGGCCAAACTCTTTGCTAGATCGTAAATTTGGGCCTAAGATGTTAAATTGTTAAATGGGCCAAATGTTATTTTGTAATTTTGGGCCTTAATAAAAATTGGAAATATTAACTCCTTTGTTAATGGGCCTTTTTAATAAAATCATTATATGATCATAGACTACTTTGCATACATGTTGCATGGGTTGGGGAAAATGATGAAGAGAAGAAAGGCCTGTTGCCAAAATCTAGTTCGGTGGCTTTGCCACAAAATTATGGCTATTTGCCTCTAGTTCTAAGTGGCTCGCCACAAAATTATTAAATGGCTATTTGCCTCTAGTTGGTGGTTACGCCACAAATAATAATTGGCTCAATGCCTCTAGTTCGGTGACTTTGTCACAATCTAGTTTGGTGGCTCGCCACAAATATAAAAGGCTTAATGCCTACGATTGGTGTGATGGCGGGTGGGTTGACTTGATCCCCACAGTGTGATGGTTGGTAGGGGTGTGTAGCGGATGGAAATTAGGTTTGGGAGGAAAATTCATTTTGCATGCATATCATTATTGTTAATTCGATAATGGGCTCAAGCCCAAATCTATAACTTGATAATCTGCCCAGTGGATAAAGAAAGTGAGTTATACATTTGAGTTCTAAGTAACTCACTCCTCAAATTTTCTTCATCTCGTAATGGAAGTTGATGTGGACTTGGGCCGAGGATGACTTCGTGGAGGCCATATCTTGCAAAACATGGGTTTATTAAACTCGAACTTTTAATAAGTACTTTTTATAAATTACTATTTTGGGTTGATGTAATAAGGGCCTCTATTAATATTTCATGGACTTTTATGTGATTGGTTTAAAACTATATTTTGGACATTTCAATATGGGCTAATGATTATATGATGTTTTTCTTAAAATAATTTGGGTTTCAAATATATGAAATTCCTTTAAATATTTTTTAATATTTTAAACTCTTTTATAAAAATTAATTTTACTTAAGGATTTTGATAATACAATATAAATGATGTTTTCTACTAATATTTTCTAATATACATCGATATAAAATACTCTTTTGGTTTTATTAAATCTTGTAATAAAAATCATTGTGAAGATTTCAAATTCACTGAAATTTTTAAGATAGTTCGATCCATATGACAAACCAAATCTAGTCTTAACGCATAGACCGGGTTTGGGGTGTTACAGGTTGACTTGATCCCCACAAGTGTGATGGTTGATATGGGTGGTGTGTAGCGGATGGAAATTAGGATTGGGTGGGAAATTTCATTTTGCATACATTACAATTATTACATTGTTAAATCTGTTTATGGACTCAAGCCCAAAATTATGATTTGATGATCTGGCTTAGTGGATATAGTAAATGAGTTATACACTGAGTTTAAGTAACTCACTCCCTTAAATTTTCCATCTCAGGTAATGGAAATTGACGTGAGAGGCCATACTGCAAACATGGGTTAAATAAACTTTGAACTTTTAATAAATACTTTCTTTAATTTGCTATTTTGGGTATGATGTAATAAGGCCTCTATTAATGTTTTATGGATTTTATGTGTGGATGGATTTAAATTATGTTTTGGGATAATTAATATGGGCTTATGTTTATCCTATAATGTTTTCTTAAAATACTTTGGGTTTTCAAACATATGAGATTCTTTATCTATTCTTATTTTCAAATACTTTGAACTCTTATAAAAAAATTACTTTAAGGTTTTGACAATTTAATATTAAATGATGATATTTCCAACAAATGTTTTCTCATATTCATCGAACTTAAATTATTTCTCTTGGTTTTATTAAACTTTATTTTAAAAATGATTTTGAAATTTCCGATTCATTTAAATCATTAAGATAGTTCGATCTATGTAACAAACCAAATCTTGTCTTAACGCATAGACCGGGTTTGGGGTGTTATATATATATATATATATTATATGTATTATTTTATATATTTAATTATTACTATATATTACTTGGTTTAATAATTTATATATTATTTTATAATTTATATTATTTATTATATTATATTTTTAATTTATATATTATATAGTATTATATTTTATTATATATCATTTTTAAATTTTGTTTTGTATAAAGTCTAGTATATCATATAACTTATTTTATTTATATTATTTATTACTTATATAATTTTTATGATTAGTATATTATATATATATGTTTTATTTAAAATTATTTTATATATTATTTATTAATTATTTTATTATGTATAATCCTTATTTATTATTAATTATTTTATATTATTTTATTATATTATGACTTTTATTAATTATTAAATATATTTATTTGTATTTTATATTCATTTATTATTACTCTAGCATTTTTTCTTATTATGCATTTATTCATATTATATTATTCTTTTATTATTTATTGTTAATATAATTCATAGAATTGCAATTGATATTTATGCTACAATGCCTTACTCATTCCATTTTTTAATAAAAATACCTTTTAAACTAAAGATTTTTTTCTAAAATATTTTTAACGGTGATATCTGATATTTGGAGTTTTCGAAAAGAATCGTGCCCTAACTTACTGGGTTTTGATTTTTCTCGTAAAATTCAAAGTATCAGATATCTTTCCATTTTCAATGTTCAAGGTTACCAATTTCAAATATAAAAACTTATTCTTGAGAACTCAAAATGTTGTATCCTAACTTACTGGGTGTGATGTTTTGTGTCTTGAGATAAGAATTTTCTAAAATAAAGACGCACCTAGCTTCGAAGTTATAAGATGTTGTATCCTAACTTATTGGGTGTGGTATTTTTATTTCTTTGAAATAGGTAAGTCTTGGTTTTCCTTCTAATAAGGGATCTTATTTTAAAATTTTTAAATTTCAAACATTTGGACATGATTCTATCAATTAGGTACCAATTTTTTGGCGTCATGAGGGTGCTAACCCTTCCTCATACGTAACCGACTCCCGAACCCGTTTTCTCATTTTTCATAGACCAAAATTGAATGTTTTGAAATAAAACGGTTTTTAAGGTGATCCAATCACACCTAAGTAAAAAGGGATTGGTGGCGACTCCATTTTCGTTTTAAAGTCGATCCCCATTTTTTTCAAAACCCTATAAAATATGGTTTGGACAGCTTGGCGAATCCGCTGGGGACATAAGAGAGTCAAGCCATAAAATTGATAATTTCATGTCTTTTTGTCTGAATTTAAAATTTTGGTTTTTTAAAAAAAAACATGATCCTTTTATTGCATGTGGTTTTAAATATATTTCTCTGCATTGCACTGCATGACCGTTGTGGTCACACCCTTAAGTGGGAGCGTGAAGCTATGCTTTCGTGAGGTTTTCACCTTCGCAGGGGCTAGTGGACTGCTTCCGGTATTCATCCGTACCTATGTCTTCGTGAGGTTTTCACCTCTGTGCAGCCATAGGGAAATGTATTCCCCTGAACTAAACTTGGTCCGTATGAGCCTATAATGGGTGAGGATCGAGGAATCTGCTGGTTCGAGTACCTTAACTTTAGAACTAAACCGCATATAGTGAACCCTAAGAGCCCACCATAGGTAGAATTATGTCAAACCTTAGTGGTCACCCAGATAGGTGTTTATTTTACTTGCTATATATTCCATGGAACTAACTTGTTGTGTTTTATTCTTTTGTGCATATCATTTCTTACTTTAAGAGGTATCGATTCATGGTCAGTTCTAAGTTAGAAAGCTGGTTATGGAGAACGAATTCCTTGATAAAGTGAAAGACAATGCAATCATTCATATATTGCAAAGGCAATTAGAGAAAGAAGGGTATGGATTCGTTTTAGCAAGAAGGAAATGAGGCAGTGCTAGAATCCCTACCGCCTCTACCTCCTGATGTTATTCTGATCAAAGTAGAATCAAATGCGAAGAAGATTGTACGACACCTTATGGCAAGGCGTGGTGTTGGAACTAAAGGGCAGAAGGTAACTATACTCTCCAATCACTTCAAAGTGAGCGTAAGGAATACGGATGGACACTTTCACCATTCCAGTGTTTCTTTTTCATATAAAGATGGTCACCTAAGTGGATGAACGTATTTTGCCAACACCAAGGTTAAGAGTGAGCAATGGTGAAGATTTCTTCCCAAGGAATGGGCGTTGGAATTTTAACAACAAGAAATTGGTGGATCCATCAAGGATTGAAAGATGGGCTATTGAGAACTTCTCGGCTCTTCGTTGTAATCCAAACAACATTGCAAGGGATTTGATTCATTATGGAGAATTCGTATTGATCCCCCATTTGATTTATTCAATGACATAAACCAGAATAGACGTTTCTCACCTGTGGTTAGAGTTGCAAAAATGTTTGAATAGATACAATCTAAACTTCCTGGAGTTCCGTAGTTCCTTCTTTTTCTGCTCCCTGATAGGAAAACCTTGATCTTTATGGACCATGGAAGCAGAAGAATCTTTCTGAGTATGGCATTGTGACTCAGTGTATGACACCAGTTAGGATGTATGATCAATACTTTACAAATCTTCTTTTGAAGATCAATGCTAAGCTTGGACGGTCTATTTATCACTATTGAAGCCATAATTCCATGATCGAGTTAAAGTCAAGCTTGAAAGGTAAGATTGAAGAATTAGAAGCAGCATTGCACAGTTGTGAATTTCAGATCGAGCTTCTTGAGACCAGAGAAGGGCATTTGAAGGAAGAGCTCCACCATTCGCATGATCAAGTTAGAAACTGGGATTATCTCATAGGGGAAGCCATAGTTTAGATTCGAGAGGTAGCTGGTCATCTACAGACTTTGACATCACAGGCTGATACGTTGAGCATGAAGTATGAGCTACAGTCTGATTGTAGTCAAGAGCTAGCTCCATTGCTTGGGAAAATCAAAACTTTAGGACTTAGGGCTAAAGCATATGGTAGTCCATTTTATGTAAAGGATTTTGTTTTCTAATAAAGTTTTCTAAAATGAAGTTGAACTAGAATTGATGCCTCTTTGTATTCATGCATTTGCATTACATTGCATCATTTGCATTAGACTTTTACAAAAGGACCCTAATTAGGTAAAATTATCTCAGTTAACCTGGAAAACATGGAACAAAGGTTAGAGAGAATAGAGCAAATGCAAATACAGATGCAGGGGCAATTAACCAAGATTCAACAAGAAATGCAGAAATAATTGCAAGAATTCCAAACCTTTGAAGGAATCGAAAGCGAAGAGGGAATTGGGGAACAATGTTTCCAAATCCTTGGATACTTGGGAGTGTCTTGAATAATGAGATTGTGGAAGAGATCTCTATATTTTTAGTGTTGATCTATAGTAATGTGCAAAATATGCTTGTTGCCTTAAGCCTAGAGGCAATAAGAACTCTTTTATGAAATAGGCTTGTGTCTGAAACTTTATTTCAATAAAATGCAATTAAGAAAATATTCTTTTTTCTTTCCATTTCATATTGTACATTCTTTTTTTTTAGAATATTATTTCATGACCATACCAATAATCATCCTTAGAATCATTTATTCTTTGGATTTCTTGCCTTCGTACTAGGTACCCAGATATAAATGACATGAGCGACGTTGTTACTGACTCCCTTTTTGAATGAGATATGGGTTTAGGGTATCTAAGGACTTTGAAGATAACAGAGATTGTAACCTATCTTCTGATTTGTTAAGAATGGTTCAGCAAGATGAAAAATAGACCTTACTCAAGAAAGGGTCAGCAGATATTATGAGCCTAGGGAAGGGGTGAAAATCAAAACCCATCTCAATACAGAAATAAGGCGAGACATTATTGAGTTCTCTTCGAGAATTCAAAGATATTTTTGCATGATCATATCAGGATATGCCTAGACTAATAAGGCTCGGGCTAAACAAGAGGATTGGGCACTGTTGATCCACCATGGAAGGGGATTGCATCAGTATACTATAAATACTAAATTCAAGAAAATGAGATTTATATGACTCTTCTATTTTCTTCACAGACTTTTCTACATGTGGGGCATGGATATTATAGGTCCAATCTCGTCAAACACTTCAAGTTGTCATCAATTTACAGTCATGGTCATTGTCTACTTCGCTAAGAGGGTGGAAGTAGCTTCACATGCCAATGTTACAAGGTCGAAGTCATCAAATTCAAAAAAATAAATTCAAAATAAAGGAAAGGATCAGATGTCAGCAAAGAATGCCATAAAGGATCACGTTTAATGCATAACTGTACAAAATCAAAGTTTACAGTTTGTCCAAAGATCAAGTAGCATACCACAGTACAGCAAAAGTTGTCAAAAAAAAAAATACAAAAAGAGAAAAACAACAAAAATTATAAAATGTGACTAAGACTTGTAAAGATTGGCATAAGAAGCTACCATTTACCCTCTGCTTTATTGAACATCGGCCAGAACCTTCTGCTGGGCCAACATCTTACCCATTGGTTTATGGAATAGAAACAATTTTTCCAATTGAACCTAATCGAAGAAAAGGTTAAAAAATTATCCATCACGGTTGATGATGTTGATTTATGACGAAAATGGTCCACCGAAAGAAATTTCATGATGGGCACCTGATATTGAAGATTTCAGAGGAAAGCATATGCCAAACTGGAAAGGACTTATGTAGGGCCTGTTCTAGAGGAGCATTGATATTAACCAAGACGGATGGCGAAGACTTGCCCAATTCGATAAATTTAAGATCAGTCAAGAAATATTTTACCTAAAAGAGGAAAGACCAAGGTGAAAACCCGTAAAGGGCACCTTGAAATAAAAAAAAACAACAAAAAAAAGAAAAGAAAAAAGAAAAAGGAGAGGCCAAGGCAAAAACTCGTAAAGGGCGCTTTGAGACCAAAGGGGTTTTGAGCTGAAAACCCAAAAGGGTGGCTCATATTTTGAATAAAAAGTGGGGCATACAGTAGTCTTGCTACGTCTGAATTAACAATGAGGAAGTAGGTTACGCCTTGGGGCATCGACAAAGTACTCCGGATCCCCTAAACACATATTGAGCTTAAAATGGTCCTCAAGAAGTTGGAACAAAGAAGCTCAGGTTGCGATATCTGGGGCACTTAGCTTTTATCTTACTCATTTTTTGAATTTTTTATCTTTGATTGCTTTATTCTTTTTAAGATACACCCAAATTAATTTTCTTTTATTGTCTTGGTGATCTTTGATTAACTTATTTGTTTCGAGCTATGCTCCTGATTAATTTCTTTCTCGTCCATTTTTGTGACCTTTTTCAAGCATTTTATATTGAAATAATGATTAATGGACTAAAAACACTTTCATAAAAGGAGTTTTGTATATTACTCTGAGAGTTTCTAAATAATATAAGAATCTGAAACAGGACTATTGTTCAGAACTCACCAAGCCTAAGAGATTGGAAATATTGGAAAATGATTATCTCTTCAGATTCTTATTGGATAGGACAATTTCATTGGTGATACCATGTCGGCAAATGACGAACAAGGTCAAGCCAAGTGTAAAAGGGGATGATTGTCGGGAGACCCTGCATTCATGTAAATTTTAGATTTATACACCTAGGGAATGGTGGAAAATGATACAAGTTCTATACCTTTGAGTGGTAATAGATTGGATGGAAGGAGCCAAATGTTATTACAGTAGGAGGCACAAACTTCATGTCCCAAGGTTCGAGTGGAGTGGACTCAAAATTACCACAGGGCAAAATAATTGAGCAAGAAAATGATACTTCAAGGGGAACGAAGATAAAACCTTGACGAATAAATAAGTGATAACACCTTGAGCGGAATCATACTCATATCATTTTTACATTCATATATCATAGCATGTCTAATTAGGAGCATTTGATGCATTTCAATCAAGGCATCCTAATTATTAGACAAAAGCATATATCCATTCTATAGGTTATGTCCTCTAAAGGACAATGTAGTAAGATTGAAGATTCCAATATGACATCCATGAGTTTGCAGTGGAGCAGATTGGAGATAGCAAATCTGGCAATTCCTGAGCTTGCAGGAAGCAGATCGAAGACATCAGTTTGGCAATCCCTGAGTTTGCAGGGTGCAGATTGAAGATGGCAGATCTGACAATTCCTGAGTTTGCAGGAAGCAGATCGAAAACATCAATCTGGTGATCCCTGAGTTTGCAGGGATCAGATTGAAAATAACAGATCTGGCAATTCCTGGGTTTGTAGGAAGTAGATCGAAGACATCAGTCTGGCGATCCCTGAGTTTGCAGGGATCAGATTGAAAATAGCAGATCTGGCAATTCCTGAGTTTGCAGGAAACAGATCAAAGACATCGGTCTAGTGATCCCTGAGTTTGCAGGGATCAGATTGAAAATAGCAGATCTGGCAATTCCTAAGTTTGCAGGAAGCAGATCGAAAACATTAGTCTAGTGATTCCTGAGTTTGCAGGGATCAGATTGAAAATAGTAGATCTGGCAGTTCCTGAGTTTGCAAGAAGTAGATCGAAGACATCAGTCCAGTGATCCCTAAGTTTGTAGGGATTAGATTGAAAATATCAGATCTGGTCTCCCTGAGTTTGCAGTGGAGCAGATTAAAAGATAGTTAATATTGCCTTCCTGAAGTCGCAGTGAAGCAAATTGAAGTTATCAAACTTACTGAAATCAAGATGAAGTTTCAATACCATTGAAGTTGCAGTGGAGTTGGAGTCATTTGAAGAAGACAAGGATCAAGAAGTCGAGGCTTAGCCAAGACCGATCAAAATTGGTCCTTTTATAGTCTTTGCTGTATTCTCATTACATGACAATGAGCAAGAGGGGCAGCTGTAAGAGCCCAATTTTGACCGGGCTTTAAAATAAACCAAAAATAAATAAAAATCCAATTTTTTTTAATTGTCCCATTACATAATGGACCCACTAAAAACCCAAAACAGCTACCCAGTACCCATTACACCCAAGCCCAATTTTTAAACTTGTGACCCAATACCCAGCAACCTAGACCCAGACTTGGACTCAGCCCAAAGGGGCCCAAATCTTTGACAGACTCAGAGACTTAGGGTTTTCGAGGAAACACTAGGTGTCGCAAGATTCAACAATCATGCTGCAAGCCTCGCGTCGTGCCAACAATGACCTTTCCAAATAAGAAGACCAAGCCTTCGCCTCGTCACGCCACAATCCGCGCGTCAAATAAAGGCTCTGACACCGAGATCTGCTCATCCACCTGCAAAAGGAAAGAATTCGACAATAAAACATGGCAATATTTCTTTTTTCCTTTTTTATTTTGTTTATTTGAAGGCTATAAAAGCCTAACCTGTAAATCAAAAAAGAGGAGAGATACAAAATACACAGAAATAGAGAGATCACAGAATAAAAATACAAAAATAGTTTACAGAGGTGATTTATTTTAAATATCCATCTCATTTTTCTCTTCCCAGTTCATGCATTATATATATATATATATATTACTAAAAAAGGTTGAAAGGAGTTTATCGTTTGATTTGGTGCTGAAAACGAAGGTTTTTGGGTTTTCCGACCGCCATCAGAGGCAGCATGTGCGACGGACGTCACCGGATCCTCGACTTCAGACCGAAGGCCAGAGAGAGTTTGGGAAGCTTTCTGATTCTTTTTTTTTTAAATGAAAGTCAAAAGTGGAATTTTTTTTTTAGAAACGGACTTATATAGCCTTATATAAACGACGTCGTTTTTGCTTAAACTGATAAGCACCAAAACGACGTCATTTTAAGGCCAACCCGCTCACTGACCCGACCCCCAAAGAGATCCGTGTGTTTTTATATCGATGGTATATTTGTGGAATAGACCCTTCCGCATTTTCAATTTATTTAATCCAACTTTTATTATTTTATAATTTATGCCTCAAAGTTTAATTATTTTCAATCTAATCCTCAGGCTCCTTAAAAACTAATAAGCAGAACGACGCCGTTTTGAAAAAAGGCATAATTTCCCAATTGGTCCCTGGTATTTAACGCGTGTTTTAATTTTTTTAATCTGTTTTAATTGCCATTTTAGCCCCTGTTTTCTTTGTTTTATTTTGTTTTTATCCTTTTATTTTTTATTTTATCTTATATTTAATTATTTTACCATATTAAAAGATTCTATATTATTTTTATATGTTTATTAATTTACTAATAGTGTGAAATTCATATATATGTATATTTTATATGTATTATCTTTATATATATTTTTAATATATTATTTTACTAGGTTTAATAATTTATATATTATTTTAATATTTATATATTATTTATTATATCATATTTTTAAATATTATATATTAGTTTTAAAATTTTGTTTTGTATAAATTTTATTATAATATATAATTTATTTTATTGTTTATTACATATATAACTTTTATGATTAGTATATTATGTATATAAATGTTTTTTATGTATATAAATGTTTTTTACTTAAAATTATTATATATTATTTACTAATTATTTTTATGTATAATCTTTATATATTTTTATTAATTATTTTATATTATTTTATTATATATTATGATTTTATTAATTATTATGTACATTTATTTGTATCTTTATATTCGCTTTATTATTGCTTTAGCATGTTTTTATTTTATTTATTCATGTTATATTATTTATTGATTATTTATTGTTAATATAATTTATAGAATTGATATGAATGTTACAATGTCTTACTCATACCATTTTTAATAAAAATACCTTTTAAACTAAAGATTTTTTTAACGGTGATATCTGATATTTGGAGTTTTCGAAAAGAATCGTGCCCTAACTTACTAGGTTGTAATTTTTCTCGTAAAATTCAAAGTATCATATATCTCTCCATTTTCAAAGTTCAAGGTTACCAATTTCAAATATAAAAACTTATTCTTGAGAACTCAAAATGTTGTATCCTAACTTACTGGGTGTGATGTTTTGTGTCTTGAGGTAAGAATTTTCTAAAATAAAGATGCATCTAGCTTCGAAGTTATAAGATGCTATATCCTAACTTACTGGGTATGGTATTTTTATTTCTTTGAAATAGGTAAGTCTTGGTTTTCCTTCTAATAAGGGATCTTATTTTAAACTTTTTAAATTTCAAACATTTGGACTTGATTTTATCAATTAGGTACTAATTTTTGGGCGTTATGAGGGTGCTAACCCTTCCTCATACGTAACCGACTCCCGAACCCGCTTTCTCGTTTTTCGTAGACCAAAATCAAATGTTTTAAAATGAAACGTTTTACAAAGTGATTCAATCACACCTAAATAAAAAGGGATTGGTGGCGACTCTATTTTCGTTTTAAAGTCGATCCCTATCTTTTAAAACCAAATTTAAAAATGGTTTCTACAAGTGGCATCTAACTAAAAAAAAAAAAACCATAAACTGGAAAAATCCAGGCTCCCAAAAGGATAGAAGTCAAAATCTTGTATGTGATCCCAAAACTGAAAATACAACTTCTAAATTTGAATTATATTTGGTAGATGAAATCAATTATAATTCATCGAATATCTAAAATCTAAAACCAAGAAAAATATAATTTATTAGAATATAAAAAATTAATCAAGTAAATTATCGTTAAATTTAGACAGCATTTTCCCTATGCATATAATCTTTGGCCACCATAGGGTATTTATAAAGGGATATTTACAAAGTTTAATTTTCATTCGGAGTACATTAATTAAACAATAGTAGTTCAGGTCCAATTAGGACTTCTCACAATACATGGTTGGCAACTCCATGGGGCGAATGCCCTACATGTCGTAGGACACATGCCCCTACTTGACTTACTTCTCTTGATTTAAATAAAAATATAAAATATAATTATTTAATTAATTCAATAATTAAATATTTTTTCAAAAATTAATCATTAAAATATAATTAATTTTAATTATATAATTTATACAATCAAATTTTGTTTTTGTTAAGATGCAACTTTATTTAATTGTCTAAATAGAATTATGCAACAATTATAATTTTCACTTTGAGAGGAAGAGAGGAGGGAAGTTGAAGTTTTTTTATTTTTTGTCGAAGGGAGGGTCTGAAATGAGAAAAGAGGGGTGAAATTTGGGCTTAAATATGCCCATTAAAACGGCACCGTTTCAGGGGTCTCCTCAGGCGCCAAAACAGCGTCGTTTTGGGGAGACCCGTGCGACCCGACCCGTATAGCAGGGGATCCGCGCTTTTTACCCTAAATGGGTAAATTCACATTTGGTCCTCCCATGTTGCGCCGTCATTTAATCGTACCTAATTTCATTTTTTTAATTTTTAATTTTGCCCTGAACATTGCGTGTTTTTTTAATTTAGTCCTGCACCTAAACGCTGCGCATCAGAGTGGGTTATTTGCCCATTTGATCCTCACAAGTCTACGCGTGTGCGTTGTGGTCCCTGTTCACTTTTTTTGATTTATTGCGGTTTTGGTTCTCATTATTTTATTCTGATTTCAATTAAATTTCCAACCTGTTTAAAAGTTTATGTATTTATTTTTCTTCAAAACTTTATTATTATTATTATTATTATTATTATTATTATTTATTTAAGTTTTGTATATTATTTTATTAAATTTTATGTACTGTTGATTTTAAATTTGACATTATTTTCAAATTGTTTCATATATTATTTACTTTATCTTTTTATGTATTCTTTAATAAAAATCTTTAATAAAAATCATTTTGTTAATTATTTTAAATTTTTATGTATTATTTCTTTTAAAATTGTTTAGTTCACTATTCTTTGACTATTAGTGTTGATGTTTAAAATTGTTTCATATATTATAATTTGTTTGTTTGCATTTCCATATCATTGATATTATCATCATCATCATTATTGTTCATATTATTGTTTCATTATTGTTATTATTATTATTCATGCATATTAATATTTTAGATTAATGATTCCAATGTTATGTATTATGTGTATTATGTTATCGTTACGCTAAATTGGTGTCACATCACCATTATTTGTTGAGCATAACCCCATTCACGCTTTAAATAATGTTTCTTTAAAACATAATCTAAAATTTTTTTATAAATTTCATCCAAAAACAAAAGTTTCCAAAATAAGGCAACATTCTATGTTTGGAAACCCGAGAGATCGTGCCTTATGTGCTGGGTTTCGTTTTTTTCGCTTGGCCAAACAATAGAATATCCTTTTGATATTTGTAATGCATGAGTCTCGGGAATTATGAGATGACCTTGGATTCGAGGATTTAAATTATCGTGTCCTAACGTACTGGATGTGATATTTTGTTCCTTCGGAGCGAGAAAGTCTTAATATTCAATTCGAGAAAATTCAAACATTTCTAAACGAGATTGAATTTTTAAATTCTTTTTAAAATTTTCAACTTTCGACATTAAGACATTAATTAATCAATTTGGTACCAATTTTGGGCGTGACGAGGGTGCTAACCCTTCCTCGCACGTAACCGACTCTCGAACTCGTTTTCTCGAATTTCGTAGAACAAAAATACTGTTTTAGTAAACCAAAACGTTTTATCAAAACAAAGGTGATCCGATCACACCAAATAAAGATCGGTGGCGACTCTCGTTTTATTTTCGTTTTCAAAACCCCAAGTTGGTTTCGTTTTTATAAAATAGTTACGACAGCTTGGCAACTCCATTGGGGATTTGGAGAGTCGAGCCGTAAAATTGATTGTTTTCTGTATTGTTGTCAAAAATTGAAAATTTAATTTGAAAAATTACGATTCTATTATCTCATTTGTTCGCATTGTTATTTTATAATTACTGTGGTTTGAGTCTCGCATAATATTGCATAGGGGCCATTTTGGTCTTACTCCTTTAAGTGGGAGTGAGAAACTATTCCTTCGTGAGGTCTTTACCTCCGTATAGGATAGTAGATTGCTTTCGGGATACATCCGTACCTATGTCTTTGTGAGATTTTTATCTCTGTGTAGCCAAAGGGAAATGTATTCCCCTGAACTGAACTCGGTCCGTATGAGCTATAATGGGTGAGTATCGAGGAATCTGCTAGTTCGGGTACCTCTCTTTAGAACCAAACCACATATAGTGAGCCCTAAGAGCCTACCCTAGGTAGAATTGTACCAAACCCTAGTGGTCACCCGGATAGGTACTCTATTTTGTTTATTTCTCATGTGCTAACATGTTTTGTTTTGTTTATGATTGCATCGCAGCGCATCATCTTAAAAAGGAGGTGTTGATTAATATTCGATTGCTAAATGGAAGAGTTTGTCATAAGGGAATGAGTTACTTGATAAAGTGGATTATAATACGGTCGTTCGAACATAGTCTAGGTAGACAACGAGAGAGGACTGATAGTCCGTAGAAGAATACAAGACTTTGCCCAAAGATTCAAGCCGACAAAACTATTCAAGAGTCATCACGTCTCAATTTTCTTAGAGAAGCTTGAGCATCGCGAGGGATAGGTGAGTAGAAAGTCGCGGCCTGTGTCAAACAACAAGAAGCTAGAAGAGGCGCCTATTAAAGAAGTTCACGGGGCACGACCATGACATCCAGATATGAAGAAAATGATCGGTATCTTCGCTTGGAATATGAGGACAAGGTCGCATATGTAATCTGTTTTATGTAAAGGAATTTATTTTCTAGAAAAGTTCTTCTAATGGAATTGAATTCAAAATCAACGCATCTCTTTCTTTTGCATTCATTCCATGCATTTGAAGGCATTTCATGTATTTGCATTACATCATATGCATTAAAATTTGTAGAAAGACCCTAATTAGGTGAAATTATTTCAGTTAACCTAGAAGACATGGAACAAAGGTTGGAAAGAATAAAGAAAACGCAAATATAGATGCAAGAGCAATTGACCAAAATTCAACAAGGGATGCGGGAACAAATGCAAGAATTCCAAAGAAATATAATAGGCCAGCTAAACCAGTTACTAGCCGAAGGATTTGAAAAAAGGAGTGGCCAAGTGGTCAACAATGTGGATGATGATAAGAAATTGTTTATTCCCCGATAAATATCCCGACTCAACCAGACGAGCATTCGCATGAGGTACCCGTCATTATTGGACCCAAATGTCAGACTAATACTTCGGCCCTGTTAAACTTCCCAATGGGTTCAGACTTTAATTTGGGGAATGATCGAGTCAATCCTGTAGTGCATGGCTTAACCAAAACAAAGGAAAAGGGAGAGTAGACTTTAAAAACCCCGAAAAAAAGAAACATAAAGTGAATAGTACGGGAAGGTATAACAAGGGCCATTCAGAGCCAATTACAGCAAGCCAGCCATGGACGGTAACTACCAGTCATCAGGTCTCCCCAAGGCAAGAATCTAATTAAAGATCGAACTCAGAGAAACCCCAGTTCACACCTATTCCAATAACGTATAGGGAGTTATACCGGAGCTTATTTGATATGCATGCTGTGGCTCCTCATTACCTGAAACCAATGCAACCCCCGTACCCCAAATGGTATGATTCGAACGCTCAATACGAGTACCATGCGGGAATAACGGGTCATTCAATCGGTAATTGCATTGTATTTAAGAAGTTGGTCGAAAGGTTCATTAAAATGGGAATTGTGAAGTTCAATGATTTTTCAGAACTTGATCATTCTGCCGAAGCAGTAAAATGTGATAATTGAAATTGGTATGGGGCAGGAGAGTGCGTTTCCTTGAAGAAGTCATCAGAGACCTAGAAATTGGGAAATCAGAACACTAACGACGTATCTAAAGAGTGAACCGAGGAATCAAAGTTTCCGAGTCCTTACATACTTGGGAGTGTTTTGAACAATGGACTGTGGAAGAGATCCCTGTATTTTTAGAACTAATTCGGAGTAATATCCAAAACACGCTTATTGCTCTAAGCCTAGGAGCAATAAGAATCTTTTTTTGTGAAATAGGGTTATTTTCAATATCTATATTTTCAATGAAAATGCATTTTTTGTATCTAATTTTGAGCAAATATTCTTTTATTCCTCTATTTAATTCATGTTCATACCACATAAATAATTATTTTTTAAATTCATTTGTCCTTTGAATATTCTTTCGTACCTACAACAGGTCCCTAGATATCAATGACATGAGCAACACTGCTACTGACTTAGAGTCTACTTTTGAGTAGGATATGTGTCTAGGGGGATCTCAGGACTTTGAAGATAACTGAGATTGTCGATCATTTCCTAATTTGTTAAGGATGGTAAAATAAGATCCCATCTTACAAAGAATAAGTAGAATCTATGACTTTCTCTATGTAGGGCATGGATCGCAGTGGGTCGATCTTGCCAAAACCTTCTAGTGGGTATCGATTCACCTCTGTGGTCATCAATTACTTCACCAAGCCTAGAAGCTACTTCATACACCGATGTCACAAAGTCGACAGTCAGCGATTTCTATGTCAATATGGAATCCCAAAAAGGGATCATATCAGACGAGGTATAAAATTTGAACAACAGCGCTGCATCAGAAGTTTGCAGTCTACTCAAGATTAAACACCGTGTCACCCTAAAATGAACGGTAAAAAAAAGATTGCGGGAAAAATGATTGAGGCTCATGAAGATTGGAATCTATACTTGTTGAACATTTGCTAAGACTCCCACCGGGGCAACGCCTTTCTCATCAAAGTTGAGGTTCCTTCTCTTCGAGTCTTATCAGAGATAAAGTTGGATCTAATTTCGATATGATCAAGTAAACCTGATTGAAGAAAGGAGGTGGAAAGCTATCCCAGATTATGAACGAAAAGGTTTGCCCTAGAGAATTTCAGGAAGGAGACCTAGTTTTGAAAATGACATTTCCCATACGGAAGGAATTCTGAGAAAAGTGGATGCCAAACTGGAAAGGACCTTATGCGATAAAGAATACCTTCTCTGGAAAAGCGTTGATTTTGACCGAGAGGGATAACCATGACTTGCCTAATCATATGAGTTCAAACATATGAGTTCAAATCGAGAAATATTTCAAAAAAAAAAAAAAAGAAGAAGAAGAAAAAATAGAAAAGAAAAGAAAATAAAAGAAAAAAGAAAAGAAGATAAAAAGAAAGAAAAAGGGAGAGGCAAGGCGAAAACCCGCAAAGGGTGCCTTGAGACGAAAGGGGATTTGAGTTGAAAACCCGAAAAGGGCAGCTCAAATTTTGATCAAAATGGGGCATGCGATAGTCTCGCTTTCTCTGAATTAACAAGAAGGAGAGATGTTATGTCTTGGGGCATCAACAGAGTACTCTAGATCCCCTCAGCACATATTAAGCTCAAAATGGTCCTCAAGAGGTTCGTACAGAGAAGCTCAGGCTACGATATCTGGGGCACCTAGTTTTCATTTTACCCATTTTGAGTTTGTTATCTTTGATTACCTTATTCTGTTCAAAATACACTCTTAATAAATTTTCTTCTTCATTGCATTTGCTAGCTTTGATTAACTTGTTTGTTTCGAGCCATGCTCCTAATAAATTTTTGTTTCATCCATCATTATGATCTTTTTCAAGCATTTTGCATTTAAAATAACGATTAGTGGACTAATAACTCTTTCACAAAAGGAGTTTTGCATATTCCTTTGGAAGTTTCCAAATGATACAGGAACCTGACACAGGTCTATTGTTCAAAACTTACTCAGCTTAAGGTTTAGAAATATTAGAGAAAGGTGATTATCTCTTTGGGCTTTTTGTTGGTTGAACAAAAGACAAGACATTTCATCGGTGATACAACCTCGACAAATAATGAGCAATGTCAACCCAGGTGTACAAGGGGATCATTCTCAGGAAAAGAAAAATGATACTTTACATTCATGCAAATATCAGGCATATACATCTGGTCATTACAACCAGCAAATGGTGTAACAGATCAAATTAATCCTATGCCTCGGAGTTGCAGTAGGACGAGTGGAAGAAATCAAATGTTATTCTCCTGAAGTTACAGTAGGAGGTACAAACTTTATGTCCTAGAAGGTACAATGGAAGGGACTCTGAAATTACATCAAAGCAAGCTTGTGGAGTAGAATATGATTGTTTCTTTGGGTTTTCCATCAAGAATACTAGCCAAACAAGATAGCAGCGTAGTACGTCAGCAATAAAACTCTGATGAACGACGAGCAGTGACAACCCTAAGCATCAAAAAGGGATCATTTTATTTTGCATTCATACACCATCATTCAAGACACATTTAGTTAGGAGCATTCGATTCATTTTGATTATTGCATCCTAATCATTGAAAAAATCATTTTCATGACATTCGGCATTCATGCGAATGTCGTCCATAATACATTTAGTTAAGAGCATTAGATTCATTCCAATCATTGCATACTAACCATTTTGCATAAGCACAAACATATAAAATCGATTTTACAGGATAGGTCCCCTAGGGGACGGTGTCGCAACATCGGTGAATTCGAAGATCTTGCCTTCCTAAGCGAAGTGGATCGAAGATAGCAGATCTGCAATCCTGAAGTTGCAGGAGCAGATCGAAGACATCAGTCTTATCTCCCTAAAGTTACGATGAGAGCGATCAAGATAGTAGATCTTATTTCCGATGTTGTTTGTAGAAGCGATTGAAGTCAATTATCGATCTTATCTCTCTGAAGTTGTAGTAGAGCAGATCAAAACAAACCTTATCTCCCTGAAGTTACAGTGGAGTAGATTGAAGATACAAGTCTTATCTCCCTGAAGTTGCAGTGGAACAGACTGAAGATATGAGATCTTATTTCCCTGAAGTTACAGTGGAACAGATTAAAGCTGAATTATCAAATCTTATCTCTCTAAAGTTACAATAGAGCAGATCAAAACAAACATTATCTCCCTGAAGTTGCAGTGGAGTAGGTTGAAGATACAAAGTCTTATCTCCCTAAAGTTACAGTGGAGCAGACTGAAGATAGCAGATCTTATTTCCATAAAGTTGCAGTGGAACAGATTGAAACTCAATTATCAGATCTTATCTCTCTGAAGTTGCAGTAGAGTAGATCAAAACAAACCTTATCTCCCTGAAGTTGCAGTGGAGCAGGTTGAAGATACAAGTCTTATCTTCCTGAAGTTGCAGTGGAGCAGACTGAAAATAGCAGATCTTATTTCCCTAAAGTTGCAGTGGAACAGATTAAAGCTGAATTTTTAGATCTTCTCTCTCTGAAGTTGCAGTAGAGCAGATCAAAACAAACCTTATCTCCCTGAAGTTGCAGTGGAGCAGGTTGAAGATACAAGTCTTATCTCCTTGAAGTTGCAGTGGAACAGACTGAAGATAGCAGATCTTATTTTCCTAAAGTTGTAGTGGAATAGATTAAAGCTGAATTATCAGATCTTATCTCTCTGAAGTTGCAGTAGAGCAGATCAAAACAAACCTTATCTCCCTGAAGTTGCAGTGGAGCAGGTTGAAGATACAAGTCTTATCTCCCTGAAGTTGCAGTGGAGTAGACTGAAGATAGCAGATCTTATTTCCCTGAAGTTGCAGTGGAATAGATTAAAGCTAAATTATCTGATCTTATCTCTCTGAAGTTGCAGTAGAGTAGATCAAAACAAACCTTATCTCTTTGAAGTTACAGTGGAGCAGGTTTGAAGATACAAGTCTTATCTCCCTAAAGTTGCAATGGAGTAGACTGAAGATAGCAGATCTTATTTCCCTGAAGTTGCAGTGGAACAAATTGAAGTTGAATTATTAGATCTTATCTCTAAAGTTGTAGTAGAGCAGATCAAAACAAACCTTATCTCCCTGAAGTTGCAGTGGAGCAGGTTGAAGATACAAGTCTTATCTCCCTGAAGTTGCAGTGGAGCAGATCAAGATAGCGATCTTATTACCACGGTTGCAAAGTGGAATGATTAAAGCTAAATTTTCAGATCTTATCTCTCTGAAGTTGCAGTAGAGCAGATCAAAACAAACCTTATCTCCCTGAAGTTGCAGTGGAGCAGGTTGAAGATACAAGTCTTATCTCCCTGAAGTTGTAGTGGAGTAGACTAAAGATAGCAGATCTTATTTCCCTGAAGTTGCAGTGGAACATATTAAAGCTGAATTATCAGATCTTATCTCTCTGAAGTTGTAGTAGAGCAAATCAAAACAAACTTTATCTCTCTGAAGTTGCAGTGGAGCAGGTTGAAGATACAAGTCTTATCTCCTTAAAGTTGCAATGGAGCAGACTGAAGATAGCAGATCTTATTTCCCTAAAGTTGCAGTGGAACAGATTGAAGCTAAATTATCAGATCTTATCTCTCTGAAGTTGTAGTAGAGCAAATCAAACAAACCTTATCTCTCTGAAGTTGTAGTGGAGCAGGTTGAAGATACAAGTCTTATCTTCCTGAAGTTACAGTGGAGCAGACTGAAGATAGCAAATCTTATTTCCCTGAAGTTGCAGTGGAATAGATTGAAGTTGAATTATCAGGTCTTATCTCTCTAAAGTTACAGTAGACTAGATCAAAACAAGTATTATCTCCCTGAAGTTGCAGTGGAGCAGGCTGAAGATACAAATCTTATTTTCCTGAAGCTATAGTGGAGTGAATCAAAGCGACCATCCCTACACCCCTAAAGTTGCAATGGGTCAAAACAAGGCCACTCGAAGAACAAAAATATCAAAGAGGTCAAGATTCAGTGAGACCAGGAAAAATTGGCTCTTTTGAGGTCTTTGCTCAATTCTCGTTGCACGACAATGATCAAAGAGGGGCAGTTGTAATAGCCAATTTTGGCCCAACAAAAAAAACAAATTTAAATCCAAATAACCACCAATAAATAAAAGTCCATAGTTTTTTAGTCCAGATTACAAATTGAAACAATAACCAACCCAAAACAAACCCAAATCACTAAAACCCATTACAAATTAAAATTAAACCCTAACCCAAAGATTTGGCCTACAAATTAAACACCTTCAGCCAAGCAAACCCTAGTCCCCTAATGCACCGTCGACCCTCCATCTGTCCTCTGACCTACCGATGCCACCACGCCTCTGCTGCGCACGCCACCAGCAGATCCCTCCATGCGCCTAACACACTTCCATCACCTGCAATGACGAGAAACACACAACGACACACAAGTTCAAACAAACGAAAAGAAAATTAAAAATATAGCACAAAAACAAAATAGAAATGGACAAGACTGGATCTGTAAAATCGATTATAAAAACTGAGATAAACCCCCTGTAATTTCTACTTTCAGATTTTTTAGCTATCAGAAATCAAAGAAACAAAATTATAAGGTTGCTTTTTAATTTTCTCTTTTATTTTCTTTGATTTAACACTATTTCTTTTACTCTTTTTAATTTTTTACTCACTGTTCTTCGAAACCTAATATAAGGATCAATAATAAAATGAAAGTAAAAAAACGAAGGGACCTTACCTGAGTCCGCAGACGCGTCGTCGGAGAGCTCGTACCGTCGCCGCAAATCGGATTCAGGGAAAGAGAGTTAAGGGGCTTTGGTTTCGATTTTTCGGGGCATCAAGGCATGGGTCTTCAAAAATGGGCTTCAAACAGGTTTAAAGTGCCTTCCACACGCGTTGCCGGTCACCAATTACGATGGTGGTGCGATGATCGGTCGGGAAACCCACTCGCCGGAGAGGAAGAGAGGAGGGAAGTTGAAGTTTTTTTATTTTTTGTAGAAGGGAGGGTCTGAAATGAGAAAAGAGGGGTGAAATTTGGGCTTAAATATGCCCACCAAAACGGCACCGCTTGTGGATCTCCTCAGCGCCAAAACAATGGCGTCATTTTGGGGAGACCGTGCATGACCCGACCAGATAGCGGGGATCCGAGCATTTTACCCTAAAGGGTAAATTGCACATTTGGTCCTCCCATGTTGCGCTGCCGCTTAATCGCACCTAATTTCATTTTTTAATTTTTAATTTTGCCCCAACATTACGCTGCTTTTTTTTTAGTCCTCGCACCAAATGTCATGCATCGTGGTGGGTTATTTACCCATTTGGTCCTCACAAGTCTACGCTGCATGGCGTTGTGGTCCTGTCGCTTTTTTTTGATTTATTGCGGTTTTGGTCCTCATTATTTTATTCGATTTCAATTAAATTTCCAACCTGCTTAAAAGTTTATGTATTTATTTTTCTTTAAAACTTTATTATTATTTATTTTAAAGTTTTGTATATTATTTTATTAAATTTTATGTAATTGTTGATTTTAAATTTGACATTATTTTAAAATTGTTTCATATACTATTTACTTTATCTTTTTTATGTATTCTTTAATAAAAATCTTTAATAAAAATCATTTTGTTAATTATTTTAAATTGTTTATGTATTATTTTTTTAAAATTGTTTAGTTCACTATTCTTTGACTATTAATGTTGATGTTTAAATAATGTAAGCTACGTGATTATTATTCTTGTGTATATTATAATTTGTTTGTTTGCATTTCCATATCATTGATATTATCATCATCATTATTGTTGTTCATATTATTGTTTCATTATTGTTATTATTATTATTATTCATGCATGTTAATATTTTAGATTAATGATTCCAATGTTATGTATTATGTGTATTGTGAGCACTAAATTTTGTCCTAATCAATATTTGTGTTTAATTTTCAAATTTAAAAAATTGAAAAATACAAAAAATAAAATTACATTTTGACCCTTCAACTTTTTAAAATTATATTTTAACCCTTATCTTTTCTAAAATTACCTTTTAAGCCCTAAACTTTTCAAAATTATATTTTAACCCTTCATCTTTTTCAAAATTACACTTAAGCCCCAAAAGTTTCGCTGTATTTTTTATTCAGTCCTTCTGGCAGATTAGGTGATTTGAGGCACCCACTCCCCGGATTTTCCGGCCACTGGCCTAAGGGATGGCCTCCCTTTCCCCTAGCCAACTGCTACCTGCAAGAAAACACACTATAAAAGAGGAAAATCAACAAAAATGAAGGGCCCCCAACATTTAAAAACAACACCCACGAAAAAGGAGAAGAAAAGAAAAAAGAGAAAGAAAAAGAAGTGAAAAAGAGAGAAAGGAGGAAGAGAGAAGAAGAAGAAGAAGAAGAAGAAAAGGCGTCACACCATCGGCGAGGAAGCGGCGACTGCGTCGACGGCCGCGACGGTTGGAGAAGAAGAGAAGGAAGAAGAAGAAGAAAGAAAGAAAAAAAAAAAAAAAAAGGAAGAAAGTAAAGAAAAAAATAAAAAATAATCAGTCGGGTCGGGCTGACCCGACCCACGACCCGCAACCCGACCCGCGCAAACCACACCTCAGCAGGCCCGAGCCCGACGCAAGCAAAAAAAAAAAAAAAGCAGCAGCCCAAAGAAGGAAAAAAAAGAAGCAAGCCCAAAAGAAGGCCATCAGCCCCTAGCAGACCAGCCTGCATGGCAGGCCCAAAGGCAGTAGGCCAAGAAGTAAAAAGAAGAAGAAGAAAAAGAGAAGAAGAGAAAATAAAAAGACCCCGGGTCGTGTATCCTGTTCTTCAAGCCCGTAATTTTGGACTTTTCGGTAATTTTTCTTTACCCACTTTTGATTTAATTCGTGTATTTTGATGACATCTCGATTTAATATTATTGATATTTTTGTTAGCATTTTTATTTATTTTGTTAATTGTATTTTATTTTACTTTTAATTCTAATAATTTTAATAAGGCAACGAATCGGTTTAATGCTAAGTCGTTGATTTCATCGCTATGTTGGGTGAATATCATCGGTTCTTGTTAAATACGATACGACCTTTTAAAAATAAAAAATCAAAAAATTTCGTGTAAAAAAATTCGTGTTTTTAAAAAAATTTCGTGTTTTCAAAAATTCTCGTATTTCAAATTTTTGTGTTTTCAAAATTTTCGTTTTAAAAAAATTCCATGTTTTCAAAAATTCTCGTATTTCAAAATTTTCGTGTTTTCAAAATTTCAGTTTTTTAAAAAAAATTCGTGTTTCAAAAATTCTCGTGTTTTAAAAAATTTTCGTGTTTCAAAAAATTTCATGTTCTAAAAAAAATTCTCGGGTTTCAAAAAATTTTCTCCAATTTTAAAATTTTCGTGTTTAAAAAAATTTCGTGTTTCTATCAGATCACGATTAAATATTAAAATGAACTCGTATTTTTGAAAATTAAGACAACACGTGTTTGACGAGATACCAATTTTGGGCGTCGCGAGGGTGCTAATACTTTCCTCGCGCGTAACTGACTCCCGAACCCTATTTTTCTCAGGAATTTTGACGTAGACCTAAACTCAACCCTTTTATTTAGAAAATTCAAAAAATAATTTTTCTTTAAAAAAGAGGATTTATTAGGTGTTCGATCACACCTAGAAAAAAAAGATTGGTGGCGACTCCATTTTTTTTAAATAAAATCGAAACTCTGTTTTCAAATGTTCAATAATTTTCTCAATTAGTGCCTGAGCTAAATTTTACGTCGCTACATGTATTATGTTATCGTTGCGCCAAATTCGTGTCACATCACCATTATTCGTCGAGCATAGCCCCCATTCACGCTTTAAATAATGTTTCTTTAAAACATAATCTAAATTTTTTTTATAAATTTCATCCAAAAACAAAAGTTTCCAAAATAAGGCAACATTCTATATTTGGAAACCCGAGAGATCGTGCCCTACGTGCTGGGTTTTGGTTTGTTCGCTTGGCCAAACAATAGAATATCCTTTTGATATTTGTAATACATGAGTCTCGAGAATTATGAGATGACATTAGATTCGAGGATTTAAATTATCGTGTCCTAACGTACTGGATGTGATATTTTGTTCCTTCAGAGTGAAAAAGTCTTAATATTCAATTCGAGAAAATTCAAATATTTCTAAACGAGATTGAGTTTTTAAATTCTTTTTAAATTTTTCAACTTTCGACATTGAGACATTAATTAATCAATTTGGTACCAATTTTGGGCGTGACGAGGGTGCTAACCCTTCCTCGCACGTAACTGACTCCCGAACCCGTTTTCTCGAATTTCGTAGACCAAAAACACTGTTTTAGTAAACCAAAACGTTTTATTAAAACAAAGATGATCCAATCACACCAAATAAAGATCGGTGGCGACTCCCGTTTTATTTTCGTTTTCAAAACCCCAAGTCGATTCTGTTTCCAAAAAATGGTTACAACAACTAGTACTTTTAGTCTTCATGGGAATGATATCTTTACTCACTGTAATTATACTATTAATTAATAGGTGCACTTGCCTTAATCAGATTTTGCCTTAATCAGATTTTTAGTTAATTTCATGGACATCAAATGTTTTGAAACTAAAAAGAATAAAGGGTTGAAAAGGCCTTAGTAAAAATTTCAAGAAAATAATTAAGCCTTTTTAAAGTTTAAAATTATTTAAAAATAAAATTTTAAAAATATAAAATAAGTTATAAATATTTTAAAATTTTAAATTTTATTAAAAATAACAATACCGCTCCATTAAAATATAATTGTTATAAATTTTTTATAAAATTGACCTTTACTCTTTTATTGGGTTGGTATTATTATTTTTAATAAAATTTTATAATTTTAAATTGTTATTACTTCTTTTATAATTTTGTTGATAATTTTATAGTTTTTAAAATAATTTTTAAATTTTAAAAGGTTTAACTGATTTTTTTTAATTTGTTACTAAGGTCTTTAACCTTATTAGTTTCAAAATTTTCTAATTTACTTCCAATAAAAAATAAGAGTCAAATTATATAAATGTGTAAAGGTTGAAGGCTAAACTTATTATTATACCTTATATATAAATACTAAATTTTGATGAAGGGATTCTTTTGCTCACTTATTTAAAGTACAGGAGTTAATATGTCGTCTCTTGTTCAACGACCACCTTTTGCGGGTGTGTCTCATCTGCCGTGGCCACTCCGTTAATACCTTTTTATAGTCCAGAGGATTTGCAAACTTGACTAAGACATAATCATCAAGGTTAACAGGTTTCCAAAGAAGTTTGATCCTACCAACAAGTGCTTAGTAGCCTACAGAGCAACCAAGGAGCCTGAAAATAGTCGTTTGCTTCATACTCAAATCATGAACAAGATCTGAAAAGTAAATATTAGGGTAGGGGATGTCCATAGATATATGAATATCATCATTATTTAAGCAAATTTCATCCTCGTCCAGATATATATCATTGCCTTCCTCGGTTTCAATATTAGACATATCAACATGTCCCTGAAGGAAGCCTTACTTGTTTCTTTCTTCTCCTGGTCATCGCTCTTCACCCTAGTAACTTCTCTGTTTTTAACCTTCTTAGCTGCCCTTTCTAATTCCGACGCCACAGTGGAGCTCGACCGTTCACGGCTACCTAACGGGTCAACGCAAAGTTCCATTCCAAAGAGTTAAAACCAAATTTAAACTTCAAACACTCTTTTAACTTGGGATTTATTTTTGAAAGGAACTTTAATAATAATATTTTTAGATACAGGGATGGGAGTAAGCATGAGTTTTGTCCCATTTTACTCCAAATTTTATTGAGTTATTGTTTACTAATAATGTCTCACTCAAAACGGGTAAAAAACAATTTTGGGCCAAAACAGAAAAGTACAAAATTTTGGTTTTAATCATTTAGAGATAAGTTGGAGCAATAGCAACTTATTATTCCAAGTCAAGTGAAGTTGATTTAATTTAATGTAATGGGTCAATCAATCCTTTGATTTGGAAAAAGTTGAGCAATATCATGTATAGTTGTTGTAAAAAAAAACATTATAAATCTAAGTCAAGTCAAATTAATTTAAAACCGGCTGCCATGAAATTCACACCACAATTTCTCATCCCTTTCCTTCCCACTTTTATTTACAACTTCTCAACAACCCACATTTTGTCCACCAAAATTAAGATAATATTAGACGATAACTTGGTAACAAAGTGGGAAATAACTATTCATTTCTTCCTATAAATACCACTCTCACAAGCACTTAAAAGCAAACCAACACTCCCCTTTTAACAACACCACACTCCATCCTTTTGCTCCTTTTGGTATCATGGCAACTTCCTCCACTTCCCTAGTGTTCAAGGTTCACCGACATGAACCTGAACTAATAGCTCCAGCTAAGCCTACCCCTCATGAATACAAACTATTATCCGACATCGATGATCAAGAAGGTCTTCGGTTCCAAATTCCGGTTATCCAATTCTACAAACACAATCCTTCCATGCAAGGAAAAGACCCTGTTAGGGTGATCAGGGAGGCACTTGCACAAGCGTTAGTGTTTTATTACCCGTTTGCCGGTAGGCTAAGGGAAGGACCTCAGCACAAGCTGATGGTGGATTGCACGGGTGAAGGTCTGATGTTTATCGAAGCGGATGCGGATGTTACGCTCGAGCAATTCGGTGATGTACTTCAACCACCATTCCCATGCTTGGAGGAGCTCCTTTATGATGTTCCGGGTTCTACTGGGGTGTTGAATTGCCCCGTAATACTTATTCAGGTACTTAATTATTTTACCCATCCATTGATTTAAAACATGACGTATTAAATTTTATTTGCTGTTTTAAGCTATACAAATTCCGTTATTTTAAACATCACATAAATATGCTATATTAAAAAAATCCGGTAACTTATATTTCTAGAATACATCTCAATATTTTGTAAACATAATATTCAAATCACTGATATCAATTTTGATAATTATAAAATATAAAGAGGCAGTATGTTCACATACTTCTCAGATAAAAAATAGGTTATTATTTGTTATTGACCTTTATATTTTGAATTTTTAATAAGGTAAAATATATAATATAATGTTTCTCGTTCCTCATTTATTTTTAAATTTCAATTCAAAATACATAATCATTATTTAATCCTGTTTATAAATTAAAACAATATACTAAATAATTATCCTTACAAAATTTAACTATCATGGACTCATAAATATTATTCTCTCCTCTTGCCCAATGATTAAAAACGACAAGCAAAGCCCACCAATAATAGTTGTATTATTTTTATATGGTATAATACCAATATTATTTTCGGAATACCAAACAATCTTGCAAAATTGAAATAATAGCTTGAAAGTATTATAAAAAAATTATTAAGAGTTAAATTGTTTTTTTTCATTAAAAATAGATGAAATAGTCTTGGTACTTTAAATTAAAGATAAAATTGGTATTTTTTTAAAATTGATCATTATACGTAAGATAAAATATACGTGTACGCCACGATAACTATCTGAATATTTCATCAATTACGCTAGTTTTAACAATATAAATAGATAAAATTTTTAACATAAAATATCAATTCACATTTTAATCTAACATATAAAAATTATTTCACCTATTCTTTTAATAAATAAAATAAAATAAAACTAATTTTTAGTCTTCAATAATACTTTTGCTCATAAAAGGATGGTCCTCCACTTAAATAAGATATTTATGTTTTTAGACTAACCTCCACTTAAATTATATGAAAGAAAGAAAAAAGGATCTTAATATTTGAATCACATTATTGAGAATCATAGGACCCATATTGACAAAAATTATAATTTGGATGGTGGGCCCTATCATTGCCATTTTTGTCATTGGACCTTTCAGATTATGATAATAAAAGTGTAAGATGGTGCCATGAAAACGAGTGTCACTAACAACCATCCGAATGAGACATAGATCAAATTCCAAGACTTTTGATAAATGATAAAAATGCATTTTTCGAATAAAGTGTAAAAGATTAAAAAATACGTCTCGGGTTAATTAGGTAAAATAATTTATATAATTTTTTTTTATGAATTATAAGAGATATATCGTAAAATTCTAACAGCGAGATTAGAGTTCAAAATCATTTATATATAAATTTGAACTAATATTGATATCTTATTTCAAAATGTTAAATATGGCCATTAGTCTGAAAAATAAAAAGTGTAGGTCAAGCTAGCAATCATTGAAAATTTTCCTTCTTTATATAAATGCAGCATTAATTTGGTTTGTACACCATTAATTTTTAGTGCTCGTGAAATGAGCAGTGTAGTGGCCCATCGGGAAAGAAAACAATTCTCACAATTACTATATTGACTTTTGTACCAAAAATAATTAATGTTACTTTTTTTTTTTTGCAAATCCTTTTTGTTAAACAAATAATTAAAGTTAAAATCAAATAAATAATAAAATTTTTTAAAAGATTTATATATGATTTTGAAGATAGATCACCCAAATTTAATATTCTTGGTTAACAGGTAACGCGGCTTAGATGCGGTGGTTTTATCTTCGCCCTTCGCCTGAACCACACCATGAGCGATGCTGCCGGCCTAGCTCAATTCATGTCTGCTGTAGGAGAAATGGCTCGTGGTTGGCTTACCCCATCCATTCCACCCGTATGGGAAAGGCATCTGTTGGCGGCTAGAGATCCACCGAGAGTCACATGTAAGCATCGTGAGTACGAAGAAGTAGAGGGAACCATTGTCCCCTACGATGACATGGTCCATCGGTCCTTTTTCTTTGGCCCCACGGAAGTCTCAGCACTTCGCAAACTTGTGCCGGAATACCTTCGTAAGTGTTCAACATTTGAGCTATTGACTGCTTGTTTATGGCGTTGTCGAACCATCGCAATTCAAGCTAATCCCGAGGAAGAGGTACGTATTATATGCATCGTAAACGCACGTTCCAGGTTTAATCCTCCATTACCTTCGGGATACTACGGAAATGCATTCGCGTTCCCAGTGGCAGTAGCACAAGCAGGGAAACTTTGTCAAAACCCATTAGAGTATTCATTAGAGCTGGTGAAACAAGCAAAGAATGATGTAACGGAAGAATACATGAAATCATTAGCAGATTTAATGGTGATTAAGGGTCGACCACATTTCACGGTTGTTCGATCTTACCTGGTGTCGGATGTGACACGTGCCGGGATTGACGATGCGGATTTCGGGTGGGGCAAGGCAATTTATGGTGGTCCAGCTAAAGGTGGAGTAGGGGCAATACCTGGAGTAGCAAGTTTTTTAATACCAGTCAAGAACAAGAAAGGAGAGGCTGGAATTGTGCTACCAATTACGTTGCCAGCCCGAGCTATGGAAATATTCGTGAAAGAATTAGATGGCATGTTAAAGGGAAAGCCAATAGAACGTAAACCTGGTTTCATTTCATCTTCCTTGTAAAATTAACAAGTGAAAATCTAAAGTTCAACATCGGTAAGGTAGTTTATAAGTCATCTTAAGGCGTGGGACTCCTTTTATATGTTCACTATCTTATATAACTATATATATTCGGTATGCATGGCGTGTAAAATATTTCATACTTGTGTTTTTACATTTTAGTGGAAGAATCATTTTTTTTTTTAAATCTAGTTCTTTAAAGAAACTGAAGAAATTTTGACCAACATCATAAGTTCTAAAAAAAAGTCACCTATCCATCCAATTCAACCAATAAGGAGAAGAAGCTAAAAACTGTAAAATCCTAAACCCAGCCTAGACGTCCAGACCAAATCTAGAGAGTTGCATTGTCGTTATTAGGAAAACCACATTTGTAAACGCAGTCAAAATGAAATCATTCAACATTTTATAACTATCACAGTAATTAACTAAATATTTAATCTCCCTAAACATCATAATATTAGAGAAAGCTGAAATTACTAATAGTAAGATTTAAAGAAAAGATAATCGAATTGACCGAGCTCCTGCAGCATCGACCCATTCAAGTCTGAGAGTCACCTGAAATCTAATCAACGACGAAATGAGTTGTGAACCTAGTGCATAAAAGACGTCCATTCAATTAAAGCACATTTATAAGATAATTCTCAAATCCTAAGATCCAGTTAAATAACATAAGCAATTCCAGTTTTAGATATAGATCAGATCATATACATATGCAGTTATTCCTACCCCCCATTCGCTACACACCATCTCCGACCATCCCAACACATCGTTAAGGGCGTTTAATGCCCAACCAACCCTACACACTATAAAGTGTCTGTCCAACACGTTTACAGATATGTAGGCTAGTTGCTAGATCAAAATACGACAAGCGCCAGATTCATATATATACATCGTGGCTTAGCCATTGATTCAGAGCAGATTACTTCCACCTTCACAATATCCCAACCCATGCAAATGAAGATTACAAATATCAACAACATGTGTTCAGTCATTCCGATTCATTTCTTAAATAGATAGTACAGATCAGTATCATTAATAGCCGTCACAGTACACATACACACATATAGTGCTCGTACAATAAAATTCAAACCATAAATACATTGTGGAGGTCAGTGCTCGTGTTAGACAACACTTACGACCTTACAAAATAAAGTCTGGACCCTATTTATATGTCACACACCCGTGTGCTTGCTCGTGTGGCTCACACTGCCTGACACACGCCCGTGTCATCTGCTCATGTGGTTAGAAATCGTAAACAATGAGTCACACGACTTGGACACACGCTCGTGTCCTTGCCCGTGTGGCTCACACGGCCAGACACTTGCCCCTGTTATCTGGTCGTGTGGGTCTAAATAGTAAACATTGAATCACACTGCTTGGACACATGTCCGTGTCCTTGCCCATGTGGCTCACAGAGCCTGGGCATACACCCGTGTCCCTGGCCCGTGTGGTCCTTATTCTCAACTTACTAAGTTACACAGCCTAGACACAAGCTCATGTCCTTTGCCCGAGTGAACCCTGCACTAACATGGCCACACACGGCCTAGACACACGCCCGTGTCCCTTACCCGTGTGGCTTGAATTCGATGAACAGTGAGTTATACAGCCAACCACACGGCCTTGTAGCGTCGACAGCCACGTTTTTTGGCGTCTGAAATTCGCAAAAATAGGTTTTTCGGTACGCATCTAAAGAGATTTCGAAGTAATAACAATGTAGAGGATATTTGAATCCGAAAATTTAATGGTGACCACTAGAATTGGCGTGTTGTTGTTCACTACTTCTGATATTTTCGCCTAAATAAGAAAACAACCAATCGTCTATCAATGATTCTCACAATACACTCAACACCCAATTCAGAGCAAGTAACAAAGAACATAAGGGAAAACTGTGAAAACGAACGAATTGATAGTGACTTACTTAATAGCCTTTCAATTGATGCGATTTACAAAGTATAACTTCGACTAGACCCGTATTTACTTACGACAACAATCAAAATGAAGAAAATAAAAGAATTGAAAAAGAAGAAGAAAGGAAGGGAAATAAACGATAGAAAGGAAAAATAAAATAAAATAAAAAGAAGAAGATGACAAATTAAAGTTTTAATACCTTCCTATCAAATTTCTAACACTTAGAAAAAATGTTCCCTATCGCATACTCCGGGATTCGAATACAAGACCAAATAGAATACAGACACTTAACCATTGAATCAACAAGTTCATTCTTAACATAGGTTTACAGTAAATTAACTTAATTATGCAATTCTAGGATTAAGGTTGCTTAAAATGGGTTGGAAAAATTCTAAGAATTTGACTCGAACTCCTGACCTCGTTCACTCGTTCACACAAGCAGAATATATAACCACAAATATAGAAACTTAATTACAACAAAATTCAACTTTCAAATCATCACATTTTGGGGCGTTACAAAAACTATTTATGAAGAAAGCTGCCTTTCAATCCGATTCAACTAAAGAAATAAGGTGTAAACCCGTTTTCAAGGTCAAGTATCAACAACCTTGAAATAGACATTATTGATTCAAGATCCAATATCAACAACCCATAAATTCAAATAAAATCAAATTCTCAAAAAAAAAAATCTCAATCAAATTTAATTTCAAAATTAAGTTTTAATTAACCTTGAAGCAAAGAACATCTTTCTAAAAGTAAATCTAGATGACACTTATTTCAAAGCTCAAGATGAAAAATCATAAGAATTTTCTTTATAATTAAAAATTTTGAAATTTATATTCCTTTCAAAATTATAAATAAAATCTAACCTCAAGTTTTTAACTCAATTTACTATTCGAATTTTGTGTACATTACCATATGTCATCGAATACATGGGATAGTTGTAATGAAGACGATGACAGCAATGATGCCATTTATCAATCCTATACAATAAATAAGAAAATTATTGTTTATTTACTTAAGGGATAAATATAAAATTAATATTTAAATTTATTAATTTCTCTTATATTAGTATTTAAGATTTTTTATTTTAAATTGGTATCCAAACTTTTTTTTCGTCAACTATACTGATACTCAATCCAACACTGTTAACTCTGAGACAAGAGGCAGTATCAGAAATGACACCTGTCATTAGTGACATCATGATGATGTAATTATTTTCCTTTTCTTTCATTTTTCTATTTTTTTTCTATTTTTTACCCTTCTATTTTTTCTTTCTGTCTTCTCTTTCCCCCATTTTCTCTTTTTCTTGCCTCATCTCCACTGATGTCGTCGTTGTAGCCTGTACGGAGGTTATCGTCGCTATCTACGGTGGTTTCACAGTGGCAGAATTTTGTATAGGTGATTAAGGAGAGAGTTAAAGTGAACATGGCACAGAAAATGAATCTGTAAAATGGCGAGGCTTGGCCGAAAATTAGAGACGGTGTCATCAGAACTTGTATCGTTGTGGCTGTTGGAGATAGATTCTGCATCACCAATGAAAAAATGAAAAAAAAAAAGGAATAATGAACTGATTAAGTTTAACCGATTCATTGCAAGAAAATTTGTATCTCAAAAATTTCCCTGAAAAATTATTGCTTCGTTATTGTTGTTTTTCAGCTGCAAATTTTTGTATTAATTTGAAAGGGGGGCTTAAAACGCAAGTCATTTGAGGCAAAAGGAAGACCATGCCTTTCTTTATAATCTTACTTTTTGTGTGTTTTATCTTCATCTCTGCATCTTTATTTTCAATTGGAATTAAGATCAAAATAAGCATAAAAGTCCAAATTTGTAGCAGATTAATTGGTTGTTCCAAGCTGTTTCATGTTACCCCCCAAAGTTTTTTGAACAAAAATGGTTAGTTGTAATATGCTATTTTAATTGAATAATTAGTGCTTCATTGCTTGGATTTCTTTCGGCTGACAAATGGCGTGGGTTTGAAACACAAGAAAATCATAGTGCACTTCAATTTTTGAACCCTAATTCCCAATCTCCCCTCTCTCTTCTTAGCAAGAATGGCCTCCAAATTACCAGACGAATCACCATGCAATACGCACGGGAAACAAAGGAAGCATCGTGTTCAGGAAGAAAATAGAAAAGGAACTAACCCAAATTTGTAAAATAAAAAATATATTTGTTAAAATCCTATCCATTCCAACCGATGCTCAACCCCAAAGGTTCCTCCATTGACAGTCCAAAAAGGGAAGAAGGGAAAAACTCCCCAAAATAATGCCAGAATCCTTATATGATATTATTCTCTTGACATGGATGAAAGTTTGAGAGCAGCTGCTCATACCGAAGAGTGGTGGTTCGTATCAATAGCGACTGCAACAGTGGCGATGAGGCGGGAAAAAGAGAAAAATGGATGATAACACTTTAAAACGACATGTTTTTATGTGCTAATTGTATATTAATTTCGAATGTGACTATACTAATTTGGGCTATTTATGGACTTTTATCTCGTAGGGACTAAATTAGAGACCAATGCAAAATTGAGGGCCAAAATCGTGAAATTAAAGAAAAAAATGGACCAATGTGCAACGAAGGGAAAAGATTGTGCCAAAAGTGCAAACATGGAGGGCAGAGGGACTGAAATGCAAAAAGAAGAGACTTTGCTTTATCAAATTCTATTTTAAATTATATTAGGATAATTAATATTAGAATAATTATCTAGGATTATTTAATTTCTTTATTTATCTCTATTTATCTTTAATTAAATTGTAATTATCTTTGGGAGTTTGAGTAGAATTAGACTATCTACCTTAAGCACTATAAATAGGGGATGGAGTGACTCATTTTGGGTGTTCATCTTTTTCTGTACACTCTACTCCCATAAGTTTTTGTGCTTATTTTATTTTCTTTTCAATAAAAACTCTCTTTTCCATATTTTTATATTTTATTTACTTTTCCCCCACAATTATGAGCCACTAAAAACCATCTAGCTTAAGGTTGTCGAATTCCCCAAGGGCTTCTTGAGGCTTAGAACCCGCGCTTAACTTTCTCTCCCAGGTATTCATCATTTCTCTCAGATTCTGGGTGGCGCTTGCTCTAGGTCCCTTTAAAAGTAACCCTTTCAACTTATGCAAAGGCGGCCGCTTTGTGTGTTTTAGAAGGATTGCACTGTCGGTTCGTGAGCTTACTGCGTCAGAGGTTAGCGAGCCCAAGAGACAAAATGGCGTGGGATTCGCCATTGAGAAACGTTGATCTAGCATAAATGACTCAACAAGGGAAATAGCAGGCTAGAGTCAGGCTCCCTAAATTCGTAAGGTAAAACTCTTGGAGTTGGTGGTCGTAGGCGTCCTCTTCCACTATAACTGGCTTACTTGGGCAGAGAAGGGTTATCCAAAAGTCGAAGATTGAACCCAATGAGGAACGAGACAACCGAAGGCTAGAATCTCGCCAAATAAGAAAACTCATCTTCTTTAAACTCTCTTATTTTCCTTTTTATTTTCGCAATTTACTTTCATGATTTCAATTTATTTAATATTCTGTTTTATTCTAAATCGAAATTATTAATTCTATTTTTTTATTTTTCTAGGATCGCAGGTTTTTTTGGGTACGATTCTGCCCAGGTTTCGAAAAACAGGCATTTGTATAATCCGATCCCTGTGGATTCGACCCTACTTCCCCTTTACTGTTATTTTTATTATTTTAGGGAATAGGATATTATTTTTGGTGCTTTCAATGACACATCAAATTTTGGCGTCGTTGTCGGGGATCGGTAACGTACTAATCCTTTTTTTTTTTTTTCTATGACCAGATCTGCTCCAGGCATTCTTGCGTTTGATTCGGAGATCGAAAAGACTGCAAAAGCTAATCAAAAAGAAACTAAGTTGAGGAAAAGCGATCGTGGTAGTGACTCAAGTAATCCACCACCGAAATTAGACCAACGACGAAGCGTAATCTAGGGTTAACGAAAACCCTACTCAAACGCTTGAAAGTAAAGCAGAAAAAGTCGATCCATTTGAAGAAGTGTTCAACGCTAGGGTTGACGAAAACCCTAATTTGGTACAAGAACCAATGGATCAAACGATTCGACAACTAGTCAAGTCTCAATTTTAACAACCGCCACTGTGTATCGTATATCCTACCATGGATATCTACTTTGAGTTGAAATCAGGGTTGATTCAGTTGCTGCCAACATTCGAGGCTTACAGAATGAAAACCCCCATAAACACTTAAAGGAGTTTCATATGGTTTGTTTGAGTATGAAACCTCAAGGCGTAACGAGGATCAGATTAAATTGCGCGCTTTCCCTTTTTCCCTAGCAGATTCAGCTAGGGAATGGTTATTTTATTTACCTCTTAGATCTATTACTACGTGGGTTGATCTATCTCATTTGTTTCTCAACAGGTTTTTCCCAAAGATCTAGGCAAATTGAGCTAAGAAGGAGATCGTGGGGATTAGGCAGAAAGAGGCAGAGACTCTTTATGATTATTGGGAGTAGTTTAAAAAGTTGTGTGCAAGCTGCCCACAACATGGTATAACAGAGCAATCTCTCATCCAGTACTTTTATGAAGGGTTGAAACTGATGGAGATGAATATGGTAGACGCTGCTAGTAGAGGAGCGTTGGTTAACATAACCCCCTAACAAGCAAGAGACTTAATCTCTACAATGGCTGCCAATTCTCAGCAGTTTCGAGCCAATCCTGAACCTCCCAGAAGGGTTCACCAGCTAAGTAATTCTTCCTTAGAGGATAGGCTTGATAGACTTACTAACATTGTGAGTTCTCTTGTTGCAGAAAAAGCTAAACCAGTTCGGTTATGTGGAATATGTGCTACACCGGAGCACACAACTGATGTATGTCTCAGTTTGAATGATGACACGATGGCTCATTTGGATGTCGTGCGGAATTTTTCTGGCCCACCACAAAGGCGTTATGATCCCTACGCTAATACCTACAACCCAGGGTGGAGGGATCATCCTAATCTGAGTTATGGGGCTAATCCACGGTACAATCAGCCATACCAAAATTGACCTCTACAACAACCACAAAACCCAGGTAACAATTTAGAGGCTCTTGTCAATAAATTAGCAGCTAACGTTCTTGAGTTTCAATAGAAAATCGAGGCGTCCATAAGGTAATTAACCACGTCAATCGAGAGAATAAGTTCTCAAGGGAAGCTGCCGTCCCAAACAGAGCCAAATCCAAGGCAAAAAAATTCAATAACACTGCGAAGTGGAAAAGTCCTGGAATCGATTCCCGATAGGAATCATGCCCAAGAAATTACCCTGGAAAAACCTGAGAAAGACGAACAGGTCCGATTAAAGCCTCTATTGCCTAAAATTCAACCTCCATTTCCAAAACGATTCAACCAATGTCGAAAAGGTAAAGAGGACAAGGAGATCCTCGAAACATTCAGGAATGTCGAAATCAACATTCCACTGTTGGATGCCATCAAGCAAATACCCAGGTACGTTAAATTTCTTAAAGAGCTCTGCACCAACAAATGAAAGTTAACAGGTAATGAAAGGGTGAATATTGGTGAAAATGTGTTCTGCGATGTTACAAATGAAAATGCCGGCAAAATGTAAGGATAGGGGCATGTTTGCAATACCATGCAAAATAGGTCATTTGGGAATTAAAAAGGCTATGTGTGATCTAGGAGCCTCCATAAATGTAATGCCATATTCTATTTATGAATCACTTAATGCAGGTTTTTTGACAAAAACAGGTGTTAGCATTCAGTTGGCAGACAGGTCCGTTGTGCATCCCGAAGGAGTCCTCGAGGACGTGTTGGTAAAAGTTAACGAACTTATTTTTCCTGCAGATTTCTATGTGATAAAAATAGAGGAGGACAAAGGTTCGGATCTTCGATCTCTTGTTGGGACGACCATTCCTTAGTACAGCTAGTACTAAAATTGACGTTCGAAGTGGAACTCTCACGATGGAGTTTGATGGGGAGATCGTGAAATTTAACGTCTACGATGCCATTAGCCACCCCAGTGAAATTTTGAGCGTGAATTGTGTCGATATAATCGACTCATTAGTGGAAGAATATTTTGAATCCATTTATGATTTTAAATTTGACTTTGATAAATTTGAATCCGTTAATGAGTTGTTATCCCCAGGTACTAAGCTTTTACCCTCTTTTATGCAGGCACCAGAATTGGAATTGAAACCGCTACCTGAGCATCTGAAGTATGCATTTTTAGGTGACGATGACACCCTACCAATCATAGTCTCCAATCGACTCTCTTTCCATGAAGAGGAACATTTAGTTCGTGTATTGAAAAGTCATAAGGAGGCAATTGGCTAGAGTATTACAGATTTAAAGGAAATAAGCCCATCGACATGAACACACAGGATTTACGTGGAGGAGGGCACGAAACTAAGGTGAGAGGTGCAAAGACGACTAAATCTGAATATGATGGAGGTAGTAAAAAAAGGAAATAATCAAGCTTTTGGATGCTGACGTAATCTACCCCATTTCGGATAGCAGATGGGTAAGTCCGGTACAAGTCGTGCCCAAGAAAACGGGCGTGACAGTAAAGAAAAATACCGAGGGTGACTTGGTGCCAACCCGAGCGCAAAATGGGTGGCATGTCTGCATAGATTACAGGAAGTTGAACTCCTACACTAAAAAAAGATCATTTTCCCCTTCCCTTTATTGATCAAATGCTTGAAAGGTTAGCTGGAAAAACTCACTTTTGCTATCTTGATGGATATTCAGGTTTCTTTCAAATACCAGTCGCACCAGAGGACCAAGAGAAGACCACTTTTACGTGCCCTTTTGGTACATTTGCATATAGGAGGATGCCGTTTGGTCTTTGCAATGCGCCGGCCACTTTCCAGAGATGCATGATGATTATATTTTTGAATATGTGGAAAAGATTATCAAGTTTTATGGATGATTTTCTTGTTTATGGAATTATTTTGATGAATGTCTTAAAACTTAATGATAATTTTAAGCGGTGTATGAATTCAATCTTGTCTTAAATTATGAAAAGTGTCATTTTATGGTAGACAAAGGTTTAATTCTAGGGCACATAGTTTCATCTAGGGGAATTGAGGTCGATAAGGCAAAAATTGATGTTATAAATTCTTTACCTTATCCCTCTACTGTAAGGGAAATTCATTTTTTTCTTGGCCATGCAGGGTTCTACAGGCGCTTTATAAACAATTTTTCAAAATTGTAGAACCACTTTGTGAGTTGTTGTAGAAAGACAAGCAGTTCGAGTTTAGCCAGAAGTGTAAGGAGGCTTTGACACACTTAAGCAGAAGTTGGTCTCCGCTCCTATAGTACAGTGCTGAATTGGAAGTATCCATTTGAAATTATGTACGATGCAAGCAAACGTAGTGTAGGAGCTGTGTTAGGACAAAGGATAGATAAGAAACCCCATGTCATTTGCTATGCCTCGAAAACCTTGGATGCTGCACAGAGTAACTACACCACTACCGAAAAAGAACTTTTAGCCGTAGTATTTGCTTTAGATAAATTTTGATCTTATTTATTAGGATCTAAAGTAATTATTTTTTCTGATCATGCAGCACTCAGGTACTTGATCGCAAAGAAGGATGCAAAACCAAGGCTCATTAGGTGGATTTTGTTGCTCCAAGAGTTTGACGTCGAAATTCGAGACAAAAGAGGATGCGAGAATTTAGTAGCTGACCACTTAAGCAGAATAAAAGTGCCTTTTGACGACGTCCCTATTAAGGAAGAATTCCCTGATGAGAGCCTATTCTCGACGGAAGCACATCTCTCATGGTACGCAGATATGGTAAATTTTCTAGCCACAGGCTCGTTACCCACTGAGTTAACACGTTCCATAAAGGATAAACTTAGACGAGAAGCTCGATACTACATCTGGGATGACCCATACTTGTGGAAGCACTGTTCGGACCAGATGATTCGACGATGTGTCCCAGAAACTGAGGTAACTTCTATCCTTAATTTTTGTCATGCTGAAGCTTGCGGGGGACACTTTGGCCCTAAGATGACCGCTCATAAGGTGCTAGAATGTGGGCTATATTGGCCCGTAATTTTTTGAGATGCGTATAACTTCTGTAAGTCTTGCGAAAGATGCCAACATACAGGTAACATCACTAAACGAAATTAGATGCCTTTATCCCCGATTCATGTATGCGAAATCTTTGATGTTTGGGGCATCGACTTCATGGGCCCATTTATTTCTTCATTTAACAATGCGTATATAATTCTCGCAGTAGACTATGTTTCTAAATGGATTGAAGCAAAACCTACTCGTAATGATAATGCCAAGACCGTTGTGAAATTTCTAAAACGAACTATTTTTTTCAGGTTTGGCACACCTCGAGCCCTAATTAGTGATCGTGGCACCCACTTTTGCAATAAAATCATGGAGGCAATCACAGTGAAATATGGAGTCCATCACCAGTATAGCTACTGAGATACCATCCCCAAACAAATGGGCAAGCTGAAGTCTCAAATAGGGAGATAAAAGCTATTTTGGAGAAGACAGTTCGACCCAACTGAAAAGATTGGAGTTTTCGGCTTAATGACGCACTGTGGGCTTATCGAACAGCATATAAAGGACCAATTGGAATGACCCTATACAGGCTCATTTTTGGCAAAGCTTGCCATCTTCCAGTGGAGTTAGAGCATAAAGCCTATTGGGCGGTTCGACAATGTAATATAGAGTTAGATCCTACAGGAGATGCGAGGAAGTTAGATATCTAAGAATTAGAGGAAATCCATAACGATGCTTATGAGAATGCTTGTATTTATAGAGACAAGACCAAATTGTTTCATGATAGGAAAATAGCTCAAAAGTATTTCTCAGTAGACAACGGGTTTTACTTTATAACTCTGTGTTGAAATTGTTTTCTAGAAAGCTTTGATCACGATGGCAAGGGCCTTTTGTTGTTACTGAAGTGTTCTCTTATGGTGCCGTTGAAGTAGAAAGTGAAGAGTCAGGAAGGCGGTTCATAGTCAATGGCCAGCGGCTGAAACCATTTTACGAAAATTTTTAGGCTCACTCAATTGAAAAAATTATTTGGAACCTCCATAGAACCGTTTGAGTCGTCGAGCTAATGACGTAAAACAAGCGCTTGTTGAGAGGCAACCCAATATTTATTTTTCTTTTATTTTCGTTCTTGTTTCTATTTATTATTTATTTTTCTTTTATTTTTAATTCATTGTTCTTTTATTTTAATTATTGTTTAAATATTAATAAAAATTCTCTTCTTTGATCAGGTCAGACAAAGCAAAGACTCAGCAAAGAAAGGGGGCAAAACAGAGCCAAACAACCCTATCCAAGGTGCCAAACAGGCTTATTCCAGCTTAAAACCCCTTAACCCTGTAGCCAAACACCCCCTATCAGCTAATTGAAACCCCAAAACCCAAACATTTTTTTCTATTTCTTTTTCTCCCATTTGCTTAGCCGCCACAAGCACCTTCCTCCACCCTTCCAACCGCCGTTCAAACTACAAGCTTCGATGCCGACCGACCACGATGGTACGCACCCAGAGTCGCACCGTTGTCGAACCCACGTTCACCGTCAACTCGCGCCGTCGTCGTCTATCTGCGCCCCAAGCCATCGATCTCACCGATGCCACTTTTGCCTCCTCATCCCCATCGCCAGTCGACGCCCCCACTTCTTCTTCTTCTCCTCTTTCCTCTCCTTCCTCCCTCTCCTCATCTTCCATAGCCGAACCCCAAGCCATCGAAACACCACCGTCACCACCCTTTTTCGAATGCGACATGGACGCTACGGCACCAACCGATCCGACCGCGCCCTTGCTCGACCCACCGTCGGCTTCCCTCCAAACCTCACCCTCCACGTCGCCTAATGCACCTCTAAGCCCACCCGCACCGACGTCCCCTTTGCGCCGTTCGACGTCTCCTTCGGCCGACACCCACGAGCCACCACTCTTTGGCGATTCACGCACCGACCACATGCGCGCCTTCCAAAGACCACTACCGACCAATCACCAACAAGATAGGCTACAAATATTCGGCCACCATGATGCCCAGTACGATCGGGCCCCAACGACCACGGCGTCGACCCGAACCCACACCAATGGCAGCCTCGGCTTCTTCCTCCAGTAATGTTGCCGACTCTTCCATTTCGACTGACGAGCACCACGCGATACCTTCTCGGGGCCGAACCTATCGTTCTCGCATCAATATTTTACCCCCGGAGGGCCATTTGCACGGTAACCTTTCTTTCACATCCTCTACTGCTCGGAACAGGTATGATTTCCTCCGCCATAAAGCGATTGTGCCTTGTAAGTGTCGGTCGATACCTGTTTTGGCTGCCTTGAATATTGAAACTGCTGTTAATAATTATTTCAATAATATTGGCTGGGTTGGAAATTTTAATGTCACTTATTCTGCCTATTATGAACTTGTTTTTGAATTTTATTCTACCTTTCAATTTAATCGGTGCAATCATGTTTCGATTGACACACTTAGTGTTGTCAAATTTCGGCTGTTAGGTACGATGCATAATTTATCTCTTATTGATTTTAATATTGCTTTATCTTTTGTAACTGAAGAGTATGTTATGTCTCAGGATTTTCAGAACAGTTTGTGTACATTTCCTACTGCTTTCAAAGCTGTTGAGGCTTTTTCTTTGTTAACTAATAATGTCAAGACTATATATAGCCCAAAAACATCAAAGGATTTATGGTTTCGGGACACTACTTTATGTTACATACACCGTTATTTAACTTATAATTTTTTAGGCCATCGAGACGCTCCGACGAATGTCTCAAAGACGGAGCTCTTCCTTTTATGGTGTATGTATATCGATCGTCCGGTTAATTTGGGCTATTGGTTTGCACTTCAGTTCGAGCATGTTATCAAAGCTAAACGACCTCTCATTTTAGGTTCTTTTATTACACAACTGTTGTTTTCTTTGTATGGTTCTAATGCTCCTATTTCTGAGTTACATATTGCTTGTCAGGCCGATCCTTTAGATGCCCGTTGCCTCGACTCAATGGGACTACTACTTGGCACTCCGTCCTCCTTCCACTTTGTTCCCTCGAGTGTTCGTTCTACACCATCCGAACGCGTCTTTCGACAATGCCATCAACCTGACGCCCCAGCACCCGCTCCAGTCCAACCACCATCGACTGTTGACTAACATTTAGATTGCATTGAGGCTCGACTCAACACTATTTACGAGCAGCTAACCGAACTCATCGCTCTCATCCGTAATCGACAGTAGCTCAGTAGCCTAACGGGGAGTTTTTTTAAACTTTTCTTCCTATTTATTTCTTTTGCATCCACATTAAGGACAATGTGTTTTAAGTAGGGGGAGGTACTCTTCGTATTACTGTCATATTTTGCTGTGATTTGTGTTCGCTGCATGAGGCTCTTTTAGGTTGTCCATATTTTTTTTAGAACATTCTGTCGCTAATCATGCCCAAGAATTTGCCCACGACTTGCCACTGTTTAACCCACATGTATGATTCTTGGCCACTGAGTTAATTCTGATTCTGTCTATTTGATTTTATCTCTATTGTTTTATTCTTATTAGGCCAATAATATTTATGACTAATAAGTTAACTTTATTTTGCTTTTCGTAAAATTGATCAAGTATTAATATCAAGTGGACACTTAATACGCTTGCATGCCTAAGTTATGTTCATGACTATTGGGTGGTTACTAAAACTTATTTTTGACACTTGATTATTTCTCTTAAGTCCTCTTGAAGTTTATATTTCGCAAAAATTGTGATTAATAAATATTTCCAAGGTTATGAGTACAGCTTAGAACGTGACTGATTGAGTAACCGGGGTAGGGTGCTTGGGTTGTCATTCTACTTCGCGTCAAAGGTTGTGTGACGTAATAGGTAAAACTCCGCTAGCCAAGGTTATGAGTATGACTCAGAACGTGACTGATTGAGTAACCGGGGTAGGGTGCTTGGGTTGTCATTCTACTTCGCGTCAAAAGGTTGTGTGACGTGACGAGTAAAACTCCGCTAACCGGAAATAAATAATTTTTAGGAGTATGTTGAGCTGAGTAATCGGGGTGGGGTGCTTGGGTTGTCATCTCTCTTTTCGTAAAAAGGTTCGATATAATTCTATTAATAATAAAAAATGATGAAAAAAAAAGAAGAAAGAAGAAAGAAAATAATAAAATTTCAGCTAAGGACTAAAAGTGGGAATAAGAAGAGTGTCTCGATAGGTTTGGTAAATCACCTAATTGTCATGAAATAATTCAAGACGATTTTAATTTTTGTGTCTGTTAATTAGAATACTTTTTCTATTTTACTTAAAGTAAGATTAGAAGTTCTCTTTATTTTCATATGTATTTTGACTAATCTTTATAAAACTTTGGAGTAGAATTTCCTTGAGATCTAATTTTCACAAGGATAGGAACCATACTTGAGGGCAAGCATGGGCTAAGTAGGGGATTTGATAACAATTTAGAGCGACATGTTTTTATGTGCTAATTGTATATTAATTTGAATGTGACTCTACTAATTTGGGCTATTTATGGACTTTTATCTCGTAGGGACTAAATTGGAGACCAATGCAAAATTGAGGGCCAAAATTGTGAAATTAAAGAAAAAAATGGACCAATGTGCAACGAAGAGAAAAGATTGTGCCAAAAGTGCAAACATGGAGGGCAGAGGGACTAAAATGCAAAAAGAAGAGACTTTGCTTTATCAAATTCTATTTTAAATTATATTAGGATAATTAATATTAGGATAATTATCTAGGATTATCTAATTTCTTTATTTATCTCTATTTATCTTTAATTAAATTGTAATTATCTTTGGGAGTTTGAGTAGAATTAGACTATCTACCTTAAGCACTATAAATAGGGATGGAGTGACTCATTTTGGGTGTTCATCTTTTTCTCATACACTCTACTCCCATAAGTTTTTGTGCTTATTTTATTTTCTTTTCAATAAAAACTCTCTTTTCCATATTTTTATATTTTATTTACTTTTCCCCCACAATTATGAGCCACTAAAAACCATCTAGCTTAAGGTTGTCGAATTCCCCAAGGGCTTCTTGAGGCTTAGAACCCGCGCTTAACTTTCTCACCCAGGTATTCATCGTTTCTCTGCATTACGGGGCTGACGCTTCCGTCCAGGTCCCTTTAAAAGTAACCCTTTCAACTTATGCAAAGGCGGCCACTTTGTGTGTTTTGGGAGGATTGCACTGTCGGTTCGTGAGCTTACTGCGTCAAAGGTTAGTGAGCCCAAGAGACAAAATGGCGTGGGATTCGCCATTGAGAACGTTGATCTAGCATAAATGACTCCACAAGGGCAATAGCAGGCTAGAGTCAGGCTCCCTAAATTCGTAAGGTAAAACTCTTGGAGTTGGTGGTCGTAGGCGTCCTCTTCCACTATAATTGGCTTACTTGGGCGAAAGGGTTATCCAAAAGCCAAAGATTGAACCCAAGGAGGAACGAGACTACCGGAGGCTAGAATCTCGCCAAATAAGAAAACTCATCTTCTTTAAACTCTCTTATTTTCCTTTTTATTTTTGCAATTTACTTTCACGATTTCAATTTATTTAATATTCTGTTTTATTCCAAATCTAAATTATTAATTCTGTTTTTTTATTTTTCCAGGATCACAGGTTTTCTTGGGCACGATTCTGCCCAGGATTTTGAAAAACAGGCATTTGTATAATCCAATCCCTGTGGATTCGACCCTACTTCCCCTTTACTGTTATTTTTATTATTTTAGGGAATAGGATATTATTTTTGGTGCTTTCAACGACACATCAATGGAGGAAAGTGAAGATACAAAAAATAGGGCAGGGAACATGAAAGGAAAAATGGAAGGGTAAAAAATAAAAATAGAAATAGAAAAATGAAAGAAAAGGAAAATAATGATGTAAGGCTTAGACGTTATAGCCGAATCTAAAAGTGTCACATGAAATGGGTTGAAAAATCGTTGTTCTTAAATTAAAATCCCGTTCAGTTCATCTATCCTTTATCGCTGTTTTCAATTTCAAAACTCTTTTTCATTTAATCATTTAGAGCTAATAAGTGTTTATAGCAGAAGCTTGTAAAATCGTTGTGTTTAGAAAATCATTCTCAAGATTTCAGAAACCCTTGTTTTTGGTAAATCATCACAGTTATGAGTAAATAAAACCAAAAACCAAAACCAAACAGTTTAAAACAGTCCAGAGAGTCCCAAAAAATACAAACTCTCAAATCTTAATGCCAAACTTAAATAAAAACTAAAACAAGTTAAACAGTTTTGGCAAGTGGTCATCATCGAGTCCTCCGCCGCACTAATCCACCTAACACCTAACTCTGTGGATTACCTGAACAGAATAAACAGAAAAGGGTGTGTTTACGTAAACTCAGTGTGTATCCCAACAGAGTTAAGCATATACACATGCAAAATATTACAAATCAGACAGATTCACAATCGGGCATGAGCCCATGCTAGATACAAATATAGATTAGGGCTGGAGCCCATTTCAAACACAAATACAGTTACAGATATGCAAATAAGATAATAGAATCCTACCCCCATTCTCTACACACCATCTCTGACCATCTCTACACACCATGTGGGGTTTAAAACACCCACCCAGCCCTACAAACCATGCTGTACTGATGCGGCACATATCAAATATAATGCAGCTGTACTGCTAGATATTAGGCATAATCTACCTTTCTAAACACTTCCTCCAATATACATTATCCCACCTCAATCATAGTAACAGAACTTGCATACAAAAATAACAAATAAATCATGCTTAACATGCTTTCATTACAGATAACAGATATAACATGCATATACTATCATGTTCAGTATAGAATATCAGTCAAACAGATCATACAGTTTAGGGTTTTGTTAGCCCTTATCGACCCTACAGTAGGCCCATAGTCATTTGGGACGATCCGTGCAACCCTAGAGAAAATTTCAAAAACTTAGGCCCACATGCCCGTATGGCCCACACGCCTAGATTGGCCTAGCCCGTGTGGATCACACGGCCTGGCCCAGTTATCACACGCCCGTATGGCTTACACGCCCAATTCGGTCTAGCCCATGTGGCCCACATAGCCACACTCCAGCCATCACACGGTTGTGTCTTGTGCATGGTCTGGCCTTCGTCGATCACACGGCTGTGTTGTCGCATACGGCCTACTACACGCGACAACACGCCTATGTGGCGTCAACAGTTTACAATTTCGGCTTTCGCCAAATTTAGTTTTTTTGCTTTCGAGTACACACTGAAAATTCTAATATTAAATCCTCAAATCAAATGACGATTTAGGAAAAAGAAATTATTGTTAAACAAGAGGTGAAACTAATAAAGCTACTAATTTATTATTTCTATCTCAGCAAAACAAGGAACTAACAACCTTCTAAGGCGCAACCTTCCGAGGCCATGTAGCCCCTACCTCACTAATACAAAAATGATTGGTTAGCAGGCTTATTAATTTCTCTTAACTCAAAAATAAAGCAGAAGCAAACTCGAAAAACTAAAGAACTTGTATTGAATAGAAAAGCCAAAAGAGAATAATAGCACACCAAGTGTTTGAGTAAATACTCTTAAAAGTATTTTATTACTTTGAAGTATTACAACTGAATAATTACAAATGAGGGAAATGCTTCTATTTGTAGTTGAGCTCCCTCAAATCCAATGGTACAAATCAAAATACATCAACGATTGAGATTAGTGTCTATCAACAAAATGAGAGTCCTAAGGGATTTAAACTCTATACATTCTTATCCTTTAGGATTTACAATAATTACCCTAGTAACTCTAGTTTTATTGAAGTGTTTCGTTGTGTCACCAAAGCTTCAAGTAAATGTGCTTCTCCATAAGTTCCACGAATCGAGTCATTTCAAATGAGTTGAATGAGTCTCATTTAATCAATTGACCTCCATAAAACGTTCTATGCGCATTCGTCATAGACTTTGATCCGCGACCCGTGACATTTGTAACACATTCGAAAATTTTTTAAAAAAAAAAATCTCTTTTAACTATTTTAATCTTGAATAATTATTTTAAACCATTTTTCTCTTTAACACATTCGAATATATATATATTTTTACCATTTTATCTTCAAGCCTAAGCTAATAATTTTTATTATCATAAACCATTAAGGAATTATAAGTTATAATTTTTTTATATTTATAATATATTGTATTTTGTTATTTTATTTGATAAAAATATAAACTATAAAATGTACATACATAATATTAAAAATATATTCTTTATATTTATTTCTAGTAATTGGCTTAATTAATTTTTATTAAAACCTATAGAATAATCAATACTTTTATCTTGTTCATTTGTGGATTCCTTAATTAATTGGACTTATTTGAAAACAAATAAGGCTTAGGGTTGATTCAACCGGCGAAGGATATAACATTTAGTAGTAATACTATTTTTTCTTTGTTAGTTTGAAGTACAATCCACACACAAGCTTACTGATTATGGACTTCCTCTTTTGTTGACATACTAACAAATTGAGTCGATCACACAATGTAAAATAAGTTAGAGAGAATAACGATGTAAAATTTTTTGAATAATCTTTTTATAAGTTCTGATTTTATTTTCTCTTTTTGACACAGTGCTTAGAACTATCTATAGCCCCACCTCAACCCAAAAATAGGAGGATAATGCGCTTTAATGCACTCGAACCAATGTCCTCCTATATTGGCAACAATATCCATATCAATCGAACTAAGACTCAATCGGCAATGATGTAAACTTTTAAATTAGAATATTTAGGGAGTCAATTTAAACATTGGAATTTATTTCACCAAATTAATCTATTTTACATGTTTATTTAGTTAATTTAACATTTCGAAATCATCTTCCCAAATTAATATGACGTATATATAATGTTTGTTTTCTTTGAATAAAGTAACGTAACTTTGTCTTGAAAATTTATAGTAATCATTAAGTAAAGGGTTAAATATAAAATTGGTGCTTGAACTTGTCCACTTCTCTTAGATTGATACTTAAGATTTTTTTAGTCCCAGATTGGTACCCGAACTTTTTTTCTATCGACTATATTGGTACTCCAGTCTAACACTGTTAACTCTGGGACAGGTGACAGTATCAGACAATGACACATGTCATTAGTGACATCATAATGATGTCCTTTGTAACGCCCCAAAATATTTGTTTGGGTTTCTGTAATTGTTTGACACAACTGTGTATCTACTTCAGTGGTTAAGTGTTTTGGGTGTGTGTGTGAGGTCCCAAGTTCAAGCCTTAGCTTTGGCAAATTTTGTTATTTTTGGAATAAAGCCCTATCTCTATTTAGTGGGCTTATATTTAATTATGTGTAATACTATATTAGAATGAGTCTGCTAGTTCGAATGGTAAAAGAGTTTGTGTGTTGTGTGGAGGTTCTGTGTTCGAATCCCTGCGCGAGCGTGGTTATTATTTTTGCTCGGTTATCAGATAGAATTTTGGTTGAACTAAAAGTCTGAGCAGTGGATTAGTGGGAGAAAATCAAGGGATGTGATCATATTTTATTTAGATTTTTATTATCTTTATTTTTTAAAAAAAATTCTCTCTTATTTTCCAAATTTTCCATATGACGTTCTCTTCAATTCTCTTATAGGGTTCAGGAGTTTTTCTCTTCCGGTAAAACTTCTTTTCGTTCTTCTTCCTTTTCGACTGTGCTGGTGGTGTTATCGTTGGATTGTGCCTTGGTTCGTGCATTTCTAAATTGGTTGGTAAGTGAATTTTGCGCTCCTGTGATTGTTGGTTTTGGCTTTTGAGCAATGGCAATTTATAGTAATCGATAAGTGTTAATTCCATTTAGGAACAGATTGTAGGGCAGGGAATTGCACCTTTTCGGTTTAGTGCACTTTTGGTGGTTTGTCATTGGGGGTGTTCGATAAGGCGCTGTTGAGATGGTGAAAGAATTAGATAATTAGATTGAGTTAAGGGAGACACATGGGAGAGCTAGGAAAGTCAGCAAATTGAGGGATATGCTATCAGCTTTGGAAGGACGAGTGTCTAATCTAGAGGAATTTTTGGTTGGTATGAAGGAAACACTCAAGGTAGTTAAGGGACGTACTCAATGAAAGATCAGCTCAAGGGACAGGTAGTAAAGGCTCCTAGCTTCAATATGGATGCCATGCAAGGGGCTCTCAAGACTACATTAGGTAAGCTGACGAAGAAGAATGATGCTCTTGAAGCTATGATGATTGTTATGAAGGAAAAAACAGAAGCCACGGTGACAGTTTTGAAAGAACAATTTGAAGAGCTCATGGGAGAGCTTGTTGTTTGTATGGCTGACTTGGGTAAAGGGGTGTTGTCTGCGACACCCAACCATAAGACTTGATGCGTCGTTGAAGCACCAAATATATCCTATCCCTATAGAAATAATAAAAAGAATAGTATAAGGAAAGTAGGGTCAAATCCTCAGGGACTAGATTTGCATAATGTCTTGTTTCGTAAGATCCTGGACAGAATCGTGCCCAAAAAAACCTGGGTACCTGGGGAAAAAAATAAAAACACAGAATTAAAAGTTGATTGAAATTGCAAAATTAAATAAATTGCGAAAATTAAAATAGAGAATATAAAAATAAACAGAGTTAAGAAAAAGAGAGTTTCTTATGTAGAGAGATTCCAGCATCTGGTTGTCTCAATCTTTTAGGTGATCCTTCTTGAACTGAATAAGCCAGTTATAGTGGAAGAGGACGCCTACGACCACCATCGCTCCTGTGAGACCGTCTTACACTAGATCATCACTTTCCAATGGCGAATCTCACACCATTTTGTCTCTTGGGCTCGACAACCACTGACGCAGTAAGCTAACGAACCGACTGTGCAACCTTCCTAAAATATACAAAGCGGTCATTCCTTGCACAAGTCGGAAAGATTGCTTTTAAAGGGACATGGGCGAAAGCATCAGCCCCGTAATGCGGAGAAGTGATGAATACTCGTTGAGAAGGCTAAGCGGGGATTCTAAGCCTCATGAACCTTTTTTGAGGATTTTTGACAACCTTTAGCTAGATGGGTTTAGTGGCTCATGCTTTTAGGAAAAGAAATAGACTTAATAAAAAAATGAAATTTTATTGAATAAAGAAAAGAACAAGGCTAAGCTTTTTTGGGGGAGGAGTGTTTACAGAAAAGATGGTATGAAATTTGAGTCACTCCATCCCCTATTTATAGTACTAGGAAACCTAGTCTAGTTCTACTTAAATTCTAAAAGATAATTAAAGATAATTAAAGATAAAAGCTAAAATAAAATCTAAATAATAATATCTAAAAATATCCTAATATAATTAAAAATTAAATAGAGTCTTATGTTTATAAAATATCTCTTCTTTACATTTTTACTTATGTCTTCCATGCTTGCATTTTCGGCACCACATTTTTTCCTATGTCGCATGTTGGCCCACTTTATCTCTAAATTCACGCTTTTCGCCCTTAAATTTACTTTTTCCTTCAATTTAGTCCCTAAAAGATAAAAGACCATAAATAGCCCAAATTAATAGGATCATACTCAAAATAAATATACAATTAACATATAAAAATATGTTGTTCTAGAGTATTATCAAATTCCCCCTACTTAGCCCATGCTTGCCCTCAAGTATTGTTCCTATCCACTATGAAATTTAGAATTTGCCATGAAAGAAGTACCACTCCAAAGTTTTATAAAAATTAGTCAAAATGCATATGAAAAATAAAGAGAACCCTTAGCTTAATTTAAGTAAATTTGAAAAAGTATTCCAATTAACACACACAAGAATTAAGATTGACTTGGATTATTTAATAAAAATTAGGTAATTTACCAAACCTACCAAGACACCCTATTTGTTTCTACCTTTAGTCCCCACATTTTATTAATACATCTTTTTTTTTTTTTTTTACTTTTTTTCTTTATTTATTTATTTATTTTTGCTTAAAAATATATTGAACCTTTTGACGCGAAGAGAGATGACAACCAAGCACCCCACCCCGGTTACTTAGCCCAACATACTCCTAATTTATTATATTTTCTTAAGAATATATCGAACCTTTTGATGCAAAGAGAGATGACAGCCAAGCACCTCACCCCGGTTACTCAGCCCAACACATTTTTAAGTATTTTAATTCCAGTTAGCGAGTTTTACCTAACACATCACACAACCTTTTGACGAGAAGTAGGATGACAACCCAAGCACCCTACCCCGGTTACTCAGCTAGTCACGTTTTAAGCTGCACTCATAACCATAGAAACATTATTATTAAACGAAATTTTAATTTTGGAGGACTTAGGAGCAACAATTAAGTGTCAAAAATAAGTTTCAGCAACCACATTAATAGTCATGAACATATTTTAAGCATGCAGCTGTATTAAGTGTCCTCTTTATATTTAGACTTAATCAAATTTACTAAAAGCAAAATAGGGTTAACTCTATTGATCATAATTATTTTAACATAATATAAATAAAACAGTGGAGATGAAATCAATTATAGCAAAATCATAATTTTCTCAGAAGATAAAAATCATGCTTGTAGGTCAAACAATGGGCAATTCCTGGTAAAAATCTTGGGCATGAAAAGATGCAGAATATTCTAAAAAATTAAATGTGGGTAGAAACGAGCATAAGGCAGCAGCAACAGCAACACAACACTAAAAACAGCAGATAAATGATAGAAATAATGAGGAATGCCTCCCCCTACTTAAAACACATTGTCCTCAATGTGGAAGAAAATAAACAAATAGGTGGAAAAAGTTTAGAAGAACTCCTGTAATTACTATCAGAGAGGATGGCACACGCGGAGAAGAAAGTGATGGCGCGGTGGTTTCGTACTGAAGGGAAGAAGAAGGCGAAACAACGAGGGGAGGCGATGGGGTAGGTGACACGTGCGGCGGCGGCTCGACTCAGGTTCTCACCATGGTGGCTGAAAACCGGTGATTGAGGGGTGAGGGAGAAGGTGCGGCGGCTGATGGGATTTTTTGTGTAAAAATGGGTTTATTTTTAGGGTTTAGGGGTGTATAGGAATGGTGTTTGGCTGAAGGGTGAGTGTTTGGAGGCAGGTTTTAGGTAGTCATGGGGTGTAACACCCCAAACCCGGCCAATCCGTTATGACCGAATCTGATGTGTCACATGAGGAAAACGTATAAAATCCTTATGATTCGTACTAAAATAGATATTGATTTGTTATAAACAAGAAAACAAATTTGATTTGAAATATTTGATAAAATACAGAGTAAACAAGTTTGGATGTAAAGATTTGATAAAATACAACTATTTTTGATAGGTTGATTGATGAATCAAAAATCAAGGTAGTGAACTTTAAAACTGTGACTTTTAAAAAATGTCATCGATAATTTGAAAGAAAGTCCAAGTTAAAATCATTTGTAAAAGTTTATTATAAAATCCATTTATTAATCAACTTTGGAGAAACTGTTGGTTATGCTTTTAGAAAAATCCCCATTTTAAAAATAATTCAAGCAACGTAATAAATACGTCCAAACATAAAGCAAATTAAAGTTTATCCTAGAGGCCTTATTACAACTTTAAAACCTGAAATAGTAAAGGTAACGAAATAATACGGAAAAGTAGTTTACTAATGTTTGCAAATATCATTTATGAAGTAGGGCCTCCACCGAGTCATCCATGGCCCCAAGTCCTTGTCATTGAGCGTTACCTACAGGGATTAAGAAAAGAAAGGGGGTGAGTTACAAGAACTCAGTGTATAATCCCCTTACCGTTTTTCACTGGGCTTGAACCCATTTAACAAAATTTTGGGCCTGAGCCCATATAACAATAACTTGGGCCGAAGCCCATAAAGCATAATCTTGGGCCAAAGCCCATTTACAAAACAGAATATATCAAATGAATCAAATGAATATAATGCAATCCCAAACCAACCTAATAATCCATCCGCTACACACCACCCGTACCAACCAACACACCTGTGGGGATCAAGTCAACCCACCCCGCCAACACACCAATCGCAGGAATTTCGCCTTTTATAACAAATTTAATTGTGGACAAGCCACCAGAATCACAGAATATACGTGGCATAGCCATCAGACTGATTGTGACAGAGTCACCAAAATATGTGGCAGAGCCACCAGATTACTTCCTCCAATCATCAATATCCCAATCCCATGCAGAATTATGTAAATGCAGCATACTTAGTAAATCATGATATTTACAAATATAACAATAATGATTAATTCAGACAAAAGTTCGGCCCATTAACATTTTACAAATCAGCCCTTTAAGGTAAATTATCAAATCGGCCCATTAAGCAATATATCAATTTGGCCCATTAAGCAATATATCAATTCGGCCCATTAACCAATATATCAATTTGGCCCATTAACCAATATATCAATTCGACCCATTAAGCAATATATCAATTCGGCCCATTAAGCAATCTATCAAATCGGCTCATTAAGCAATCTATCAAATTGGCCCATAAGGGCAATTTTCGCCATTCGGCCCATAAGGAAATTTCGGTAAATCAAAAATCTCGCAACTCAGGGGTATTTCGATAATTTATCATCCAAGGGTATTTTTATAATTTCGCAACCCCGAACTTAACTACTAATTTGGGGCATAAAAATTGAAATTGTCCATCTACATCATATTGATTAAATTGACTATAACTCGAGTTAGGAAGCCCGAAATTTAGATCTGTAAATTTTCCTTGAATCTAGACTCAAATATATTCTTACTACAATTTTTCCAGAATTTTTGACTTAGCCGTTTAGTATAATTTATTCCTTAAAGTTTCTCTTGTTTCACTGTATAACAATTCTAACCTCTCTTACCCAAAATTCAAATATCTCACCGTACGTTTTTCATATGTTGCTCCCACTTGTTTCTAATGAAAATAGGCTCACTAAGGAATCTATAAATGTAAATTATAACCCATAATTCACTTTGTACAATTTTATAAGATTTTTCCAAGACAGATGAGAGAACCACGAAGTCAATTAGAACCAGTCTCACTAAAATTAGAATATCACAGAAAATAAAATTCATTTTCCTTCTCTGTGTCTTTCATATCAAAATAGACACAGTAAGATTTTATTCGATATCTTAATCACTTTCAAATTCTCTTTCTCCTATTTTTCATGATTTTTCGAAATCACGTCACTGCTACTGACTAAAACTATTTCATTGCAAAAATATGGTTACCACTATTAACCTACGCACGCCCGAGTGATCAAAGATGTCGGTTTTCGGTTTTCTTTGGTATTTCGACCAAATCATAGAACATTTCATGCAAGTTTTCAGAGAAATGTGAGATTACACACCATTTCAAACATGTATTCAGAAAGTACGGGATTACACACCTTATTACGGGTTGTGCTTTCTACCAATTTCAACACCTATAATGATAGTTGATAGAAGGTTAGTCTCTATTTTGATAATCGTAACTAGAAACGCTTTAATAGGCTAACTTCACTTACCAGGGATGTGATCTCCCTCAGTGCACCAAAAATCGATCCTACCCTGTTGCTACTGAAATCCCGTCCTAACAATATTTGGTGGGCGAAATAGTTGTTAGCAAATATCCCATCTTTGGCCAAAACAGATCTTATAACAACGTTCTTACCCCACTTGCTTGATGAGTCGATGATAATGATTTGGTTAATAAAAATCAATTGTGCTCCTTCACCTCGCTAAAAATTGAAAAGGAGATGACCCGAAATACTCAAAGAAAAAGTACCCAAAACGTCACTCTCAAAAAGAAACCTGAAAGAACACTCAAAAGCAAAGAAAAGTTTTAGTTTCTCCCCTTACACCAAATGACCGAAAATGATATTTGGAAAAAAAAAACAAAAACACAAAATGATCAAGGAGAAGAAACATCTCTCATGTACAAGACTTGCAAAAAGGTATGGAAAATTCGGCTACCCTCTCCTCTCACCAAAACTGTCCATTCCTTGGCAATAAGGTCAAAAGTTTGCCAACCAAAACTTTCCAAAACACTTTCCTCTCTTTGGGCCAACATGTTCCCTATACTTTCCTTTTCTTTTGATTCCTTTCTTTACCTTCATCCTTTCCTTGTTTCCTTAACCACCTTGCCAAAATTAAAAAGTCCACCTTGCCATATATATCATCTTGGCCGACACTTAGGGAAATAATACAAAAAAAAACAATCAAAAATTTGCACAATATGGGATTTATACCTTCTCCCTCAAAGTCCTTCATGTGGAGCCATATCCCCTTTACCGTAAGCTCCTTCGTGCTAGCAAATTACTCATTTATTTACTTAAGTCTTAATGCCACTTACCTTTTCTCCTTAAAGTACTTCAACACAAAAATTTACCTATAGCCTGACTTGAACCCGGAGCTTCCTAGAAACCCCGTAACCTTCCAAATTCACTTGACTAATAAGTTCAATTTGCTACAATGCCATTCTCAGATTCTTGAAAATTTTAAACATTCTTACGCCCAAGGCCCATTGGGCCCAATCCTACTGGGCTCAATTTCGGGATGTTACATGGGGCAAGGATGCACTATTCCTGGTTAGAATAAGGATAAGATAAGGGTTTTTTGTTAAAGTATGCCAATTTCTGAGTTTTTTTTTTCTCGCATGTTTACCTAGATAGAAGAAGAAAAATTTATTAATATCCAAAAAAATAAAATAATAAATAATAAAAGAAAAAAAGAAAAAGAAAGAATAATAAAAAATAAAAATAAAAATTGGGTTGCCTCCCAACAAGCACTTGTTGAACGTCGCTAGCTTGACGCCTCAACTAGTATCGGGGCTGTCCAGCTGAATTCTTTCGTCCGTATGGGCTTGGAAATTCTCTTTTTTTACCACATCCACCATATTCAGATTCAACTGTCTTTACGCCTCTCGCCTTGGTTTCGTGTTTTCCTCCAAGAAAATCTTATGTGTGCCTGTCAAGGGGTTAATCCCTTTTAAGTCGGCAATGGTCTCATCATTCTCCAAAATTGTGTGTTTGAGATGCTCAGGAAGTGATTTTAATTTCAGATATGGTTCTCTGTATAACAGAAGGTCAAGTTTAGTATCCATAGGAGCCAATAGTTTATTAATATAAAAATTATCAAATATCATTTTAGATTTATCTTCAAAAGATGACTCAAAAATTTTTCTACTAATGAGTCAATTATGTCGATATGGTTTACGTTCAAGATTTCACTTGGATGACTAATAGCAATGTAAACATTAAACTTCACGATATCTCCGTCAAACTCCATCATGAGGGTTCCGCTACGCACGTCAATCTTAGTATTTTCAGTTCTAAGGAAAGGTTGCCCCAACAAGATGTCTGAAGACCCAAGAGCTTTATCCTCTTCCATTTTTATCACATAAAATTTGCAATGAAAATAAGCTCATTAACATTCACTAATACGTCCTCGAGGACTCCTTCGAGATGCACAATAGACCTGTCCGCCAACTGTATGATAACACCTATTTTCGTCAAAAAACCCACATTAAGTGATTCGTAAATAGAAAAAGGCATGACATTTATGGAGGCCCCTAAATCACACATAGCCTTTTTTATTCCCAAATGTCCTATTTTGCATGGTATTGCGAAGATGCCCCTATCTTTACATTTCGCTGGCATCTTCCGCTGTAACACTGCGGATACATTCTCACCAACGTTTACCCTTTCATTACTTGTTAATTTTTGCTTGTTGGTGCAGATCTCTTTAAGAAACTTGGCATATCATTGAATTTTTTTGATGGTATCCAACAGTGGTATGTTGATCTCGACATTTTTGAATGTTTTGAGGATCTCCTTGTCCTCTTTACGTTTACAACACTGGTATAACCTTCTTGGAAATGGAAGTTGAATTTTAGGCAATAGAGGTTTCATTCGGACATGTTCATCGTTCTCGGGCTTTTTTTGGGCAAAATATTGGCCAAGATTTCTGTCAGGAATTGGTTCAAGTACCTTTCCAATTTGCAACGTCACTTCATTTACGTGTTGTCTTGAATTAGGTTCTATTTGTGATGGCAGCTTCCCTTGAGAGTTCAATTTCTCAATTGATATGGTCAATTCTCTTATAGATGCCTTCATTTTTTTTTGGAAATTAAGAGTTTGCTGTTGGAAATCAAGGACATTAGCTGCTAATTTATTGACCATAGTTTCTAGAGAAGTACCTAAATCTCGTAGCTGTTGTGGAAACTGATTTTGGTATGACTGATTATACCGCGGGTTGGCCCGATAACTCAAGTTAGGATGGTCCCTCCATCTTGGGTTGTAGGTATTAGCGTAGGGGTCATATCGCCTTTGTGGTGGTCTAGGGAAGTTTCCCACAGCATCCAAATTAGTCATAGTATCATCATACAGACTAGGGTATGCATCCGTTGTATGTTCAGGTGTAGTATAGATTCCGAATAGCCGGGCTGGTTTTGCTTTTTCTGCAATAAGAGAATTTAGAATATTAGCAAGTCTATTAACTTTATCTTCTAATGTCAATTTACTTAGCTGGTAAACCTTTCTAGGGGGCTCAGGATTGGCTAGGAATTTTTGAATATTTGTAGCCATCGTGGATATCAAGTCCCTTACTTGTTGGGGAGTCATGTTGACCAACGCTCCTCCACTAGCGACGTCCACCATATTCATCTCCATGGGTTTCAAGCCTTCATAAAAGTACTGGAGAAGAGATTGTTCCGTTAGACCATGTTATGGAAAACTTACACACAACTTCCTAAATCGCTCCCAATAGTCTTAAAAAGACTCTACTTCTTTTTGCCTTATTCCTACGATCTCCCTTCTCAACTCAGCTACACGCGATGCTGGAAAAAACCTATTGAGAAACAAACGAGAAAGATCAGCCCAAGTTGTAATAAATCTAGGGGTAGATAAAATAACCATTCCCTAACAGAATCTACTAGCGAAAAAGGGAAAGCACGTAATTTGATTTGATCCTCAGTTACCCCAGGAGGTTTCATACAAGGACAAACTATATGAAACTCTTTCAGATGCTTGTGGGGATTTTCATTTTGCAACCCACGAAAAGTTGGCAGTAACTGGATTAAACCTGACTTCAGTTCAAAATCAGTATCCATAGTAGGATACGTAATACATAATAGTAGTTGTTCTGTCGAAGCTTTGGCCAGTTGCCGAATTGTTTGAGCCATTGGTTGATGTGCTAGATTCAGGTTTTCGTTAACCCTAGGGTTAAGCACTTCTTTTGGTGAGTCGATTTCTACTTTTTTGCTTGCAAGTGTTTGAGTAGGGTTTTCATTAACCCTAGACTCAACTTCGTGGTCGACTTCAATTTCTGGCGGTGGGTTACTTTGAGTCCTAACCATCGTTGACTGTTTTTTCCTCAGCTTTGTTTTCTTGCGATTAGCTCTTGCATTCTTTTCAATCTCTAAATCAAACGCAAGAGTACCTAGAGCAAATCTGGTCATAAGAAACAAAAAACAAGATTAGTATGTTGCCAGTCCCCGGCAACGGTGCCAAAATTTGATGCGTCGTTGAAGCACCAAATATATCCTATCCCTATAGAAATAATAAAAAGAATAGTATAAGGGAAGTAGGGTTAAATCCTCAGGAACTAAATTTGCACAATGTCTTGTTTCATGAGATCCCGACAGAATCGTGCCCAAGAAAACCTGCGTACCTGGGGAAAAAAATAAAAAGACAAAATTAAAAGTTGATTGAAATTAAGAAATTAACTAAATTGTGAAAATTAAAGTAGAGAATATAAAAATAAATAGAGTTTGGAAAAGAAAGAGTTTCTTATGTGGCGAGATTCCAGCTTCCGATCGTCTCGATCCTCCTTGAGTTCAAACCTTAGCTTTTAAGTGATCCTTCTCGAACTGAATAAGCCAGTTATAGTGGAAAAGGACGCCTACGACCATCAGCTCAACTTAGGGTTTAGGCTTATAATTTAGACGAACCTGACTCTAGCTAACCGTCGCTCCTGTGGGACTGTCTACACTAGATCATCACTTCCCAATGGCGAATACCACGCCATTTTGTCTCTTGGGCTCGACAACCACTAACGCAATAGGCTAACGAACCTACTCTAATAATGGGAGATGGCCCAGGCTGATTCGATTTGTTTCAATTGTTTGCCTGATTGTCGATGAGGAGAATCGTTCACAAATCCTTAAGTTGGTTTTTGTAACACCCCTAACCCGTATCCGTCGTCAGACTAGGGTTACGAGGCATTACCGAAGAAGACACAACTCAAAACAAGCATATAATTTTTTATTTTTTTAAAAAAAATCATACATGTATTGAATCATCTGAACAGAGTAAGTTGCATATTTTGTCAATACAAATTTCATACCTCAATAACAAAGCCAAAATCATTTACATTACAACTAAACACCTATCTCAAGTTTATAATCATTCATAATTAACATTATTAATCTAACCATTTATCAAAGTTTTAATAAAAAACATCACTTTAAAACACATATATATATGGTACTCAAACATTATAACATTAAAACCAAATGGCATCAATCACATTATATATAACATTAACCATACTTAATATCTCCTATACAACTAATTCGAATATATTCATCGTCACGTAAATTTACAAATTTAAATCCATGACATGTCATAAACAAATCTTTAAATAAATATACCAATATATTATTAAAACACATCGAATATATATGCAAATATATTTATAATCTCTTAGTTAAAGTTTCTAAGCCAAGTGCCTAAACATTTACTTGCATGATTCTTCAATTCAATAGCTAACACATATAAAACCAATTTAATCATTAACATGTCCATCATTTCACAAACCACAAATACATAGAATTTTCACAAATCCATAAACAAATCATAAAACCAAATCCATATGTATTACATGCATTCATCCATTATAATATCACAACATTGCGAATACACACACATATATATATATATATATTAACCTTATCAATTTATGAATAAAACATAACAATTACATATATTCATTATATTTAGCTTATTAACTGAAACTATTTATAATGCAAATTAAATCATTACAATATATCAATATAAAGCCACAACCAAATATATTTATCTCTAATTAATCATCATTCAATTCACTACTAAAATACATAACTAATCACCTCAATACATCCTTGAATGTCGAACTATCATTCAAATACATATACAATATTACCTATCAACTTTTATTCAAATGTACTCATCAACTAATTATAAACCATTACTAACACATATAAAACATAATCAAATCATTTTAGCAATGGTAGCATAACAAACATAATTAAATCTATTATATATATCATAGTTAAATTCACTCATACCACATCCAAAATCACTAATTAACTTCAATGCACAAAAGAAAACACATATCACAAATACCATTTATCATAGCACATAACATTATAATCAAAATGAACTTAAACCATAATCAAACATAACCAAGTTCAAGCAGAGAAGTTAAGCCATCTTCGCATGGCTATTAATTACATGCATAGGTAATTAATTCATATTCAACCCTTTTCTATGTTATACATGCCATATATTCATAATTAACATAGCCAAAATACTAAAGAAAGCTGTCGATAGTGTGATAGTCCTGCTGACGATCCCCGAACTCGTAATTTATCCAAAATCTATAAAATAGAAATAGACAGAGAAACACAAGGTAAGCTATTTAAGCTTAGTAAGTCAATAGCAAGGTAAAGTCAATTAACTTAGCAAAATCATATATACAAAATTATATCAAGTATTGATTTATACACAATTACAAGTAACTAATCAAATCTCAATATCAAAAGTCACATAATATTCCCTTTTGGTCGAATACGCATAGTTATAGCTTATACACAATTCACATGTTTACACATTAACTTCTGTACAATGTAATAAACATATAACATACCTTTCATTTGTTAACACAGTGTATATAAGTACCTGAATTCTTTTAATTCACATATTACATTGGCCTTCACTTACACATGCCCGTTGAACCATTCGAAATTAAAAAGGATACGCGGATAGTCGGAAGCTCGTACAATGCCAACGTCACAAACCTTACATGTAATCACATATTGATGCCACTGTCCTAGATAGGGTCTTACTCGTAAACACAAGTAGATGCCAACTTCCCAGACGTGGTCTCACATGATAACACATATCGGATATCCTATGTCATGACATATGTATCCTATCTATTCCTAAGGTTCGCACGGGGCTTATGGACGTCGAAACTAGATCGAATCAAGCTCGGAATATAGCCAATAACCACAATTACATTCAACCATAGCATAAATAATTCAAATAATTCATTTCGAATATGAAAAAAATATATATTCATAGATATAACAACATTTAATTACTTATTGACTTACCTCGGACGTCGACGACTACGAAATCAACTATTCGACCATTTTTGTCTTTCCCCGATCCAAATCTGATTTCTTTAATTCTTAATCTAAACATATTCAAATTAAGCTTATTTAAACACCATTCTATTCAATTTAGCCTAAAAACACATAAATGGGCAAATTACAATTTTGCCCCTAACATTTCACACTTTTTACAATTTAGTCCTTTTTGCACAAAACACAAAATACACAAAATTTGACTTCACTCCTTTAGGGCCGAATATTCCTAGTGTTCTTACAAGCCTACACATTTCATTTATTTCACATTTTAGTCCCTTAAAAATTTATTTTTATAATTTAGTCCAAATTACTCAATTTCATCAAAAATTCAAAGACAAAACTTATTAATCTAACACATATATTTCATATTTCATCATCAAACATCAAAAACCACAAGGTACCACCAATGGCAAAACACAAAATCATCATCACAATAAAAAATTAAGACATGGGTTTTGTACATCTCTAAGCAACGATCTCAAAAACATAAAAATTATCAAAAATCGAACAAAACTAACCTTGGATTAAGCCAAAATTGTTGTCGAAATATTGAAAAACATAAAAGCTTTCTCCCTTAGCTAAATTTGGTCACTTTAAAAGATGATAATGGCTATGCTAATGTTTTTTTTATTTAATTATATTAGATTTGACAAATTACCATTTTAACCTTTAATGAATTATTATATAAAACATAATAATAAGGTTATTCTTAACCTTATGTCATCCACTACCAATATAAATGGGCTTTTTGCCCTTTAAGGACCCCATATTAAAAAGCCACTATCAAATTAGCACTTTACACTTTAATTTATAACTTTTATATTTTACGCGATTAAGTCCTTTTATTTAATCGGGTACCTAAACGACAAAATTAAGTCACGAAAATTTAATACCAACAAATTCACACATAATAAACACGAAAAATAATTTTAAAATATTTTTTGGACTCAAGTTTGTGGTCTCGAAACTACTTTTTCGATTAGGGTCAAAATCGAGTTGTTACAGTTTTAATAAAACTAAGTAGGTTTAATGGGGATGAGAAGGTGCAAAAATTGGCCACTACAACAAAACATACTTTTAGCGGCATTTTTTTAGGCTTTTAGCGACGTTTATAAGTGCCATTAATAGTCTTTGCGGCGCTTTTAGAAGCGCCACAAAAAACACCGCTAAATCAAACGCCGCAAACTTTAGCGGCGTTTATGAGAAAAAAAAATGCCGCTAAAGATCATAAATTTTAGCGGCGCTTTTCCCAAAAACGCCGCTAAAAGCATGACTTTTAGCGGCACTTTTTTTACAAATGCCGTTAAAAGCCATGACTTTTAGCGGCGCTTTTACCACAAACGCCACTAAAAGCATGACTTTTAGTGGCGCTTTTCCCACAAACGCCGCTAACTTGTACAGATTTACAATGTACAATTTGTCTAATATCATACCCCTCCTGCACTAAAACCAACCAATAATAGCAAATGTAGTATATAATTTCATCCCAAAACAACAAATGTAGCATAAAAATCACACCAAATGCATTAATTCTAAATGATATTTGAAAATGAATAAAAGATATATGATATCAATTAATGAATAAATCATAACTGAAAATATTCTTACAATAATGTTAAATGTAACAATGTTAAAAATCATCTTACAATAAGAAAATAAATGTCTAAGATGGCGGCCTCTGCGACTGTTAGAACATCTTCATCATAGTCTGAAGTTGTAGCTGGAGTTCTTCATACTTTCTGTTCTGCTCTGCCTCCCTCGCTGCTGCCTCTGCCTCCCTCGCTGCTGTCTCCACTTTAAGTTAAGAAATTTGCTCTGCCTAACTCGCTGCTGCCTCTACCTCCCTTGCTGCTGCCTTTGCTCTAAGTTGAGAAATTTGCTCAACCGTGCTCGCTTGCATCTGAGCTATCTGGTCTTTTAGCCTCTGAACTTCAGCACGAGATTGACTCCGAAGGCATGTATTGCTGGGAGCCGAATTCAAAATATTGGGTCGGGGTAACACTAGATCCTTGAAGTCGAACCCGACCATACCTTTCAAGACCCAAAATATCACTGATAATTCTGTTATAAATATACTCAAGATTAACAGAACTATCAGTCGAAGCAATTGTACCTTTCAGGACCCAAAACATCGGTAATAATTCTGTTATCAATATCGTCGAGATTAACAGAACTATCAGTTGAAGCACCCGCTTCATACTCCGCCTTCTTCTCCTTTAGTTTATCCTAATAAATCAATGAAAGAGTTAGAAATGAAATATATAATAAGAAGGAATGCAACATAACTTAACATTATAAATTTAAAACTACAAACGATGAATTAAACTATTATAATTAAACATTATATATATTTATAATCAATCAAATTTTATTAAGTAAATATACCATAATTTCTGCAACTTCGGATGTCATCGGAGATCCATCGTTCTTCCTATACGTAATGTCAAAAAGCTGAAGGCATCCAACTTTTTGACCAGACGAGGCTTCCTACATTGTAGCATTAAAAATATAATTTAATAGTATAAAGTCATTAATATTTGACAAAATTAATAAATTATAATACCTCGACCTCAACTACACAAGCAAAACTTTTGGACCCTGCCGTGTGCGTGAATTTTTGTTTCTGTCTGCTACTTGTTCCAACTCGCTCACGGTCCTACATAATGAAATTTGTATTACGTATATAGTAAATACTATAAACAGAAAAATTTATAAGACTTTTTTAGAAGTACGTAATACCTCTCCTTTCTTTGAATTCCAGAATCTAACTTGATCTTCCTATTGGTACCTCAACATTCCCGGCGGGACATTTCTTAATTTTTCGTCGAGGCTTATGTCTTTCTTAAAATATTATTTTTTCAGCGTGCTTTTATTGTCTCTCCATTTTTTACCCAATGTCTTCTTGATATAGTCATCGGAGACCTCTAAAGCAAATCTCTCCTGAAAAAACATAAGTTTAAAAAGTTAATATAAATGAAAGTTAAACCAAAGTATTATAAATTACATTCACATTTTGTTACCTTAATATTATCGAGAGCCTGATTTTTGTTGGCATCAGGCATGTGATGCCATGATTCGTAGTTAATGGGCAACATATTGGCATTTTGTGCTATAATACCCAAATAGCCTGCTAACAGTCGAGCTTCAGATCCAACAGGCTGGCCATAATTGTTTCTCCTTACTTTAACAAGCTCGACAGGATCTAGGTCGTGTAAATCTTTAAGCAGTGTACGTCCCCGACCTCTTCGCGTCTCACCACCTTCAGCTGAAAAATGATATATTATTATTATATTAAAATTGAAAAATGAATCAATAATAAAATTCAACATGCATGTAAAATAAACTTAACATTACTTTGAAATTCTGCAGGCTCGTCATCTATGTCCGGCACACTAGAAGATCCAACAACTGTTTGCTGTTCACTATTTGCTTCTTTTGAATTTGGAGTACTGTCGACAATACTTAAGTCCCGTAATCGTCTTCTAGGCATTTTTCCTGCAATACACATAAAATAGTTCAAACTTTTAGTAACAAATAACAACAATAATAGTACATTTAAAATAGTTAAATTATATAACATGACCAACATAAAATTATAATATTACATATAAATAATAAATCGTAAAATCTTACTACATCATATTTCAGTAAATATCTTCGCTCACATCCCGACGAACCCATTGAAATTGTTGACTAGTATTAGGGATATTTTCATTTAAGTTTTGTTCTGGAAAAGGCAAAGTTTCTGATCTTTTGACTATGTCATCTCTACTTCCATTGCCCATGTCAAACAAGTCTCTAGGGGTGTTTCGAAGTACAACGTACCAACCCTCATCGCTTGGATCTTTTGAGTAAAAACTTGTTTCACTTGAGAAGAAAATACATACACTTCGCCCATCAATTGTTCTCCAAAGGTGAATCAATCAAGAAAAATTCACCATTGTAAAACCATATTGATCGCTTTTAATTCATGAGCCGTATTCACATCAGCCCAATCTCCTCGAAATAAGACAACTTTCCATCTGCCATAATAATCCAACTCAATTATGTCAGTAAGATGTCCATAATACTCCACATTCCCCTCGACAGGATTATTGTCCCTTGCACTAGCATAACTTGTAATTGAAGAATTAACAACAATTCCACAATTTTGGGTTCTCTTTAATCTCTCGCGATACTTTGTATGAAATCTGAATATGTTGATGAGGAAGGCACTATATCTTTTCACTATTCTATTTGGACCTTGTGATAGCCATTTAACTTCGTCATTTACTTCATTCCGACTCCAAACCTATTGAATCAAAAGTAAATTGAATAATTATAAATTTTATGAGAAAACATTATTACTTGACAATGAAAACTTCAATTGCATACCGTTTGGCTTAACCATTCATTGAATGATTCTGTGAACAACTTATTAATTTCTCGTTGTTGTAATCTTTGGGACCATGAACGAGCTCTCAATATTTGTTTGTACTCACTACGTTAAAAAAAAGGTTTACTTTGTTAGAAGACAGGCAAATTATAATTGATGAATATTTATCAAATTCTAGAACTTACTTGCGTAATGGTTCCATTGACTCATGATGAAAAAGAACATATCGATGTGCTTGTACCCACGATCTATCATCTAATTCTACAATTTTGACTTTACCGATTGGTTCTCCAAAACTTTGAAATAAATAAGTTTCGGCCAAGTTATGATCTGTGAGCCCAGCATTTCTATTTGGTCTGTTCATTATTGTTTCAATATCTTCCAAATACCTTAAACAAAAAGTCATACATTCCTCTACCAAGTAGCCTTCGGCAATTGATCCTTCCGGATAACGTTTATTGCGGCAGTAAGACTTCAATTTGGATAGGAACCTAAGCACGGTATAGAACATTATCAAAAGTTGCAACTAAAGGCATTTAGGTAAATGAAGGAATAATTTATAAATAAATTAAGACCTTTCAATGGGATACATCCATCGATAGAAAATGGGTCCACCAAGTATTGCTTCACGAGGGAGATAATTTAACAAGTGCACCATAATTGTGAAGAAAGAAGGCAGAAAGATCTTTTCCAGATTGCAAAAATTTAGTGCAGCTCGATCTTGTAGTGTCTCAAGTTCTTGAACATCCAAAACTTTTCCACAAATGCCTTTCATTATATTGGACAGTTCAATTACACAAGACGTCACCTTTTTCGACATACAACACCGCAATGCAACTGGCAGTAAGTCTTTCATCAAGATTAGTCATGCGATTTTAAGCCATAGAGTCTTCGATCTTAAAGACTCACACATCGAGATATATTTGATGCATACGCATCCAGGACCTTTATATCCTTCAACACCATACAGAACACTTCTTTCTCCGTCTTCGACATTGAATAAATAGCATGCGACAACTGATATTTCATATTTGGAAGTGCTTGGGGATGAAGCTCACGCCGAATTCCCATGTAGACTAAATCAAGTCAACTTTGAAAATTGTCTTTTGATTTTCCATCGACATTCAAAATGGTCCCAATGATGTTCTCGCAGACATTTTTCTCAATGTACATGACATCAAGATTATGGCGTAAAATCTGATGCTTCCAATAAGGCAACTAAAAAACATACTTCTTTTTTTCCACAAGTCTGCCTCATTAGGATCATCCTCTTCATCAAATTCATCATTAAATTCATCCCTTGATCTTCTATTTCTTTGCTTGTTAGCCGGTTGATTCATCTTCCCATAAATGAAATTCATATCTTTCAACATGAACAATATTTCGGATCCACCGATCTGCGAAGGAGCTTCTCTGAACTCTTCAGTACTGTCAAAATGAGTATTCTGAAATCTAAATCTATGATTTTTCGGTAACCACTGACGATGCCCCATGTAAGAGAACTTCTTCCCATTATATAACCATTGCGAACATGTCTGCGCAGCACAAAAAGGACAAGCATAACGTCCCTTGGTACTCCAACCAGATAAATTGGCGTACGCTGGGAAGTCATTAATAGTCCACATCAAAGCCGCACGTAAATTGAAGTTCTCCTTTCTCAGCACATCGTATGTCTCAACACCAGCCCATAATTATTTTAACTCTTCAATAAGTGGCTACAAATATATGTCAATATCATTCCTGGGCCCTTTCTCTTCAGGGATAATCATAGAAAAGATAAAGGATGATTGTTTCATGCAAACCCATGGAGGCAAATTATAAGGAAACACGCACCACAGGCCAAGTACTATACGCAGTGCTTATGATTTTGTAAGGGTTAAATCCATCAGCTGCTAGCCCTAGCCTCACACTCCGAGGATCGCTTGCAAAACTTAGAAATTTGGAGTCAAATGATTTCCAAGCTAAAGAATCTGCAGGATGCCTTAACAATCCATCATCGGTTCGTCCATCATGGTGCCACGTCATTGACTCGGCTGTCTTCGACGACATGAAAAGCCTTTGAAGCCTTGGTATTAGCGAAAAATACCACAAAATCTTAACTGACTGCTTCCTTGACTATGTATCATTTTCATCCTCATTACCATCCTCTGTATTTCCATTCGTCCAATGGGATTGACCGCATACATGACAGCACTGTTGGTTTTTCTGGTCGCCCCAATACAACATGCAGTCATTTGGGCAACTATGAATTTTATTGTAGCCAAGGCCCAAATCTTTGATAAGTTTCTTCATGTCTTTGGAAGATTGAGGGATTTTCGTAAACGGGAACATTTCTCTCAAAAACTCTAACAACATTGTCAAAGAGTTTTCGGTCCACCCTCTCAAACATTTTAGGTGAAAAAGACGAATACAGAAAGACAATTTTGAAAATTTAGATCCCTCATACAGTTCTTCATTCATTTCACCAAGTAACGAGTAGAACTTCACCGCTTCTTCATTTGGCTGATCATCAGGTACACTTCTTCCCCTTTCAGTGAAAGTATTTCCACCAAAATTGTAATCATCGGTTGCACCCAAGTCATGTGAAAATGATTGCAAACCATCACTGCGCATATTAAAAGCATCCCGCAACATGCCTTCCATGTTATCTTCGCTAACATTCTGATTGTACCAACTATGAGGATAACCTATATTCATCGATGAAGATGCTCCACTAGATGTACACTCTCCATGAAAAATCCATTTTTTGTACCCCCGAACAAAGCCATCAACAACTAGATGTTCGTAGACAACTTCACGACAATGCCAATTGATATTGCAACACTTCTTACACGGGCAAAGAATCATATTCTCTTGGCTTGCATTTTGAAATGCAAAATTCAGAAAAGTTTCTACTCCATTTCGATAGCCGTTGCTTACCCTTGACAAAATTCATCCAAGTCCTATCCATTTTGTAGTTGTTGAAGTCTAAAGTTGACAATAAATTACACGGCTAAATTGTTAATTTATAATTTATGTAAGTAATGATATGATCATATATATAACTGAGTACTATGTAAGTTATGTAAATTATGTAAGTTATGAAGTTTGATCTTAAAATTATGTAAGTTATGAAATTTGATCTTAAAATTATGTAAGTTATGAAATTTGATCTTAAAATTAAGGAAGTTATGTATTCTTTAAGATTCATCATACGTGGCATTGTTACACCTAGAGAGCATCCATTATATCTAGTAGTGAGATATAAGGCAACCCGTCAGGTTTTCAGCCTATATACTTTGAATTTTTTTTGTTTAACAAGAATTTGATTTTGAAAACAAAATTTGTTTTAAGATTCATCATACATGGCATTGTAAGTTATGTATTATGTAAGTTATGAAGTTTGATCTTAAACTTATGTAAGTTATGAAATTTGATCTTAAAATTATGTAAGTTATGAAATTTGATCTTAAAATTAAGTAAGTTATGTATTCTTTAAGATTCATCATACGTGGCATTGTTACACCTAGGAGGATCCATTATATCTAATAAAGGAGATATAAGGCAACCCGTCAAAGTTTCCAAATTTATATACTTTGAATCTTTTTTATTTAAAAAGAATTTGATTTTTAAAATAAAATTTGTTTTAAGATTCATCATACATGACATTGTAAGTTATGTATTATGTAAGTTATGAAGTTTGATCTTAAACTTATGTAAGTTATGAAATTTGATCTTAAAATTATGTAAGTTATGTATTATGTAAGTTTTGAAATTTGATCTTTAAACTAAATGCTTATATTTTAATTATTACATTAAACTACATGTATTATGTAAGTTATGTAAGTTATGTGAATTATGTAAGTTGTGTGAGTTATGTATGTTGTGTGAGTTATGTCAATTATGTAAGTTATTTAAATAATCATCATTATTAGTATTATATTGATAAAAATTTTATAAGTTTTAAATTACTTATGTAAGTTTTAAAAAATAATCATTTATTTAAATAATAATTATGTAAGTTTTAAATTTTCATTTTAAGAAGTTTTAAATTACTTTTTTTAAAAAAGAATTCAATTTTATATTAAAAATATTTAAATAATAATCATTATTATTATATTGATAAAAAATTATAAGTTTTAAAAACATTTAAAAATATTAAATACTGAAATCAAACATTATTAATATAAAAATTAGTAATTTAATTTTTATATTAAGATATATTTAAATAATGAAAAACCATTTTAAGAAGTTTTTAAATTACCTTTAAAAAAAGAAATCGATTTTTATATTAAAAATATTTAAATAATGATCATTATTATTATATTGATAAAAAATTATAAGTTTTAAAACATTTAAAAATATTAAATTTTGAAATCAAAATATAAAATTAGTAATTTGATTTTTATATTAAAATATATTTAAATAATAAAAAACCATTTTAAGAAGTTTTTAAATTACTTTTTTTAAAAAGAAAGAATTCGATTTTATATTAATAAAGAATTGGATTTTTCTATTAAAAAGAATTTGATGTTGGGGTTTGACTAAAACAAAACTGATTTCTAAAAGAAATTTAATTTTAGCATATTCGAATATTTAAGATGTTGGTATCAAATTATAAACCAATGTTGTTTTCATAAAATATCGAAGCTTAACCACTATCAAAATATTCATGGATCATAATTTGTTTGTTATCTTAATTGATTTTTATATTAAAAAGAAATCGTAAGAAAACTATCTAAAATGCTTAACATTACATTTTATAATATATTGCTTAACATTTTATAATATATTGCTTAACATCATAAACCCAAAGTGGATGATGAGCTAACTAAATATATTGCTTGAGTACCAGTTGAAACAATATAATAAACAGCAATTTTTCCAAAATCATCATGCTATAAACAGTGTATAATAAACAATATAATAAATAATATTTTTTTATTGGACAGCAATATAATAAACAGCATATATACTAACCAAGCAGAATAATAAACAGCAATTTGGATAGATAATCTTTAAGGTTCATCATACGTGGCATTGTTACACCTGGGGAGGATCCGTTATATCTTACAATGAGATATAAGGCAACCCGTTAGGTTTTCAGCCTATATACTTTGAATCTTTTTTTTTAGACTGCAGTATAATAAATAGCATATATACCAACCAAGCAAGATAATAAACAGCAATTTGGATAGCAATTTGGACAAATTCATCATGATATAACTGTTACTGATCATAATTTTGAACTAAAACGTACCTTAATAATTTCAAGAAGATGGTCTACTCCACTCTCACCAACAAACAGGGGCTGCAGTCAGAAATACAAACAACATTAACTCACTAATACTTTAAATGGTCAAATGTAGCTGGTTTATATGACTTTGTGTTAGATCTAATAATAGTTTAGCTGCTGCAATGGAGATAATTGGGATTTTTTTTCAACAAATTGAATCCAATTCGAATGTAACCAGCAGATTCATTCACAGCCTTAACCTCTAGAAACTAATAAGCAATTCATATTTCAATTATTAGCAAACAGCATAGGAGTCTAGAGCAATGACCATATGATACAACCAATTTCAAGGTTTAGCCATAAGCAACAAATCAATTGTGCACAATTACATATCTCCAACAACAATCCTCTTGGATTTATTCAACCAGCCTTATAAAGTCAAATATTTTGACTATTTGTTGACAACTCATGCAAATTAACTACTCACGGCATATGCTACACCAAACAACATCATCTTTGGGATTATTGATTATAAATGATTTTTTTATTATGTACTGCTTGTTAATTTCCTCATGCGTATATTTATGTACTCTTTCATCTCAATACACAAGTGTTCTCAATTTCGAAATTCTCTGATTTCTACACCATTGATCCTATTTCAAGTTGAATGCAAAGCTCAGAATTTATATCATAAATATAGTGAAAACAAAACAAATTTCTATTCTTCAACAAAAGTTTTCTGATTTTTTTAATAAAATTTCAAGTAACAATGCTATGCAAATATATAAGCCCTCCTCAGAAAGTTATTAAAATTTATGCATTACCTTTTGCAGCAGTAACTTGGCTAATAATATAATCCCTTTCTTGTCGATCAAGCACTTGTTGTTGGGCTTTTGCTAGTGCTACTCACAAGTAAAAATCCCAGTGTAGTTAAGACAATCTAATATAAACTTTTCCTTAATATTTCTCCACTCATGCCATGGATAAACAGACAAGAAATATAAGTATGTAACATAACTAGGCTTATGCGAAGGCGGATAGCTTCTAGCTGATTCAAACCAGAGTTCGGCTTCTACAAATGGGGGGGCACACTTTACTACAATAAAACAAAGTCAAAAACAATAAAACACAGTTCCTTAATCTAGTAGCTAGAGATATCAAAGGAGACAGTACTAAAACACTGAGAGATTTGGACACTGACTCAACATACCACAAATAAAACATATGCCATTAAATCCCCCAACATTCAATAACAGTCCAAAATTACAGATCCCAAAGTGATTCGTGTTAATATTTTGTAACCCATGTCAATTTCTTCAACATCAACAGTATCTAAAGAACAAATACAGAGCATATCTCAAATGCAAACAGACACAAAATATAAGTGAAAACTTAGGTTGAAGGTAAATTCCATCTTTTAACTTAGAAAAAAAAGAAGTATAAAGCCTGCATTAGCACATTGTTCGACCTTTGAACCATCAAATACTAATGTACACCAAAGATTATATAACAAACTTATAAATAAACAAAGAAGTAGACAAGTAGAGAGTGAAATAGATTGTCCCTATAGAAGAAAGATGGCGTGCGAAACCCCAGGAAAAGTGATTGCACCTTTTCTTGCAAACTACGAAAAAGCAATTATGTCAAAGGACAACAAAAATAGTTTAAGGTATAGAAATGCAATTAAATCACTGAGAAAGAAGAAAGGCAAAAAACTTGTATTGAACAAAAAATTAGAACATGAAAAAGAAAATGTTGAATGGAAGAAGGGGGAAATCAAGAGCATCACCACACCAAAAATGAGTATATGAAGTCTAATAAACGCCTCTGTAATAACTCCTGCAATAGGAATACAAAGTTCAGAACACAAACTTACCCTACTGTTATTTGAACAAATGTAAGCGCCTAATTATTACTTCTATGATTATCACTACTATTATTACTGCCATATGTACAATGCAAAGAAAACAAATGAGGTAACAAGTAAAACAGGTCAAAGATTGGAAATTTACACATAACAAGAAAACAAATAAACAAGCATTGTTTATTATTTATTTGAGGCTATTTAAAGTTACCGTTGGGTTTCATAGAAACTCGGTATCAGTACCACTTATATAGCTATCCAGAACATAGATGCAATAAACTTAAAAACAAAGGGAAATAAACAAACAAAAAAATAACACACATAACAGGCGATAAACTATCAAAAAATCGAATAGGAGAAGTGTTTCATAAAGCTGAACACCAAAAACTATAACAAAAACACACTGAAAAAACAAAGAAAGAAACATAGATCTAAAAACTTGTTCTAAAGATGAAAACTACAATACGCACAACAATAAAAGAAAATAAGCATCTTAAACTAAAAAATACGTGAAAAAAGAAAAGATAGTTGAAGTGAAAATCATACCTGAAATGTATATGTAATTTTTGTCAGACACCTATTTTTTTTTTAAATTTAGCATCTCTTATTTAGAAAACCGTAATGAACCGCATAAAATAAACAGCATAAAACAACAAAAAAGTAACTCACAAACCACATCAATAAATTTCAAACACATGGGAAAACAGAAATTTCTAAACATGAAAACCATAAGCCAAAAAACACTTGTAAAAAACCATAATCATTGAATTAAACACTGAAACGAAAGCCCAATAACCCCCGCCCAACAATATTCAGCTAAGCATAATATCCATGACGAGAATCAAACAAATAAAATTTGGGGGACGACATACAAAATTCTAAAAAACAATAAATATATACCTGATAGGGGAAGTAATCAATTTGGGGAAGAAATTCGCACCAGAATCAAATAAGAAATTAAGGACTCGGAGGGGAATTCTAAAGGGGGTGAACAAATTAGGGATTTCGGGAGTTAGAAAAATTGGGGAACAGATGAAATGACTTAAGGTTTCTGAGTAATTAAAATGGCTGTAAAAAGAACGATGACGTTTCTGTAAAATTTATCCCTATTGCGGCGCTTTTAAATAAACGCCACAAAATACATTATCGAAAACGCTGTCGTTTTTTCTCAATTTTGTGGCATTTTGGGCAAAAACGCCACTAATAACATCAGTAAAATGAACATATTTCTGGAGTTTTATTAACGGGGCCACAAATAAGAACGGAAAACGGTGCCGTTTCCTTAACGTAATACATATTTGGGCGTTTTTACTAAAACGCCACTAATAACAAATCACCAAAATGGTGCCGTTTTGTAAACACTTGATATATATTAGCGGCGTTTTCTGGCTAAAACGCCGGTAAAACACAACCTTTTGCGGCGTTTTGATGAAAACGCCACTAAACATTCAGCAGAAAAAGACGTCGTTCAGTAATTTTCATATATTACCAGCGTTTTTATGAAAAACGCCACTAATGCTAACTTATTAATATTGTTTTTATTTATTAGATTTATTCTTTAAAAAATAAATTTCATGTTAGAAAATTGAAAAATAGATATTCATTTACTTATAAATATTTTTTAATTTTGTATATATTTTATAGAAATTAAACATTCAAATATATATATATTTTTCAAAGTTTTTAGGTTTTTAAATTTTGTGTTTTTAAGAATAAAGATTAAATTAATGTAATATGTAAAGTTATGGGTTAAATTTGTTGAATTTTGATCAGTTTGTGCATAAAATAGAGAATAGTTAGGTAATTATTTTTATAATTTTTATTTATAATCATTTATTTATTACAAAAAAATTAAATTTTATGATTTATTATAATTTCTAAATTATAATAAACTTTTTAATCAATATTAAGTGCTTCCACTAATTATTATAAACATAAGATTTTACATTAATATCTACATGTATACACATCAACATATATCCCTATGAAATAAAGTTTCAAGGTTTAGAGTTTTTAGGGTTTAATATTTTCGGGTTTAATGGTTAATGGTTTAGTGTTTGTATTTTAGGGGATTATGGTCGAGTATTTAGAGTTATGATTTAGGGTTTAGAATCTAAATCCAAGGTTTAGAGTTTAGGGTTTAGATCATTTAGGATTTAAGGTTTAGGATTTAAGGTTTAAGGATAAACAGATACACAATCAGATTTTTATAGAATATATTTTTATAATTTTTTAATGGTTAAATCAAATTTGATATCCTGTCTTCATTCGATAAACCTTAAACCTTAAACCCTAAACCATAAGCCCTAAACTCAAAACCCTAAAACTCAAAACCTTAAACCCTAAAACTTAACATACTAAACTCGAAACCCTAATCAACCCATACAAACCACTAAAGTACCCTTAATTATAACCTTAAACCCTAAATTATTTAGATAAATTTTGAATATTATATAATATTCTTTCAATATTTTAAGAAATTTAAATAACATTTTCAATTTACTAATTAATTTTGTTTCTCTACGATGCATGGGTTACCAAATTTTTTATTGTAATATATATAAAGCTTATCTATTATCTTTTAAATAATCTAAACTATAATTATAATTTTAATATATATATATATATATAAGAAATTAAATAATTTAAACTATAACACACATATATATATATATAAAGTCTGCTTTCTTGTAGTGGCTAAACCCTAAATATAAATTTTATAAGGGACAAAAGTAATTGAAATAGAATGTTAATGCTTACATAGACCCTAAAATAAATTAATTTTTTATCAATAACCCTAACCCCTAAAGCCTAATAGCCAACCCCTAAAACCCTTAAATTAATTTTTTTGTGGCGTTTTTTAGAAAAAACGCAGCTAACGACATACTTTTTGCAGCGTTTAACAACAAACGCCACTAATTCTCGATCTACCAACTATAGCTCAACTACAAAACGTCGTTGTATTGATTAACATTTTTGCGGCGTTTTTGGCAAAGCGCCACTAATACTCAACATTTAACGGCATTTTTAAAGAAGCGCCGCTAATTCTCAGATCTTTCGCGGCGTTTTTTTTGAAAGCGCCGCTAATGCTCAGATCTTTAGCGGCATTCGGAAAAATCGCCTCTATTTCTCCTTTTTAGCGGCCTTTGGGATAAAAACGCCACTATTGCTCAACTTTTTGCAAAACGCCGCTATTGCTCAACTTTTTGCAAAACGCCGCTAATGTATAATATTTGCGGTGTTTTTCATCAAAACGCTGCTAAAACGCCGTTAAAAGTTTGTTTTGGTGTAGTGGGCTAAGTTTGTGTTAGTAGGTTCGGCTAGGGTAGATGGGCTCGGTTTAACAAGAATAGTAAAGATAGATAAGTTGGGATAATTGACGGGATGGAAAAACAAACTTAAACTTCAGAAATGATTCAACACTAAAAAGTGTCACCCTGATTTCTATATTGTTTAAGGTGGATTTGCGGAATAGTTGGTTGGTGAACGCCACACCGGGTTACAGTGATAAATTCGAAAAACAAGTCGGAAGACGCCATTAGCACGCTAGATAAGTCAACAAGACTTGTACGAAATTGGAGAGGAGATAAACTCACTCAAGAACAAAATGTTCATTAATCAAATTGGCAAAATTCCTTTTACAAACAAAATGAACAACTATTTATAGCCTAAGTACTAGCTAGCCGAATGGTCATCTACATAGCTTAATAGCTAAGAAAATTTAGCTAGAATGACCTAGAAAATTCCAAAATTGAAACCATTAAAATGCTATAGCAAGATTCGACTGAATGGGGAGCTCCAATGGACAGCTTAAAGCTTAAGCAAATGTATTTGAAGAGATGAATGCATCGAAGGCCAATGGCCATGTCTAGGTTCGGCCATAGCCTTAAATGGCTCATTGAATTGGCACCTTTTGGCTAAATGGTTAGGAGCAATTAAGAAGGTCTTTGAACAGCCCCAAATGTGTGAACATGAAGCTTGAAGAGTTTTTGAATGTGAACTAGGCTTAGCCGAATGGTTACCAATGTGAACACTTGGTGTGAATGGATTGATGGTGTCATTGGGAAGGTGGATGACCAGCTTGGGGAAAGGGAATGGACAGCTACTCCTTAGCCGAATAAGCACCTTGAAACATTAAGGGAAGAGTTACATCCATGAATCCGGCCATCCATGAATCCAGCAATTTATGGATACTCCCATTCGTTGCATTTAACCATACATGCACCTGGTCTTTAATGCTCCTACATGCATTCGGCCAATCTATAAGAAAATCATGAACTAAATTAAGTTCAAATGTATATTCAGCTGAATTAAGATAGCATCAAGACATATTAAACACTAATTATCAAACTAACTAAATTAAGACAAATTAATGATAAACTAGCTACTCAATTAAATCCGGCTAACACAACATAATTAAAACATGTAATAAAACTTAGACATATTTATGAGATACAATAATTCAAACGAAATTAATAAAATACTTAATTTATTCAAACATTAAAATAAATGAGCTGAAAGTAATTAATAAATTAGCTTGACGAGCTAAAACGAGCTCATGTGAGTTGAACCGAGCTGAAATCAGCTTGCACCAAGGTGCAAGGATTGCTCAAAATATGGACTCGAGCTTGTCCATCTTCTTCGGGTTGGAATTCACTCTAAAATTGGCTTGTTAAAGCCGCAATAGCCTCTTGCATTCGCTTAGCTCGAGCTTGAGTCATGGGGCCTTTAGAGAGCTTGAAAGGATCGGGAAATGTATTCGCGGGAGCCCCGGATGTGCTCACATCAGCAACCTTCCCAAAATTTACAAAGCGGTCGTTCTTTACACAAGTTGGAAAGATCACTTTTGAACAGATATGGAAGGAAGCGTTAGCCCTGTAATGCGGAGAAGTGATGAATACTCGTTAAGAAGGCTAAGCGTGGATTCTAAGCCTCATGAACCTTTTTTGGGGATTTTTTAGAACCTTTGGCTAGATGGATTTAATGACTCATGCTTTTGGGTAAAGAAATAGACTTAATAAAAAAAACGAAATTTTATTGAATAAAGAAAAGAACAAGGCTAAGCTTTTTTAGGGGAGAGGGTGTTTACAGAAAAGATGATATGAAATTTGAGTCACTCCATCCCCTATTTATAGTACTAGGAAACATAGTCTAGTCCTACTTGAATTCTACTTGAATTCTAAAAGATAAATACAGATAAATAAAAATAATTAAAGATAAATAAAGATAAAAGCTAAAATAAAATCTAAATAATAATATCTAACAATTATCCTAATATAATTAAAAATTAAATAGAGTCTGGTGTTTATAAAATATCTCTTCTTTACATTTTTGTCCTTATGTCTTCCATGCTTGCATTTTTGGCACCACCTTTTTTCTTATGTCACATGTTGGCCCACTTTATCTCCAAATTCACGTTTTTTTCTTAAATTTACTTTTGCCTTCAATTTAGTCCCTAAAAAACAAAAGATCATAAATAGCCCAAATTAGTAGGATTATACTCAAAATAAATAGACAATTAACACATAAAAATATGTCGTTCTAGAGTATTATCAAGACTGATGTCTCTAAACCGAAGAAATTCAAGGGGGCAAAGTTTGCAAGAAATATGGACAACTTCTTGTGGGAAATAGAGTAATACTTTCATACCATGAACATCAAATATGATGTTGCTAAGGAAAATACCATCTCACCTAATCATGTTTTTATTTACCGTATATATTGCAACTTCAAATAGCACAATCAAAAATAAAAAATCTAGGAAGAAAACTTCAAGTTTATGATACAATTAGTAACTGTTATATTTCCTTCACTTACATGGCATTTGTACTAAAATATGTAAGTGATACACGAAAAGCATAAGTAATAATTTAATATAGTAAATAAACCATAGTAATAAGCAACTAAAATGATCAAGGTAATTAATTCATTAAGGGTAAATATGTAGCGTAAAATATTTCCACAATACTTGTATGTATGTATGTGTGTAGTGACACTCTTAATCAAAGCGTTTGAGAGTGTCCATAGAACAGGGGAAGGGAAGGGAAGAGGGATTTATATATTAACTTTTTTTTAAGGGTAACAGCACATGTATTATTTTAATCCTAAATTTAAAAAAATCAACAAGTTCATTTTTCAACAATTTAGTTTCAATTTTAAAAATTATAAAATATATTCATAATATCTTTAAAATATTTTATATTTTCTTTTTCAATTTTATAATTTATAATTACATTTTCTCTCATTTTTCTAACAACCAAACATGTAAAAAACCTAAAAATTAAAGCAATTTTTTTCAATTTCTTTTGATTTAGCTTTTTTTAATATATTATTTGCCTCAAATGCCTAATTAAAACTCAAAAAAAATCTTAAAATTAACAAATCTATAAACCCAAAAAAAATGGTTGTGTTGATGACATCAACTCCGAAGGCTTTACTTTTTGCTACTAAAATAGTATTAATTTCAAGTTCTAAAGTTCTCATGTCTTATCACTTCTAGCTCAAGCATTGGAGGGAGATTGCAAATCAAGGCTATGGTATTTGGACTTTTTTATAAAATTAACCCAAAAAATTAATTAATTATGTAAATGACCTATTTTTTTATAAAATATGTAAATAACTTAAAGTCTACAGTAAAAGTTGGTGGAGCCAAAGTGTTTGGCGCCACCAACATGCCACGTCAAAAATCGAGATAAAAAAATTAATTTTTATGGAGCCAAGTAAAATAGTGCCACCTATATAAATACTAGGAAAATATTGTGATTTTTTTAAAATGGAGGAGCTTTAAACAAATTTCCCATCCAACGCATTTTTTATTTTTTCTTTATTTGTTTATTATTTGTTATATAATATTTTAAATTTTTTATAATATTTATTTATTCAAACAGATTTTTTGAAAATTGGTTTTTATTTGTTTATTATTTGTTTTATAATATTTTAAATGTTTTATAATATTTGTTTATTCAAACATTTTTAAAATTATATTTGAAATTTAAAAATACACAACCAACATTTTAAATTTTATATTAAAAAACACATTTCAAAAAATTACACTTATAATAAAGTGGTGGAACCATTCTAAATGACTCCACCAAAAAAATATTATTTTTTAATTTTAAATATAATTTTAAAACATTTGAATAAACAAATATTATAAAAGATTTAAAATATTATGAAATAAATAATAAACAATTCAAAAAACAAATTTAAAAAAAACTTTTGAATAAACAAATATTATAAAATATTTTAAACATACATTTAAAATATTATAAAACAAATAATAAATAATTTAAAAAATAATAATAAACAAATAAAGAAAAACAAATAAAATAACAAAAAAAGGACAAAAGGTAGCACATGCGTTGGAATCTGGTGGTGCCAAATTATTTGGCTCCATCAGTAAAAGGAAAATTTGTTTAAAGCCTCTTCCATTTTATTCAAAATCGCAGTGTTTCTCTAATGTTTATACAGGTAGCGCCAAATATTTTGGCTCTACCAATTTTTACTATAAACTTTAGGTTATTTACGCATTTTATAAAAAAATGTTATTTACATAATTAATTAATTTTAATTTTTATAAAAGATGTCTGATATTTGATATTTTTAATTTCGTCATTTGAATGAAAGAAAGGATAAATGGAAGATTCTGTTGAAAGTTATTTGGGGTACAAAATCTTAAAAATTCTTCTATATTTACTTTTTGAAAATTTTAAATTTTTATAATTTATATTCAATTTTAAATATTTAAGATTTTTAAATTTCTTTACAATTTTATAATTAGGACTAAAATAACAAATATTATAAATATTGAGGGCTAACTTATTAATTTTTTAGATTTTGAATTAAATTGATAAAATATGTAAATATTAGAGGCTAAATTTTATTATTAGACCAATAAAACAAAACGCACATTAAATTTTTGTTAGACAATTAATGAAAGAATGATTAAAATATTTAATTTTAAAAAATTAAGTAATTAAAATAAAAAATAATAATAATTAAGCGATTAAAATAGAATGATTAGACTATTCTTATACTTTACCCCTTTTTTTATTCGTAATTATTGAAACACGACAAAGACTTGGTTGGATGCATTCCATCCTAATTCGTTGGGCCACTATTTATTATAGCATTTGGCGTTTACATGCTTATTACGGGCGGGGCCGGCATAGCCATTCAGTGCCCCACCGAAAGAATGGCTTATTCAAGCCTTGATGGAATATTACCCCCTTAAATTTGTCTAGTTTTTGTCTTTTACCAACGGATCTGGTAACATCATTTTGTAGTTTGGGCCGGTCATACACAAGAAGATTATACAGATTGCATCCAACAGGTGGGTATTTTTTTAAATATACAAATATTTCAACAGTTCTTTCATCTTACAGCAATACCATATATTTAGAAATCACAAACCACACTCACTTCTCAACCCACACATGATTACAAATCAAATCTTTTTTAACAATACTGAAACTCTTCTTCTTTTTTTATCACAGATATGATCTTCAAGTAATTATTTTACAAATCCGATGCCAGAATCACCAGTCTAACCTCCAGTTGCTTCATCGTCTTTCAGCATTCGATTTATCTCCTTAACAAAGCTGTCCATGAGTGGAGCAGGCAAGCATTCCTTTCCTTCTTTGTTCTTGGAAGGTATATAAAAGCTTATAACCTCTTCACCACTGGCTGGTCCACCAAACTCTGCTTTACCCCACCCAAAATCAACCTCCCTGAACCTAGCTGGACTCAAATCCGATACTATCAAGGATCGAACCGTGTTAACGTTCGGTCGTCCTTGTTGAGATTTGGCCTGCAATGCAACATTGGACCAGCTACAACATTGCAGCAGCTCAACATGCAGACTAGCAATGGATCGAGAGAAGCTGCTTATTTTGTTGATCTTGTTTCAATGTAACTTAGTTTAGTTTCATTGTAATTTGTTCAACTAAGTTAGTAGGATTTGTTCATGACATGAACTTGATGTAATAGCTGAAATGTCAGCTAGTCTTTGCTTGTAATTTATGTTGTATTAGTTGACCTTAGTGGAGTAGTTATTTCATTAGGTAATAGTCATTTTGACTATGCATCTTATGTATATATGTTTTTCTTTCAATGAAATGTGAGGATGATAACTTTCAGCCATTATTTTATGTGTGTTCAAGTTCTCTTTGCATAAGATTTCTGGTTCTCTTTTCTTCTTTGTTTTCTCGAGTGATCACATTCAAATCTCATGCATAGTGCTTGTAGAGTTGCTGCCATTGTTCCAACAGTCCTCTAATCACCATCAAATCTGCCGTTGATTTCATGTACTCTTCAGTCACGTTTCTCTTGGCCTCTTTAACTAGCTTTATTGCATATTCTAATGGATTTTGGCATAGTTTTGCCACAGTTGTTTCAACGGCGGGGTACCCAAGTGCATTCCCGTAATACCCTAATGGCAAAGGCGGTTGAATTTGGACCTTGCATTGACTATGCAGATGAACCGAACATCTTCATCGGGGCCAGGTTCCTAGGCTTTTGTACGACAACGCTATATGCATGCTGTTAAGATATCAAACGTTGAACAACGGAGGTTGTCGGGGATAGATCTTTTAAGAGCTGACATTTGAGTTGGTCCGAAGAAGAAAGAGCGATGAACCAAGTTGTCTGTTGGCATGATTGTGCCGGTGGCGGCCTTGTCATGATCGTACTCGAGGTGAGCGCATGTTATGAGCACGGGGTCTCGAGCATTCAAGAGGTGCCTTTCCCAAACTGGTGGGATTGAGGGAGCCACCGCGCCTCGTGCCATTTCACCCATGGTGGACATGAATTTAATAACAGCATCGCTCATGGTGTGGTTAAATCGGTGGGCAAAGATGAAACCTAATTGTCGTAAATAATAACTAGGTTTTGTCTAAAAGAAAAAATTAATATTAATTGATAAGTACTAAATTGATAAGTCATCAATTTTAAAAGATATCTTCTCAAATTTAATTTAATTTAATTTTAATTATTTTTAAATCAAATTTTAAAAAATAAGCAAACATATTTTCTTATTTTATATCATTTTAGTTTTAAAATTTAATCATCTTCTTTTTAATTTGTTAGTTTTAGGTAGTTGTTTTTTTCTTTTTATTTTTAATAAATACGAAGTTGGATAATTTATTTATTTTCAATTTTATGCTACCCATTTTTTAATTTTAAAATGTTGGTTTCAGTTTTACAATTTTCAGTTGTTTGCTTATGAATTTTTATTTTTTATTTTTATTCCAGAATTTTCAAATTTATTTTTTGTTATATGCTTTTCCCTCGGATAGTTTCTAATTAACTCAATTTGCTTTCTTTTTAAAATTTAATAATATCTCGCTATTCTATTAGTACTTAAAATTATATATTTTAAGATGATATTAATTTGAGTTATTCCTAAATTATATTTATAAAATATTATTTGAATTATATGTAGTTGTAAAATATTTATAAATGAATTTTTTATGCTTAGTTTCATTTTTAGATATTTTATTTTAATTTTTTATTTAAAAATTTAAGTTTTAAGTAATTTTCCTAATTGAATTGATGTCGAGTTGACTTATAATATTGATTTAGCCAAACATATTATATAATTATAGATAATAATCATCATCATCTAACTTCTCTATACTCTTAAAAGATTTGAAATTTAGTTATTATACTTTCATTTCTAAAATTTAGTTCATCTATTTTCATATTTCAAAATCCAAGTTTAACTATTAATATTGTTAATTTTTGTTAAATTTAAGCTTATTACAAAGTCATTTTTTTAATTACATAACTACTAAATGAATATTTTCATTTATTTCAAAATGTCACATCAATAAATTTAACAAAAAATTAACAATATTAACAGATTGACTTTAATTTTAAAAATGAAAAGTAAAAAACTTAATTCCTTTGAATAAAAATATAAAGATTAAATTTTAAATTTTTAAAAAACAACGACTTGTGGTATATTTTAAATCGCTATCTATTATGATGTTTTCGTTTAACTAGTTTTATGAGTTAACCTAGATACTAAGTTAATTAAGAAATGATCTAAAACAATATTTTTTAAACTAATAAAAATGATTTTTTTTTTTTTTGTTGAAGTATATTTTTGTCTTATTAATGTTTTTGAAACATTAATAAATGAATACCTGAATTTGTAGCAGCGGAGAATTTAGCAAATCAATGGAGGCAGGGAGTTCATAAAGAAGCTCCTTGAAACATGGAAATGGTGGGTGAAGTGAACCACCGAAATCCTCAAGTGTAACATCAGCATCACCCTCAATGAACAATACACCTTCACCGCTACAATCCACCATAAGCTTCCGGTTCGGCCCTTCCTTCAATCTACCAGCAAATGGATAATAAAACACCAGGGTTTCCGCAAGTGCTTCTCTTATAACCCTAACGGGGTCCTTTCCTTTCATGCAAGCATTGTTCCGACAATTATGGAGCCCTCGAATTTGGAAACGATGACCAGCTTGGTCGTCGGTGTCCGACAGCAACTTACACTCGTGAGGGGTTGGCTTAGCAGGGACGATGATCTCCGGTTCCTGCCTTTCTACAGTGAACACTACAGAAGCGGGTTGTAGTAGTGCCATGGAAACTTCTTCTTTTTCTTAATTATATGATTAACAAGTACATTTATTTTCGACTTGGTTAAGCTATTTATAGGTGAACTACTAAGATCAAAGCAATATGGAGGGCAATAAGATTTTGACAAGTTTCTTCTTTCTTTTTCTTTTTTTTTTTTATTTATTTTACTTTTCACCTATTTGGAGGTTTGAATTTGGGTTAACTACATGTTTCACTATTTTAAAAAATAAAATATTAAAAATAATTTTATTTTTTATTTTTATATTTTTATATTTTATAATATAAATATTTTTAAATTTATTTATTTTAGTTGTGACTAGGTTGGGCTAATTCAAGATAAAATTTCCTTAATAAAACTCCACTAAAGATATGCCGAGCTTATCAGACCAAACAAGCCACATGATCTGTGAACAATAATTGTAGTCTACACTTTTCATAAATAAAGAAAAAAAAACCCAAAAATTTGCTAAGTTAACTGCATAACTTTAATCTACAATATATCTATAATCCATAATTTATATATATATATATATATATATATATAGATAGATAGATAGATATATATAGATAAAAGCATAGAAATTTTTGAATTGATGAAAATACTTAATTATTAAATTGATATTAGAATAATAATTTATTAGTATTATTACGTGATAATAATAAAATTAATTAATATAATAGTATATTAATGTAAAATTAATTAATTTGGTCATATATTTTAAAATATTTACTTAAAAACATAATATATTATTAATTAATAAATTATAAATCTATAAAATCATTCATTATAGTTGAATAAATTAAAATAATAAAATCCAAGTTTTTAATTAATTAAATATAAATTTTGTAAATAAATATGAATTTATTTTAAATATAATAATAAATAATGTTGAAAACAATTTTATAATTAAAAAATTAAATTTGTGAGATTAACATTATATATATAAAAGACAATATCAATATATTGATAATCTAATCTATAATGTATATGTATATATTTATTTATTTATTCTTAATTTATATGTCAAATCTCAAAAGAAAATAAACACATTTTAATTAAATAAATAATTTATTTTATAAATAATAATTGCATCTAATCATATTGGTTCAATTTAAGGTAAATTCAGACTCCATAAATAGTATGACTCATATCTATTTGAGAAATTAAGATAAAAAAATTGATTATTTATATATCTATATTTCTCATTTTATTTAAATCTAGAAAATCAATAACATAATATAAAAATCATTATAATTATAATTATTTTATTAATAGTGTTTCTATTAAATCTTAAATACAAAATTACATTCATAACAAATTATTAATATAAAATAATTAAAATTATAATGTTTTCATTATCAATTTAATAATTATTATCACTTAATAATTAGCAATAGAATTATATACCAATTAATACTAATATTTAGCACTATAAATATATGTATTATCAAGACATTTTCATTCAAAATAACATATAAAAATTATTAGAAAAATCATGTTTTAGCATTATTTAATAGGTTTTGTTTTCATCACTAAAATATATAACTTTCGCTATTATTTGAGATGTTTAATGATTATTATTTTATATTCAATAGTTTTTATTTTATGAATTAATATTATTTTATTTATTTTATCTAATTACTTAATATTATTATTATCTTGATCAACACTCTCAACTTCCTTTTGTTCTAAAAAAATAATTATTTTATATCCATACCAAAAAAGGTTTCTTTCAAGATGTTTGGTTCTATTTCATTCCTCGAACAGAAAACGGGACTGCCCATTTAGTTGCGAAAGAAGCGATGAGAAGAGAAAAGGGGCATTACCTATTGGGGATGCATCCAAGAAATACTTATCAGGAGAGGGAGCGATGGAGATTAAGAACACAACATCAAGGAGACTCAAGTTTAATCTGATTTTGATATGGAAATGTTGCAGAAAAGTAGAAGGTGAATAGATGGGAACAGACGAGAGAGAAAAAGGATGAAAAAAAGGAGTTAGTAAAAGAAGAGTCAGAAAATGGTAAGAAATATCTATAGTAGTAAAGAAAATATTACTTTGGAAACTGCTGCTATCATTAAAAGCTGGACGGTGGAGGTGAAAAGACAAAGGATTAATGCTATCCAGTAGTTCGTTCGACTGGACGGAGGATTTTTTTAATTTTATTATTTTTATTTTAAATTTAAATTTTAAATGGGTTAAGACCGATTTTTGGGCTTGGCTGATTCAAGTACAGTGTTTTTGCTTCTTTTTGGACTTAAGGCCAAGTTGGCTTAAAACATTTTGTATTTTGATTTTAGTATTTATAAAGTCCTATTGATCTTCAAAAAAAATATTTATTCTTTCAATTATTTAATTATTTTTAAGATTAATTAATTTTTATTATAAATTAATTAGATCCATTCTCATTTAACTAAAAATATAAATATATATTTGAGATTGTAGAAGTATATTGTTTAATAATAAAAAATACTAAGAAACCATTACATATATTTAAAGGCTTCACCATGCTCCAACAAGAAAAATGCCTAGCCAAGTATCATGCCATTCCAAGCCCAACCACTCTAATAAGACTGCGGGCAATTTACTAAAATATACCAAAATTTAAAAAAATTTACGAAAATGGGCCAAAAATTTGATTATTTACGGAAAAGGACCATTTCCCCCCAAAACGCGTCCACGTCAACGCGTTCTGCTTTTGGGGATCTGAGAAAGCTTAGAGGGAGCGCTTTGTGCACATCAAGACAAAACGCTACGCTAACGTGGATGCGCTTTTGTCGATGTGGCACAAAGCGCCCCTCAAGGCACACTTTTGCCCTCTTCCCGAACGCCTTTTCGACCATTTTTAGTGTTAGGGTATGAGGTTTTACGGTATTAGGGCTAGGGTTTAGGATTTTTTAGGGTCGTTCGATTTAGAGTTTTTAAGGGAAAATTAATGGACTAGATTATAGGGTTAATTAGAGTTTAGTAAAAATATATTTAGGGTTTTGGGGAAAATATATTATCAAAATAAAAATTATTTGAATTTTTTTGACAGTTGTATCTGGCAAAATAATTTTGAGAAGAAGTTTCTGAACAAATAGTGCCGAAAACGCTTCAAGCAGGATGCACTGTCAGCAAGAGTACTGAAAAGAGCTTCCACGTCGACGCTCTTTTGCTACAGTAGTCTCCGGTAAAATAATTTTAAGAAGACGTTTCTAACAAATAGTGCCCAAAACACTTCAAGTAGGATGCATTATCAACAAGAGTACTAAAAAGAGCTCCCTCGTGGATGCTCTTTTGCTGCAGTAGTCTCCGGTAAAATAATTTTGAGAAGACGTTTATGAACAAATAGTGTCGAAAATGCTTCAAGCAGGATGCACTATTATTTACTACGATGGTGAGGTTTATGACACCAAAAATGGTGTTGTTTTTTTACCGGAGAACACAGCATGACTGGGTTTTAATTGGAACATAGATTTGATAGAACTTCGCAAAAGAATTAGGCGTAAAATCTTCGGAACAATGCCAATGAAAGTTTAGTCTATTAAGTATAGGTTTTACACTTTGGTTGATCTGGTGAGATATGACTCATTCGACATCAAAGGTCCTCGGAGCTTTGAGGCAATGGTGGAGACTCATCTTGCTAGTGGATCACCCTATCTTAATATATATGTACAATTTTCATCACCAAGTGATCTTCCTTCGACCTCAACATCTACTACTGTTCAAGGGGAATACACGACCCCAAGTCGACACTCTGTTAGTGGGAGACGGAATACGGAAGTGCCCATGTTTGGTGATAGTATGAAAACATAACTCCTACATGACATTCGGTTGGTGGATGGGACATGCATATCCTTCCTTCTACGTCCGATGATAGAAATAGGGGAACATCATCAACTTCTAGTGGTTGGAAATCGACATATGATTGGGAACGTTACGAAAGATGTTTAAGGAGGGATAATGTACTCCCCATAACATCCACCGTGAGGGGCCCTCGTTCGTTGCATATTATAGTGGGTCGAATAATGATTCCAATATGGATCCACCTCGAGAGCCCGGGCCCGATGATTCAGAAGTTGCATTATTTTTTGAACCAAATCCTGTTCCAACCATACCTGAAGATGTTGAGGGCGGTTCAGATGAAGAAGAAGAAGATCCGCTATTCAGGGCGTACTCGCCTCCAACCTACATGCATAATATCGATCTATCTCAAGACAATGCATTGGAGTTTCCTGAACTACCACATTAGACGCGTGACCGTACAAGTTCGTCGTTGGATTCGAGCGAATTAGAAGTTGGTAAAGAGTTTTCCAACAAGGATGCTTTTCTTGGTGCATTAAAATAATACAGCATCAAGAACGGGGTTAACTACAACATGGTTAAATCTAAGCTCGATAAGTATGAGCCAAGTGTGCAGTGCAAGACAGTACATGTTCATGAAAAATCATGACCTCGTTGAGGAAAAGGACAGGCTTGTAGAGATTAAAAAGTATAAAGGTCCACATATATGTCTTGCCGGTACAGTATCACTATGTGTTCAATGTTTTCGAATAATACTAATATTACGTAATGTTGTATTATTTAACGATTTCGCTGATGTGTTTTACAAGATCATCCAAGATAGATTCGTAGATGTTGGTCGACTTAATAATACCGATGGTGAAGGCGGATCCCAAGACTACAAGTCTTGACTTTAATTGGCAATATTCGTAGCTAATTGAGGTACACGCCATCTTACCTAAGACTTGGATAGCTAAGCGATATGCTGGAAAAGTTACATGGTCGGTGGGACGCTTCATATAATGAAGTGTGGCAGTGGTGTCAGTGCTAAGAGATATGTCCCAAGCAAAGATAATGCACCTTGAAACGGAACTGACATACTACAACAATCGGTTTCTCCGTGGATGCACAGTGTTCAAGCGTCTGTTCTGAACATTTAAGCAATGCCGAGACGCATTTATATACTGCAAGCCATTGGTACAAATTGACGATACCTTTATGTATGGTAGATATACGCATCGACTATTGCTAGCTGTGGCACAGGACGGCAATGGGAGAATTTTTCCAATTGTGTTTGCAATAACACCGGGGGAGTCAAATGATTATTGGGATTTCTTCCTATCTAGGTTAAGGAGGCATGTCTGCCCCCAACCTGATATATACGTTATATCAGATCGGGGCCCTGGAATACTAGCCGCAATAGAGCGACAGGGAAGCCTGTGGCATCGCATATACGATCGATATTGCCTAAGGCATGTTGCATCCAACTACCATGGGCAACATCGATCTACAAGTCAATGACGGCAAGTGACCAATATGGGTATGTAATATCTATTAATATAATTTCGTTTGTAATATTCAATTTATTCTAAATTGAAGAGTGGTATGTAATATTCGCTATCAACTTATATTGGCAGGGTACGAGATCAATAAGGATCGTTTTCAAGAGATGTTGGCAAGTTTCCGAGAAATTAACGAAGAAGGCGCAAACTACCTATGCAATATTCCTTTCGAATAGTGGACACAAGCATACGAAAGCGGCCTACGATATGGTCATATGACATCAAACCTGGCCGAATGCATAAATTCTGTTCTAAAAGGAACGCGCCATTTACCGATAACATCGGTTGTGTGAGAGACATATTTTCGTTTAGTGGCACTATTTTTGAAGTGAGCAGCGAGTTATAAAGGTCAAATGCAAAGAGGCCATGTATGGTGCGCGAAGGTTTTGCGAGAAATTAACAAGGGGAAGGCACAGGCCAACACCATGCACACAGTGTGCCACGATCGCTACAACCTATGGTTTCGTGTGACGGAATTTGACAGACCGAAACGAGGTATTTTAGCGGGCAATATCATGTACACTTGAAAAATAGGACCTACAACTGTGGGATATTTGATGCACTTCGTTACCCATGCGCTCATGTATTTGCGGCTTGTCAGAATCTCCGTCTTGATCTTATGAGCTATGTCGACGAATTGTATAAAATAGAAAACATGTACAACGTGTGGAGACACGTATTCCCACCAATCCCAAATGGACGTAAGTGGCCGTCTATATCACTTGCACCGTATAAGCTGTTGCCGGATAGACAACTGAGGCGCAAACCAAAAAGTCGACCTTACTCGACTAGAATACGCAACAATATGGATATCCAAGAAACGGCCAACCAACGTAGGTTGTGCGGATGGTGTAGGAATCCAGGCCATACATCTCGCTCGTGTCCAAATTGGAATAGTTGATAGTCTTCTTAGCTTTTTTGTCTCTTGGTGGCTATGTAAATTCTATTTATTTCTTGATAAAAACGATGAACTTTTGTAGAATGACTAATTTGCAAAAAAAAAATTAAATTACAATAAAAACAAATCTTGGACTTTTTTTTTAAAATTTAAATTACAAAAAAATAAAAAACAACTTTTATTTTATTAAAGATATTAAAATTAAATTACAAAAAATAAAAAAACTTTTATTTTATTAAATATATTAAAATTAAATTACAAAAAAAAAACAACTTTTATTTTATTAAAGATATTAAAATTAAATTACAATAAAAAAAAAACAACTTTTATTTTATTAAAGGTATTAAAATTAAATTACAATAAGAAAAAAAAAACTTTTATTTTATTAAAGATATTAAAATTAAATTACAATAAAAATAAAAACTTTTATTTTATTAAAGATATTAAAATTAAATTACATAAGAAAAAATAAACAACTTTATTTTATTAGAGATATTAAAATTAAATTACAATAAGAAAAAAAAAACAATTTTTATTTTATTAAAAATATTAAAATAAAATTACAATAAAAATAAAAATAACTTTTATTTTATTAAAGATATTAAAATTAAATTACAATAAAAATAAACAACTTTTATTTTATTAAAGATATTAAAATTAAATTACAATAAAAAATAAACAACTTCTATTTTATTAAAGATATTAAAATTAAATTACAAAAAATAAAAAATAACTTTTATTTTATTAAAAAATAAAAAATTATATTACAATTAAAAAAGGTCGAATGTAACATCCTCAATTAGGGTTAATTGTAAATTAATTAATTTCCCATGTGTGCTTGAAGAAATAAATAATATGACTTTATTTGGCACGATTTAGGGTCTAGAAATAAACCCGAATTAGGTCGATTTGGAATTAAAATCTCTTTTAAAGTACTTAAAACAAGGGAGCTAGGTGAGAAAGGGCTAAGGGAAATTTAATAATTATGGCACAAGAATGGTTCAGTGCGTTGGTACGGTAGCATGTGGTTGGCAAGGAGGTCATGGATCGATCCGTGGAAGTAACAAGGGATATGTTTTTTGGGGCGTTAAAGGATGGGCCCAAGTAAGGAAGGCCTTAAAGAATTTTTGGGCAAGGATCGGACATGAAAGTCAAGGAGGTGGAGTGGCTTGGGGCGCCACTTAAAAGGGGCTTTGGTTAAGGTCTCGGGTTCGAGACATGAAAGACGCAAGGAGTATTATTTTTTGGGCTTTTTGCGTTAAAGGCAAGAGGGCCAAGAAGAAGGCTTATAATTAAAAGGTAAGGGCTCATGACATGAAAGTCTAAGGGGAAAAGTGGCAAAGTGCGTTGGAGGAGAGGGCTGCATGAGGTCATTGGTTCGAATCAAAGAAGCAGCACCTTGGTTTTATTTTCTTCTTCTCTTTTTGCTTTGGCGTGAAGGAGGGGGATGTTGGCAGCTTATAGGACTCTTAATTGATAAGAGATAAGGCTTATTTTTTTGCTTAATTTAATTGGAAGGGGAGTAATTAGTGGTTTATTTGCTTTTAATTTGTTCAAGGAAGATTAGGAGATAGATGGAAGATTAAACCTTGCATTATCTTGGATAATTCAAGGCTGGAATTATCACAAAAACAAGGTGTTTGCTGATTTGAGGACTCTTTGGGGGCTGTCTATAATCAGTTTGTATAGCAAAGAAGTGCCAAAAAGTTCAACCAAAACTCTTTTCTTCTCCCCAAATTTGCTGCTGCCGAATTCTCCATTGTTTCATAGCCAAAATTATTCAAAACTTCCAGCTTTTCTTGCTTCCTTTTAGCCGAATATACCCCCTCTTTTAAGAGAAAATTTCCAGCTTCTCTTGTTCTTCTTGTCAAAATACTTCTTCTTCTTTTAATTTTGCTGCTGGCCGAAACCACTCCAACCTTTGCCCAAAACCCTTCAAAAAAATTTCCTTCTTTTCTTTCCTAGTAGCCGAACCTATCTCTAAAATTCCAGCCTCCATTTGAGTTTGGTGAGTCTCCTTAAGGAAAAAGGTGCTTTCTCTTCATTGAAGATAGCCGAACCCCTCTCACAACATTAAGAGGTCTTTGTCGATTTCCAATAAGTGTGGTAAGGATAATCATCTCTTTTATAATTAAAGTTATGGCCTATGATTCTTACTAATACGATTAAAGCGATTGTAGGGAAGCCATAGCCATTAAGGGAAACTTTCGGGATTTATTCTCCTAAGGTAAGTAGTGGTAAGGTTTTGGGTTCGTGTGAAACCCTTTGGTACAATCTTGGTTTGGCCGAATAGGCTTTTGGTACTAACAAAGATGATTGGCCGAATGTAGGGGCAAGATCTAGCGTTGTAGATCGGAGTTTGAGATCTAGGAATTACGATAGTAATAGGTGTGTAAGATCTCTACACACTTTATTAATTTACATGACGTTATTGTTTGCCTTAAATCTTTTGGTTGTGGTTAGCTTGTGGCATAATCATGGATTTCGGTAAGTCCCCTAACTTGTAATTTTTATATATGTTTGCATGCCATCACATGATGTTTAATACTATGACATGATATATGATAATTGATGTATAAGCATGTGATGGTGGGATTGATGAGAGGAGGGGATGAATTATGGATCTGTCGTCGCTGGTTTTGACCACAAGATGGGTTGGCCCCATCGACTATTTGTGACCTATGGTCATCGGTGGTTTTGACCACAACGATTGATTATTTGCGACTAAGTCCCGTGGTTTGGTACCACCAAAGGTTTTGACCACATTTGATATATTGTGACCTATGGTCATCGGTGGTTTTGACCACACGATGGGTTGGCCCCATCATTTAAATTGTGACTTTAAGTCATCGATGGTTTTGACCACACGGGTAGAAAAGGAGTATGGATGGCTAGTTGGGTTGCATCAGCATGTTTATTAATGAATTGTGTATGAGTTGTGTTTTCCGGGTGGGGGATTTACACACTGAGTCTTGGTGACTCACCCCTTCCCTTAACATTTTGCAGATGAGTAGATCGCAGAGATGGAGCCAGAGAGGACTCGAGGCGGCCATGCTTGTCGTTGGATTTGTCTTTACATGCTTTAGCTGAACTTAAGTATTTTCTAAGTTTTTATTTTGGGATTGTAATAAGGCCGCTATTCATTATGTGGATGTTCTTTTTATTTTACTTATGTTAAGTTACAAATGAAATTTTAAAACGATAAGTGAACCGGTTAAAAGTAATTTTTCAAACTTAATAAACTTCTACGGGTTTTTAAAGATGTTACCATCGAGTAACAAACTACACCAAGTAAATTATAATCCTGACTCATTAAATGTTACATGATCAAATGTTTTCAAAGAATTTTCCAACCTAACTACATTTATAAAGAGCCCAACTAAATTTTCCAAACCCCGTTTTAATACCTTAGCCAAATTTTATCAAATTTTCACCAAACTTTCAAACTGGCTCAAATTATTTTACCCAGTGACATATCAGATCCGGTCAGGACTAATGGGCCGGGTTTGGGGTGCTACATTTTTGGTACCAGAGCCCGGTTCAAAACTCGGCTGTGGGGGGCCCAATGCCCAAAATGTTTGGTTTTTGTTAGTAGGCCTTATTATGATGTTTGAGAAACTGTTTTGGCATGAACAGCATGGCATCGAGTCTCCGCACCTATCCGCCTGTAAGTACTTCTATCAATTTTGTGAATTCTTTTGATGAAGGGTAGAAGAGTAAAATGGGAACGTGACTACTAGAGTAGAACTGTTGAACCCTAGGGCTAGTATACCCCAACTATGCATAAGATTTAATAATTACCTAAACAAACCACGTGAGTCGTCACTAAGCAAAAGATGTGGCAATCGTTATACGCATGTTCAGGATTGGATTCGGTGGGGCACGGTATTTAAGCGATCCTCGTGACTCACCTCCTACTCACTTGAATCCTACCAATGCGTAGTAATCTGGTTCATCCTAGGCGAGACGACGAGCTCACGGGCTAAACTTGATAACTAAAACCGAAAGGATTAGCCATTTTATTTTTGAAGAAATTGAAACCTTGTTTTGGAAAAAATTACCAAAATACCCTGGCTTGTAAATTACCAAAATACCTCAGATGAAAAAAATTTCAAATAGAAATTTTCAAAATATCCTTGTTTTGTGAAATCACTTAGAACCCAATTTTGGAAATTATTTTGTGAAAACACCCGACTACGTAAAATTACTAAAATACCTTAGGGGTAAAATTACAAAACATACGATTTATGATATTTCCAAAATACCCATAGTTACAATCAAAATTTCCATTATATATAAAGTGCCCAAAAACCTTACTTTGCAAAAACATCATGATTTTGGAAAATTACAAAATTGCCCCTAACCAATAAAATTACCAAAATGACCTTAGTTTTCAAAATTTTTGCAACACCACCAACCTGGAAAATAAATACTTAAAAAGAACCTTCAAAGTTTTGCAACTTTTGAAACATCCCTGATTTATCAAATTTTACAAATTCACCCTGATTTGTGAAAAATTACCAAAATGCCCCTGAATTTCAAAATCACCGAAAGACCTCCGAATTTTAAAATTTTTTAAAATACCCCGGGAAATCAATAGTTTTAAAATAATTTTTGACAAAATCATCAGAGAACCTGTATTTTTGAAATTACAAAAAATACCCCTGTAGGACAAATTACTAAAATACCCCCGGGTAGTGGAACAATAATCACAATGAAATTAATAATGTCTCTTTGAATGAATGAATGAAAGACTGTGTGTTTGTATGATTACGAAAGAACCACTTCTAAAACTCCTATCATAAAATTTCTTCGGGGATAACCAAGTGAAATACTAATGCATAAAATTCTTAAACAGATAAACGCGATCGTTAGAATGAGTTTGAGAGGCCGTGGACATCCGCCGCGTGGCCGTGGTAGAGGTAGGATGACCTTGTCTGAGCCAGCAAGGTCTGGTCATGGGTCCGAAAATGAGATGCCGGATCTGTCGGCGGTAGAGACTGAGTTTCAAGACCATACGGGTGGTAACGACGTAGTATCTCAGGCGGTGCTACGAGTGTTAGAACGAGTAGCTGAAGCTGGCGCAGTCTGTAAACCCGTAAATCGTGGCTGAATGACTCGAGCTAACGGAGCGGAGGTATTCGAGAGAGTATCGAGTAGCACCAGTCTTGGCGGAGTATTGGTTGGAATCCTTTGAAAGGATTATGGGTGATTTGGATTTCACCGTGAGGAGAAGTTGAAGGTATCATCTCCTTACTTGGGATGAGTCATATCGGTGGTGGCTCACCGTAAGGGATGGAACGGTGGCTGAAAATCTTACTTGGGAATTCTTTAGGGAAGCCTACCAAAAGAAGTATATTAGAACTAGCTGTGTAGACGCACAGTGAAAGGCTTTCTTGAACCTGGTTCAGGGAAATAAGATAGTGGCGGAGTATGAGGCTGAGTTCCTCCGGTTGAGTAGATATGCTCGTGGTATTGTGGGTACCGAGCATGAACGATGTGTCAGGTTTGAAGATGGCCTGAGGGATGAGCTGAGAATGATGATAGCTCCACAACAGGAATGAGAGTTTGCTGTCCTTGTAGAGAAGTCTAAGGTTGCTGAGGGAGTAAGACAGTCCGTTAAACGGAACCAAGATTGGATTGGAATAAGAGGAGCTCGGGACCTTCAAAGTTTTTTGGTAATCAGCAGAAGAGGGCAAGGTTTGGTGGGTCTGATCAGGCTGCTAGGCCTGCTGCTGCTGCTAATTCTCAATGGCTGCCACGGTGTGATCGGTGTAGAAAGTCCCACAAGGGGGAGTGTTGGAATGGTAATCGTGGATACTTTGAATGTGGGTCTATGGAGTATCATGTTAGAGACTGTCCGAAGAAGGCAGCTAGACTGAGGACAGAGGGTCAGGATCGTGCACCGAATAGAAGGGATAATCAACAACCAGCAAGGGGTCGTGGTGCAGGTAGAGGAGGTAATGGTGCTGGCGGAGGTCGTGGGAGCACGCAGGGAAATCTGGTGGTACCGAGGATAGACAACTGGTTTGGTCTATGCCGCGAGGCGTCAAGAGGCGGCCTTACCACCGACGTCATAAGCGGTATGTTCACGATCTTTAGTGTGCCTTATAACACTTTAATTGACATTGGCTCAACCCACTCGTACATTGCTAGTAGCGTAGGGAAACCTTGCATCTAGACTCTGAACTTACTTCTAGGAAGATGACTGTGTTAAGCCCTTTAGGTCACTCTGTAGAAGTAAGTAGACTTTATAGGGACGTACCCCTAGAACTCCAAGGGGTCATTTTCTTGGCTGATTTGATGGAACTACCATTCTGGGAGTTCGACCTAATTCTTGGGATGGATTGGCTAGTTAAGTATCAGGCTAGTCTGGATTGCGCGGCTAAGCGCATGGTGCTAAAGACCGAGGAGGGTGATGAGGTGGTGATGATAGGTAAAAGGAGGGATTACCTATCTAACTTAGTTTCGGCATTAAAGGCGGAAAGAATGGTGAGGAAGGGTTGTGAAGCATATGTGGTGCATGTCTGTGCTTTGGAAGCTAAGGATGTTGCTGTGGGAGATGTCCGATTGTAAGGATTATCTTGATGTGTTTCGGAAGAGCTTAGGTTCTACCTCGGCTCGTGAGGTCGAATTTGGTATAGACCTGTTACCCGGAACTGCGCCAGTATCAATAGCTCCGTATCGGATTGTAACAGCCCAAATTTGACCCTAATCAGAACGGTGGTTTCGGGACCACGAATCTGAGTCTAAAAAATTTTTAGATATTATTTTCGGTGTTTATTATATGTGAATTAATGTGTGTGAAATTTTCGTAAGAAAATTTTATCGTTTGAGTGTTTAATTTGATAAAAAGGATTAAATCGTGTAAAGTGTAAAACTTGCTTACTATAGTGAAAGGTGCTAGTGTGATAGTGGCTTTTTAATATGAGGTACTAAAAGGGCAATTAGCCCCTTTTTACTTATAGTGGACGGCCAAATGATTTTGCACCATGCTTTTATATGTTATTTTATTTAGATTAAAGTTATATTATATATTATAATTAATAATAAAAAAACAACGTTGGTTTTATCATCTTTTGTAATTGTTTCTTCCATCAATAACAAGAAAAGAAAAAAAGTTGAAGTTTGATCATTTCGCACTTACAAGCTTAAATTGAAGGTTAGATTTTGTTAGTTCTCGATAATTTCTACGTTTTTGTAATCGTTGCTTCAAGAACTTCAAAGCCCATGTCTTAATTTCATGAATTGATGATGTTTGTGTAAAATTCCATGAATGTTATGTTGAGTTTCATGGTGTTTTATGGTGTTAAATGATAGATATATAATTAATGAACATACTTTGTTCTTGAATTTTGATGAATTTGGCTAAATAGGGTAAAATTGAGAAAATAAATCTTTGGAGGGGTTAAAATGAAAAATTTATGAAATGTAGGGACTTATAAGACCATGGGAAAGATTCAGCCCTTAGGGATTGATTTCAAATTATGTGTATTTTGTGTTTTGTGCAATAGGGACTAAATTGTAAAAGTTGTAAATATTAGGGGTAAAATAGTAATTTTCCCAATTAAGTGTTTTTGGATTAAATTGAAATGAAATGTGTTTGAATGAGCTCAAATTGAATATGTTTAGATCAAGAACAAAGAAAAACGGACCTGGATTAGGGGAAGGCAAAAGTTATCGAATAGTCGGTTGTTATCGTCTCAAAATTTTCGAGGTAAGTCAGAAGCAATTTAATATCGTTAATGTCAATTATAATTTTGAATACATGTTGAATTATAGAATTTTAGTTATGAATTTAGTGAAAGTTGAATGTGGATAGACATTTTATTAAGAAGTGTTGTTAAATTTTAATTGAATTGATAGTGATTTTAATAGTGAAATGTAGTTATATTTAATTGAAGTTGATATGTGAAAGTAATATGAATTATGTGTAAGATGTGATATTGGTAATATGTACTGTGTATGAAATGGTTTATTTATATTGTATCGGGCTTATTGCCTAGCAGGCCTTGTGCCGGTGAAGTGTATCGGGCTTATTGCCTAGCAGGCTATATGTCGGTGATCAAATTCGAGACCTCGGTCTAGCGAGCTTAGTCTTGGGGTGTGTATTTCGAGCTTGGATGTCTAGCGGGCTTAATACTGTGATGTAATGTAAATAGAAAATTCATGAATAAACACAAGGTGGAAAATAATTACTACAATATGCCAAATGCTCGGTAAGTATAAATTTTCATAGTTCAATGAATAAGGTAAGCTATCATATTTCCATTTGAATTAAATAAGATGTGTTGTAGTTGAAGCTTTGATGAGATGCTAATATGTGCATTTGATTTTACCAATAATGAGTAAGATATATTTCTTGGAATTTAAGCTTTGTTATGCCTTTGAGATTCGCCATATGTGTAAATGTTAAATGTGAGAATGATTGGATATGTTTATATATGTGTATAACGATTTCATTTGTGGTTAAGATGTATGTTATACTTAATTGGGTTGGAATGTGCAAATGCCTATCGTATTTAGGTATTTATATATGTGTATAACTGATTTCATTTGTGGTTAAGATGTATGTTATACTTAATTGGGTTAGAATGTGCAAATGCCTATCGATTTAGGTATTTCGGAGAGTTGCATGCTTACAGTAAGAAATGATAATTGTTAAGTTAAGTAAGGTAATGGCATTCGGCTATAAGGAACTTATAAGTTAAATTATTTATACTCAGTGTAATAAACTAATTGTTTTAAAAGCTTGAATGTTCGAATGCTATATTATAATTGCTTAAGACTTACTAAGCTAAAAGCTTACTCGTGTGTGTTCACTTTATGCATTTTATAGATTGAGATCAAGTTACGAGTTCGGGGATCGTCATTGAAGTCATTCACACTATCGACTCACTTTGGTATCTTTAAAGTTTGGACTTTTGAACTTAAGGCATGTATAGGCTAGTTAAATTTTTGAATGATATTTTGTTAATGTATAAAAGCCATGCGAAATTGGCTTGTTTTAAATGTTAATGTTTGATGGTTTATTAAATCTTTGGTATAATATGCGTTTGTGTAATGCTTGGGAGATGAATGTGGCTTTGATGCTCGTTCTTCATGATTATATGATTTGGTAATGAATAATGAAAATGTTTGAGATTATTTGAGTTGAACATTGGAGAGTTAAATTGAGAACCGATTATATGGTAAAGAATCGGTTGTACATATGTATTTTGGATTAGTTATAGAGCTTGTGTGTTTGGTATGTTAATTAATGATCTGGTGGTTGTGAATCGTCAATTTGGCTATAGTAAAATGAGCGTAAATTAGAGATTATTTCAATTGTATGTGGTTATTTGAGATGTTATTTATGTGTAATATATATATAGGTATGCCTATTATGTCGTATGGATTTCTTAACATAGATTAACATGTATAATTTGTGAATTGGCATAGTCACAAAAACTTATTAATAAAATATGATAATATTAAATTGATATTCACGGTTTGATATGGCTTTTGTTTTTAGAAATTTTACGCATGTTATATAGCATTAGGAGCATATTCGGTTATGCTATAATGTTCTAATGTCATATATGTGAATAGATATTTAACGAGGTATCATAGGTCTATATGTTTTGATATACACATGTGCATAATTTATGATATGATGTGCTGATATTTGACTAATGAAATAGATGTATCGACACGTATTTGAAATATAGATAAAGTGATTGATATAGACCTGGATATGTTTATGTTTGAATGTCTTAGATTCAATGGTTAGATGGTTAGATGGTTTTGATTTTAGAAGTATGAAATATGTATAATTTGGTTTTAGTATTCAAGACTTGATCTCAAACCGATATAAGTTGAGTAATGATGTAATTGAATTACGAGCATGATTTGTAATGTAAGTCTTGATTAGTATGAAATAAGAGTAATGGGTTATGCATGAGCTATTTGTTGGATATTGAGAATTAAATATACATATTTGGTTTGATAATTAAATGAATCGTGAATGTGTATGAGATTGAAATGTTAAAGAGTTATAATTATAACTTTAGTATAAATAATTATGAATGACCGTGATGAATCGAGTTTAGTTCGGTAATACCTGTAACCCTAATTCGACGACGGATATGGGTTAGGGGTGTTACACGGATGGCGCCGAAGGAATTGGTGGAGTTGAAGGCGCAGATCCAAGAGTTGTTGGATAGAGGATTTATCCGACCAAGTGTATCGCCGTGGGGAGCTCCAGTGCTATTTGTCAAGAAGAAGGATAGGACAATGAGGATGTGTATCGACTACCGGTAGTTGAACAAGTTAACGATAAAGAATAGGTACCCTTTGCCCAGGATTTACGATCTGTTCGATCAACTTAAAGGGGCATCGGTGTTCTCTAAAATTGACTTTAGGTCAGGGTACCATCAGCTTAAAGTGAAGGAGGCTGATGTTCATAAGACGGCATTCCGTACTCGGTATGGACACTACGAGTTTCTAGTAATGCCCTTTGGTTTGACGAATGCACTGGCAGCGTTTATGGACATGATGAACTGGGTTTTCTAACCCTATCTAGATCGGTTCATCGTGGTCTTTATAGACGACATCTTGGTGTACTCAAAGTCGGAGAAGGAGCATGACGAACATCTTCAAGTGGTTCTACAAGTTCTAAGGGAGAAACAGCTGTACGCCAAGTTTAGCAAATGTGAGTTCTGGCTCAAGGAGGTGACTTTTCTAGGATATGTTGTTTCAGCCGAGGGAATTAGGGTGGATCCCCGTAAGATTGAGGCGGTGTTGGAATGGAAGCCACCCAAGTCGGTGATGAAAATTTGGAGTTTTCTTGGGTTGGCCGGATATTATAGGAGATTTGTGGAAAATTTCTCCTTAATCGCAGCACCGTTGACTAAGCTGTTGAGGAAGGGAGTTCCGTTTGTGTGGTCCGAGAAGCAGCAAGAGAGTTTTGATAAGCTGAAGAGGATCTTGACAGAAGCGCCGGTCTTGATTCAGCCTGAGGCCGAAAAAGAGTTCACGGTGTATTGTGATGCATCGCATACCGGTCTAGGGTGTGTGCTGATGCAAGAAGGGAGGGTGGTCGCTTATGCGTCATGGCAATTGAGGCCTCACGAAGCCAATTATCCGACACACGATCTGAAATTGGCTGCTGTGGTGTTTGCCTTAAAAATTTGAAGGCACTACCTGTACGGGGAGAAGTCGGTAGTGTACACAGATCACAAAAGCTTGAAGTACCTCCTAACCCAGAAGGATTTGAATCTGAGGCAACAGAGGTGGATTGAGTTGTTAAAGGACTATGATTGCTCAATCGAATACCATTCGGGGAAGGCTAATGTGGTAGCTGATGCATTGAGCCGAAAGGTGGTGGCGGATTTGCGAATAATGTTTGCTCATCTAAGTCTATATGACGACGGGAGCCTTTTGGCAGAATTACAAGTGAAGCCGTCTTGGATTAATGAGGTCAAAGAGAGGTAGTTGACCGACGAAGCTTTGAATACTCGAAGGTTGCAAATACAGAATGGTGAGGCCGAAGGTTTTAGCTTGAGCAGTGATGGAGTGCTGTGCTTTCAGGGGAGAATGTGCATGCCTAAGGATGATGAGTTGAGGCAGCGAATCCTTAAGGAAGCTCATAGTAGTGCGTACGCTATGCACCTGGGAAGCAGTAAGATGTATCGGGATTTGAGGGAGCAGTTTTGGTGGCCGGGTCTTAGGCGTGAAGTAACCGAGTTAGTGGGCAAGTGTCTGACATGCCGACAAGTGAAGGTTGAGCATCAATTGCCATCGAAATTATTCTGACCGATAAAAGATCCCACAAAGGAAGTAGGAAGAGATTACTATGGATTTTGTAAGTGGGCTTCCCCACGCCCAAAGAAGAAAGATCTTTGTTTGGGTGGTAGTAGACCGGTTGACTAAGTCGACTCATTTCATACCGGTGAGGGTTGACTACTCGCTTGAAGTTAGCCAAGTTGTACATCGCTCAGATAGTACGGTTACATGGAGTACTAGTATCCATTATCTCGGATCGGGATCCTCGATTCACGTCGAGATTTTGGAAGGCCTTACATCGAGTTAGGCACTAAGTTGAATTTCAAAGACGACTTTTCACCCGCAATCGATGGACAATCGAAAGGGTAATCCAAGTGTTGGAAGACATGTTAAGGGGCGTGTTTTGGATTTCCGTGGTAGTTGGGAGGAGTACCTACCTTTGGCGTAGTTAAACTTATAATAATAGTTATCAAGCGAGCATTCGGATGGCACCATATGAGGCATTATATGGTGAAATCTTTGAACACCTACATTGGACGGAACTAGGAGAACGTCGGATGGTGGGTCCAGAGTTAGTAGCAGAGACAGAGGATAAGGTCAAAATGATTCGGATCGTCTTAAGGAGGCGTCGACACGAGAAATCCTCTGCGACCTTAAGCGCGAGAGGTTGAATCGCGATGGGTGACAAGGTTTTCTTGAAGGCATCACCTTGGAAGAAGGTCCTAAGGTTTGGCCGGAAGGGCAAGCTAAGCCCTAGATTCATCGGACCGTACACGGTATTGAAACGTGTGGGATCGATAGCTTACCAGCTCGAGTTGCCAGTGGAATTGAGCGAGATCCATGATGTCTTTCATGTTTCAATGCTGAGGCGTTATCGATCAGACCCCTCACACGTCGTCCCGATGAGCGTAAATTGAGGTGAGCCTGACTTGTCCTTGAGGAAGAGCCAGTACAAATTTTGGATCGGGATGTTAAGGTTCTTCGTAGGAAGTCCGTGCCTTTGGTGAAGGTGTTATGGCAGAATCATGGTACGGAGGAGGCCACATGGGAACCCGAGGATGTGATGCGGCAGCAATACCCCAACTCTTGATCCGAGTAATTTCGAGGTAGAAATTCTTTTTAAGGGGTAGAAGCGTAACATCCTCAATTAGGGGTTAATTGTAATTTAATTAATTTCCATGTGTGCTTGAAGAAATAAATAATATGACTTTATTTGGCATGATTTAGGGTCTAGAAATAACCGAATTAGGTCGATTTGGAATTAAAATCTCTTTTAAAGTACTTAAAACAAGGGAGCTAGGTGAGAAAAGGGTTAAGGGAAATTTGGGCGAATTATTGCACAAGAATGGTTACAGTGCGTTGGTGGTAGCGTGTGGTTGGCAAGGGAGGTCGCGGGATCGATCCGTGGAAGTAACAAGGGGATATGTTTTTTGGGGCGTTAAAGGAAGGGCCCAAGTAAGGAAGGCCTTAAAGAATTTTTGGGCAAGGATCGGACATGAAAGTTAAGGAGGTGGAGTGGCTTGGGGCGCCACTTAAAAGGGGCTTTGATTAAGGTCTCGGGTTCGAGACATGAAAGACGCAAGGAGTGTTATTTTTAGGCTTTTTGCGTTAAAGGCAAGAGGGCTAAGAAGAAGGCTTATAATTAAAGGTAAGGGCTCATGACATGAAAGTCTAAGGAAAAGTGGCAAAGTCGTTGGAGGAGAGAATGCATGAGGTCGTTGGTTCGAATCAAAGAAGCAAACCTTGGTTTTATTTTCTTCTTCTCTTTTCTTCTTTGGCGTGAAGGAGGGGATGTTGGCGACTTATAGGACTCTTAATTGATAAGAGATAAGGCTTATTTTTTGCTTAATTTTGGTGGAAGGGGAGTAATTAGTGGTTTATTTGCTTTTAATTTGTTCAAGGAAGATTAGGAGATAGATGGAAGATTAAACTTTGCATTATCTTGGATAATTCAAAGTTTGGAATTATCACAAAAACAAGGTGTTTCTGATTTGAGGACTCTTTGAAACATCTATAATCGGTTTGTATAGCAAAGAAGTGCCAAAAGTTCAACCAAAACTCTTTTCTTCTTCCCAAATTTCTTCTTCTTGAATTCTCCATTGTTTCAGAGCTAAAGTTATTCAAAACTTCCACTTTTCTTGTTTCCTTTTAGCGAATATACCCTCTCTTTTAAGAAAATTTCCACTTCTCTTGTTCTTCTTAAGCGAAAATACTTCTTCTTCTTTTAATTTTCTTCTTTGTCAAACCACTCCAACCTTTGCCCAAAACCCTTTAAAAAATTTCCTTCTTTTCTTTCCTAGTAGCCGAACCTATCTCTAAAATTCCAGCCCTCCATTTGAGTTTGGTGAGTCTCCCTTAAGGAAAAAGGGTGCTTTCTCTTCATTGAAGATAGTCGAACCCTCTCACAACATTAAGAGGTCTTCTTGATTTCCGATAAGTGTGGTAAGGATAATCATCTCTTTTATAATTAAAGTTATAGCCTATGATTCTTACTAATATGATTAAAGCGATTATAGAGAAGCCATAGCCATTAAGGGAAACTTTCGGGATTTATTCTCCTAAGGTAAGTGGTGGTAAGGTTTCGGGTTCGTGTGAAACCCTTTGGTATAATCTTGGTTTGGCCGAATAGGCTTTTGGTACTAACAAAGATGATTGGCCGAATGTAGGGTCAAGATCTAGCATTGTAGATCGGAGTTTCGAGATCTAGGAATTACGATAGTAGTGTGTAAGATCTCTCTACACACTTTATTAATTTACATGACGTTATTGTTTGCCTTAAATCTTTTGGTTGTGGTTAACTTGTGGCATAATCATGGATTTCGTGTAAGTCCCTAACTTGTAATTTTTGATATATGTTTGCATGCCATCACATGATGTTTAATACTATGACATGATATATGATAATTGATGTATAAGCATGTGATGGTGGGATTGATGAGAGGAGGGATGAATTATGGACCTCGTCGTGATTTTGACCACAAGATGGGTTGGCCCCATCGGACTATTTGTGACCTATGGTCATCGATGGTTTTGACCACAACGATTGATTATTTGCGACTAAGTCCCGGTGGTTTGGTACCACCGTGGTTTTGACCACATTTGATATATTGTGACTATGGTCATCGATGGTTTTGACCACACGATGGGTTGGCCCCATCATTTAAATTGTGACTTTAAGTCATCATGGTTTTGACCACACGGTAGAAAAGGAGTATGGATGGCTAGTTGGGTTGCATGAGCATGTTTATTAATGAATTGTGTATGAGTTGTGTTTTCCTGGGGATTTACACACCGAGTCTTGGTGACTCACCCTTCCCTTAACATTTTGCGAGATGAGTAGATCGCGGAGATGGAGCGGAGAGGACTCGAGGCGGCCATGCTTGTCGTTGGATTTGTCTTTACATGCTTTAATTAAACTTAAGTATTTTCTAAGTTTTATTTTGGGATTGTAATAAGGCCGCTATTCATTATGTGGATGTTCTTTTTATTTTACTTATGTTAAGTTACAAATGAAATTTTAAAGCGATAAGTGAACCTGTTAAAAGTAATTTTTCAAACTTAATAAACTTCTACGGGTTTTAAAGATGTTACCATCGGGTAACAAACTACACCAAGTAAATTATAATCCCGACTCATTAAATGTTACATGATCAAATGTTTTCAAAGAATTTTCCAACCCAACTACATTTATAAAGAGCCCAATTAAATTTTCCAAACCCCGTTTTAATACCTTAGCCAAATTTTATCAAATTTTCACCAAACTTTCAAACTGGCTCAAATTATTTTACCCAGTGACATACCAGATCCGGTCAAGACTAATAGGCCGGGTTTGGGGTGTTACACGGAATCAATGTTGGTGTTGGTGAATCGATTGCCACATGGGGTGGTCGGCGATTCTGCTAGATTCCTCCTTCTTCTAGCTTCCCATGGGTCGTGGAACCTCAAAGGGATTCTGGTTCCTCCGGCAATGGATCTAGTTGTGGGGGTTGGGAGGATGACCCACATTGATAAAATACCGACTGGGGAGGTGTTTGCATAAACCATGGCGGGGGTGTCTGAATCCCAAAATGTGAAGGAGAATGGTAAAAAGAAGAGCTCCCCAATGGCGCCTCGTATGATCCCTCATACGACAGCGGCCTCAAGATCGGCTGACCAGTAGGAGTAGTCGGGAGTGGACTCGAACCGGGCCATGCATTCCAACCTGCAGTGGGACTGGAAAAATGAAACATATATGGGTTAGGATACAAATAAGAGCTAGGGTACGCACCTGGCATAAAGGCCAAAGGCTGTGATGTCGGTGTCGTCGGCTGAAGTGTTGGGCCCGGTGACTATGTGGGCGCTGTTGATGGACTCGGTGATTGTGTTGGCGCTGTTGATGGTCTCGTCTCATCACCCCTTCTCCTTAGATTTAAAGGGCCCCATCGTTCCCTTTGTTCACGAAGTTACCGTCACATCTCTTTTTCTGACAATAAATACGGCTTATCATGGATCCTAAACTATGGCATGTATTCCAGCATGCACGCTAACTCAGGAACGATGATCTGTTCTCGAATAGGTATATAGTCATACCGGTTCTCCTACATCTCGATATATGCTGACCAAAATCTTGGCCAATCTGTGTGCTACTGCCGTAAATCGACTTTGTGCTCATCATTGAGCACCTTAGGTGCCACGGGAATCAGTTGTTGGAATCTAAATTATCGCAGAACCCGATCTGACTGGTGCATCTCCACTGTGGCATAGTTGATCAATGGGACCTTCACATGCCAAATGTTCATATTTACCAAGAACTCCTCCGAAATTACTGCCCAAATTTCCGGATCCTCGTATGGTGTCCATTGAAACTATATTAACATGACCAAAATATTAGTTATCCACATAATATTAAATACTAAATATGAAATACTAAATTATAAATACGAAATTTGAAACGACAATTTTATTACGAAATTACATTTTATTTAATACTTGTGATTTCGACTATTGGTCCAATAGAAACCTTATATCTTCAAGCGAGGTAGGTATTCCAATATAACTTGTCGAATTGTTCCACCTAATTAAAAAAATTTAGCATACAATTGTACTTTAAATCTACGAAATAATTATAAAATATAATATTAAATTTACCTCGTTATGAGTGGGAATGTATATGGGTGGTCGACTCGAGGACGTAAAAATGGAAATTGAAACCGTGCCTACGACTGCAATAGTGATAGGCAACCTCCGATTTTTGCTTTACTCGGCCGTGTCGCCCCGCACATCTCCCAATACAATTTTGATAGCACAGCAGACCCCCAACTCAATTCACCGGCTGCTCTAAAATCAATAAGTTTCAGTAGCTATCTTAGGTGTACGAGGTTTCGAGACAGGTCTGGCATCAGATAGCCTCCAATCATCTCAAGAATGTATGCCCGAGCATACCGTATTCTTTCTATTTCGATCGAACCATTATTCGACTCCGGGAATGTGTCTCGTAACCAGCCCATCTCGATTCGACCTCTATAAATGTTATCCAGAATGGCACCTAGAAGCTCGTAGCATACGACGATCCAATCGGTAGAAGTTGCAGACCTAGTGACTACGGAACCCATCCACCGGCAATCCCAATTGCAACTGCACATCTTCCAGAGTGATAGTACACTCTCCGTATGGAAGATGGAAAGTGTGCGCCTTGCTCTCCACCTCTATCAACGACCGATTAAGTTCGACTCAACTTGCACGCCTACTATCGTGGCCACGTGCAAAACCCCGCTCCGCAAGTAATTCTCGATAAACGGTGATGGCGACTGTATATTGCAAATATAGCATTGCAACACCCGATATACAGATTGTTTAAAAAATTATAAAGTAGAAATTAATTAAAATTGCATAAACCTAAAAAATATTAAATAGTATTGAAAAATTAAAATTAAAACTTACCATTTGCATTTGATCGACGGAGATGTGCTTATCGTCGAGACGAATTAATTCTCCGGCCATTGGTAATACGATCGAATATTTTAAAATTTATCAAAAAAATATTTCAAAAAATTAAAAAAATGGCTTTTTGTAAATATTAAAGGACTATTTTGAAATTTGAGAAGAAGTTTGAAGGAATTTAAGAGAAATTTGAGAGGAATTTGAGAGAAAGTTGAGAGAAAGATAAGTAAGGACTAATGTCTGAAAAAATAGAAGGGTTGGGGGTTTTTTTAGTTTTTTTTTTTTTATCGTTGGAGGCCTAAAGGTCAAAAAAAATTTGATTGTTGCAGCAGGAAAGCGCTCCCTCAAGGGCACGCTTTCCTGCTGCATCCCCACAAAACACACTAACGTGAACACATTTTGTGGGGAAATGGCAATTTTTCTTAAATAATGCAGATTTCGGCCCTTTTCCATAATTTTTTTATTATTTTGGTATTTTTGGGTAAATTAGCCCAAGACTGCCATCACATCACTACCCTGCAATCTATTACTTTAAGTCTCTTAGTCAATTTAACAAAAACACTCATTATTAACAATCCTACTAATCATATAAAAACATGTTGCATATAAATGTTTTCCTTAATTACTTTTTCAAATTTGGGAATCAATTGAAAAATTCTTCCAAACTCTTTATAGTCTCTATTATTCAATTCAATCACTTACAACTTTTGGTTTTGCCAAATAAATTACTTTTGACCTCTTTACCATATATTTATATCAATAATTAGTATAGTGAGCATAAAAGATGTAGCTCACATCAATTCAAAATTCCCACAATTAAACAAAAAAATATTGTAAATCAAACACATATTAACCATCTTGACTATGATACTTATTATCCTTATTTCCACCTATATCAATATTTTCATAAATTTTCTCAAATTTTTTCTCAAATTTTCTCATAAATTCTATCACAACACTAAAATAAAAACAACATCGAGGGCAACAATCACCTCGGCCCCAAATGGCGAGGTGACATATCTCGTGAAGCTTAGTGTGTACTATGTATATGCATATACTGTAAAACTTATTTTTTTTGAAAGGTCAACTTTTTATTTTAAAACAAAAATAGTAGTTGTCACCAATCCTTTTTATTAGGTGTGATCGGGTCACCTCACAACTTGATCGTTTTAATAAGATGTTCAATTTATTAAAACGATATTTTTTTCGGTCTACAAAAAGTTAGGAAACGGGTTCGGGAGTTGGTTACATACGAGTAAGGATTAGCACCCTCGTAATGCTAAAAATTGGTACCTAATTGATTAATTCATGTCTTAGTGTCGAAATTTGAAAACTTGGAAATAGTTTAAAATACGATCCCTCTTTGGACTAATGTATATTTTGCTTAAAAATTGCTTGAATAAATCGAAATAAACGTTAAAGACCCTATCGTCTCGAGATATCAAAATGTCACAACCCGTAAGTTAGGACACGACACCTTGAACCTTTGAGAACAAGCTTGCCTGTATTTTTTTTATTTGAAATCTTATGTATTTTAATTTTGAAAGGAAATTCGGTTATTCGAGTTCAACAAGAAAATTGAAACCCCGTAAGTTAGGGTACGATTTCTCGAATCTCCCAAATACGGAACATTGCCTATTTTTGAAAATTTGTTTTGAATGGTAATAGGTGTAATATTAAAATGATAGGTATTTATCCCATGTTGGGTTATAATATAAAAGCAGCTAATTACATTTAAACATAATGCATAACGTAGTCTCTGGCAAAATAATTTTGAGAAGATGTTTCTGAACAAATAGTGACCAAAACGCTTCAAGCAGGATGCACTGTCAGCAAGAGTATTGAAAAAAGCTCCCACGTGGACGCTATTTTGCTACAGTAGTCTCTAGCAAAATAATTTTAAAAAGACATTTCTGAACAAATAGTTCCTAATTGTTACAGTAGTTCCTAATTGTCCTTAGACTATAAATAAGCCAAATTTCATTCTTAGGTTGCATAATAGAAATTGAGGCAAAAGTAAATAGAAACGAAGATGAGTAAACGTATTAGTGTTTTTATTTACTATGATGGTGAGGTTTGTGACACTGAAAATGGTGTTGTTTTTTTATCGAAGAACACAGCGCGACTGGTTTTTAACCAGAACATAGATTTGACAGAACTTCGCAAAAGAATTAGGCATAAAATCTTCAGAACAACGCCAATGAAAGTTCAGTCTATTAAGTATAGATTTTTTGCTTCGGTTGATCCCGTGAGATATGCCTCATTCGACATCAAAGGTCCTCGAAGCTTGGAGGCAATGGTGGAGACTCATCTTGCTAGTGGATCACCATATCTTGAGATATATGTACAATTTTCATCGCCAAGTGATCTTCCTTCGACTTCAACATCTACTACTGTTCGAGGAAAATACACGACCCCAAGTCGGTACTTTGTTAGTGGAAAGCAAAATACGGAAGCGGCCGTCTTTGGTGGTAGTATGGAAAACACAACCCCTGCACGACACTTGGTTGATGGATAGGACATGCATATCCTTCTTTCAACGTTCTATGCTAGAAATACGTATTGCGAAACGTCATCAACTTTTAGAAATTGGCAATCCACACATGATTGGGAACGTTACGAAAAATGTTTAAGGAGGGATAATGTACTCTTCACGACATCCACAGACGAGGGGACCTCGTTCGTTGCAGATGATGGTGGGTCAGATGATGAGTCCGATGTGGATCCACCTCGAGAGCCCAGCCCTGATGGTGCGAAGTTGCATTATTTTTGAACTAGAGCCTGTTCCAACTATACCTAAAGATGTTGAAGGGGGTTCAGATGAAGAAGAAAATCCACGATTTAGGGTGTACTCACTTCCAGACCACATGCATTATGTCGATCTATCTCAAGATGATGTATTAGAGTTTCCTAAACTACCACACAAAAGGCGTGACTATACAAGTTCATCTTTGGATTCGGGTGAATTAGAAGTTGGTAAAGAGTTTTCCAACAAGGATAGTTTTCTTGGTGCATTGAAACAATATAGCATCAAGAACAGGGTTAACTACACGTGGTTAAATCCAAACTCAATAAGTACGAGGCCAAGTGTGTAGTGCAAGACGGTACATGTTCATGGAAAATCATGGCCTCATTGAGAAAAGGGAAAGGCTTGTGGGAGATTAAAAAGTACAAAGGTCTACATACATGTCTTACCGGTACAGTATCACTAGGTGTTAAAGGTTTTTGAATAATACTGATATTACGTAATGTTGCATTATTTAACGTGCTGCTGATGTGTTTTTCACATGATCATCCCAAGATGGATTCATATGTTGGCTAACTTAATACTTTAGGATCCCAAGACTTGAGTGTAGGCCTTAATTGCCAATATTCGTAGCCAATTGGGTACACGCCCTCTTGCTAGAAGACTTGGATAGCTAAGCAGAAGGTGTTGGAAAAGTTGCATGGTCGGTGGGACGCTTCATATAATGAAGTGTGGCAGTGGTGCCAGGTGTTGGAGAGATATGTCCCAGGCAGCATAATAGACCTTGAAACGAAATTAACGTACTACAACGATCGATTGCTCCATAGATGCGTAGTGTTCAAGTGTCTATTCTGGACATTTAAGTAATGTCGAGACACATTTCTACACTGCAAGCCATTGGTACAAATTGACGGTACCTTTATGTATGGTAGATATACGCATCGATTATTGCTAGCTATAGCACAGGATGGCAGTGGGAGAATCCTTCCAATCACGTTTGCAATAACACCCGGGGAGTCAACTGATGACTGAGATTTCTTTCTATCTAGGTTAAGGAGGCATGTCTGCCCCCAACCTGATATATATGTTATATCGGATCGGAGCCCTAGAATACTAGCCGCAATAGAGCGATAGGAAGCCTGTGGCATCACATACACCATCGATATTGCCTAAGGCATGTTGTGTCCAACTACCACAGGCAACATCGATCTACAAGTGAACGACGGCAAGTGACCAACACGGGTATGTAATATCTATTAATATAATTTCGTTTGTAATATTCAATTTATTCTTAATTGAAGAGTGGTATGTAATATTTGCTATCAACTTATATTGGTAGGGTACGAGATCAATAAGGACCGTTTTCACGAGATGTTAGTGAGTTTGCGCTCAGTTAACGAAGAAGGCGCAAACTACCTATGCAACATACCTTTCGAACAGTGGACACAAGCATACGACGGCGGCCTACAATATGGTCATATGACCTCAAACCTGCCGAATGCATAAATTTTATTCTAAAAGGAACATGTCATTTGCCGATAACATTGGTTGTGTAAGAGACATATTTTTGTTTAGCGGCATTATTTCTGAAGCGAGCAGCGAGTTATAAAGGCCAAATGCAAAGAGGCCATGTATGGTGCGTGAAGGTATTACGAGAAATTAACAAGGCGAAGACACGGCCAACACCATGCACACAGTGTGTCACGATCGCGACAACCTATGGTTTCGTGTGACAAAGTTTCACAGACCGAACCAAGGTATTGTTGGCAAGCAATATCGTGTACACTTGAGAAATAGAACCTTCGACTGTAGGATATTTAACGCACTTCGTTATCCATGCGCTCATGTAATTACGGCTTGTCAAAATCTCCGTTTGGATCCCATGAGCTATGTCGACAAAGTGTATAAAATAGAATACATGTACAACGTGTGGAGACACGTATTCCCACCAGTCCCAGATGAACGTAAGTGGCCGTCTGTATTGCTTGCTCCGTTTTGGCTGTTACCGGATAGAAAACTGCATCGCAAACCAAAGGGTCGACCTTGCTCGACTAGAATACGCAACAATATGGATATCCGAGAAACAGCCAACCAACGGAAGTTATGCGGATGGTGTAGGAACCCAGGCCATACATCTTGCTCGTGTCCAAATCAGAATAGTTGAAGTCTCCTTATCATTTTTGTCTCTTGGTGGCTATGAAAATTTTTTAATTTCTTGATGAAAATGGTGAACTTTTGTAGAAGGACTAAGTTGCAAAGCAAAAAAAAAAAAGTTATTCAATTAATCTAAAATATCACCATCATCATTATTCTTCAAAATTATCTTTCTTGCTAAACGATTATTTTATTTACAATTAGGAGGAAAAGAGGCATTAATTTGGGTACTACAAAGATAATTTAGATATATTAGGAGGAGGAAAAGAGGCACTAAGACTTTTTTTCACCTTAAAATGAGATTTAAGGCCCCATTACCTACTTTTATCGAAAATCATGCACGAAAACTCTATGAACCAATAACTTATATAAATGGGGTTAAAACTAGAAGCATGATTGATTTGCGGTGTTTTAAACCGCACAAGTGTCATATTTTAAAACTTCATGTGAGTCCTGTTTAGATGTATTTAAAGACATGATAGAAGTAAAAGCATTTGTTTTTATTTTATTAAAAATATAAAATTAAATTACAATTAGGATATTAAAAATAACTTTCATTTTATAAAAATAAAAATATAAAAAACAAATTTTATTTTTTAAATATAAAAATTAAATTACAATTGAAATATTTAAAGCAACATTTATTTTATTAAATGAAACAAAAATTAAATTAAAAAATAAAAAAAACTTTTATTTTTTAAAAAAATATAAAAATTAAATTACAATTGAAATATTAAAAACAACATTTATTTTATTAAATGAAACAATATAAAAAAAATTTTATACAAAAATATTAAAAACATCAATGTTGGTGCCAGTCGGAATCAGTGCCACATGAGGGTGGTCGATGGTTACGCGTTGAATTCCTCCTTGTTCTAGCTTTCGGCTGGGGTTGTGGTTGCTCAAGCGGGGATTCTAGTTCATCGGGCAGGGGGTCTGGTTGTGGGTGTTGGGAAGATGGCCCACCTTGATAAAATATTGACTGCGGATGTGTTTGCATCACCCATGGCAGAAGTGTCTGAATCCCATAAGGTGAAAGAGATTGGTAAAAAGAAGAGCTCCTCGACGGCACCTAGTGCGATCCCTTATGCGACGGCAGCCTACAGACCGGCTGGCCAGTCGTAGTAGTCGGGAACGGACTCGAACCGAGTCATGCATTCCAACCTACAATTAGACTGGGAAAAGGAAACATATAGGGGTTAGGATACATATAAGGGCTAGGATATGCACCTGGCATAACCGGAAAAGGCTGTGATGTGGGTGTCGTCAGCTGAAGTGTTGGGCCCGGTGACTGTGTGGACACTGTTGATGGGCCCGGTGATTGTGTCGACACTGTTGATGAGCCCGTCCCATCATCCCTTCTCCTTGGATTTAAAGGGCCCCATTATTCCCTTTGTTCATAAAGTTACCGTCGCCTCTCTTCTTTTGACAATAATATACTTGCCATGGATCCTAAACCATGGCATGTATTCCGGCACGCACGCTAACTCAGGAACGATGATCGGTTCTCGAGTAGGTATATAATCATACCGATTTTCCCACAATTTGATATACGCTGACCAAAATCTTGGCCAATCCTTATGCAACTGCCGTAAGTCGACTTTGTGCTCATCATCGAGCACCTCAGGTGCCGCGGGAATCGATTTTTGGAATCCAAATTGACGCAGAACCCGATCTGACTGGTGCATCTCCATAGTGACATAGTTGACCAATGGCACCTTCACATGCCAAATGTTCGGATTTTGAAAAAACTCTTCCGGAATTACTACCCGAATTGACGGATCCTCGTATGGTGTCCATTCAAACTATATTAACATGATAAAAAATATTAGTTATATACTAAATACTAAATGCTAAATACTAAATACGAAATGACTATTTTATTACGAAAATATAATTTATTTAATACTTACTTGCTTCCGACCGTTGCTCTGATAGAAGCCATATATCTTCAAGCGATGTAGGTATTCCAACATAACTCACCGAATGGTTCCACCCAATTAAATAAATTTTTAGCATACAATTATATTTTAAATCTACATAATAATTGTAAAATATAATATTAAATTTACCTCGTTATGAGTGGGAATGTATATGGGTGGCCCACTCGAGGACATAAAAATGGAAAGCGAAACCGTGCCCATGATTGCAGTAGTGATAGGCAACCTCCGATTTTCGCTTTATTCAGCCGCGTCGCCCCGCACATCTCCCGATACAATTTTTCTAGCACGGCAGACCCCAACTCAATTCACCGACTACTCTAAAATCAATGAGTTTCAACAGCCATCTCAGATGTACGAGATTTCGTGACAAGTCTTGCATCAGATAGCCTCCAATCATCTTAAGAATGTATGCCTGAGCATACCGTATTTTTCCTATTTCGGTCGAATCATTATCGGCTCTGGGAATGTGTCTTGAACCAGTCTATCTCGATCCGACCTCCGTAAATGTTATCCGGAATAGCACCCAAAAGCTCGTAGCATACGACTCCCCAATCACCAGAAATTGCGGACCCGGTGACTACGTACCCATCCACCGACAATCCCAATGACAAATGCACGTCTTCTAGAGTGATAGTACACTCTCCGCATGGAAGATGGAAAGTGTGCGTCTCGGTCTACACCTCTCTATCAACACACTAATTAGCTTCGAGTCCAACTTGCACCCCCGCCTATCGTGGCCACATGCCAAAAATCCGCTTCCCGCAGGTAATTCTCGATCAATGGAGATGGCGGACCAGGCATATTGCGAATATAACATTGCAACACCCGATCTATAGACTATTTTATTACAAAAATATATTTTATTTAATACTTACTTGTGCTTTCGACCGTTTCTCTAATAGAAGCCGTATATCTTCAAGCGAGGTAGGTATTCCAACATAACTCACCGAATGGTTCCACCTAATTAAATAAATTTTTAGCATACAATTATATTTTAAATCTACGTAATAATTGTAAAATATAATATTAAATTTACCTAGTTATGAGTGGGAATGTATATGGATGGTCCACTCGATGACGTAAAAATAGAAAGTGAAATCGTGCCCATGATTGCAGTAGTGATAGGCAACCTCTGATTTTTGTTTTATTAGGCCACGTCGCCCCGCACATCTCCCGATACAATTTTACTAGCACGGCAAACCCCCAATTCAATTCACCGGTTGCTCTAAAATCAACGAGTTTCAGCAGCCATCTCAGATGTACGAGATTTCGTGGCAAGTCCGAGCATCAAATAGCCTCCAATCATCTCAAGAATGTATGCCCGAGCATATCGTATTCTTTCTATTTTGGTCAAATAATTATCCGGCTCCAAGAATGTGTCTCGTAACCAGTCCATCTCGATCCAACCTCCGTAAATGTTATCCGGAATAGCACACAAAAGCTCGTAACATATGACTCCCCAATCACCAGAAGTTGCGGACCCGATGACTACGTACCCATCCACCGGCAATCCCAATTGCAAATGCACGTCTTCTAGAGTGATAGTACACTCTCCGCATGGAAGATGAAAAGTGTGCATCTCGGGTCTCCACCTCTCTATCAACGCACTGATTAGCTTCGGGTCCAACTTGCACCCCCGGCCTATCGTGGCCACGTGCCAAAAATAGTAGTCGTCACCAAACCTTTTTATTAGGTGTGATCGGGTCACCTCGTAACTTGATCATTTTAATAAGATGTTCAATTTATTAAAACAATATTTTTTTCAGTCTACAAAAAATCAGAAAATGGGTTCGGGAGTTGGTTACGTACAAGTAAGGATTAGCACCCTCGTAACGCCAAAAATTAATTCATGTCTTAGTGTCGAAAGTTGAAAACTTGAAAATAGTTTAAAATACGATCCCACTTTGGACTATTGTATATTTTGCTTAAAAATTGCTTGAATAAATCGAAATAAACATTAAAGACCCTCTCGTCTCGAGATATCAAAATGTCACAACCCGTAAGTTAGGACACGACACCTTGAACCTTTGAGAATAAGCTTGCCTGTATTTTTTATTTGAAATCTTATGTATTTTAACTTTGAAAGGATATTCGGTTATTCGAGTTCAACGAGAAAATCGAAACCCCGTAAGTTAGGGTATGATTTCTCGAATCTCCCAAATACAGAACATTGCCTATTTTTGAAAATTTGTTTTGAATGGTAATAGGTGTAATATTAAAATGATAGGTATTTATGTAATGGCCTAAATTCAAAGTTATCGGAACAATGGTTTCGTAACCATAAATCCGATTTAAAGATAAATTTATTTAATATTTTGCATGAATATTTATATGATAGGAAAATCGTATTAAAATATCGATAGAAAAATTTTACCGATTTAGTGGTTAGTTAGAAAAAGAATTATTGAAGGAATTGAGTAAAAATAAGGTATCGAGACCTTAATCTCATAAAATTGAGTAGGAAATATTTTAATAAATATTTATAAAATGTTTGTAATGTGGTATTAAAATTTTGTTAGAAAATTTTAACGTTTGGGTAGGTAATTAAATGAAAATGACTAAATTGAAAAAGGTGTAAAAGTTATTAGAAGGATTAAATAGCTCAATTGTCAAATGAGGAGGGATCTAAAGAGGAAATAAGCCCAAAGGAGATATTTTGGGTGGCATAAGCTGAGAAAAATCAGGAGAATTACTTAAATAAGGGCAAAATGGGAAAATAACAAAATTACTAAATAAAAGTAGGACTAATTTGGAATATCTAGAAATCTCTTCATTTTTTTCACTCTCATCAGCCAAAAATGCCATATGAGGGTTTTCTAAGCTGTTATATCATAATTTTTGCACCAAGTAAGTTAATCCTTGCCTATTTCTTGTAATTTTTTGCTTTTAAGACTTTTACAACTAGGTCCTACTATTAAATTCATTAGTCTTTGATTTCATGGATGAAATTGAAAGTCACCATGGTTGAGTGCAGTAATTTTATGATGAAATAGAATGAAATTGAAGCTTTAATTTGTTTATGAGAAGATTTTATTAGGTAATTTCATTAGAAATTGATTTTTAGGACCTACTTGTGAAAATGTTTGGAATTAAAGTTTATTACTGAAATTCTGATTCCTAAAGGTTATAAAGTAATTTAAAGTGAAAGAATAAAGTGTTAATTTAGAAAAATAAGCTCAATTGAGAGATTAATTGAGCAGGGACAAAATTATCATTTATTGAAAGCTTAGGAGAAAATGGTAATAAACAGCTTGCACTAAAACAGTTTTAGGCAGCAGCAGTAGACCAACTTTGAAAAATCACCATAAATTTTAGAAATCGAATTAAAAGATGAATAAAATATGAAATTAAATCTTATTGAGTCTAGTTTCTCATAGAAGAATTTGGGTTCCCAGAATGAATTCTAACTTTTAAAAATAATAAAAATTGAATAAAAATAATTAGGGGCTTAAATTTATATGTTTAGAATCTTTAATGAGTCTATTTTCAAGAGAAACAAACATAAACATCATCCGAATCTTGTATGAAGAGATAATTAATTTTTAGTGAAGAAGAGTCAGAACTGTCAGACAGCAGAACAGGGGTGAATTTAAAGAATAAACTGTACTTATTGGCTAAACAAAAAATTCTAAAAATTTTATGGTAAGAATATATGTGAGTCTAGTTTCAGGAAAATTAGCAGATCCTAATTTGGAGTTTTGTAGTTCAAGATAAAATCAATTTAGTGACTATGACTCAAGTAGACAGCTTTGAATGAACTATAAAAATAATGATAGAATTATAGAGAATGCTACATGTGAACATGAAATGTATTGAATTGATGATTGAATTTATTTATTTAGATCCGGAAAACTCAAATACGAAGCTAGATTGAGGAAAGAAAAAAGTCCCGGATTAGTAGATTTTGTATACGAACTAGTATCGAGGTAAGTTCGTATAACTTGAATTATATTCTTAAATGCTTGAAATGTATATTATTGATGTGAATATGATTTGAATGTTCATTGTATAAAAATTAATGAAACATTGATATATTTGATAAAAAGGAAAAGAAATTCCGGTTGAATGAAAGGAAAATTCGATGGATCTCTGAAAAGGAATTAACAGTAAAAAGGATCTAGCCCGGACGGGTGATCCTATCCTGATATACCCCTCCCGAAGAATATGTGTAAAATGGATTTAGCCCGGATGGGTAATTCGAATTAGGGTCTAAATTTAGCCTGGACTGGTAATTAAGATCCTAGCTCATTAAAGTAATTGTCGCTTGTGGGATTTAGCTCGGACCGGTAATCCCGACAATACTCTATGAGTTTATATTACTGAGATTTAGCTCGATCGGTAATCACGCTGTAAAGATGAGGTTCGTGGGAGTGTGCTCACTGAAATGGACATGTGCGCACATGAATATGAATTAACAGACCCGAATTTGTACACTAAAGTCCTCTGAAAATCCACTGAAATTTCGAGTAATTCAACGGGATAAATATGGAAAAATAACAAGGAAATGGAAATCATGGTATTGATGAGCTCATCAATCATGGTATATATTATTGATATATGGAAATTATTGGACTAGCTTGAATGTTGAGTTTGTGCATGTTAGGATAATAATGCATTGAATGGATATTTGAATGTTTATTGCATTGTATTGAAAATATTAGGTAAGTATAACTCTTGTTACATGGGCTTTCTAAGCACAAAGTGCTTACCTTGTTTCTTTTTCCCCTGTTTTGTAGTGTTAAGAGCTCGGAGGTCGGATTCAGTCAGAGACACATCACACTATCAACCCCAAGATTTCGGTATTTAAAGAAAATTTATTTTGGAAATCAATTGCATGTATAAGCTAATAAAGTAAATGTTAATATGAAATGAATGTAAGGTCAGCCATTGGTATGGCTAACAAATTTTAGTTATAGTATGTGATGATGTTATCTTATAAATATGCATGAATCTATTTTGAAAATATGTTAAATTGGATTGGTTGATGTGAATTGGTCTCGGTTTAAAATTTGCAGGAAAGGCTAGATATCTATAAAGGGGCTATATTGAGTATAAAAAATTCGTAAACTCCGGTAATGCCTCGTACCCTATTCTGACAATGAATACGGGTAGGGATGTTACAATTTATCTCATGTTGGGGTATAATATAAAAGCGGCTAATTACATTTAAACATAATGCATAACGTAGTGGTTTTAAAAAGGTTATACAGATAGAATATTTGAATGACATACAATAAATGAATAAAGAAATGCTATGATAATTTCAATGTAACTATAACAATAGTGAGAATATTAATTCATGGTATAAAATAAATAAAGTGATAAAAATTAAAAAATTAAAAAATTAAAATGCTAGATGCCTTATGACGATTATAAACGTAAACAATGCCGTAATGATAAAAGAAATAACAAAGTAGTAAAAATGAGGTAAAAAGGTAATATTATAAAAATAACCATAATAAATGAATAAAATGTGTAAATAAAAATGTAACAATCTTTTAAAGATATATAATAATAAAAAGCAAGTAAACAAATAAATGGATAAATAAATAAGTAAAAGCAATAAGAATGATAAGATAAATATAATATGGGCAACAAATGCATAAATAAAGAAAATATAAACAATATAATCTTTAAATGTGTAAAAGGATATATATATATATATATAAAAAATAAATAGATAAATAAATAAATAAATATATAAAGTCTATAAAGGGTTGAAAATAAATAACCAAGGGTTAAATCGCAATTTAGACAAAATTAGGGGATAGATTGTAAAAAATAAAAAAGGCAGATTGAAGGGCTAACATAAAACGCGCGCAAAGGTGCAAGGATGAGACGGGAAATCGATCCTCAGAGTGCGCCGTTTCATAGTGGACCGCAATTAAACAAAAGTAAAATTATATGGAAAGATTTTAAAAAAAGAAAAACTAAATTGCAACGGGCCATAAAAGCGGAAGGGCCTAATGCGTAAATAAACCATTTGATAAAAAACACGTGGATCTTCTGACGGATCGGGTAGGGTCGTCGGGCTCCGCTTCAAAACAACATCATTTAGGCGTCTAAAATACAGCCCGAAACGGTGCCATTTTGCGATTCCTATTTAAGTCAAAAATTTAAAAACCTCATTTCAGCCCTTATTTTTTAAAAAATCTGAAAATTTTCTTTTTTTCTCTCCAAACCCTCTTCCCCTTAGTTATTGGCTCCGTCGTGGCCACCGATCACCGGTGATGGTGGTCGTCACCTTTGGTGGTCGAAACTACACAAAACGGGCTTTTCAGTCTCTTTTTGACCGGATCTGAAAGCCTAGCCTTCCATTCGAGACAAAGAGCAAAATAAAATGGGACTTTTCAGCCTTTTCACCTAGCCGACGTGCCTTCCACAACTGTCGAGCCTAGGCCAAACCCTAAGGGGTTTTGGAGCCCTCAACGTTGGTGAAGCCCTAGCGACGGAGGAAGGCGAAGTAACTCAGGTAAATTTATTATTATTTATTTATTATATTTTCGAAAATAAAAGAAGAAAATAAATAACAAGATCACTTTTTGATTTTTGAATATGATTTCTATTCCAAAAATCCTTCTTCTTCTTTTTTTTTTTTGTATCTTTCTCTGTGTAATACAATCTGGTTTTTGTGGCTTTATAGCCGATTACAAAAAATTTTGCTACTGTTTGCTTTTTGTTTCTGCTACTATTTCTGCTACTGTTTCTGTTCTCTTTCTTTGTCCCTTTTTTGCAGGTGTGGTGCTCGGTCAACAGAGGAAAAGGTGACTTCTTTGCTTCTTTGGTGAAACGGCGAAGAAAAGGACGTTAGGCCTCGGGACTATATGCGACTGACGTGGCATGATAGCAGTGGCGCCAGAAACCCTAGGGTTTCTGACTTTTTGAAAATTTTCAAGTTGTTGGACCTGTCGGCCCGTGTAATTTTGTTGGGCTAGTATTTTGTATTTTGGGTTTGTTTTATTTTGTCTTTTGAGCTTGTAATTTTGGGACTTATTTATTTATTTTTGGTTTTATTTATTTAATTTAGTGGGACGAGCAAATTAGACCTACTACATATACCATTAAAGCGTTTTAGAGTTCAATGAAACTTAAGTTTTATTTTTATTTTATTTTTTGTCAAAAGGAAATATTTTTTAAGTAACAAATAATGCTAAACACTCCGCTTTTAAGTTAAAAAGTATTTTTAAACCCAAAGGTAAAAACACTTTTTTTTTTAGTTTTTATGTTTGAAAAAAGCCCTTTTAAGTAAAAAATATATTTAACCTTTATTTATAATCCAATTTATTTCATGCAATATTTATATTGGGTATACAAATTTTATTTCAAATATATAGCATTATATATTTAAATTTATAATGATTATATTTTAATATTTAAAATTAAATTTATACATTCAAATTAAATTTTACAAATAACTAATATTAATTTTTTAAATTATTTAAATATTAATAATGACTTATAATAAATTATTTTTATATGTTAACAAAAATATCAAAATATTATTTAAATTGAAATTTATTTAAATGTATATTTTATATGCATATTTTCGATCACTCTCTTTTTTTCTATTTTATTTTAATTTTATTTTTGCTTCCGAAAGTTATACAATAATATTTTACTTTTTTTAAGTTTTTATTTTAAATTATGTCACATTATATTTGGCATGCCATCTAACGATTTTATTGATTGATTGGTATATATAACATTGATAGTTTTAAAAGATAAATAGAATGTTTTGAAATTTAAGGGTTAATTTAAAATAAAATCATAATTTGAGGATATATATGTTAGAACCGTAAATAATATCTAATATAAATTTAGAACTATAAACTAAGATCTATATATCAAATCTTTAAGAATAAAACTAGATGCGAAGCATACCTGAATTATTAATTCAGTTTTTTTTGGATCTTGAGATTTGATTTTTCAATTAGCACACAAGAAATTTAGAGAATATTTGCTCTCTCTTTCCTAAGGAGGGATATTAGAAAAATATTTTGTATGGACCATAACCCTAATATAGATAACTTTAGCACATTAGCCCTAATCCCTAATTAGTCCATCATTAATTAAAAATTAATTAGAACTTAATTATTAGAGTATCTACACATATTTGACCTTATTACTTTATTTAATAATTAAAGCCCAATAAAACATTAACTAAATTAGATCACTTTTAATTTGAGCTAACTTATCATGATAGTAAATAATAACATGTAATTAACCTTATTTTATATATATATATATATATATATATGTATGATGTCCTCATTTTCTAACATCATTTAAAAATTCATAAATAATCTGAATAGAAATATGAAAGGATAATTGGAGGAATTATTTCAAATCCAAATAGGAAATTATAAAACAATCACTCATCTTCTCCATCATTAAAAATGTCATCAAGAAACCAGAGATCAATAACACTCACGTGCTTATCAATTGTGGCAACAACTCATTAGATTTAACATCTCCAAATTCATAAAAGAAATTGAGAAATTAATCATGTAAAGTTGAATATAGAGAAATGGTTTGAAGGGAAATCCCGCACGCCATCTTTAGAATTAACCCCACTTTGAAGACAACAACCACCCAAAATCAGAAAAAGGGAACAAAATATTGAACAACTACACTTGGAGTGCTGCAAAAGTCATTAACCAATCAAAAACCGAGTGAAAAGATTAGTAGTAATTATTGGGGATTTACTCTCATCGACAACATTGTTGTAAATTCATTCATAGTCCACATCCTGCGAACGAGTTTTAGATCATTTTAAGGATTACATAATTGGTATCTTTTTTTTCCCTTGAAGCAATCCATAGTTGCTCAAACAAATACATGCACATAGCGGGAGGGAAGCTCATATCTTGTAATATAGAAGTTATTCTTTTTTCAAATATACATTGTACGACCCAATTTTTGCTCGGGCCCGCTATAGCTCAACAAAATTAAAATTAGAGCCCATTTTACAACCCAATTCCCAAAAATCAGATAACCCAAATCTGACCAAACCCAATTACAAAAATTACTAGACCCAAACTAACATTAACAAACTCAATAACAGCAACCCAAACCCAATATCAAGACCAAACCTAGCCTAAACCCACCTAGCCACAAAATCAGAAAAAAAAAAGAAAAATAATAACCCTAACCCTAACACTAAATTCCTCCTTTGCGGGGCCAAATTCAGGTTTTCTGACCCCTGACATTCTGACGCCATCGGCCACCGTCCCATCTGCACCTGCTCCGCCCATAACCTGCAAAATAGAAGAAAACACGCAACAACCACAGTAAGAGAACAGTAGAAATAAGAAATAAAAAGAGACCATAGCAAAAAATAGAAAATGTATCTTTATTTCGACTATATAAGCCAAGCAAAAACAACAATGTAAAAGGATCTTTTTTTATCAATAGAAACAGATTCGAGAAATTTCAAACACGAATAAGGAGATCCGAACACAAAAGGGCAGAGAAACACTAAAGGAAAACCATCTAAAAAATTGAAAAACAGAGGAGAAAGAGGTGATTTATTTTCTTTATATTTTCGAAGCCTTTTCTTTTCTATTCTTTTTTCGACATGCACGCATATATTGCCATCATTTTTTTCAAATCTTTAAAAAAAAAAAAAACCTACGTTTCTTACCTTTTCCGGCCACCATGCACGGTGGCCGGCGCGACGGAGGACCGTGACCGGAGAGACCTCAAAATCCTCCCCCCTTCGGACCTACAGAGAGAAGACAGGAGAGTGAGATTGGTTTTAAGCAAGGTGTCAAAATGATTTTTTCCTGATTTTTGGGCCTTAAATAGCCCCTCAAAACGACGTCATTTTGGGGCTGGCCTTTAATGCCCAAAACGACGTCGTTTCACCCATACCGACTCGATCCGACCCGACCCGCCTTAGGATCCGCGTGTTTTTTAGCCGAGAGGTTTATTGCGCTTTCGGTCCTTCCGTATTTTCAGCTTTTAAAATTAAGTTTTCTATTATTTCAATTTTGGCCCAAAAATTTCGCGCAGTTTGTAATTTGGTCCTTTAAAACGCTGCGCTTGACTACTCAGGAAAATTGCACGCCTCGTCCCTCATCATTTCGCGCATGTTTTAGTTCAGTCCCTCTATTATTTATATTATATAATTTGCCCCTTTATTTCTATTTTAGATTCAATTTAGCCCTTTTTTATATTATTTTGCAATTTTATTTTATAAATTTTTTTATTTACATTATTATTAATTTGTTATTATTATATCATTCTATTATTAGTAATATTACTACTTTTATTATTATCATTTTACTACTTAATTATTATCATCACCGTTGTATTTATATTATTATTATATTGTACATATTTTGTATCATCATTATTATTATTATTATTATTATTTATATGTTTATTATTATTACTATTATATCTTTTTTACTATCATTTGTTTATTATTGCTATCTATTATTATTATTACCATTATTGTTACCGTTATTTTCATTATCATATTACTAATATTATTTTTACTTATATTATTATTATTATTGTATTATTATTGTTAGTATTAATGTATTATTTTCATTTTCATTTCATTATCACTTATATTATTATTCTCACCTTATTACCATTATTTTATATTTTACTGTTTTATTATTTAATTATCATCATTATTGTTATTTTATTTTCATTATTATTGCTATTACTATTATTTGATATTATCATTATTATTAGTAGAAGTATTTTTACCTATGTTCATCATCAAACAAAATACATTTCGTAAAATCATCGTATTTCATCTAAAATATTTTAAAATAAGGCAATGTTTCGTATTTAGAAATTCGGAGAATAGTGCCCTAACGTGCTGGGTTTCGATTTTCCATTTGACTAAATAACCTAACATCCTTTTCAACAAACTTCGTAAATCATGAGGTGACTTTGATTACGAGAGATTAAAATATCGTGTCCTAACGTGCTGGATGTGATGTTTATATCCTTTCGGAACAAAGAAATCTCAATTTTTAACTCAAACATCTATATTTATTTTCTAAGTTTAACATTATTAAACAAAAATACATCTTGCAAAAGTATTATATTCCATCCAAAGATTTTTAAATAAGGCAATTTTGTGTTTAGAAATTCGGGGAATAGTGCCCTAACGTGCTGGGTTTCGATTTTCGTTTGACTAAATAACTAAACATCCTTTTAATAGATTTCGTAAATCACGAGATAACTTTGATTACGAAGGTTTAAAATATCATGTCTTAACGCTGCTGGATGTAATGTTTGTATCCTCTCGAAACAAAGAATTCTCAAATTTTAGCCCAAATTATCCAAACATTTTCTAAAGGATCCGTATTTTAAAACCTTTTCAAATTTCCGACATTAAGACATCGACTAATCAATTTGGTACCAATTTTGGGCGTGACGAGGTTGCTAACCCTTCCTTGCACGTAACCGACTTCCGAACCCGATTTTCAAAACTTCGCAAACCAAAAACACTGTTTTAGTAAATCAAAACGTTTTATTAAAACAAAGGTGATCCGATCACACCAAATAAAGATCGGTGGCCACTCCCGTTTTATTTTCGTTTTCAAAACCAAAGTCGATTTTCTTTTTCCAAAAAAATGGTTACGACATACATATTTACTAAAGGTTATATATTTTGATATCTAAAAGCAATAGTGCTGACTTTTTTGGAATTTACCATAAAATACTTTTTTTTTCTAAATTTAAGAAATTGGACCTATTCATCAATTATTTACCGGAATGGGCCATTTCCTAAAATGCGCCCACGCCGGTGATTTTAGGATGCAAGAGAAAATGCTTCCCCGAGGGAGCGTTTTATGCCACATCAGCACAAATCGCGTCCTTGAAGGCGCGCTTTACTGATGTGGCAAAAACGCTCCCTCAGGGATGCGTTTTTGCCCTCCACTTTACAATAGGTTTTTCAGCTAATACGATTTTTAAAAAATTGAAATAGATTGATTTTTTTTTAAAAAAAATACGATTTTAATTAAAAAGATATAATTTAAGGATAAATTAATTTAAAGTCATAAAAAATAGGAATTAAAGTAATTTAAACTAATGAATGAATAGGACTTAAATAAATAAAAAAGTGATTTGGGACACAGGCCATGGCAGGCTTCATAATGCGTAGCATTTATTTATTTTTAAATATAAAAATTAAATTACAATTGAAATATTAAAAAAACATTTATTTTATTAAATGAAATAATATAAAAAAGTTTATACAAATATATTAAAAAAATCAATGTTGGTGCTACCGTAATCAAGGCCACATGGGGATGGTCGACTACATACATGGATTCCTCCTTGTTCTAGCTTCCAAGGGGGTTGTGGCTGCTTAAGGGGATTCTAGTTCCTCGCAAGGGTCTGTTGTGGGTGTTGGGAGGATGACCCACCTTGATAAAATATTGATCATGAGGTGTTTGCATCATCCATAGCGAAGGTGTTCAGGAAACACTACACCCTACCACGAGAATGGACCGGATCTGTATGTTCCTCAAGTAACCAGTTCAAAATTCATTCAATACTTTGAAAATCTGTGTTTTGAAAGATAGTTTGTTGTGGGTTGGGCTCGAGTTGAAAACAAATTTATCTTATAACAAAAACCCATTTGTTTCAGTGACAAAATATTTAAACTTATTTTAAATTAAATGGGCTTATTCTTTGTAAAGCCCTAAATTCATAACATAGCAATTAAAGCGTAAATAAAATGTCACGATGGCCTTATTACATAAAATGAAACCCAAAATAAAATCGACAAGACTTAAAATAAAATAAAGATTCAAATCAAATTAAACTTCGTTTAACATGGCCACCACAAGCTCTGCCATTCCGGCCCATTACTTGCTCATCACCAAACATGTTCCCACAACGGGTGAGTCGATAGACTCAATGTGTAACCAACACCAAAACATAATAGAAATAGGCACACCATACATATCATATTCATATAAAATTCAAGATAATGATGCAAACCCAACCCAAACCTAGGTCCATCCGTTACACCAACCTTAGTAGACTCTGCTCAAGGTCGTATAATCCACCGATCACAACCGAAAGTGATCCCACATATCTTACCTCGACTGCACTGTTTGACAAGGCCGTGGTGAGCCATCGGATATTTGTGTCATGAGACACCACATTTAGATAATGTAACCGGGTTACCACATTCACTTAATGTGACCAAGTCACCACATTCACTTAGTGAGACCAAGTCATCACATATTCTTAGTGAGACAAGTCAACACGCTTCACTTAGTGAGACCAAGTCATCACATATTCTTAGTGAGACCAAGTCATCACATATTCTTAGTGAGACCAAGTCATCACGCTTTCACTTAGTGAGACCAAGTCATCACATTCACTTCCCTTTCTCAAATAACCCGAATGCCCCAAATTATACATATCATGCATATCATATTTAATTTCACTTTCACATCACTTTTCACATGTTAAATATAACATATTTCAAATCCTAGTAGGAGTAGGAAAACGCATTCGAGTACTTTGTACCATAATATGGTACTTTAGCCACATTCTTTCACTTTCACATTAACATATATATCATATTTAAGCCATAAATCTATTAAGATTAGTGTGGGTACACACGATACCTTAGCCATATTCTTACACTTTCATATTAACACATATATTGAATTAAAGTAGAATCTATCAAGATTTAGTGTAGGTACACACTGCTTCGCTTAAGGTTTTCAATCCAAATCCAAAAGCTTGATCTAATGCCTTAGATCTTAAATCTCTACATTTAATCAATCATTTAATACTTAGTAAGCCATTCGCCAAAAATCCAAATCCTAGTAGGATTAGTACACTAAAACTTACCTTGGTGCCAAATCCCAAATCTTCACTATACTCTTTCTTGTATTCTTAGAAAGCTTTAAATCAATTTAACAAATTAGTTTGACTTTTGAATAAATATGAACTAGATCTAAAACACCAAAAATAGGCCTTGTCCGAATATTCGCATGTCTTACCTTGTGGATTTTAAATCCAAATTCACCGAATAACTAGGAACACGCTGCCTATGGTGTACCTTCTGAAAAGAACTTCTCCTTCATTGTAGTCTACACTTAGTAAATCTCAAATTCACTTTCCATATTTGATCAATAAAATATAGGAGGGATTAGACTAACTTTCGGCTTAAAAGAAAGGAATACAATTATAACTATAGATCCTTACCCTTTATATTGAAATCGATGATCCTCCCCGACACCACTTCGAGATTCGGCTTAGAGACTTGATGAACAATTGGCTATGATCCCTTATATATTCGGTTTCAAAGATGAAAGAAGAGAGGAATAATAGGCTTAGAAGGAAACAGCTAGAAGGCTAAAAGAAAAGAAGAAAAAGAATGGATGCTCAAGAAGAATATTCGGCAGAGGAAAAGAGAGGGAGAATGAATAATGAATAGCCCTAGTCCCCTCCTTTTATAGCCGAATTTACTAGGCCAAGAATCCTTTGCTTGGCCACCACTCTTATGTGATAATCTTTAAAAAAATATAAACTATAATCCTTATTATCTTCTAATTAGCTGAATTTTAAAGAGAGTGAAACTCCTCTTTTGCAAGTCTTGTGCCGTCCACCTCCTGGGCTTCTAGAAGCAAAAATAAAACTTATTTTATTTGCTTCCCATGTGACTCGAACTCGTGCCCAACACCTTTGCATGTGGGCCATTTCACGAGGCCCTAGTGGCATCTTCAGCTACTTTTCCAAGCCTGCTTTTGGGTCAAATTTCACGTGCTTTTTATTTTAGGGTCTCTGCCCTAAGTTCCCTTTGAACTTTAAAATTTGACATTTCGGGGTCATTTTAAGTTTCCAAAATTTTCACTGCTCAGAATTTGACATTTCCTGTGTTTCCAAAATGTTTACTTTCCTCTTTTAGCTTAGTTTCCAAAACGCTCACTTTCCTCTTTTAGCTTATCGTTCTATACATTTCCTTACATTTCTTACATTTCTTATATTTCCATACATTTCTTACATTTCCATACATTTCTATACATTTCCATATATTTCCATACATTTCCTTACATTTCCATACATTGCCTTTCGTTTCCTTTCATTTCCTTTCATTTCCTTACATTTCCTTATATTTCCTTACATTTCCCTACATTTCCTTACATTTCCTTACATTTCCTTATATTTCCTTACATTTCCTTACATTTTCTTACATTTTCTTACATTTCCTTTCATTTCCTTACATTTCCTTTCATTTCCTTTCATTTCCTAGAATTCTAAAAAAAACTCCTAAAACACCTCCAAACACCCTTAAAGCCTTGTAACACCTGAGTTATGCTCCAAACGCATAACCTCTAATCTAGGATGTTACAGTCTGAATCCCATAAGGCGAAGGAGATTGATAAAAAGAAGAGCTCCCGACAACGCCTCGTGCGATCCTCATGCGACGGCGACCATGATCGATCGGCTAGTCGGAGTAGTCGAAACGGACTCGAATCGGGTCATGCATTCCAACCTCGCCATTGATCGGAAAAGGAAACATATAAGGGTTAGGATACATATAAGGGCTAGGATACGCACCTGGCATAACCGGAAAAGGATGTGATGTGGGTGTCGCCGATCAAGTGTTCGCCCGGATCGTAGGCGCTGTTGATGGGCCCGGTGATTGTGTCGGCACTGTTGATGGGCCCGTCCCATCATCTCTTCTTCTTGGATTTAATGGGCCCCGTCGTTCCCTTTGTTCACGAAGTTACCGTCGCCTCTCCTCTTCTAACAGTAAATACGACTTACCATGGATCCTAAACCATGGCATGCATTATGGCATGCACGCTAACTCAAGAATGATGATCGGTTCCTGAGTAGGTAGATAATCATACCGGTTTTCCCACAATTCGATATATGCTGACCAAAATCTTGGCTAATCCGTATGCAACTGCGTAAGTCAACTTTGTGCTCATCATCGAGCACCTCAAGTGCCACGGGAATCGGTTATCAGAATCTAAATTGACGTAGAACCCGATCTAACTGGTGCGTCTCCATGGTGGCATAGTTGACCAATAGCACATTCACATGCCAAATGTTCAGATTTTGAAAGAAATTACTGCCCGAATTGACGGATCCTCGTATGGTGTCCACTCAAACTATATTAACATGATAAAAATATTAGTTATATACTAAATACTAAATACTAAATACAAAATACTTAACGACTATTTTATTACGAAAATATATTTTATTTAATACTTACTTGTGCTTCCGATCGCTGTTTCAATAGAAGTTGTATATCTTCAAGCGAGGTAGGTATTCCAACATAACTCGCCGAATGGTTCCACCTAATTAAATAAATTTCTAGCATACAAATTATATTTTAAATCTACGTAATAATTGTAAAATCTAATATTAAATTTACCTCGTTATGAGTGGGAATGTATATGGGTGGTCCACTCGAGGACGAAAAATGGAAAGCTAAACTGCGCCATGATTGCAGAGTGATAGGCAACCTCCGATTTTCGCTTTATTCACCGCGTCGCTCAAGACATCTCCCGATACAATTTTGCTAGCATGGCGACCCCAACTCAATTCACCACCGCTTTAAAATCAATGAGTTTCAAAGACCTATCTCGGATGTACGAGGTTTCGTGACAAGTCCGGCATCGATAGCCTCCAATCATCTCAAGAATGTATGCCCAAGCATATCGATTCTTTCTATTTTGGTCGAATCATTATCCGACTTCGAATGTGTCTCAGAAACAGCCCATCTCGATCCAACCTCCGTAAATGTTATCCAAAATAGCACCCAAAAGCTCGTAGCATACGGCTCCCCAATCGCCAGAAGTTGCGGACTCGGTGACTACGTACCCATCCACCGGCAATCCTAATTGCAAATGCATGTCTTCTAGAGTGATAGTACACTCTCCGCATGGAAGATGGAAAGTGTGCATTTCGGGTCTCCACCTCTCTATCAATGCACTGATTAACTTCGGGTCCAACTTGCAACCCCGGCCTATCGTGGCCACGTGCCAAAAACTCGCTTCCCGTAGGTAATTCTCGATCAACGATGATGGCAGACTAGGCATATTGCGAATATAGCATTGCTATATCAACGCGATCTACAGACTATTTAAAAAATTATAAAATAATATTTAATTAAAATTACATAAACCTAAAAAATATTAAATAGTATTGAAAAATTAAAATAAAAACTTACCATTGTCATTTGATCGACGGAGATGTGTTTATTGTCGAGACGAATTAATTCTCCGGCCATTGCTAATACAATTGAATATTTTTAAATTTATCAAAAAAATATTTCAAAAAAATTTTAAAAACAGCTTTTTTGTAAATATTAAAAGACTATTGTGAAATTTGAGAGGAAATTTAAAGGAATTTGGGAGAAATTTGAGAGGAATTTGTGAGAAAGTTGAGAGAAAAATGAGTAAGGACTTTTGTGTGAAAAAATAAAAGAGTGGGGGTTTTATATTTTTTTTTTACCGTTGAACGGGCAAAAGTCGCCCACAAGGAGCTTTTGCCATTATCAGCAAAGCGCCTCAAGGACGCGCTTTTTGTCGATAGGCACAAAGCGCCCCTCGTGGACGCTTTTCGATTCATCCCATGAAAACGTGCTGACGTGGACGCGTTTTCAAAAGAAATGACCCTTTCCGGTAAATAATTATTTTTCGGTCTTTTTCCGTAAATTATTTTAAAAATTGGTATTTTCTGGTCATTTGGCCTGACTTTTTAGTATTTAATTTGAGTTTTAAGGTTGATTTGATTAAAGTTAATAGTTAATATTATTAGATTTGAATTTTCATGATTTTGTTAATGGAATAACTTTGGTGTTTATTGTGAATTTTATGTTTAATTTGTCAAATACAACTGATGGATGCGATTTAATTTAGGTTTTAGGATTGATTTATTGAAAGTTAATTGCTAATAATATTATTAGTCATGTATGAATTTTCATTAAGTCAATTCTAAAACCCAAATTAAATTCTGAAAATTAACACTAATACATATAAATATCAAAATATATAATTTTGTTCAAATACAAATATCACATTAAAAAAAGTCAAATTTAAATACTAAATTATAGATTAAAGCCATAAAAAATCATATTTGGAATTACTTTCATCGACAATATTATTGCAATTTCATTCATAGTCCGCATCATCCGAATGACTTTGAGATTAATTTAAGGATTACTTACATATTTGGCAACATTTTCCCCCTTACCTTAATTTGTAGCAATCAGCAGTTTCAGCATTTAGGCCTTAGTTAATTGTACTAAATATTTAAATTATGACTTTCATTTTAAATTAATTTTTAAATTTTAAAATGTATTAATTTTATTCTTAAATTATTAATGTCATATTAATCAGATCCTTCTATTATTAAAACCATTAGATGACATGTCAAATTTTATGTGCATAATTTAGAATAATTTTTTTTTAAAATGCTATTATATAACTTTATAAGTTAAAACTAAATATAAACTAAAATGAAAAAAAGAGCCAATAAATGATAAAACTTTTGTAGAAGCATTCAAAACATCAAAACCAATATTTTTATAATATTTAATTTTCTTTAAAATTTTAATTTTAAACTGTCACATAAGACTTCACATCTCATTTAACAATTAATCAATAATAGAATAACCTTTATTGATATAACTTATATAATTTGGAGATATAATCAGAATCTTTTAAAGTTTGGGATCCATTTAAAATAAAAATTACAATTTGCGATGTAAGATGTAATTACCTCTTTATGCACTAGGCGTTGTGAGAGTTGCAACTTACATCCATGATATCAAAACATATAAGGTTAAATTAGTTTTTTTATCCAGTGCAATATTGCACGGGTTATTTGCATGTATTAATTATAATATTTTATTTTTATTTTGTTAAAAAATTATACATTTTCATAAAGAATGTAATTTAAATATTTTATAAAATATTGTATCTTGTTCAACTCATTGATTGGTTGAATCAATGAAATCTTCATATTGTTCTTGTTCATTTCAAGCTCTTCAACGTGTTTTTCATTAATTTTAAGTTGCTTGTTGCTTAGTGTTCTATACATCTTAGCCTCGCATTACAGTTATTCGATCACTTTTTTATCAAATTCATTCTTTAGATTCTTAGAAGACGGTTCTCTTCGATGATCTTAATATAAAAAATTAAAGAATAAACGTGTTAAAACAAATTAAGCAAAATAGAATTAAAATATATGTCGACACCATTTTTATTTTATAGGTTTGAAAAAAATAGGATCGACTTTTTAATGACAGATAAATTCGCCACCAACCTTTTTCTGTTTAGGTGTGATTGGATCACCTTACAAAAATAATTTTGGTCTACGAAATAGAAAAACAGGTTCGAGAGTCAATTACACACGAGGAAGAATTAGCACCCTCGCATACCCAAAACTGGTACCAAATTGATTAACTAATGTCCTTGCGTTGAAAACTTAAAAATGTTTAAGGTATGATTCTTTTTAAAGAATGTTAATTAATTTTGAATTGAATTTCAAGATTCATTCGTTCTAAATGAATAAAAACATCACATCCAATACGTTAGGACATGACACATTTATACTTCGATATCGAGATTATCTTTGATTTTCAAAACATGCAATTAAAAGGATATTTGGTTATTTGGGTCAAACGGAAAATTTACACCCAGCACGTTAGGGCGCAATTCTTCGAATCTCCAAATACACAAATATTGCCTTATTTTGAAGAATTTTCAAATACGCAATTTTAAAATTGGCTCGAAACGCATTTTATTTGGTACATTTGTAAAAATAGAGCATTTAATAAAAGCTCGAATACATTGGAGTTTGCAACATAAAACAATAACAAGTAGCATAAGTATAGCATTAAGCACGAAATAACATACAAACTCAACATTATACAAATGGACATAATTATAAAAATAATTTAACGCAAAAATATACAAATACGATAACCGCATGGTTTAAAAGACACATATCAACAAACAAAGATCAATAAGTTGCACGATACGATAATTCTACAACATTAACACTAGCAAATTAATATAAAGCAACATTTTGAAAGCCTACACATCGATTTAAAAATAGAGAAAGTGAAGTTTGAAATCTCGAGTTATGAAATTATTTAAAATAGGGTTATTTGTAAATGAATTTATGAAGTATGTATATAAAATAAATTGAAATAAATTATACAAATCAAAAACAAAATAAATGACTTTAAATATATAAACATATATAAGTAATAGTATATAAAATATCTCAAATAAATTAAAATATACAATAAAATATGATTTTTTTAAGTGATAAATTATGTATACTAAATTTAAAATAGAAATATATATATATATATATATATGTATATATATATATAAGTAATTTTAAAAGAAACTAAATATACATATAGATAATGGAAAATAAAACAAATTAAGACATTGTAGAATAGATTTCAAAACAATTTTATTAAAATAGCTTGAATAATAAATAAATTTAATACAAAAAGGTACAAGAATTTAAATAAAGACTAAAAATACTTAATTGAAAAGGTGACAAAATTCACAGATCGCTTTATAAAGAACTTGTTTAACAAAATCTAGGATTGAAAAAAATGCTCAAATAATCAGGGACTAAACTAACAAATATTCCGGTAATCAAAACGCAGCACACAGATTGGACTAATTTAAAAAGGCATGCAAATCCTTGGGCAAAATTAAAAAACACAAAAGAAATAAAAGAAAGCTTAATTAAATTTTAACACAAAATGAGGACCGGCAAAGAACTATACCATCACCGCAAAAACGTGAGGATCCCATGGATATCGGTCGGGTCAAATCGGGTCATGGCCTATACGGCGTCGTTTTAAAGTTATCGAAATAAGCCTAAACGGTGCAGTTTCTTTAAAACGATATTATCCCTAAAAACAATCAGACCACCCCCTTTTTCTTCTAAACAAAAACGAAATGAACCCTAGCCTTCCCCCCTTTTGTTTTCGTTCTCAGCCGCAAAGAGAACTCATCATCCGGCCACTACAACGCCATGGCAACCGGCGATTAATGGTCGATTCAAGACCAATCGACTGCCCTCCTTCAAACTAGGTCGACTGCTTCCACGTTCTCAACATCGAAGGTTCTCTTTACTTCATTTCTAAGGAGAAAGTGGTCTGACGATTCCCCTTTGCAAAGGTAACTCATTTTTTAAAAAAAAATATACATGAACACAAGAAAAGAAGCAGAAAGAGAAAGAAAAGGATACAGAAGCAAAAAGATTTCAAAACAAAATCACCTTTTTTCTTTCGGTATTCTGTATATATGAATCAAGGTTCGTAATAGTGTCTGTGTGCGTAAAAAAAATTACAATGGATTCTTCGATTTTTAAAGGCTGAAAATCGAAAAAAGAATAATAATCAAAAAGAAAAAATACATTCTCTGTCTGTTTTGCTGTTTCTCTGTTATTTCCTTACAGGTACGGAGGGGACGTGGCAAGGGTGCGAAGGCCGTATGACGCTGATGCGCTGTGTCGTAACCATTTTTTGGATAAAACAGGAAACGACGCGGTCGACTCAATTTTTGAAAAAGAAAATGAAGGGAGTCGCCACCGATCTTTATTTGGTGTGATCGGATCACCTTTGTTTTAATAAAACATTTAATTTACTAAAACAGTGCTTTTTGGTCCACGAACTTTGAGAAAATGGGTTCGAAGTCGATTACGCAGCGAGGAAGGATTAGCACCTCGTCACGCCTCAAATCGGTACCAAACCGATTGATTGATGTCCTATTTGTTGAAAACTTTGAAAGGGTTCAAAATACAATGCTTTTTATTTTCAAAATTTGAAGGAATTGGAAGGGATGCTAGGACTCGCTTACTTTCCAAGAGATAACGCATCACGTCCAGTAAGTTAGGTCGCGACACTTAAACTCCCGAAACTAAGCTTGCCTTTTTAAAACTTGATTTTTGTTTTTGAAGAGGATCTTCCGTCATCTGTTGAACAAGAAATTGAAACCCAGTAAGTTAGGGCTTGTTTTCCCGAAAATCCAAATTAGGAATATTGCCTCTATTTTGGAAGAAAAAGAAGCTTATCTCGAAGAATCTAGGTGTCGAGTCCAGTAAGTTAGGGCGCGACATTTCGAATTTTCGAGATTAAGTATTTTGTTTTAAAATTTAAATTGCAATTTCAAAAGAGATATCCCGTTGTTTAACTTTAAACGAGAAAAATCGAAGCCCAGTAAGTTAGGGCTCGATTCACTCGAATTGCTAATACGCGATACCGATCGTTATAAAAATCGAGAGGTCGAAGAACAGTGAAATGTCGATGAGGATATGAGTAGTGGTGATGTAAAAAGCATCGCGACAATGGTGTATATATATGTTGACGATGATAAAAATAATGATAATAATAATGATAGTACTATATAAGATAGATAAAATATACATATAAAAACAAAATATAGTAATAGTAATAATAATAGACATACTAATAAATAGTAATAATAATAATATACATACGAAGAATAATAATAATAATAATAATAATAATAATGATAATAATAATAATAACATAATGATAATAATAATAAAACAATAATAATAACAATAGTAAAATAATGGAAAATAAAATGATGAAGATAAAAAATAATAAAACAATAATAACGATGCTAAACATAAAATGATAGGAACAATTATATTAGTAATATAAAATATAATACTACTAGTAAATATAATAATAATAATAATAATATTAATAATAATAATAATAGGAAGATTTAACTAAGTTAAAAGTAATAATAGAGGCTAAATTAAATTAAGAAACAAAACTTGGGCAAATTAAAAATAAAGGAAAGATCGGGGACCTAATTGCACGCTGAAAGGATTTAAAGGGACCAAAGAGGTAATAAACCCTTCTACCAAAACGCAGCAGCAGAAGTTAGGTGGACCTGATTGAAAATCGACTAAATGTTCGGGCCGATTTTAAAATAACAAAGATCTTATTAAAAGAATAAAAATGCGGAAGGACTAAAAATGAAATTAGCCCATCCGCTCAAAAACGCGGATCCTCGTGTCGGCCCGGGTCACGAAAAGGGTATGTTCAAAACGATATCGCTTTGGGGTTAAAGGCCACCCAAAACGCTGTCGCTTTGTGGGCTATAAAAAGCCCAAAATTCAAAAAAATCATTCCATCTCTTTTCAAAAAAAACAAACTCTTCTCTCCTTTTTTCTCTCGCAAAGCACGGGGAAGAACTCCGTGAAGTCGCCATAGGCTTTGTCGCCGCCGCTCCACCACCAATCCACAATGGTTAAAAAGGTAAAAAATATTTTTATTTTTTATCTTTCTTTTCTTTATGTGTGCGTTAAAACAAAAGAAGGTGGAAAATTCAAAACGGTAAAAATGTCTCTTCGATTGCTTACCTTTTAGGTTTTCTTTGCTTTTGATGCCCACTAATTTCTAATCTTTGCTCGCTTTGTTCGAATCTATTTGTTTTCTTTTGATAAGCGAAAAAAAGTCCCTTTTTACAAAGAATCCTTAATCTAAAAAAAGTCCTCTTTACGCTTCGATTGGCTTTTTATAGCCATTCTTTTACACTTTTTCTTTTCTCGCCTTGTCTCGCTTAATGGCCTTGCAGTGCTCTCGCAAGTTGTGGCGGTGGAGCAGGTGGCTTCGGCGGGTGGTCGCAGAGGCAAGTGGGTGTCAGGAAAAGTGGAATTAGAAGAGTCAAATACCCTAGGTGCGGCGCACCTAGGGTTTGCTATTTTGATTTATGTGTCTGTTATTGGGTTGGGTTTGTATGGGTTAATGGGCTTTAGTGGGTTGTTTAGGTTGGGCAAGATTGGGTCTTTTGGACCCGGGTAAAATTAGGTCTACAGCTACCCCTCTTTGCTCATTGACGTGTAACGAGAATAGAGCAAAGACTTTAAAAGAGCCAATTTTGGCTGGTCTTGTCGAGTCTTAACTTCTCGATACTTCTTTTCTTCAGATAGCCTCGTTCTAGTCCACCGCATCTTGTTGCTTTGATCTACTCCATTGCTGCAACTTCAGAGGTATAGGACTCTTTGTTTTAATTCGCTAACTTCAATCTACTCCTGTAACCACAAAAGTCGTCGAATCTATTATCTTCAATCTGATCCCAAAAAATTCAGGGATTGCCAGACTGATGTCTTCGATTTGCTTCCTGCAACTTCAGGAATGTCAAATTTGCTATCTTCAATCGATCCTCAGAACTCGGGATCACCAGTTGATGTCTTCGATCCGCTTCTCGCAACTTCGTGAAATGTCAACCGCTTTCTTCAACTGATCCCCGCAAACTCGGGACCACCAGACCGATGTCTTCGATCCGCTTCGCAACTCGTAAATGTCAAATCCTTTCTTCAACTGATCCCTACAAACTCGTGGACCACCAGACCGATGTCTTCGATCCGCTTCCTGATCGCAACTTCAAGAATGTCAACCGCTTTCTTCAACTGATCCTTACAAACTCGTGGACCACCAGACCGATGTCTTCGATCCGCTTCGCAACTTCAAGAATGTCAACCGCTTTCTTCAACTGATCCCTCGCAAACTCAAGAATCACCAGACCGATGTATTCGATCCGCTTCGCAACTTCAGAATGTCAACTGCTTTCTTCAATCTGATCCCTATAAACTCAGGGATCACCAGACTGATGTCTTCGATCTGATTCCTGCAACTTCAGGAATGTCAAATCTACTTTCTTCAATCTGCTTCCTACAACTTCAGGAACCACCAGACTGATTTCTTTGGTTTACTTCTTACTCCACGAGAACTTCGAGGAAATAAGAATTCAGGGAGAAGAGATTCGTAGTCTCCATTTTCTCTACCGAAACTTCAAAGAAATAAGGACTTATCCTCATTGTTAACTCAGGGAGACGGGATTTATAATCTCAACCTACTCCACGGAACTTCAAGGAAATAAGAATTGTGGAGAAGAGATTTGTAATCTCTATCTTCTCTATCGAAACTTCAAAGAATTAAGGATGTAACCTCATTGTTAACTCGTGGAGACGGATTTGTAATCTCAACCTACTCCACGGAACTTCGAGGAAATAAGAATTCGTGGAGAAGAGATTTGTAATATCCATCTTTTCTCTCGAAACTTCAAAGAATTAAGGATGTAACCTCATTGTTAACTCAGGGAGATGGGATTTGTAGTCTCAACCTACTCCACGGGAACGTCGAGGAAATGAGAATTCGAACTTTTCAATTTACTTCCTTACTATCTTCGTGAAGACTTCAATCTTCACCGCTCCCCTACCATCTCAAGGAACAAAATCTAAACTTTCCAATTTGCTTCCTTACTATCTTCGTGAATACTTCAATCTTCACCGCTCCACTACCATCTTGAGGAACGAAATCAACTTTCCAATGTGCTTCCTTACTATCTTCGTGAAGACTTCAATCTTCACCGCTTCCACTATCATCTCGAGGGAATGTAATCAACTTCAATATTGCCGCACCGCTCTTTGAGGAACCCGTCTCAGAGAATTAATTTTATGTGCTTATGCTTATGCAAATGATGAGGATGCTATGATCAAAATGACTCAAAGCCTCCTAACTACATGCGTTATAGATGACACTTTCATGAATGCAGAATGTCATGAGAATGGTCTTTTTACAATGATTAGGATGCAATGATCAGAATGAATTGAATGCTCCTAGCTAAATGACAATGGATGACATTTGCATGAATGCAGAATGTCATAAGAATGGTCTTTTTATGATGATTAGGATGCAATGAGTCGAATGCTCTTAACTAAACGTGCTTTGAAATGATGTATGAATGCAAAATAAAATGATCCATTTTTAAATGCTTGGGGTCGCCATTGCTCAGTAGTTCATTAAGGTTCTATCACCGATGCGTATCATGCTTTCTCGCTCAGCCAAGATCTTTGATAGAAAACCAAAAAAATGATCATATTCTACTCAACAAGCTTGCCCCACCGTGATTTTAGAGTCCTTCCACTGCACCTTCGGGATATAAAGTTTGTACCTCTCATCGCAACTTCGTGGAGAATAACGCTTGTTTTCTCCCATCCATCCCATCAGAACTTCAAGGTGTAGGATTTGTATCATCTCAACCACCCCACTATGACTCGTGGTATAGAATTCGTAACTTATTCAATCAATTTGGTCTACTACACCTTCCATTCTCTGTGTTATGACCGATGTATATGCTCGATATATGCATGAATGCAGAGCATGATTTTTCTTTTCCCGAGAATGATCCTTTTGTACAGCTGGGTTGACATTGCTCGTTATTTGTCAAGGTTGTATCACCGCTAAATGTCTTGTCTTTTGTTCAACCAATAAAAGGTCCAAAGAGATAATCATCTTTCTCCAATATTTCCAAACCTTAAGCTAAGTGAGTTCTAAACAATAGTCTTGTTTCAGTCCTTGTATTATTCAAGCTTCCAGTAACATGCAAAACTCCTTTTATGAAAGTGTTATTAGTCCACTAATCGTTATTTCAATGCAAAATGCCCAAAAAGATTGTAACAATGGACAAAAGGAAATTGATTGGGAGCATAGCTCAAACAAACAAGTTAATCAATGCTAGCAAATGCAATTAAGAAAGAAATTTATCGGTGGTATTTTGAAAGGAATAAAATAACCACAAGTAACAAAATGGGTAAAATGGAAACTAAGTGCCCTAGATATCGCACTTGAGCTTTTCTCTAACTTTTTGAGGACCATTTTAAGCATAATATGTGTTTAGGGATCCAGAGTACTTTATCGATGCCCCAAGACGTAACATACTTCTTCGAGCGTAGTAAGACTATCAGATGCCCTACTTTCGATCAAAATTTTGAGTCGCTTTTCTGGTTTTCAACTCAAATACCCTTTGGTCTCAAAGCGCCTTTATGGTTTTTGCCTTGGCCTCCTTTTTCTTTTTCTTTTCCTTTTTCGTGTTTTTAGTTTTTGTGTTTTTTGTTTTTTTTTTTTTTTTTGTTTTTTTGGAAAACCTTTTTATCGAATCTGAACTCACTGGATTGGGCAGGTCCTTACCATCCATCTTGGTTAACACTCATTTTTCCCTAGAACATGCCTTCTTTGCTGTATAAGGCTTTTACTTTTTTCTTTGGAGTTCTTTTGGATAAGAAGAATCTTTCTTAATGCTAGGTCCTCTTCCTGAAATTCTCTTGAACGAACCTTTTTGTCATAAGCCCGTGTCCGTTTTTGGTACATTTGACCATGCTGAGTACTTTCAATCAAGCTTACTGGAGGCATTTTGCTTCATCTAATTCAATCCAAGCTTGGGGAAAAGGAATCTTCTCTTCCAACAATTGTTTTCCTTTCATAAACCAATGGGAAAGATGCCCCGACAAAAGTCCTGGCCAACGTTCAAGGAACCTAAAGGGTAAATGGTAACTTCTCTATGCCAACCTTTACAAGTCTCAGTCATTTTTTCCAAAAAAATCTTGAATGTTTTTTTTGAATTTGATGACTGCCGACTTTGTAATTTTGGCATATGAAGCGACCTTCACCCTCTCAAAGGAGGTAACCAACGACCATGAATATGAATCAATGTTGGCTAAAAGCTTTTAAGGAGACCGGCTTGTTAACATCCATGCTTCATATAGGGAAAATAGAAAGGCACGCTTTCCTCGATTTGGCATTTTATGGCATAACAGATGCAATTTCCTTTCTTGGTAAACCAATAGCCCGAGCCTCTTGATTAGCTAGGTCATTATAAAATATGGGTTCTTTAAACCCCAACCTTAACAAAGATACCCATGTTTTAGTAGTTTGGCATACCTTGATATGATCGTGCGAAAACATCTTGAATTCTAAAATAGCTCAACGATGCCTTGCCTTATTCCTACGAGGAGCTACGCTTCCATCTTCATCTCCTTCGTTAGTTCATAGCATCTGCTGACACTTCAAAAGGTAGGATCTACCATTGGGGAAGTAAGTCACAATTTTGTCATCTTCAAAGCCCTTAGATCCCTCTAGATACATATCTCACTAAAAGGAGTCAAGAATGTTGTCGCTCATGTCATTGATATCCTGGGGCCCATTATGGGCGTAAAATCCAAAGAATAGATGATCCTAAGGATGATTATTCGTATGATATGTTCATGAGTGAAAATATTCAAGATGAAATGTAAAGAATGAAAATATTTACTTAGAAAATGCATTTTATTGAAATAAAATTCGACACAAACCTACTTCTCAAAAGAAATTTATTGCTTACTGTGCTTGAAGCAACAAGTGTGTTTTACACATTACTCTAGATTAGCTTTAAAATACATGTTTCTTCCATGCCTCATTGTTCAAAACGGTCTCAAGTACATAAAGGCGATGCTCGAAAACTTTTATTCCTCGGTTCTCTTCCCCGTATACCATTACTCTCCTACTATCGAACTTCACAATACCCATGTTGATGAGATTTTCCACCAATTTCTTGAAAGTAAGGCAATTTTCTATCGAATGGCTCGTGATCCCGTGTGGTACTCACATCGAGTGTTTGGGTCATACCATTTTGGGTATGGAGGTTGCATCGGTTTTGGATATTGGGGACACAACGTGTGCATCAAATAAACTTTGATACAACTCCTTATACGCCATAGGGATTGACGAAATTAGAGTTTTCAATGTTTTCCTTGTGCGAGATTCTTTCCTTGATGAATCTTGATACTCAAGAGTCATCGCTTTTGGTGATTAACAGAATTAACTTTGGGTCCCCATGTTTATATTATTCACCTCGCCATCCTTTTTCTAGGAGCAGCCTTCTACTGGTTTCCCTACTTCAATCTTGCCGATCCGATTGCATGTTCGATCATTTCCCGCTATTACCATGTCAAGAAAGCTCTTAGTGGTACTCCCTATCATATGGGTTACGAAAGGAGCTTGTGGTGTTGATGAAAAGCATGGTAGTTTCTTTTTCTAAGAGGGGTGGTTGGACCGCATGGCGACCTCCCTCCACCTTTGCGTATATTGTCCGAAACTCTCATTTTGTCTTTTTCCATGCTTTGCAAAGTAATTATATCCAAAGGCCATGTCCGTAACGTGGTGAAATGCTTTAGAAATGCTTGAGCCGACTTCTTCAGGAACTAATGTTGGTCCGACTAAGTCGGTTATACCATCTAGCAACCGCTACCACTAAACTTTCTTGGAAACAAGGATTAAGAGTTGATCATTGTTCACGATCTAGCCATTCGTCTACAGAACATAGTGATGTGGGCTTTAGGACAGCTGGTCCCATTGTACTTCTCAAATTTTGGCATCTTAAACTTATGAGAAAGCACCAAATCTGGAACCAGACTCAAGTCTTTTGCTTCAATACCATGGTGGTGATCAGTATTTTCCAAAGCCTTGAACTTTTCCTCCAACCATCTACAACGATCCTCTAACTGCCTTGAAGATTCTTCCCTCGATCCCATTTTCTCTGCCATATCTAAATCAGGTACAATAAATCAGGTACAACAGGATTAGCCGGGTTATCTCCTGGTTGGTATCCGGAACCTGCGTTAGAGTTCGTGGGTGGTCTAATATCCTTTTGCCCTTGTTGAGGCCTAATCATGACAGATGGCCTTTGGGGATACTCTTTATGCTGTGCTAGCGCATGTGGTGGGGTAAAACCTAGAGGAATGCCTTCGCTCTCTTCTCCTATAATTTTTATAGGACCTTTTCTTTTGTCCATTGCCCCACTCAAAGATTTGGGCCATTTGAGCCATCGTGTTTTTTGAGCCTCCAACATCCGATTCCTCATCTCTTGTTGGAGTTTTGCCATTTGCTCTTGCATCCGGTCTTGCGGTATTTCGAAATTGTTCAAATCTTTGATCCATTTTCTTTGTCTTGGCACGTGTACTGTAATGGTTCTTACTTTCCAGATTTTTTTTCTCTCTCTTTGTATTAATTTTAACTAATTAGGCTCTCTCTATGGACTTAAATGTATATGATGTAATGCAATGCAAATGCATGAATGCAGGAAGAAGACATCGATTCTGATCAACTTCATTTTAGAAAACTTTATTAGAAGGCAAAACCCTTTACATAAAGTAGATTACAAATATGCTTTTGCCCTAAGGCCTAAGGTTTTGATTTTCCCAAGCAAGGAGATTAGCTCTTGATCATGACCCGGTGGTAGCTCATATCTCACGCTCAATATGTCAGCTTTCGCAGCCAAAGTCTGTAGGTGATCAGCTACCTCTCAAATCTGGATTGTCGCTTCACCCATGAGGTAGTTTCGACTTCTAACTTGCTCGCAAGAATGGCGAAGCTCCTCCTCCCAATGCCTTTCTCTTGTTTCCAGAAGCTCAATCCAGAACTCATTACCGTGTAATGCCGATTCTAGCTCTTTGACCTTACCCTTCATTTCCTCGATTCTGTTCAGGCTTGACTTCAGTTGGCTTTCCGAGTCTTGACTTCGATAGTGGTATAGAGACCGCCCAAGCTCAGCTATTCTAGCTTTTAGTCCCTTGTTTTCTAATTGGCTTGGCTCTAACCATGTGCGGGCGGCCGCATTGTCTTCTACTTTATCAAGGAATTCGCTTTCCATAACCAGCTTTCTAACTCAGAAATTGACCGTGAATCGATGCCTCTTAAAATATGAAATGATATGCACAAAAGAATGAAACACAACAAGTTAGTACCATGGAATATAAAGCAAGTAAAATAAACAAACACCTATCTAGGTGACCACTAAGGTTTGACATAGCTCTACCTAAGGTGGGCTCCTGGGTTTGCTATATGCGTTTAATTCTAAAGTTCGAGGTATCCGAACCAAACAGATTCTTCGATCCTCACCGATTATAGGCTCATACGGACCGAAGTTCGATTCGGGGAATACATTTCCCTATGGCCATGCGAAGTGAAAACTTCACGAAGACATAGGTACGGATGTATCCCAAAGCAGTCCACTAGCCCATGCGGAGGTGAAAACCTCACGAAGGCATAGCTTCTTGCTCCCACTTAAAGGTGCGACCACAACGGCCATGCAATGCAATGCCAAAATATTCAAGAGATCAAATATAACATTGAAAGTGTATTTAAAGAAACACGAATTTCAAAACCATTTTCCAATTTTAATTAAAAGGACAAAAAATCGATCAATCAATGGCCTGACTCTCAAAGTCCCCAGTGGAGTCGCCAAGCTGTCGTAACCATTTTTTGGATAAAACAGGAAACGACGCGGTCGACTCGATTTTTGAAAAAGAAAATGAAGGGAGTCGCCACCGATCTTTATTTGGTGTGATCGGATCACCTTTATTTTAATAAAACATTTAATTTACTAAAACAGTGCTTTTTGGTCCACGAACTTTGAGAAAATGGGTTCGGAAGTTGATTACGTGCGAGGAAGGATTAGCACCCTCGTCACACCCAAAATCGGTACCAAACTGATTGATTGATGTCCTATTTGTTGAAAACTTTGAAAGGGTTCGAAAATACAATGCTTTTATTTTGAAATTTGAAGGAATTGAAGGATGCTAGGACTCGCCACTTTCCAAGAGATAACGATCACGCCCAAGAAGTTAGGTTGCGACACTTAAACTCCGAAACTAAGCTTGCCTTTTAAAACTTGATTTTGGTTTTTGAAGAGGATCTTCCGTCATTTGTTGAACGAGAAATCGAAACCCAGTAAGTTAGGGCTTGCTTTCCCGAAAATCCAAATTATGAATATTGCCTCTATTTTGGAAGAAAAAGAAGCTTATCTCGAAGAATCTAGGTGTCGAGTCCAGTAAGTTAGGGTGCGACATTTCGAATTTTCGAGATTAAGTATTTTGTTTTAAAATTTAAATTGCAATTTCAAAAGAGATATCCCCTTGTTTAACTTTAAACGAGAAAAACCGAAGCCCAGTAAGTTAGGGCTCGATTCACTCGAATTGCTAATACGGGATATCGATCATTATAAAAATCGAGAGGTCAAAGAACAGTGAAATGTCGATGAGGATATGAGTAGTGGTGATGTAAAAAGCATCGCGACAATGGTGTATATATATGTTGACGATGATAAAAATAATGATAATAATAATGATAGTACTATATAAGATAGATAAAATATACATATAAAAACAAAATATAGTAATAGTAATAATAATAGACATACGAATAAATAGTAATAATAATATACATACGAAGAATAATAATAATAACAATAATAATAATGATAATAATAATAATAATAATGATAATAATAATAAAACAATAATAATAACAATAGTAAAATAATGGAAAAGAAAATGATGAAGATAAAAAATAATAAAACAATAATAACGATGCTAAACATAAAAATGATAGGAACAATTATATTAGTAATATAAAAATATAATACTACTAGTAAATATAATAATAATAATAATATTAATAATAATAACAATAATAGGAAGATTTAACTAAGTTAAAAGTAATAATAGAGGACTAAATTAAATTAAGAAACAAAATTTCGGGGCAAATTAAAAATAAAGGAAAGATCAGGGGACCTAATTGCACGCGCGAAAGGACGAAAGGGACCAAAGAGGTAATAAACCCCTTCGGCCAAAACGCGCAGCAGCAGGGTGGACCGGATTGAAAATCGGACTAAATGTTCGGGCCAGATTTTAAAATAACAAAGATCTGATTAAAAAGTAATAAAAATGCGGAAGGGCTAAAAGTGAAATTAGCCCGTCTGCTCAAAACACGCGGATCCTCGTGTCGGGTCGGGTCACGAAGCTGGTATGTTCAAAACGACGCTGTTTTGGGGTTAAAACCACCCAAAACGCCGTTGCTTTGAAACTATAAAAGCCCAAAATTCAAAAAAAATCATTCCATCTCTCTTTAAAAAAAAAACAAACTCTTCTCTCCTTTTTTCTACAGAGCACGAGGGGAAGAACTCCGTGAGTCATCACGCCAAGCTTCGTCGTGTCGCCTCCAGCCCACCGCTGAAAGCCATTGTCATGCCGCTCCGCCCACCACCACTTGGCGTAAAAAGGTAAAAATTATTTTTTAATTTTTTTATCTTTCTTTTCTTTATGTGTGCGTTAAAACAAAAGAAGGTGGAAAAAATTCGAAAACGATAAAAAACGTCTCTTCAATTTCTGTTTACCTTTTAGGTTTTCTTTTGCGTTTTTGATGCCCACTAATTTCTGATCTTTGCTCTGTTTGTTCGAATCTATTTGTTTTCTTTTTGATAAGCGAAAAAAAGTCCATTTTTTACAAAGAATCCTTAATCGAAAAAAAAAGTCCTCTTTACAGTTTTTAATTGCTTTTTATAGCCATTTTTTTACACTTTTTCTTTTCTGTCTTGTCTCTGTTTAATGGCCTTGTAGGTGCTCGGCGCAAGTTGCTGGTGGCGGTGGAGTAGGTGGCTTCGGCAGGTGGTCGCAGAGGCAAGTGGGTGTCAGGACAAGTGGAATCAGAAGAGTCAAATACCCTAGGTGCGGTGCACCTAGGGTTTGCTATTTTAATTTGTGTGTCTGTTATTGGGTTGGGTTTGTATGGGTTAATGGGCTTTAGTGGGTTGTTCGGGTTGGGCAAGATTGGGTCTTTTGGACCCGGGTAAAATTGGGTCTACACCGGATACAAGACGGAGGTGTCTTGGTGAAAGCTTCATGTGGTGTGTGGCATGGAGGTATGCTGCGTGACCGAAGCCTCTGAATTTCGGTTTCGTCTTCTTTGAAACTGTTTGGGCCGTTCGGGCTGGTTTCAGATTTAGGCTTAGTGTTTTGGGCTAGCTTGTAAATGGGTTAGGGTTTAGTTAGGTATTGGGCCATTCATTTGGATTTGAAATTTTGTAACGGATTGGACATTTAAAAATTTTGGGCTTTTAATAGTTTATTTATTGTAATAATAATTTGGTTTATTATTCTTTGGTTTCTATATTGTTTATAATGGGCCCAAGTAAATTTTGAGCCCTACAACTGCCCTCTATGCTATTATCGTGTAACGAGAATAGGGCAAAGACTTTAAAGGGGCCAATTTTACCCGTTTTGTTGAATCTTAACTTTATTCAGTGTTTTTCTTCTTCGAATAGCTTCATTATTCTCCACTGTAACTTCAGGGAGATAAGACTTGTGACTTCAATCTGCTCCACTGTAACTTTAGGGAGATAAGATTTGTGACGTTTATGTAATCTCAGAGAGAAGGGATTTCTAACTTCGACCTACTCTACAAAAGCTTCAAGGAAATAAAAGTTGATCCTCAATAACCTCAAGGAGAAAGGATTTGTAGCCTCAACCTACTCAACTGAGACTTTGAGGTGATGAGAATTCAGAGAGAAGAGATTTGTAGCTCGATATTTCTACTGAAACTTCTCGAAAACAAGGGTTGATCCTCAATAACCTCAGGGAGAAGGGATTTTTAGCCTCAACCTACTCCACTAGGACTTCGAGGTGATGAGACTTCAGAGGGAAGAGATTTGTAGCTTCGATCATTCTATTGAAACTTCTCGGAAATAAAGGTTGATCCTCAATAACCTCAGGGAGAAGGGATTTGTAGCCTCAACCTACTCCACTAGGACTTCGAGGTGATAAGAATTCAGAGAGAAGAGATTTGTAGCTTTGATCTTTCTACTGAAACTTCTCAAAAATAAGGGTTGATCCTCAATAACCTTAGGGAGAAAAGATTTGTAGCCTCAACCTGCTCCATTGGGACTTCGAGGTGATGAGAATTCAGAGAGAAGAGATTTGTAGCTTCGATCTTCCTACTGAAACTTCTCAGAAATAAAGGTTGATCCTCAATAACCTCAGAGAGAAGGGATTTGTAGCCTCAACCTACTCTACTGGGACTTCGAGGTAATAAGAATTCATACTTCAACCTGCCCCACTGTAACTTCAAGGGGATAAGGTTTGTGACTTTTATCTGCTTCACTTCAACTTCAGAGAGATAAGATTTACTATCTTCAGTCTGTTCCACTGCAACTTCAGGGAGATAAGACTTTTATCTTCGATTCACTTCGCTTAAGAAGGCAAGATCTTCGAATTCACCGATGTTGCGACATAGTCCTCTGGGGGACTTGTCCTGTAAAATCAGTTTTGTGTCTATAGTTATGCAAGATGGCTAGGATGCAATGATCAGAATAAATCTAATGCTTCTAACTAAATGTATTATGGACGACATTCGATGAATGCCAAATGTCATGAGAGTGATTTTTTTACAATGATTAGGATGCAGTGATCAAAATGAATTGAATGCTCCTAACTAAATGTGTCTTGCATGAATGCAGAATTTCATGAGAATGATCCTTTTCAAATGTTTAAGGGCATCCTTGCTCGCATCATGTCGTCCTTGTTTGGCTGGTATTTTGACCCGAAACCCGAAGGAACTTTATACTTTTTCAACTGATTTGCCCCCATTGTAACTTTAGGGCCCATTCTATCATACCTCAAAGGCACAAGGTTTGTGTTATTGCACTGCCACTCACCGTGACTCAAGTGTATAGGATCCAGAATAATCTATTACACCATTCTCTAAGTGTTAAGCCTGAACGTAGAATTTCATCTTTAAGAACAGTCTCTTTCCTATTGTTTGTTTGTTAAAGCCTCATCTCTGCCATGGTACTTTTAAAAAAAAGAAGAGATCATCACTATTTAGACACCTCTTTCTCAGATATTATCAAGCCTTTAGATCTGGTGAGTTCTAAACAATAGTCATGTTTTAGGTTCTTATATTATTTAGAAACCTCTAGAGTAATATGCGAAACTTCTTCTATGAAAGTATTATTAGTTCCTCCATCATTATTTCAATGCAACATGCTTGCATAGAGGTAATAATAGTAGATGAGAATAAAATTGGTGTGAAGAAAAGCTTAAGATAATTTATCAAAAGAGATTAATCAAAAATGTACATCTTGAAAAGAACAAAGTATTCAAAGATAGCACATTCAATGTGAATAAAATGAATACTATGCGCCCTATAGATATCGCAGCCTGAGCTTCTCTGCCCGAGCGTCTGGAAGACTGTTTTAAGTTTGACATGTGTTTAGGAGATCTTGAGTACTTTGTCGATGCACCAAGATGTAACATACCCCTTCCTTGTTAATTCAAGAATTGTAGGATCACCACATGTCATAATTTGAGCCACCCTTTTGGGTTTTCAACTCAAATCCCTTTTGGTCTCAAAGCGCTCTTTGCGGGTTTTCACCTTGACCTCTCTATTTTTTTGATTTTTTTATTGATTTTTTTTAGGTCTCAAAGTACCCTTTGCAGGTTTTCACCTTGGCCTTTTCCTTCTTCACGTGTAGTACTTCTTGACTAAATCTGAATTTACAGGATTGGGCAAGTTTTTCCCATCCATTTCAGCCAAAATTAGTGCCCCTCCGGAGAAAGCCTTCTTTACCACATACAGTCCTTCCCAATTTGGCATCCATTTTCCTCTAAAATCTCTTTGTATAGGGAGAATCTTTTTCAATACCAAGTCTTCCTCATGAAATTCCCTCTGGCGGACCTTTTTATCGTAAGCTCGCATCATTATTTTTTGATACATCGCCCATGCTAGATAGCCCATAGCCTTCTTTCCTCAATCAAGTTCAATTGATCGTATCGAGACTGGATCTATTTTGCTTCATCTAACTTTAGCTCTGATAGAACTCAGAGGGAAGGTATCTCTACTTCAATAGGTAAAACTGCCTCCATCCCATAGACCAACGAGAAAGGTGTTGCCCCAGTAGAAGTTCTGACAAATGTCCGATAGGCATAGAGAGCAAAGGGCAACTTCTCGTGCCAATCTCTATAAGTTTCTGGCATCTTTCCTACAATCTTCTTAATACTTTTATTGGCTACTTCTACTGCCCCATTCATTTTTGGATAATATAGCGACGAGTCGTGGTGTCTGTTCTTGAACTGACTATAGACCTCCGCTATCGTACTGTTGTTCAGGTTGAGTGCATTGTCTGATATGATCTTCTCAGGCATCCCATATCGACATATGATTTCTTTTTTTAAGAATCTGCTAAATGTTGATTTAGTGATGTTGGCGTACGAAGCAGCCTCTACCCACTTGGTGAAGTAACCAATGACCACAAAAATAAATTGATGCCCATTCGAAGCTTTCGACGAAATTAGTCCAATGACATCCATGCCCTATATGGAGAAAGGCCATGGAGAAGTCATAACATGCAAGGGTGAAGGAGGCACATGAATATTGTCCCCATAAATCTGGCATTTGTGACATCTCTTCGCATAGTTGATACTGATCACCTTCCATAGTTGACCAACAAGACTCGAATCTCATAATTTGTCCGCCATTGTAAAGCTATTGGCGTGAGTCCTCTGAGACATGTTTTAGGTTCACCTCATGGACTTCTTCTAGGATTTTCTTAGCTTCAATAGCATCCACACACCTCAAAAGTACTTGATCATTTCTTCTTTTGTACAAGACCTCCCGTCTCGAGACATAATCAAGTCCCTAACCCCGTTGATGACAATTATAGGTGAAGAATCTAGTTAGCCTTCTCAATGTCCTTTTGTCATTCTCGGTTGTTCCGCTAATTTTATTTGGATGTTTACATAGTTAATTTACTTTACTTATGCTATACTACAAATGAATTTACAAGATATTCACGATTTCTCATGTACCGCAATATATCATGATACCAAGGGTGATTATCTCTTTCCTCTTCATCCATATTATAGCAATGGGCTGGAGCTTTGTAGATACTCATTTGGATAGGCTTTACATCCTCCTGTTTGCCTACTTTGATCATGGAGGCCAAAGTGGCCAAAGCATCCACCATCTGGTTCTCTTCTCGTGGGAGATAACTAAAAGTGATATCATCAAACTCTTCAATTAACCCCATAACTATCCTTCGGTAATTGATCAATTTGGGGTCTCTTGTCTCACATTCGCCTTTTAGCTGGTAGATCACTAGTGTAGAATCTCCATATACTTCCAGCACTTTGATTCTGCGCTCTGTGGCTGTCCGGAGTCCCATGATACACGCTTCGTATTCTGCCATATTATTTGTACAATCGAAATCTAATTTGTAAGTGAATGGGTAATAATCTCTATTTAGAAATACTAAGACTGCCCCAATTCCATTACCGACATCATTTGATGCTCCGTCGAAATTTAGCTTCCAAAGATGATCCTTTAGGGTGTCTTCCTTCACTGCCGCTACATACATTAAATCCTCATTGGGGAAATCAAAATTCAATGGCTCATAATCCTCTAAAGCTCTCCTAGTTAGAAAGTCTGTTATTGTACTCCCTTTCACAGTTTTTTGACTCACATAGACGATGTCGAATTTAGAAAGCAGGATTTGCCATCTGGCCATCCTTCCATTTAAAGCAGTTAATACCATCATGTACTTTAGGGGGTCTAATTTCGAGATTAACCAGGTTGTATGGTACAACATGTATTGCCTCAATCTCTGAGTCGTCCAAATTAAGGCACAACACAATTTCTCAATTGGCGAATATCTCATCTCACACTCAGTGAATTTCTTGCTAAGGTAGTATATCGCCTTTTCTTTTCTTCCTGAATCATCATGTTAACCCAGCACACATTCCATAGAGTGATCAAACACTGTCAAATACAGGATTAATGGCCTATCCAAGAATAGGGGTGACAATACTAGAGGGTTTGACAAGTACTGTTTGACCCTATCGAAAGCTTTCTGGCATTCGTCATCCCATACGCCTGGATTATGTTTCTTCAGAAGACGGAATATGGGATCACATTTTCGATTAACTGTGAAATGAACCGAGCAATGTAATTTATCCTTCCCAAGAAACCTCAAACTTTTTTTGAGTGTGTGGTAGAGGTAATTCTTGTATAGCTCAGACTTGTCTAAGTCAATCTCGATTCCCTTCTCGCTGACTATGAAGCCCAATAGTTTTTCAGATCTAGCTCCAAAAGTGCATTTCGCTGGGTTGAACTTTAACTGGAATTTTCTCAACCTTAGGAATAGTTTCCTCAAAACTCAAATGTGTTCCTCTTCTGTTCTGGACTTTGCAATCATATCATCCACATAAACTTCAATTTCTTTATGCATCATGTCATGGAACAAAGTCACCATGGTCCTTTGATATGTAGCTCCTACGTTTTTCAACCCAAATGGCATCACTTTATAACAGAAAGTACCCCATAATGTTATAAAGGTAGTCTTTCCCATATCTTTATGATGCATTTTATCTGATTGTACCCTGAGAATCCATCCATGAACGAAAACAATGAGTAGCTCTGCTGTGTTATCCACCAGAGTATCAATATGACGCAAAGGAAAATTACCCTTGGGCTAGCCTTGTTTAGGCCTCTATAATCTACACACATTCGCACTTTCTCATCTTTCTTAGGGACAGGCACGATGTTGGCTACCCATTCCGAATATTTTATCTCTTGCAAGAATCCGGCATCAAACTGCTTTTGACTTTCTCCTTTATTTTTAGCATAATATCCGGTCTCATCCTTCGAAGCTTCTGCTGAACTGGTTTGCAATCCGCTTTTATGGGCAGGCGGTGTACTATAATGTCGGTGCTTAAACTGGGCATATCCTTATATGACCATGCGAAGACATCCTTGAATTCCTATAGCAACTCGACGAGATCCCGCCTTGTTCCTTTGGCTATACACGTTTCAATACTTACTACTTTTCCTTCCTCCAGTGTCATAGTTTCCACTATTTCCTTATGAGGCAAAATTTATTTCTCTTCCTGTTCTACTATACTTAACAAGTCAGGAGATAAGTCACCGTCCATGTTTTCTTCAAAGTCATGTGATCCTTCTAAACATACGTCTTGCTCAAAAGGATATTCTGAGTCCCTAGCAATATTGCTCATGTCATTGATATCTGGGACCTATTGTAAGTTCAAAAAGAATATGGAAAGAAAGAATAAATTTATGAATGATTATTCGTAAGTATAATTATGAATAGTTATGATAGAATAATTTGAGGAAATCATAAAATAAAGAAAAGAATGGAAGAATGTTTGCTTCAAATGATAGCAAAGATGTACTTCATTGATATGATAATGTTTGAACATGAACCTATTTTACAAAAGAAATCTTATTGCTTCTAGGCTTAAAGTAATAAGTGCGTTCTAAACATTACTCTGAGTAAGCTTTAAAAACTACAAGAATTTCCTCTGCAGTTCAATTGTCCAAAAAGCTTCTCGGTTCGTAAGGTCGAATATTTGATAAGGTCCCTTCTTCAACTGCCTCCTCGGATATGTCATTAATGCAGACATTGTCCAACATCGTTATAATGTCTTCTCCTTTCGGTGCCTTCTACTCAGTATGGATGACCCGTCCCAAGACAAAGGTTTTGGATATGTGCGAAATTATCATGGGTTCCCACTTGGTTTCCTCGCCACTCAAACGAGCCCGTCTTCTTTCTTACCTTTTTTTCTAATTCTTTCTTTCTTTGTTTTGTATCTAGCCTGAACCCTAATCCACAAGCGATCTTGCTTTTCTTTCAATAATGGAGCCAAAATTCTCCCCTGAAGATACTTTTCAAGCCCTTTTCCAGGCAAAGCTCTTTTTCCTACGGTCATCTACAACCCCATTCTTGTGGTTTTGGAGATTTTGGTACCAGAATTCTGTTTTCTTCTGTAATGAAAGTTGCATTCACGAATTCTAAAGACCGGAAAGAACATTCAGTTGTCTCATCATTTATCACTAAGTACGTCATATCACTAGTCACAGCTGCAATAATATCCTCTTCAGCCTTTATTGTTATTAGCCGGCCATCTGTTACCAACTTTTACTTCTGATGTAATAACGAATGGACTGCCTCTGACGAATGTATCCACGGTCTTCCTAGTAAACAGTTATAGGAAAGCTTGATATCCATGACCAAGAAATCCACCTCATAAGAAGTTAGGCTAATTAATAATGGTATCTCAATTCTCCCCATGACTCTTCTTTGCGTGCCATCAAACGCCTTCACTATGCTCTGGCACTCTTTCACGTGCAAATTATCCATAGGTAATCTATTTAATGTGGACAAGGGTAAAACGTTTAACGCGGACCCATTGTCTATCAAGACCCCTGATAGTGTGTACCCTTTGCATCTAGTGGTAATATGCAAAGCCTTGGTGGATCATCTACCCCCTAGTGGTATCTCGTCGTCATTGAAATAGATGAAGTTGTCAGCACTTATGTTACCAATCAATCGATCCAATTTATTAATCGAGATGTCATTGGCCACGTAAGTCTCATTCAAAACTTTCATCAATGTGTTTTTGTGTACCTCCTAACTCTGAAGCAAAACTAACATAGATATGCACGCTAGCTGTTTGTACAGCTGTTCTACAACACAGTATTCACTGTGTTTCAAAAATTTTAGGAACTCCTTAACTTCTTCCTCTTTCACTGGTTCATTGATAGGCGACTCAGGCTTGACTGATTTTTCTTTTCCTACTCTACCATTGGAGCTCTCCCTTTTGTCAAATCATAGCGTCTCCAGCTATGAGTATGAGAACCTACATCTAGATCCTCATTTGAAGCACTAGCCAAATTTTTCTTCCCTAGGATTTCCACATTACACTCATAGTTCTAGGGAACCTTCTTGCTATCTTTATAAGCAAAGGTTACGGGCCTCTGTATTATCACTCTCGGTGTTATCTGAATTCCAGCTCCATTGCTTTTGGTTCACGGAATAATAATCACTGAAAAGTTAACTTTTGAGCTCTTTGTTGTTGACTCTGACGCACATATGCTCTTCTCTTCTGTGTCTTCTTCACAAAACTCAATTTATTTATTGTTCATCTAATTTTGTACCAAAGTTCTAAATTCCTTACAATTCTGAATCTCATGTCCCATTTTATGATGGTATTCACAATAATTTATCAACTTTCCCTGACTCTCTTCTGCAACAATTAGTCTTTGTTTGACCATTTCTTTCCAAACCAATCTTAAAATACTCTTAATCTTTGCGACGCTTGCTTTGATTCTTCTCTCCAAATTTTCACTAATTGCATTAACCCCATTATTAGTATGATTGGGTAATGGATTTTTTGCATTTGGCGCGTCATCTAACTTTACAATACCCATGTTGATGAATCTTTCTACCAATTTCTTAAAGGCAAGACAATTTTCTATTGAATGCCCTGTGATCCCAACATGGTACTCACACTGTGCATTCGAGTCATACCATTTAGGATACGGAGGCTGTATTGGTTTTAGATAGTGAGGAGACACAACATGCGCGTCGAATAAGATTTGATACAACTTCTTGTACATCATTGGGATCGGCGTAAATTGGAGTTTCTCATTGCTTTGTCTTGTGGTGCCAGATTCTTTCCTTGGCAAACCCTGATGCCCGGTAGTCACTATTTTTGGCTGATTAACGATAATCGACTTTGAGTACCCTATGCTTGCATTATTCACTTCGTTTTCTTTCTTCCTTGTGGCCATTCTCCTATTACTTTCTCCTGCCTCGATCTTTCCACTTTTTATGGCATTTTCGATCATTTCTCCGGTCATTACAATGTACGAGAAGCTCTTTGTAGCACTTCCTAGCATATGCGTGACAAATGGGGCCTTCAGTGTATTGATAAAGAGCATTGTGATCTCTTTTTCTAGAAATGGTGGCTGGACTTAAATGACAACCTCCCTCCACCTCTGTGCATATTGTCTAAAGCTCTCATTTTCTTTTTTCTCCATGTTTTGAAGAGTAATCCTATCGGGAGTCATATCTGTCACATGACTGTACTGCTTCATGAATGCCTGAGCCAAATCTCTCCATGGACCAATTCTGGCAAGACTCAACTGGTTATACCATTTGGCTGCTGCGCCCACCAGGCTATCCTAGAAGCAATGAATCAATAGTTGGTCATTATTAATGTATTCCGTCATTCTTCTACAAAACATAATAATATGGGTCTCGGGGCAACTTGTCCCATTATATTTCTCAAATTCAGGCATCTTGAATTTGTATTGGAGCACTAAGTCTGGGACCAAACTTAAATCCTTGGCATCGATTCCATAACAGCTATCAGCATTTTCTATTACCTTAAACTTCTCCTCCAACCATTTACATCGATCTTCTAGCTACTTTGGCAATTTCATTTTTTTCTCTCTCCTTCAACTACTTCATCCAAATCAAGGACATTAGGATTGATTGGATTATGGCCAGGGTTAGAGCCTGAGCAAGCTTGGAAATTCATCGGTATCGAGGCTCCGGCCTGAATCTGTTGTGGCCTGATAGAGACAGATGGCCTTTGTGAACTTATCTCTGGTGGTGCATGCACATGCATTAGAGTAAAACCAATAGGATATTGATTACTTTCCGTGATATTATCCATAGGGCCTTTCCCTTTGTCTATTCCTCCAGCCAGTAATTGAGTCAATTGAGACATCATATTTTTGTGATTCCATCATCTCATGCATCATATCCTGTTGGATCTCAGTCAGCTGCTCCTGCATTTGCAGCTAAAGTTTATCATGCATCTCCCTTTGGAGTTGTTCAAGCTTTTTAATCTCTGATCCACATCTTTCGTCTTGGTTCAGTACCGTAGGGATATTTGGTTTTACCGGTGTCGAAGTTAATGCTGAAATAATTTTTTAATCGATTAGAATCCTTCCATGACCTTTAATGCATATGAATGAAATGAAAACGAATGCAAGTGCATGAATGTAAAGAAGGTGTCGGTTCTGATTCAATTCCATATAGAAAACTTTATTAGAAAACAAAATTCTTTACATAAAATAGATTATAGATATGGCTTGGTCTCAATGCCCAAATTTTTTACTTTTCCTAAGTAGTGAAGCTAACTCCTGTCCACGATCTGACCGCGACTCATATTGCATGCTCAGTATATCCGCTTGTACAGCCAAAGTCTGCACGTAGTCAGCTACCTCTCGAATTTGGTTATGGCTTCTCCTATGATGTAATCCCTATTTCTAACTTGATTTTGAGAGTAGTGAAGCTCCTCTTTCCATCGATCTTCCTCTAGGGACCCAATATGGTTTTGACAATTCTGTAATACGACTTCTAATTCTTCAACTTTCTTTTTCATTTCCTTGATTTTGCTCAAACTTGCTTTGAGTTCCATCACAGAATTACGGTTTCGATAATGACGGAGAGACCTTTCCAATTCTGCCACCCTAGACTTTAGTTCATTTCTTCCATTTTGGCTTTCTAACATTTGTCCTTCTAAAATCTCATTTCGGGCCTGCATTTCTTGAAACTTCTTTTCCCATTGTTCTGCATTAGTTTTTTCTCTTGCACTTCTTGTTGCCATTGATCTGTAGTTTTCCCTAGGCCGCGGTTCTCATTGATAGTCACATCTTCTTATAATCTGCCTTTGGACTATCCAGATCCTCTCCAACTTTATTTTTCCCCTTTCTTAACTTCTCAGCTTCTGACTTTTGTACTTCCACATCTAATCTCAAGTGCATTTTTTCTTCCTCTAGCTGCTCAATCTTCTTTCCGAGCTCTGAACTCTGTTTTTCAAAATCCTGCTTTATAATCTCTAGCTCTGTCGGGACTACTTGCAAGTATTCTTCTACTGATCGAGCATCATCTAAATTTGGTCCCAGAATACTATCGTTAACCCTTTTGCTTAACCACACTTTATACTCAAGAGTCGTCATTTTACCACGTTCACTCTCTTCATCCGATGGGTTTACTTCCAAGCATTCGTAATTTCCCGAATCTTTTTTTATAATTCTTTCCTTTATAAGAGAATTCACTTTGAGCCAACCCGTGCGTCACCGGCACAAACTGTCTAGACTTGTGCTGTCTTGTTGCAAGCAAATGAGCATATCCAATGGCTCCCAAAATTTCGGGTAAAAAGACCCAATCAAAACTTCCACATCTGTACAGTATCTCATCAGGCACCATCCATGGAGCTCTCCACTCAATATCCTCTTCTTAAAGGTTCTGAAAAATCATCATCCACCCTTCTGTTGATATATCTTCCAGCCTTGGCATAGTTACTTCTTCTTTTAAATGTGAATAGTTCTCATAGAAAGGTCGATAAGAGATTTTATCTACCTTCCAGAAGTGACCGTGAAACCAAACCACCAATAATTGTGCACATCTAACAAATCTACCGTGAAACCAAACCACCAATAATTGTGCACATCTAACAAATCTACTTTCTACTGCTCTTCGACATGCATTTAAGGATTTGAAGGTCTCAGCGAGAATTGTAGGGACATGTGTAACTTGCTTATCCAACCGATTAAATAAGTCCATGACTGCTTCATCTATATGCCTTAGAGCTTTAGGGAATATGACTAATCTGTAAATACTCAAAGTAAAGATATCAATTTTCCTCTTTACATCAGGGTGCATCAGGATCAAATCTCTCAAGTTTACCCAATGAATACATTGTCCTTTTGCCCTTTTGTTGAATATGAGATGAAACCCACTACTCACTCATTCATGTAATTTTCATCAACTTCTTCACGAAAGAAGGCCCTAATATAAACTTTATCGACTTGGACCCCTGGACAGCGTAAGTAAAGTGGTGTATTCCTCTATAGTAGGCACCAAATACATATTCCTAAAAGTGAAACAACTATATGCAGAATTCCAAAATTGAACCATAGCCCTAAACAAGCGCTTATCTACCTTGACATCAAGTAAAAAAGAAATATCACCATAGCTGCGGTAGAACATCTGTTTTGTCTCATACTCCCAATGAGTCCAAATATCCCTCAATTCTTGAGCTCATTTTGTGTCACACTAATGCGGGTGAAGTCTCACAGCTCGGACGTGTATCCTTTAACTAGACTATTCCCTTTTTTCCAATTGCAACTCTTCTGACCATGTGCGAACAACCGCATTATCCTCCACTTTATCAATAAATTCATTTTCCATAGTAAACTTTCTATCTTAGCAACCGAACAGGAATCAACACCTCTTTAATATGAAATGACATGTAAATAAGAAAACAAATAAAAACACAACAAGTCAGTATCGCATGATAAAATTCAAAACAAACAAAATATTATCAAGCACTTATTTGGGTAACCACTAAAAGTTCGACATAGCTCTACTTGAGGTGGGCTCTTAGGGCTACTATATGCGGCTTGGTTCTAGAGAATGGGTACCTGAACCAACAGATTCCTCAATTTTCACCCATTATAGGCTCATATGGATCGAGTTCGGTTCGGGGAATACATTTCCCTAGGGCCATGCGGAGATGAAAATCTCACGAAGCACATAGGTACAGATGTATTTCGGAAGTAGTCCACTAGCCCGTGTGGAGGTGAAAACCTCACGAAGGCATAGCTTCTCACTCCCACTTAAGGGTGTAACCATAACGGTCATGCAATGCAGTGTAATAATATTCTACGAGATTTTAATCATAACATCAACAAATGTATTGAAAGAAACGTGATTTTTCAATACAATTTTCCAATTTTTCAATCAAAAGGACAAAATTTAATCAATCTATGGTCTGACTCTCAACCAGTCCCCAGTGGAGTCGCCAAGCTGTCGAAACTATTTTTATTTTATAGGTTTGGAAAAAAATGGGAATCGACTTTTAAATGACAGATAGAGTCGCCACCAACCTTTTTTTGTTTAGGTGTGATTGGATCACCTTACCAAAATAATTTGGTCTACGAAATAGAAAAATAGGTTCGGGAGTCGATTACACACGAGGAAGGATTAGCACACTCGCATGCCCAAAACTGGTACCAAATTGATTAACTAATGTCCTTGCGTTGAAAACTTGAAAATGTTTAAGGTATGATTCTTTTTAAGGAATGTTAATTAATTTTGAATTGAATCTCAAGATTCATTCGTTCCAAAGGAATAAAAACATCACATCCAATACGTTAGGACATGACACATTTATACTTCGATACCGAGATTATCTTTGATTTTCAAAACATGCAATTAAAAGGATATTTGGTTATTTGGGTCAAACGGAAAATTTACACCCAGCACGTTAGGGCGCAATTCTTCGAATCTCCAAACACACAAATATTGCCTTATTTTGAAGAATTTTCAAATACACAATTTTAAAATTGGCTTGAAACACATTTTATTTGATACATTTGAAAAATAGAACATTTAATAAAAGCTCGAATACATTAGAGTTTGCAACATAAAACAATAACAAGTAGCATAAGTATAGCATTAAGCACGAAATAACATACAAACTCAACATTATACAAATGGACATAATTATAGAAATAATTTAACGCAAAAATATACAAATACGATAACCGCATGGTTTAAAAGACACATATCAACAAACAAAGATCAATAAGCTGCACGATACGATAATTCTACAACATTAACACTGGCAAATTAATATAAAGCAACATTTTGAAAGCCTACACATCGATTTAAAAATAGAGAAAGTGAAGTCTGAAATCTACGAGTTATGAAATTATTTAAAATAGGGTTATTTGTAAATGAATTTACTGAAATATGTATATAAAAATAAATTGAAATAAATTATACAAATCTAAAAACAAAATGAATGACTTTAAATATATAAACATATATAAGTAATAGTATATAAAAATATCTCAAATAAATTAAAATATACAATAAAATATGATTTTTTAAGTGATAAATTATGTATACTAAATTTAAAATAGAAATATATATAAATAAGTAATTTTAAAAGAAACTAAATATACATATAGATAATGGAAAATAAAAGCAATTAAGACATTGTAGAATAGATTTCAAAACAATTTTATTAAAATAGCATGAATAATAAATAAATTTAATACAAAAAGCGGTACAAGAATTTAAACAAAGACTAAAAATACTTAATTGAAAAGGTGACGAAATTCACAGGCTGTTTTATAAAGAACTTGTTTAACAAAATCTAGGACTAAAAAAGGCTCAAATAATCAGGGATTGAACTAACAAATATTCCGGTAATCAAAACGCAGCACACAGATTGGACTAATTTAAAATGCGTGCAAATCCTTGGGCAAAATTAAAAAACACAAAAGAAATAAAAGAAAGCTTAATTAAATTTTAACACAAAATAGAGGGACCGAGCGCGCAACTATACCATCACCGTAAAAATGCGCGGATCCCATGGATATCGGGTCGGGTCAAATCGGGTCATGGCCTGTACGACGTCGTTTTAAAGTTATCGAAATAAGCCTAAACGGCGTCGTTTCTCTAAAACGATATTATCCCTAAAACAATCAGACCATCCCCTTTTTCTTCTAAACAAAAACGAAATGAACCCTAGCCCTTCCCCCTTTTGTTTTAGTTCTCAGCCGCAAAGAGAACTCATCATCCGGCCACTACAATGCCATGGCAATCGGCGATTAGTGGTCGATTCAAGACCAATCGACTGCCCTCCTTCAAACGAGGTCGACTGCTTCCACGTTCTTAACACCGAAGGTTCTCTTTACTTCGATTTCTACGAAGAAAGCGGTCCGACGATTCCCTTTGCAAAGGTAACTCCTTTTTTAAAAAAAATATACACAAACACAAGAAAAGAAGCAGAAAGAGAAAGAAAAGGATACGAAAGCAAAAAGATTTCAAAACAAAATCACCTTTTTTCTTTCGGTATTCTGTATATATGAATCAAGGTTCGTAATAGTGTCTGTGTGCGTAAAAAAATTACAATGGATTCTTCGATTTCTAAAGGCCAAAATTGAAAAAATACTAATAATCAAAAAGAAAAAATACATTCTCTGTCTGTTTTGCTGTTTCTCTGCTATTTGCTTGCAAGTACAGAGGGGACGTGACTAAGTCTGGAGGTCGACGACGCTAATCTGTTGGATACTGATCGGAGGTGTCTTTGGTGAAGGCTCACAGTGCTCGTGGTGGCGTGCGTGGAGGCACGCCAGCATACTGAAGTGTCTAGAATTCCTAGGGTTTCGTCTTCTTGAAAGCTGCTTGGGGCCGTTCGGTAGGTTTGATTTAGGCTTAGTGTTTTGGGCTAGTTTGTAAGTGGGTTAGGGTTTAATTAGGTATTGGGCCATTCATTTGGGTTTGAAATTTTGTAACAGACTGGACATTTAAAAATTTTGGGCTTTTAATAGTTTATTTATTGTAATAATAATTTGGTTTATTATTCTTTGTTTTCTGTATGGTTTATAATGAGCACGGGCAAATTTTGGGCCCTACAATATATAAAATAAAAAATTAAATAGGAAAATAAGATAAAAAAAACCTTAAACTACTAGTGATTTGATTTATAGTTGTTTATTGTGTTTCATCATCTCTATGGGAATTTATTTATATTTTTTATACTTGCATAAAATAAAAGGTAGAAATGTGAACTTTGAATATTGATTTTATTTTTATATGAATTATTTCTTAAATGTTATAGTTTTATTTCTCGTAATTTTTACCATAATTTTCATATATAATCAATATTAAGGATTTTTCTATTACTTTTTATATTGATTTTAAAAATTAAATATATTTTATTAATGTATTTATTGTTGTATATGACATTAATTTACTTAAAAAAAATATTTATCTGTTTTCAAAGATATATGTGAAAAATAAAGTTTAATATGAAATGAATTGTTGACATTATAATTAGTAAATATACTTTCTATCTATTGTTGTGATAATTAACTGGTTTAATTATAATTTGTGTTAATAATAAATTACAATTCAAAATAGAGAATTAGGGATCAATACAAAATACTTTATTGAAGAGCTATTAGAATGTTTAGTAGTTTGGAATTTGTAATTAATTTAATAATATATTATCATTATAAATTCTGATCATATTTATTCTTTTTGAGACAATACTTAAAATTACTCATAGCCTTCCTCAACTTATAAATAAGAGGATAATGTGTTTCATCGCACTTGAACCAACATCCTCTTACATTAAGGACAATGTTTATACCAATCAAATTAAGACTTAATCAGCGACCCTAATTAATTTTATTTATTCACAATAATGTCAAACATACATTACACATTAACTTAAGCTAGACAAACCCTAATGAATGGCAACATCATAGTCCAAGAGCTTATCCAATTTGGATTAAATAATTCTCATCATGTTTTACATCAACACTTATAACTTAAATAATTCTGGTTAAAAATGATACGAGATAAATAAATAACTTGTAAAAGTTTATCTTTTATGCATCATATTTTCTCTTAATTATATTAGTTTAATTGGAGCTGAATAACCACCGAATTATAAAATATTATCAAACAGAAGTTGTATTTAAAAAAAAAAAAAGCGCACTCAATGACTATAAAATGGCATTGAAATGCATGGTGAAAAGAACCCATTTTTAATAAAAATGGCAATAAAATTTGACTTAGTAATAGATAAATCTGTTTATGTGTTATCAGGATTTAGTTTATATATTTTAATCTATTTTTATATTTTTAAAATTTTAAAATTAATTAATTAATAAATTTTTGTGAATATTATATGAAAATTTCAAGCTAGCATACATGGTTTTACATATGATAAAATTTTAATTTAACAAATTGAATTATTATCATTTAGTCAAAATCCAAAAAGCATAAACACTAAAATGAACTTTTTCCATGCATTAACTAAATTTAAAACTTAGATATAACATAAATATTAATAACAGAATTTAGGTTTATTATTAACAAAATCTTGCTCCACCCCAGGAGTGAACCAGGAAAACATTAAAGCATGGTTGGATACATAGAGTTTCCCTCACCATCCAACAACAGGAGTTACTAGCTACGAGGAAAATGTAATGATTTAACTTTAATTTTTAACCTTTTTTTTTTATTTCTTTGCCTTCTTCGTAATGGAACAGTGACGATATTAGCCACTTAGACCATTCTCATCACTCACTAATCTTGGAATATTAGCCGACAAAATCCCTATGGCATAAAGATTGCTAAACCCAGGTCCCACTCATATGAAAGCCCAAAATAATATGTTTAATAGGCTCTTTGGATTGGGCTTTGGCAGGCCATCATTAACAAAACCCAAAACTAAATTTAGAAGGTATAATACCAAATTTAGCCCTCAGTATTTACATTATTTATCAATTTGACCCTTATTCTTTTTTTAAGCTTAATTTAACCCTCAACCTAAAAAAAAAAGAAAGAAGTCATATTTGACTATTAACCTTTTCAAAAGAATTGAATTGTTGTTTTTTAACTTAAATATTCATTAAAACATTAAATTTTCAAACATGTACTCATTGTAATTTTTAATTTTTATCAAATATATATTAAATTTCTAAATTATTACTTTTTGAATTTCTTATAATTTTAAAATTATTTTTTGGCGTGGCATATGAGATACATTGTGTCATGTCAGTATGAAGACATGTGGATTATCACTCCAACATCATTAAAATGTTAATTTTAGTTAAAAAGTGATTTGATTCTTTTTTAAAAGGTTGATGATCAAATTTAGCTAAAATAATAATAAGGGTTACGTTGACCAAAAAATGTAAACGTTGAAGGCTAGATTTGACATAATGTTAAATTTAAAACAAATCATGCATTTTGGGGGCTAATATGTAAAAAAAAAAAAACCTTTAACCTACTGCATCATGTTTAAACAAATCATTATATTGATTTCTATAGTTAAATAAGGATTAAACTCTGCTATTAATCCCTGCACTTTACGTAAGTTGCGAATTTAGTCAATGTAATTTAATTTGGTCATTTCTAATCTTTATACTTTACTAATGTTGTGGATTCAGTCAATGTAATTTAATTTGGTCTTTTTTAGTTCTTGTATTTTTTGAATTTTAAAACTTTAGTCCTCACCAAGCAATAGTTGTTAAATCCATTAAGTTTTGTTATTTCTAAAATTTGATGTAACAAAGATGTCATCATATATGTAATGTCATGTCAACTTGTTTTCACAAATTACTCACTAAAAGTCCAATTAATATATTAATAATGATCATTTGCATCAATCTTGAAATTTTAAAATTTGAAAAAGTATATGGATTTAGAATGATCCAATTGGAGAATATGAACATGACTAGTAATTGAATTTAACCAAATAAATTTTATACTATCATTTGAGTCAGGACTAAAATTTCAAAATTCAAAAAATACAGGAACTAAAATCAACCAATTTAAAATACGAGGATTAAATTCACAACTTTCAAAAGTATGAGGACTAATAAAATAATTTAACCTTAAATAAGCCCTTAATCTATTACTTTTACCTATTAAAGTCCTTAAATTTCTAATTGAAGTAAAATTAGTTTAATTGCTAAAGGTATAATCTACCTATGTCTTAATCCAACCTAAACACCTACCATATATAGAGATAGAAATTGTATTTTCTTTTTTCCTTTTTTTTTTTTTGAACCACTATGAAGTTAGGGACTAAAATAAAAGCTTAAAAGGACATCATCAACATGTCTTAATTAATGTTTTGAAACATTTTTTGGATTGGATTCAGACAATGAACCACCTTCTGTTCTTAAATTTCCCTCTCACTATTTTACTCTAATTTTACATTTATTACTTAATGATTTCATTTAAATAAAAAACCAAAGTAATAAATAAAAGGTTGAAATGTTGTATTAGTCCCTGTACTTAGACAAAATTTGAGATTTAATTATTGTATTTAAAAATATCAATTTAATCATTAATACTAAATATTTTTATTAAAAAAATTAATTTTAATTAAGTTGTCTTATATCATTAACATAATATACACATGTTAAATTAAAATTGATGACAAAAATTACTAGCAGAGATAATGATTTAATTAAGATTTTAAATTGAAAAATAAAAAAATTAAAATTTTAACTTTAAATTATAGGGATTAAATGTACAAAGCTAACAACAAAATTAAACTAGTGTGAATAAAATCAAACCAAGATTTATAAAATATTAAAATTATTTTGTATTAATTTGTATCAAATCTTAGATTTATATTAAATATAAATAAAAGCCTTTTTAATTTGATAAATAGTAATTAAAAAAAGCCAATTTTAGAAAGAAAAAGAAATCCAATTTAAGGAACCGGATAAATAAAGAAACAAATTCCAAACACATTTACTGCCAATAAAAAAGGACATAAAATGATAAAATCTAAAAGGAAACATCGATGAATAACAAATTTACAGAAATAATAGAATGGAATAAATAAATAAGGGAAATGCCACTGTACAGTGTTTCAACGCCAGTCATCAAAGAAAAATCTAAAAAGGCAAAAAAAAAAAAAAAAAAAAAAAGCAAACTCCTATTGGGAGGTAGAAAGGAAGAAGCACGGTGCCTTTGTCCTCAGAACCAAAAAAAGAAACTCTCTGTTTCTATCTATTTCTTCATCTTTCGATCTTTCTTTCTCGCATTTCTTCTTTATAATCTAAGTTTCGGGTTATTTTGTTAAAATCTACTTTTTGTGGGGGGTTTTGTTGCTTTTTTATTTATTTATAATATATGAAAATTTTCAATCGTCTGTTTATTTTAATCAAAATTTGGGTTGTTCTTTTATCATCTCTGGATCACCCTGGGTTTCCAGTTTTCTGATTCTTCTGTGTTTAGATTTGAATAATAGAATTAATGTAAAAAAAAAAAAAAGGAATGGGATTTGAGTTAGCTGATTGGTCTTTGAAAAATAACTAGTTTCAATCTTGACTTGGAAACTACAATCCGATTGCTGATGAAATTTGGGGTTTTTCTTGCTTTTATGGTATTTTGAGTGGTTTCTTCTTTAATGGAGCTATTGGGGATGATAGTAAATTTTGGGGTTAGAAAACGTTGATTCTTTGTGGAGGATAGCTATGGATGAAGTTGGTCCTAGTAATCAAGGAGAGCCTCCGAGGACCTCAGAATCGGGCTCCGATGAAGGCTCTGCTATGCGGTGGAGGCCGAGGCAGCTGGTTTTTGGGCCTTACTCAACTAGAAACGAAGCTGATAGAAAGCTGCGTGTTGTTGTCAGGAAGCCTGTAAGTTCTCTTTTTTCTAGTTGTCTGTTCATTTTTAGTTGAAAAGTTTGCAAGGTATTTCTTTGGCATGTTGAAACGTGTTGAAAGCTCAGGAGCTTTTGGTTTGGGTTTGAGTTTAAATTGTTATTGATTTACTGATGTTCAGCTGGTTTTAGTTGTGGTTTGATTAGTGATTCTGTTTAGCATAAGGAAAGCATATGTAAACTGTAAACATATAAGCAATGTAGAGGCCAGAAGAGACTGTTCCTTATTGTCTCCTCTCCATGTGCAGGGTAAATGCTTCACTACTTGCAAATACATCATAGAAAGCTGTGAACATGAATGGGAAATGTTATACTTATTTTGGTAACTATAATGTGCCATGTCTGAATGCTTAAGCTGAATAGGTGGTCAAATTGCATCCCAGTAGAAGAATGCAATGTATTGATATTATATTAGCATAGTAAGATTACTGAGTTGGTTTTAGATCCCAAGCTCTATCTACTCTGACAAGCCTCGAGCTAATACAATTCGGACTGATTTATGATGTCCATTAAAAAGATAAACTAGGGAGCAGAGACTCCTTGAACAATACGAGTCTTGATGAGGACATGGGTGGTTATTTGTTTGTCACTCACCTGTTGGGTTGTTAAATCCTGTCCTGACACTGTCCTTACCAATATGGATATTCTCCTCCTAGTCACTTAATGATCTATTATCAAATACCTCTTTTTTGCCTTGTGCATAATGTTGTCTATTCTTGTCTTATTGTCAACATTCATGTTTCAATGTCTGAATGTGATCACTGTTTGAGGAAGTATGAGATTACACGCTAAAGAGTTGGCACTGAATTTTGTACTGTAAATATTTATTGGCATATTGCTGAGTATGAAATACGAAATAGATCTTGCTTGGGTTTTCCATATGATTTTGTATATCTTTTACACCCAAGAAGTACAAAAGAAAAGGAAAAGGAGAACCCTTGCAGGATGCATGGACTCATATAAGGCAAATCTTTGTGCTGACATGCAGCTTTAACTGTGCAGTTGGTGGCAAGACTGACAAAGGACATAATTGAAACGTACCAAATATGCAACTCACAATTTAAATATTCAGAAGAATTGAATCCAAAGCGGTTTTTGACTAGCCCATCTGTTGGTGTCCTCAACGATGGCTATGACAATGTGAACTCAGATCTTATTCTAACAGTGAATTTTGTCTTGATCAATTTAGAAACACAGCGAAGGTTTGTTACTACTTTTATGATTTTTCCATGATGTTGAACTATAATTTTTGAAGTATTTCTTGTAATTTCTTTGCGGATTGACCTCACAAGTGCATTTTGGATTTTCTTAATGGTGGGAAAAGGATGGTTATTCTTTTTCTTTTGCTAAAACTTCCATTGTGTTGCTGAAGGTAGCTACTTGATCCTAGACTATTTTTAAATGTGATATGTCTGATATATAGATCGGTTTTATATGTATTTTTGTTTCTATTGATGTGGTTAGCTCTTCTAAGCCATTGGAAAACGCCTGCATAGTTAGTTTCTGGCTTGTGAACCTTGAATTCGGCATGCTAGAATTAGTTGAACATGAGTGTGCATATGGAATTTTGGGTTTGTGTAGCTCAGGTAATAATTATTTTTGATTATTTTACAAATTCAAACTGCCATTCCTCCCTTAACTTATATCCTTCTTGAGATGTTCTGTTTTAAAATTTTAATCTATCTGTTGAGCTTGTATCTTTCTACTTAAGTCTAGCACCAGAGAATACTTTTTGTTTCTGTTTCCTCGCAACCTCTGCAAAATGCTTGTGCTTATATTCACGTTTTAGGTACTGAAGTAGAAATTTTTAGAAAGGGACTGGGATAGGGGCTGGGGCTGGTTAAGAATGAGACTACATTGGCTCTACAATTAACAGGTATTAGCTGAAGCCTGATTTTTCTCAGCTCAAGCATCGCTTAGCCAGGCTAGTTATTCCTTTGTGGGAAAATTTATAATATTATTTAGATTAAACATGTAAGAAACAAATTTCAACTTCAGGTTAGTGTCTCTTGGTTGTTTGATGTCCTGGATATTGTTATAGTTTTTCAAGATGCCAGGGAAAATTTTAACAAAACTGGATGACCTATTTTGGGCTTGATGTATACATGTGAACTTGTTTTCTTTAAGCTCATTTCGGTAGTTTGTGCTGTCAACTGGTCTGCTTTAGTTGTGACTAGTGTGGTTTTAGAACAGAATCTGTTTTCAAGTTGTTTTTCCGTGTACTGAATTCTATTTTTTGGCTTTCCTGAGTATGAAAATATTTCATGTTATATACAAATCCAGAGCGAGTGTAGTTGCTCTTGACCTGCATAGTTCAGTACGATATTACTTATGTTACCTGTGTATTGATTTTGTTTCCTCCTTAATGATGCACCGAACTTGTTAGTTAATGCAATCCAAAAATATCATCAATTGAGAGTAAAAGGATATCCCAACTATTCAAAACAAAAAAAAAAAAAAAAAAAAAAAGAAGGGAAAAACCTAAAAAAGAATGAGCAGGTATTATTCATGAAGGATGTAGCTTCACTGCTTCATTCATGGATATGTCAATGTTACTTAAAAAACTATTTTCGGTTGTCTATTATCATTTAAATTAAGCTTGTTGAAGGAAGATTTTACTCATGTTTCAATGATTTTCTGTAGATATATCGTCAAAGATGTTCTTGGTCACGGGACTTTCGGGCAGGTTGCTAAATGCTGGGTCCCTGAAACAAGCAGTTTTGTTGCTGTGAAGATAATTAAAAACCAACCTGCTTACTATCAGCAGGCACTGGTTGAAGTTTCTATTTTGACCACGGTAATTTTCTTACAGCTCTATATATCCTTCTTTTAGAAATACCAGTTGTGAAACATCACCTTGTTTGCTTTTGACAGATAAACAAAAAGTATGATCCAGAAGACAAGCACCACATTGTCCGCATTTATGATTACTTTGTATATCAACGTCATTTGTGCATTTGTTTTGAACTTCTTGACACAAATCTGTGAGTACTTCTATTGTATTATTACAATGACACAAGATTCATCATTTGTGAATTTCTTTTACCCGTTACATAGATGCATTTCTTATAGGTTCCTTTGCAGCATGTTATTGATATTTTTTTCCCTGATCCAGGTACGAACTTATCAAGATAAATCATTTCAGGGGTTTGTCATTGAGCATTGTTCAGCTGTTTTCAAAACAGGTAGTTGAAGTTTGCTTATAGCTGAATTTTGTTTGAGCTGAATAATGATTGGGCTAGCTGTAGACGTCTGCTTCAATTGTCTTTTGATTTCATCATAACCTTTTTATTTATATAGATTCTACGTGGATTGGCTTTATTAAAAGATGCTGGAATAATTCATTGTGATCTTAAGCCAGAAAATATTCTTTTATGCACAAGGTGAGTTGCTTTTTCAGGGTCATTCTAGATTGGGGACATATAATATATTTTATTTTTTCCATGAAGTTTGATATTTCTGCCCTGGAAATAACAGTGTCAAGCCAGCAGAAATTAAAATAATTGACTTTGGATCAGCTTGCATGGAAGATCGGACTGTTTACTCCTACATTCAGGTTTCCATCCATAGCAATTAGCTACCACTTTCATTCTACTCATTGTTATCACGTTCAGGAGGGACTTATAGCTATATTTTCATCCCTTCTCTTTTTTCTGCAGAGCCGGTATTATAGATCTCCTGAAGTTCTTCTTGGATATCAGTATCCTTCTGGCATGAATTATGGCCTTACTCTTTTCCATCTATTGATTTTGCTTACTGCTCTGTCTTTCATTGGGTCATCGTGTTTTTCCTTTCTTGTAGCATCTCTTCTCATGTTCAGTGTCATTCTGGATGGATTTTGATGAAATAAACTTCAGCAGGCCTAACCAATCCTCGGGTTTAAAATGAACTTAAAGAGTTATCTTGTATAAAAACTGAGCTCAACAAGTGAACCATCATTATCCAATTATCACTGCAAATTGAACCTCACCTTTATATGGCATGAGTTTGTTGCAATAGATAATAGTTTGAGGTTGATCTCATAACTTATCACTTCAATATATTGTGTTCTGTTCTCCATGTTGAATAAATTATATTACTGCTGACCTTTTGATCCCTTTTTATTTGTCTTCTAACATGAGATTCAAGGTATGCATCTGCTGTTTGATATGTTATATAAGTGCCACATTAGACTGGAAGTGCATACAATCAAATTTGATTGGTTTAAGCAACCCTATTGAGCTCTTCCTATTCCCTCAAATTTGACTGCTTTGATGCTTAAGCATTGCATGCCCAAAACCCAGAGTTTGTTTCACGTTGACTAGATTGTTCAAAGCATTGCTTTTGGCTTGACTGCTTTCATCCTCGCTTTACTCATTCAGTTATATCATTTATTACTGTACAGCCTTAGATGTACAGGGGAAAACAAAGAGATAAAGATAGGTCTGCATTCATTGTTATATCTTAGAGCATAGGTATTTAACTCTAGTACCTGCATGATAACAATATAACATTTGAAACTCTATCTAAATTGGTGTAATAACTTTTTTGTTTATCTGCAATACAGATATGATCTTTGTATTTCTATATGAAGAGAATCTCTTTGAGATATTGACATGGAAGATTCAGTTTTCTGTCATATTGCTGTTCTCTGTATTATGCTGCAATCAGTATACCCTTATATATTTTACATGTCTTCTTGTCGTCTATAGGTAATAATATAAAAACGTTTATTTGAAATTATGTTCATTGATTGTGATTCGTTATTATCTTTAATGATTAGATAATTCTGATTTTTGAGGCTATGGCCATGATTGGTCTTTTTAGTTTGAACCTTGATCCTTGTTCAGATATACAACAGCCATTGACATGTGGTCCTTTGGATGCATAGTTGCCGAACTGTTTTTAGGGCTGCCTTTATTCCCAGGTGCTTCAGAATTTGATCTTCTGAGGCGAATGATTAGAATACTTGGGTATGCCTCTTTTTTGGTGGTCATACATCTATGGCATCATTATCTAAGAAGTTCCAGCATTCTATGCAACAGTTTCACGAGTTTATAGATTTTCAAAGTTAAATTGCCCTAATGATAAGCGAGAATGTGCAAGAAAAGAGAAACAAAAAATTTAGTTGGTTTCTCAAAGTAGCATATGTTTTTTGAACGCAGCAAATTGATAGTTAATCTCCTTGACTCTCCCACCCTCTCTTTATTTTCTATTATTCCATCCAAAAGCATCATAATGACAAGTCAGATCCTCTAAGATCATTCCTCTCCTAAATTAGCATGATAGGCACAAATAGTTATGAGAGAGATATATATGCCTTATATGAGATGATTTAATGTTGTAGTATATGATATTTAACTTTCTGATTGATATGAATGGTTTAGTTTGACTTCTTTGTTATGAGTACCCGTGAAGGACGTTCTAGAATTCTTTATCTGTTGAGATTTTGTGTTGCCTTTTTTGCTGAGTCCCTTTTCATGGCCTAAGATTGACCTCCTCTGAACATGACATTAAATTTTCTGTTTCATATTGGAATTTCAGCTTCTTTAATGGATTATAATGCCTTATTTATGTATCTGTGAAAATTGAAATCTGTTAAGACATACATGCATGTGTTGTTGCATAGTTTAGTTTTGACTGGACTAGGATAATATTCTATAATAAGTAGTTTAGTTCACCACAACAAGTAAATAGAAGTATCCCTAGAATATGCTGTGTGCTAAAGTTACATTAGGAGTTTGATCTAGAACTAAGTCATCTAGCTGAGATAGTTCATGGAAGTTTAGAACATGATATTGTGTGTCCCATCTTTAGAATTCTAGAATCCATCCTACTTTATTTTTCTTGTACCATGTTTAATCAGTTGCTGTTTCTTAGTCAGTCTGCTATTTTCTTGCTTTAAAATAAGTATATGCTGCGTATGATTTTCTTAGTGTTTTCATACAAATTTTCATTTCAGATTTATTTCCCTTTGACGAAAATAAACCGGGTTTCCATTAGATAATCTGTAAACTAAGGCTTTGCTTGGTGGAGTGGAAAGAAAATTGGAAAGAAAGAAAATTGAAAGGGTAGAAAAATGGACAGATAGAAAATATAATATTTCTTCCATAGGTGTGCTTGGTAGGAAAGATGGAAAAATTGAAAAAAAAAAAAGTAATTTTCTTTTCATTCATTGCTTGGTAGAGTTGAAAAATGCGAGGAAAGAAAATGAAGCTTTTAAAAATTCATAATTTTGAACTAACAGAAACCCCTTTCTCATTTTCTCTCCTCTTATCATTCCAATTTTGGAAGGATTGGTTGCAGTAGGATGGAAAATGGTTTTTTTACTCACTTTTCTTCCCTACCTAGCACACTCAAATTTTTTTTCCTTCTACTTTTCTATTCCCTCCTTCCATCCTTCCACTTTTCCACTTGACCAAGCACCCTAAAAGAAGATATTTTAGCACTTATCATCCGTCCAGTCAGTTCTATTTTTGCAATTGTTGTGAAGCCTTTTATATATGTGGTTTTAATGTTGTAGATCGCAACCCCCTGATTATGTTCTGAAGGAGGCAAAAAACACAAGTAAGTTCTTTAAGTGCATTGGGAGTACCCACGATATAGAGAATGGTGAAGTCCCCATTGGTAGCAGAAGTGCTTACCAAGCATTAACAGAAGAAGAATATGAGGCTGTAAGTGTTCTTATTATCAGTTTTGAAGACAACCATTTATGGTATTAATAGAATAGAAATTTCTGTATGACTTGGTCTTGTTTATATTTTATGTTCTTCATCGAATAGTCATTGATGCTTGTTTCTATTCAGAGGGAGTTAAAAAAACCGTTGATGGGGAAAGAGTATTTCAGTCATAAGAACCTTGAAGCAATTGTCACAAATTATCCTTACCGGAAAAACTTGCCTGAAGAGGATTTCATTAAAGGTTAGCATCTAACTTCTGCATTTAATGTCCAGCAAGCCATGTTGGGAAAAACATTTTCAGTTTGTGATTACCATCCTTTAATGACTTACCAAAGGCTGTGGCATAATGAATCTGTGACAGAGAGTCAAATTCGATTAGCTTTGATTGATTTCTTGAGGGGACTAGTTGAGTTTGATCCAGCCAAACGGTGGTCGCCTTTTCAGGTAGTTGAAATTTCACTTGAATACTTCTTTATCATGCTATTCCAACTAAATATGAAGCAATAGGAACTTCAACTTCATCTTGCAGGCTTCAAAACACCCTTTTGTTACTGGAGAACCTTTCACATGCCCATACAGACCTCCCCCTGAGACCCCTCGCTTGGTAAGGGACCTATATGTGTAACTCTGCAATTGAAGAAGCTTGAACCTTATTTCATAAATTAATATTATCTATGTGACTTTTATTTCAATGTTTGGTACCATGCATACAGAGGAATTGCCTAGTCTTCTCCCGATTCCCATATTGATTTGTGTTTATTCATAGTGGAGTGGTCATTTTGTATTTTTTCTTAACATTGGTATTGTCAGATTACAGTTTCCTAATAAGGAATATTCAGTGTATCAGATAGAATCCTGTGGATATTTAATTGATTGTTATCCCTAACTTTAAGGCTGTTTTAAGGGATAGCATCCCTAGAATCAGTTTGCTTCCTAGTTTAGAGTTTCCTAAAGTTAGGCTCACTATCTATATAAATATTAGTGTAATTTCTTGTGAAATAATATAATAGAAAAAGCTTATTTCTAACATGGTATCAGATTAGACCGATTTCTGGGAATTATTTTTTTTCGGTAATCTTTTACTCCCACTCAACCCTTAAGCCTGCTTCTTTTGTTCAAAAAAATATGTCTGAAATTATCCAAACCAATACCAATGGGGATAGTTGAAGTCATGAAAACTTCAACCAAACAAGTGAGTTGCGAACATTCAAGTGGCCTACAAGTTAAATGGGAAGAATTACCTGAAGTGGTCTCAGTTGATTCGCACGTTCTTGAAGGGCAGAGGAAAGATGAGTCACTTACTTGGCACAGGACCTAAAGAAGGAGATCCTTAGTTTGCTGCTTGGGATGAACAAGACTCTATGGTCATGTCTTGGTTATGGAATTCTATGATGCCAGAAATCAGTGACATGCATGTTTCTTAACTCATCCAAAGAAATATAAGAGGCTGTGAAGCAGACTTATTCTAAAGTTCGAGATGCTGCTCAAATTTATGAAATCAAGACTACGATTTCATCCACCAAGCAAGGAAGTCGTTCCATCACGGAGTATTCTAATCTTTTGCAAAGCTTATGGCAAGAGATGGACCATTATCGGTGCATTCAAATGAAGTGCAGTCAGATCTGACTTCGAAAAGGTTCGTTGAAAAGGATGAATTTATGATTTTCTTCTTTGGGCTAAATGTTGAATTTGATGCGAAGAGTCCAAATATTTGGAAAGGAGGAGCTACCATCACTAAATGAGACACTCGCGATAGTTCGTCTTTGAAGAAGGAAGAAGAGGAGTTATGCTTGAGAATAGTCAAGTGGATGGTTCGCCTTAGCTACAAAGGTTTGTCGATGAGAGGAGACTTGCCATGGAGCGACCAACTGGCAAAGATTTTAAGCGGAAAGGATTTACAAGGCCTATTAAAAGGGAGTTTGTATGGTGTACCTACTATAAAAAATCTCGTCACACAAAAGGAAAACTGCTGGAAGCTCCATGGGAAGCCACAGACAATTAAAATGAATTTTTCAGAAACCAGCAGACAACCAAAGGAACAAGGGCGAGCAAATATAGCAAGACAACTGGATGGAGAACAAAATTCTCAAGACTTACCTGGTGTTTTAAATAAAGACGAAATTGAGGAGTTAAAGACGTTGCTGGGATCATTGGCAAAGTCTTATTCCACAAGTACTTGTAGTTTGGCGCTTTTAGGTATATCCTATTCTCAAAATTCTAATGTCTTGGACACAGTCACCAACAGGTCTTGGGTCATTTACTCAGGAGCTACAGACCATATGACCCACTCCTCACACAAATTTGTTTCATATACAAATTTGGGTCATTGTTCAAAGGAATAACTGTTGAAAATTTTCATTGTGATGTTTGTGAACTTGCCAAACATAAACGTACCTCCTTTTCGGTAAGCAATAAAGGAACATCCGCTCCTTTTACTCTTATTCATAGCGATATTTGGGGACCATCAAACATTTCAAACATCTCTAGGGCTCGGTATGATTGTACCCGTGTGTCTTGGATATTTCTTTTAAAACAAAAATCTGATGTAAGGTCTTTTTACAACCTTTTACAACATGATCAAAACACAATTTGAAATTTGAAATAAAACGGTTTAGGTCGGACAATGCTAAAGACTATTTCAATCGGTTTCTCTCCCATATTTTCAAGAAAAAGGCATTCTCCATGAGTCCTCTTATGTTAACACACCCCAACAAAATGGCGTTGCTGAAAGAAAGAATGGTCACATTTTAGCTATTACTAGAGCTCTATTGTTTCAAAAAAATGTACCTAAACAATATTAGGGGGAGGCTGTTTTAACTGCTACTCATCTGATAAATAGGTTGCCTACAAAGGTCCTTGACTTTCAAAGTCCTATGCAAGTTCTATCGAAATTTTTTCTTGATTTCAATACTTCAAACCTTACTTCCAAAATATTTGGATGTGTTGCCTTTGTACATGTACATTCTCAAAATAGGGGAAAACTCGATCCACGAGCTGTCGAATGTGTCTTTCTCGGTTATTCCTCTACACAAAAAGGGTACAAATGCTATAATCCAGCCACCAAAAAATTTTATGTTTTAGCGGATGTCATTTTTGCAGAAGAAGAAAAATTCTTTACTCGTCCTTATCTTCAGGGGGAGAACTTATTCACAGAAGATAATGGCAGAGAATTTTTTCTTCTTGATTTTCTAACTCTGTCCGACCTACCAACCAAATTTTGCCCAACTTAATTTTCCAGCTCCTATTCAGCAGCCAAACACTCAGTCCTTACCTACCAACCAGCCTGCTCACCTTGAACCTATGCAACCATAAATAAAGCCTATTATACCTAAGTCGCCCAAAGGGATTCAGGGCACTACTCGCCTTTTACCAGTTTACATCTTCTTCGGATAAACAACCTACTGCTCTACAACCCGAGGTAACTATTGAACCTACTTTGAATACTACTGAAAATTCAGATCAGGAAGACTATGATTTTCCTATTGCTATTAGAAAAGGAACTAGGGCCTGTACAAAACATCTCTTGTACTCATTCATGTCTTACAAAAATTTGTCCCATAACCACAAAACCTTTCTTACTAGCCTAAATTCTATCTTCATTTCCAAAACTGTATCCGAGGCATTAAATGATGAGAATTGAAAAAATACCATGAAGGTTGAAATGGAAGCACTTGAAAAAAATAAGACATGGGATTTGGTAAAATTACCGAAAGGAAAGAAAACAGTTGGATGTCGTTGGGTGTACACAATGAAATACAATTCAGATGGCTCTTTGGAGAGGTACAAAGCAAGATTAGTTGCTAAAGGGTACACTCAAAAGTATGGAATAGACTACCTTGAGACATTTGTCCGGTTGCAAAGATAAACACTTGAGAGTGTTGTTGTCACTCGTTATAGCAGAGGTTTGGAAACTACTGAGCTTGACATCAAGAATGCTTTCTTACATGGTAATCTTGAAGAGGAAGTCTATATGGATGTTCCACGTGGTTCGGTTCAAATCCGGGATGATGTAGTTTGCAAACTAAAAAAGGCTTTGTACGGACTAAAATAGTCCCCGAGAGCTTGGTTTGGAAGATTTACGAAAGTGATGCTCAAGCTGGGGTATAAACAGAGTCAAGAAGATCACACTTTTTTGTAAAGCACTCATCTTCAGGGAGAATGACTGCTTTGTTAGTCTATTTAGATGACATTATAGTGACAGGTGATGATCTGGAAGGAATGTAAAATTTAAAGAACTGCCTAGTAAAAGAATTTGAGGTCAAAGAGCTTGGTAAATTAAAATATTTCCTTGGTATTGAAGTAGCACACTCTCGAGAAGGAATCTTCATATCTCAGCAAAAATACATAATTGATTTGTTGACAGAGACGGGCAAGTTGGGATGTAAACCAACAGAGACACCCATAGAGGTGAACCACAAACTTGGAGATGCACTAGAAGATACAGTAGTTGATAAGGGTTCATATCAAAGACTCGTAGGGAAGCTCATTTACTTGTCACATACTAGACTGGATATTGCCTATGGAGTTGGTGTTGTAAGTCAGTTCATGCACAATCCTAAAGAGTTACATCTTCGAGCTGTATATCAGATTCTACAATACTTAAAAGGCACTCCAGGCAAAAGAATCCTATTTAAGAAAGGGGAGAATTTAACCCTTGAAGCCTATACTGATGCAGATTATGCAGGGTCTATGGTTGATAGAAGATCAATCTCGGGCTATTGCACTTTTCTGGGAGGCAACCTTGTAACTTGGAGGAGTAAAAGACAAAACGTTGTGGCTAGATCTAGTGAAGAAGTTGAATTTAGAGCGATGGCTCTTGGAATTTGTGAATTATTATGGCTGAAAATTATTTTGGAGGATTTGAAGATCAAGTGAGAAGGTCCAATGAAGTCAGATTGTGATAATAAGTCTGCTATCAATATTGCACATAATCCAATTGCAACATGATCGTCTGAAGCACATTGAGGTCGATGACATTTCATCAAGGAGAAACTTGACAGTGGCCTAATTTGCACTCCATATGTGTCCACTGATGGTCAACTGACAGATATCCTTACCAAAGGATTATCTAGGAAGACCTTTTAGAAACTAGTAAGCAAGCTGAGAATGGATGATATCCACTTCCCAGCTTGAGGAGGAGTGTCAGATTACAGTTTCCTAATAAGGAATATTCAGTGTATCAGATAGAATCCTGTAGATATTTTATTGATTGCTATCCCTAACTTCAACGCTGTGTTTTAAGGGACAGCATCCCTAGAATCAGTTTGCTTCCTAGTTTAGAGTTCCCTAAAGTTAGGCTCACTATGTATATATGTAGAAATTTAGAGAATAGAATTATATATTTTTGCCAGTTAGCTTATAGTTTATAAAGAGATGAAATAACCTAATGAAGGAAATAATCCTTAAAAAGCAGTAACTTCCTAAGACTTAGTAACTAAGATTAGTTTCTATTTACAAAAGATCTCCTAGTGATAAGGTAAGAAATCTGTCCTTAATCTTAGGAATTCCAACACTCCCCCTCAAGCTGGAGTGTAGATGTTTATCAAACTCAGCTTGCCAACAAGTTCCTCAAGCATGTTCCTGTTCAAACTTTTAGTTAACACGTCTGCAACTTGTTGTCTAGTAGGTAGGTAGGTGACGCACACTTCTCCTGAGTGTATTTTTTCTTTTATAAAGTGACAATCTATTTCCACATGTTTGGTACGATCGTGATGCACAGGATTATGTGCTATGCTGACAGCTGCCTGGTTGTTACAATACATCTTCATAGCCTTATTATAAGGAATTTTTAGTTCCTCATAAGTCTTTGTATCCACACTTCTTCGCATATACCATGAGCCAGTGCTCGATATTCTGCCTCTGCACTGCTGCGTGCTACAATATATTGTTTTTTACTTCTCCATGTCACAAAGTTACCTTAAACATAACTACAATAACCACTTGTAGAGCGTCTATCGTTGATAGAACCTGCCCAGTCAGCATCAGTATAGACTTTTACATTTTGGTTGGCATTCTTCTTTGAAATACAGGCCTTTACCAGGAGTCCCCTTTAGATACCTTAATATTTGATATGCAGCTTCCAGGTGCTTCTCCCTTGGGGCATGCATATATTGACTGATAACACTCACACTGAAGGCTATGTCTGACGGGTGTGAGATAGGTAGATGAGTCTTCCTACTAGCCGTTGATATCTCCCCCTGTCGATTTCTTGTCCATCCTCATCAGTTCCCAATTTAAGATTAAACTCCATAAGAGTTTCGGCTGGTTTGCAGCCCATTAAACCAATTTCTGATGCTAAATCAAGAACATATTTTCTTTGGGAGATAGAAATACCTATTTGAGACCTTGCTACCTCCATACCAAGAAAGTATTTAAGATTTCCCAAGTTCGAATTCTGAACCAAGGAATTCTTTCAACCTCACAATTTCGCTTGTGTCATCTCCTGTTACTATTATATCATCCACATAAACAATGAGGATGCAGCATTTTCCTTTTTTCGAGTGCTTGTAGAACATGGTATGGTCTGCCTGTCCTTGAATGTAGTTTTGCTAGTCATAGCTTTTGCAAATCGGCTGAACCACGCCCGTGGAGATTGTTTCAGCCCATACAATGACTTCTTCAACTTACACACTTGGCCCTTGCTTTTTCAAACCTCGGTGAAAAATCCATATACACTTCCTCATTTAATTCCCCGTTGAGGAAAGCATTTTTTACATTCAATTGAGTCAAGTGCCAATCAAGGTTGGCAGCAAGAGATAGGAGGAATGGTGTTTAGTTTGGCAACCGGAGAAAATGTCTCCTTATAGTCAAGACCATAGGTTTGGGTGAAGCCTTTAGCCACAAGTCGAGCCTTGTATCGGTCAATATGGCCATTGGGTTTGAATATTGTAGTAAAGATCCACTTGCAACCTACTGTTTTTTTCCCTTTAGGTAGATCTGAAACTTCCCATGTTTCATTGTTTTTGAGAGCCTTCATTTCTTCCATCATAGCTTGTCTCCACTCAGCTGATTCAAGTGCTTCTTCTATATTTTTTGGAGTTTTTACAGAATCAACATTAGTCACAAAAGCTTTGTAAGACTTAGATAAATTTCCATAGGATACAAACTGAGAAATAGGGTGTTGAGTGCAGCTCCTTGTGCTTTTTCTCACTGCAATTGGAAGATAGATGGATGGTGACGGAGGTGAGACTTCTGTTTCAAAACAGTCCTCGGTTGGAGATGCAATTGGCACTGCTGTATTAGTTTCAGGAAGGCGATTCCGTCGAGTAAATCTGCATTTTGGGCACCTGTTGTTGCTGTTTTCCTTGATCAGGGGGTTGTTTGGTGGTGGTATTGTTATCAGGTAAGGATGTGTTAACTTCTTGCTGCATAGGATAAACAGTATCTAAATTGAGGGTAGCACCTTGGTTGTTAGGTTTGTTTGTGATAGTAGTGGTAGGATCGTGAGGTATGATGAGGAGAGTATTAAGGGTCTCATCTTCATTGAAAGTCTCCCCAAAGATGAGATGCTCCAAAGTATGGTTCATTTTCAAAGAAGGTAACATATCGAGAGACAAACATTCTGCGCAAGACTGGTGAGTAACACTTATAGCCTTTTTGAGTGGGGAATATCCAATGAAGATGCAGGTGTGGGCTCGAGAATCAAGTTTAGATTGATTAGGTTGATGGTTATGGACAAAGGCTTTGCAACCGAATATTTTTGCTGGAAGGTTAGAAACACGAAATAGGGGAAAGGATTTTAGAAGGGTATTTAGAGGTGTTTGGAAGTTTAGTACTTTTGATGGCATTCGATTTATGAGATAGCAGGCAATAAGGACAGCTTCTCCCCACAAGTATTTTGGGACATTCATGGTGAAAATTATGGCTCGAGCTATAGCAAGGTGTTGATTTTTTCCCTCGGGGATCCTGTTTTGTTGTGGAGTGTCAGGACAAAAGCTTTGGTGTGTGATGCCTTGGTCAGAAAGGTATGGGCTTAGGACAGAATTAAAGTATTCTCTCCCATTGTTAGTGTGGAGAGTATGTATGGTAGAGTTGAATTGGGTTTGAGCCATTGAGTGAAAGTTTTGGAATACTTTGGGTGTTTTAGATTTTTCTTTGAGTAGATAGACCCAACAGACCCTAGTGTGATCATCAATAAATGTTATAAACCACTTAGCCCCTGTAATATTTTTCACTCGGCTAGCTCTCCATAGGTCACTATGGATTAATGAAAAAGGTGGGGACTGGATATACGGTTTTAATGGGTATGGTACACGGGTATGTTTGGACAATTGACAAATTTCACACTTCAAGGAATTTATATTTTTATTTCGAAATAACAGCGGAAGATTTTTTTCAATGTCTTAACCTACGGTGCCATAGCATAATTGTGTCCTCTTTTGAAGTAGATGGAGCCAATCCCCCTTCTGTGCGGTCTTTATTCCAAACATATAGTCCATCATCAACTTTAGTAGTGCCAATCATCCTCCCCGATTTCTGTTCTTGTATCACACAACCAATTTCAGAAAATTCAGCAAGCATTTTTCCATCCTTAGTGAGTTTACTTATTGAAAGTAAATTACAAGACAAGTTTGGGACATGTAGAACTTTATCAAGAGAAAAATTCTCTGTTAGTTGTACTTTTCCTACTGCAGCCAAAGGTGAGTATGAACCATCAGCTATGCGGACTTGGGACTTGTTATGACAAGTTTTGTAGGTTTGAAACAAAGTGGAGTTACCTGTCATGTGTTTCGAGGCACCCGAATCGAGTATCCAAGAGGATTGGTTATTAGATTCAAGGGCAATGTTGAGGGCAATACCTTGAGTGGCTAGAGATCCATGAGCAGTGGAAGTTCCAAGTATCTTATGTAGAGTTTCAAGCTGGGTTTTGGTTAGGCGAACATCAAGCACATCATCTGTAGCATTGGAGGATAACAGGGCAGTCTTCTTATCTTCTGTTTTTTATCAGGATAGCCATGGAGTTTGAAACACTTTTCCTTTGTGTGACCAACACGGTTGCTGTGGTTACACCATGGTCTGGTTGATCCAGAATCATTTCCAGCTCGTGATTTTTGTGTCTGTGGACCTTTGGAGATAAGAGTAGAGGATTCAGTAGGCTGGTTTCTAGAACGTATCATAGGTTTAGGTTCTCCCATCATGACAAGACGATGCTTTTCTTCTCTTGTAACTTCTGTAAATGCTTCACCAATGGTTGGGAGAGGTGATCTGCCCAGAATTCGGCCCTGGACCTCATCTAACTCACGATTCAATCCTGCTAGAAACTCATAAAGACGCTCATTGTTGAGGTGAGTCATAAACTTAGTGCGTTCTAAGCCTTCACCCCAATCTGCCTCATAGTATATATTTAGCTCCTGCCACAAAATTTTCAGATTGTTGTAGTAGTGAGTTACTTCAAGTGTCCTTTGTCGAATATCTTTTAACTTCAGCTTGATCTCAAATACTTGGGAGGCGTTTCTAAGATCCGAGTAGTTTTCTTTGACTGCATCCCACATATCTTTTGCAGTTTTGAAGAGGAGATAGGTTCGGCTTATATGGCCTTCCATCGAATTAATTAGCCACGCCATTACAATGGAGTTGTTGAGTTCCCAAGTGGCATAAGTAGGGTCAACTGTGTTTGGTCGTGGAATTTCTCCATTGATGTATCCTAATTTGCCATGGCTACGAATCACCATAAGGACAGATTGAGACCATTGTAAGAAGTTCTTCCCATCTAGTCAATGACTGGTGATTATAAGTGAGGAATTAAGGTCACTTTGAGTGATTCCCTGATTGACATTCTGAGATATTTGTGAAGTCTCAGTTTCAGACAGAGTCTCATTGAGATCACCCATGGGAGGAAGAAAAAAATCGGAGGGATTTTTAGGAAGAGATTTTAGAGATGAATGAGAAGGATCGAATAATTCTTAGAGCTCTGGTACCATGTAGAAATTTAGAGAATAGAATTATATATTTCTGCTAGTTAGCTTACAGTTTATGAAGAGATGAAATAACCTAATGAAGGAAATAATCCCTAAAAAGCAGTAACTTCCTAAGAATTGGTAACTAAGATTAGTTTCTATTTACAAAAGATCTCCTAGTGATAAGGTAAGAAATCTGTCCTTAATCTTAGGAATTCCAATAATATAAATATTAGTGTAATTTCTTGTGAAATAATATAATAGAAAAAGCCTATTTCTAACAGGTATAATCTTATTTTATATTCTAGGAACTCCTCTCTTATTTATAAAAGTTTAAGGTTGTTGAAATAATTCAACATAGAGTTCTGTACATGTTTGAAGAAATTTAAATTTCCCTTGTGTGTATGCTGAGCATAAGCTTCTTTTGGCTGGTGTGAAAGATTTGGCTTTATTGGTCTTCTCATGGTTGAGCTGCTTTTATATAGCAATCTGTTGTTGAATCACAAGCTTCACAAAAAGATATGCTAATCTGTTATTTTTTGGGGGGAAAAAATAGAGGAAACTATACTGGCCTAATTGCTGCCTTTTTCTTGGTAGCCTGTTGCTCAAAACATTAAGGTGGATCATCACCCTGGTGGAGGGCATTGGTTTGCTGCTGGTCTTTCCCCCAATGTAAGCTTCATAATGGTCCTGCATTTTTATTTCCAGAATAGCAGACTTACTGCATTATTTTAATAGCAGTCTTATACTGATGTATTTTCCATTGTGTAGATTCCAAACAGGAACATGGTTGCCTTTCATAACAGCCCACATTTCCCAATGGTGCCATATGTTCATGCAAATAGCTATGGCAGTATAGGAAGTCATGGCAGCTATAATGATAATACTGGGCTCGGAAGTAGTTACGGGAGTTACGGAGAGAGTAGTAATATGTTTGCATATTATTCACCTGTTGGTCCATCTGCAATGAACATGCATCCACAGAGCGGTGCATCAATGCTTGGAAGTAGTCCTGATGCTAGATGGAGATTTATGCAGTATTCTCAGGGGCAAGGACTTGGTGTGAGCCCATCAGCTGGAAACTTTGCACCACTTCCCCTTGGCACTAGTCCCTCGCAGTTTACTCCTCCAAGCTCCTATTCAGGTGGCTCTCCTGGACACTATGGTCCTACTTCTCCTGCAAGAAACAGTTGTCAGGGATCACCTTTAAGTAAGATGGCTGCAGCTGGCCAGTTTAATAGAAGAAAAAGTTGGGGATATTCTGGAAGTTCCCAATCTCAAGAGAGTTCATCATCTCTAAACTGGCAAGGACAAGTAACTGATGGCACCATTTCTAGCCAAGCTGAGGGAAACTCTCAGGCGGATGGTGGTCTCCCCTCTCACTTGCTGTCAAATTCTAACGCAGCCAACTGGAACCAACAGCTAGGACTTGGTTCTAACGTGCAACTGCAGCATAGCCCAAGAGCAACTCAAGATAAGTCAGAGACCAGCATGCTGTTGCTTGATCCTGGAGATTGGGATCCAAATTATAGGTGAGTAGAGAACTTGGAACTGCAGTCTCATCTTAGTCAAATATTGAGATATACTTTGTCCTAGCCGTGTTATATGTTCTATTCATTTCTGTTCTGTTAATCTATAAAAATTGTCTGTTGGACATGCAAACAACCATAAAAATAATGGTCTTTACGCTTCTTTACCCTCTCAAGGGTTAGTTGGGTGCCAACTTGCTGCCCTGCAGTCTGCAGCGGCCTTTTCAGGCCCCTGCTTCTATGTTGCTCTAATCTTCATTTTTCTTGGAGTACCTATGTCTGAAACCTCTGTTCAATGCATTTCTAAACGTGTTTTGGGGTTTTGCTCCAGGGACCCTCCAGATACATAAAGTCTTGAAATTAAGATTGAACATGCAAGGAAATCTTGAAAATAAGATTGAACATATTTGGGTTGGTCACACACGTCTGACACTCATATCCAAGTTCGAGTAACATAGCTCTCCTGCACAGTGCCTAAACATTCTTTAGCATACTGATGTTTGTCATGTATTTTAGTAGCCTTGTTTTTACCTTTTTTTGTTCACTATTGCACACCAATATTTCTTTATTTTATCATACTGTTTTTATGCATATATTTTGCATAGATTGCTTGCTGTTAGAAATAATAAGATATGTGATAGAGAAAATGGCAGCATCTTGATACACAAAATATGATCCTCTATGTTTATAATTTGTTCAAGTATGAGCTTTAGATGGTAATAAATTACTCTCTAAACAGTCTCCTTTCAGTGAGATTCCATCATGCCTATGTAAATGGTTCTTGCAAATAGTCTCACCAACTTATAATAACAAGTCATAATTTTGGAAGCTTCTTTGTTCATGTTCAAACTAAACTGATCAAGGACTTGAATTTCACAAAATAATGGGTTATCGGCTCAATACTGATTGGTTAGCCTAGAACATATCCGTGGGTGTTTCATCTGATTAATACGCTAGGTTGGCTGTTGTCCAAAAAAATATTCCATGCTGCATCAGGAACTCACGGTACTCCTAAAACCAGTCAGTTGCAATATTTTGCATCTTGCTGCTTCTGTAACAGAGTTGCCTCATTAGAAAGTGCATATACTTAAGTTCTTATAACTTCAAGAAAACTAAGGTGTTTATATGCTCAACTGTACCATCTTATCTCATTCTTCATTTAGATCATTTATCACCCCCGCCTCCAAAAATAAATAAATGATCTTTCACTTACAAATGCCTCTTTTCTCTGTAGGTGGGCATGCCATTTGCAAGTAGATGGAATTTTCTCTCTTTTCTAGAGCTTTTAAGTATTCTAAATTCTTGTAATATATTTAAACAACCTTTTTTTCCCCAATGTCAAACTAATTATCGAAAATTAAGGAATATTTTGTTTGCTTCTAGTAGGGATGTTAAGTTATTTGTTTCGTAGACTTTTTGTTGTGATATTTATTATACAATCTTTTAACTTACTTATGTTGTCTGCCATTGTTGTCACCTTAGTGATGAACTTCTTCTACAAGAGGATGGATCAGAAGAGGGCTGTCTATCAGCTGACTTTAACAGAGGAATGCATATTGGTTCGGCTGATTCATCTGTTGGAGTTGGAAGATTCAACCGTCCCTCAACCACAAGCTCAAATTTATCAATTCAAAGGTAATTGCATAACCTTCTTAGTGAATGGCTTTACAGGTCCCTTCCCCCTGGTCAATTTGATTGCAAGATATACATGTTCAAATAATTCTTATAATATTTTTTATTTTCCTTTCAATATAATTTTGGTTTAGGGTTTTTGCTTATATGCATGCTTTTTTATTTTCCCTATTGAAAGTTATAGTTGGCTTTTGGTTTTTGCTTATATGCATGCTTTATATTTTCCCTATTGAAAGTTATAGTTGGTATTTATGTTCCACATGATTGATGCAGCCCAAGATGAGTTGTGCATTATAGAGATGGATATGCAGTATATAATGTCAAACATCTGCTTTTGTCTTTCTTTGAAGTGTTCAACACTATTCGTGATTTATTTCTATGTTTGAGTACAGACAAAATGGACCTGTAGGATTTTCACATGTAGAAGTGGGTAGCCCTCCTTCAGCTAATGATATGCATGCTGGATATCCTCGTTTTCTGTCAAAGCACTCTCACTTCATGCCACATACAACACAAAATTATCCTAGCCGTTTGGGGCAGCAAACTGCTCAGCGGTTCAATCCTGGTAGATCCACTGGTGCTCGGGGAGGCGAATGGAATCACATGAAAGTGCAGCTCCCTCCTGGCTTTAATTCTGGGGGCCCACGTTCTCCTGGAAATAGTACATTCAGTAATGGCATGCCGTGGGGTATGTCCTAACTTCAACACCATCAAACTACTCTTAGTTACCTCGTACTTTGCAAAGTAATTTCATAGAACAATGTCTATCAAAACGATGTAACTATTGTTGGATAATTTAGGGAATAGAATGAACTGATTCTGTTTTACTCAATCCTGGCATTGTTAATGTAGGGCGTAGGGCCAACCATCCTGTCTCAAATATTCCACCAGGTTCTCGTGGAAGAAAGGACTATGGAAGGATTGCCTAATGTCTGAATCAACTTGGCGTGGGATTATGTATTGGGTGTTTGACAAGAAATATGTATAGTTCACTTAATTAGTGAGCTCATTATAAGCAAATGCTCATCTAGACCATGCTCATTTATCGTGCTTTGCATAAATATAATTTATAGTGGTGGTTTTGCTTGTCTTTCAATCAATTTGCACGCAATTCCCATTCTTTTGGTAATGATTCTTTACTGTTCCTGGTAGATTTCTGATTTACTTTCAATTCTAAAATTGCAACCGAACCCGTTCAAGGAATCTAACTGTGTTACTTAGTTATTCAATGCAGCTGCCTACGAGTACTCAACAAGAAGTTCATGTACGAACCAATGACTATACTTTGGAGCATCTAACTAGTGGTAAACTATTATTGCATGTCTCAGAGATGTTGAAGCTGAAATTCTTTCCTTTTGATGTGTATGCTTTTGCTATGTTATTCGGACTAGGGGTGTGAGTCTTTGTACCTGGAGTCTTTGGAGTATCATATTCCTCTATCCATGTCCAGATTTGTGTCAGGCTTAAATTATTCAAGAAAAATGAAGAGTCAGAACAACATAATGCTGTTACTTGAGATAGATAATAAGTTCTGTAGAGTCATTGTTAGGAAATTCTGGGACTGGATTAAGACATCAGATAACACATTTGGGCCTAGTCGGTGAGTATATTGTGTTGAGTCTTGCTAAGATTTTTGTCGACTAGCAATGTACAGGACTATGTCATCTCCAGATACATGCTTTTGGAAAATGATGCGACAACAGAATACTTGAAGTGGGGAGTGATGGGAGTTTAAGACTTTTAAGTACCATGATGCTCTGGCTTTTGTTTCTGTTCCTTTGGTAGGCAACGCTGAGAATGCTGCCTCTATCGAGATTTTGTGCAACTTTATGACTGTAAGCATGCCTGCCATCACCTTCACATGGCAGAATGCGCTGTAAACGTTGGTTGAGGTAATCTCTTCACAGAAACTAATAGGGTATCATTCATGTCTGAAGTTTTTCATTACTAGAATAAGAACAAACAGTTGCAGGCATTGCATGGTATAAATCCGTAATAAAAATTCCTCAGTTTCTTTGCTTTTAGGGATGATCATGAATCAAGCTGTTGGATTTGATCTTTCGTTCTGGAATATGAATATATACATAAATATATATTATGTAACCGAAGTTTCAAATAAATCTAATACTTTTATCATAAGAATTGTGAATGTTATTTTCTTCAGCATATATATATATATATATATATATAATGGTTGAAAGTTTCTTATATTGAATAAATACTTAGATATTTATTTATGTATATGATTTATAACTTTATGTGAATAGAATATGAAATGTGAAGGAAGAGCAAGGTAAGAAAGTGAATATAGTTTTACCTTAGGAAAACCAAAATAAAGTGTGAAGGCTAATAAAGTGATGATCTGTTAGGAAAGAACCAAATTTAATATTTATAATTTAAAAATATTTAAACATGAATTTGATTAATTTATCATTTTCATAACATTGAAGAATATGGTGAACACATATTTATCATTTTCAATTGCTAGATGACAGTTAAATTGAGGAATATGAGTTGGGAAGTAAATGAGTAATTGAGGTGAGCCATTGCTTTTTCTTTTTTCTTTTTTTCAAGTGACGTCAGATTAATTGAAGAAATAAGATTACAACATTAAACACACACAAGTGCTTGAAAAACCAGCAAATAGTAGAAGTTTCTCAGACAAAATAATAGCCGACCAGGCAGCATCATCCAAACAAACTAGTAAAGAACCTAAAAAGGGGTGGAGCAAGGAGGAAAAACATCCAAGAAACACTGGATTTTCATGGACCAATCGAAGATCAATTGTAATTGGAGCATCACTCAATGTAACATGAGCCAAAGCTTTGCAGAAAGGATCAGAAAAGGGATGCCTCCCTCTCTTCTATTTTTCTACTGAGTAACAAATAGTTCTTAGACAATGTATTCCTTTTGTAGAATCATAAAAGCTTTCGAAATAGTAAATTTATTAAACAATAAATGACATTTTTGTAAAGAGTAAATGTTAATTTTGTTTATATTTAGTCTTATTTGAGTTTTTTAGTGGTATAAGGATTAAATTGATTCAATTAATAGTTAAGGGACTAATTCAATTCAGTTTCGATAATAGTGGGATCTATCAATTTCATTCGCCCGTAGTCTAATATATTACATGATTTTTTTTTTTGGTTATTTTGGATTTGTTGAATGATTGATTTCAATTTTTGAACACTATCGAGGAGCATTTTATATAATGTTAAAATAAGCTCTAAGTCTTTGTATTCTTTGTACACTTAGAATTTAGTCCATTTACTTTTATTTTCACAAATTTATTTCTTCTACTTTTCATATTTGAAAAATCATGTTCAATTGTTAATACTATTAAATTTATTTTTGTCAAATTTGTCGATGTACAATTTGAAATAAAATAAATACTCACTTGATAGCCATGCAATTAAAATATTACTTTAGTATTGAACCTAAATTTAATAGAAAAATTAACCATGTTAACAATTGAGCTTGCATTTTAAATTCAAAATGTACAAGGATTAAAATTCTTAAAATAAAAGTAGGTATATTAAATTCCAAACATACAAAAAGTACAAGGACTTAATGCATACTTTAACCTTTTATATAATTAATAAATATTTTATATTTGAAATTTATTTAATCCCGTTAATACGATATTTCTAAATATTATATATACATATTAAATTATATATAAAAATTGGTGAATATGTAACCTTATCAAATTAGTTCCTTTTCAATTAAATGAATTAATTTGATCATTATATTATTAAAAGAATAAAAATATTATTAAATTTAAACAAAGTTAACATTTACTATTTAATGAGTAAATATTTTGAAAGCTTTTATAGTTTTGAAAATAAAACATTTTATTTGGAATTGAAATACAAATACAAATAGTAATTGTTAGGTCAATTTTAATTAATGAAGGTTAACCATGTTACAAATTGGTTTTCATTGATTCTTCTCATAGTATATGGATTAAATTGATCAATTTAAGAGAGATTAAAAATAAAAAGTAGAGGATTCATTTAATCCAGTTTCTATAATATAGGGACTTAAAAGGTAATTGCACCAAAAAAATCATTTATAAAAAATAAAACATATAAAAGAATTCTAAAATTTCCCGACCCACTCTCATCAGTGTTCATAGATCCCTCGCCGCCAAAGAAGCCTCGCACGACCACTGTGTCCTTCTCTGCCCTTCAACCACAGACCTAACCAAACACCACCCTCTTTAACCCCCCAGGTAAACTTTTTGAAACCCTAAACTTTTAACTTCAACAATGTTTATCTGCTCTGTTTCTCCCTTCACAGTTATATTTCTTTTAATGTTTTAAGCAAAGGTTTAGTGTAAAATCCCAGACATCTATCTATCTGTTTAGGAAATTTTTAGCTTATATTTTTCTCACTATTATCTATCTCTTAATTTGCCAGGTTTGTTCTATGTTTCTCATTTCTTAACTTAATATTGAAGAAAATGTCGACCAAGTCACAGCCATCTTCATGGTTTAGGCTCCTTAACCAGACCTTTCAGAACCCTCCTAGAACTCCGCCTTCATTTTCTCGGAAAATCTCATCGCCAGACACCCATTACTCAAGTGCTCCTTGCCTCCGCAATCGTATCCCTAAAACCCCCTTAAAGCCCCATTCCCCATTTTGCCGAAAAATCTCAACTTTTTCCTATTTCCCCAACCACCAACCACCAAAATCTCCACTTTCTTTTATGAGATGTCATTTCTCTACAAGCTTTACATCGGACAAGGCAATCGATGATCTGCTTGAAGAACTTGTTGCTGAAGTAGAACTGGAGAAGCAGAAAGAACGAGAGGATAGGAAGAGAAAAGGTTTGGATACAAAGGATATTGATGAAGAGGATAATGAAGATTATATGGGTGTAACGCGATTGATAGCCAAGCTTGAAAAGAAGGAGTTAACGGAACAAGATATTGATCTAATGCTTGAGGTCCCCACAGATTCGGATACCGAAGAAGATAGTGAGGATGAGAATGATAGGGATGACAACAAGTGGGAATTGCAATTTGAGAAGAAAAAGAAGATGCATGAGCAGCTGTTAAAGAACTTCTGTGAGGCAGGTAAATTAACAAGTCTTGTTTTAGTTGTGTTGATTTATAAGTGATATTTATGAAGTTTCATTAGTTGATATATTGGTGACAAAATTTACACTTTTGTACTTGACAGGGACACTCGATGATGCTTTTAAATGGATGGAGAAAGTTAACAAGTTTGAGGAAAAGCATTTTAAACTTCGTCTTGAATATAGGGTCATTGGTGACTTGATGAATCTACTTAAGGTAGCTGAAGGAAAGGAGAAATTTATCCTTCAGCAAAAATTGAATAGGGCAATGAGGCTTCTTCAATGGAAGGAAGCTTACGATCCCAATAATCCGGCCAATTATGGAGTTATTCAGCAACAAGAAGTCGATCCTTCTGGTGATCATGAGGAAGGTGCTGAACTTGAGAATGAGAATGAGAAGAAAATAGTAGGCGATGATGATGATGAGGATGAAGAAGAATTTGATGATATGAAAGAGAGGGATAATATAATCTTGGAGAAGCTGAATGCTATTGACAAGAAACTGGAAGAAAAGCTGGCAGAGTTGGATTATACATTTGGCAGGAAGGGAAAGCTTCTTGAGGAGGAGATCAGAGATCTTGCAGAGGAAAGAAATGCTTTGACAGAGAAGAAAAGAACACCTCTTTACAGAAAGGTAAGTGCATACAATATCCTCCATTTATATTGCTTCCAAGTTCAAACAGTTTAGTTATTTTTGAATGGTTGAGGGACAGAATCTAACCTAATATATTTTATTTATTTCATGCCTTTCATGGGCAGGCTCTGCTAGTTGAAGTTCTTCTTCTTCACTCCCATTTGTCATTACCTTGCTAGAATGAAATGGGCTATAGCATTGAGAAAATTCTATTGAACTACCTTAACTGGATTTTATTCTTCATATTCTCTAAATTATATGAATGCATATATTCATTGTTTATTTAGGATTTAAGTTAAAAAAGTGCCATTGGCATCATGGGAGAAATATGTGATGTATGCATAAAAGACCTTGTGATGTGCTGTATAGACAACAGCTTACTCGTTTAGGTATGCCGTAATGACTATGCAGTGCAGTTATCTGTTCCTTTGAAATTTGAGCAATGTCTAAAGCTGCCTTTCAATAGCTATAGTTGAACTTGAGTATGGGATAGTGCATGAGGAGCTTCGCTTAGAAAAGCCCATTTCATTTTTGGAAATGCCAAAAGATAAAACTTTCCTGATATTACATTTCTGTGTTGCATGTAACTAACTGGGTTTTTTTTGAATGATGGCAGGGTTTTGATGTGAGGTTGATTGATGTAAACCGAACTTGTAAAGTAACAAAGGTAACCTCATGTCATATGTGTTTTGTTATTAGATTGATTTCTATGTAACTCATTTGAAGTTGATATTATCCAGGGAGGGCAAGTGGTCAAGTACACCGCTTTGATGGCATGTGGAAACTTTCATGGTGTTGTTGGATACGCAAAAGCCAAAGCCCCAGCAGTCCCTATTGCACTTCAAAAGGTAACTTTTTAGTGCTTTTATTTGTACTGTTCATTAGTTTTGCACTCTATCATCGACAGGTGAACCAGACACACTTGTTTTACATTTTTGACCCTATACCAGTATAGTTCCTTTTTAATATTGAAAAAGGCGTAGTATGCAGTTACATTTGACTTCCTCAAATATAATATATAACATGCCATGAGCATGAGGATACGACCTTTGACAAATTAGCAATTTAAGTGGGAATAAGGGTAAAGGATATGAAAATTTGACACTGGTTGGTGCTGATGTACAAATAACAATATATTCAACTCAAGTGTGAGTGTTGGATGTGACCTAAGAATTAGAGATGTAAGTGGGAATAAGGGTAAAGCATATGAAAATTTGACACTGGTTCGTCCAGATGTCCAAATTACAAATTTAACCTATGTTACGAGGATAGTTAGACTCAGGTGCGAGTGTTGGATATGGAGGTGTCTGTGACGGGTGTCTTCATTTTTTCTAAAATGTATTGGGAGGATCACATCCATATATTCATGTCAAAAAATACAATGGATGTGGATGTCTTTGTATGAAAATTTTGGGGGGATTTCATTCCCATCTAGGTTTTCAAATTTTCAAAATGGTTTTACTTGTTTGGGTAAAAATAATGGAGAATTTCAAAATTTGTAAATATTTTCAAGAAGGGATTTGAGTTATTCCTTCAAATTCCACCTAAAATGTGATTTTCAAAATTTCTTATAATCTTATTTCATTTAATAAAATAAAAAAGCTTAAACTTCAAAATATAATTTTTATTTGCTTGTAACATATATTTTAAAATTTTATACTATTAAAGATTTGCAAATTTTACAAATCTAATGCTATTAATATTGCAAATGTGTTTATATTATTTACTTTTAACGTCATTATTTTTCTTTTATAAATACTTTTTAAATAATGAATTTTCAGTAAACTAAAATTTTCTAAGATGACTATTAATTACAATTACAATTGCTAGTATTTTGAGAATTTTCAAAATTTAAAAATCCTCGTGTATTTTCTCATTTTATTGATATTTTGAAATTGTCTTTTCTGTGTATGTTAGGACGATATCCATGTTTTCGATTTTATATACAACAAACTCGTACAGTGCTATGCTAGAAACTCTTATAATGTAAATGTTCCGTTTTGTGTGTTCAAAGCTGTATGTTTCAGATAAACCTTGTTCTAGCTCTTGACTAGTTTCTACTTTTGGGGCCTAGTCTTGCTAATTTTAAGGTTATCTGGTTTTTCTTATGATTGGTTTTTATATGATTACTCTCGTACCATGATGCTATGATGTCTGGGTGGGAGTAGTGAAATCAATTTAATTGAAGGTGTATAATATCATCAATGTTGTCCATCATGAACATGTTGAATTAATCATTAATCAATTTTTAACGTTAGAAGCTCGATAAATTTACGTGACTTGTGTAACTTACCAACAGGCGCATGAGAAATGCTTTGAGAATCTTCACTATATTGAACGACATGAGGAGCATACGATAGCCCATGCAATCCAAACAACATATAAGAAGACTAAGGTGTGCAATGCATAACTATCTTCTTTCATCGCCATTTTTAATCTCAATCTATGTTTGTCCTAATTGTTCACACTTTTTAAAACTTGATATGCATTGGTAGGTCTATCTCTGGCCTGCAAAAACTACAACGGGTATGAAAGCTGGAAGAACTGTTGAAAACATTTTGGAGTTAGCTGGGTTCAAGAATGTCAAATCTAAGGTAATAGAGTTTGTTTTACTCGGAGTCAGGCATATATGTTTGCCAAGATTTTTCATGCATTTAGAAGATTGTTAGAGATTCATTTCTCATACTTGCATCAAGATGTGTCTGACATGTAGAGGTGAATAGGGTGGGTTCCTTACAATGGCTAATCTGAACTATATATCTTCTCAGGTTATTGGCTCAAGGAACCCTCACAACACCGTCAAGGCTGTTTTTAAAGCCCTCAATGCAGTAAGTAACTCAGTCACCCTTGATATTGGAATAGGGTTTAAACCACTCATTTGGATTTGACTTAAAACAACTCGAATTTTACTTGGTAATTGTTGAGTCGAGTCTGAATTTGACTGATGCGCGTAAATAATGGAGATGTCTTGCACGGGATCCCATGTTTTCTAATTAAATGAGAGCCTAATTGGGATTGAGCTCAAGCTGAGCCAAACCTCAAATTCAAGCTCGATTACTCCTACAATTGAATTTATGTTGGGCAGCCTGAATAACATAAGAATAAAAATGCGTGCTTGCAGGTTGAAACACCAAAAGACATTCAGGAGAAGTTTGGGAGAACGGTTGTTGAGAAACACTTGCTGCAATAACCCCCCGGGCCCATCACACCCTGTATTTTGGATCAGATAAATTGAAAGAAAAACCCCTTCAAAGTTTTGTCATTGTTTGATGCTTTGCCATGTATTTGGTTTCATAGCCATTTCAACCATTTTTTTTTTCTTTTGAAATAATTCGGGGCTCCGGTTTTGTGCCTAAATATTTTAGATAGTTTTTATTCTTTTTCTAAACTTGGTTTTCTCCTTTTTCTTTTTATTTTCTTTTTTATTTTAAGTCGAATTAATGCTTTGGAAATGGTCTTTTAGCCTTAAATACACGATATGAATGTATCAAATGTCGTAAAATGTGCGAATATGAATACATAATTGGGTTAGAGTGGAACACCACCCTGAAATTTGGTATTTTGTGGATTTAGTTTTTTCTATTTAATTTGATCTTTGTGTTTTTTTTTCAAAATTTAAAATTTCTTATTATATCCAAAATTGGATGCAGTAAACATAGTCATATGTTTAAAGCTATATTAACTTGTTATTTTTACATATTATTCAGTAAAAATTTGATTGCCATTTGCATTAAAGTTGAAAATTTGAAATTCAATAAGTATAAGAATTTGGAATTATTCAGTTGTTGAATATAGATTAAATTTATAATTATAAGCATGATACAAGATTAGTAATTACATGAACTATTATTGTTTAGGTTAGAAATAAAGTAGATTAAAATTGATTATATTAATATATAAGACAAAATTTACAACTTCTATGTTAGAATCTAACTTTGATTTTTCATTATAGTTTGGTTTAGTGTCACCATGGATAAGATTTTAATTCATTTAATTTACAAGTGTCTTTTATATTTGTTACTTTTCATATGAATGTGTAGGTTTTAAAATATAATTTCTACACATCTATGCGTGATAGTATGCTAGTCTAATGTTAATTGCATTTCACAAATTAAAGCTATTGTTTGCCCATTTGGATTTTGCAATTTTTTGAAACTAAATTTGTGGTCGAATTGGTCTAAGCTATAGATTTTTGGTTTGACTAATTCAATTAATTATTCGATTCAAAGCAAATAAATTATTAAATGATTAAAAATAAAATGATAAAATCTAGTATAATCGATTGAGGAATCATTTTAATCGAGTCAATTCATGAATTAACTAATTTTTACTTTATTTTATACGAATATATTAATCAATTTGATCAAAATATTCAATTTTGTGATTGGGAAGGGGATTACATTTCACTTTTTTATGTATTGCATTTCTGTTATTTTGAGAAATGATTTACAGGGAAAAGAATAAAAAGTTTCCACCCAATCTGAGTTTTTATTAAAAAGGATTATAAATGATCTAAAATTAAGAAAATTCAAGCATATTTTAATAAAATTTTATCCCACAAGCTATAAATATACTATCGTTGGCAAAAGCTGAGGTCCCAAATGATAGTCTGAGTCTACTTTGTGTAAAAACATGTGTGCATTGTGTAAATTTATTCCAACTTAAATTCCATAGCGTGTGAGTCATATGATCTTTTGTAATGTTTACCTGCACTTGAATATAACATCTTGAGAAAGGAATTTAAAGGAAAGAGTAATAGATGAAAAATATGATCTCCAATTAAACTAAAATAGATGAGTTGGAATAACATATAACCAACCAGGTTGATTCAAAAGGACTGCCCACATTCCATGGCAAGCATAATGGTTTCCCCTATGACGCTACTACATTCGCCCATCAAATAATGATTGTAGTTTCACCTTACCACTTTTCACAAGCTTCTCGATTTCTTTAGGAGGATTTAGCCCCAATCTTTGTGCTCTTTCCCATCGACCCAGCCGCGTTATCCCTACGCATGGTCCGTACGCCATGTTCATGTCGAATTCCCTTAACGCTTTCTCTTCCTCTTCAGTATCATCATCTGCTTTTCACAAACATTGTTTCGGTTTTATAAAATACCCATTTTTTGAGAGCCAAAAAAAAAAAAAAAAAGATAAGAAAAAAGAGAGTGACCTTTGAGATCCAGAGAAACGCCATGGGGCAGTTGGGCGATATCAGTAGCGGCAGGTTTGGTTGATTTTGAGGATTTTGATTTGGTGATGCCTCCCGTTGTGTTTTTCTTCTTTTGCTTGTAGAAAGCCTTCATGTTCTTCGATGGTGTCGCCATTCCTTCTCTTGAAATTCAAGAATTTTCTTCTTCTTGGGCTGTCGTATTTATCTGCGTGTAACTAACATCATCGGATCAGATTAAGCAGACTCGAATTTAACTCTTTTTTTTTTTTTTTTACGTTTCTATATTTATTTTTAGTATATTAAATAATTTGTTAAATTTTGATTTTTGAAAATTATTAAATTGAACTTAAAACACTTGAATGATAGAAACAAATAATCTGAAATAAAAAAAAGGCCAAAAATTGAATTCGAAATTTGAAAATTTTAGACCTGAATCTAAAACGACTCAAACTCAAAATAGAAGTTAATTATGATCAAGAACAACTGTGCTACTAAAAAGGATGAGCTTTTCGCACAAAACAACATATATTTACATATATAAATAAAATAATATATGTAAATACCATATTTTAAAAAATTTTGAATGTTGAAAATTTTGACATATACTATTTGTTAGATTATACATAATTTGAATTATAAAAAGGAAAATTAAGATTTAAAATGTAATTTTAACTTATTGATGTAAAATAATATTAATTCAGCTAATCAACATAATAAAGAAGTTGAAACCAAGTGCACATCTGGTTTATTCAATCATCTGCTCAAGTTGTGCAAATATGTTTGGTTTTTCATCTAATATGAGTTCATCAGGTCGGCAAAGAACCATCATCATGCATATATATCAGCAACAATAACAACTTGCAACACTCACACATGAATCCAAGGAACATAACTTGATAAACATTAAAAAAATGAATCGTCATAGACAACATCTATTTCAAAAGTCGACCATCATCAAACATATCATAAATCCTACTAATTGAACAATGGGTGTTTGTGGGATGGGATTCTGTCTGAAATTGGGAAGGCCTTTACTACCAAGTGTTTTTTTGAGATTTTCAAACAGTGGATCATCTCCCTTTGTACATCATAATATTTTTAGAATAAAAATGATTAAAATGGTTAGATTGACACCAATCGTGTAGAATAATATATTGAATTCTACTGTCGTAATCATACCTCATATCATGAATCCACATAAAGCTCCTCAGCCAAATGATTTTACAAAAACAGCTTCAAGCCAGATAAATCCAATCAGGCAGATACTGAAGAACTAAACCCCATGGCAATGCATCTCCCAGGTCATGCACTACGCTGCAACCAAAGAAACATCACACTTCGTTTCATAAAAGAGTCAATGAAGATGGGCTTCAACAAACTTATTTCTATACTTTTTCATATACAATCAAGCGTCACTAATCTTGCATTCAACTGATTCTATGTATTAAGCTTTCTTCATTTTGTGTGAAAATCCATTCATTTCAGCAGGAGTATGGTGTATGGAATTCAAAAGCACATGGGACACTAACAAAACATTGAAGGAACAAGTAATAGTGATGCTACTGCTAATGTGGCAGCAGACAAAAATTTGCATTCGTAAACGATGGTATCCTCAAAGTAACAGTAATCTGATGGCAGGCATCTCTAATTTACACATTTAAATATGTAATAGATACAGAACATATAGCACAAGAAAACAAATAGGTAGTTCACTTTATTAAAAGTTGAGTGATTACATTTTGGAAACACCTATCATGACAAATCAGTCTCATTTGAATCTGTAGCAAGCATGCTTCTAAGCACTTCTTCTTCCCATCCCCAATATAAGATATGTAACTAGAAATGCTAACCTTAAGATAAATCATCATTGAATCTACATAGAAGAAGGCTTATAGTCCCCTTAAAGATCAGTTAGCTGCAGGATTTTGCCTTGATCAGCCTTCTACCATTGCCTAAAGGTCAATTTGTAGCCTCTTTCTTCAAATGTCCCACAATTGTCCACTACAGGAAATAAGAAAAAGGACCTAAATAAAATGTATTAGGTCCCCAACAAGGTTTCCTATCTCCCTTTGAAGTTAAAATTACAACTGAGACAATCTTAGAGCCAAACAACCAGAAAGGATGACTTCTTACAACAGGAATCAGCCAGGCTGGAGGATCATCAAATATATGAGCCAGGCAGTTCCTTGTATAAGCTCATTGATTAGGATACTTGTAGCCTCTCTAAGGTTAGTGCAATATTATCCATGCCAACCTCTAGTCAAGAAGTTGCTACAACCATGTAACAATGCTTTATTAGGAACGTGCATACAAGATTCTGCTGTCCAACTTTCGTGCCAACGTGAACCAGATTCAACCAAGAGTTAGCTTTTCCATTCCAGAGCATTTTAAGCATCGCAAGAAAAAAAAAACACTTTATCATACAATTAAAAGCATGACGGATTGCAAACTTCAGAAGACCCTATTTGGCAATATAGTCTTCTTCATTTCTCAATATTCACTTACCAGTGAACTCTTGCAACAACCATAGGCATTCAGCTTTGTCCAACTAAAGGGAGAAGTGCCCCTAATAGTAACTTCATACATCTAGAAAAACAACCATTATGAACAAGCACATCCAAACTTGATCTTCTTCCTCAGAGGAAACTCATGGTAACCAAAAATTTTAATAATTGTTAAAACCTCAAGTAAGCATTGGTATTAATGAATTAGACTTGGTTTAAAATTCAATATCTCAGTCATCAAATCAGGTTATCAGTTGTCCCTTTATTTCACGCATCAATAAATTGGAGTTATCAGCTACAAGTTTGCTTTGACGAACTATATCGCCACATGATTCATGCCTGGAGTCTGGCCTTAGTGATTTTAATTCTCTGAGGGGATCAGTTATCACATTTTTACTGCATATTTCTTTAGCTGGTTGAACATGCTTCCACCAAAAGTCAGAGAGTGCCGATTTCAGAACATCCCAGTATTTTACATCTCGGTAAATCCTAAACAGACTGCTTCCTTTAGGAGTCCAAACATAGAAATCCATCCATTCCCGGTCCATGATTTCCATTAAACCCTGAGCTTGTGGAATGCAATAGAGGGGGATACGCTTCCAAGGGAAAGCCTTGCTCATATCCCCACCAAAATATGGACATTTTATCTCCAATACTCCCCCAGGAGGCAACCCATAAACAAACCTGTTCACCAAGCCATCAGGTGAAGCTGCTAACCAACAGTCTTCAGGATTCATCTTACCATAAACCTGAAATTCAGGAAACTCAATTGTATTCCCAGTAATCAGTTTATATCTTTCAAGTGCTTCCTCTTCTTTGATATTGCTCCAACATGTAGCGTAGCTACAAGAAAAAGGCTCAATCGCCCCAAGTTTCTCTAGCCAGAGCTGGGTCCTTCGCAAAGGCCAAAAGCCGACAGCCCCAGCAAATGTGCTAGCTGTCAATTTATGCTTTCTCAGTTCTTGCCAATTTTTGAACCAATGCTGAAGACTACTGGACCGGAGGATAGAATGAATTTCAGAAGGTGCGAATTTCTGATAACAACTAGATTGACTAAAACTTCTTTGAGAAGGGTGATTAACAAATTGACTACTAGTGATGAGCCTTCCACTAACTGGCTCAAGTAGATTCTGGCTGGAATATGTTCTCCTATACTTCAAATTACCCACAAGCAAACCAATGTTATGGATAATCCTGCTTTTGTAATTTGATAGCTGAATGATTAAAGGAAAGCAATATGCAAGCATTTCACTGCCCAAAAGAAAAGACCAAAAAAAAAAAGAGAGGATAGAGTTAGGGTAAGCAATCATGATTAAAATATGAGGGCGCAAGAAAAAATTTTGTTGAAGTTGTGTCTCTATTTGCAAAGAAATGTGTAAAGTTTGCAGTTGCAGAAAAAACAATTATCAATTAAGTTTAAATGTGGGTTTCATTCAAGTCATTATTCATTTAATAAAAATGTGGTTTTGTTTTTGTACCATCCTTTTCTTTAACAACTAAACAAACAGAACCCATGAAAATCAAAAGCTCTGTAAGCATAAAAACTGGACTCAACTGCTCCAAATCATCAATGCTACTAATCAATTTAAGAAAAAAGTTCATTCGCCATGGCAAACTTCAAAAAGACTCTGATTCTTCAAACATAAACAAAGTCAGAAAGAATCCATCAAAAGACTCAAATGATTAAGTTTCATAGTAATTCTTAGAAAATCAAAGTTATTATATGACTTAGAAGAGACACCTAAAACCACAAAGGAAAACATGGGAAAACAATCAAATCACAAAAAAAGAAACAAAAAAAAAGATGGGTATTTATGCTGAGGAATGAAAAAAATCGTAACAACAGCATCTAAGTTCATTGAGACAAAAAATCAAACACTTTAAACACTTACCAAAGAAGAATAAGAAAAGAAAAAACCTCAGAGAGAAAAGAGAGACTAACCATGAGAGCTTGTGAGAAGAATGCTGCATAGAGACTGGGATTTGAGATAGTAAAACAAAGAGTAATTTACATCGATTTCAATCTGTAATTTGAGAAATGAAACGAAAGAGCTACAGGGCTGAGCTCAAGTTTATAAGAAAAAGGGTTTAGGCGGAAGGGTTTTAGAAATGGAAGAAATCCCAAATGTTAGGCTACCCGAGCGTTAATTAGCCCCAGGACTTTAGTGATTGGGTCCAACGAAAAATGTAACGCCGAATAGTACTTCCACAGCCCATGGCATACCGTTCCCAGAACAAAGAGTGTAAAATTAATGCTAATATAGTAATTGTAGATTGACTATTAGCTCGATTAGTATGAAAATTATTCTTAATATAAGAAGATGTGAGTTTGAGTGTACTGAAATATATTATCCACTTATTGAAAGATTGAGGAGGAATTATGAGAAATTTTAAGTATTATGTTAAAAAGAATAAATATAATAAAATTTATAATGAGATTATTAAAAAAAGAATAAGAAGTTAAAATACCAATTGAATTACGTTTAGTAATAAAATTATGGATAGTTCATGTGGTTGGAACGTAAAATTTAAATATTTGGTTTCTGAAATATAGTATTATCTAAAAACAATTTTTACTCTATTGTTCTTATTATAAAATTTTATCTTGTTTAAATTTATTTTCTTTAATAGTTTTTTTAAAAAATTTTAAATGTGCTTAATTTTTTTATTCAAGTCCATCTTTTGGGCTTAATATTGTTGTCCAAACCCTCCCGACTTTCAAACAGGTTTTTGTGTCTGATGAGTAACTTGACTCATAAACAAATCTAATTCAACATGGTTGGAGATTTAAACTTAAAAGATTATAACACTTGAACTAAAATATAATAAATCATTAATAATTTTTCAACACTCAATTTATAATTATTGAATTTGAAAAAATTTGCAGTAGAGAATATGAAGTTATTAAATGTTGATTGCAATATATTTGATAGAAAATTTAAACTTTTAAGTTTTATATTAAAAATAAGCATTAGTTTTAAATTATTTTATTTAGGATGTTGAATTTTTTTTTTTTGAAATAAACTTTTGTTTGAAAACGAAAAATGGAGAGTCGCCGCCAATTTTTTTTTTTATAAAGTGTAATTGGGTCACCTTGTAGTTTGATTGTTTTACCAAAATATTTGACTTATCAAAGTAATGTTTTCGGTTTATAAAAATCCTGAAAACAAGTTTGGGAGTCAGTTACGCACGAGGAAGGATTAGCATCCTCGCGACGCCCAAAATTGGTACCTAATTGATTATTTCGTGTCTAAGTGTCGAAAGTTGAAAACTCAAAAATAATTTAAAAATACAATCCTTTTTGTATTGATGTTAATTTTGCTCACAAATTGCTTGAATAAATCGAAATATGCTAAAGACCTTCTCATCTCGTGGCAACAAAATGTCATATCCCGTAAGTTAGGACACGATACTTCAAATCCTTGAGAATAAGCTTGCCTTTTCTTTTTTATTTGAAATCTTATGTATTTTAATTTTTGAAAGGATGTTGGATTATTCGAGTTCAACAAGAAAACCGAAACTTTGTAAGTTAGGGTGCGACTTCTCAAATTCCCCAAATATGAAAGATTGCCTTATTTTAAAAATTTTCTTCTCGCGTATTTGGGCAAGAATCAACGTAATATTAAAAATGATATATGAATCAAATGTTACATTAATAAATGGCAACAATATAAATGTACTAATAAGCAACTCATAGTACGTGTCATTTTAATACCAATATTAACAAAGAAAATAAACAATAAAAATGACAATGATGACGATGACGATAACAATACTAATGATAAAATATGCACATAAAATGACAATATTAATTTTTAAATATAATAAAGATAAAGAAATAAATAAAATAAAGACATAAATAAATATAAGGAAAATAATTAGTAAAAAATATCGAAAGTAAAGAATCAAAGTAAAATATAAACGAAATTAAAGATAAAATTGTAAATAAATAAACATAAATAAATAATAGATAAAATAATAATAATAATATTATATGTACAAGTAAAAAACATAAATAATCTAGTTTTTAAAAGTATATAAAAAATAAATAAATGAGTAAATAAATAGTGAAATAATAACAAGAATAATAAAGGCCAAAAATAAAAATAAAAATAATATAAAAATAATAAAATAATAAAATAAAAAATGCATAATAAAAGGAAATAAATTAATTTTAAATAAAAATAAGGAACCAATAAATAAATAGATAAATAATAAATAAGTTCATGAAATAGGCTAAAACTAAATAAATGAAACGATTAAATCAGAATAAAATGAAATTATGGGTCTAAATTGTAATAAAAGAATAAATAGATATGGACTAAATCGAAACTAAAATGAGATAAAAGGGGATAAATTGTAAAATAATAAAAAAAACAAAATAAAGGACCAGAATCGATCGCGAAAAAAGAATGGGGATCAAATGGGAAATTATTCCCAAACCCCCTAAACGCACCGTTCGGCCAAATGGTTAAAGGGCCAAAATAAAAAAAATAAAATTAAGCGGGGTAAAAAAGAAGAAGAAATAAGGCTGTATTGAAACCAGTTTAAAAAGCGGAGGGACCAGGGCGTAAATAGCCCAAGTGAAATGACGTCAATTCATTAATGTTATATAAGTCAAAATATTTTTTTAAAAACTTCATTTTTCACTTTTCTTCTTCAAAAAAAAAAAATTAAAGAAATCCTCTCAACTGTCTCTCACTCTCCCCTGGTCCGACCTAGCTCCGGCCATCGGGCCATGAATCGCCATGATCACTCCCTCGGTGGCCAAAAATTCCCCAAAAAAATCTCTTTAATCCTCTCGACCCCCTGATTCCGAATCTGGGGTCATTTTTTAGAAAAAGTGGCCAAAAATGGCCAATGGGAGAAAGGACCTTTCGGTTCCCGATGACAGAGAACAACCAGGTAATTTTTTTAATATTTTTTTATGTATATATATATATATATCATGTATTAAAAAATGAATGAAGAGAAGAAAACCTTAGAAAATTTTGACTACTCTTTATTTCGATTCCCTCCTTTTTTTTTTGAACCCCTAATTACAATCTATATTGTGGCTTTTATAGCCAATCTACAAATTGTTCTTGTTACTTTGAGTGTTTGCTTCACTTTTGCAGGGTGGTTGATGGGCGGTGGAGTAGGTGGTGGCAGGCTTAGGTGCAGCGCACCTAAGGTTTTTTTTTGTTTTTTGTTTAGGTGTTGTGGGCTAGGATTTTTTTTAAAGGTTTTGGGCCATTCGGGTTTAAGCCATTTTGGTTTTGTAATTGGGTTTGTAATTGGGTATTTTTTTTTTTTTGTAAATAGACTATTTAGACTCTTTATTATTTTATATTTGGTTTGTTGTTTTTAGTTTAGTTGGCTGGGACTAAATTGGGTCTCTACATAGGATATATTTACTATTTTTAAATTGAAATATATTTGAATTATCAAATTGTTGTATTAAAATTTGAATTATCTTTTGGTTGTCAAAGTTACTTAGTGAAAAGGATAAGAAAAATAAGAGATTTTGGTTTTAATTATAATTATTTTGTGTGTGTGATAAGGAATTATATTAATTAATATAATAAGAATAAAAGGGTAATTTTAACTTCAATTTTAGGTTCCATCCAAAAATATTAGATTGTCTAAGAATGTGATATTACACGCTCTCTTACGACTAGAGGTGAGCATGGGTTGGGCCACTCGGCCCGGTTCGAAGGCCTACCGGAAATTTGAGAGGGTTTGGGTAAAAATATAGGATCAAAATATAGGACCGAATTCACTAAAGGACCAAAAAATTTGATTTTTTTAATATTATTTTCTTGTTATTTTCTTCCTATTTTGCTACCATTTTACTATTATGTTGCTACTATTTTATTGTTATTGTTTGAATATTGTATCAAAATTATTTTATTGTTAGTTTTGTTATTATTTTAAAGACATTTGTTAATTTTGTTATTATTTTATAGACATTTACTTGTTAATTTGCCTCTATCTTAGTGTTATTTAAGTATACATATTTTTAAATTTATTTTCAATTTGTTGGGAAATATTTATTTTGATGTTTTTAGTATTTTGATGTATTATATATATTTCAAAATTATATAAAAATAATATAAAAATTAATATAAATTTGGTAAATTTGGAGTCGGGCTCGGGCAAAATTTTAGGCCCATTTTTGGGCTGGACTTGGCCCGAGCCTAGCAAATGGGCCTAAAATTTTAGTCGAGCCCAGCCCGGCCTATGCTCACCTCTACTTACGACATCTTATCATTATTTAAGATTATGGGATAGTCAAAATGTTGAGAATCTTAACAGAATAATTTCATTTTGAACTGTAATATTACATGCCATAATGTTAGATTCAGCCAACCAAATATCCACTAAAAGTAGCTTGAAGTTTGTTTTGACTTATATGAAGCGGTGGTTAAAACTTTTGTCAAACACTTATTTGACACGAGTTCAAAATCATGTGACCCCATCTCCAACCCTAAATATTGTATAAAAAAAGTTAAACTTTGTAACATCCTCGAAAACCCTGTGGTTGTAATAATATTATTTTGAGCAATTATGAGTCAAATTTGTTAGAATAAATAAAATGTTATTTATAAGTGTTAGTGGAGAAGATAGTAGGAGACTAGAGAAAATTTAAAATATTGATATATTGAGAAATATTAATCGAGGTATAGACTAAACTACAATATTTATCAAAGTGTTAAGGTCAATACGAGAAATTAAAAGTATAAAAGAATTAAATTGAATAATTGGTAAAATGTGAGAGGACATGAAAAGTAATTATATCAAGATCAAGTGAATAGCTATGATGGATAGATTTTTTAGTTATAATAATATTTAGTTTTCATCTACTATTATTATATTATATTATATTGAATTGTTTTATTTATTTTATTTTATTTTATTAAATTTTAGAAGAAGGATGGTGAGAATTCTCCATCTTCTTCCTTATTCATGTTACACCATTGGATAAAAAGAAAGCATTTTTTTTCTTTTACAATTTGGTTTTCCATGCCTTTTCAAACTCAAAACCATCAAATTTCTCTAAAAAACTTTAGTTGTATTAAGTATTTAGTTGTATTAAGTATTTTACAACCTAACAAGCTTAGATTTTTAATAGAAGTAGTGGGTTCTGTTTGAAGAGAGAGAAAATATAGATTATGTGAGAAATTAAGATTTTAAGTTAAAATAATCATGATTTGGTAATAGTTTCATGTTTACTTTGATCATTTGAGCATGAAAATGTTGTGGATTAAAAATATTGGTATCTTATATTTTATGATATTGATATGAAATGAAGAGAAAGACAAGGAAGAATCTACAAGGAGTTTAGACAAGGGAAAGCAAGTAGAAAAAGCTTAAAGGAAGTATACTTTAGCCAAATTTGTAAGTACTTTAGAATTCTTCTTACTTAATTGGGTTTTGAAATTTTATGCTAATGTAAGTGATAATGTCATGAATTTGGGCATTTGTAACTTAATAAATATGTGAGTAATTCAAGGAAGTAGTAAATAAATGTGGTTATTATTGATGTGAATATATGTGTGAAGAAAAGGACTAAATTGTAAAATGTTGGAAAGTTATGTGTGATTATGAAATTATGAAACTTTATTGTTCTTGTGATGAATATTGGATTTATAATAATGTTAAAGCCCTAGACAAGTTTTGAACCTACGGGATATAGATGGCATGCGACTAAGAATTTCTTAAGCGCACCCATTAAGCGTGAATTATAATTTTTATTTTATTAAAAATTCGGTGATTGTGTCCTAACATTATTAGTTGTCGTGATAATCTAACACTTACATGCTTGTATATTTTATGATTATATTTTTTATATTATTCTCGTTCGCTCAAGTCTACAATGAGCAAAGTGAGTGATTAGTGAATGGAAATGTATGAAAATTGACTGAAGAAAATGTGGTAAGTGAAATGATACTATTTAACTTTGTTGCCCATATCAATCTTTATTTTAAGTAGTTTTTAGTAGCTATGTTTATTATATTTATTATTTAAGTATTTATTTGTTGATTTGATATATTGAATAAAAAGGTAAGTTAGAACTCTAAGTACTTTCCAAGTTTTCATAAGCTTGTAGGTAAAGTATTGTAGAAAGCACCCATTGAAGTAGCCATTCTCATCCACATCTCATTACCAAGGAAGAATTTAAAGAGGATGGAGCTTATATTTTACTAATAGAGTGGCATGTACATAAGATCAGAACCATATGAATTTTTGTAAAATAGTTAAGTGGTTCTAAAACTATATTATGCATGTTTAATATCATTTTGCACCTTGGGATGATTTTTCTTATAGGAATATATACATGCATTATATGAAGTTTTTGAATGATATCTAACACAATTTGAGTCCTAAAAATGTTTAGAAGAGTTATGGAATGATTGATGATAGTTTAGACTTGGTTTTAAATTTTCAAACATGTTTTGGATAATCTGCCCTTAGTGTCGCGAAATCAGAAATCAATGTCGCGACATTGGAGTCATTTTGCCCTCAATGTCATGACACCACAAGTCAATGTCGCGGCATTGAAGCGTTTTGTCCTTAGTGTTGTGACGTTGACCATGTTTACCCTATTTTGACCAGAATAAGTCCCAAATGGTCCCTGTTTGTAATTAAATTTTAAAAGGAGCCTAGAAATGACTTAATTAGCTTGAATGTGTCTATTCATGTTAAAATAAAGTTTTGAAATTGATGTTCATGTTAAGTAGTCTTTGTGTCCAAATGTAACATTTCTTGCTTAGAATATATATCAATTCATTCCAGATGAGTGATGTTGAAACCATTTTTAAGTTTTTTTTAAAAACGGGGATCGACTTTAAAATGAAAATGGAGTAGCCACCAATCTTTTTTCGAGGTGTGATCGGTCACCTTGAAATTTATCATTTTAATAAAAAAATTTTGATTTTTTAAAACAATGATTTTGGTCTACGAAATTCAAGAAAACGGGTTCGGGAGTCGGTTACGTACGAGGAAGGATTAGGGGATATGTTTAATTTGTTAATTTAAGTGATAGGGGTTCAAAATTGGGCTTAGGATTAGGCAAAGGCCTTGATTGAATTATTTTAAGGTGGCGTCATTAACAAGAGAAGAGGCCCAAGTTTTGGCCACAAGGAGCCCATGTTTTTAGGGCCATTTTCGACACCTAAAATGAAGCAAGGAGTGACACCACACACAAGGAGTTAGAGGCCCAAAATTTAAGTTTAATAAAGCCCAAATCTTTTAATTTGAGTGAGTTAAATTTAGGCATTAAGATTTGATGAGGTGGACGGCTACAAGGCTCAGAAATAGGAAGATTTAGATGGATTTTATAATTGATAAAATAGTAGATAAAAAGGAGAAAAGTTAGAAGCTTATCTACAAGGGAGGTGATGGCCGAAAATCTACTGCCTAGAGGAGTGTAAAATTCGACTACTGCATGGCAAAGAGGGTGCCGAATTTACCCTCTCTTTTAGCTTGAATTTAAGGGCGTTTTCAGTTTTTAGCAGTAGGTGCTGAAATATCTATAAATAGGGGGGATAGCTCCTTGATCCTGACATTGAAAACCCTAATTTCTTCTTTCATTATGCCAAAATTCCTTAGCCTCTCCTTCTCCAATTTCTTTTCTCCAATTTTTTCAAAAGCCGAAACTCTTCTCCACTTTTTCCTCCTTGTGCCGATTTCTCTAGAAAGCCGAAGCATTCATAGTCTTCTCTTTTATTCATCTTATTTGAGAATTAGTTCTATACTTTCAGCATTTAAATCTTCCATTGGCATTGCTGAATCCTCTTTCTAGTGCTAGCCGAATCTCCTATGCTAAGGTAAGTGTCGATTTTTAATTAGTTCTCATGATCTATTCCCGGTTTTTGAAAGGCAAAAGCTAAAAGCTAATAGTTTAATGGTTTTATGATGGGCGGCAATTCGGGATTTGAAAGAAGCTTGGTCAATTAGATCTAAAAGCCGAAAATAGCTAGTCTCCACTTTCGGGATTTTTAAGGTAAGAAGATTTCCTTAGATTTCTATTAGATTTGATCATTATATGCAAGATCTTAAGGTTATAATGAGAATTAACGATTAACTATTATGATAGTAGTTCTGATAAGGACTTGTGATGGAATTAAATATGGATCAGGCAAAGGAGAAAATACCTAAGTTTAGGAAAAGAGCGAGGATCGCCATTCGAGATTGGCCACTTGGTTGTGGACCCGCTTCGAACAACACTTTAGGCGAGATAGCGATGAGTGTCGACTAAGGATAGCGTCGACATAGAAAGCATCGTCTTATCGGTAATCAGGTGTGTAGATCTCTAACACACTAATAAACCTGTATGTATGACTATGTATATGTTATGGGCTTAAAAGCCGGAAAGAGGCTGTATAGACAGTTGAATGGAACCCAAAAAGGGTTAGGCAAGGATGCAGTGCGTAAACATAGAACTCCTATGTGTATCGAAAATATATATGACGCATGATGTTTTCTTTATGTGTATGCATGGGGTTGGAATATGATATTGAAAGGGAAGTGCATGATAGGTCACTTGGTGATCGGTGGTGGAAATCCCACATATACAAATGTTAGGTCACATAGTGATCGGTGGCTATGCCACATTCAATGGTTCCTAATTAATAGGAATAGGCAGTGCGGCTATCGTTTTGGTGTATAGCGGATGGAGGGTGATTGTAGAAATCCCCAAGGTGTGATGGTTGGTACGGGTTGGTGTGTAGAGGATAGAAACCTAGGATGGGTTGGGTTATTCATTATTTATCGTTTACCATGTGATTATGATTGTTACCTTCATGTATGGGCCAGGGCCCATAATGTGTTTGTGGGCTCGGGTCGTTGTATGTTTTGAGATTTATACACTGAGTATTGGTGACTCACGCTTTCCTTTTCTCTACTCTTCCAGCAGTAGATTGTGGACATGGGAGCCGAGACGGACTCTAGGGGCCATCAAGTTTTATTTCTACAAATTATTTTTAAGATTTCTTTAAATTTTATTTTATTTTATTTGGGAATATTTATGTAATAAGGCCCCTAGTTTTATTCAACTAAGAAGTTTTCAATGTACAACTCATAGCATACCAGATCTGGTCGAAATGCATGGGCCGGGTTTGGGGGTGTTACATTTTGGTATTAGAGCCCAATTCAAAACTCGAGCTGTGAAATGGGCCTAGAGGTGTTTTAGAAAAAAATTTTTAGAAAAATGTCTGGTTTGAGGATATGACTTTCGAGTCTACCGGCACCCAATCCACGCAGGTAAGTATTATGAACTCTCTGTATGTTATATATCTATGTGGGCTTGATGGGCTTTGTGGGACGTAGACTAATTAGATCTAGAACTTGATGGACTCTAGGCTTAGCTGAAACAACTCCTTAAATTTCATAAGACTTAACCTCACTAAACAAAACCCATGAACGAGTCGCAAGACTAGGGTGTGGCAACAGGCATACGCATGTCTAGGAATAGATCTGGAAGAGCTTGGTATTTAAGCAGTCCTAGTGACTCACCTCCTCTTCGCTAGAATCTTACCTGGTGCGTAGTGGCTGTTCACTCTAATTGTGAGGACTTGTTAACGAGCCAAAGTTCTAACTAAAACCCGAAAGGGACCAGCTACTCTTTTTCACAAAAATTACTAGAATGCCCTAATTTTGTAAAATTCTCGAAATACCGCTGATTTGTAAAATTACCAAATTACCTCTAATTTATAAAATGACCAAAATACCCTTAATTTGTAAAATTACTAAAATACCCCTATCTTGAAAAATCACTAAGACACCTTATTTTGAAAATTATGAAAATACCCCTGTAGGTTAAAATTACAAAAATACCCATGGGTAGTGAAATGACGAAAATACCCCTAAGAGAGGAATATGAGTTCATGGATGTTGCTTGTGTGGTTGATGCGTGTATGTGATGCTCTGATTGATGATGATTGAATGAGAATTCTAGAATTAAGAAATATAGACTTGAGAACTAAACATGTAGATAGAATTCGAATTCGAAAGAACTACTATCGAAATAATTTTACATAAGATTGTTCATGGTTAATAAGTGGGAAGAATTAATTATTCATAAAATTTTTAATCGATAAACGTTGATCGAAAGAATGGGTACAAGGGACGAAGACGCCTAGATGTGAATATCGATCGTACCTACCATAGTATACTAAGTGTTTATTTTGGCTTTAGAATAAGAGTGCGTGTGAAAGCGTAGTAGTGAGACTTAGGTAGTTTGATTACTAGTTAATTGGAAATTTTGAGGACGAAATTTCTTTAAGGGGGTAGAACTGTAACATTCTAAAATTATGGGCCTATGCATTTAGTGTGGGGATATGTTTAATTTGTTAATTTAAGTGATAGGGGTTCAAAATTGGGCTTAGGATTAGGCAAAGGCCTTGATTGAATTATTTTAAGGTGGCGTCATTAACAATAAAAGAGGCCCAAGTTTCGGCCGCAAGGAGCCCATGTTTTTAGGGCCATGAATATCCAGGATTTAGGGGTTATGCATTTTCACTTAAATGAATGTGATTGCATGCTTGAGTGTGATTTGCATGTGTTTTGGGGCTGCAAGAACCTTGGGCTGTGGGTAGGAGCCTTAGAACTTATTGGATTTTTAAGTCTAAAAGGGGCCGAGGGAGCTAGGCCTTAAGAAGTTTATTGTGTGGTTTAGAACACAAAGAACCCAGTTGATAAAGTGGCAAAGAGGCGCCACTTAGGGCCTTGTAAGGTGACGCCACAGGGAGTGAGAAGGGCATAGGTTCGAGCAGCAAGGGAAGCGTTTTTGGAGTTTTATTTTGCAGCAAGGAGAGGTAGTGTTGGACGGCACAAGGACACTTCATAGATGAAGTGTAGATTGAGTCAAAAGCTTAAGGATTAGGCTAAGTTAGAGTGAAAAGAGGGATTGGGGTGAGCGAAGAAGAGTTGGCCAAAACACCAACTCTGAGTGTGTGCCTGTGTATAGCCGAATTTTGGAAGGGAATTATCATCTTTTTCATTTGTTTTTTTTTCCACTTTCTCATCTTTTCTCTCAAGCCAAAATTCTTTTTCTCTTCTTTCTCTTCTAGCCGAAAATTCCCTAGCCTTCTTCTCCTCTCTGATATCCTCTTGAAAGTCGAATTCTTCTTACTTATATCCCTCCTCCAAAACCGAATCTACAAGGAAGGTTTCTGTTTCTCGAAGGTGCACCATAAGCCGCATACTCCTTAATAATTGGGTGAGTTTCGGGATTTCATTCTATGCGAATTCCCTTTTATTTTATTTCTTTCTTTCTTTCTTCATTAAGATCTAACCCAAACACTTGTTTAATGTCATCGATTTTTCCTCTCTCTGCCTCTAGTAGCCGAATCTTCTAGTAAGTGAACTTCCTATTTCTCTTCTCTCTTTGACTGTTCTGTATAGTGCCAAAATCAAAGATACTAAACCCTCTTATTTTCCTATAGCCGAAAGTGGGAGGGTGATCTTTTGAGATTCGCTTTGTAGCCGTCTATAAGGGAGATCATTCGGATTTGAATATCCAAGGTAAGTGAAGTGTGATCTTAGGCCGAAGGCCATTTACTTTGGTCATCAAATGTTAGAATCGAATCTAACATATACCATGTAGGGATTTTGACATCTCTAAGGACAAGTGATATTTTCGGGATTTAGACAATCAAGGTAAGGATATTAATATTCTACCAAGGCCATATTATTTATTAAGGGTGCCGATTCTAATTATGGTGTTTTAGGAGATTTCAGACGATCTTGATTTGGCTAAGCAATCTAGGTAAGGTTTCTAGTGTTTGGATCTGTTTCTTATTAGCTCAAAAGCGAAAACTAATCGATTGAGTGTTCTAGTGCCTAGCCGATTGCAAGGGGATCATCACGAAGTTTGATTTGGTTGGTAACCAAATCGGCAGCAAAATAAGGGTTTTGGTCTCATTGAACCTTGGGTTTGTGTTTAACCGAATGGCCTATTGACTAATGTGCTTAGTGTTGGTAGAATGTAGGGAAGAGATCTAGTGCATTAGATCAAAATTTTCGGATTCGATTAGATCTCTGATGTCGGATGTGTAACCCACCTAAATTCCCAACTAACAATAATATTGATTTGTATATGTTAATAAGGCTATGCATGAATATGGCTAAAAGTACCATCCCATGGTACGGTTGCATTCAGTATCGTTACCCTAACTTCTAGTTAAGTAAAGTTTATAAAACATGAATATGGATATATGAGAAATATTATTATGGCTATGGGGTAAGGTATAGTGCATGTTATTCGTATGTTATGTATGTTGCATGGGCATATGGGTGATTATGTGAAAGGGAAGTGATCGGTGGTTCATACCACAATATCTAGTGACTCACACATTATCCGTGACTATGTCACATAATATGAATCTGGTGACTCTGTCACATTATCCGTGGCTATGCCACAATTATAAGGGTGATGTGCGGTTATTGCGGTGACTACCTTCGATGGTGTATAGCGGATGGAGGGTCAATTTAGTAATCCCCACAGTGTGATCGGTAGGTACGGGTGATGTGTAGAGGTTGGATCTAGGTGGTTTGGGTTGCATCATGGTTTATAATTATTTTATGTGATTTATTATGCCTTGTATGATTTGGGAATCATGATGGTAGTTACACACTGAGTCTATTGACTCATCCTTCGTGGGCTAACTTTTTGCAGATGGCACTCAGTAGATGGACTGGGTCGGCAGGAACTTAGTGGTGGCCATGCACAGCTCAGTTTTTGGGTTTTTCTATTTAAGTCTATTTTGAATTATTTTGGGTTATGTTTGATGTAATAAGGCCATTATTACTTAACTGATTTATTTTCTTTGCGTTTAAATTTCTATTATGTTACGAATAACATCAATCGTTTTGAAACTCAAACACCTATAGTTTTTCAAGTTAACAATAATATTAAACCCTAAAATTCGGTATTTCTTTAACTTGTAACTTTTGAAGTAAGAAATTAACGGTTTAAGTTGCAACTCAATTTTTAACTCGAGAACAACCCAAATCCATTTTCTTCAAAATCATCAAGATTTTCAAAATATCATACGAGACTTAACTACGTTTTACTCAAGGAGCATGCCAGATCCGGTCAGGGCTCGTGGGTCGGGTTTGGGGTGTTTCAGTTTAGTATCAGAGCCCGGTTCAAAACTCAGCCTTGAGGGCTTTCTGGGCCCAAAACGTTTTCTTTATTTTGAAATTGAGTTTTACTAGAGAATGAGCAGGTTTTCTGGCATGGCACCTGAGTCTCCTACCAAAGTCCACGGTAAGTACCCCTAACCATTATGTGGTTTGTATGTGGGAATTATGGGGACGTAGATTAGTAGATTAGGAACTATTGAACCCTAGGATTAGCTTACTCCAACAACGAATTACATAAAACTTAAGGTCTAACCAAACAAATCGGTGAGTGAGTCTCCGAGTTAAGGGTGTGGCAACCGTTGCGCATGTCTAGGATTAGATTAGGGGAGCTTGGTATTTAAGCGATCCTAGTGACTCACCTCCTCTCACGTCGAATCCTACACAGTGCGTAGTGACAGTTCACCCTAACCAAGAGGACTCAATCACAGGCTAAATTCAATAATTAAAACCCGAAAGGGACCAGTCACCTTGTTTTGTATAATCCTAAAGTCAAACCTTGATTATAAAATTCCACAGTACCTTTGATTCAAAAATGACCAAAATACCACGATTTGTAAATTGACCAAATTACCCTAACTTGTAAAATTATCAAGCTACCCACAGTATGGAAGGTCGCCGAAGTACCCCGAATTGAAAATTTCCAAAACACCCTTATTTTGTAAAATCACTTGGAACCATATTGTACAAAATCCCCGAAATGCCCCTAATTTGTAAAATTACAAAAATACCCTCAGTTTACAAAATCACCATACTACCCTCGATTCCTTTTATCAAAATATTCCTATTTTCCAAAAATACCAAAAATCCCTATTTTACAAAATTTCAAAATACCTTGATTTAAAAAATTACCAAAATACCCCTATAGGACAAATTACAAAAATACCCCTGGGTTGGAACGAACGAAAATGTTCGAGAGATAAATGTGTGTAGTAAATACTATTGAATGTGTGTGTTC